>OU342436.1:9812500-11291666 GCA_910589575.2 Carcina quercana | reverse complement strand
TTTATTTGCCAGCGTAATTATATACTACAAAGACAAAAATATACTACACACAGTAATAGAGAGTCGGTAATAACAATTGTAACATAGTTCATTGAAATATGTCAAGCCAGAAAAAAGCCCAGCGTAATGTTGGATCATGAATCCACAACACGGAGTCTAAACCTAAGTAGGTATTCAGGAAGAAAAATTTAATAAATTCTTGAAGAGATCTAGATTGGCTCCCGATTTATAGTCAAACATACAACTAATTACCATTAAAAAAAAGATTTTCAAAATATCGAACTTCTTTAAAACCTGTTGGATTTTCAGTCTACTAATTGTTTTTTGGAGTTAATTTATTACGCCTGAAGCTGCACATTTATTCGTTGTAAAATCCTGGTACCTTTTCTTGCCCAAGTATTCACTCATATTGAGTAACTATTTGACTATTAATACCAAGCACGTATAGCAATTTTTTTATGAAATTTGCTACTAAAAGCAACCCTAGTTTTCCCGATAGCCTTCAAAGAAAACTTTACAACCCGACTACTTTCGCAAAGGTACGTACGTTCGAAACAACTTTACAGATGTTGAAGTTTTAACGATGGATCTTGATGTTTTCACAACTTTCGTAGCATACATAGTACGAATTGTATTTTCAATAAATAAATTCTATTTGGTCGAAGCCCAAAGATGTCTCAAAGATAAAATGTAAACATTCGTAAATTTTTCATTTTTACATTCTATTTCCTGGAAATTATTACTGAATAATTTGAAGAATTGCTGAAAATGATGATGTATCGCGTGAATAAATCTCAGTTTCGTTATTTATTCAGATCTCAAACCGCAAACTCTTGGGAATGTAAGGAACTTTTGTCTGGATAAAAAAAATATAGTTTACATCTATTGCTATATCTACTGGGGTTTTGGGAACGCCTTAGGTATATTCGTAACATAAGTTCTAGCAACGAGTAATTATAGTTAAATAACTAAACACATTCTTTTGTCAGTCATGAATTCGAAGAGGTCCTTTATCCTTACCAGATATCTATCATTAGACACTCTTTATCAAGCCTCATGTCATGAGACTTCATCATCAGGAATGAATTTTGATCAATTTTGTGTTTACCCGACAGTAAATCGAGTTTTATTTATTCATTATCTAAATCTCACTCTCTAAAATCACACAGCGCTATCACTACGTTATTCATTCTACAAACTACAAGCTTAATATAATTGTTGGACAATATCTTTGTCTGAATCGAACAAAGTCAATAAGACAAAACAAACTAAGAAAGTCGACGAAGTTAAATTAATTTATTAACTGAGACTGTTAAGTTCGGATGAAAAGATTAATGAGACAGACATATTCATCGTGGGTAAGAGTAAAGTTCATCTATTTTATGACCTCGATTGAGGTCAAAAGTTGACCTATCTTCAATAAATAAATAAAAAAACACAAAAGATTTTGTCGTGTTTTGGTGGACTTCAGAAATCAATCTGTTGGAGCATTTTATCAGTATAAAAACTGGAATGCCGTCAAATTTAATGTCAAATCACATGCCAAATTTAATTAAGATCAGTTCACTGTTTTCTATATATAATGACACTTGGCCTTCATCTCACCTGATGGAAAGAGACGATAAGGGCGTTGGATGGTAAGCATGCGCACCCACGCGTCTCAACCTAATAAGGTGCTGGATCGGCGGCAGACTTAGATAACATGGTAGTGCTAGTCAAGCGGACACGAACGAGTACCGACCGATAGGCACCTCCACTGGGAATAGAACTTGTAGAGTGAAGACGTGAAATAAGCGACAAAGAAAGTTACTTTAGCACTTCAAATGAAAATTAAATCTTGTAAAATTGATAGTGATTCTTATTAATATTTAAATTTTGTAGCATATTCTGAAGAATTTATTTTTTAAAATCCTAAGGGAGACTCATGTCCACAAGTGTCTTGGAATGGTCTTGTGATCTCCGGATGTTGGGAACCCCAATGAAGCAATGAAATTCAAGAGATTGTGATCTGAAAATTCAAAGTAAATGTTCCAATATTTTCTCATGAACAGTAATCATAATATTGCCTTGGAATTTCCTTATCGGTGCCAAGGAACAACGTTCGACGAAAAATTCGATTAAAGTGGAATCCGATATGGATGATGAATTTGGTACCTGATTAATCCCTGTTTGGTTATACTGAACACGATTCTTCTTTAGGGATTGGAATTTTTATTCGATTCTTTGTATTTATTGAATACAGCGATTTTTACTTAAGACACACTTTTCGCTATAACCCAAAGACTCTGTCTGATAAAATTAATTACAAAAAAAACGCTCCGATTTTTCTGGTGCCATTATCAACTAATAAATAGGTCAGGTTTACTCGAGTAAACGTGTTCGTTATTTTTTAAAAGATTAATGGTTTTTCCTAGTCGTAAAAACTAGGTATTAGGAGATCATATTTTTATCTATTTTTATTTATTTATTTGTTTTTGGAAAACTTACAGGCTAATAACAAAAATAGAAATTACAAACTAACTTAAAACTATTCCTAATTACAAGTTTCCACCTATGGGTGTCTACGTAATCTTACGTTATTCTTTAAAATAATGATGTTACATTTTACAGTGTATAGTGAATAAGTATAGAGATATAAATGTAAATAAGAGAACTAGAAGAAAGAGAAATAGAGAGAACGAAATAGTGTTTATACAGACGAAACTTAAAATAAATCAAATAATAATAATTTATACATACATATGTACACTGAACAGTAGGTACACATACTATTTATATTTTATTATTATTTATGTTGGAAGAAAGCATTAGCGAGCCTTCTAGCAACTACAGCTGTGCTGGTGCAGTACAGATCAATGTCTAGCTCCATTGACACATCGTTGAAACAGCTAGCGCTGCGCAACAGGCCTATATGCCTGATATAATTATTGCCACCAGAACATAAATAATATAAACTCATATTCTATATATTAATTCGTGAAGCAAAAACTTTGTACCCCTTTTTACGAAAATTCAGCGGACGGAAGAGTATGAAATTTGGACACTTATTATTTATATAGAAAAGTTCAGAATTCTAATATTTAAAAAAAATTAATTATAGTTGAATTTCGATCACTGGATGACCACTAGTTCAAATAAAACAACAACACGTAATGTTTTTCTGAAAAACATTAACAATTATTAATTAAAAATTTCCCGATCAAATTTCACGTCACATCTCTATCCTCAACTATGACAAAGCCTATAAGCATGGTGTGTACTATTTTATTTTTATTTCTTCGGAAAACTTACATCTCTTTTCTATTAAATAAATTATATAAAAATGACACCAGCAAATCAACTTTTTAACCTCTAATTATAGTGTTATTACATTTAGTAACTGTTTTAATACTATTAAAACTCATTTATATTATGTTATGTGCAGTTAATTCTGTGGTTTTGTGCCATGGGGATAAATTATTGATACTAAAATGTTAGTCGATGAGAAACGGGCATAATAAGTGTTACCGGCGATAACATCCGGTACAAGGGCTACCAGCGACATCTATATGAAGAGGCATGACAAGCATCTCCAGCAGGTGCCCGCAACGACCTCACATAAAATTAAGTTACTCGGATACGCGACTGAACGATATTTACAGTCAGTTATAAATGTTTAAACAATAACTGCTTTTGTATTCTGATTATATGTGATTCTATAATTTATTAACGAGAAATAATAATATTGTATAATATGTCGTCGGCATTTAGTTTCTGTGAGAAGGCGCTATTTTCGGCACGCTGCCTCAACCAGCTCTGTTTATCAAATTTTTAGGTATAATTATGTATTTAAACAATATGAGCATTTAATAACAAATATTGAATATAATTGGCCATTTTGGTATTTCAGTAATAACGTAATTGGTTATAGGGATTAATTAATATTGTATAATTGTGTCTGTTTTGATTCACGAAGTTGTTGATTACGAAGTAGGAACTGACGATGGTGGGAGCTATGAAGATCGTGTTATAAAACTGATGAACACGCATTTTGTAGACCATTCCTGTTGTGAATTCTGTTGAAATAGTACTAGTAAACGTTACTCTGCCCAACTGTGTGTTGAAAATATATTGAAGAATATATATGCCTGATGGATTGAACCAACTAAAAGTTTTATTACTGAAAATACTGATGCACACACACTGTTTCTTTTGTAAAATAAGTTGTCCCATTTAGTCGTCTTTATAGTGAAATCTGTACCACCAAATCAGTCATATCTTCACCGATATCGGAAATTAAAATAGAACCCATGCGAGTACTAAAGAGAACGAATATCCAGAATCATAAAGGACAAAGGCGATATTCGTTCACATCCACACCGTGACTTTGAGTCGGGCCAACAAAGGATTTGCGTACGAACTTCGAATTAATCTTTATTTCATGAGCCATACCTTTGTTGACGGCCTCCAACGTGTAAATAAAAAGCCAGGTGTTTTGCGTTAATGTTTCTTTCATGACCTATTTTGTTTCTGTACGAGGGACTCAAGTCTCGTTGGTTTTTATCAAACTGTCATTTACACTCACATATGATACACAGAAGCATAATCATTGGCTAGGAAACATCCACTGCTGGACATAGGCTCGCACATTTACCGATCCCGAGCCAGTTGCATCTAGTGACTCCCCGCGACCTTTACTAATTCGACGGTCTATTTAGTAAGGGGACGGCCCAGCACACGGTTACCGGTACGTGATCGCTACTTAAGAACTTTTTGCCCCCATTGGTTATCCTGCCGATTACCACTTCATCTCACTGCCTCATCGAGCTATGTCTGATATCGTCGTTCGTCTAGCTCGTTCCGTAGCTCGCCGAGTGATTTTAGATATAAGCTATAGTAATAGAAAAAATATTAGTGACTGTGCACTACCACATCTTCGAATAGAGACTCAATCTTTATTTAAGAAATATTAAGAATTATTATTATTATTAGAAGCTTTGACTTGAAGCAAGTATAAGTTGGTATTGCGTGGAGTACATTGTGCAGTCCAACTTCCGACGCGACTACGCCCATGTACAGGTTGTTTGCTGCTTCTCATGAATGCTTGCCCACATATAATAACATAGCGTATATTAATATCGGTTGTTGTAATAATAATAAATAAATAATAAAATCGATTTATTCCGGCACACATCCATATTTACACACACATAATTATATAAAATATACAATAATATTAGGTGATTGGCGCGTGGTATTTCACACACTTCCATGATTGGGCTTCATGGCCACTCGGCGGCGCTTTGTATGAGCTGGTCGCGGGAGCTGCCCCCGCGCATGTTGAATTCGGCACAGCGCACACGCAGGAGGTCGGGAAAGGTCGGCGTGCGTAATGGCCCTGGCATATCCAGAAGAACAAAATCCCAAGTAAATTGACGTAAAAAAAACTTCCAATATTCTTCAAATATTGCGTTTATCATCGCCGACTATATCAGATAAGGTTGTGTTCAAATGCAAGTCGTTACTGATTATAAAATAGCTACGAAGCAATGAAATGTAGTCGATAAATGTGTAAGTAAATGACTACGAGGCTAATACCAACGGCATCTTTCTCTAGAGGTATAATGACTGACTATCATCATTATATTGGCTGTGTTAGTTCACTTTTCTGCAGTATCTCTGGAGATGTTAATGTTGAGGATTAAACGTCTGCTAGAAAAATGTGTGTAAAAATAATTATAGTAAAGAAAATTATCTGCGTAGAAACTACTACTGCCCATATCCTGCATTTTTATGGCTCCGTAGTCTGGGCTTTCGAAAAACTTTTAATACGAAAAATCATTTTTGAATAACGTTCATATAACAGTAGATGATACTGCAGCGCAGAGAACGTGCAGAGAACAACTAGACACAACCGCATAGCAACTTTAAAACCATAATACCAGCCTTAAAAATAAATGACCAGGAAAACTTAGATTGCCAACTTTAGACCAATCGTGTGGAAGTAAGTTGGGAACTAACGGTGGAACTTCAGCTCCCTGAGGTGGCTACAAGCGTTTGCGAATCGCTGTTGCATGGTAACCAGTGTTTTCCAACTACTAGACCTGTTTTTTATACATTTTTAGGGTTCCGTAGTCAAATAAGGAACTCTTTATAGTTTCGCTATGTCCGTCTATGACGTAGCTCAGAGGATCTACTACTAGAAATCTGTAATTTGTTACGGGTATACGTATTATTACGTATACGTGATATACGTTACAGAATAAGATCACGAAAAACAGCGACATCTATCTGATAAACAGTTGTTTTTAAAAATCTGAAAAAATTTACAGTCGTAGCATATATACTTTTGTTAGAAGAGAAACTGGCACGACTCAGTTTGCTTCACAAGTTAACGAGTAAAAGTCGACCAAATTATAAAATAAATTAATATAAAAAAATTTCATAAAGAAGCTTTTATTTAAATGCTCTAAAAAGAAGAAAATAAACTTTAAATTAAATCAAACCCATCAATTGATTACATTGAACAATTTATATGCTATAAAGCTTGTCGCGTGATTTTACTTGTATTGATGTCGATATGGCGTACCATGAAGGAGGCTTATGTGTCAATGAACTAGAATACAAGAATTATGTAAACTGATCTAGAGAAAAAGTATGTATTGTATAAAATAGATAAATCTACATACATCTACACTAGTAAATCACGCGACAAGCTTTTATAGCATATAAATTGTTCAATGTAATCAATTGATGGGTTTGATTTAATTTAAAGTTTATTTTCTTCTTTTTAGAGCATTTAAATAAAAGCTTCTTTATGAAATTTTTTTATATTAATTTATTTTTTAGTTTTTAGTTATCGTGTAAATGTTTCTTAAGACTAAAAAAGTCTAGTTAAATTACTGAATCTATTTCAATTTAAAAAAGTATCCAAGTTAGGTCCCACGCAGGACGATGTAAAGTAATTTTGATTGGAATTTGTACGAAACTTTCATTATGGCATCTCGAAGTCTATTTTTATAATTTGGTCGACCATTACTCGTTCACCTGCAAAGCCAGCTTAGTCATGATAGTTTTTTTCTTTTAAGTTCAGTGTACATACCACTGTGAAGTATCCAGATTTTTAAAAGCAATAGTTTAGAAGATATACGGGGGGAAACGCGAAACTAGTTTCGAACGTCATTTTTTAATAATACATTTGCTAAAAAATATAACAAATAGTAAAATTATGATGAAGATGATTGTGTTCCGGTTAGCACAGAAAGCAAAGTAACGTTTCTAGATGAGCACGCTTCCATTTGTCAGCTCTAATCACTTAACATCGGATGATATGAAGACGAAAGTACCAGGACCTCATACCTAAGGTGGAGTCTAACTACAACTTCAAAGAGAGAAAAAGAGATATATAATATCTTGGCATTAGGTCTCTGTCATCCCCATAAAATTAAATGAAATCATTATCAACATTCGAATTTACATATGTATATTTAAAAAGCGAAGGCCCGCGTTCTTTTTTCAAAAAAACACGAACTGAAGCCAATCCTCTTGGAACATGTCAATGCAGCAAAAAGTATGTAATTAAACAGACCCCGATCTTTTTTCTGAGGTTAGTGCGGAACAGTTGTCTTACACGCTCTCTGACACTTATGTCAACCTGGTAGTCTATTATTGAGATTGTGGCCAAGAGTGTGTTGCAAATACTGCCCAGTGACTCGGCAAAAATACTAGTATTGATTTTTGAATGAAAAACATTCCTTCAGTTAATAAGAAAAAAAAAGTACTAGTGCTTTTGGCTTTATAACTAGTTAATAAGAAAAACGCACGTTTGCCTTGCGTTTTTAAGACAAGCTTCTGAAATCACGAACTTTTAGCACGCCAAACAGCTACAAAACGTATCATTTTCTGAGCACAAGTATTAGAAAAACTATATATATTATTCCCAAGTTACGTGTATGGGAGCCACCCTTAAAAATATGTTTTGCAAGATTTTATTCTACTACTTTGTCGGCGTGATTAATATGTATACCCGTACTAAATTACACCTTTCCAGTAGTAAGGGTCTCTAAGCAAAGCCGCGGACTGACAGACGGACCGACTAACAGAGCGAAATTAAAAGGGTTCGTAGTTTTACTGCGGAACCCTAAAAACAGAAGTGACAGAAGTTGAGCGTTCTCATTTCAAAATATAAGTTTTACTCATACTCGCGCGGAATATGTCATTAACTTCTTCTGTTTCTGATAACCTGGTAGTTCAAATGATTTTTCAATAGTTTGGTAGGAAATTAACCTGCGCTACAAAAACGATATTGCACGCTCCGGTGCACTTATGTCAACGTGGTATTCTGGAATTAAGATGAGCCCGTATTTGAGGGACCATTGAAAAGTTCTTCTTTATTTCTCCTGGCTCCAGCATCAGACCAGGACCGATGACCTAGTTAAGCTCGCGAATAGTCACTGGATGCAAGTGGCTCGGCCCTATCACCGTGCATGTGTGGGCGCGCCATAACAGGGAGACTCATGTCCAACAGTGGACTTCTGCAGCCGATGATTATTGCATATGCTGCCTTGTCCAGCCTCAATTGAGTGACACTATCTTGTCTTAAAAATATTAAGAAAACCATTGCCAAAAGAACATAAACACACTCTTTTTAGTTGTATTTTTGACATTTAAGGCCAATTTATGGCCTTTATGTATAACATTCAGCATTTGCACAGAGGATATAATCACAGACTTTGCACAGATTAGGTATTGACATAATGCACCTACTATACCGCCCGTTCACGTTTATCACGACTTGATTTGATTATGTGGTTACTCTTTCATTCCCTTGGGCCAAAAAGAGACAAATAGCATTTTGAATCTAAAACACTCTTCAAGTAAAAAGTCTAAAGTTAATGAATCTATTTAGATTTTAAAAAAAAGAAGTGACAGAAGCAATAAACCGCGCGTAATATGTCATGTGAGCTAAATCAAAACTACTTCTGTTTCTGCTAACCTGGTACTTCAAATGATTTTAAGTAGTTTGTTAGGAATCAACCTGCGCTACGATACGATATATAGAAACGATATAGCACGCTCCCTTGCACTTATGTCAGCCTGGTATTCTGATTTTGAGATGAGCCCGAATTCGAGGGGCCTATTGAAGAGTTTCTCTTTATTCCTCCTGACTCCAGCATCAGACCAGCTCGATAGTACCAGAAAAACGCATTGTCATCGGAACTGAACCAACGTACAAAATTTCAACTCCCTAGGATAAGAGGAAGTGCTTCTAATTCAGCTTGCAAGATTTGACCCGAACATACATACATACATACATACATACAAACATTGCAAGTTAAATAAAAGCTTTTAATACACTTGGAGATGTCGAAATGAAAATTTTGTACAAATTCCATTCAAATTACTTTACTAACGACCCTATAAAAAACAAATGTACTATATGTTAATTTAAAGAGCTGGAATAGTTATTCTGAACATACATGCAAATGTAACTAAAATCCCTGCTTTTGTTTTTATGTAAATTGAAATAAAAATTTAATATTGTGTAGGAGGCAGCAATAAAACCACATAAAGTTTTGTTTTTGTCTCCTTTCGAATTCTAAGAAAGGGAAAACGCTCAACTATTAAAAAGAATTAAAATTTATAGTAATAAATCCAGGAAGAGAATTTAAATATCCGTAAGTAGAAAAATATTTATAACGACCATTACCTAAAGAGCACTTCCAGAAGTGCTCTGCTGAAAACGTAAAATAAAAATAAAAGCTTTTAAAAAAAATATGCAAAAATGACTCGACAACGTAAAAAATTGCTTAACTCAACTTTAACTTAACAGTTGCTGGTTTAAACGTGTATTCAAGTTTTAATAAAATGTTAAAATTAAAGCGCTTGTTCAAACATATAAGCCGGATGTTTTAGGTATGAAATAAGTTTCATATTTACTTTGTCTAAGTGGAAGTACTGCTATAAAAAGAACTAAAATCAGCAATAGTCGGTAGAAGTCGTTTAAGTATGGCTAGCAACGACCCTTCAAAAAGCATTTACGATTATCAAAAGGATGTCCCGGTAGATCTTTCGTTAACGTTATCCAATACGTAATACGCATACGAGTACCTATTGCGACAGTCACGAAAAGGTGTAAGCATAATCCCACATAAGACTTTGTGTCAGCAGGGAGGCCCGCTACTGCGGTATTCGGTTCCAATTTTAATGTACTCGTAGAATACGTGTAGAGGAGATGGGCCTATGATGGGTACTACACAAAATTAAGATCTTCATAACACATTTTTACTGAATTATCTCCTAGGCAACTATCAATCCTTCCATACTTAATATTATAAATGTGAAAGCGAGTTTCTTAGTTTGCCCTTCCTATACTTCGTATTGGAGAGTCTTAACGGCTTTATTTTCTGTACTTTTTTTTCCTAATTGAATAAGTGGTTTCTGTAGGATAATTTCTAAAGGACAAAGTTATTATTAATAAGTTTTTATTCTTCATTGATTTAGGTATTAGCAAATACAAAGTATCGTGTCGTTGTATTAATAAATTGAAAACAAGCAATCAGTTTGGATTTTATTTTGGAATTATTGTATAAATTATGTTTGGCCGTTACTTCATCTGCGTGGATTTAAACATCAGAATTTAGCTCACGGGAGCAATTTAGTAAAACTATCGGAATACAACTATAGTTAGTCATTCTGACTCTCCGTTCAAATAAATAAACAAACAAACAATCTTTTGCATTTATAATAACAGCATGAATCGCTAAGCTGTATAAACAGAACGAATGAAAACCCCGCGAAACTGGAGGCTAAAATTTATAAGAATATTTAAAAAATTAATTGTGCGATTCGATGAATTGAAACTTAATTTGATCAACTTTGTTCTTGAATGAATACGAGTATATATATAACATAATATAAATAGCGACTATAATGATGTGCATATACAGCATAGATGACATGTTTCTATGTCACACAAATAGTCATACGTATATGCTTTCCGAGTGGCCAGTGGATATTAATCTGATCTTGTTTGGCAGGGTCTATATTAATTCCTTGTGTTAAATTGTTAATATTATAATTAAAGGTCGTTACCCACTTAAAGCGCGTCTCCTCTACGTACCGCAAAAAGCTCTGAACATTGTTTACAAAACTGGGGCACAGGACATTTTCTTAATAACGTTGTAAGTGCAATTTTCCAGGTGGTGTGCCGTCGACAATGGCTTAATCCAGCTTCCTTTTGCTAAGGGAACAGCGGGACAATGTCCCGTGTACCTTTTATTACTCTTTTATTTGGGTTTTTAACGGTTCGCTGGTTTAAGAAGATGGTTTGAATGCTTTTTACGATGCAATATGTAGCTGTACGATCTTGTTTTAAATGCAAAATATAGGATATCGTTTATTTAGATACGTAGCCTGACCTAGAATTTAAGCTTTATTTAATACATGATATTGACAGATTAGGATGATTTTCGTCAAATCTGTATAATTTAAAATGTAATAATAATCATCAGCCAGGAAACGTCCACAGCTGGACATATGCCTCCTTCATGGTATGCCACATCGCTCAACTCCGAAGCACCCGCGTCCAGCGACTTCCCGCGACCTTAACCAGGTCGTCGGTCCACCTAGTAGGGGGACGGCCCGGTAGACGTTTCCCGGTGCGTGATCGCCTCTCGATAACTCTTACTCCCCATCGATAACATTTCTTCGAGTGATATGACATGCCCATTACCACTTCAGCTCACTGATTTGTCGAGCTATTTCGGTGAACGTAGATCATCTCCGGATTTCTTCATGCCGGACTTTATCACATATAGAAATTCCGAGCATAGCTCGTTCCATTGCTCGCTGAGTGACTTTGAGCTTGTTTATTCGGCCCACAGTAAAGGACCACGTTTCAAATGTAACGCTAATGGATAAATCGCGTGCCCATAACTGACTTGGGATGCAATTCACTAATGACAAACACCGCACACACCGGGTGTCTTTGCCGACAATATCTCTAGATTCCTGTGAGACAAGGATCAGTATCTAATGACGTCAGCAATGATATCCGTGAGCCGTGAGGTGGGTGTACATCAGAGTTGCAAAGTTCATTGCCGCGATGCACGTTACTGCGAAAGTCTACCATCCCGACGTACTCGTACGTCGTCGCGAAAGCTATCTTCTGTTGTTGGTGTACCAAAATATTAGTCCAAGCGTAAAGCCACTAGGCCACGGAGGCGGTAAAATGGATGTGTTACTAATGGCACCGCTGAAAACCTTTAAATTATTCGCATTTAGGGGATCGACAAAGGAACGTTTCAAATAAAGTGAAAGCAAAGTTAACATAACTTTTAAACTGTAATCAGGGGTTATTAGCGTGAAATGATGCGGTTGGAAAACTGCAGGAAAATAACACAAAGAAGGATATTATGACGTCATTTCCCATCTTTTTTCGACACCGGCCGCGGAGGAACCTGATGCGAAAATGATTGCTCGTAATTTTTGAGCTTTTAAAATATGATGGGAGAAAACCTAGCTAAAATGTTTGAATTATGATCAGAATCAAATGAGGTAAAATAACAAGGCATGCAAAATTGTTAATGCAATTACTCTTTTCAGACAGTATTTTCAAGATAGTGTCATGAGTGTCATCTGTCCTTGTTATTAGAATCACTCGTTGTTTTTTTCTTCATATGCAATACAAGTTAAAACAAATAAGAACACACTTTTTAGATAATATCATTTGCTCGCGATTTTTTAGTATTCCCTAATTTCTTTTTGCCAAATTCCATCATTTTGCTTTATGTGATGTCTAAAGATAACAGTAAACAATATATTATTATAGACATCACCTAAACCGAGCCGTGGTAGCTCAGTTGGGTAGAGCGTCAGCCCTTGAATAATCGAGGTCTGGGTTCGATCCTGGCTTGTGCCTATGAGCTCCAATTTGTTATTTGTAATTTATATACGAATGATAAAAAAATCATTACCATTGGCTTTTCGGTTAAAGAAAACATTGCGAGGAAACCTTTACACTCCTGAGAAGAAATTCAAAAGTGTGTGTGAAGTCTACCAATCCGCACTGGGCCCGCGTGGTGGACTTTAGATTATACACTCTCCGTAGGAGAGTAGGCCTGATCCCCTGCAGTGTGGACATATATAGGCTGTTGATGTGACGATGAACTAAGCCATTAATAAGCAAACTAATTTCGTGAAAAAAAATATGAACGTTGCTATCAGATTGATTCCTATCAACGAAATCACAACAGTCATATAACATTGGTAGTTTATTGACGCGAATCATGTGCTAGTTGTCTTGTTGCCAAAGAGGACCGTAGCAATAATTCTTTTGTTTCTCGGCTACCCGTTGCCACTATGAGTTATGGTTTTCTCAGACGCTGCTAATCCCCAACAAGATATATCACCGTCTCTCACAATTTATAGGCTGGGTATCGTATGTCGCAGTGTCAAGAGATTCCAAGTGCAATAAAACTTGTAGAAGATAAGATGTGGGGAGCGCAAATTAAAATTTCGATGTTTTGATTGTATGCTGTCTGATTTTTGAGCTCTCGTGGAATTGAAATTAAATACGAGTACATTTCAGTTAAGCAGTATCTTGGTGGCCCCTAGAACAACGAATTTTTTCGAGACTCCCATAAATATATGTTAGTTTATCATGTTTGAAGATCCCTCATTAAAACTAAATCGAATTTTTCAAGAGATAGCACCGAATTTTTCAAGATTTTCAAATTGAATATCGACGAATTTGAATAATAGTCGTCATTTTCGGCCCGCCTCCCCTCTATAAGCCACAATACAGATAATTACAGCTTAGAATTACGATATTAGCTATACAAATCAGACTGTAGTCCAGTAGAATGTGTATAAAGAGAAATTACTTGATACATACAAATTTAAGTGGGACATGAAACTTATTTCCGGTATAAATACAACAAACCAAGAATACTGATTAAATATTTTTTACTAAAACAAAAGACAGAAGAGATGATTTTATGCTAATACATTACACACAGACTTGCGAAAAGATGTACAGCTGCAGTTGAAAATGTCTAAGTTATTATGTACACGTGTTAAATCAAATATTCACGAGTCATGGTTGATGGTTCGGTTGAACTCATACATTTGATGAATGTGAGAGATCAAGATTAGCTTTTTGTAGAATACGATCTTAGTAAGCACATAAAAGCCACTTACTAGGTACCTTGATTTTGCTGTGACCTGCTTCGCCAGCATAAAATTTCTACTTTTATATCTCATCCCTTCGCTTTTATGGCACTCTCGGGGAGTCTATATTAAAACCAGCAACATAAAATTTAAAAGATAACACGAGTATATTTTTTTAAAATGAAAACGAACACGTTCGCCTTCAAAGTGCACGGAGGATTTCTACAAATTAAAGCCCCTACTTTCAGTGTAGACAAAGTGTAATTTTTGTTAATTGAGTCCCCAAGCTCGGATGTTTTGCAACCAAAAAATGTTACACGCTATTTTTTGCGGAACAACTTGGGACAAACACGGAACAAAGTGAAATAGCTTTGTAGAGACATGACATGCCGGAACCGCAAAGTAGGAGAAGTCAAAAAGTTATGAGGACCATCTCGTGTTGTGTATCAGACATTTGTATGTAGGAGAATCTTAAATTACAAAAAACTTGCTTTGCCGTGCTTATTTTCAAAACGTTTCACAAAAAATATTCTGTTCTCGCTATTAGTCTACTCTACTATCATCACAATCGGCTGCAGAAGTCCAAATGTTATACATAAACTTATCATATAGATCACGAGATCGGAATCTCAATAACAGGAAATTTACGATTGACAGGCGTATTAGGCGTACATCTCCTGATATTTTTTCAATAAGTAACTCTTTAAGTCACCCGCGGCTTTTATGATAAGGAGTTGCCTTATTCTCTAGCCAACAACACACTGAAACTAGTTTACTATTCATTAGTTTACATAAATCTTAACCAGCAAAGTTATCATGTTGTATTGACCCATCTTTGCATTTTCCATCCTCGATCTTGTGTATAGTGTATGTGTATATAAAAATGTAGTGCTAGTTTACTATTTTGAATCTTACTACAGGTTACTAAGTATCATCACGCAACAGCACGCAGACTGTGCTGTGGCGCAGTGTCTACGATACACAAGGAAATGGTTTTAAAATCTATTCTCTGAAAGTGACAATACTCTGTTGAACTAACGATAAAGGATGACGATCTAGTCTGTCTCAACGCTTCGAAGACAAATGCTTGTCTGTTCACAGTCTTACTTCTTCTATATTCTTCTTTCATCTTTCTTATTATTATTTATTCTGCTATAGCAATATCGATGAAAATGAGCGTGATTTGGCCCCCAGAGCAGTGAACAAAAGGAAATGTGCAAAAGTCGCAGTTGAGTTTTTTAAAGTGTCAAGTGGTGTCAAATTACTCTATGTAGGGGACCCAGGCACAAATGCAGTCCGAGAGAATCAAGGACAGCGAAGAAATAAGGTCGCATCTCGACCATAATACCCGCAATTTGCAAGGATTGGTCTTGCAATAATTTTCAAGTGCTATTATTTAACCGTAGTCTTATATCAATAGTAATCTTAAATTAAATTGTTCTTGTTTCACTAAAGTACTCAGAGAACTGGCAACTTTGAGATCGCCTGAAGACTTTTCTTGTCTTATATTGACATTGATTTAATATTACATTATGTAAAAAGTTTGACCTACTGAACTTATCAAATATTTTGACAGTCCTTGGAAAAATCGTGAAAGGTGAATCAGATTGTGTACGCATACAAGTATCACTGCGAGCGATCCTTAAGGGTAGCTCTGTTTGTTTTGCGTATCTCTGTTTCCTGAGGCACGCATTTGTCATAACAATCTCTTCATCCCTTCAGACGTTTACGTTCCACCTTTCTGTAACAAACAGACGCCCAACCGTTTTATTTAACTAATGCGCTGCAGTTTTTGTAAAGCCCCCTTTTATTAGAATATTTTAATTTGGAGGAAAAATGAAATTACTATATTTGTAAAGATATATTTTTGGATATTTAGACACAGCTGTTGAACATTTTCTGCCCAATTTGAATGAATCTGAAACTACATAAGCATGTTATCCAGTGCTGCATTTATAGTATACATATAAAGTTGCAATCACAAGCTTTTGTATTAAATGACAAAACCGTATATAATGGAATTTAGCCATAGATTTAGAAAGACCGATAAATAAAACCTTCAGACGTGACGTACAGCTTCGTATCTAAAACGACATTTTACCTTAACTTGTTTTTCGTTCCCTGAAACTCATTTGACATCATTGATTTTTTTTCTCGTTCAGTTGTTTTTGGACCAGTTTAGGCAGATTGAGGTATAAATCGAAGTACTGATTAAAATTTGCTAGTCTTGATTTCTCATTCTAAGTGAGCGATAACAGAACAGATCTACAGACGGAAGCTTCTGTTTAATAAGTATAATATAGTAGTTATTAAATCGTTCTAACAAATGCATATAAATAGATTACAGAAATGCTTATTTAAATACAGACAGTAGATTTCAATCATTCTTCTGTAATAAAACAGGTTGTATTTTATGGTTTGTCGATTAGATTTGAAAGAGAGAAAAATAAATATTAACTTTTTTTTTTAAAGAATTCGTGGACAAATTAGGTCTATTTCTTAGATCTATTAGAACGCATTATATAGGTAAATGCGTACTATTTTCGATCATGCCATCACTTATCGTACGATAGTGAGAGGCAAATGGTGGGAATTATCCTTCTACAGACGGGAGCTTACTATGTTTTTCATTTCAACGGTTACTTAACTATATTATTACCCTGGCACTGGTTTATTCATACGATATTATTACTGGATGCCAGTAGTCGGGACTCCTGGCACAGGGTGAGATTCGAAGCGTGAACACAGCGAGCTCGATCCTCAATGTTAATTTGGTTGCCATTTTGTACACACAAATTAAAGAGCTGTTGCAAGCCGGATGAATTTGTTAACACGGGAATTTTGCATTTACTTTACGCACTTTGAAACGTAAATGTTTTTATCCCTTTAATTTAAAGTGGTTTTAAATATTTAAAGCAAAGTGGGATGCCTGTTAAAAAGGAAGAGTTGAGTTGTTGAGTCATTGACGTCAGAAATACCATTTAGAATTAATTGCTATATTTTTTTTAAATATAGAAGAAACAAAACTTTTGAAATATATTTTTAAGTATAATAAACGACAATTTGACTATTTCAACCACACAGTACTAGGTATACTCGTATCTAAATAATATTTTTAAGTAGCAGATGAATTACAGAAAAAAAATATATAAAAAGCAAACTTCAAAGCCTTTTAAACACACAAAAAAAACTAAAGTAACTAGATGTCAGTCTTCTACTGGCTTGATTTCAGAGAGTGTGCGGTTGAATTACACGATCGAAATAAAACTACTCCCTTCTACAGTCTGCTAAACAAAAGAACATCAAGGTTCAATCCATACTTACTCGTAGTATATACAGGACGACGACGACTCTAACAAAAATTGTCACTAACATTAGCAAAAGCTTCAAAAGGATCCCTGAATAGAAAGAAGTGAAACTATCCGATAGACGAGAAAAAATGGACATCCCTACTTTACGCGTAAAGGCGGTAAACAATAAAAAAATGTTTTTCTATATTTTTAACTGCCTATCTAAACATCAATTATACGACAAGTGGGAATAGGCCAAGCCATTTAAATAAAAATTATAACGTAAGTTAAACTAATAATTATTACGATCACATTTCTGTTAATTGTCAGAGGCTGTAACAGTTTAGAGTGCGATAGAGACGTCCGCGTGTATCTGGATTACGTTCCCAAATGTAATTGATAAAGCGTGTCTGTAGCAACATTATACCAAATATACGTTCCCTGTGTGAATCCCAACAAGCATTCGTTCGCTATTGTGTGGTTCGGTTTACCTTGATTCCTAGCAGCGGCTTGTCATATGCAAATTTTAACACAGTGCCCGTTGTTAGTTTGCGATTCAAAGTTGCTGGGTTTTGAAGCATAACAATGAATGAAGTTCATGAATGTTGCGAATGGAATCATAATGAGTTATCAGAATGAATTCCAAGAATCCATGCAGAAGAGACGTTGCCAGAATGAGACCATGCCTGGACTATATAAATCTAAATTTAAAATGTCAGTGTCGAATAAAGGACCTTTATCCGTTGGCTTTATCAAGAGACAAACTTCCTCAGTCTATGATTTATCATGAAAGTAAAAAAATTGTAAATCTTTTCAGATGCCGTCATATATAAGGCATGTAAGGGAACAAATATTCAGGAGATGAGCAGTAGCATCTTCTTATATATACATAGACATTTATTTAATCACAGGTATACAATAATACATATGCCACACCTATTATTAATGTATAAAAGAAGATACGCACAAAAACAAAACAAAAAACCAGCCAAGTGCGAGTTGGACTCGCGCATTGAGGGTTCCGTACAGAATATAGATATTTAAAATAAGAAAAACCATGAATAATATAATTATACCGAACAATCCTCTAACGAATGCGCCTCCATTTAGTTTCGCTACTCGTCACTAGATTATATATTTTATACCGTCACGGACATTAAAAGAAAGCCCCTCAGTATAAAAATACATAGTAATTTTAATTTTTTATTTGGATTTTTCAAGATATTAATATCTCAAAAATTGCAAAAAAATTAGTTCCTCGAATATTAAAATGCTTATTACATTTCGTTTTTTCATTAAATTTTGAACGTCTTTTATAAGGTTATATAGCACATAAAAACATTATTTTACGAGATAACTCAAAATATCGAACAAACTTCATACATTTAACGATCCAATATAGTAATGTGACGTCACAAAACACGCCCGATTTATATGGAGTGTTTTAGCACCGCGTGACTAGAATTACTTTTCGGCGGGTTGTGCTAAAAAAGCTATTAGTCGTATCGAAAAAAAATTGATATAGCTATTCATCTTTTTGCATGGGCTATCGAATGAAACAAAAATATTTTTTAGTCACTCAATTCTATGCCGCATTAAATTCGCCAATTAACTTGGACAACAGTTGCTGGTTATTTATGTCATACATATGATGGTTATTATGACAAATCCCCTCATGTAACAAGAAACAGAGGGTACACACTCATGACCAATTAGTTGACAAGCAGTCGATAACGAATCTTATTTTCATTTTTTCATATTCCTTTCCATGAAAAGAAACTACGACAATACACGTGAATACTCAAATGGATCTTTTGGTTTTATTCGGAAAATAGTAAGAGGGAAGTTTTAGAAAAGTTTCTCAATAAAACAAGTACAAATGGAAGGAGCGGCAGACAAATTACTACGAGAATCCTCGATGGAACAGAACTTTTATTGATACCTAACGAATAAACATCGATCGTCCATTCGACTTTTTGTATATCGATTCAATTTTTGTATACCATGGCATCCTAAAAAATTATGTCGATATGATACGAGAGGCCGGTGATTGCCAGAGCTGAAAGTATATTCATTTTTTCCTTCCTTCCTTTTTTTAAATTGATAAAAAAAAATTGCAGCTTCATATTATTAGTTTATTTACCACACGCTTGTACTTACAATCTGAAGGTCCCGGGTTCGATTCCAAGTGGTAGTACTTATCGTTACTCAGTTTGGTTGGTGGTAGGTGATTTTTTATGTCCACCTGGCTAGATACTACCATATCACCTAAGTCTGACGCCAAACTGTCATTAGCATTGTTTTGTTCTTGTATGAAGCCAGGGTCTTATGAGCTTGAATCTTCTGGATAAGCATCATCCAACGTCCGTCCATCACTTATCATCGAGTGAGATGAAAGCCAAGTTTAATACTCGTACATTAAAAAAACTCACACTGAGAAATAAATCCGGCACCTCCAGATTTGATATATATTAGACCTGGGATAAAAGCGTCACGAAACAGAACAAATATTATATTCATATCTTTTTAGTTATTGTGACATGCACTGAGCAAAAAATAATGCATTGAGCATTCAATAGTAGTGGTCCAGAATCCCCGGTTCATTGGGAAAGCCGCGTCTGCATGTGACAGTTTCTCTCCCCGCTACCAGTTAAAAAGTTTTACTCACGAATCGAAACGTGCTCTGTGCTCACACCAAAGTTGAAACCAAAAAACGAGAGCTAAAAACTTATTTTTAGAAACCGTACAGACTGTGGTAATCAGATTATTATCGGATTCAAATGTTGCGTTGATGTACCTTCCTTTATGCCGATAGATGTCATTACTAGTCATATAATAGGCGCTATCGAGTGGAGCCTGTACGTACCGTGCGTAATATACCGTATATGTTGATTTTTATTGGTAGAATTCGATACGGAATATCAGTTGGTACGAGTATGTTTTTATTTACTAGGAAACTTTATACGTAGCCTAGAGCATGAATAAGGTACATGTCATTTTTTATCACACAAAAGAGATTCTCCGAAAAACATTGCAATAATTGCCTGGAAACAATAATTGATAAAGCTGGACCAATAAGTAGAGAAATCAGAGCAATTAAAAAATGTGGCAGTTGTTTCGCCAGTATCGTTTTTATTTGCTCCGTGTATATTACGCATTGACAATTGTTTGATGTGTCCGTGACAGTAGAATTTTCGCAATTGCCTTGGATTGCGCAAATCTCAGTTTAACTTGCATTCCAAGCGTACTTATGAAAAGCTCTTCAATCGTGTCATTATGGAACCAAACAATAGTTGTAATGGCATTGTCCTGTGTTGAAAAGCAAACTTGGAGTACCAAGAATCTAACTTGTCAAATTATTGAATTCATTTTACCTATTATTGTTAAGTAGATTTAATTAACTTTTTAATGTACAGCACGAATGAATTTAATAAAGAAAATTATTATTGGAGCAATTTTAATTATACAAAGTCACGTCAAATGTAGCAATTTTGTCGAACACTGACTTTTCAAGACTGTCTTGCCATTCATAACTCAAGAGTCGTTTAAGAACACTTACCATTCACTTACAAAAACCGCCTTTGGAAATCCCACAAAAGGAGTCAAAAGGAAGGCGCAAAAAGTAAACGGCTTGGAGGTTTTGTATCGTTTATAAAAAATAAGTACCTATGAAGGAGACAGGACTCGGAAGTCTCCCTGAGCCATTAAATAGCGTGAATAATTTAAACAACGTCAAACCCATGATTTACTGTACTATAGAAAACGTAAGAACTTTTCAAGTATTAACGATACAATCGTTTTGCATTTATTTGTCTGTTATGAACAAGTAATTCAAAAAGTGAAGTTTGGAGAATCACATCTTATAACACCGTTGTTTGAGAGCTTTGCCAGTTATCTGGTACTATCCCTAGAGGCTACCCACTTGGGCTCACAATCTGGAGGTCCGGGTTCTATTCCCAGTGGGGGTACTTACTACTACTCGGTATGGTTGGTGGTATTAGGAATGCGTTGCGGACACTTTATCCATTAACAGGCCAGCTGCTGTTATTTAAGAGGGTATGCTGGTGTCAAAGCGCCCATACAAACGTAGTCCAGTCATATTTTGAGTATTAAGCTATGAAAATCTATGAAATTTTCAAGACACAATCTAGAAACAAATATATGTGTCGGTGGTGTGTCAGATTTTCGTTTAAATATATACTTCCAGAGTTACAGGGCGTCAAAGAATTGTATTTTACGGTATTAAAAAGCCCCAACTTTGAACCTGATTTACAAGAGTATGAATCAATTTAGAACAATTTGGAAAAACCACCGACATCTGAAATTTCATTAGTATACTGTATTAAAAAAATGGTTACATAATATACTGTATCCTTCAAATGATCCCTGGACTACGAAACATCCAAATAACGGGTGGATAACATCGCGTAGTGTATGCTGTCTCATCGTACGCGCTCGGGTAGGATAGGGCTCGGAAAGGGACAGCTACAAAACAGTGCAACCTTGAACGCGGCCACATTGTCTTACCAACATAGCCTCGTAAGTCTACTGTCAAACATCAGTGCTTATAGAATGCGGTATGCCAGGCAGCAGAGACAGTGCCTCATTAACTTGAGACTTTTGGACTTACTCTCCGACGGTCTTTTCGTCACATCAGGTGAGAAACCATTCTACACAAAAAAATCTGCAATGTTTTTAAAGTTATTTTAATTTATGCCATTTCAGTACACTACTTTACTAAAGATAAAATCGAACGATATCATATATTATAGTGTTTCTATGTGCAATCGACAATCATTCTCTGCATTAAAAACGAAAAATGGCGCAGTGTCATTCTTAATCAAATTTTCTAATTCAAAAATTGAAAGTCGTTCAGGGACTCCTCATACTCCTCATTCCCTCATCTCTTTCGTGGTATGCCGTGATGTGGATTTTCTGTGGCTTCTCCAAATTCCACGAACAATGGTGAACATACTAAAATATTGTTAATAATATGTAGGTCTTGAAGATCTTGAAACTTTTCTATCGACCCCCACGGCTTAACATGAGGTGATTATTTAAATAGCCGCGATTGAATTGCCTTTCGGCATCAAATACCACCCAGTACAAAGACTACGAAACTTCTGGTAAAACAAAATTTCATAATCAAATTGCCTGTCTAGCCCTTTCTCGTAACAACAAAAGAACTTGAACAAATTCTTCAAAGGAATGTAAATATTTAATCATCTTTCAAGTTAACGGTAACTTTGGAAGGGATTGTCCTGTGAAGTGTTAAGGCGGGAAAATGCCTTATTGGTCAGACGACTTTTTCACCTCGTTAATGTTGTCGAGGAAAATTAGGCAACGAATTCCCGGAAGCTCTGAACAATTTTAGCGCTTACTTTGCTTCTTCCAAAATGCAAAGATAAGCTCTGGTCCGAAACATCATATTTGGTTTACATAATTCAAAAGCCGTCTTTGTTCCTAGTGGCCACAAAGTTGGGACTCATACCTGGAGGTCCCGAGTTAAGTTTGGTTAACTTAGTAGTAGGGAACTTTATACGTCCGTCTGGATAGCTACTCATACTAACCTTTATATCTAAGTCAGCGGCAAAGAGCAATGTTTGGTCCCAATAATGAAAGCTAGTAAAGCCGGTACCTTAAATATAAAAAGCCAAATGATACATTTCAGTATTTTTACATATTTATTCAAATATCTAGCAAATTAATTGACATAAGATTTTTGACCGTGTTAGATTTGTAACTAAATTGAGTCACGGCAAATTAAAATCAATCAGAAAGAGAAAATCAGATTTTTGTCATGAAAAAAAAACATTAACGAAATTTTACGTTTACTGTACGAGTATAGCAAACCCGTTACTTATAAACCACCTGGATAGCGCTAATCAAGCAACAACCTTTGCAGTTTAAGAAGTTAGAAATAATTAAGAGGCCTTAGAAAGGAAATTTTTAATAATTTCAATAAACAAGTCGGTCTTTTTGTATTCACTGCTGGCTTACAGTTTATTAATACATCATGTATTGATATATCGATTGTGTGCAGTTACTATCAATATAACAGTTAAAAGTGACCACTAGTTACAGTAAGTACACAGAATCTAAACTTGAATCCATAATGCATCCGTACAACAGCAATGACTACATTGTCCGGCTTGGTGTTTGAAATTATTTTATAATAGGCTAGTTGACAAAATTTGAAAACTTGGTTAATTATATACTTTAATCTATATTATATCCCCAAAAAGCTATATTTTAAAGAAAAAGCAAAATTTACATTACGTATTTTGTATTTAAAAAAAGCAATTTATATTTCCCTCGAAAACGCTGAATAGTGTCATGGCGTCTTGAATGACGTCACAGCTCGCGAAATAACCTGCTCTGTGGTATGAAAACGTCAACAACAACAATGATGTTTTGCGAGGCGTGACGTCACACTTTCTTGCGCCGCGTTCTTCGTGTTCGTTGTCACGTGACCTAATGCCTATTTTTTTCGAATCCATTTTCTAAAAATATTAATAATCTTTAACTTTTTTGAGAAATATACTAGTTTTTTCTTATCTTCGTCTCCTCATTTATAATTAGAAACTATAAACCAAGCAATTTGTTATTAGTGGAAACAGGCCTATTGCGGAGAAATGCTGAAACGAGCAAGGAAGCGTCGGTGGCGCAGTGGATAAGGCGCGGCCTCTCAGTCTGAGAGTTCCGGGTTCAAATCCAGCCGTGTACCTAAGAGTTGTTTTTCAATTCAAGTACATTGTTCGATTGCTTAACGGTGAAGGAAAACATCATGAGGAAATCTGCATGTCTTGAACAGGCATGTGAAGTCCGGCGATCCGCACTGGGCCCGCGTGGTGGACTGTGGCCAATACACTCTGTAGCACAGTAGGCCTGAGCCCCTGCAGTGGGGACGTATATAGGCTGTTGATGTGATGTGATGTTGAAAAGAGCAAATGAGGGCGCCGCTCTCGTTTTTTGGCCTCTTAATAGAGCCGGTTTTCACATGTATCTATGGCGTTGATTTCTGTTTTTACGCGTTCACAAACACGTGAACTATTTCTTTTTAGTACTTCTGTCACAACTTTTCGTCTTGCACTTCAGGAACTACCCCATTGGGAATCTCTTATTATACTGAGCTGCCACGATTCCTCTCGATTTGTTTTTACATTGAGGCGCCAAGTGTTAACAAACAAGTAAATAAACGAACATACAAACTAACTTGCGATAATTAACATTATAGGCAGGTATATTATTTCATATCTCGATCGAAAGGCATACTGGCATAATTTTATAAATAGAGGTAATAGCAAACAACGATTTGCGATAAAATATTAATTTATGGCATAAATAATTTCGTTGAGTACAATATCGCAATAAATTAACTTAATTGAAATGAGCAATAGTGCTACGATAAATATTAAAAGTTAATTTGAATTCGCAATGGTTACACAATCCAGACCTTGAAATATGTTAATACGAACAAAAAATCAAAGTTACATATACAACAACGGGGAGTTTATTAAGCAAAATAAGTACAGAAAATGTAAATTAAAACCAACTTTGATATCTACGAAACTACCGAACTCAAACAATTTTCAGAGAGTATGCACTCGTATCATAAGATGAGCAAACCGTCCGCTAGGTAAACATAAACCATGTTGCTACAATTCCAAGTTTAAACCTGGAACAGTGTCTAACGTACCATCTTAAATATTGTTCCATATGTAGCTAGTTAAAGAAGAAGAAAAAGAACTGGAAAAAATCTTATAAGAATCTAGATCTAATGTTGTGTGCATCTATAATTGGTTCTCGTATCAGATTAAAAACTTTTTAATGTATAAATTTAGAGATTCAATACGAGAGACTGTTGATACTCCTTATTTAATAAAATAAATAAAAATAGATTATTTCCTAAACTTTGTTTATCTTTTATAAATGATAAGACCAGTTTTATGAGTAATGAATGAATTATTTCTAGAAATTTGATGTATATTGATTTTTGATACACTCGATGTTTTATTTTGTTATAAATTTTATTTTAAAAAAGTTTTTGGAAAATTTTACCCCTACTTTCAGACTTATCAACCTGTGCTCTTTCCCCTTTACTTTCTACCAGGACGACGTTAATAATTTTCCTCTAAAAATATTTGACACTATGTTTGACGCGGATGAATTTTTGCATCCGAACTTGTATTTTGCACAGGAATAGTGAATGGGTGAGGTGCGGGGAGGGTATAGGACACCCCTGTTTATAGGATAGGATATCCTTGTACATTTTCATGAGAGTTACGTTTTTTAGAAATTTATTTACTGTACAACTTACTTACTGACAACAATTAACAATCAATAATTTTGTATCTTGACGATTCCTTGGCCTTGTATCTACTTTTGAACCATGTTACATTTACCTTTAATTGACGTTTCTTCAAATACACACTGTAAAACAATAAAGCATTAATGTGACATGGTACAAAAATGGATACATATTTTTGGTCATGGATGGATACAATTTCATTATTAACAAATTTGGTTATTGTACGCCTTAGGGTAGGAAATAGAGATTATAGGTATGTATAAAACCCAACAACATTGTTTTAAAAATAGTATTCAATTCTATCGTCGAGTGTACCACACCGCGTCATTCACTCATACATAACAAAAGTTGCCTCCACAACATGTGCGGGAGTTAAATGATAGAAGGGAGCTTTATAAATTAGTGGCTAAACAAACAAATCCAATTCTCAGCAAATTAGTTCAACGTAACTCCTAAGCAAACTTTGTTCAAGATTCGAAGAAGTTTGCTCATCACAATCTGAGAAGTGAATTTGAGTACCTTGAAGTAGATTCTGATTGTAGTGTCATCTTGTTTGTTTTCGTTATTGAAAAGCCATCAACCGTTTTGTAAATTAGTTTTACCAACTATTCGAAAATTATAAGACATAATTCGAAGATTATTTTGACATAAAAAAGCGAACACAAAAATGAAATTTTGATGATGATGATGATCACATTTATGATGGAGCTTAACTACGTAGAACATGTATAAAGGGATATGATATTAAAGTGTATTCAAAGAAAATATAATCGTTTAATCCACAATATATTAAAGAACTGTATAATTTTATTGTTTATTATTGAATATACATCTATATATATTATATAATATTAGTAAATTATTAAATAATACATATGAAACAAATAAATATTACCCATAAATATTGTATACGTTGGGATGAAGTAAGGAATTAAGATTAAAGTGCAACAAAATTTATCATTTCGGGATTTCTCTCACATGCGAAACTTTTAGGACCAGAAGGAAAGGTGGTTTTAAAATATTTAGCTGAACGAATTGTTACATTGCTTGTTGAAAAATTAAGATTTACTTTACCAAGTTTAGGTGTTTATTGTACATTCTGCGCCAAAGGGCATTATCTGACTTAAGTCTACGACGTCCCCTGACGACAAACATACTAACTGGATGAAATGTCAGCAAATGTAATACTCGAACAAGCCAGTGAAAAGGACTGTGGTCAACCAACAGTAATATGGAGCTACGTAGGAATACGTCAGGGATTCCATTTTAGACCACTAGTTTATTTGTTCGCAGAAAGTGTTTGCACTGGTATCAAAGCGCCCATACAAACTTAGTCCAGTCATATTTTGAGTATTAAGCTATGAAAATCTATGAAATTTTCAACACACAATCTAGAAACAAATATCTGTGTCGGTGGTGAGTCAGATTTTCGTTTAAATATATACTTCCAGAGTTACAGGGCGTCAAAGAATTGTATTTTACGGTAATAAAAAGCCCCAACTTTGAACCTGATTTACAAGAGTATGAATCAATTTAGAACAATTTGGAAAAACCACCGACATCTGAAATTTCATTAGTATACTGTATTAAAAAATGGTTACATAATATTCTGTATCCTTCAAATGATCCCTGGACTACGAAACATCCAAATAACGAGTGGATAACTTCGCGTAGTGTATGCTGTCTCACCGTACGCGCTCGGGTAGGATAGGGCTCGGATAGGGACAGCTACAAAACAATCCAAATTTGAACGCGGCCACGTGGTCTAACCAACATAGCCTCTTAAATACAGTTCTAGTAATAAATCATTGGAGGTTTAAGCTTAGATATAAATAGAAGTACATTGGTATACCACAATACGATCGTAAAAAATGTATTTATGCGTAACTATTGAAACATTAAATGAAAGCGAGCAAACTTCTGCAACCAATGAAATTTTACTAATTTAGACATTTTGCAATAGTTCTACGATACTATTACTTTTCCCAGACTGTAATTTATCTCTGAAAAGGAAAAATCCATTTATGAAATCGTTACAAAGTCAACGGAATCCTTAAATCAGGTCTGTGCAGTCAACCAGTAACAACCTACAAGAGATAAATGATGTTGTTTGTAAAATTTACCCGCATTTTCAAATCACTCGACTGAAAATTGTGTAGACAAGAAAAGTTAAATGGCTTTCATTAAAATCGCTGCGTTTGGAATACGAAATAGGAATTTTAAACGAAAATAAAAATTTAATCTTTTTGTTGTATGTTGCGTAATGCTCAGCTTGTTGGTACACGGTCCCAAAACGCTAAAGTTATTAGAATTTTGTTTATGACAATACTTTTTCAAAATAATGGGTAAAGTTGGATAACGGTAAATTGACTACGGGGTCCATTGAAGTTGAATTTATAGGCAATAGGGAAAACGCAAAAGCAAAATGAAAATGAGAAGTCCTTCAATGTATTTTCTTTTTTAAAAAAAGATAAGATATTTGTGGGCCATTCGGTGGCAAATCTTTTACTCAATTTTTTTTTAAATCAAATTTAAGATTCATTAGATTCCAATCGTTTACGGCAGCCAGAGGTTGACACTCGATAAGCGCCACACCGATACTTTTATTCTTCTTAGGACAGTGGTCAAATGCGTATATATATGGCTATATATGTACATAATTTAAAACTACAGTACATTGAAGTTTTAAACTATCATAAAGTTAGTGAAATTAATTTTTAATTATTATTTTGATGTCATGTTTCGGGTGATTACTTCTGAACCCTTGCTTTACTAGATTGTAAAGGTTATAGTGTAGTTTCAAATGTAGCATTTTGCTACGAATCCCGTTCAAATATTTTTATTTCCCACTCAACTTTTGTAAATGGAAAAGTTCTTATCGACTTTCAAACTATTTTTTATATTATGTATCGAAGGTTGGATATAATTTAGGTTTATTATTTCAGTGAAATTTATGAACCCTCAAAAGGGCTTCCATCATTAATTTCATTTTGGTTCTTCAAAATACCCTCAAGCTATTTCCGGGACAATAAATATTTCTACGTTACGCCCGAGACGAGAAGGAAATGGCTTCAACTCGCAGTTAATTTATGAACAGATTTCAAATTTGTCAGTAAGTTTACTCCTTATTTTTTGATATCCTCATATATATTTTTCCACCCAAAAATTAATTTAAAAAAAAGATTTAAAAGTAATAAATAAATTTAATAAATATATATAAACTACATATATTGCAACATGTATTGTATAATGATACAGGACTGTATTCAAAAATCGAATCCTTAGTCTGCGTTCTATCACGTTCTATACAGCATGCACCTCATATAGATAAACAAAATATGAACGTGGTTATTCTATTAAAATATATTTATTACTTCACACAAAAGTAAATAATAATTTTTGGAAAATAGTTTACAAAATATAGTATTTACGCTAAGGATTTGCTCTAAAGTATTTGCTTTAATACAGAGATTAATAATATTTTATGAAATAACTGAAGATAGGACTGGGAGCTATTCAAAAATATTTTACTTTTAAATTGCAAGTCCCGTAGCCATGTTGTAATTATAAATGCTTTGAAGTTATCGTGGTTATTGTCGGTCGCGGTGGTAGTGAAAAACAAGGAAAATTCAGGAAACAAATTTATTATCAACAGCTCCATCTATTGAAACTAGTTAGAATTATGTAGACACGTCGTGTAGCACTGTACTGTTGCTACAGCATTTAAATGCGACTGAAGTAGAGCTTCAGGTGGCTGAATAGGTTTCCAGGTATTACTGTAGATGACTCTGTTATCAATTATTTCCTTATATTTATTTTAGTTTGCTATATTTATTGTTGCGCTTTATTTAAGGTACCTTTTTAAAGGTAATTAATAAGCGTGTAAGATACTAACTATGTTTGTACGTAAAATATAAAAAATTCTGGAGATTTACTCAGAACTACAACTCAATTATTTTTTCATCGTAACCATACGTATGGGGTATTTATAGACAGGTCTTCAAAAATGATATTGAGACTTCAAAAAAAAAATTCTTTTGCGCGAGAGACATTTCCAAAGTGGTAAAATGTGTCCCCCCTTTCCTGTAACTTCTAAAATAAGAGAATGATAAAACAAAAAAGAGTCATCAGCTAAGCAATCCATAATACTAATATTATTAATGCTAAAGTGAGCTTAGAGAGAGAGCTTTTTTGTCCCTCTTTTTCTTCGTTACGGAATGTCAGAATGTCATGATTTTTGTATACTAGAATTGGGGAAAGATAAATGTTCCGTTTTACCCCGTTTGAAAAAGGAATTTTTAAGTCAGTTATTAATTTTTTTAAAACAACACTGCCTAGGTCGTCTTATATTTAAAACTATTTGTTTATAGTTTGTGACGTAAACACGCAAGAAGTAACTAGGTCAGAAACTTTCGTTTGTTTTTAGTTATTTTATTAGACAAGGTACACAAAGCAAAAGTACACCAAACGTACACTCGGCGGTCAATATACGGTGCACGTCATTGTCATGGATACACGTGTGTGTGTATTTTTGTAAAATTTAACCGCTGAATTATTAGATGAGGTGGAATCCGTAAGTTCTTTATGAATGTCTAGGCATGAGTGTATCAATAGAAATATAATTCTTTCTTATCAAATTTAAAAATATAGTTTTTGTACATTAGATTTATGTTGTTACGGTAAGATATTTTGGTAATTCTCGATTGGAATTATATTCATTATTTCTAGTCTTGAATACGTCTATATAGTAAACAAAAAGCCTGGTGTTAAGAATTCAACTCTTTAGCAGTGGATAGTATATTAATGAAATGAAAATCATTTAAGAGGGTATGCTGTTGTCAAAGCGCCCATATAAACGTAGTCCAGTCATATTTTGAGTATTAAGCTATGAAAATCTATAAAATTTTCAAGACACAATCTAGAAACAAATATCTGTGTCGGTGGTGAGTCAGATTTTCGTTTAAATATATACTTCCAGAGTTACAGGGCGTCAAAGTATTGTATTTTTCGGTAATAAAAAGCCCCAACTTTGAACCTGTTTTACAAGAGTATGAATCAATTTAGAACAATTTGAAAAACCACCGACATCTGAAATGTTATTAATATACTGTATTGAAAAAATGGTTACATAATATACTGTATCCTTCAAATGATCACTGGACTACGAAACATCCAAATAACGGGTGGATAACTTCGCGTAGTGTATGCTGTCTCACCGTACGCGCTTAGGTAGGATAGGGCTCGGAGAGGGACAGCTACAAAAGAATGCAACCTTGAAACCGACCACGTGGTCTTACCAACATAGCCTCTTAATCCAGACCATCAGTCCATATTTTTTAAATTAAAATTAAAACGATTTGAAAGAACGAAAATGGAGACGGTAATTTTAAATGTAAAAGGATAAACTAACTGAATATAAATCTATAATAATAAATATTTTGTCACTTATGACTTCAGAAATAAGGAAAATATAATTATTTTTCCTGTATCTGTTATAGTGAGCTAATTTCAGTTTATTTATTTCCATGAATCGAAACAGGCATGGATTTTAGTGTAGTGGTCATTTTGTTTTATGTTTTTAATGCTGCAAATGGTCAAACAGGTATGTACCTTTACCGAAGTATGATATTAATAATTATTAAATCCAAAAATATGAATATCTAATTGTTAAAAAACATTTCACTGGAGAGTTCGTGGAGTTCCCAGGGCTCCTCACTTACGCAGACGATGACCACCAAGTGGGTTTTAATGGATGGAAATTCCACATAACCCGACTTCTCTCCTAAGGAGTAGGCTATTTTGAAAAAATTTCGTCTCGAAAAAAAAGTGTTACAATGTTTTTGTAAAAATTTCAGAGATTTTTTTGGGAACCTAATACTTATTTTAAACAAATGCTACCTTTTTTCAGAGCCGCAGATCCAGTTAAAATTGGTAAATATATGCATTTTGTCCATACTTTGTCAAGATTTTTTATTATGTGTTGTCCACGAACCTTTATATTATGGCAAATCGCCTCATGGAAGGCCTGGCTTTAAGATCTACGAGTACGAGCAAGGCACATGTCCAACTGTAGAATAATTATTTAGGCGATTACATCCACACGATCCATGGAATTTTGGTTGAACCTTGTCATCAAAGCTATGCCATATTGGCACGCACATTGTTCTTTTTTTCCTTCAAATTATTTATTTGAAACTGACATCCTTGCGCAATACAAATGTATTTAAAATTTATGACCACATAATATGAACTGCATTCCATAGGAGGCAAAAAATAACTAAATTGCTGAAAATTGTACGTATACTGAATCTCCACATGAAAGCCCCATTCGACGAGAAGACTCATATTCATTCGTGGATTTAGTCAGCTTTTGACGATGATGATTCAACCTGAGATGCGCAAAATCTGCAGCTTTAAGATTAAGCCAATTATTCAAACAAACTTTTTAATTGAACGTTTTTTTTTACAGCGTACGAACGATGATTCTCGACAATGTGAAACGAAAATATGTAAGATTTTTTTTCGTATTTTATATATTACATAGGCTTACGTTTGACAACGACGAATCTCTTATAAGCTACGGTTTAGAAGCCTAATTATTGGTTTTATTAAATCTGTCATCATCACATGGAGAGTAACTTGCTGTAAGTAATTAGCCCAATCAAATTCGTGACGTGTCTGGAACTAAATTATGAGTTTGATAGATATTAAAGTCGCTTTGCATTAGCCGTGTCCTATGTACCCAGACGGGAATCGAACGCGTTACTACAGAGTACATACATAGCCGCTAGTAAGCTCAAATTCTACCTTTATAATATTTTTATTCTTTGTTTCAGATCCTTGTTCCATTACAATGGTAAACTTTTGTAAAAATATAACTAGTCTTATAAAATCGGAAATTAATTTTAAATTTTAATATTTATATTTTCTTATTGTTATAGGAGGTTGTCAAAGAACTACTGAAAAATGAATTAGCAAAGAAGGTTAGTGAAATACGAAGGAAAAAAATGACAGTACTATTCAGATTTAGTTGTCAAACAGGAAAACTTTAAAAAATTACATAATAAAATTATAATATGAATCCTGTCCAATTGCGTAGCGCATGTAATAAGCTAATTTTAGAAGAGATGCACAATTTCATGTCACTCTGCGTTTTGATATTGTTCCGTGTTGACCATGTAACTTCAATAAATGATTGCAATAGATAATACGGCAAGAATGGCTTAGAAAGAGAAATATATCAGAAATTACGAGAGAATATCTGAATTTAACGATGTCCCTCTCCTAATGCCTACATACTAAATTTTGGTTGCCATAATCTTTTAAAATAGAATAGAAGGCTTTGATAAGTAATAACCCAAAAATAGGAGATGAAACAACTTTATAGTTATAGTTAGCTACAATAGCAGTTACACAGCTATTATATTTTAAAAGATTACGGCAACAGAAATTTTATATGAAACTTTGATGGAGGTGGATCGCTTTACTTCGTATATCTTTTTGAAATACATTTACAATTATAAAAAGGGATAACTAAAAATCAATATTATTACACTTGGGCAGTTGGTTTAATTGTATTATATTGTATCTAAGATCAAAATTTCGTAGGTTGCCCTAGGTAAAATTGTTGAAATACTATATCGTTTTTAAATCTTTGTTTGTTCGAATGTGAACTAATAGTGATATTCTACAAACACATAAGTAATTAGTAAAGCATATTTGTACAACGTCTGATAATGAATTTCTTTTTAAGTCTTAATTTTTTTTTAATAATTTCAAATAGGCAATAAAAATTGTGACAAAATAAACATTGACCTACTCCGCGCCACCTGACATCGTTTGTTACGCAATCGTACCACTTTATTTAGTTTAGTTTTCGGGTTGGGTGCAAATTTTATGAATCCGAAATTCGAATTTAACAGCCCAGTATCTTGTCGAATCCATGACTCTTCTATTATATGAGACCTGCCACGGAGGAGCCGCCCAACGCGACTTTGTTTTATTTAATCAGATTATTAAAATAACTAGGTGTACTTTCAGGAAAAAGGTTCAGGGTTTGAAGATTCAGGTTCAAACTTAGATGAAAAACCAGGTAATCAACCTCAGGGTCCACCTGGACTTTCGTACAGCACACAATCAATAGGTAAGTTCATTTATTCGTTACTATGGTTTATTTTAATCCAATACAAATATTTATAATGAAATCCATACATAAACTAAAGGACATAGCTCGACGAATCAGTGAGCTGAAGGGGGCAGGACACATCGCTCGAAGATCGGATAATCGATGTGGCTTAATAGTTACCGAGTGGCTGTCCTCCATCTAGATATATCAATGAACTGATAAAAGTCGCGGAAAATCAATGGATGCAAGCGGCTCTGGACAATAAATCTTGTTTGTTTGTTTGTTTGTTCTAGTTACACCAGGCCCTGTAGGTCTCCCTGGACCACCGGGCCCTCCTGGACCACCGGGTCCTCCTGGACCACCGGGCAAATGTACTTGTGTAGTGCCTACAAGCAATTCGGATCCAGAGGTATCACATCCGATCAGTATTGAACCTGTTTCTCCTACTATGGATATTGATGCTTTAATTCCTACACTTAAAACACATATTTTACCCTTGTCGATTTGTACTGAGAGGACGACTTCTGAAATAAGTACAGACAGAGCACCTTTTACTAATTCTACTCAACCGATTTCTGATTCAATTAACACGGACAAGATGTCTACTACTGTAAGAACTGAACCTACTGCTATTGGTATAACTATTTCATCAATTAGTGCAGAGACATCTGATACAATTGGTACAGACAAAATGCAAATTTCAACTAATATCAATGATAAAGCACCCGATTTAATCAACACTGAGATGACACCTCCAGCTACTACTCAGTTGGCACATGATGCTATTACTACTGCCAAGGTGCCTACTTCCATTGTCACAGAAATGACTGATTCTACAATAAGTGATAAGACTGTGCAAACTACAATTGACGCTGAGACGAAGTCTACTACAATTATTTCAGATAAAATGTCTACTACAATTAGTGCTGAAACGACACCTTCATCAATTAGTACTGGGATAGTATCTATTAAAAACGATTCTGAGATAACATCTGATAGAATTTTTACAGATAACATGCAAATCTCAACTAATATCGCTGAGACAATACCCGATTTCAGAAGTGATGAAACAACACCTCTAGTTACTACTCAGTTGATACATGATGCTACTACTACTGACAAGGTGCCCACTTCCATTGGTGCCGAAATGACAGATTCTACAATGTGTAATGAGACTATGCAAACTACAATTGACGCTGAGACAAGGTCTACTACAGTTATTTCAGACAAAATTATTACTACAACAAGTGTCGAAACGACACCTTCGTCAATTTATACTGAGACGGTATCTGTTAAAAACGGTGCTGCGATAACATTTGATACAGTTTCTACGGACAAAATGCAAATTTCAACTAATATGAATGAGACCGTGCCTGATTTTATAAGTGCTGCGACGACATCTCTAGTTACTACTCAGTTAATACACGATGCAATTACAACTGACAAAGTGACCACTTCCATTGGCGCTGAAATGACAGATTCTACGATAAGTGATGAGACTGTGCGAACTACAACTGACGCTGAGAGAACATCTAATGCAATTATTTTATATGAAACGACTACTGAGATTAGTGATAGAACGACACTTTCATCAACTAGTGCTGATACGGTACCCATTATAAACGGCACTGAAACGACATCTGTTACAGTTACTTCAGACAAAAGGCTAACTTCAACAATTACCGAAATTGTAAACGATTCAACTAGCACTTATGATACAATCCTCACTAAGATAGATCCAGTTACTGAAAATGAAACAAAAATTTATCATACTGGCTCTGATATGGAAATGGAATGTATTACCACTAAGACTGTAGCCTCTTACACAAGCGCTACGGTGGCAGCTTTAACTACAGAAAAAATAGAAACTGAACCTGAAGACGATGATTACTGTAAGTATAAAGAGAATATTATATTTAGAAATAAAGGGAAAACAAAACAAAATAATATTAAAAATGACACAACTTGTGGTTAATACTAAATAAATAATAAAAATCGATATTTAGTAGTCCGCGGGGTCTCCGGTCTCCGGAAATATGAACCCATAGTCAATAATTTTATAAAAGTGGCCACTATCTTGAAATGACTTGCTTTTGGTCTGATTCAGAGACCCCGCGGACCCCTAAATATCTAATTTGAACGAGATCGGACCAAAATCAAGGAATTTCAAGATAGCGGCCACTTTTTGCAAATATGACTACGGATTCACATTCGGAGACTCCGCGGACTACCAAATATCGATTTTGAACGGAATCGGACCAAAAGCAAAAAAGTTCAAAATGGCGGCAAATACACACAGGGTTTATATTTCAAAACGAACTGAGGAGCGGACGGACAACGGCGCCGTTGTAGTAGGGTCCCGTGGGCACGCTTTTAGTACGGAACTCAAAGCCAACTTATATATACCGCACTCGTATTACAATGTACGTACCATTTTAAAATTTGCAATAAGATGAATGTTAAAGGAAATACTGTCCTAATAGAAGAAAGTGCAACATAAATCGAAATTTTAAAAAAAATTATTGCATTTTTTATTAACTCATTCAATTTATTCCATAAATCAATTCAACAACTAGCAACACACGTTCTGGCTTTTCGAAGTCACAGTCTAACTTTTTCTAATCAGCCAATTAATCGTATGACACACTGAAGTGCAACTGAGACAAACATATTAATTCTTTCTAATTGTGTCGTTTTCAAAGCTACGTCTTGATGTCCAATAAGTGGCTACGCTCTCCGTGTATGAAAACCGAATTATTTGCGCCTCTTTAGTAAAACTCTTTGGTTTCAGTCACTCGCTCATGAAAAATTTACCGTGGTTAGATAATTGTTAATATTGATAGCATCTTTTCTTTTTCAGCCTTGGAATCACCAGTGGGTGATGAGACATCAGATGAAATGGAAAAATCGCCCACTACAGAAGTAATATGAAACTAAAATAAAAAATACAATTTATATATATTTTCGTAACCGCTATTTATTTTTAGTTTCTTATCTTTAAGCTATATGTTTCAAACAATAATATTGAGATCAGCATACGTGTATGCTTAGCATACAGCCGTTGTATCTTACATGGACTTTCTTGACGCTAATGTGCGTCATTTATACTCTTCATAAAACAAAAGTGGTAAATATAATATAAAAACCAATATTTCAGTACAGTATTAAAGCCGTGTCTTTGCAGACTAGCATAGAACACTAGCGTGCGAATTTTGAACGAAGGGATGACGCAATACGGAGGGGGCGACAGGGGCATGCGCCGAGAGGCCACCAATCACAAGGCTCTTCCCAGGCCAGTCATCTTTAGTAATTAGCGCCATCTGTGCATGTACTAAAACTGCCTATTTAATAACTCCGATACAATACCATTCATTTCACTGAAATGTAACTTATAAGATTGGTAATAAATGGTGTTACTCTTTATAATTACCGGCTGTTCATTGCCGGTTCCTAATAGAAAATAACAAGTACCTGGGATTCAGATTACGCCAAAATACATCAGGATAGGGTTCATACAGGTAGGTATCAGTGGCGAAGGGTGGAATTTTGGCTAAGGGAAGCCAATCCAAAAAAAAATGCATACCGCGTGATTCAAATTCGGCTTCAGAAATTCTCAGTATTTCTTCAAATGGGAAGATGATGAGCAAGTAGTCAGTTAGGCAGCATTCCATATGAATTAAAGCCATAATGGCATACAAAACTCACCGTATTGAACGAAATATGCAAGTAAATCACCTTATAAACACAAAAAACAGCACATGAACTTCGAACTAAGTGAAATACTTTCTAATCCGTCACATAAAAACCATCGATACTAACAAGCATTCACGCGTACTAAAGTTGTTTATTCCAATCGGAACAAATCACACGCAAATACGCCTAAATAAAACAATGTGACTCGCGATGAAACTTACTATCAAAATACTACTTTTTAAATTTTGCATTGTTATAACACTATTAACTTGCTAGAAAAAATGTCTAATTGGCATGTATTTCCTCCTTAAAATTATATTTTTAAAATTACTAGCATTATTACTCTCTATCTCGCTCCGCAAAAGGCATTCGAAAGAGAAGAAATCGAGTATGCCGAACTCCGGCCGGCTTATTTCGTGAAATAAAAAGCGACGTTTACTACGAGAGCGTAAGAGACAGAGCATTAGTTGACACGGGAACTGTGGTATAGTTTTGGCGGGCTTTGACAATTTATAGATAATATCTGTAACCCGGTGGGAATCGGCTTGTATGGACCCTACGCCACTGATAGATATTGCTTTTTAATTGCGCGCAGGCGTTTTTTGTAGTAATGTTTTGAGCGTATAAAAGTTAATAGTACATTACATTAATGATATGTGGAAAAGATTTTTGAAAGGTAAGCCGGTTGGAATCGGCCCTTCGCCACTGGTAGGTATGATAATTATGACTTACCAAATGTAAATACATAGATCATCTGGCGACTAAAATCTACTTCTGCCGATGCAACTTTTTTAAACAGCGCTGGAATACACTCATAATCTCTTAGATCTTCTAATAACGCTATCGAGAAATTTCAATAACGTTGCCTATTATATCGGAAAAACTTTGTTCTCGTAATGATGTCTCCTTACTAAATTATTCGAGAGTCTAATTAATTGATCGATATGATGCCCAGGTAGTTAGTTATCAGGCTCTTGGGACACATCATAGACGACGTTGTTAATTAGATGATTAACTGTCTCCAGCTATTGTCTCAGCCCGTCGAAGGAGGATCTAGTCTGGTTTTATAGAGGTATACATTGAATCGTTTGATGGTAAGTCAGCTTGATTTAAGACAAATCACATAGACGAAAAGTTTTACTTATCCGCATTTTGTAGGACACGTTTTGTAAATTGTCCGCATTAGGTATCCGTAAGCATATAATAAATGCATAAGTGAGATGGATTGTCCCTGTCCTTTATTTTACGTCAAACGGTCTTGGTTTCACAATGTGCATGTGTCACCTCTCAGGCTGATATGTTATCCCGTCACCAAGCCGAAGAAGAACGTCATAATGAGAAACGCTCCTTCCCAGTCAGATTATTTAACTTTAGACACCAACCAATAATATCAAACCATGTGAGATTATACATCGATTCCCAGGGTGCAGCAGAACATGCCGCTGTTGACCTCATGTGTGTTCCAGAGGGGCCTGCAGACATTGACATTTGAAATTTATGTACGAATGATAAAAATCATTACCATTGGCTTTTTGGTGAAAGAAAACATGGCACGGAAACCTGTGCACTCCTGTGGAGAAATTCAAAGGTGGAAGTCTACCAATCCGCACTGGTCCCGCGTGGTGGACTGTGGCGCATTCACTCTCTGTAAGAGAGAAGGCCTGAGCCCCCGCAGGGGGGACATATACATATAGGCTGTTGATAATGATGAAATATTATTAGCATTTACTTAGCTCAATATAAATAGGAATAATGAATAAAAGAATAGTCTTGTTAGGTGCACTAAGAAACATAACAGAAAAATCGTAACGTTTGTATTTCTCACTCAATATACAGGGTGGATCACGTTTCAGGTACACTATCATCGCAACTATGACTTGTATTCGGAGCACGTAGGGGCAAATTCTGTTTGCCCAGAGCTTGGACGAAAATTATGTTTGGAGGAGTGAGCAAGAATAGAAATGAAATGCTTTCAGAGTACGTTACTAAAGCGAAAAAGTTTCGTTCCTCAACTCATGTAATGAGCGCGAAATTTAGAATGTGTGTGTTAGACCGATATTGATATATTCGTCTCAAATATGTTTCTTGATGACAGCGTGTTTATGTGTATGTTGTCTTGCTAGATATCTTGGAAATGGTTCAGTTGGCAAATATTAATATTATAAATTTAAGCAAATTTTGAACAGATTAAAAACATTATTATTAATTATGTCTTCTGAGTCAGCCACCTAGCTCAACGGATCAGTGAATTGAAGTGTCATTGTCATTTCTAATATTTAAAAAATACATAAAATAAAACGCTCTGGTGCAGTAATGTGATGTAAAAAGTATACTCGTACAGGCATTGTGTGCTTAGAGTTACGAACTATAAGAGCGTGTTTAAAATAAATTTATTTTAGCAGACCTCGCGCATACCTTTGATCCGTTGATCTGGCCGCTAGTTTTGGACAGTTCCAAAAGTACTTCAATGATAAATTAAATAAATTTGAGTGTAACTTACAAATTGCAAAACCACAAATAAAATTTTCATATTTTCTACCTCCATGGTCGGAAAGCTACCTCTCTCTAATGTTTCCGACTCCGCTGGATCCGGTGGATTTGCGCCCAACTTACGATACGATAGGGTCTCAAATGTTCCGGATGTACTACTCGTATTGTTATGTAAAATATAAAGAAAAACACTCAATAAAATAATATATAATGCACTGTATGCCCGCTTTAGTGGCGTAAAGGCTACACGTTTAAGGCCTAACTATCTGGAGATCCCATGCTTGATTACCAGTTTGGAGTTTTATAATCTATATTAGCCTGGCTAGCTTCTACATTTTCACGTGTGTTAAATGTGAGTTCCGGTTCGAAAGATTGAGCAACTCATTAGCTTGAGTCTTCATGTGTGATAAGTGTCACACATCATCCAAAACGTCCCTATCATCACACACCATTTGGTAAGATGAAGATCAACTGCAAACCCTTAAAAACGTTAAAAGTACGCGAATTGGCCGAACGAACTAACTGACTCAATACATCATAATTAAAACTTGCAACGGGAACGACCTTCGGCTTTGTAAAACTCCCAAATTGAAGCAGCCAGAACGAGTTCATTTGGGCGGGATTCTGCATCTATAACTGGGTACTTACTCGTCATGCTAACTTCACCTGTTTAACACAAAAGATCGCTGGGAACAATGAGGCGTGCGATTTCATCTGTTTTCATTAGCTCGTTCACCGCGCGCGAGATTAATGGCGTATTAAGCCTTTGTTTTGTGGAGTCATCATTCAATTAGATTTCACGGGCAGTCTCAAATAATTGGCTAGGTTCAATGGTGTGTCGGCACAGTTTTTGGTATGGAGTTATTTATGATCAACGATGCCGGGATATATCAGAACATTACAGGAAATAAGTGAAATGTACAGCTAAAATGTAAATTTGAAACTTTCCAACGTATTATAACTAAACATCAGTTTTACATATAACATAGATACTATAGCTACACATGTATGTATGTTATGAGACACTTCCTATCTATAATAGGTTTACCACAGTTTCTTTGTTTACTTAATGTCTAGTTTTTAAGAAAAAACACGGTCTATTTTATACTATTGACGTCATCAAAGGTTACCACTCAGAATTTATCGTGTTTTTGTACAACTTATACCAGCACAGACTTATTCATTCCCTATAGTGCTTTGTTGTGATCTGAGTCCACCATTCGAAGTATAATGGTCAGTTTATTTGTATACTCTTTATTATCAGTAAATTTTATGTATAAGTATGTAAATATTGGCGGACTTATCGCTCAATAAGGATATATTCCAGTCAACCAGTGTAAGGGGTGATAGTGTGTGTGTGTGTGTGTGTTTATCGAATCTTTATGTAAGTAAAAAATAATACAGAAAATACAAAAAAAAAATTGAGAACATAACCAACGTAATAATTAAATCACTAAGCAATCAACAACAAACAAATTTATAAAAGGGTAATTTTCACTAAATTCCGAAATTCGGCTATCTTAAAATGACAAAACATATTGACATTATTTGATATTTATTTTATGTGAAATTGATAGTACTAATGTTACTAGAATTTATTTATGTAGTAGTCCCAAAAAATATCGCGTTGTATGAAAGTTATGAGGACATTAAAAAAATCAAAGTGAGGGAATGACAATTAAGGTGACGGAATGATTATTACAAAGTACAAGTCATGAAGCTTTTTAAATAAAATTAGTTTTCTTTCAATGAAATATTTTTACTGAATGAAATCTTTTTCTTAAACAATAAGTAAGCTTAATGAGTAATTCCAGCAAATCACAAAATTATTGCAGCACTTTGGCATAACTCAACTCTAATTTAAACTTATTTCTATTTATTATGGCACTTAATTAAGGCACTTTTTTCTTAAACATCAATGAGTAATTCCAGACATAACAACATCATTGCAGCACTTTGGCATAACTTTAATTTAAACTTATTTATATTTATTATGGCACTTAATTAAGGCTTTTGTTCTTGTACTGGTTGACAGGACTATCACTTAGCATGTGTATTCTGTGAATGTTTGGATTGTAACTTATAAGCCACTCAAAAACTGGTAATAAGTGTGCCCATACTGCCATTGCATCGTGTCTATTATTTTCAGAAAGAGAACAAAACGTGTAGGGTTTTACAGTGTCATTTTCACGTAAATATAATACTCCTGTATGTCGTGTAACTTGTTGTCTTGCACACACAATTTTTATTTTGTCTTTGACATCTCTTACGGAATCTCTCTTTTCTTCTTATTTCTTGTTTCAGTCTTTCCTGTAATCTGGATATTCTTGCATAAAGTATTCCTCTACGCCTTCTGAGTTGCTGCCTTCTCCGATTAACTGCCAGATTTCTTAATTCATCATTATTCTGTCCAGGTCCTGGGCTAGGAGGTGGTGTCTCATCTAACAGTCTTGGTAAATTCTTTCGCACTTTAATTTTTTTGTCTCTATATATTTGGCTATTTTTCTTCCAGGTTTTCCTTTTTTGTCTTCTTTCTCGGGAACTCATTGCGGGTATAGGTTTTACTTGACCTTTTTCTTTTTTTTTTAGGTATTTAACTCTTTCTTTTTCGCGAAGTATTTCAAGTGTTACAGGATCAGCTTTCATTTTTTCCCTGCGCTTTCGGTCATATTCTCGCTTTTTAAATTTAGCTTCTTCTTTGCTTATCTTCTTTTTTCTTGATATTTTTTAACCTACAACAATATTGCAGCAATAAATTCAAGTGTTAATAAAAGCAAACAAAAAAAAGCCAGTTAGCCCACCAAAAAATAATTCCCTCATATATCATCATTCCCTCACCATAAATTTTAGGAGGGAATGATGGTGAGGGAATGACGAAATAAAGAATAACCGTAAAGAACTCGTAACATAACCTTACTTTTAAAACCATTTTTCTGCTTAAGGAAATAACTCCCAAAAGCCATCTTATCTGTGCAACTTATAATCAGTTATAGTACTTACCTTTTTTTTAATGTGATGAAATGACGATCAAAAAGTTTATTTTAACAATAAAATTAATAAAATCTTTTTGCAGCCGACACCCGAACACAATCACAGAAAATTCGCCATTTGGATAAATTGACATTAGTGCCAACTTTCAAAAGCTAATGGTAGCGTTCGTATTTTATTTAAAATGCGTTAATAATTCAACTGCCAGTAATAGTGTGAGGGAATGATTTATTTTTGTGAGACACATATAAATATTCAAATTTTTAACGCGTTTGTCACTTTGTAACGCTAATTTCGGTTTTTCCCATAAATTTATAATATTTTTAAACAATGCAACCTACTCGAATATGATTAGAGTGATTTTTGTGTTTGTTTTGTAAATAAAAATAAATAAAATAGGTACTTGGGACACAGTGAGGGAATGATATTAGGAACATTATGGTTCTGAATTTTTATTTATTTATATATACGGCTCTTAAATCTTATATGAAACTTTTAGGTATAGTTATGGTGATTGTATAGAAACATTAGTAACATCCATTTCTTTGTTAGATTTTTCTATAAACTCCAAGGACAAGAATTTCGGAATTTCGTGAAAATTACCCAAAAATAAAAACCGGCCAAGTACAAGTCGGACTCGCACGCAAAGTGATCCGTACCATTGTCTATAAAACGGCAAAAAAATCATATATTTAAATAATCTGTGAACATTTCAAGCGGCTACCTGTTGCCATTTAGAAATATCGAGCAAAAACGAGCAAAAAATCATGTTTATTTTATGGGAGCCCTCTTAAATATTAATTTTATTCTGATTTTTAGTATTTTTTGTTATAGCGGCAACAGAAATACATCATCTGTGAAAATTTCACTGTCTAGCTATCATTGTTCATGAGATATAGCCTGGAGACAGACGTACAGACAGACAGACAGACAGACCGACAGCGCAGTCTTAGTCATAGGGTCCCGTTGGTTACGCTTTGGGTTCGGAAACCTAAAAATACATAAGTTTTTATATATATGCAATATGCGTAATTTATTGTCACCGTATTAAAAAAATTGTATTGATAATCTAATCAGGACAGGGCTCGCTTTTATCTAAAAAGGCAGCATATATTTTTTATGGGTTTAAAGACATTTATTTACTCAAAGAATTTTACATTTCGCTTAACTGAGTAAATTAAAACTAAAACACAAGTAACTTTTAAAAGCTAATACTGCTCATGCAAAGCAGTTTACAGTTTAACAGATAAAACAAAAGTATATAAAATATGTCAACTATTCATCAGCCTTGGATTAGTATCCCGATAAAAATCCATCTTGTTTAAACAGAACCCCTTTAAAATGATTCCTACCGATTGATGTTGGTTCACACATATACCAAAATTATAACCTTTTAAAGAAAAATAGCATTCCGCCAGGACAGAGAACTAGTGACGAAGGAGCATATTAAAATTAGAATCTAAAGTGTCACTGCGGTCTGAGTCGACCCTCGGGCACAAAGCATAATAAATTTATATAATTCATCGTCATAATAGCCGTCCCTTTTCTCCCCGAAGAAAAATTGCAACCATCTCTCACGGAGTACGACTATGTTTTGTTGAAATTATTTTTGTTTTACAAATAATGATTTTATTTGGGATATTGATATCTGAATAAAAGTTGATATATTTGAGAAGTAAAGTAAGATCAAGCAGACGCCTGAAGCTAAATATTCAGGCGTCTGAGTGATCACACTTCACTACCCTTTTAATGTATCATGGATTTGAACTTGGCCTTCATACACCTGATGGGTAAATGACAATGTGACAACGGGTAATAGGGTCCCGATGGTTAAACTTGGGGTACGGAACCCTAAAAAGCATAGTTAGATGGTCGTTACTAAAAATTAAATTCATTTGCACATTCTTCATAAGACACACAGGTACCATTTCTGTTCCTGTACATTCCTCGGTTACAAACACATTTACGATCTTTACAAGTCGTGACTGAGCTAAATTGATGGCATTCTTCGGTTAATTCTTCACATGTCTCTTTGAAGCAGCTAGAAGGACAAATTCTTCTTTCATTTTCAGGGCACGGCGAGATGTCTAAAATAACATAAGACTATGTGTCAAAATAATAGTAACCGGAAGTATATTCAGAGAGGCTAGGACAGCGTTTCTACCCTAGGAAAATATGAATTTTATTTAAAAAAAAACAGCAATTAGTTTTGTGCCATTGTGTTTTAGTACTCTTTTAATACTAGTTTAAAATCTATTTTGATGTCGTTATTATAAATGCGTTAGCGTAAAAATATGATTTAATTAAAACAAAGACCTCAAAGTGCAGTTTAATCATTTCGCCTAGTTCAGAGATGAGACTGCGGACCTTTTTTTTAATTGAAGATAGACCAACACTTGACCTCAATCTCACCTGATGGTAAGTGACGATGAGGTCAACGATGTTACGTGTTGGTCTAGAAGGTGCCTTTTTACTCTTATTTTGAAGATTTCCAAGTTGTAGTTTTCGAGGAACACGGAAACCGGTAGTGTATTCCATATTTTTGCTGTACACACGACAAATGTGGAAGCGAAACGCTTGGTGCGAGCTGTAGGAATATCTACAGTGTACGGGTGAAGGTCTGCCGTTCCTCTGTTTGACCGGTACTTGAACGGCAAAGGTGGAATCAACAAAAATAGCTTCTGCGCACACTCTCCAAAATGTATCCTATAAAATACCGAAAGGCAGGCAACCTGACGCCTATGTTCGAGGCTTTGGAACTTTCCCTTGAAGACCTCCGGATACATAATATACTCTCGGGCCCCCACAGGTCCGTGGACCACAGGTTAAGAAACACTGGACTAGGTAATATAAAATACTAGCCAAGTGCGAGTTGGACTTGTAAGACCCTTTTCCAGACCTCGCACATGTAAATAAGTTTGTCAAGGTTTTGATGAAGCAGTTTACCAGTATACTCGTACATTACGTTTAGGTTTTCTTATTATTATTTTGGACACTTCGGAGGAAGAGAGGATGATACTTTTGCACACATTTTTCATGATAAGACGGTCAACTACACTTTTCATATGTTCGAAATCGCCTTATCATATTATATTTCAAAGATGAAGAAAAATTTTCATAATAAAAATCAAGCCTTACCCAAGTCAACATCTGCGTCAATAGCATTCGCTGTATAGCAACATGCCACGAGAGCCAACAGAAGTACCAACCGCATGTTGTTATGTTGTATGTATTGTTTGATTAATATTGGAATCGATTCCATTATATACTTGTGGGCTTTTGTGTATCTAAACTCGTAAACCACTCTGTGTATCAGTAAATATGTGACTGCTTTGTTAATAACACTTTTATAAATTACTAGCGGCCCGCCCCGGCTTCGCAGGGGTAGACATTTATTTTTTAAACATTTTTGGATAAGCGTAAATATATTTTCAGCTTCATATCTCTACGCGACCAACGTCCCTGAGAAAAATGGTTTTGACAGACATAACACCAGTAGGACAAAAAAGTGATTCGGTTGTTAGTTTTATGAAAAATTTCGTAAATCGATTCACGCGGTATTTTGTGTCTTACAGACAACCGACCGCGAGGGGTTGAGTTTGTGTTTAAACCGGTCAACTAATTTTGTCGTTTTTATGAATTTTTGGTGTTAAGGGTCTGAAACCCCACACAGATTGTTTCTTGTTGGCGAAACTATTGCCATTGCCAAAAAGAAATCCATTCAGGAGAGATTTTTGATTGGTTAGGTTTGGCATTGTAGCTAAAACGCGGTAGCTGCGCAAGCGAAGCGAGCGGTTTTTTCTTTAAACCACGCTTTATTTAAGATGAATTACATAGACATATATTTATTTCATCATCATCATCTACCTATATACGTCCTCCTACAGATAGTGTATGGGGCATAGTCCACCACGCGGGCCCAGTGCGGATTGGCGGATTTCACATGCCTGTTCAAGACATGCAGGTTTCCTCACGACGTTTTCCTTCACCGTCAAGCATTCGAATAATGTACTTGAATTGAAAAACAGCTCATAGGTACACGGCTGGATTCGAACCCGGAACCCTCAGATAGAGAGTCCGCGCCTTACCCACTTATTATATACCACAAAAAATAGCATAATCGCAATTTTTGAGACTTTAAATTATTGCCCAATCCAAATAAAAACTTAAAATTTTAATCTGATTGAAAAGCTATTTTTTACTATTTCATAAGTAGAAAAACCTGGTTTTCAGATTTATTCCTATAGTTGTGCTGTAAGACCTTGCTTCTTCTCAAATTTCCAGATTCTAGCTCAACGGGACGTACCCTATAGGTTTTGGTTTCTTTGCATTTTGTATGGAAATGGTCTGAAATACTAGAAAAAATCTACTAAAAATCAAACTTCTACGTCAACACAATAAAAAGATATGTCTGTTTAAGCCGCACTTTTAGACAATTTCCTTAGAGAATGCAAGAGAATCAAAACCTATAAGGTATTTCCTGTTTGACCTAGAATCCTGATATGTGGAAAAAGCAAGGTCTCAGCACAACCATAGAAATTAACCTAAAACCATACTTTTATTTATTTATAACACAGTGAAAATAGCTTTTTGATGTTTATTCAGTTTCCGCAGCGCATGCGATGAAATACATTTTACGGTGTAGCACGTGGTGGACGACCGCTGCAGGCTGTATCCTCTGTCTACTATTCTTTCCGAGGAGATTTAAAAGAACGGATTAAAGGCTCTCTTAGGCTGCGACGCAATAATCAACTGTACATGCGTTGGTAGGCGGCTCGACCAAATAGAACGTACAAAATTGTCGGGTACGCTCGGACCGGCCAAACTTTGTAGGTGCCGTAAGAATTTTGCTGGCTTGCGGTCCCCGATGTCTTCGTGTGTGAGTAGCTGGCGCACTCGCTGCTCTTGCGATGAAGACATACGCGAAATCAGTTCCGTTTTAACTTTATCATAGTTGTTCGCATCGGGAGGGTTTTTAACTATATCTTTGATTTCTGACACGTATTTGAACTCAAGATTCGATATGACACAATTGTATTTGCTGTCTGCGGTGATACTGGCGAGCACGAAATGTCCTTCCAGCTGCGCTAACCAAAGCGTTGGCTCTTCGGGCCAAAATGGTGGCACTTTCACACGCACAGCTTCCACCGTCGTTGTAGGTTTAATTTCCAACATGGACCCGGTCGGAAACGAAGGTTTCCGTATATTACACAAAAGGGTACTGAGCAAAAAAACGCCGAAAAACATGCTCCTTGTAAAAAAGTCAGAGCTGTCAAAAATGGGGTGAAATAGTGTTTGTGACAGAAATATCTTGACTGTCGGAGATATAAACATTTGAAAACTCTTTAGCGAGAGTATATTAGTTGAGATCCCATATTTTTCTAAAAAAAGAAGCCTGGACACCAGAGTCCACTATGTGCCAAGCGTATTTCACTATGGAAACACAATAAATTAAGCCAAACAAATTGTCACCATCGTAGACATCCTTCTATATTTATGTTCTTACAAATAAACGTTCATTACAATTGTTTGACGTCATTTTAAATTAAAATTACTATAGGCTATTGTTATTCTCATGGCGATATTCTTTTGAATTATACGTTGAATAATTATTTGTCTTGTAAAATGATATATGAGTATATTTTAAATTGCGATATTTTATAAAAAAATATTTCATAGCCTTCATAGTTACTAGTTAGATTTTACTTATTTCCTTCGTTATAAGGAAAAGTTACGTTGGACATGCAGCCTAAAACAATGAAAAATAAATATATTTTAGGTTGAATTTAACCAAATAAAGCTCGTATGCTTCGTCCAAGTCCTGTACGAATGCCATTCGCTAAGACCGTCGTCGTGGGCAATGAGCAAGTAATCACTACGCTGTAGTCGTGGGTATGCCTGGCTAGCCTATACCCATGCTATCTAAGTCTGCTACCAAACATCAGTTCCGTTAGCCTAAAACGTGCTAGACATTTTTGTTTACAACTAAATCAAAATAACACACGGGTTTAAATTGAATTTGAATAGTTTCAGTAATTTGGAACCTTTTTTAATTACATTATATATTAACTGTATGTAATTTTCAAAAGGTTACAAAAATGATGTAAATTTAATTTGTAACCGCTAAGTGTCACCATTAGAGCACGCGTGCTCGAGCCGCCATCACGGCAACATGTCGCTACCTGTCCGGCGTGATATATCGCTTACCCTCCCCTAATTGCTTGTCTTTTTGCATAGAAATATGGTATTTTTTAGATAAAATTATTAACTACATAAATGAAAGAAAGAAGAAGACAATACGTCCATTAAGTTTTATTTTTTTACCAGATTTGCCAGGTTTTCGTAAGAATTTTTTCCGTCTAGCCCCCTTTCACAACGCGCGATAAGGAACTTCGTTCCAATAAAGAGCACTTCATTGACTTAACTACTTGGTGACCACGTTTTTCATCAACATTTTCGTAACACGATCAGTGAAGTCCATCCATACTAATATAATGCGAAAGTGAGTTTGTTTATTTGTTTGTCCATCCCTCCCGTCGTAATAGCTGTAACCGGAAAAAGGCATAGGCTACTTTTTCCTGCGGGATACTTTCCGAAGTCTACGCGAATGAAGTCACGGGCTAAAGCTAGCAGTAGTAATAGGAAAATGCGCCACTGAATATTAGCCACTATCTTATTTTAATTTGTAAACTCTAGCTGTTTAATCTCTAACCCAGCCGTATACGTTTCCAGACACCCTACCAACGTACACAATTGAATCAGACGGCGTTGGTTGTTAAAAGCACTTTAACGACACAAATAGCCGTAATGATCTCTAGAGCGTTCTTGTTAAAGCGCAAGACCATACCAATTTTTATTAAGAGGCTATGTTGGTAAGACCACGTGGTCGGTTTCAAGGTTGCATTGTTTTGTAGCTGTCCCTCTCCGAGCCCTATCCTACCCGAGCGCGTACGGTGAGACAGCATACATTACGCGATGTTATACACCCGTTATTTGGATGTTTCGTAGTCCAGGGATCATTTGAAGGATACAGTATATTATGTAACCATTTTTTTAATACAGTATACTAATGAAATTTCAGATGTCGGTGGTTTTTCCAAATTGTTCTAAATTGATTCATACTCTTGTAAATCAGGTTCAAAGTTGGGGCTTTTTATTACCGAAAAATACAATACTTTGACGCCCTGTAACTCTGGAAGTATATATTTAAACGAAAATCTGACTCACCACCGACACAGATATTTGTTTCTAGATTGTGTTTTGAAAATTTCATAGATTTTCATAGCTTAATACTCAAAATATGACTGGACTACGTTTGTATGGGCGCTTTGACAACAGCATACCCTCTTAAAGATAGTTCAACGCTTGATTACAATCTCACCTGATCTGAATGAGAAATTCATTCGTGAATAATATACTCGTACATTGTACGCTTAAGGAAATGCAACATGTTGGAAAATAATATCCAGCAAGTAGTGGACCTTACAATAATCTGCGTCCGAACGTCCATGCACAGCGAAACATGATACATTATTCTGTAAGTACCACACACGCGGGAATACTAAAGTTGAGTGCGACAGGACTACGGGCCTGCCAGTGGGCCGTGCGATGAATAATTTAGATCGCTAGCCTGCGTTCGAGATATTTTTGTTAGGTTAGTACTGTGGGATGATAGCGTTGCCATATTTAAGTATGATGTTTGAAGATGGTATTATCAGAAGCATCAGTCTGTTTAGGCTTCGAATTATATCACGAAATAAGTCGAACATACTCGTATTGTTTTATTCTTGAAAAATTATATGCAGTCTATCTGAAATAATGTATAGTAGTTTTAAAACAACAAAACTATCTCGGAAAACAAAGAAGACGGCCGAAAATCCCACTAATTAGCGGTGCAAATGAATAAAGGAAACTCTTCGTCAAACCCTCTCCCCCTTCCGGGATACATTTTCGTAGAACTTCATATAGGTAAGGTTAAAATCTGTCCAGCAGTACCACGATTTTGGTAAAATAAATGCTTTGAAATCAAAAGCACGTGCCACTGGCACTTTCTAGACCAACGCGTACCGTCGTAGGCCATATCGTCGCTTTTCATCAGGTGCGATCGTGGTCAAACGTGTATCTATCTTCAGTATATAAATAAACTTTTGGTGACGTCATCAATTTCAAATTGCATCTAACTGCCCATTTTTAGACCACAGTTTGCAATTTTATAGATGACAATTAAATCAGCTTTGTGAGAAATTGATCCGTGACTAGCAGCCATCCAGCTTCAGTGAATCGGATAGTGCAGCAAATTCAATAAGTAAAGACAAAGGGATGAGTTCAAAGAAGCTGTTACTGTCAGGAAATTAAACTGTTCATGTTCGCGGTTCATGTCCTGACTACGGTATTTCAGTTTGAATGATGTTTTTCCTTATTTATATAAAGGGAAAACCCAATTGACATAGATATTAGTTCGAGAAGTTAATAATGTGGACCAAAACAGAACAGTTACAATGAATCACGATTTCAATACTATTTTAAAATAAAGTAAATGGTTTTGAGAAGTTATCATTAAAAAGTGGGACACAAGACATAAACTTAATGTTACTCATTCATATCAATAGACAACTGTAATCCGAACGTCATTTGTACCAAATTTGGATACCTTTTCACGTTGATGTTTTTGTAGGTACAGTTCGTTTATTGTATATTGAAAACACATTCACAAAACCAATACAAATATTAAAATCATAATAAGTGCTGTACAATTTGAATTGCCTATACCTATGCCTTATTTTTTAGTTAGTTAGTTTATTTTTATAGAGAAAATAAACTTAAAGTTCAAACTTCCCACTGGGAATATTGAACCTGGGACCACGAGATTACATACTAACAGTCTAACAGTAAAACACTTCACGCTTGTTCTTCCGTAGGCCACTGCTTATCTTATGAAGGGAACACACTTTTCTTTGGAATTCCTAAAACAATAATTATACAATTCGCCCTAATGCTTTTGTTTCAAGATACCGTCTCATTATAACTATACGCATAAATTTGTACTGTTTTCTCATTTATTGGAACATTTTGCCCTCAATAATTAACGGCCATATCGCCGCCCAAAATCATAATATCCACACAAACTGTGCACACAAAGATAGCGTGATGGAAACGCCTCAGAAAAAATATGAATGATTGAAGACCGACCAAAAGGATTCGACGTAGACAAATAAAAGTAGAACTTCCTCTTGATATATTGCCATAGATTATTTCCCTTTCGGTCGAATCTCGGCCCGGGATTGTTATGGACAAAATTGTTTTCGTAGCCACGGATTTAGACGTGTTTTCCAATCGCCTTTTGTCATTCATGAGAATATTGTGTTGATGTGGAAGGGTATGCAGCAGCGTATTTATCAAGACGTTAGATGACTTTGACAAAAGTTTAAATAGATGGCATTTGTCTCAGACTCTGGTTCGGACACTGGCTCGGACAAACCGAGCGAGTGTTATGCTCTCAATTCAAAATCGCAATAGTACCAGAAGTCTATGCGTAACGATATCTGCCTAAAATATCTATACCCATCCAGAAAAATCAGCTTACTTTTTGACTATTGCACTTTCCAGCTCCGTTGAATTATATTTCTGCAAAACTTGCTAATATGTTATATACTAATGAAAAGCCTTGCATAACAGTGCACCTTAAATTTCCTAAAACAGTCGAAAAAGTGACTACCTTGTATTCATTCTGGTATCGTCTGAAGTATTAGACTATGACTCAAAATATAGTACAACACGATATCTTATCTTTATACCTTTAAACGAACAATTCTTGTATATATATATATATATATATATATATATAATTCGGATCTCCGAAACGGCTCCAGCGATTTCGCTGAAATTTGGTATTTTGGGGTATTCGCGAAAAATTGATCTAGATTAGTCTTATGTCTGGGAAAATGCGCGTTTTCGAGTTTTCATGCGGTTTTTCCTTCGCATTATTCGACGCAAAATATGATGGGAAATTTCACGCTGTCAAACATAATCACTTTAGCCGAGTGGTTCATACGTGTCATTCCGTCCGAGATATCCGCGTTCAAATCCCAATTGGAAAATTGCTTATATTTTGTTTTTTTGTGTGTTTTTATTTATTTATTCAAGTTTGTAATTTTTTTGTGGCAAATTGTTCCGCTCTGTATGGCTAACCAGGGGCAGAAATAAAGTTTTTGTTTGTTTTTAAATAACTACGAGCAAAGCCAGATATTACTTTTAATTAGACACTAAAACAGAACAGCATAAGCCGGGAAATAAATGGCAGAACTCCAGAGTAAATCTCAATTTTACATTAGTAAAAAATATACATGTTATTGAAACGTTGTCTTGGGGTATAGCTACGTAGCATCACAGATTGTAACGCTATTGCAGCTTACATTGCAGTTCATTTCCCGCCAATATAACTAGGTTCCACACACGACTTCATCAACGGGGACTTCATAAAGCATGACATGAGAACTACTAGTTCGGTCGGGATAAAAAATAATCCTTATTTTCAGCTCTTCAACTATCTTTATACAGCAGTTATTCTAACAAATCGTTACGACGTAAAGGAATGTCAAACAAACAAACATAATTTCGCATTTATAATGTTGGTATGGATAAATTTTGTATGAAAGTCAACGATACCATGTGAATGCACTGGATTAAGCATTCGTAAGTAACATATTAACATTATAAATCAAACAGTGTTTTGTGTGTGTGTTTTTCATTTGACGATTAAACAGCGGAATCACTCGTGATGAGATTTGGAAATCACGGGTAGCCTACATCATGGAGAGACACTTATAGTAATTTTCATCATACTTAATCGTTATCGTGAGTTAATTAACAAAGTTCACGCAGAAGAAATTGCGGCCAAAAGCTTGTGATAACACACCACAGAGGCAAGGAATTTATGTTAAAATAGCAAAAATTACACGACAAGGTGAAAATAAACAGCGCCCGTGTAATTTTGCTGTCAAGCATTAATCATCACCAAAATGTACGCTGAAACAAAGGAAATGTTTACACTTGCGTAGAAAATTTTATTAATCAAGCTCTTAATTGCGAACTTTGATACTTTACTGGAAACTTGGAGAGTTAAAGATGAACTTGACGTTTGTTTGTATGTTCAAAAATGTGTAATTTTAGATCTAGGTTTTGCCTTTTGTACATAACAGTTCTCAACTTCTCCACAAGGACCAACAGGTAATATGATCTCTAGGCCAAATTCCAGCAAATTCACGGCGTAGATAAAACTGGTTACGCAAACAGGGACCTCCTCACGGTAACCTCCTCCTACCTCAAGGGAAAATAATTGATTTCAAGTAAATTGCGATTGAAGTTTAGAGCCTCGGCTCACAAAAAAATTATATAAAAATGGCACCTAATAATATTCTGTTTCGACCAATACATATCAGAAAGACCGCAGAACCAAAATTCATGAAGAAACAAAAACTGTTTCCAGCATCCAATAGACCGGACAAAGCAAACAAACATTTTGATCCTAAACTTATTACCAATTGGTAATCAGTTACTCAATCTAGTGTCACATCACGTCACGCGGCCGTACAAGACATTTGACATGCCATTGACTTTTGAGATCAAAATGTTTATATGAAACGTTTCCCAATGGCCGCTCTATAACCTATTACTATATTTAAATCTCTCTGCCAGCATCCCTATTTGCGTTTTTAACATTTTCATTACGTTAAATTCAACAAATTATGTATTTATTTATGTAATCATATGTAATTTTAAAATGTTAATGCAGTGACTCTCACGTGTTATAGATATATATTGCTATATTAGATATATAACCAGATAACATATTGCTAGAAATATTATGAACAGCGAAATCAGGATATAAGATGTAGCGTAGTTTCCAAAGTATAGGCTCTCTAAGGTAAACGACAAAATTATGCTGTAGGAAAATCATCTCATTATAAACAGGCCTTGGCTGTCCCTTCCCTGGTGGCTCGTAAGAATATCAATCAATCTCTTGTTGATACGACATTCACTGAGGCTGAATTTTGTTATTCCTCAGGGCGACGGTTGGTTTGGGCTTTTATTATTTTGTTGTTAGTACATCTTAAGTTGTGTTTTCGTACGTTATGTTTCCCTGTCAAAGGGATAGAATGTGGCTAGTAGGTGATAGGTCTAGCTACCACTTAACATTTTAGCTAAGGATATAAACAGCAATTGCGTAGGCAAACAATAAATGTTAAGAGCGAGTTGAGTAACACGCAGCAAAAGGATATTTGAAAAGGTATTGATATAATCTAGTCATTTACGTGGCTCTAGGGCACTTAAAGTATATACTAGCTAGTAACGAACTTTAGTTTGGCTGCCTCCTTAGCCAATTTTAGCTGCCTCCTCCTCATCATCAACAGCCTATATGTGTCCCCACTGCAGGAGCAGAGTTACATAAAGTGACAGAGCGCTATTCACCACCATAATATGACATGTAAATATCACATTTTCCATAAACAAAACCTTCTCAATATCAAGTTGTCAATAAATTTGCAGATTATCTAAAATCACATAAGTGATACAAGTTATCGTTTTTTCTCTTCCAAAAACTCAAAATGGATCGTTTCAGATGTTTTACCTCAGTTTTATAAACCATACCAACCCGTATCTCATACATTATTTATGTTTACTAAGCGAACTAAAAAGGACGGGTCGCGGCGAAACATTGAAAAATGACTTCTTTTCTCCCCCTTTTCCGCCATTAGCACAGTTGACTAACTATCGCATAACGTAAATATTAATGTTATCATATTACTATTACTATGGATTTTCTATGAAATGCATGACTCTTATTAATATTTTTTGATACCTAAGAATATGTGAAAGTCCGTAAAAAATAATCCATAAATGCGAAAGGTAGCAAGTTTGTTTCTCTCTCTCTCTCTCGTTGTAACGTAGGGTCAGAATGACTTTGAAGGTCTGGAAAAGGACATAAGTTACTTTTACCCATATCAGGATAGTAGTTCCCTGAGATAATTTCCTAAAATCACGTTTATGTAAATGTAACAAACACTGTTGATTAAGTGTCTGAATATCAAATCCCTATCCTATGGGAAGATATTTTTCCCATCGTGATAAAAAGTAGCTTACCTTATATCCCTTTTCGACCCTTCAACTATCCCTATGAAAAAATCAAGACATAACATGAACATAAAAGGAGACACAAACTGTTATAAGTACAATAAGAGGCTTGCACTTGCCTTCATCTCATCTAATGGTAAGTGAGGACAAGGTATTTCAATGGATGAGACATTAAACATGCTTGCAAAGAAGCCTCAACCAAATGAGTTGGTTGAAGCTGGTCCTTTCATATCGGAACACAACAGCACTATTGGTGGCAGACACAGAAAATGTCCTGCACCAACCAAACCGAGTACCCATATGTATCTGAACCTCCGTATTGTGAACACATCTGTGTAGCCACTATGCCAAAAAAGGCGAATAACAGTTGGCGCATTTAAACTTGGATTCCGCTGACAAATAGCCACAAATGAATATACATTATTATCAATTAGAGAGTAACTATCTACCTCATTCCGTTTGTTGTTTTGCTGTTTACTTTTCATGTATAAGCGACCGATCTTGATGAACTGTACTACATAGAAACAGGTATATAGAATGATCATTTATAGGCATTAAAAGATAAAGCTTTATTTCCCCAGCATATAACGGATTAGTGAAGAAAAACAATTAAGCAGGTACTTTCCGTTTAATACATTAATTTATTATTAAGCGTACACGAACGAACACTATTTTGGACGTGATAATGTGCTATTTAATTATTCCCACGCTCTCAATATACCGTGTTCTCATTAAGCTACGCTGAAAGGATTACTTGATAATGGTTTTCACTGTGTTTTGAAGTAATATACGGGCTTTAAAACCCTGCTGAAAGGTTTCACTATCAATTAGGTTATTTATTACAGGAATGAGAGATTAAATAACCAATTCGGTGGGCTTAGTAAATTTTAATACGGTCGGATGTTTTTGAACACCATTGTGAAGCTTTGAAATTTTATTCTAGTTACATGGCATAGGGGCCACAAAGATATGCATCTTATTTAGACAGACAGACATGTATATATAGGTTTACTCACACATTCATTCGATGGTCCCGGGTTTGATTCCGAGAAGGGTATCTCTCGGTACTTGGTTGGGTTTGAGGCAGAGAATTTGCTATGTCCGCCTGTCTAGCTATTATAATATACCATCATGTTACCACATTGCACCAAACAGCAGGTTTAGCACCTCATGAGCTTGAAGCTTCTGAGTGAGCATGCTTTACATCCAACGGCCTCATCGCTATATCAGTTAAATTGAATCACAAGTGACTTTAACATAAAACAATCAGACTCCATAGTTCATTTATGTATAAAATAGCGGTTATTGGTAATAGTGTCAGATTCACCTGTAGGGTGTGGATACAAGAGGATAATAGTTTCCGAAATATTTGTGGATCGTGGAGAATGGCGGGTTGGCTAGTCCAAATTCTGGGGCACAGAATTTTTAATTTGTGTAGCAGAACTTTTATAATAAAGTCTATGCGTCTACTCAAATTGATGCCGATAAAAGATTTTGGTCCGTTGCGATAAATTTTATACTCAAGATTGATTTGGTTTAGATACAAACAAGCACGGAGTTTTTTTCTTCTCATCGTAGAGGTTGTTAAGTTAACCTCACAAATCCTAGTGTCAGAGTTGTTGAGCTGCCATAGTTATTTGACATGCCCATGTAGCTATTACCTGTCGTAGATACTAACCGATGCCAAAGGCCTTCGTAAGCACCAATCACGCACAGAGTTTTATAACACTAATACTTGACTAATACTAAGTAGTTAATATGACAATTTCCCTTTGAAACTGTGATTTTTCGACATGTTTAATGGTCTATCAAATATGATATATTAATAATTACATTCCCGTACGAGAAACCAACATCATTATATTCTGTATACGAAATATCAAAAGGGCAGAAACCTATTCCAACAAAAAGCACCCCGTCTTATCTTTGATTAGTTGGCTATTAATTCCCTCTATCCTGATATCCAATTTACCAATCTGTACCCTATTAAATACGTTCGTCCCTTCATCCCCTAGATATTATCTGACAATCACATGTCGATATAAATGTTGTCTGTGAACGAATATTCTGCAATTTTAGAATTCTAAGTCAAAGTTATAGAACAAAAACCACAAGGAAGTTCCAAAGATTATTTTTCACTTCTAATTTCAGAATATCGCCTCGCAAAACATTATCAAGCACCATTGTCAATATGAAACCGAAAATGCAATTATACCACTAATCACTAAATTCTGTAAATGTTAGTCAGATACATTTTAAGAATTTTCAGTAAATGAATGCGTAAGGATGTTGTATCTAGAAACTTGTATCAAACCGACCCGATGAATTCAGATTAGAAAAATATGTACCCACTCTTTTACCATGCCACATACAACCATTCTTGTTCCTATGCAGTGTGCAGAAATGACCACTAAGATGTTTGAAAAAGTGGGTTCATGTTTTATTACTCGAGCGTACAGTAGAACTACTTTACAAAAGTGGACGAACATTCACCAAAGAATCACTATAGGTCCTAAAATAGGCAATTTCCAATTCAAGAGAGTACCCTGAACATTAACTAAAAGTCAATCTCTTCACCATAATGTGAACCTCAAAGCCTCTGTTATAAGGAAAAACCCCGTGTCCAATTCTATCTAGTAATCCACTTAATTATGTGCTCCCGTTTTATTACCCAAGTGACCTGTTTAATGACCTTATTCTATTTACTATTCCAGCAAGGCATTTGTTATAAAACGCGTTAAGGGTACCTAACGGCCTCCGTGGCGCAATAGGGATGATGAAAAAAAAATTATTCCCTCATTCGAGAGACCGTGTGAAGAGATAAATGGCCTTGTCAAAGATTTTTCGATACGACAGATATTTTTCCTAATATAACCCATCGAAAAGTGATTTTAGTCACGTGGTGCAAAAACGCTCCATACAAATCGGTACTCAGGCGTGACGTCACGGTTGAGTGTTGAAGTATAGATAATGTATGAAACTTTTAACAATATTTATCTCGTAAAATAATGTTTTTATGTGACCATTCCCTTACTAAAAAATATTCACAATGTAATTACAAAACAAAACGTAAAATAAAAAAAATTATACGAGCAAGTTGGTTTTTTGGAATTTTTGCGGAGGTAAAAGTCCAGAACAAATTAAATAATATTAGATATTTTAAATTTTATAGGAGCTTTGTAATGACCTTTATGGTTTAAAATACAATTTAGCCCCAATCTGATTTGGTGTCATCTAGCCTATTGTATGAGTGTTCGACTCAGACGCGCAACCCACGCACATGTTCCCGGTTCGATTTCCGGTGGAGACATTCTCAAAAATACATTTGTAATACTTTCCCCAGTTTGATTAGGATGTTGCAAGCAGAATCACCTGATTATCTGTAAAGTATGATTATTCAGTTTTTCAGAAGGCATGTTAAGATTGTTAAGCCGTTGGTCCTGACAGCAACATGAGTTAAGTCAGAGGTCTATAGCGGCTCAACTACTCTGACAACGAGCGTGTGTGAGGTCGGTTTCGTTCCTTATATTCCACACGATAAGATGAAAAGGTATATGGCTTATTATAGGACCATTACTAATCTTCTACTTTTAAACTCTTTTTATTTACAATACCATCAAGATGGTCTGATAATGGAGACGGAAACAGACAATGGAAACTCGTAAACTGCACGTCATACATACATATTTGGGCTCGTTTGGTTTTTCTCAACAAGTACTATAAATTCTGGTGATGCCCTGGATCTGATGATGAAGCTATAAGCTATAGGTCTTAAACTACCTATGATAACCTCATCGTGTTAAAGCTCCTTTGTTTTGTCGTTTCAGATACTCTTAAATAAATAACATTACAGTGTGTAATCGTAGCATGGGACTATTAAACGCTGCATGACCTAGTTGGCTACATGCTTGGACTAGCAATCCTTAGGTCCCGGGTTCAATTTCCAACAATGGTCCGTTTTTAGACGATGTTGCCTGTCCATTCCCACTTCAGTTTACTGTGTACTATGTCAGTGACTTACGTCATTCTTTGTCGTAGAGAGCTTCCGAGCATAGCACCTTCCCTAATTTGCTGAATGACTTTGAACTTGTTTTTTCATAAAGGACTACACCACGTTTCGTTTTTCATCAATCCTTTACACACACGAAACTTATGATATTATATTATATTAAACAACAAACAGAAGCGAAAGACTCAAAATCCTCCTATCTAATGTCCTGTCCAAAACTTTCCTCAAACAAAATGTAAGGCTTCGTCCTTGCCGATTTTGCTGAAACTCTTTAATTGTGTTTACCATCCTAACCTCTTTTTCCAACCGTTCCACCCTCCATTAATAACTTTCTCTGACAATCGGGCCCCGTGTGTGTATGGGAATGTACATGGACCACTTGAACTAACGGACACGCTAGGCTAGTAATAAATAGAAGTATTCATAAGGTCAAACGATACTTACTAAGTTATGAATATTCAAACTAAAAATAACAGACTTATGCATTGAAAAGTATAAAATTATTTGAAAAATGTGCCATCTAATAATGAATAATAATACTAACCTAACCTTAGGTTAGTACATACAATTAACTTGATACTAAGGAGAAATTCGCCTTATGTTATGACCAGAAGATGCATTTATTCGTTTGTACCCCACTCACTTCACGACATATATCAAAGTATATAATAGGAAAGATGCAACCAAATTAGATTGGGTTGAATTGTATTTTTAGCATAACGGACATTAAAAGAAATCTCACAAAAATAAAAATACGTAATAATTTTTATTTTTTATTTTTATTTTGCAATGAGTAAAAGTCTCAAAAATGTAGTTCCTCGAATAGTAAAATGGTTATTAGATTTAGTTTTCTCATTGCATTTTGATCGTTTTATTATAGGGGTATATAAAACATAAAAACATATAGTAGAAGATCAAGTCGATCAAAAAATCTGCTAAGCAGGTTATACGTGTGTAACGTAATAACCAGTTCGTCTACTACACATACAATAGGCTATAGTATAGTAGTATTTTTATTAGACCCTATAGAAATTATCTAGATTTATACGTGTGGAGACTTATTATTAGTTTATAGATACTCATAAGATACATTATTTATTTATATACTATATACTGTTAGTCTTCCCAAAAATTGAAAAACAAAATAAAATAAATACAATGACGTATCTATAATATCTTTTTTAATCGAATGAAGAAAAAGTTTCCCATACGGGTAGGGTGGATAACCAAGAGTTTTTACCTGCCTTAATGAAAGTCCTTTGTTTGAAGACAGGGTTAAGAACTTGTGACAACTTTAAGGGAATCTTGTACTAAGATACGGAAGCTTGGTTAAGTGGTTCTTTAATCAACGTTAGCAGGTTTGTGGAGACATATGTTCTGTACTTCCAGTAAGGTAACTTATAAAACATTGTTAAAATCACAATTTAATAAAAATCCATTCAAATATACGGTTCAAACTGATATTGATATAATTTGTAAGCGACGCTAGACATGAAGTATACTGTAAGGAGTACGATACACAGATAACCGTAGTAGAGGGTTGTAAGAATGCAAATATTCATGAATTTCCGCTTGAGCAAAAGAAAGATTGAACACGAAAGAGATAGCGGTATGCACTGGAGTCGTTACTGCGAGACTGGCCACAGGAGACTCTTGAGAGAGAGAACTGGACGGTTATGAGAGAGGCCTTTGCCTACCAGTCGGACAGTCTACTAATAAATACATTAATAATGTTGTCTACATTTGCAGATACCATGACACAACATTTTGTGTTAAAAAACAAAATACCAAATAGAAGCCATGATAGCTCAGTTGGGTAGAGTGTCAGTCTTTTAAAAACCGAGGTCTGGGTTCAATCCTGGCTCGTACCAATGAGTTTCAATGGGTAATTTGGAATTTATTTACGAATGATTGATGACACGAATGATGATGAAACAAAATACAGCATTATTTTCCAAATTTTGAAAACTGTTTCAATTTGAAGATTACAATGAAACAAACAATTAATAATAACAATTTTAATTATGTTCTCGATTTAAAGCGATTAAAATCAAATGTTAATGTATTTGAATTCACCGTCAAAACGCTCTGTACAATAATGTCTTCCGCGTGACGTCATTTTTGAAACTGTACATTTCAAATTTAAAACGACACATTACCCATTATGAAATCGATAATACCTCCACAAAGATGAGTTAAAATATAGTAAATACCCTATTGGATTCTTTGATTATTTAATAGGTACTTACTATTTGGAAATATTTAATACTATTAAGATGTAAATTAACGGTATTTGATCCGCAATCAACGCCTTGTTTTCAGATGCATTGTACCTGACACTAGGAGCTTACGTGACACTTGACAAATAGAACAGGTGCTCCCAGCGAGGATCAAGTACTGAACACATAGCGCGTCGATTCAATCATCTTCAAGTGATGTGCAAACTTCGTAGTTCGATTCAAGACGATTCCATGATATTGGCAAGGTATTGCGAGTGGAAATGGTGAACGAGTTTGAAAGAGTCGCGGCACTTATTAAAGCGATTTAGATCCAACAGATAGAGCCAACAATGTTATACAAGTAAATGGATAGTGGCTATTATGAATTTGTTAAAATAAAAGGGATCGGCTAGTTTCTTTTTAATGATGGGTTATCACTTGGCCTTATTCTCCCCTGATTGTAAGTTACGATAAGTCCGCTGGATGATAGGCGTGCGCATCCAGAAGCCTCAAGCTGGCTGGCGCGGGATGTGCTAGTGTTCACACCGGAGCAAATTGTTGGGCGGCAGACTTAAATAAAATAGTGGTAGGTATTCAAGACAGACATCCAACCTAACCGAGTACTGATGGGGTACCCATTGGGAATCGAACCCGTGACCTCCGAATTAATAGTTCAACATTTAGCCTGAGCCAAGGAGGCGGTTAGTGTAGCCGGTATGCTGAAGACCCAAAGACTTAAAATATTACAACCTTACTATAAAGAATTTGAATATCTTTGGGAAGACCTAGTTTTAGCCGAATGGAAACGTCTACAATTAGTTTTAGCCGTGAATAATCAGGCTATTAGCTGCACTTAAGTGTAGCCAACTGGAGCTAGATGCAGCTGCATTTCAGCTTTTAGCCGTATCATATACATTGATTCATGTTAAAAGAACACTCTACTTCTTCTACTTAGAATTTCGACACTTAATTACGCTTTAATCTCATCAAAAAGTAAATAAAATGTAAATGGTTTTAACTACATATGTAACAAATGATCCCTCCCTAGCTACAGAGCTAAGAGATAATTAATTCCTTTTAATTCAAGATACCGTTTGAAGTAATTCAAGCAAGAAATTAGGATGAGTGCGAGTACCCATCAAGTTGGTTTTATATAATCGCTACCTTTGCCAAATTGAAATAATTTATTTCGAAACTGTTTACTCTGTTTATTTGAGCGTTTACATTGAATTACGATCACATTGGTTATTCCAAACATAAAACGGCTTTGCGCAGAAAATAAAATGGTGTTAACGTTAGATAAATTGACACAAGCACGATTTATTTAAACAAATTTGAGCCTATTTAAATTTAATTTAGAAGAGCCTACAGATATAACCTGGTGTATTTTCACGGTGCTGTATGGTGTGCTTAGTCAAATCTATCCACACCTAATCGCAGTTAGCGCTTTGCGATCTTTTTAGGAGGTAATAGACTAGTGAAGTTTTGTCGCTGCCCTCGCAGAAAATTCGTAGAAGGTCAAGCGTCCCTATTTTTATATTTATGTTATATGAATTATGAGTACAACGAAGCCTGCGCCTGTCCATTGATTGGTAAATGTTTGTCAAGTTTGTCAATTTATCCAAAAAATTCTATTATAAATAGTATAAGCAGCGAATCAGTTTAAGTGTTCCTGAATTTAGTCGGTTTATCATCTTAGTTTGACAAGTTGCCGCACAACCGTAAACCGTAATGTGTACATACATACCACAAACACAGGAAAACCACGTCATCAGATGTTTGTCCTAAAATTCAGTTGTCTGCTTATAACAAAAGGCATTCGTTTAAACGAGTTTACTTTTATGTGGTAACTTTCAAAAAAAAAATACATAAAACATCAAACAAGTATCGCCTTGAACTTGTTGTAACTATATAAAATATTTCTTACAATTATAATTTATTAAGTATTTGAAAACAAGTTTTCAGTTGGGGTGACGTTATTCTCCTTTGCGATGCTTATGTCAAAAATATGTACTGTACTAATGTCCAACGATACAAATGTCCAGGTTTAAAAATACCTAGCTGTAAAAGTGACAAAACTACAAAATCGAAGGTGCTTTGATCACTATAGGTAAAATACAATTTTATAGTAATTTTTATTACTGTATCACTATGACTAATTTTTTACAGCAAATTTTAAAATGGTATTATAGATCTGAAGTAAAGGTATATATTCAGCCACAAATCGAGGGACATTTTATTGGTCCAACGCCGAAGTTTGAGAAGCTTTCACCGAAGTATATTAATTTGGCCATTAAGCAGCCTAATCGACGTCCAAGTATTCCATAACGGAGTCCCGCTGACAAAAGCATTTTCCTGTAAGTGTTTGCGATCCACAAAATAGTTGGAACCTTCCCTAAGTAAACTGTCGGGCGCACCCTTTCGCCCGCATTCAATTTGTAAACAATCCGGAAAATATCGTTCTTTGACACAGTACCGTAACGGCAGCGTGGGCGCCGATGACGTCGTAATTTTAGTCAGCGTTAATTGATTTGATTGGTCAACTTTCGTTAGAGTTATATTCAAAATATTCTGCAAAGTGTTAAAGTTTAATGGACTTGATTTTTGGTATAGAGGTAGTAGGGATGGAAAATGCCTTTTGCATAATTTCTGAACTCCACGCGAATGAAGTCTCAGACAAAAGCTAGTTATGGTAATATTTACTAAATTCAAAATAATCAAAACTGTAACTAGACAGAAATATCACACAATAATGCTCAGGATTTTAGAATTAGAAAAAAATGAGTATAAATATACAAACATATAATTTGGTTTTTATGGAAAAATTTGATCAATCTGGTGACGAAGATATTTCTGTACAAAAAGAAGAGTCTTGATTAATGAAACTTATTATGGTGTAATATTTGTAAATTAATATCAACTTACTGTTTAATTTCAGTGAGTTCTACGTAAAACAAGCCTAAAACGCTATATTTTTCTCTCATGCCTTTGAATCCCTCGCTGTAATCAATAGTCAGACAAATTAGAATCGCTTTGTCTGCAAAAGTAACAAAACAACAGTTTCGATCAAATAACAATTTTAAGCAATAATTCAGTTTCATTACAATGAAAATTAACGAAATATGAATAGAATGACGCAAAATATTTTTGTTCATTGCTGAACATCATAATTCATTTTTATTTATTCTGAATAACTCTTACTTGCTGTATAATTATGTGTTGAAATTATTTATTTAATTTTTTATGCTCGTATACTATTACTCTAACTGTAAAAGCAGTACCTGTATGAGGTTTTATTGCCTTAATGGCTATAGTCCATTAGCCCAACGTCGTTTGCGAGTCCCACGCCATACAACATCTTTAATGTGCTTGAATTTCTAAGTTGGTAGTTTCACCGCAGTACACAAGTTCCTGCATAGCATTTCCTAAGTACCTATTATTAGTAAGTTAAAGAGGCATGGTCAAAGAGAAACAACAAATTGCATAATGACCTTACAGCTATGACAGTGAACATATTTTCAATAGCTTCCCTATATCTTTTTACGATATTCTTTAACTTGACTAGTATTTCATAGTATAAAATACAAAAATATTTATTGACTAAAACAATTAGATTACTACGGTGTAGCCCAGCGAGATTTAAATATAGTAATAGGTTATAGAGCGGTCATTGGGAAACGTTTCATATAAACATTTTGATCTCAAAAGTCAACGGTATGTCAAATGTCTTGTACGGCCGCGTGACGTGATGTGACACTAGATTGAGTAACTTATTACCAATTGGTATTAAGTTTAGGATCAAAATGTTTGTTTGCTTTGTCCGGTCTATTAATATTAAATGTCTTTGGTGTAGCCATACAGTCTGTCATAGGGGGAGCCCTGTGCGACAGGTGTAGGCTCTCTTCCTCTACGGATGACATTTTGTTTTGTTTTGTACAATATAGCGCACTGCCGTCGTCTATATTCCCTGAAAAGTACCTTTATTAATTCAGAGGTCGCGTATTCTATTACCTAACAAAAATGAAACCGTAAGCTCAGTGTGTACTCTTCGATCGTAAACGGTTATGCCCATGGTCCATGGAGACCAAGTCATTTTTCAAAGAAGGTTTTTGCCGCAGGGTACCCCACAGCTTGTGCCTTTTTTTCACAACGTATCTAGCCACGCTGTCCAATTAGGCAACAGCCACTATGGCGTGAGGACGTGTCCCAGATGAAGTATTTACTGTATAAGTATACATATTAGCCTTTTACCATGATTTCAATGACGGAACTACTTGATCGTTTGGGATAAAAGTAGCCTATGTCCTTTCCCGGCCTTCATGATCCCTGTACAAAAACCTAGTCATTCTGATTCTCTTTTATACTCGTAGTGACGTGACGTTAAAGAATGACCAACAAACCAACTCACTTTTACATGTATACTATTAGTATTGATAGATTTTCGTATTCGTTATCGGGGCAGGTTTCCGCAACTCGACGTCAGATGCGCCTATTATGCGTTATAGGGTGGCGTGCCTTATTCATGCCACCACAGCCCCAGCAGAAAGCCCAACAACTTATTTGTGTTGTTGAAGGCCTCTGGGAGCGACCTCGGTGTTCCGAGGTACTTTGCCCGCAGTGTTGCTACTCCTGCGCACTCCAGCAGCACGCATGCTCTGCACAGAGGGCTGTCAGTGATACCTAGAGTAAACAGGTGCTTGTTATAGAGTCCATGTCCTGTAAAGTAGTAGTATTGTAATGTTGTACTGTAATGTAGAATTGATAGATATTTATGTTTTGTTCATTATTTGTAGATATCTACTAGTTTAACCGATGGAGAGTAAAAGTTTTCGAGTGGCGAACACGTAGTGGGTGTACCGGGCCGACCTCATACTCGATTGACCGACGATCTAGTAAAGGCCGCGGGGAGTCGCTGGATGCAAGTGGCTCGTGAACGGTCATTGTGACATACCATGAAGAAGGCCTATGTCCAGCAGTGGGCGTTACCCAAATGATAATGATAGTATTTATACAACTTGATTTATATTTCTGTTTATAATCATGGTACAAAACTGACACAAGTTTTGAACTGTTTCCCTTTCCACGGACATAATTGTCAATACCAAATTTCTGGTACCAATGGAGGAACTTTCCTTACGGCGATTCTACAGAAACGTAACTAGTCATAAGTGAAACCCGTAGCTAAAACGCAATTTAATTTTAACAAATTCTCTATAGTCTATTATATCAAATACGAAACAATAAATTGTAAGCTGAAACTTGAGCAAATACGAGGGGCATACCGAAATGATCGGGAATATAAAACAATACATACAGGAAATAACTAAATTTATTTTTATTGCTTTTCGAAGTATTCTCCGTTGCAGTTAATGCACTTTTGCATTCGTTCGAACCAATTATTATAGCAGCAATTCCAGTCCGAAGTTGACATGGTCAAAATCGTCGATTTGTATGCTTCCACTGCTTCTTCTGGACCTTGAAACCGCTGACCACGCAATAAATCTTTGATTCTAGGGAATGTAAAGTAATCATTGGGACTCAGATCAGGGCTGTATGGAGGATGATCCATTAATTCAACGTTTTCCTGCTTCAAAAACTCGCTTGTTTTCTGAGCGGTGTGAGAGCTCGCATTATCGTGATGGAGGATTATGCGTCGTTTCGGGTTACCTCTACGGAGTTCGGATATCATCTGTGCCAAACAAACCGTTGTATACCAATCAGCGGTAACCGTTCTCCGTTCCTCTAAGGGAACTGTGACTACATGTCCTGTTTTCGCGACAAACGAAGCGACCATTTTCTTCGATACGCTGCGAGAGCGGACAACTTTTGTTGGCTTGATCTCACCTGCGAAGACCCAGACAGCCGACTGATGCTTTCTTTCTGGCTCATATGAATAGATCCATGATTCATCACCAGAGACAATGTTATAAACTGCTTTTGACTTTCCTCCGTTGAAGCGTTGCAGAGTAGACCGGCACCAATTGACACGAGCCGCCTTTTGCTCTTCGGACAAATTATGGGGCACCCAGCGGGAAACTAGCTTTCTCACTCCCAGTTCACCATGTAAAACAGTTTGTATCGCAGTCATACCTATCCCTAAAGTAGCCCGAATCTGCTCATATGTAATATGTCGGTCATCCTGTATCATTCGGCGCACAACAGCGACATTTTCTGGTGTAACCGCTGTTTTTGGCCGGCCTGTGGAAGGTACGGTGCCAAGAGAAGCACGTCCACGCCGGAATTCAGAATACCAGCGATATATTGTCGTCTGGCTAGGCGCTTCACTCTTGTATATAGATATAAGCTCAGCGAGACATTGTCCCTGAGATAATCCTCGTCGAAAGTTGTAAAAAATTATGGCACGGAAACTTTCTCTTGTAAGCTCCATTTTTTTATCGACCTATCAATTTCAAACTGATATTGTTCTTTAAAAAAAATTTTTTTTTTAATTCTGTCAATTGTATTCGATTTTCAACTAACCAGTGTTTATTCATCAAAAAGAGTTTTTAATCTAATTAAATCGAAAGTACTCGATTACCGATCTTTTCGGTATGCCCCTCGTATTGTAACAAGAATTAATCCACCAAGCCTACGTCAACATGTTTCGGCAAACGTAAAATATTATATTCGTCCATATTGCGTTTTGAGAATATAATTCAAACATCAACAAGGATTTGCTCATCTGAATTATGTTCCATTTCGTTGGGTATTCGTAGACGCAAGTTTCAATCTTAGACTAAGAAAAACCAAGTGTTAAATACATTTGTGGAGGTGGGTTTTTGCCGAAAAGACTCCGTATTATCTTACCGCCATCGTACTTACCATTGTTGTAAAAGAAGATTCAGCGAAACCACTGCAAGGACAAATCTTGGACATGACTCACCACTGAACAGACTTGTGCGTCAGTATAATCAATTAAACAAAACTATAGATATTGATATTTTCCATACCAGTAAATTTAAATTCAAAAACATAATTTCTTGTAAACCGTAAATATTCAATTTATTATTATGGTTCTTATAATTTCATACAGTTCTTATTAGCATGTCGTTGTTAGCCTTAAGTAGGATAGCATTTAGCTACACTGTTACATTTGTAAGTGACTTAATACTTATGTTAATGTATATCCTGTAGATGGCCTTGTTAAATAAAATTAAATAGATATGTATAGATAGTAAAAGAAGCGTCGGTGGCGCAATGGATAAGGCGCGGACTCTCAATCTGAGGGTTCCGGGTTCGAATCCAGCCGTGTACCTATGAGTTGTTTTTCAATTCAAGTACATTATCCGATTGCTTAACGGTGAAGGAAAACATCGTGAGGAAACCTGCATGTCTTGAACAGGCATGTGAGGTCCGCCAATCCGCACTGGGCCCGCGTGGTGGACTATGGCCCATACGCTCTCTGTAGGAGAGTAGGCCTGAGCCCCTGCAGTGGGGACGTATATAGGCTGTTGATGTTGTATAGATAGGCGCCCATAATCCAGCCTGGGTAGCATGAGATGCATCAGAACGCTGAGAGTGAGATATTGTCATATTCGCGTCATATCGTATTGACTTTTGACATTTAAATATGACATATATCACTCTCACAGCTTTCATGCAGCGCGTGCTACCCTAACTGATGCACACCCTACATAGCACATGAGGTAGGGAGGTATACGAGTATAACAGGGTACAGCAGCTCAGCCTCATTTCTTATATTCTTTCTTCATTCATTCCTATTACATCAGAAATCTTGTAGTAGGAACCCTAAAACGGCTTTAAGTCCAATATTGCCTTTACATTTTTTGTTCTATCATCGTGACCTGATATGTAACAAGTATTTTTGGCTAGTCTAAGGACCCAAAGTAATAATTTACATTTGCCAGTTCTAGATCTCCTTTCAAACGTCCAACCTACACGAATGCTGGACAAAGTTTGCTGGTGAAGTTTACAAACCCTTGAACGTTGCGATGCAAGTTATCCTGGCAGCCTTGCTTATCTATTTCTCAGTTCCGATGAAGTTTCTCGAGCGTTGCTTCACTTTAGTAATCACAGTCGAATGTAGTTAAACTTTTGCGAAAGCAAACAATATTGTTATTGTTTTGATTTTTTGTGTGAATCTTGTGTGTTATGTTAGATTTTTAGGCATAAGATTATTAGGAAGATTGTCAATACCGGTAAGAATATGATTGAGGTATGTATGTATATAGTTGTGGCCTATCTCATCATGTTTTCCCGTTGCTACTTTTAACGACACACGAAGTGAATTAATAATTCTATAACTCAACCAAAAATATGAGGGAAAAGTTGGTGCAAATTGCTTGAGTTGACTTTTTTCTATCATGTGGTTTTTATGGAAAGAAATCATACAATAAATTGTTAAACTCTACGAAATCTCTTCAGACGAATATTTGCCTTCCAATGTCATTTCATGAAGAGTATTGCACATTCCGCTGAAAGAATTTAATACACTCATATTTGCCTTGTAGACGCCTTTAACAACACACATAACAGAACGTCATGACATCGTAGTTCTTAGTTTTCCTGCTCCGTGTGAAAGCGATAAGCAGCCATAGGGTCTTTATAAGAAATTAAACTTCTCCCGAGATCAGCCCATGTGCATGCGGCAGATTTTTTGCTGGTGTGTAAAAAGGTGTTTATCTTTCGTCCGTACCAACAATGACTACCTAGTCAAATTCTTCTAGAGTTGACATTTACCACAATAACGAAGTATGTGCTTTCTAGTTAAATAATGTTGAAACGATTATGCGTTAAACGGGAAATATTTTACCATCAAGTTTTCCTCTAATGTGCATTTTGTCTTACAAGTTCCGCAGCCCTAAAAAGTGTTTTAATTATTTACGTTGACACTAAGCATGCTTACTCGTCTACGTTGCATGTACCTTGTAATGCCTTACGATTCGACAAAATTGTTGAAGCAATAGAGAATAATATTCAGATCGTGCATGGTAAGAAATCCATACCGAGAAGTTGACTAAGAATTGTTCAAAATCTATACCTGGTGTCACTGTGCTGCACCTTAACGGTAGGAATTGAATCAAATACCACACTTTTATGTGACTCAAAGTTTCATACAATGCTCAGAGATGAAGAGCTTCGTTCATGCTGAATAATTCGTATGAATAGAATGTTGCCTTTCAAATAGAGCAGAGCGCCATGAATAATGGACTAGCGTTGACGTACCCGATTGGGTTTGAATCCTCACTGAATTTTTAGACGGAAAGTCATTTAATGCCTTTAGGAAACCTAGATATCGACGTTTGCTAGCGAAGAAAATACTCTGCATGTACTCTAACAATATAAGTCCTGAATTCAGATATATACTTTCGGATAGTGAAATTCAGGAACTAAAATTATTTAGGTGGTAAGGAATTGCGGTGACGCATCGTATCCGTATCGTTTCTATGCTCTCAACACTGCTGTTCAAATACTCTGACTGCACGGGATCGCAGTGACCCAAAAATATTTCAAGCTTCGTTCACATCGCAGCTTAAAATACGGAAATGATACAGAATCGCAAGTGTCACCGGTGCTCAAAATAAACAGACGCACCGTAAATTGCGTATGGGACAGGTCATGGCGTACACGTTGCGATAAAAACGGTACGGATACGATGCGTCGCTGCGATTCCGTACCGTTTCCGTATTTTAAGCAGCGGTGTGGTCGGACTTAACTATAAATGTTATTTGAAGAATACTTGTACAGGACGTAGACTTTCACACGGCTGCAAGATGTGGCAGTAAATAATCAATTCATTTGATAACAGTGATAATTTATTTTTCATCCAACATTCCAGTACAAATTATTAATGCATTCTGAGTCTGACTATTTCAAATGTCATCAATAAATTAAACGTTAACGTGAATGTCTGTAGCTTTGATGTGCCCGAAGTACCTGCAACAATGGTGGAAATTAATTATAACATTACATATTCTCTGAATATAGACATGATAATTAATTTGGGTAAAACGGTACACCTTTGGTGTGGCTTGGGACGGATCTAGATGAAAGGCCAAATTCATCATTATATTGATAATTTTTTATTATACTTGTCCGGAGTCAGCTGCAATAATTTTAAAATGTTGACTATGATTAACAGGAATTCATTCCGAATACCTCGATATACATTTCTATTGTCATTTTTTTTAAATGACATTGATAAACAATTACCTAAAAATATGACATCGGATTTTAATGGCGGTAAATGAATATCATTAACGTACAACATTAATGTAAGCTACAAAACGCAGTTAAATGGTCCCTAAATTATGTTTTGAACAATAAATAAACTGTGTAAAATGAATATGGTGCTTCACTTTGAAGTAGTATGCTAATGATTCCATTTTATTCCCTTTTTTATAATTCCATATCCTATTTTTAGATAACTACCGCACGAAGCCGCTAATCCTATTTTTTAAATTATGGTAAAAGAAAATTTTTGAATGAAACTTTTATAATGCAAGCTATCCTTAATGATTTATACATGAGTAATTTGAAATGAACGTGCCTTAAAAATATTCGTACAGGAACACTTTAAAAAATTTGCTTATTCGCACGCATGAAAAAAGATTCCATATCTTTAATCACAAGATAATATAGTTATTTAAAAAAAATTAAATCTTTAAAATACATGTTGTTTTTAACTACGACTCTTGGTGAAAAACATCAGGATGAGGAAGAGAAAAAAACAGAGAGAGAGGTAATTCATCGTCCAGAAAAAACATTGTCATCGTTATATATTAATGAGTTATTTATTTGAATAATATCTTGGAACTCAATTCCATCCCTGTACAGTATTTAATTACTTCGCCGCCAAAGACAAACCATATCAATATCAATCAAGCAAAGAACATGTGGAATCCTAATCGCGATGAAGTAAAGAGCGTATGTAACACCGACAGTATTGTAGTTCTCTGTGGTAACACAATGTCTGCAAGGAGGCTTTTATAAAAGAGACAGTAGCACCAGTGACGTAAAAAAATGTAACAAGATTTCATTTTATAACAAGCGATGCACATACATACTGAAGAAAATTGCGTTTTGAAATTGTCTCAGAAATATTGAATAAAATACCTGACACACATGCAAACAGTGATTATTGCAATAATATTATAACTTATAATCAGAAACAAGTTCTGGAGATATACAAAGTTACACAGCTTTACCAAAAGCGCTTTATAATTTATCACTTTTTAGTTCACATTGGTAATATAAATACAAAAGTAGCTTTCTCCGTCTGCTTGTTTGTTACCTTTTCACGACTACATTGCTGAACCAATGTTGATTAAACTCGGCACTCACGTCTTTGACTTAGATGACATTACTTTTTATACCGAGAAAGAGTTACACTGTCGTGAAAAGATTTGTCAAGTCACCTCAGATGAAGTCGCAGGCATAAGATTATATTCTGTGTTTAATGCAAGAATGAGATTTCTGTCTACTTAATATAAAACCACGTAATTCAATTTCATGCTTTTGTATAATACGCCTTTATATAAATACTTGTGTTTATATTACCCTTTCAAAAATTAATTTGAAAGCAATTCTTAGAGCTTTATTGTTTTTATATTCTCAAAGGATTCTCGATCTCAGCTTTTATATTACTCACTTTATAGCTGGCTGAATATTGTAAAGCAGACTTGTGTTACATTTTTCAACGAAGCTACCTAAACCTTCGATAATTTTTCATTAATGCTAAATGCACAATTGAGTTTGATCGTGTTTGTTTCTTTGTCCTTCTTTCACGTCGTGAGTCTGAATGAGTGCATTATAGGGTTTATTGAAGGGTCTAGAAAGGATAAAGAAGATAGTGGTTACTTTTTATCCATATCTAAAAAGTCCCTTGGGTCAATTTCTGAAGTCTACGAGTACGTAGGGCATTATTTGTCCGCTTCGCTGACTACTAATATTTTATCTAAGTCTGCCGCCAAACAACAGTATTAAGCGCATCGTTACGATCAGGTATGAAAGGTAGCAAAACCAGAATCCGGTCACTTACCATCATGTTTGATGGAGGCCAAGTGCAACAACAAGTTTGACTATCAGCTTTAGATGTTTAAAATCTATAGACACCGAAATGATTGCATAAATATTTACCATGATCTTCAGTTTCAGGCATAGTCATACTATGCATTTCTGAATCCCTCAAGAATATGTAGTCTGCCCTGAACCCGGTGCCGTCAAGTCTGTCATTGGACTTGAAGGTCATCCTCAAGAAGTTCTTGTGTGATGTGATGTGAAGTTGCTTCAGTTGGCCACAGTGTCGATCGCCAGACGTGTCCACCATCTTAGCTGAGAATTTGACGTAGTCACTGGCTGATACTACTTCACAACTGGAAAAGATTTGATACATTTATAAAATGACGTCTAGGAAAATATTTGACCGTAGTCGTAGTCTCAGTATATTTTTTGCAAATGCTTTACTATTAGAAAAGAAAAGTACGAGTAATAAATGCATTGAATGTCTGGCCTAATTTCTAAGGGCACAGGACCCTAAAAATCTACGAAACTTTGATACTACTCTGATTCATACATGAAACAAAAGTCACAAAGAATGGCAGTAGCCAGAAAGACGTGTCAAAATCTAATCGTAAGGCTTTGTTACTCTATTTAGAGATGCTGCGTCAATGGGTATATTTCCTCTTACACTTTTTTCAAAAATTATAGCTTTTTATTCCCTTTACAATAGCGGTCAAAACCGCCATTTTGTTCGCATGAAATTTTAGTATGCGATCCTGATAAGCTACCGCGGCTAGTTATATAGTATCCTATTCCGATAATCCTTTCTAAAGTTGTGACCGATTTCGCTTCCTGTACACGTACCCGATGAAGACGGATAGGTCGTTTAATCTGATCTTCCATCAGGTGGGACTATTTAGGACGTCAAGCTGGATTAAGATAAGCGACTCCATCTTCCCAACGTTTGAAAGCGTGAACGTGACTTATCAATAGGTACTCGTTGTGGAGAAATATTTGTATACAAAGAAAATGCAATGAAAATAAGACAGCGCTAATATTAAGCAACACAGCTGATTGTTATTTATTATATGGTTTTGTTTGAAGGAATATATATCAGCACCGTTACTAGAAAACGTAATTATCTACGGTACATTATTATAATATATGTCAATAAGTTTTATCGTCAACAATTTATAGGCCAGGTAAAAAGATTGGAATGGACATGTCGACGTTGTAGGCGTTGAAACAAAATTATGAATTTAGAACTCTAGTTCAATTGAATCGAAACGTTGCGGGCCAAAATAAACTAAAGTCAGCGCCAGAATTTCACGGACTATATTGACATATGTATCTATTAGAACAACACTGGGTAAAATGTGGCAGTATTCCTGTCCGATTTACTGTCAAAGTACTCCTTGAGACTATGGCGTCGAGTTTAGTAGTACTGATAAATTTGTAAAGCTACACATGCATCTGATCCAACACAAAAAATAAGCCTGGGATAGTGGCTCCTGTACTAGTCGCAATATGCAGAGAGCGATAAAAAATACGACTCTTTCTGTGAAATATAGCTCAAACCGATCTTGAAAAATGTTTCTATAGGTATCGCGCAGGTGTGTAGCAAAAAGACAAAACTTGATTTATTGCTGGACACTATTTCATTTACGAAAAGGCAAAAAACTATGTTTCTCATTTCACACGTACTTTGGTTGTTACCGAACTAATATTAGATATTATACGAAAGTTAGTTTGTTATGTTGTACACAACGAAGAGTCCAAATGACTTGATTTTATGTACCTCTATATAGTTGAATAAATTCTAAACGATACTTTTTAACCTCATCTAACGAGTAGTTCCCGTGGGATAATTTATGAATATCACGCAGACTAAAATGGTAAAATGCAGGATAGATTGTTTAAAATAAGTACATGTAGAACTTTTCTGTTCCAGTTGCACCAGTTTCTGCTTGCTGTTCATGAATATTTTTTATGCAATGTGTGTGAAAGAATAAATAAATATCTTATCTTATTTCCATTTCAGGTACGGAACCCTAAAACAATGGGTTGTACTAAGCTTACGTTCGATGCGTCAGTCCCAATTCATATAATCTTAATAAAATACAAAAGTAAGAAAATTTTATACTTACGGCGCAACGCCTTCAACATCAAAATAAGTAAAGCTCAAATACACTTTCTCGTGTTCGTTCCCATAGAAGAAATAATTGCATTCTGTGTCGCGCGGATAGAGGCCCGGGTGGTTTGGTGACGTAACGAACCCCTTCGCTCCCTCACTGCTATTGTATACGAAGGCACATGGAAATTCTAATAGTTGGTTCCCGGTCGCGATCCCGTAATCTGAAATTAATGACGGCAGTTGTATTATTCGATGTAAGATTATTGACACCGAAATTGGAACAATGAATAGAAACAGTCAAATAAGATTTCTAGAACAATTCTCAATGGGTAGATGGTATAAGTTGGTAACATTAGGTTTCATAACAAGTTAAGATTTAATGTTATAGCTATATCCTAAAGATGTACTTAGTTATATAAATATAGAAATAAGGGTATTACTGGAATATAATGTCCGTTATATATAGTTATAAGGTATATTGCCTGGCACACGCCGCCTCTGATCAAGGATACCGGCTGCGTCGTACACCCACTGGTGATTCGGGCATTTTATATCGAAGTATCGCAGTGAAGCGCAGGACACTTCGAGTTATAAAGTTAGGTTTCATTTTATGCTCTGTCAGTCAGTCATGTGTTGTGTACTCAAGTTATTTGCCTAAATTGTAATTGTAAATATAAGCAATAATCGATATTTACTGAAATGTATTTGCGAAGCAAATTTTACGTAGCACTTCATCATCATCATCAACAGCCTATATATGTCCCCACTGGAGGGGCTCAGGCCCACTCTCCTACAGAGAGTGTATGGGCCATAGTCCACCACGCGGGCCCAGTGCGGATCGGCGGACTTCACATGCCTGTTCAAGACATGCAGGTTTCCTCACGATGTTTTCCTTCACCGCTAAGCAATCGGATTCAATTCAATTCAATTGTCTTAAAAATTAGGTTTTTGTTTACATAACATTCTGAAGTATGTTCTACCAAACAAAAAAAGAATTATCAAAATCAGTTCACAATTGGCCGAGTTATCGCTTAGCATACATACAAAACACATTCCCGTCCAATTGAGAACCTCCTTCTGTTTTGAAGTCGGTTGAAAAGTGGTAAATGTCTCATTAACGTAAGCAACTGCAGACAATTTTTGATTACTTGTTCACGCATTTCATTACATATGGCTCATAGTTTTATTTTATGTGTACATAGTATACTGTAATAGCTACGTATGTAGATTTGTCAAAATGCAGTGCATTGACAATAATTCATGTAGACTTAAAATTTAATTGTTGTTATTGTTTTCATGCTATAACGATTTCAAAGGGCACACAATACCTCAGACCAGTGGTAAGCAGTTGAGCAGCATGATTCCGCCAACTTTCTCAATTTGTTATGCAAACGGTGTCTCTCTACGTCAAGACCAACTTCGATCGGAAACTTTTATTTTAGACGTGGTAAAGTCAATTTACGTAAAGTCCAACTCACCTTCAACAAAAGAGTAGGAAATTTTGAATCCCCTACTATGTCTCGATGAGTAAATCCCTCGGAACTCCATCGATAATTTTGGTCCATTCGACATTATTGGCTTTGGTATTTCGCTCCCACAAAATGACGACATCTTCTCTAATCTACCGTCTACGTATAAAAATACATCTAGTGAATCCATACTTTCGCAACTGAAACAAAGAGAATTTGTTTATTGCGTCCTAACGGCTTTTGTGATTTCGCTGGGCCATTTCTTTGTACGGTAAATTGTGTTTAGGTTTCATTAACCTTACAATCTTGTTGGAAATGAAATTCTTTTTGGTTATTTTCGTTACTGTTTCAAAGGGTACAAATCCATTTTTACGTAGGTCGGTTACAATATAGAGAATCTACTTTTACAATCTCATATTTCAAATTTTTTCTTTTAATTGACATAATACACTTCAGTAAAAAAATAGAAGGCAAATCAAATCGATAACTGAAAATCGTGTTGATAGACAACCTACGGGTTTTAATTTGTAACACTATATAGTTAATTTGAATATGCTTCTGGAAAAAAAAGAGACCACTCGTTGCAATGTAAAAATATTCGTACTGGATCAACTAAAAAGCTAGAGAGCTTGGCACTAGTTGGCGCAAGGTCTTTGAATCATTAGACAAATACTCAAGTTTTCAAAGCAGGCGTCTGTAAAGTTATAAGCGACAAAAAGGTTGGGTATTGAATGTATCCAGGATACTATTGAACCTATTAGACATAAAGTGGTAGTGTATTTTATTTACTAAGCCAATATAACAGGGATGTTCAACCTGGGGTCCACTAACCCGTCGGGAATTGTACGAGTATACCTGTCTGAAGGGGTCCACGGATCAAAGAGGAATCTCAGGGGTACGAAGTAGAAAAAGATTGAGATAGGGTGTAGCAGAACATCGTCAAAACAAAACACATAATAAATAAATCCGTTATCAAATAATCATAACCACTTATAAAATAATTAAAATAAGATCCATTTTATTTGATCCTGCTACATTACATTGCTGCTTGATTTCCTATTTTTCTAAAACACTACATTAAATTAGCAAGGTCCCCAGGTTGGGTAAAGGCCTCCTCCAATGATGCCTACTTCTCTCTATCTTGTGCTATTTGCCACCACTTTGGACCAGCGGCTTTTTTGATTTCGTCCTCCCAGCGTGTAGAGGGCCTTCCTCTCTTTCTTTTTCCTTGAGGTCCTCTCGATATAGTAGTGCTGTAGGTCCACCTGTTGTCTCTAAGCCTCACTATATGACCAGCCCATATCCACTTTGACTTTAGTGTGTAGTTTAAGGCATTATTCGCTTTTGTTATTTATTCCTCTTATCTTTACGTGTCTAATCTTATCTATTTTTTTATATTTTGAGCATGCTTATCTTCATAACCACTTACTCAATAATATTTCCCGTCATCCGCTGCAGACTGAAGTCCTCGAACACTAATCTGACCCGCTCCCGCCCCCTGGCTAGAAAGTCGTAGTGACACTGCGTTTTCTGCGGGTAAGGCGAAGGGTATAGGGGCGATACCAATTTCCCGCTCTTGCTCTTATCGCTTCTGAATTCTTGATGACAGGACGACGCTGAAATGGACGTGTCACTTCAGTTAATGGTATACCTATAAACTACGTAAACGTTTTTTTGAATGGATCTAAATAAAGTATAAAGTCTATGCAGGTTCTGTTTGAGGACGATAAAAATGAAAAATGATTATTTTTAACCAAAAGTTCGGTTACAAATAAAGTTAGGGGTCATCTTCTAAGTATAGATAATACTTGTTTGAACCCGCTCTTCCATAGCTTAGATCCTTACAAAGACAAACTAATTTACTAATAATTATTTATATTAATTTGTACTGAAGTTTTTATCTATTTAAAAGTTATTTAAAAGTCAAATAAGAAATTTTACATGTCAAACTAAAACATCAAATGTTTATACGATTTGGACTAAGACAGTTAAGCTGTACGTTCAGTTTAGAAATACGTAAAATGATACTTTTGTCTATATTTTTTCTCTGTTTGTGTGTCTTCTCTTTGTATTTTTACCTACAGTAAACTGTTTAAATAAATAAATACACATCAAAACTTTTTTATATTTCTTGACGCATGTGTTCTTTATTCGGCGGCTAACGACGACGTTTTACGACGCTAATTCTCTCCACATAACTCTTCGTCACAAGAAAACGGGACATGAGTTTCGAATTTGTTGAATACGCCACGCCTGAATGGAGGGGTCTTTTCAACGTCATGCACAATGTTACTCTGAGTTAGACCCTGATTTATGGACGCCCCCTAATGCCCGCTTTCAATTTTTATTGAGTTTTATCTCCCGTTGGCACGTGCTCCGCTTGTAAAATAGAAGATAGTTATTAAATATACGTATAACGATCTACTGACATATACACTAGTTAGGCTGCTGAATATTAGCCCGACTGTTGAGGAAGGAACTAGTACTGTATTTGACGTGTTGTCGAAGATTTTTTATTATGTTATTCCAATGTCTAAAACGTTAATAGCTGGATAAGTTTTGATACATTATTTCTTACAGCTAAATATGTATATTAAATGAAATTAAAATTTCGATAATTTCTAAAGCATAATTTAATTAATAAATCTTGTTTGTTTACTAAATGCTAACTACCGTTTATTAATTCATCTCAAGCCTCAACTGTTTACCCGGCATTAAATTTGTTATACATATAACCTGTGTTGTATAACGTCGGTAATGCCATACCAGTTTCCTTGTTCCCTGGAGAATACTACTTGGAATTCTTCAAGCGAAGAGTAAATATACAACTTCTAGATCAACGCGTGACATCGACGACCACATCGTCACTTAACATCACGTGAGATTGTGGTCAAGCGTTGGACTTACTGCAATAAAATAAACTAATAATATAAGAGACATTGGTCCAACGGAAATCTAAGACTCCCGTCATGTAACGATATATCCTACTTTAAACATACATAAGTGTTCGTCCTTTGGTAATAATAGCAACTAGTTTTTCCCTCACAACTAAGCGTCACTATTCCCCTCTATTTCTGTAACGTGACAGGAAACGTCGCAAACATTTAATGCGTTCATCATACGGAGATTTTGATACAGGATATGTTCCCTTAATGGAAGCATAATAAGCATATAATAGGTGTACATTACACTACCTAACTACATCCGGATGCACAGTTATCCAACATATTATATGTACGCTATTTCCTGAACATCCGGTCCTCTACCTTCGCTATTAGACGCTTTCATTAGGGAATTTCGAATTTCAAACTTGAAATTTAATAGCACTTTAGATACAGAGACCCAATAGGTGCCTGTCGTTCTTAGAATATTGAAAACGTAATTTAATTTTGGCTAAAGTTGTAGCCTCGAAATAAGAGGCTGTTAATTAGTTAAATAAAATGAAAATGTCGTCACTTGATTTTTTTGTTAATTTCTTAATAAGATAATAAGTTTAAAGTGAACATAACTAAGATTTCTGTTTATTCAAGCTGTGGCAGAAAATGTATGTCAGTCTGTAGTCTAGAGAAAAATGTATTTGATACGCCTGTTCAACGCCCGTTAAGTGTGTATACGGTACTGGTGATTTTTAATTTTCTTGAAAGAAACTTAAAAACAAACATTTACCGTTAAAATCTACACTAAACGGTAGAAAAACATTCGAATAATTTCGATCGATAGAAAAAATACTAAGAACGCACGAAGAAAATTAAATTGTACAAATACATGTTTTTTTATTTGTATTGTACATGTTTCAACTGTTCAATAATATTATTTTAATAACTAATTTAAATCTTTATAAAAATGTTGTACGTTTTCAAACGATTTCAAGGATCGACTAAAAGCAAGTTCAGGATTACACTTACTTGCAGCACTCACCGCTGGCCCTAATCCGGATATTGCTTCAGACGTCTTCTTATTGTCCGCTTCTGCTGAAAAGGGTGCCTTTTTATTATCAGGATTTAAATGAAAACATTTTTCCGGCAGATTACACAAGAATTTTACCGCTTAAAACACATGAATATATTCATATTTCAGAATTCACAGACAGACAGAATTCCTTGATTATATCAATATTTATAGAACATTAAATTATATAGAAGTCTTTGCCGAACTAAAAAAATCTGGAAGTACGCATCACCGTCTAACGTTTATTTAGATCTGTTATACTATTAGTTCAACCAATAATACAGTCTGGGAAATAATTCGTTCTGATCAGATCAGAAAAATAAGGAATTTATTTACGGGTTGCTGCATTACGGCTATACTGCAATTATGCTTAAGTACTCATACAAAATTATATCGATATAACATAGTATCAATAGAACCTACTTGTAGTTAGTTACCTTTTTATGGAAGGATTACAACATAAATTACTATTTTCAAAATGCCTATAAACGAATTATAAATGTACAACACAAGGCTGACACAACCTAAAAATTTGTCGCTTTGTAATTTCACATTACATCGCTTACTAAACCTGTGCTTGAATTGTCGTCCATTTGGAACTGGTAGCTCGCTTTGAACCCTTGTCCTGGATTGTCGGAATTCGATGTGAATTGTACCAGGAGGTCCGGACCCGTTGAAAGTATCTCGTAACCTAGGGACAAAGATAAGGACAACTGATTTATTATTTTGCTCGAATTACACGACTTAATTCCACCATCTCCTTCAATTAGGCTCAATAAATTAATAAATTAGACAAGCAAGCAATATACTTATTGAGCCCACAAATTACTAAAGAAAACTTGGTGATTGTTCAGTTTGTGTGTGTCCGTTTGTCTTCGTCATTATAGGCATCGTTACTGATTACAAGTAAAACTTTACTGTTTCTGCATCACAATGGTTACACATTTCGACTGACTGTCCGGATATCCTGAATTTTTCCTTGTTTTACTTTTTTGGTAGAAGTACCTCCTATGTTTGCCGCAAAGTATCACTGTTAAGATTGCTGTTCTGGTAATGAAAAATAACTTAACCAATCATGATTTCATCCAACGACCACTTTTTTAATTCAACGACCACGTTCTTCATTAAACGACCGTGTCCTCACTTGCCGTAAGGTGAATTAAAGGCCGTAATTAAATAAGCGGCTTAAAGAAAACCAATATAACGTACAAATGACAATAAAACACCTAATGATGGTTATGAAAACATATTCTATGATAATTGAATAGTTATATATTTACCTACGACTTCATTACACAGCATAGCTAGCACTGGTGCCGTCAAAACCCTCCCATCGAAAACCTTTATTATATCAGCACGGTTGAGGCAACTGAAAAAACATACACAATATAAATATCAAAGGCAACGAAAACATATGAAAGATCAAACAAATACACAAACTTACCTTTCATCGCCCTTCTGGAGGAATGATTCTTCAAAAACTAACTTGATCCGTCCATGCTGCCTGAAATAAGAATGAATTATTTAAGATATGAGAAAATACCTTTTTTCGTTAGGATGTGTATCATTTTCTTCTTTGATCCTATGGTAATGTTGTATACCTTTCTGAGTAATTCGGGACATGTGCAGCAACAGTTTATTTTGTCCGTAAAATATGTCGCATCCATACCTCATGTTTTATGTTGATGGAAATTATGTGTGTAAAAATACAGGTGGGGGAGGTAACATTGGTCGGGACGTGAATTTTTTACAAGAGTTTTTCCTTTCACAAGATACGTTATTTCCCGATTCCTACAGGTGGAATTGTAAATATTGAGTGTTAAGCCTTGGGGGCCTATTCAAGAAAATAATCATACTTTTATGGATATCGTACACGTAGATATATGTACAAAAGTGTATTTGTACTTTCACATATATGTATATTCATTCAGATAGTGGACAAAACATAAACACACAAAAATTGACAATTGCGAATCGGGCTTCGAGAATATGAATTACATACTAAGCATGATAACTAATAGATCATGAAATGCTCTATGGAGGATGCAAGTCTGATTGAATCAACTCCAAATGTAAGATTGTAATCGTAAAAAGTGATTTTATTGCTTAGATATAAAGTTAAAAATATGGTTTTTAGATTTGGCCCTGTAAAACTTTGCTTCTTGCTAGATTTAAAGATTCAAGGTCAATAGGAAAATATTAAATCTTCAAAATATGCGCCATAAGCGGCCGTATAGTTTTTTCTGTTAACTTAAAAGTTTTAGTTTCAAAGATCGAAGAAATTGTACATTTGAGTATTTTAAACAGACAGTCTGTTTTCTGAAACTTCCATAAGTTCCTGACAAAAAAGACAGAAGGACAACAAAGTTATCCTATAAGGGTTTATTCTTTCTTTTAGCCACGAACGTTGAATATTCAAAATGAAAAGTCTAATTGAAAAAAAAAACAATTTAATTTGCAAACAAATATTTTTGACGTGAACGAATATCTACTACCCTTCAGGAATGCCGTCCTGCACAGAAGAAACGGTGAAAGAAACTCTACAGACAGTGCATCTTTTAAGACATAATTTGTATACACAAGTACAACACTCAGATATGTGTGCAGGCGCATAGACTACACCACCAGTATGTACTTTAAAAAATAAATAAAGCAAAAGACAGATAATTAGGTATTATAAGTATACAAAAGATTTTACGCTCAGCCACGTGCTAAGCTCCTGATATAGCTGCCCATTAAACGAATATCAAAAAAGTTCGTGCCAAGTTCCCAGTATGCAAATAAAGTGACTGATCATCAGGGGTAAGCTGACTCTTATCTCTCCAGGTTTCTACCCATTATGTTAAAAAGTTGTCGTAAGTACTCCTTTCCTCCTTAGTTTATCCACTTCAATAAGGGTCTTGCATAGCGTAAAGACTTCGAGAAGGTACGCAGTGTTATCTTGTGAAGAAATTTGTGTAAAATATATTCGCAATCCTTAACTGATTCGAACCTTTTTGGAAATGTTGTAATATATTGTTACTTTCTTAAAATACTCAAACTTTCCATCAAAATGGACTCGTTCTGTCAGAAAAATACTTAAATCATAATTGAGCACGTACGCCTACCTTGTTTTTCTAATACTTGACTCGTTTTATAGTACGAAGACAATACGAACATAATTAATTATTTTATATCAAAATCAACTAAATAAATAGCTACGTGATAAATTCTGGAATAAGGAAATATATAGACGAACTAGGGTCACTGACATAGCTCGACGAGTCAGTAAGCTGAAGTGTTAATAGGCAGGCCACATCGCTCGAAGAACAGATAACCGATAGGGATTAAAAGTTATCGATTGGCGACCACGTACCGTGTACCGAAATGTGTACCGGTCTGTCTCCCTACTAGGAGGACCGACGACCTCGTAATGAAGCTGGATGCAAGTGGTGAGGAACCGGTCATTGTGGCGTACCGTGGAGAAGAGCTATGTTCAGCAGTGGATGTTTCCCAGCTGATGATAATGGTATAAAAATATTATTTAATTTGTTTAATAATAATAAAGTTCTTTATATATTCAAATTCAAAAATATTAATTGACAGTAATATGGTTTTTCCATACAGTCTGTCATAGGGGAGCCCAGTGCGTCAGGTGTAGGCTCTTTTTTGCTTTTGTTTTGAACAATATATTTGGTAACGCAACTAATGGATCCGAGTGAGTGCGAGTCAGAGGGTGTGTTTGTAAGTTTGTGTGTATTATAGTATTAGCAGTAGTAATATAGTACAAATTTCCCTCATGAAAAGAGAACCTCACTGTTGATAAATAAAAATAGCATGAAAATCTATTCAGTAGTTTTTAGATCATCACGAACAAACAGACACACGCGTCAGGGAACTTTATCTAATAATATGTAGTGATAGTGAATATCTAACTTTATAAAATTAAATGTATTAAATATGAACGTATGTAATTACTAATAATTACGAAGAACGGTGATCGCAGTTCGACGTTGTTGTAATATAGAGAGACGCTGCTGAATACTTAGTAACTGAAGCCTTAGTAACTTTACAGAATAATTACAGTGTCTTAAACTTGTAAATTCCGTAAAAAACGCTTACAAATGTAAATAATTAGTAGAAAAATATTGCATAGTATTTATATGCAGTTATTTCTTCCAAAGAATGCACTTGACTAGTTTTCTCAGTAAAATGTTATATCGACTACCAAAACCAAATATAATATACACAACATCGTAAAATCAAAGGCTCAAAGGAATCCCTTCATCTCTTTGTTTTGAGTTTGTGTAATATAATTATATTGTACATGTTTAATGTGGTATCATATGTGAGTACCGAAATGGAATAAAGCTGTATCAAAATCAAAAGAAAAGACGTTAAAAAGTAACTTATTAATTTGCATAGTCGATAAATAAACCACTGTAAGAGTGTCGTAGTAAAAACTGTTACTTCTATACTATGTTATGGGAGAAATTTTTGAGACTACTAAGAAAAGCCAGTAGTGTCAGAGATGTCTGTTTCCCTTTAGAATAACCACGTAAAACTTAAATAAAATGCATGAAAACTATAATGAAACTAATAAAATGATTAAAATCGTATGTTACACTGAAGTTACATTGCCCTATAAGATTACTGACTCTAAAGACGGATTTTTCGTCTGTATGCTTGTGTAACTGTGTATAACCAAAAACTCTGACGCAAAGAAAATAATACCAATCTGATAGTGTTTCCCCGTCCTTCCCTTCGAAGCCATTTCCCCTTTCCCAAAGGTTTTGTTTGTTCCAGATTCCCGTAGGCTACATTCTGCGCGGGAAAAAGCTAAGTTTAAATATACAAATTATATATTCCTTCCCATCGCTCCGATTTAATTTCTCACTCATTCTCGCTTCATGCAGACATATTGTGAAACTCGTTGCCTCAACTGTACGTGACAGTAAATCTGTTTCCATGTTCGAGAAGAACGTCAAGGAACATTTTCTATCGCTTATAAGTAGTTCATAAGTTAATATATTACTATTGATACATATTAATATTTTGTATCTCGTATTTATATTAAATGTACACGCCTAAATGCTCTATAGAGTCCTATCTTCCCTATATCTCGCTGACGCAGGGCTGCTGTATGAAATTTCGCACAAAGCACACACAGTTCTTTTTGTGTATATTTATCTTTGTGTTTTTGTTTTATACTTTCAGTGTACAATAAATTGTTTAAATAAATATAAGTAAAGGTCACTTACTTGGCATGAAAATGATAGGTACACCTGACATTACTGGGATAGCTTGAGGGATACCTCGGACTGTACAGCCGACCGTGTGCAGGTCGATTCTGTTGTAAATTGAAAACATAATCACATCCGGTATCGGGCACCTTCACACCGTTGGTTTCGAAGTTACCTACAAAAGAAACAGCTTTTGTAAGTTTTGTTTGTCTCTTGAACAGATTTTAAAACAAAAGAATACGTTTGCATTTGAAATATATACCAGCACATTAAAAAAACTAGACAAACACAATTTTAAATTTTTACAATTACATAGAAACACATTAAAATTTGTTTATCAATATTTTTCTTTTGTATGCTGCCAAAATGAACTTGTCGTAATGCTTCAGTGGCTTCTGAGCTGGTATTCTCCCGGTCATTCAAGTGAAACTGTTGCATTTTTGCTGATTTTTAAATCAGTTATAGTCATTGGACGATAATTTCATTTCGTTAGTCTAATATGTCATCCTAAGTAGAAATTACACTCACAATAACTAAGTTTTAACATGTTTATTATAATATAAGTTTACTCAACGGAGGTATGTTGCTGTAGATTTACTGATATTAAAAATATTTGCAAGTAACTAAATAAATACTAATTTTATAAATGCGCAAATGTTCTTAATGATTGGGCACACCTGTCACACAGTAACGACAGTTTTTTGTGAAAGCCAATATAAATAAAAAATATTGTAATTAGCTGACGCCTGCGATTTTATATGCGTAGATAACTCGTGCTGTGAAAAAAATATCAGCTGATTAGATGGGCCGATTGCAATGAAACAAACCCAAAATTTTGCACTTGGGTTGTGTTTGTCTATTTATGTAGGTATACTGTTATAAAGTGATTTAAAAGTATTGCACGAAGAAGATTTAAAAATATATATATATATATATTCAGTTAGTCATTTATAATCGCACCGATCAATTTTTCCTAGATATCTTCAAGGCACATACTTTTTTACCCCGTAGATTGTATTATTTTTAGAAGTTTTCTAATACATTACATACATAATATTTTCTAATACATAAAAACAAATCATAAATCATTTTATTCGTGAAGCATGTGTTACAGGGATGTTATAACATTAAATATTAGTTTCCACCCATTCCGCATACAAAATATATACGAAAGATTAAAACTAAAATATAACAATAATCACAATCATAAAGTTATGCAATTAAAATTCTCTGCCATTGAAATATAAATACACTATAATAACATTTACTTGTCAACAATTCATAAAGTATGTGTTTATACACAGTCAATTTGCATTATGCGTGCAGGAAGTTTATTATATATCTTAGGACACATTCCAAGTATGTTTTTACGAGGTATATCAGACTCGACATCTTTATTTGAAAAGTTGACAGGACTATCATTTGAATAAACTACCATATTTGAATAAACTATCATCTGAATAAACTACTATATTTAGTTTGAAGCCTTCGGGAAATTCATTGATATGATAATACTCAAAAAATTTTGAGTGAACTGTTATTCAATATTCGCAATGTTCCCCTTGTTTGCACCATAGCTTCGTGCTATCCTCCAAGTCCAGGCAGCTAGTTCATAGCGAACAGAAGCATCCGAAATATGATAATGTTTGACCCTCTTTATTATGCTTCTCTCATAGAGGTTTGTGAGAGCTGATACTGTTGGGAAATGATTCCTACACAAGATTACCAATGCGGCTCGCTCACTCATCTCCCAAAGGCATGATAACGATCAAAATGGAAAATTAACTTTATAGGAGCCTGGTACAACGATCATTTCCAATCGACCTTTAAAAATATTAAATCCTGAATTCGACTGTATATTTTTATGTGTATATTGCCGAATATGAAATGATTTTAATATTAAAATAAAACGTAGTTTTTTCGGGGTTTTACTATATTTGAATAATTTTACTACGCTATTTTATCATCATTTTTAAAAGTTAGTAGTGTTTATGTTAATCATCCAGAACCCCTCGTATTACAGACGATTGTTTTAAAAATAAGTAAGGGCAAATTTTTCCTCAAATAACATCATTAAATGCATAAATTTCTTTTCTCGCTGTTTTGGCTTGGGAATAGGGGTAAGTGTTAATAAATACAGAAATATTAAAGTCCATAACAATTCATGTCACAGCTGTTCAACACAGTCCTTTTGCTAAAATAAAGGGGGTTCGTTTAAGCTATAAGTTCAGTACGTTGGCCGTAAGCCAAATACAGTTCAAGCCATGAAAATTGTCTCAGTCTTATTTATCACGTGAAATTTTCTGTAAAAATGTCAAGGTAGGTATTTTGTTGTGGTAAAATATTTGTCAAAAACTATTGCTTTTGGGTAATAACTTTTAACATAAACATGTGGTTTAAATTTTTGATAAATAAAATTGGATGTTTTTTTGATAATTTTTTGTAATTTTTACCCGCGACGGAACGGAGACAGTGTATGCGTTTAGGGTGAGAGGATGTTTGTTTGTTTGTTTGTTTGTTTGTGTGTACATACAAACCAATGTTGCCACTTATCTCCAGAACGGTTTGACCGATTTACATGCGGTTTTTTGCAAAGGGTTGCTGATACGTCAGCGATGGTTCTTAGATAGGTGGTATGGCGCTAGCTCACCAGGGGGCGCTGCAATCAAGATTTTAACTCATTAAAATGAGGGACAGAGAACTTTGCGAAGGCTTATAGCTACTAGGCCGTGTTTGGGCTCTTTTGAAAGTGTTTGGTGAGCAGAACCTGCACATGAACTTTTGAGGGTCTGATGATGGATCAGAACGACGTTGAAGGGAATCTTGCGAAGGCAAATACCTAGTAACTCGAGTTTGGGCTCTTTTGAGAGTGTTTGGTGAGCAGAACCTGCACATGTACTTTTGAGGGTCTGATGATGGATCAGAACGACGTTGAAGGGAATCTTGCGAAGGCAAATAGCTAGTAAGCCGTGTTTGGGCTCTTTTTAGAGTGTTTGATGAGCAGAACCTGCACATGAACTTTTGAGGGTCTGATGATGGATCAGAACGATGTTGAAGGGAACCTTGCGAAGGCTTATAGCTACTAGAACGTGTTTGGGCTCTTTTGAAAGTGTTTGGTGAGCAGAACCTGTACATGAACTTTTGGGGGTCTGATGATGGATCAGAACGACGTTGAAGGGAACCTTGCGAAGTCAAATAGCTAGTAAGCCGTGTTTGGGCTCTTTTGAGAGTGTTTGATGAGCAGAACCTGCACATGTACTTTTGAGGGTCTGATGATGGATCAGAACGACGTTGAAGGAAGGCAAATAGCTAGTAAGCCGTGTTTGGGCTCTTTTGAGAGTGTTTACGGTTTGAGATTTATTTATTTCTTAAAAGATTCTTGATGAGCAGAACCTGCACATAAACTTTTGAGGGTCTGATGATTGAGCAGAATAACTTTGAGGGGAACTTTGTGAAGGAACATGGCGAATAAACTATGCCTGAGCTCTTTATAGAGTGTTTGGTGATTAGCATATGTACATGAACTCCTGATAATCGAAATTATACATTTAAAAAAACTGTCAGATAGGGAAACCTTTGATTTTTAATACAATTGCACATATTGTTTGTCATGACATGATACTTCACACGTCACGATATTTAGACTACAACATATGAATTCTCTAAAAAGCTTGAAATAAAAAATAAAATTTAAAATTTTGAAAATACCCGCGACAAATGTAAATGTTGTAATGGGAAAAGGGTTAAATAATTTTTTGAGAAACCCTCGACTAAATGGAAGTAAGTAACGAGATAAATAGAAGCTTACATATTATTACAATAATAAGTCCGAAAAAATCCGTCGGGGGCTGCCATTGCCTAATCTGTTGTCGTTTCCAATTAAAATGTAGGAGTAATAAAATAATTTTTTATCTCGTATAGATGCAGTCATTTTTTAAATGTATGATGGGTTTGCACTTGGCCTTCATTTCATTCATTGGATGGTAAGTGTGCGCACCCAGAATCCTCAATGTAATGAGGCGCTAGCTATGTTACCTTTCATACCGGAACACAACAGTGCTATTAACACTGCTGTTGGGCGGCAGACTTAAGTAACATGGTGTTAGCTAGCCAGGCAGACATAGAAAATACCACCTAAAATGCTGTACCACCAACCAAACCGAGTACCGACAGGTACTGGGAATCGAATCCAGTACATACATATTGTAAGTCCAAGTGTGTAGCCATTAGAAAATGGAGATGGTTAATAAGGCGGTATCAATTCAAGACTACATAAAAAAATTAGGTACCCAACGTAATTTCAACTAGTGTCAAATTTATAAAACTGCAAATTTTAGTTCCTTCAGGAACGGGAATGGCAGCCCCCGACGGATTTTTTCGGACTTATTATTGTAATAATATGTAAGCTTCTATTTATCTCGTTACTTACTTCCATTTAGTCGAGGGTTTCTCAAAAAATTATTTAACCCTTTTCCCATTACAACATTTACATTTGTCGCGGGTATTTTCAAATTTTTTATTAAAGCTTCTTTAAAACTGTCTGTAATTTAATAATAAATATATAACAACTTCAAGTTTTTGAATTCAGAAATAATATATATACTACGAGCGTGCCTGTAATATATATATACTTCATCATGTCTGGTTATGCCGTTAAACAGCCAGGGGGTAGCAAACAAAAAATATACTAGATTATAACAAACACGAAATATTTTCCCAAATTAATAGATAACTTTGGCAGTCCTTGATTATTATTTTTTGAGTTCGCTCGGTTCGCTTCGGTAAAATGAGAGCGAATTCATAATTAATTGCACTTGAAACAATAATACTTACGTCTATCTATAAACCTATAAGTCCCAACAAATCCCGTAGCATTCGTCTCTTTCTCTCCTGAGTGGAACTCCAGCACCAGAAGAGGGCCGTGGGAGTACAGAGCTGGTGGGGCATCGACCCTGCCGCCGCATAGCGCTCGAGTCCAGGCCGAATACTCATTGATCCCAGGAGGCCCGGGACCGTGGGTTCCACCTTCCGAGTAGACCTTCAAGTAGTCACCTTGGGTGCAGCTGTTGAAGAAGACAAACAAAGATTAAGACGTCAGAGAGAAATATTATTTTGCATTATTGGCGGAATAAAAAAAGGTCCAAGTCACTCAGCGAGCTGTGTGTGATTAGATAGAAGTGGATTGTGATAATCAGCAAATATGTAAAAATTAAGAAATTACAATTGGTAGTCACTCATATGATGGTATATGACAGCTTAACTAGGTGAGAAGCTGTCTGATGAATCTTTTATTATCCAATAGTCAGTAGTATATTCGTATTATAGTATATTCATTGACATCTAAATATACAAAAAAAATATTAGAGTTTCAAACATCCGATGAAACAGCGGAACCTAATCTACTACTATCTAACCGATAATCTCACTATGGTCTGCTCTGGTGTCTGTATGTCTCTCCGTCCGTTTGTCGCATCTGATTATTTCAGAAACTACTTATGCTATCAACTTGAAGATGAAAGTTCGACTCGCACTTGGACGGGTTTTAAACCGACTTCAAAAAAGGAAGATGTTCTCAATTCGACTGTATGTTTCTTTCATATATGTATATTACGAGATAACCCCGCCAGTTGTGAACTGATTTTGATATTTTTTTGGTAGAACGTTCTTGAGAGGTGGTTCCATATAAATGTTATTGAAATTGGTTTAGCATTTATTGAGAAAATCAACAAAAACTAAATATACACTCAGATAATTATACCACTACGGGTGAGCATTTTTAGGGGAAGTTTAAGTCGGTTTTCAGTCATTTTTGAACGCGAACGCATTTTTTTATTATTTATTATTGTTTGATACGACCACCATTTCTCCAAGACTGTTTTTCCTTTTACTTTATCTAGGACTTATACTATACGTAATAAACATAAGAGTATATACAACACAGAAGATATATTAGCTAGCCTACTACTCGAGAACCATTGTCCCAGACAGCTCCTACGATAAACAATAGGATAATCCCAATAATTAATTCAGACATAAAGTAAGATCGAACTGAAATTTAATTTTTGACCTTGTACGTCTTATTTGCGTACGTAGGAACAAGGGTGATTGTACAATCTAGGTACATTCTGATCATCCTCATTTTGCTATATTGTTATTTACTTGTAATAAGCGGGATTCATCCACTTTCTTTATATTCTTAGAGGTGAATATTTTCTTTAATGAACGTTTGAGTTATTTTTTATTTTTATTTTATTTATTTGTTTTTGGAAAACTTACAGGCTAATAACAAAAATAGAAATTACAAACTAACTTAAAACTATTCCTAATTACAAGTTTCCACCTATGGGTGTCTACATAATCTAACGTTATTCTTTAAAATAATGATGTTACATTTTACATTGTATAAGATATAAATGATATAACTTGCTAAACAAAAATAACAGTAAAATAGTTTCACGAAGATATCAACTACCATAAATATACAAAAAATCTAGTCAAATTGAGGACTACTCGTAATTTTTTGACGTTGATGAAAAGTAGAATAATAAGAAATAATCAAAAAAGATGAAAATGAAAAAGTGCAATCCCTTAACTTAATACATAGAAATATTAGTAAACAAACGACAAAAAATGCTCATCCCAAAAAAAGCTGAATTATTTTAACTCTTAAAATATTCGCTACATGACGTGGCATCATTGTGAAAACTTTTTTTTAGATATAACTTCAAAGATACAGGGGCTGGCATAAACTGCAAGCTTAATAGTGCATAGAAAATTATAATAATACATAGTATATGATATAAATAGGGAACAGTATCAAAAGTTTCAGTTATTCTAATATTCATGATTCAGGGTAAATTTGTAACTAATAATTTGCGACCTCTCCGGACCCCTATTTCGAAGTTATGAAATTGTTTAGTCCAAATTTTGCTGGCAAAAACTGAAACAATTTCAATATACCGTGTAGACCAAGCGTTATATATTACCAAAACTCATTACAGCACTGTGGTAACAAACATTGTAACTAAAATTAATTCGCACAACATGGAAATTATATTGAAATAACTCCCACGCGATAGCTTCAATACGTTGCGTATCGAATTAAATATTGGAATACATAAATCGAATGTTACTTGTCTTAATTAATGCTCTACGTCTTCTACTATTCACTTTTTGCTTATTGAAATATTGCCGTTACACGGTGCACATAAAACAATATTGGAAATTCATACTTTTTCTTTAAGAAAAAGTCAACTGTTGACAAGAACATCCTTCTAAGAGATTTTGTATACACAGCATCCTTGCACTTATCCTTTATCTAATCTGATCCGAATCTGATCTAAAGATCAGATTGGCACCACAAAGTGGGTTGAGTTATTATTCGTAGCTAATAACGGGTTTATATGGGCTGGTTCTATTTTGAAGCCTGAAGGTGTGAATCCTTCTTAATAGAATAGAAAAGTATTATCCAGAAAATGGTGTTAAGGTTTTAGAACATTTTTGTTACCTACAGGTCCTTATCCAACGAGAGTATCAAAAAGTTTCAATCTAAAAGTTGCCTGGATGTAGAATTACGCTCCGGGGCAAGTCGAGGTTAATTAGAAAGCAACATACCAACATACGAACGAAAAACAACATAAAAGTCATGTTGAACAAAGCATATGTACGGTTTAATCTCATAACACGGTCGAGGCAAATGAGTTTCTTTTTGAGGTCCTATCCAATTTAGAATTCAATTAGAATGCTTGGTGATACGTGGTATTGCTGGTCTTGCTGTTGTGTCAAAAATAAAACGTTTTTTTGTTGAGGGTAAGTAAAAGATTTAATTATTTTTAGTCATACGGGATTTTCGCATTCTCCAACTGTAAAAGGTAAAGACGATTTCGTTTCTTTGTATTTATTTACATAAAGCTATAAAGATTGTACTGTACCGCCCAAGGGTGCATATATTTTATCTTTATGTCTTTTATTTAACCTACACACTACTTACTACTTATCGACCAACCTTATGAAATGAATGGGATCTTACATGCACTTAACTTTGTCTCACAAAATGGTCGAAACGCACGTTTCTTGTATTTTTGTAGCGTGGGAAATCCTTTCTTACTAGTAGTATACAATATCAGAAGTATCTATGATATAAATTTCTTGTACACTCGAGTACAAAAATATGTATTCACTTTTGAACCATGTCACATTCACTTTTAATTATCATTTCCCTCAACACACTGTATAGGAACAAGTAAGAGTAAATGTGACATGGTACAAATGCGGATACATATTTTCGTACTCCAGTATGTCTAGTTCCTTGGGGTTGTTGTTGATATGTTTATTGGTCACAGAAGGTTAATTTTTAAAGTTTAATTTAGTGTTACTTAAGACCGTCTTATGTAAACCTAAGCATTTATCCATTTAGCTGTAGCTCTATAATAAATAACATGAAAAACAAAATTAAACGGAAGAAAAAAACAAGGCGACAAAGTTGTGAAAAGAAGCTCTAATTTATGCATGATTAAAGTTCCTCGCCGACACCGCAAATCGCAGCTAAATACACACAGTAGAACAACAACGGCGACGGTGAACCGCAGCATATTTTGCCGCTGTCCCTTGTGTAAGTAAACTTTTACAACACTTGCTTTTCTCAGTAATAACATAAACTTGAGGACGATGAAGATACTCCGAACAAATCATTATTCTTTATGAGTGGAATTTTCGTTGAAGACACCCGCGGGTGAGCTGCGAGTAATCTAGCTAGATGGCGATTGTAGGCTGGTGTGTGGCGCGCTTTATTGCTGACGCGTGCGACAAACGTGCATCGTGATCTATCACGCAGATCAAAAGAGAATGACGTCATAAAATATATCATACTTTGTTTATCATTCACTGCGGATCAAACGAGGCCTTGCTTATAGATACAAGCTAGTGGTATTAAGTAGCAGTAATTTTCTCCCTGAATTGTTCGCCAGGCGCCATATATTTTTCCAAATCGTGAAGTGTATATTCGGTTGATATGAACAATACGAGTATTCTTTTTATGATTTGTATTTGTTTGAAAGGGCGATAAAGTAGAGGGGTGGGGGTGGAAACTACAAAGGAAAGTCCCAAGTCCGAATGTGGAATCATATTTTATTTAACTTAGAAGTACTCGTATACTTCATAATATTAAAAACTTGACAAAGAAAGTCAAAATGTTTTAAGTATTTTCTTCAAGGTACGTTTGTTTTTAACAATTGGAACCCTTGCTTTTATTCAATTCTTATTGGTGGTTTATTTTAAAAAATCAACTGCTCGCACGAATACGAGTATCATTTCAATGCTCTTTGAACTTGAGAGCGGTGTGTCTCACAGAATTAACGAGCTGCGTTGATGCGTTGCGCCGGGCGTACAGCAAAGCAATGTCGTCTGACTTAATTAACGACTACAGTTCACCGAGTGAGATATTCTTCTGGGTCTCACTGCGTTTGGTAATATAGTACCGAGTTATATGCTTCCTGTGGGTAACAGCTGCGTGTTGTGTGAGTGTGAAATATGTAGCTTTGACCTTTTCTTGGAGCGAAGGCACAAATTGGTTAATTGGTATAAATGTACAAACAAGTCTATATTAAACAAGAATTTTGGAACGCGTTTTGCCCGTGTGATCTTGGCTTTAGAATATGATAGCCTCTTGTAATTTTGGATGTATCCTATCTTTCTACACTTTAAGATGGCATAACACCTCAGCAGCTTACGACTTCAAACTTTCCTTCCATTGGCTTTATCATCACTTAGCACCGAGAAGATGATGGCCAAGTATCAACCCGTTGAAAATAAACAAGACAATCAACCATAGTGTACAAGTTTGTACAATGAACAAACAAATTTTCACTGAACCGAACTAAATACTGCAGCGTGAACTGCCAACAGACTATATAGCTAACAGCTAAGCGCAATGTGCCCCTAGAGTCATTTGTCTGTCATGTGATGACGTGAACAGGAAGATATTTGGCTTTATATATATGTTCGCGTGAAGAGTGAAATATGGTAACATATACAGTGGCTTAACAGCGTTTATCACCATGAAATTTTTCGAATTCTGTATTTTATTCATAATGAAATGACCGGTTCAATCTGGTGCGGAAATATCATAGTCCATAACAGTCGATTTGTTATATAATCAGACTTTCATACTAACATATAGTAGGCGGTACATAAAAAACTAGGTGGTACCAAACCAACTACAAAATAGGTGTAAATTCTTAATAAACATGATTATTTCACCGGCTGTGAACCAATTTTGACGATTCCTGTTCTATACAGCATACTGACTGATACTTGGACCAAATTAAACTTGAACCCAATGAAACTTGGACAACTTGGTACCTACACCGCTGAGTGTTGTATATTCCTATTTAATTAATAGCAAATATTTAAAATTAGATTCTGGTCAAAATAGTAAACGGTACGAGATATATTTCCTTCCAAAAATAGCACAGATCTTTCTTATCATCATCGACATCATCAGCCGAGGAACGTCCACTGCTCTGTCCATGGTTTTCTTACACGAATAAAAAACTTTACGTCAGTAAAATTTATAAAAAACTTTGGGAAATCTTGTACAAAATTAATGTAATGCTTAGATGTTGCTGACATCACATAAAAGTAAAGCGATATTTCAATTTAAATTTATTTCAAAGCTATTTGTACCTTCATTTTCAAACTTCAGCCCAATATACCGCGCGTCTAACGTGAGGGTAATTTCCTACTTCATGTAGGATCTAATCTTTACGTAGTCTGACATGGGTAGAGAGGGGCTTTGCGATAAGAGACAAAAATTTATGTTAATGCTTCGAAAATTACAGAATAAGTATACACAGTTTGGAAGATGTATTACGGCGTGTTTAACAGATACTTGCAGATGTTAGACTTAGGAAGGTTAAATTTTGTTTATTAACAGACTTCAGTGTAACATGGCGAATATGTGTTTCGCATTGCTGTGACAAATTGCAACATCACTCCAAAACGGCTTTATTTATAAGTAATTTATGTTTAGATTTTTCTCAATTTTTTAAAAAATCAATTTATTAATTACAATCTAGCCTACATAAGCTAATAAGTAATTTAAATTTAACTTAAACTTCTATAGATACTTATTTCTAAGTCATTAGTCCATTGACGATTCTTAGTTTTTAATTAAGGCGAAGACACTTTGTTCATGTGTTCATACAATGTTTTTAGTTCACTAATTACACTAGCTCAAAAGGTTTAGTCCTTTTGAGCTTTTCTCAACTGTCACTGTAATATGTAGACAGATACACTATTAATGATTTCCTTTGTAATTTACAATTCATTATGTCTGACTCCTTTAAAACCCGTCTACAGAATTGCATTCGTCTGCTTTACTATACAAATAATTATTCGGAACAGTCATGTTTATTACAATCAGAATAATTAATTACATCAAGTATATCATTCCTCTTGATCGAGCAAGTTCCCACGTGAAAAATTCTGAAGTTGACGCGGACGAAGTCAGGTGCAAAATATAAAGTAAATCAACTTCAAAATAAAAAGAAAACATAACATATATCGCAGATAAATACAACCACATTAGCAGGGTAACATATGTATTACCAGATAATATCAAATCCGTATATTTCTTTATACTTCTTATGTTCAGAAATTACACCTACATATATTTTTTGTTTGATGGAAAACTTCTTACTGTCTATCGACTCTATCGGTGCTTCACTAACTTTTACGAGAATCTTTATAAGTTATTTCGTGGAGAGATTTTCGGGCAAAAGAACTAGTTTAGAAACTTCTAACACAGGATCCTATTTCATCTCATATCGATCCTTTTCAGAGTTATGATGAAGGTTACCCTTAGAAATGTTTTTCTTAGAAAGGAAAATGTCACACCAAGTAACCATCTGATCACCTTTTATGCTTATAGAACTTGAAAAGGTGTATTTCTCATCGCGACGTTGAGTGTATCTTTGTCAGAGATAAGTTTATTTCTAGTGTAGGTATTTTTTTAATATAATTGCAAAGGTATACATGAAAAGGTTTTTATGAAAATTTCCAATTAAGAAGTGTCAGAAACAGGTTACTTATGTATTATCTATCTATCTATCGATATATTATCACACATATATTACAATAATTACAATATCATACTAAGATATAGCATTATACACACAAGCAATCCAATCGCCTAAGTCCATTTGACGCCAACAGTAAATCAACAAAGATTTAAAAAATGTATTCTATAAAAATATATATATCGAATCCATATTTAAACATAAAAAGAAGCCTTAGAACTTAGAAAAAGGATTTAAAAATTAAATTATTATAGCGCCCTACAAAATAGATCCCAAAATAATTTACAAAACTAAAACAACCAATTACTGTAAAACAGGAGGGCGCTGAAAAAACAAAATAAAAGCATCATTCCGAACACGAAATTAAATATATGACATAAAGCTGCACTCCAGCTAACAATTAAATGCATTAAAAAGGACAAAGCGAGGACTTTTAAAAACAATCCGAATACAGATACCGCGGTTTTCCGAGCGGGTACTAAAAATAGAGGAAACTCGCAAGCACAACGCTTGGCCGGCTCGCCTCGTGTCCGACAATAATTCGTCTGAACAGGCCACGTATGTCGGATTGTATGTAACAATCTCACACCGAAATTTTCGGTATTATTCAGAAAACACCGAATAGCTCCGGCAATTCTACATTCTTTTCCAAAACATCTTGCGTTAAGCGTACAGTTATTGAGGATTTCAGCAACACATTACGAGGGTTGAGGCGTATTTATGGGGAAAGAAAGGCAATTTATTTTCGCTGTCAAGTTTATGGGTGTCTTTTTATTTTATGTCACGTGTAATTTTTTGATGTGATTGATGTTTTATTTATGTGTCGGTTTGCGCATGTCGCAGACGCAATTTGAATGGGTGGTTGTTCAAATTTTTATAGTTTAATTTGATTTGATGTCCAGCAAATATACACTTTAAGTCGATTCTCAAAATTGCTCAATTTGGGCATAACTTTGATGGATTTTTACTTTTCATATTATAGTTTTTAACGGCGAATAATTTTTTAATACTTAGCCATAACGGGCGTGGTAAGAAAATACTCGTTACAGCGAAAGAAATTGAAATGAAAAAACAACAACAATTGTTTCTGATAACCTACTATTTTGGATGTTATCTTCATACCAGTCACAAAAGGAAGCATCAATTATATACTATTTATCTACTTTTTATATTAATGGTATTATTTTCTGTATTTTCATTCATTTTCATATCATTTTCCCTTTATAATTTATTTTTAAGTATTTTGTGACGAAACGTATTTTTTTACCTTAAACAGCTTTTTGTCAGGTCTACTGTTACACAATTAGTACTACACACAGCTACGTATACAACAAATATGTATTTCAAAACAGATTCAAACCAAGCCTCGCTCTCAAGTATCCGGAATAGGTACACTGACCACGCTTCTGCACGTACGCCTTTTATTTTGTTTCACTAGATAAAAGCCGTTAGCCACCGATGGCATTGCATTATCCCTTGAAACGTTATCACTTCGGGCTCTAAAAGACAGGGAGCAAGAGTAAAATTCAACGCGAAAGAAGTTTTTAACGCTTTTACCAACGAAAACTTGCATTTTGTTGAAACTTTGTGCTGCGAAATTTTTAAAACGTTCTAGCTAGACTTGGAATTCAATCAACCTTTATGCGCTTCAGTCACTCTCAAAACTACAATCTACGCTTTTACGTAAACGTTAAACGGAAAGTTGAAACTAAAAGGTTGAGTCTCGTCATTTAATACTGGATGTCGTTTGAGATATCAGTTTTAGTTTCCCTCTAAATGAAAAATGATTTATATATATGATAAAAAGTTATGGCATTAAGTAAAGTTGGTCTGCCTGTCTATCTGTCTGTCCGTCAAGACCCTTTTCTCATAAGTGGCTAGAGGTATTCAGTTGAAATTAATATTGAATACTAGTGTATGCGATCCTGTATAACTTTAGAACACCCAGCTACTTACTTCATAAAATGACACTTCATTCAACAAAACCTACCAAATATTTTCGTAGTGGTAGTGGTATATGGTAGCTGGTATATCGTTGGTACAACGGAACTATCGTGAACCGTTTCAAATTATAAAAAAACTTTGTTAGCAGACGGTAATACGGTGATATGCTAACTTTACTAGCGAGATGGATAGAGACAAGTTTTGTTGGTGTAAAACTCAACTTTTCAGTTCGTTCTTTTATTCGATTTTTCAAATTGAAAATAGTTTAGTGTATTATTAGATCGACATTCATACAAAGTATATAAAATTCTACAAAGTCTCATTGACGCATCAAATTTTTGTACCGGGGTTTGTGACTATTTAGACCGTTCTCAAGGTGCGACCGACTGAAATCAATTCACAATTCGAATAAATAATATCTATGTATTATATGAAACGCAATTAGATAAATAAGATTAGTAACAAAATTTGTTTCAGCATTTTAAGATAATGTCAAACATTAAGGTGCATATTTTGAACAGCGTGAGATTTATCCCATGTTCTGATACTCATACACAAAATTACAAAGATAAACTGTTTAACATTTAGTTTTCCAAACTACGATCTATTTCGTTATCTGTACAGAAGATAGCTTAAACAAAAAGCTTATTTGAACAAGCCTTGCAACATCCAGTTTTCGTTCTCACAATCTTGTCTACATTGTTTGGGACTTTCTTTGTACAATCTGACTGATTTTATCGCTTCGGTATCCGGTTTGGTAATGTAAACCTTCATGTATTAAAGTTTGCTGTAGTCAATGTTTTTTGTATTACAAGAAATACAAGACACACAAATAGAAACTACATTTTATCAGGTTAAATAAAATGGTTCCCGTGGGATGATTTCTGAAGCCCACGCAGATGAAGTTGCGGGAAAACACGCGAATCAGTATTACGATTAAACTGAGTCCGTTATATATACGCAGGAGCTCCTACTGTACCAAAGAATCACGGCTTAACTCCAACACAGGCTTGTAAACGCCTGTGATAAGGGGTAATAAAGTTTATTCCCTTTTGTAGTTGGCAACACTTGACGGAACAGCCTCGCTCGATTCCCATTTACACGTGGAAATACTACCTCTGAACCGAACAGTGTTGCATGCTCCGAAAAGCTATGTCTACCTCGATACCGTGTTGTGTTGTTTGTTAGTTCCACGCGATTAGTCCAAACGACGTCACCGCAACGCCCTCGTGATGTATTGTGTTAGGACGCGGATTTTGACATAACAGGCAACCGTTAATATCCGTAGAGGTGGCTTTTTAGGTCGCCTAAATAACTTTCTACTTAACGGCTCTAATTTTATACTCTACCACACTATAAACAGATATCGGTCTCTTTGAAGTCGAGTCAAAATTTCTTGGACTTTTATTTACACTTGAAGGTACTAGCGCGGTGGTAAAGTCACTGTATTTTCTTCTTGACTATTAGGAAGGCTTTAAACACGTTCTAAGTTCAAATAACTGTTTGAAAATCAATAATGCGTATCAATTATCTCTGTCCAATAATTTATATCGTTGATATAAGGATCAGAGATCTAAGTAAAACATTAGTGATGCATTTATAGCGACTTCTACTAGTGTCTTAAAGTTTTCTCTTAGTAAGCTTTCACAATATCATACGGTGTAATAGGCTGCACTCTTCCCTACAGTTTGCTGCTGTAGTTATACTGACCCATGCCCTATGTCTATTTCTCGGAAGCCGTTATTCCGATGTTGCGCATGGATGTACATGCCACCATTTCAACAACACAGTGTTAGTTCGAGCGTCTGTTTCGCAGAAAATCCATTGAAACATTGTACCATAACGTCGACCGGTCATTAGAAGGATAGTCCTCTTCCCCAATGTTAGTATTTTTTAATACTAGTAACACTGATGTTTATATACCTAAAAATTACTTAATCATGTAAAAAATAATGAACGGTGTCGTATGACACCATTATCATCCAATTTTGTAAATGAAGTTTGATCAAATGAGTTCTAGTAATATTATTGGTTGATAAAAATATTCTGTTAGAAATTGAACGTATGCATTTCTATCGATCTACCCACTTCAATTTTTTTCTTCATGTGCATTCTAATTTTGATCAATAAGGGTTTTCACGAAAATTATCGCCAATTAGGCAAGAGGTCACCCATACCAGATATATCTAATAGTATCTTTTCCCTTTGTCATTAGATCCTCTTTGCCCTATCCCAATAACGCAAGAATTAAGTAATATAGTGCCCATGTTTTGACAGTGCGTATTATAACATAATTAACGCATTCAAAAAGAACAAGAAGCCGACTTCAATTGCCATAAAAATTTGGTTTATGTCAACATAAACCAAGTTTTTCAAAGAGCGATCAATAAATTTTGATAAAATTATATAAGACCATCTCTGAAGTATACTTTACCAAACAAAAAAAAGAATTATCAAGAGATCGTCCTCCTTTTTTGAAGTCGGTTGAAAAGGAATGAGTACCTTAAAACAGTAGGAAAAATATCCATATTTCTGGTATGGGTGTCTTTCTTCCCTGAGTGGCAACAACTAGTGGCGAAATTTTTCATGAAAATACTTATTAATACAAACAAAATTATTTTCCATTAGCCTTATTGGCAGTGTTAGTGTAAGTCACGACCTCGTCCAGATTTACCCGGGTTGATCTATTCGAGTTGTTTGTTTGGGTAACGGCTTATTAGTTTTCTATTAGGTTCTACCCACATGGGTCAATGGGAAAGTTCACTAAGCCTGTGTAGAAATAGAGGGGACCTGGCCACAATGACACATTTACAGACTTATTTGACTCATATTTCGAAATGGATTCCGTTCGCAAATTTTATTACTAGAATTATTATAGCTTTGTCGAACTCGATATGATTCAAATGCCAGCTCTAAAATATTGCAACAAAAAGTGAAAACTGGGCTACAGTGGGATTCGGGCTTAGGCCAAATCCCTAAGCTAACGTAAGAAAACATATTTATTTTAAAGAGATAAAATATAAATACTTTGTGGGCTAAAACTTTGCCGGTTTATTAATAGTCCAATTCACGACTGTCTTAACAATTTAGGATTGGAAATTTAATTCGCACATAACTATGAACATAAAGACGTCTCACTAAATAAAAAATTCGTATTCTATTGTCGTGGATACAGAGATACTTATATATTTGAATGGATATGTAATTTTTTCAAATTATTAGATTTTTTAAACTACAAGAGATTAACTTTTCAGTAAAAGATTTCAGAATTGAGGTAAAAAAATTGAATTGATGTAAATTCCATTCCAATATCATATTATTTGTAGATTAATTATTTATCATTCAAATTTGTACAGATTTTTAGATATACCTACATTAATTTAAATATTTTTTATTTAAACCATTTAAATATTCGTTGTTTGTCAAGATTTTCCGTACTAATATATAGACGCAAAAGTATGTTTGTTTGTTCTATCTTCACGACGCAATAGACAGTCAAAATGACTTGATTTTTTGTAAAGTGTAAGTTACAGGGACAAAAAGGACAGAAACCATTTCTATCCCGTTCAGATGGGTTGTTCCCGTGGATATAATCTGAAATCCACGTGGACGACGTCGCAGAATAAAGCTAGAACAAAGTAAAGTACAAATATAACAGCAGGTAGTCTTTTTTCGTATCGAATTTCTAAATACGATCCAACACGCAAGGCATATAAAGTTTAGGCAAATGTTTGTTTTTCTGTGTCAGTACATAACGGAAAAGGTTTTTGTAATAAGTGTTGTGTATTGAGAGTACGTGCGAAGCCGATAGATAAATCACTTGGGAATTTGTAGCATGTGGTGCCGACATGTTCCGAGGACAGGCTGTAGGGCCTACGTTTATGTTTTGTAAATTGATGGTGTTAAAAAGGCACATCGGGCACACATAGGATTACATAAGGGCCCATTAAATTAAGTGCGATTATTTCGGGTATGAATCTATGTCATATAATAGTTATGTTAACATAAAACGTTTTGATGCGGTGGTTTCTTTATACAATTTTCATACAAAATTAACGTATACAGCTACAGACTTATTGATATGATGCTATCCGATAATAATAAAATGGCTATTATTTGAAAAGTCTGAATCTTATTTCTTACGTGTCATCATCAACAGCCTATATATGTCCCCACTGGAGGGGCTCAGGCCTACTCTCCTACAGAGAGTGTATGGGCCATAGTCCACCACGCGGGCCCAGTGCGGATCGGTGGACTTCACATGCCTGTTCAAGACATGCAGGTTTCCTCACGATGTTTTCCTTCACCGTTAAGCAATCGGATAATGTACTTGAATTGAAAAACAACTCATAGGTACACGGCTGGATTCGAACCCGGTACCCTCAGATTGAGAGTCCGCGCCTTATCCACTGCGCCACCGACGCTAATTTCTTATTTCTATTTCTTATTTCTTATAATTTCTTACGTGTAGTTTGTTTTTATTTATAGTGTATTGACAAATTGGTTACACAAATTGATATCTCAAGTAATACTAAAAGTAAATTTTGACAAGTAGCGTTTTTATTTGAACCTCTAAATAAACATATTTCACGACAACCTTTTGTATATCAACATCGAACCCTTAATAAATTCAGTTTGGATATTCCCGCATCAAATAGAATAGGGGCCTCGGAAAACAATATCCAAGCTCCCGAAATTTCTTATGAAAAATTTCATTCCGCCTCCAATACGCCGCGCAATTTCTAGTTCCAGGGCACATATTTATGGGCTACAATACCGGAACCGCGACAGAGACAAACGACGAGCAAACAAAAGATAGTTTGTAAGTGCTGCGGCGCTACCACGGAAACTTGAACGTTTCTCGCAAACCTTGATGTTGTTCTTGTTCTCGTCTTTGGTAAACAGAAAACCGCTTCATCATTTTCACGTGGTTAGTGGTAGCATTCAATGAATTTTTATTTGTTATTTTGGCGTATTTTATTCAGGAGACAGGGATTAGTCACAGTGTTCTGTAACATACCTTGTGAGAGCCGTGTCTAGAGGTAGATTGTGAAAGTGAACATGACTTATTGTGTAAAGTTTTGGCAGTATTTGGTATTTCAGAAATAGATAGTAATTATATCAGTGGTACTTTGAATCAAGGCTCCATAACGCTCAAAATTAAATAAAAAATGAGAAGTCATAAAAAAAAAGTTTTTTAAAAAATTGGCGTGCGATTTTTTTATAGATTATATTTTAAATGTTTATGCTCTCAATATTTACAATATTTACTTTGAAAGACTACCCGCACTACAAACATGATATAAATTATGCAACGAGTATGTAGTATGAGTATGTATATATAGAGTAAATAAAATATTTTGATACACGAGCGAGATAACTTTGCGATCGAGTTGTGCTGAATAGGAGCGATTTTATAGTGAGTACCTGTGATGCCAGCGGAACCTTATGTGTGTGCAAGGGACATTAATTCCACTGTAATTGGCTTACGATCAGCACAGCCTTTTTGAAATGATATCTGAACAATATTTTCTGTTACAGAAACATTTCATACTTTTAAATGTAGTATTTATTAACCAACAAGTCTTATCATGTAGCGTTCAACCTTCCTGATAGTAAGTAAAAATCATATAAATTTCTCGCTCATTATTTATAAGTTAAGTAACTTTTGCCAGTGAGTTCGACCGCATAGAGTCTGAACGGGAACTACTTAATAAGGATAAAAAATAAAATGTGTCCTGTTCCAGACCTTCAACTATCCGTATAGAAATAAACAAGCCACTCTGCGTTGCGAAGTAAAAGAATTACTCACAAACCAATAAACAGACTCACATTCAAATTTATAATTATTATTGATTGAGAAGGCATACATTTATATGGAACAGGGATTTTCATTTGGTTTTTATATTAGTTGATTAGCCATCCCCTTACTAGATGGACCGACGATTTAGTAAAGGTCGCGGGAAGTCACTATCATATGAGGAAGGCCTATGCTCAGCAGTGGATGTTTCCCAAACGATGGTGATTATTACTTGTGGATCATAATCGTCATGTACAGCCGGTGTCAGTCCAGGTCCTCTGCTATCCGCATCCATTCACGTCCGGCTACCCCACGTAAGTCGTTTTTTCACCTATCCGTGTGACGTCCTACACTACGTTTGCCTAGGCGTGGTCTCCACTCGAGAACTCGTCTGCTCCAGCGACTGTCGGTCCTTCGGCAAATATGACCAGCCCACTGCCACTTCAGCTTGCTAATACGGTGAGCTATGTCGGTCACTTTGGTTCTTTGACGGACCCATTCATATTTGAGGATGAATAACGATACAGCCGAAAGGTAGATGTACTCTGTAAATACTACGAGTAACGAGAATGCAACCATGCGAGAAAAGCGAGCATAGGAAAAATCTGACTGCTTTTCTGAATCTTTTCGTATTGATATAATTTGCAGATAGTGTCAATAACCGTTGAAGCTACAAAGTTCTGTCCATTTCTTACAGACCTTTTTTACGGGAGATACTTATTTTTCTCATGGGTAAATAGATTTACGATTTCCACTTACATCTCTTGAGGCGTGTACGTCCTACTTTTTGGCTGACTATTCAAATAAATAACTTACTAACTGTGTTTTATCCTTGGAAAACATCGTGGATTCATGAAAACTGTCTGCTTCCCACGAAATTGAAAATGTATAAGCTTAGCAACTAGAAATCTTATTAATTTTAAGTATTTATAAGTATTAGATAAGACTACGGGGAAGGCAACTGAAACCACGGAATTATTACACCGAAACGTAATACTTTGATTTTGGCCTAATGAAAAATCTCAAAGTCAGTGTCTGGTCGAGACCGATCGAAGGCGTTTTTATCAGGTTACAATTTCACTTAATAGGCCTTACAATGGATCTGTCTCGTTCCAGATGTGAACCGTCAGACACACTGCATCTTCACCCTTCACTTTCTATCAAAAATATTGAATTAAAGAAGTACTGTCAAAATAATATGCACAATTATGTAAATAGTCACATAAATTTAATACATATTGTTATAATGTTCAATTACTTAAAATATTTGCATGCGTCTAATGGTAGAACGTGAAAAATAAAAATTTTGTCGTGTTTACATCATGTTCAATGCAAATAAAATTATATTTATCTTCAAAGCTATCCAAAAACAATATGAATCTGTCTGGTTTTAATTATTTGAAAAAATGTATAAAACAGAAGCTTTAATTTTTTTTTATTGAAGATAGACCAACACTTGACCTCAATCTCACCTGATGGTAAGTGACGATGAGGTCGACGATGTTACGAATTTATAAAACTTCCTTGAATATGATCTTAAAATTATTACCTACAACCCAATGAACGTACCGAGTCCCCATTGTCCATTGGAAATAAACGTTGTGATTGGAAGTCGCACAGTAAGGGATCCAGTAAATGCGCTTTACTGCCATCCCAATGGGCTTTAAACATTTACATCTGCTTTATTACGCCTAAATGTGACGACCATGCAAATGTTAACCCCATAGAAATTTTCGAGAGCCATTCTGCCGGTAATTTGCAAGTAAGAGGTCAATAATTCGTTTATGTATTGGTCTTATTTCGTTTAGTTTATGAGTAGAGACGTTAAGATCTAATGCCGTCGTGAAATTGAAACGTTTCTCTAAAGGAGTTCAGTAATAAACCACCCACCATTTTAGACTGAAAACAGATCTGTGTTTACAAGTTTTAAATGAGAGTATGAAAAGCTTTCAAGTTCTTAAAAGTATCTGCATAACTATAGTTTCTTAATGTCTTAAAAGTTCATCTGTATCTCATTTTAATGCCACTGTAAGTTGATGCCAGCTTCTTTGTTGGCGTGGTTTTCAATTTTCGGAAATACTTTACCGCAACACATTTTGATAACCTGGTTTTATGTTATTTATTACCTATATCATAAATAATTTAAATAATATCATATAACGACTATATAATATCATAAAACGACGAACTTTCGAACTATGAAAGTATGACGTAACATTTCAAAAACAATGTTCACAGTTGCTGTTGGGAATGTTAAGGTAATAAATGGTTTCATTTGATTTGTCAAACACAGGTATATTTTTAAGTTTATATTGAATTTTGCGTTTGACCTATATCTGAGACGTCTAATTTGGAAGCTCTGAATAACACACTGTATAAATATATACTTCTCACCAGAAAAATCGAAACACCTTGCAAGTTTATGTTTTGTAAGGATTATCAGAAAAAAAAGAGTATATTTAGGAATCTAAGTCAAAGGTCGTTTAAAAGTGAATAATATGATGTTTTTGAAATACTAATGTCAGTGTTCTAAATTCATATTAAATTTTCATAGATTTTTCTGATAATACTTATAAAACATAAACTTGCAAGGTGTTTAGATTTTTCTTAGGAGAGGTATATTTGCGTATTGTCTTCTCTATGTGTACATGTATATTATTTATACTGTTAGACGGTCTCACATTTTCACAAACAATGTGACGCTATATTTCTTTTAGGTCACATCGCAAATCTAGGATTTCGGATATCGGCGAATAGATGATCCTTTCCCTTCCCTTTTCCAATTCGCTGAATGAGATATATCCATCCCATCTATTGGCCATTTGGTTTTGCTGTCTCTGCCTGCTTTGCAATTCCTTTATTGTCTGGCTTTGATTTAGATTACCTGAGGTATGAAAAGTGTGTCTCTAGAGAAGGTCCTATAATTTCATTGTTCATTTATTTGGACAGAAAATATTACTTACTACGAGTAATGATTCATATAATGTTGAGAAGGAAAATTTTGGCAAAGGTATTTGTACACAAAGCTAGACAATTAGCAAATAATTTAACTTCGTTGAGTATAAAAATTGGAATAACGTGTATGTATTTGTTGATTTTACTTCCGAAACAGGAGCTCTACCAGAAGATGTACTGCAATTCGTTTTTGTTTCGGATTGCTTTCGGATTGGGTGCAAATTGTATGAATCCGAAATTCGAATGTTAAACGGATTTCGGTCGGTCGTTTTTTATAGTCCCAGCCGAGTAGTGAATTTATACTTATAGGGACCTGCTGGCGATGTAATTTGTTTAAATTGTTTCATAAGTCACTTATAAAGACAACCACGTAACGATAAAGGGTTATTCTAAAGATGAAGGCCATATGGCAATGTACGAGTACATGACATAAATAAGGTAACGACAAAACAATAATTATAATACGTACTCTAAATGTCCTTTATAGATGTCGAAGTCAGTGAAGACGATCTCTACGATCTCGTGTGGAGCAGCGAGGAAGGTGTAGAGGAGACAGTCGATCCTCGCGGGGTACGGGCGGGGGTAGTCGGGGCTGCTGAACGTGCCACGCTCCTTGCTGTACGTTGTCGTGAACCGGAGACATGTGCAACCTGAAAATATACTTCACGATCAGCTGGAACAGTGTTCTGAAGAACACTAGTCTTACATACATCATGATCAGATAAATAAGTTCACAGCCTGACATGACCTTCTCTGGAAGATCGTCACGAACTGGCTTTCTATTAGGTTATTGACCGGGATGCTTAGCATAGCACGTGAATTGATAGCGCAGATAGATAGAGTAAGAAAGAACCTCCTGCCCTACTCTAAAAATTAAAATTTCCTGTCAGTCGATTTTTATGATGCCTATCACGGGATGACATGTCGGGGATGAATATATCTCTAGGAACTATAAACTCTCTGTTTCATTGCTAGATGGCACCACTGTATCAGTAAATCTGACTCTTTGGGATCTGGAACTTTTGTGCCATATAACCATATCAAATATGAATCAATTGGAAAGTGGACCTGTCAAACTCCCTACAGTTACATAATCCCCGCTCATATACCCATCATCTCAACAAGATACAGATTTGGTTTCTCTTGATTAATAAAACAAAGTATGAACTTTAGACAGTCCTCGAGAGTCCTCGTTTCTGTAGTCACATATCACCCACGGGAATAAATGTAGTTGTTCCATTTATCCCTAACCTAAAAGCATATGGCTAAAGCCCCATAGACCGTCACAAATAACAGCCTTTGCATGAAGATTCACGGCCGTAAATTTGAGGTCACTACAGCTTTGGGCACTTTTACGAGTATCTTAATGCGAGAGTCAGAGAATTTGGCAAAGTGTCATGACAACTTTAAAACGATTACAAGGTAATATTACGAAACTATACATAAATCACCATCAAAACACCTTTATTCTTTTTAAAGAATTAGAAATGAAGTTACTAAAGAAGCAGTGATTGTTCTAGTATAGATAGTCCAGCTATAATATTTTTATTGGCAACATTGAACAAGTAAGCAAATTAAACAAATCAAAGTTTTTGGGAAATTTATCTATTACAACATAAATTTTTGCGTAGTTTTCTCTATATTTGCGACTTCAAAAAAGAAGGAGGCTATCAATTCAACGGGCAAGTTTTTTTAAAATGTTTGTTACAGAACGTTTGACTGGGTGAACCGTACTTTCCGTGTGGTCACATTTCAATTTGGTCCAGTTCTGAAGCGTCAACCATAAGAAAACGATATCAATCTTAAATTTGCCTTAGTAAAAGTAGACTTTAGGGTAATTGAAGTCAGTTTCCAGTACTTTTTGAACACATTTAATTGTTTTAATTTCTCGACCGATGGACCAAGCAACTAAGAGTACTGATTAGGGTAAACTAGGCATGAAAAGACGATCCGTATGTTTAGAACCTCTCCTTTTAGGTATTTTATAGCACAAGTTCTAAAGATGATTAGGATAATAGTATACATTGAATAATGGAATTAAAATTCAAAATACTCAATCACCCAAATTTTCTTCTTTCCAGTCCTAAGAAAACAGAGCATGATTTTGAAATTTGAAATTGAATACAAGACTAGTAACCCCAAGCCCAAGTAGTCTTTGAAAGATTTCGTTTCTTTTCTCTCTCTGTTTTTGTTTGTTTGTTGATACATAAGTGAGTTAGAAAGAGTAAATAAAAATTTCGAATTCACTTTCACCAGAGAGTGGCTTTGCATTGTCACTTCCAGATTTATCTACAGTTTCGTGGGTAAGATATATTTAAATACCCTCCGACGGATGAATTACACTTATATGACACAACAACAAAACACCATTCAAATTGAATCTATTCACGTAAGACACGACACGCACTCCTCCATTCACATTAACTTCTTAGCAAACTTCTGGGAAGTTTCCTTCCGTCTGACACAGATAAAATAAATCATGCATATCTTCCATTACTTTCTCGGAGTCTGATTCCCAAATACATTATAGATACCAATGTATTAGAGAACATGTTGTTCTGGGGTTCCGTGGTCTAAACAGAAATATGTTAATATGATTTTGTATCTATATCTATCACTATTAAGATGCTATTATTATTTTTTGAAACTATTAAAATATCGACAATAATCGACAAAAATATGACAATATTTTAATCTTTTTTGTGTGTGTTTTGATGTATTATTTTGTAAAAAATTGACATTATTAATTAATCTTATCTTATTTTATTTTATGTTAGATATAGGAATGTCACATACATTTTTTGTTATTGACGAAATAAACTATGAACTATCGAAAATAACTAACGCTAAGGATACGTGCCTCAAGATGAAAAAGGAACCGACCATATGTCTATTTGTATGTCTGTGAAGACACTTTTTCTCAGGAACTTTTTTTTTAATATAAACAAAATATTATATTCAAACGTGCAGTCTCTAGGACCTGTGAAAATATCAAGCTTCTAAGTCGATGCGATAAAAAGATACGGCCGTTATGCTGTATAATTTGACGAAGAAGAATCAAAACCTGTAGGGTACTTCCCACTAATCCTTTCCGCTTATTATTTGTGGAGTACATTATAGGGCTATCACAATATTTGTTTTGCAATAATACAAATTTCCACAAAATAAACATGATACTTGCCGCGCGGAAAACTTGACGCTTCTAATAGTGAAACGGTTTGAATTGGACTGCACTGGGATTGCCGTCTGAATTTTATTGGACTAAATAAAATAATAGTCAATGGCAACACTTTAATTATGTAAAACGAGCAAATTTAGGTTACTCACAAGTCTATAAACTATAGTTACGCAAAAAAACATGATCCTGATACTCAATTTCGCATTTAAGTAGAATATTAATTCAATATAACAGCCATTACTAACAAAAATCAAGTTTTTTCGAAAATCAGTTTCATTTCATTCCTAAAACCTACGAAACCCTAACAGACTGCGTATACTAAACACTTTAGCGGATCATGAAATACATAATGAATAAATGACAAAACGCGGGCGTCCCAACTTTGTGTTTCAGTCTCGAATTTCAAAGTAACGTGACTGTTTTTCGTTGATGTAACTTAGTATTCTTATTTACGTATCGAGTGACAATACCATTATGAATTATGGATGACTTTAAGAAGAGGGTCTTGAGGCTTATCGAATGGCACTTTTGTGGTCTTATGTGGAAATATGGATAGCATTTTACGTGGCAATCACTGATTATATTATATGCATTACCCATTATATGATCCTTTGTGCAGTAATTACAACATTTTATATTTTATCTCTACTTTAGTTCAACCGGTTGAAGGCTTACGTACACAAATGTGTGTATATAATTATGTCGCTTTAATCAATGTCTTTTGATCACTTTTATCGGCATCTCCTTATTTTATATTAGATTATACCTGGTTAAACAAAGTTCTTTTGCTTCCTGCAAACGTAAGCAACACTGTCCCTGGATTAGTGGAATCCACACACAAATTTTTAGTTTCTTCTCAAGTTTCCTTGCGACGTTTACTTACAATAAAGTCAAATAACTAAACGGAACTCATTAGTACGAATCAGGGCACCTAATAAAAGATTTCATTTATTTCGGATTGCTTTTAGATTGGGTGCAAATTGTATGAATCCAAAGTTCAAATTCTAAACGGATTTCGAGCCCATACCTCGATACCTATGGTTGAAACTGACGCTCCCCAGCTAAACTTACCTATTTTCGAAACTTTGTAAAACAAACAGCTAGTTGGGATGAAACAATTTAAATCCACAACCAACGCATTCAAACCTCTTTCAATAAATTACATTCTACACCTTTGTTACCTCAAGAAACTTGAGCTAACCTAACTGCAGGCAAGAATCAACTCTTCCCATTCAACAAACAAACTCCTTTGTTACACCGCAGGGACTTTACTAAAAGGAAATTAGTTGAGTGTTCAACTGCACATCCACTGTTCCACTCAACTCGACCTCTATGTTACAGAGGAAACTCACGTGATCTGATTACCATGTTTGTTGGTTAATGGAATTTTGAGTTTGTGGTAATGGAATGAGTTACACAGGTGGTATAGAGGAGAGCGCAGTGTAGTGGAACGTGGTGGTGGGGGGATGTATGTAATGAAATATACTCGTATAATGATCATTTATACACTTAACTGTTCCTTTTTGTACGTTGATTTTGTCTTTAGTCAAAAGTATCATTGGTCCCTTGTAAGAATAACGCCCAAGATTGATTATTTTTACGTCAACCGAATCTATTAAAAGTGAAGCAAAAAAATATTACGTGCAAACGTAAACAACACGTATTTACGCTCGTTTGTTACAGCTAAAACGTCTAAAAACGCTAAGATTATACCTTCATCACCAACGGGATTGTAGGGTAACTAAGCCAGAATGGCTTGGTTGTATTTGCTTCGCTTTAAGTGCGCGGTTTCACTTTCTAGAGCGTTATATTCTGAGATTGGTGTTATAACGCATTTTTAAGAATTAAAAAGTCTGACATTACAAAATGTCTAGCCATCATACAAAAGTAAATTTATTAAATTTAGTATAGTAAAATAAATAAATAAAATACTTGCCAGAGTGACTGACTGACTTATAGTTTTATTAATGTCTAAGCTTAGCCACATGAGCTGAAAACTTATAATTCGGATTATTGATCGCTTTAATGATAAGAGTCGCACTGTGAATTCAATTCCTACAATCGAAATGCTGCAGACTTGTTACTAGACGCTTTGCATTACTACATATCCGCTTTTCTCGGGAGTTGGTTAAGGAGAATGGATCATTAATATTACATAACAAAGGATTTTATTTAGGTGCGTTTACTCAGCCACAAAGCATAAAAAATTTAACACACGAAAAGACGGAGCCTGATGAATATTTTATGCAAAAATCTCTACCGTCAACGTTGTCAGGCTCCGGTAATCTTTCTGGTGTTAAATGAGATATTCATGACTTTATTTATTTTTTGGGGCGGAATTGACGAAAATTTCTAATGGAGACGGGTTGCCGATGGACGATTTCCATGACATTTAATTCGGTTTTTATTTATTTTCCAGCAAAATGAGCAACTTTTTTCATTGCTCTTTCAGTATATTATTTGTTTAACGCTCTATTTCTCTGTGGTTTAACTTACCGACTGTGAAAGTGATCTTAGTAACTATAAAGCAAACCTATTTGTTCACTTAGTTAATAAAAAATAACATAATCGCTCTAGTAAAATAGGTTGACATGATTAAACTTTTCGTAGTATATTTTTAAGATAATTATGTTTACTAAAACATTTTAAGGCATTTACTGTGTTACCCTACCTGCCTGTAGATAAAGTATATTTATTAAAAAACTATTTATCATTCCTAGGACACAACGTTTTTCAACGTGAATATTTATTAAAAATATATTGTGGTAGTGGTCTGCGGGCATAGACGGATGATGATCGATGCTATATTAGTCAGCCGTCAAAAAACAGTGTGAATAGCACTATTGCGTTCCAGCAATGAAAGGTAACATATCAAGCTACTAATTAACTTGATAATTATATGAGTGCACTCTTTCTGCCATCTTCGGACATGTCATTGTGTAAAATTCAAGGAGAAACACAATTTTTTTTTCTTTCTTTTAATTGTATTATTTATTTTTATATTATTATTATTTGTATCTTTTTATTGTTGTATTATTATTATTATTGGGATTTTATGCCTTTTTAATTAAAACATTATTATTATTATAATTCCTGTCGTGTTCATCGTACTACTATCAAACACATAATCACCTTCCAAAGTCGTTTTTCCCTTCTTGTCTCTATGGCTTCCGAGGGGTGAACATATAGGGGACTCCCTTGAGCCTTCAATACTTGACGACCGCTCTTCAGTAAATCACCCCTTTTCCGCAGAAAGGCTACCATCCGCATCCAATTTTCCTACCTTTTGAATAAGACGTGCCATAGAACATTTTTCTTTGGAGAAATTTACTTCGTATTCGTAGGCAGGTTGCAGGCATTTCTTTCATGTTAAGTTCTCCTTTAAAAAGTAACAATGTAATTTTTTAATGTCTTGTCTATGTATCATTGAATGTTTTGTTATTTTGGATGAAATATTAATAGACTCGATAGAAAAATAATCTTAATACAATTAATTGCCATGCAGAAACCATGGTAGCACGATTGGGTAGAGCACCAGTCCTTGAACAATCGAGGTCTAGGTCCGATCCTGCGTATCAATAAGGTCTAATTTGTTATTTGGGATTTATGTACGAATTACAATTGGCTTTTCGGTGAAGGAAACATCGTAAGAAAACCTGCACACTCCTGAGAAGAAATTCAGAGGTGTGTGTGTGGAGTCTACTAATTCTAATAAAACCTGTAGGAGATTAGACATCATCAACAGCCTATATACGTCCCCACTGCAGGGGCTCAGGCCTACTCTCCTACAGAGAGTGTATGGGCCATAGTGCACCACGCCAGCCCAGTGCGGAACGGCGAACTTCACATACCTGTTCAAGATATGCATGTTTCCTCGATGTTTTCCTTCACCGATAAGCAGTCAGAAAATGCACTTGTATCGAAAAAACCACTCATAGGTAAACGGCTGGATTCGAACCCGGAACTCTCAGATTGAGAGTCTGCGCCTTATCAACTGCGCCACCGACGCTTATGTTTGACATATCAAATTTCTCTTTACCATCTCTTCGGATAACGTTATTGCGGTACGTTAAAAGGATGAATCATTATCATCATCAGCCGGGCAGCCTCCACTTCTGAACATACGAAAAGGTCTCGACCATGGTATGTGACAACAACCGGACCCGAGCCAAAGAAGGAATATTTCAGAGAATATCATGAAAATGACATCAAGTTCAAGAGATGTTTAAAACAAATGAGAGCAAGCTGCGCAGATCATCGCTCCCCGATAAAGACAGGCCAATTTGTTCGAGCCAATCTTCCCTATATTTTATTCAATAGGAGCTCTCTAGAAACCACGTTACAGTTACCGAACGAACGAATTGTTCCAATACTGGGCTGGTACCATGAAAAATAATCGAATGAAATCAGTTTAAAACTCGCATTTCGGATTCATACAAATTGCACCAAATCCGAATGCAATCCGAAACAAAAACGAAACGTGCAACATTCATGGTAAAAGATATTTATGCCGTCTAACCAAACTTTTAAAACATGCAGCGCTAGATCACTTAACGATAAAGTAAACTACATATCAGCGCCGCACTGAAGCAAGATGTGTGGTTAGCAGTAAAGATCAGTTTAACATACTAGTGAGTGTACGGATCGCGTAATCTAGTACGTAGTACACTCTAGTACAAAAATATGTATCCACTTTTGAACCATGTCACATTCATTCTTGCTAGCTCCTATGTAGTTTGTTGAAGGAAATGTCAATCAAAGGTGAATGTGATATGGTTCAAAAGTAGATACATATTTTTGTATTCGAGTGTACATCTAGGTTTATCTATGTTGGAATTGCATTTTGTTCAAATTACTGTTAATGTGGAACATTTATTATTATTACTCTGATTTGATCTTTATTTCATTGCTAGATTTCAAGGTGTACTTGTAGTTTTACTTCCTATTATCTAGACTCTTGCATACGAGTATTTTTTTTATATTAAATTCAAACCAAATGTAAATTGTTAATAAATTGATAATGAATGAAATATAAACGTTAGTCTTAGCTGATGTTTTTATTTTATTATCATATGTAGTTAGGTTAGCCTTAGTTAGTTCTGTAGCCTTATGCACAGATTTCATCGAATCAAATCGACTATAACTCGAAAAGATTGTTTGTACCGATAAAGATTATGGATCAGGAGATCATCGTCTACAACCTTAAGGAGCCGGAGCGTTAAATTAAAATTAATGAAATTAAATTATGTTGTTGTTCCTCCATTTTGTTTAATTGATACACGAATTTATCTTTGAGTCATATGGATACTTCGTAAGGCTTGAAGTTTAGTGCCCAAGCGAAACGTAGACGTGGTACATAAACACACCTTCCATCGCTAATCTTTAAAATAATTTAGGCAAACGTTTATCCCCTCCTGATTGTCTCAATAAATTGTAAATGGCAGCTCAGCAACGAACCTGACAGATGATCGGCGCGCCCTAATGCGATACATTTCGCGGATGGCTTACGAAATGAATGATGATACCCGACAAGATGTAGAAGCATTCGTTTTTTCGTAGTTCTCCTTTGATGAAAGACAGATTTATGATGAGAAAATTTGATATTGGGATGTGTGGGTGAATTACGTGGATTGGGAGCTAACGGCTGAATCATTATTGGTAAAAGATTTGGCTGAAAGGATATGGGGATTTTTGGATGCTTTCGGTTCTATTTCATGTAAAAGTAAGGGTATACACAAACACGTTGTTATGTCAATATTAAATTCGTCGTCTCGCCATTGCCGTCTGGTTGCAGACTTATAATAAAATTCAACTCATATCTTCCCATGAGTGTCGTTAAAGGCGATGGGGAAATATATAACCCAGATAGCTAGTGATTATAGCCTGGGGTCGTGAAATATGTTCGTGACTAGATGGAAGAGTTGTGTCGGGACTCTCATTAACTTGAGTTATCGCATTTCCGACTGTCTTCAGGCCGTATTAATAATAAATACATCTTAAAACCGTTGCTTAGGTAAAATACAGTTCCTAAGAACTGCAAGCAAGCAAAAGGCATCAGATCTGACTGTTGCGGGCTTTCTTTATTCCGTACTACTTTTTCAAAATCAAATGTTTTAGGGTTCCGTAGTCAAACAATGAACCCTTATAGTTTCGCTCTGTCTGTCTGTCTGTCCGCGGTTTAGCTCAGAGACTCTTACTACTAGAAAGCTGTAATTAATCAATAATTTAATGTAATAATAACATAAGTGGTAGAATAAATTTTTTAAATATATTTTTAGGGTGGCTCCCGTACACGTAACGTCAGGGTGAAAGATTTTTTTCGCGTCACCGTTTAATAGATCTTGTGGGTCTTGTAAATATTGTGGGTCTAGGAACACAATTTTTTGATTTAAGGATCCGTTTGCGAAATATTAAGATTTAAAGTGATAATTTTTGTCAGAGTCGATAATATTGTATACGCTTATTTTAACGTAAGTTTTACGGTCAAAAATGATCGTAGCCATAAATTCTTCGCATTTGTTAAATAGGTTGCTTAGGTGAATCGATGATCAAGTAGGGACAGATAGAGTAGGGACAGATAGAGAGAACGGTTGATAGAATCCGTATAATAGTGCATCGCATACCACGCTCAGCAATGGAATTTTATACATACAGTCGCCTTCACCTTTGTAAGTGCATAACTGTATATGATCATCCACATAGCCACTTTAGACTTTATATGAGGTGGGTTTTAATAAAACGTTTTGTTCTATATGTAGATGATTCTGCTCATCTCCTAAATATTTTTCGTTTAGTCGTCTTTTACGACATCCGCACCATAATGTGGTGGTCCTATACTTAAGCAAATACCACAAGGTTATATACAAGTATAACAATATAAAATGTCATACGAATAAACAAAAGTATCAGCGATAACCTGATAAGTCATTAAATTGACTAAAACAAGTATAACCTGCTCCGTTGCACCCTTACTTCACAAGGAAACATTATTAAACGCACCCAAAATTCCTTCCGTGAATAATAATGTAAGAAACACATTTCGAGCTATCAAGATCATACAGTTTCATTAGGTGCGTTGTGTAAAAGTTATTTTCGGGTCAAGGCAAAGTTCACCAGTTTACGTTTGAGAATTTATAAAGCGCCTTTGTACGTCTTTAACGAGCATAATTTCCTGCTTTTGTTATAAATTTAATGTTACAATAGCTGCGGTAATAAATTATTCTACCACTGATGAGGGCTGTGAATAAAATAGGATAAACTTATCTACCCATTCATATGTATTCTATAAATCTTAGTCTTACAATCTAAATTGCATATAGTCTTTAAGTTGTGAATTATAACCTTAAATGCATTGTCATCGGAACTGAATCAACATGCCAAAATGCTTAGGATAAGAGGAAATGGTTATAATTCAGCTTTCTGATTCAGCAACTTAAGTTTCATACATACATACATAGCAAATTAAATTAAAGCTTGTAATAATATATACAACACTCTCGCGTTTGTAACACTAGGTGTGTGATGAGATGACAACATATTAGAAGAATGTTTTTATTAAGGTTATTCACCCGATAACCGTTTCAAAATATATTTCTTTTACTATATTATTTTAGAATAGAGTAGCTTTGTGCAGTAATTATCTTAAAATATGAGTATCATTAATATCCAACTCCACAGGGAATTACAATTCTCATCTAGGGATCATTAGATGCGTAATGGCTATTTTAGTTAACTTGTACGTTAATAATATTCATTGCGCAACACAATAATTCTATTTCCTTTTTTATGGAATTTGTTGTCAAATTATGGCAACAGAAATTTAGTATGGAATCATTCATCAACCATCACATCACAATCAATCATCACATTAGCGGAATCTCGGTAATGCAGTCAGATTTGGATTAGATTTAGATAATAGACTTTATATTCAGTAAAGGAATAAATCGTATACCCTAGATCTGGTTACAGTGTATGATTTCAATCTAATACTCTCCTTAGATATTTTATAAAAAATATTGAGCTATCCTTCAGAATAGCTAACTTAATAGATAATAATTGAATTATGTTCCAATAAAAAATAACAATGCTCCCATTGCGTAAAATTATATTAGATCTCTGTAATGTTGTTCTTTCGTTTTGAAAAATTGAAATTCTCCGAAACACGAAAAATCGCTTCTTGCATTTTATTTTTTGGATAGTACGTAATTGATTAAATTTTCCGGTAACTAGAAGTAGGTTGTTTCAATTTCACAAAGTACGTGCCCATATGAACTGTTACACACGCTCATAACTTTCAGGCCGATATAATATTTTTAGATTGACAATTACTGCTGGAAAGTGTCCGTATTAAGTAAAAGCTTAATAAATTTCAATACAACTATATTAAAAGTATTCAAGTGATGTGAATTGGTTAATTTGATTGTATAACTCTCATGATACGATCACGTATTCATATATAAAATACGTTCTCACCCATCGATAGCCTCATTAATAAGGCACTTACTTAAAATAAATTTTATTACTGGCAACGAAAAGGGGAATCCGCTGGGAATTGAAACAAGAACCTCCGAATTGACAGTCGTAATGTGTAGCTTTAACAATAACTTTATCAATAATGTGAAGCTGATCGTCTTAAAATAGAGAACATCATTCATTCTTTTGATAATAATACATAAAATGCATAACAAAATGGATTCATATTCAGACAACCGTAAGGACGAAAAGCACCAAATTTTCCCTTCAATTGTGCGTATATTGTACATCTATGTATGAGAGATTATCTGCACGCTTTAATATTCCCCTTTCGTCTTTCCTCGTGTCTGTATAACATGTACTAATATCGCAAACGTAACATTATTGAAACCTCAAGATTAACTCGGGCTCAATCATTCGAGACATTTCGCAAAATCGATCAGAGCTACAGGGTACAGTTTCAGAATTCCGGCACAGATACGCATTTTGGTTCAATTGATTCAATCAAAGGAATTTGGTAATGGTCCAGTAGGCTACTAGCTCATATCAAGCCAGTAAACTTTGGGGATTTAGGTTTAATATTAACATTTGGAGCTATATCCACGTATACGACTTTTTTGTGGTTGCATTTCTGCATCATTATGATTTGCTATCAGTAGTACTATCACACCATAGCATTTAATTTGAAATACATCAATATATATTTTAATTGTAAAATATAATCGTACTTCTTGAGAATATGCTTGACAAACAACTCATTGGACGACCCATACTGTATTACGCGGTGCTGTAGCCATTATACGATAGGGAGGAGTCCGTTTTGGCACATATTTTGGCATATATTAATAAATATAGTTCTGATCCGCGTTACCTCAACTCTCCCCCAAGAAAGTAGCCAGCTCAGAGGTCGGTATTCGGGCGCGTGTATACAAACGTCATCCATTCGATGTATACAAATAGGAACCGATATCACGACATTATTATGAAGTGTCCGGCTTGTAGTGTTGAATTGACATTCATTTTTAATTCTTTCAAAAATTAATGGGTTGTAATACCGACTCATACATATCGGGAATTGAGAACTAGTCAGAATAAGAAATTGAATATTTGAAAAACATACGTTGAACCCTGAGGGAATCGAGGATATATAAAACAAAACAAACTTATGAAATTCAGTACAAACATTATATTACTTGATCGTACGGCATTATGGTTAGAATGTCGCTGTTTCATTTAATGTAGGTAATAAGGTAATGGTTTCAGAAACTTTTGAAAAGTGTTTATAGCATGGCTTAACCTTCTTTAAAAGTTGTGTCCAGGGAATGTACAGACTTGCCGACTTTATAGAGCAGGTGACTATTTGTACAGTTTGGATCTAATCAAGACATCGTCAACAGCAGAAACACATTTTTCTAGTTAACTTCTCGTTTCAACAAGTCAATAATGTAACCTGGGGCTCTATTTTTGATTCGCTCGTGTGACTTAGCTTCGTCGCACTCGCACACGACTTAAGTCACGATCGACTACAAGTCGCATGAAAACAGGTTTGACAGTATTTTTGAATCATTCGCCTCAGGTGTTCCTAATATAACTTAAAATGTTTAATTTTATCCGTTTTACGCAGAAAAATAAAACCGGTAATTCATGCAAGTTCATAGAACAGTTCCTACTGTCAATGTCAATAAGTGGTAATGTTGCCTCCACAAAGAGAGGTCCCGACCGACCACTCGTTGCAGAAGAGCGATTCAAAAATACCAAATTTCATAAGTCGAACGAAAATCAGTAGAAATCGAGCGCTCGCAGCGCGTAGAGCGAATCAAAAATAGAGCCCCAGCTCGTTGACAGCAACGGATATGACTCAATTCTCACTCGAGCTTACAAATACATTTCCTGACTCCGTACCTGTCATCCCTAAAGGAACATACACGCGTACAGTTTATCGGGTGTATTAGATTGAATATTGGATTTTGTATCAACCAGAGGTCTAAATTCACTGAGCACAAGTCAACGATTTACTAGTACGTCCTTCATTATATTAAGGTCCAAGCCACAAAATTTGATTAGAACTGAAGAATTTTATTACCTATGCTTAAATCTCAGGAATGCTCTTTCATGAGTCAGTTTGGAAGGCAGAGATTTATTATGCGCTCCATTCGCCAGTTCTTGAAAAAGTCAGGAATTTACGATTGGGAACCATTCATAGTCCCATCTCGCGTGTTCAGCCTCAGCTTTTATAGTAAATTAATTCAAAATAACGCTTTCTATAAAGACTCGGAAAACTTAAGTTTCATTCCTCATCGCGCTTAATAAAAGCAGAAGCGAAACACTTCATTTGAACTGTTTGGAAGCTTGCTTTTAGCTTGCCTTCTGCCAGCGAGCTGTTTCCGACAAGCCTCGTGAGTGCACCATTAGCTAGATTCATCCTAAAGGTAGCAATATCTTCTTAATGCAAGATCAGAATTGATATTGATATAAGATAAGAAGCTGGGAGAGCTCCTGCAATGAAGTACTGTCTAACTGTTTTATCTCTATCATGTTCTCTCTATATATTTACATATATATTTCTATCCCTCTATATTTACCACGATACAATGTAACAATTTAATATTTTTTGTCGCATTCTTTTTAAATTAACGTTAGATTATAAAGACACCTACAAGTGGAAACTTTTAATTAGGAGCAGTTTTTAAGTTAGTCTGTAATTTTTATTTTTTGTTATTAGCCGGAGTTTTCCTAAAACAAATGAATTAAATTTAAACCTTATAACTTAAGATTCACGTTATTTTGGCTGCAGTTAGTGCCATCGACGCAATGTACTGGTTAAGTTTCAGATTTAAACAAAGGCTTGTTACCAATAACTCAAGTTGATCGGTTATTTATGAAGAGCTGAACTGAAGCAGTTACTTTTACTTAGCCAAGGTTGCGTCGTTTTAATGTGTATTGCAAATGTTATGTTAAATCAGTGTTCATTGAGAACCTACCACAACCCTAGCCTGGTTTCGGTTCCACCGTCAAATCACAGAGTAGCAATTAAGTCACGTAGCCAGTAAAGCGATCTAGGGCAAGGCACAATGTTAAGTAAAAGCAGGTAATAAACTGAATTCCCTCCCTACATTTACCTAGGTAGTGCACTGAACTCTCAAGTGAGTAATAGGCACCTGAACTGCGAACCCTTTACACTCCATACTCGTACTTACTTGGATTTATCGCGTGGCCCTCGTCGACGGTGTGGAGTGATAAGTGCAGAAGTAAGATGAGCGCGGTAGATGTCTGAAATAAAGGAAAGAGCCTTTAAATACTTAGAGAACTCAGGTATACGAAAACAACAATGAAGTAAAACTTTTAAGTCTTAAATGTAACTGGCCAGTATTAGCTTTATTTGCCGTGACGTGTCTTTCAAATCAATGCTACCCAAAAAATGCCGAGGATGCGTGCATCACCAATATATAACCATCTTACTGTGGTCTCGTTTTTGTGGAAGTTTGAATGCCCACAATTCAATTCTTAATATTTATGACAATTACCAATTTCATGGTAATTCTGTCAAAATCTGGTGTCCAAAGAGGCATCGTTGAATGCCATCCCGAAACAGCTTCAATTTTTCACCTCCGCTAACTGTCAGAGTGACAACTCTGACATTTGACAGTTGACGTTTAAAAACTTTCCATACTTCTAACATGTTCCTTCTAAATCTATGCTTGCGACCGTCGAAAATGTCTCGTCATCATAAGCTTCATTCGGTAGCACTGATCTTCTATCCGAATCTTCTACCAAGTTTGATGTATATATGCCTAATTCTCTTACGGAAATAAGCATACGCACTGCGTGTCACTTGACTAATAACATCTAAGCAAAGGTTGAGTTGCATTAAGATTATTTTTAAATCGCGGTTTGCCAATAAAACAGTTAATTATAAATATTGTAACATGAGAGTGTTACGAGTTGTTTATGTCTAAAAGTAAGGTTTTCTTGTTTCACTTTTGACAGATCAATTGATTCGAAGCTCGCGTTTATAATTATATGCATTGAATTATCTTTCAAGAGGTTGTCTTTACTAGAGAATAATGGTAAGTTATCGTTAACTGCTTATTTCCACCGTCACAATCCAAATCGGTCAACCGGATCAACGATTGAGTTCCACCTCTACATTGTTGATATGTCGCAATTTCTCGCGAAGCATTTCGCTTTTTTACATAATATGAGCACAAATAAGAAGTAACATTTACTGTAGGCTTCTACCTGGATTTTTGCAAGTCAAGAATAAATAAGCGATTTCTAGACTACATTATCACTTAACATCATGTGAGATTGTAGTCAAACGCAAGCCTGTTTTCGGTAAACTCCTCACATTATTTTATGTTGCAGAATGTTGCTAGCACCTACATTTAACCCTAATACTTCTTCCAACTTTGTATTTAAGGGGCAACGTCCTAAATTAAAATATATGGGCGCAGATTACTTAATATGTTATACGAAGAAGGGTGCAAAGTTACTCCTACGAGAAAACTTGAGAGCAATATGTTATCGCATACAGCAAGCTACACACTCTGGTTATACGGGCATCTTCATTTTTTATTACTTTGCTATGGAAACAGACAGTCGTAATATATTTGCATAGATTCAATCAAATAAATCCATATAGTTGAAATTCATTTTTAAGACCTAGGACTAAGTCCTTCTAAAGGACGATAGAACATAAGGATTGAAATGAAAATTTAGAATATTAAATCCAAAATATAGCGAAACGATGATCACGGTAATGTCATTTTTTAATAAGAAATTTACGTGTGTAAAGAATGAAGAATGATCTAATGAAAAATATGTATATTTGCTTCTCTCTATAATGTATACTACAATGCATATAATACTAGTAATTTCTGGAAAAGCAAAACTAAGAAAATTTGACTGAAACTGACAGAAATTGTCCAACATTTCACTCCTATCCTATCCATTGTGCCAAAGTTCATCTCAATAAGATGAGCTGCTAGCGCGTAATGAATACTAATACGCAAGACATAAGCGACTGTCGAACTATCGGTTCACAAGGAGCACTATTTATCCCTCAATTAAACAAACAAATTTCAATCACATATTTTGACTCGATGATGTTGATCCTGCGACCACTACAGCTTCACCCGGACAATTTGGCGAGCGCGGATCACAAATTTAAATTAACCTTTTATTTGATTCCCTCTGTTGGTCGTATATTAACACCTAATTACATTCCCAATTTAGGTGATTTATGTTGAAATATTTCCAACGTCGTCACGGAACCCTTGAGTCAAGGGCCCATTACGTACCGACCTAATTTCCATAATGCACGCACATAAACGTAATGAAGGGTTAAAAATAAATTCATGTGCTCATATAACCCTTGCTTCACAAATGTGATGTTAATACGTTTCATTTTAGCCATTTCGGCCCTAAGATGTATTATTTCAAGTTGAACAAATTCTATCGGTACTGGAAACTCGTCACTTACAAACTTAAAATCAGTGCTCTCGGATGAAGCTTATGATTATGAGTCATTTTTGACGGTCACGGGCATAGCTTTAGAAAAACCAACATGTTAGAAGTCATGGAATGTTTTAAAACGTAGTTTAAAACGTCACCTGTCAAATGTCAGAGTGACATTAGCGGCGCTGAAAATTGAGACATTGATTGAGACTGTTTCGGGATGGCATTCAAACTTCCGCATAAAGAAATATTCATAAGCTGTCGCATTGTATTCAATTGAAATATTAAGTGTAATTGAATAGCAATTAACGTTGGAGATGCAAATTATTGTACTTATCTTTGTAATATTATGTCAACTTTAAAAAACGTAGTGATTTACTTGCTCAGTGAACTTTAATAGCAATGCTGAGATTCTAGACGATTCCTAACAAACGAATAAAATCCTCACGACGTATAAAGCCTTCTACTCAAAACGTCCTTTTACCAGAATTCGTTTGGTTTGTTCGTTTGGTTTTTGACAAATTATCTAGTAGCAAGGTATAAAATGACACATTGATAAAATGTTGCAGTCTTGTTCTTTCATTCGACGAATTATATGTGCGAGAGCAGGATAAACTTTCAGACGTAATTTTGACACACATATTTTATAAGGCTATCAGTGCTTAATCTCATCTAGAAGACCTGACACTTTTGTTATTGTTATAGTTAATAAACAACCATGTGCAGCAACAAACAAAATAAAAGTATTTTGATGTTACAAAATGTTTTCCAAAGTCATTGCCTGATAGGTAAGTATAGGCCAAGTCACTCGCAGGTTAAAAGTGCGTTTTCAATTCTAAAGTAACTAGATGATGTAAAATAAGATGAAATCCTCGTATTTACCCCACACTGAATTAGGCAGAGACACGTCGCAGCTTTACATAGAAATTAACGGATCAGTGTAACACATTAAGGGAATTACCGTATATCTCATGGGATCCTTAGCTACACAGGGGATCCATTAATTAATTGTTAATTTGGATCCTTATCGGTCAAATTCTCAAACTATTGATAGTGGGTGATCTATCTTGTAAAGGACGTCTAATTAATGTGATTGATCTGTCCTTAAACTTCAAATAAGCTTTATTCAGAAAATAGGTTGAAAATAGAACGTATCTTATAAAAATCTGGTAGACAAAAAATCTAACTTAGGAGATCTACGTTGTGGTAAATCGTAGATGTGTTTCAGTTGGCAGAAAAAGCTTTTTTTATAGAAGGTTGGTGAATTCATCGTTAATTCTATCGAAGATAAACGGTACGTTAGTTCCCAGCAAAATGAAAGTATTGGTAGACAGATAATATTTACTCCTACACGAATGCGAGCAACACTTCCTCACTCCACTTGGCACACAGGCTAAATATCAATTATTGTTTAACCTTAAATGTAAGTAACTACATAAATATAAATTCTTAGATATAGGTATTATTTGCACAACAATAATCTGTATACACTATAGAAGAGCGGGGTCTCCTAATACAAGCTATCCTTAGCTTAAAAGGAGTACCCAAAAACCTGTAAATTAATTGTAAGTAGATAATAAGTAGATTGAGGTCAAGTGTTGGTCTATCTTCAATAAAAAAAAAATGCAATAAACATTTTCATTTCACTTTTCACAGCGATGGTGCCTATCACGGGCGCGGCTTGTTGATGGTAGGGCACTTTCTATCCGCGTGGCTAGCTACCACCGTGTTACCTAATTCGGTTTTCAAACAGCAGTGTTAATAGCACTGTTGAGCTCCGCTATTAAATATGATAGAGATGTTGCTTTATTAGCTTGATGCTTCTGAGTGAGCATTCCTTCCATCCAACGGCCTTATCGTCACCAAGTGTAAATACTTTTTTAAGTGTCATATTTATTGCAGCTAAGTTTTACTTCATTAGATTTTGTGAAGTAGAACTTAAAAAAGACATATTGTATAGTGTGCCTACGTATATACACGTGGTATACTCTAATTACTTACCGTAATTACTTATTTACTGTAATTACTTACTGTTACTATAGTCTACTTTGCGAGTATAATTAAAGGAAAGGTACATGTGCGCCACATAGACTAAATTGACAGGATATTGAGTAACGATGATGGCGATTAAATTGAGTTGTGACTTAACATTACATTGTAATATCATATCTCAATTAAGATTATTAAACTAACCCTAATGTATTACTACCTTGGCTAAGTTTACTAACTATTTATTGCCTATATTAGTTGTAACAGTGAATTACGTTTATTTGGTTTATGAGTAATACTCCAAAAAATCTAGCCTAAGATCTAGTTCCAGTTTAAAGGTCGTCTAGAAAAATCTAAACTAAGATTTGGTACTGTAGATGGAATAAAAGGCTAGCTCAACAGCAGGCATAACTATCGCAGTAGTATACCTAGAGCCTCACGGCCACCTCGGGTGGTAATTACTCAGAAGAGATAGAAATATGCCACGAAAAGAAACGGCGAATAAAATTGTGGGGTCAGTCACAGCGCTGAGCCAGCCGGATTGTACCTTGTTACTCAAAAGAAGTGCGTTTCATCAAAATGTATTTAGTAAGCGATTCGTATGTTTGATTTTTTTTTGTATTCCGTAACTCTAACAGCACGCTGGATAGCAATCGAAATTCTTTATAAAAAGAACGAGACATACTCGTTTAAGTCATCAGGGCACTATAAGAAACGACCGATTGAATTTCGAATACATACAATTTGCACCACATCCGAAAGAAATCGGAAACGAAACAAATCTTGTATTAGATAGATCCCCAGAGCCCCTTCGTTCTAAAATTCAGATATGACTTAGCACGACAACTATGTAATAATACAGAGACAGCTCCGGTAAAACTCAGCCACCATTTTACTAACACATAGCCAGGTCATTATCGTTAGCAAACTTGGAAAGTTGAAACTTAAAGGTCAGTTCGGGAGTGCTGAAAACTACAAACTGCTGAGTGCGACCAACAAATATCGCAGAAAGTTTTGAGGTTACGTCGTCCAAATCGAAAACGTTCCCAACTCCCTCTGAATTTATTTTAAAACATGTTAGTCTCAATTGGGTACTTAAATGGAAACTTGATTGGGGTAAATTGCATTTGTGTGATAGAAGTATGAAACTCGCTAGAAAATGACACACAATTGTGTTTCTAATAAGGAGTAGTAAGTAACTTACTCTGTACATAAACAATAACAATAAACAAAACAAAAAAATCATCAAATAATTTAGCACACACAAAAATGCTGACAGTATTACGGATTGTTTGCATTGGAAACATTGCTTAGTAAGAGCATGCTGTTTATCCATACTAATATTACAAATGCGATATTAATTTACGTCTGTTTGTTCTTTTTTTACCTGCGTCGCAAATGGGATCAGAATTACTTGCCGGAAAAGGACAAGGGAACTTTTATCCCCGATCGAACAAGTAGTTCCACTGGGAATTCATGAAGTTCACGTCACGGGCAAAACGATAGTTTGGTATAAATGTTTCTAAATTTTAGAACCGTAGGGCAATTATTATTTAGGTATATGCTAGATAATCATAATGTAGCATGTGTATCTATATGCTAGATACCAATCTTATTACGCTATCGAAAGTATATTCATTAGCTCCAGCAAGCAATGCCAGCTAAAGTCGTTGTTTGAAGTCACCCTCAAATAAAGTTAGCACAAAGTGCTAAACGTCAACAGAAATGGTCCCAGAATTTTTATAAGAAAGAAAGGAGTATCCTAAATATCGGCGCTTGTAAGAGAATTATTCTCTTCATGAAAATGTATATGAGAGGCAATCTTTTATCATACAACAAGTTTTGGCCTACGAATTCGTCAGCCCGAACTTGAATTCACCTAATGGAACCACTACCTGGGGATAAAAAGTAGCTCAGTTCCTGTTACAAAGCCCCAGGTGCGTTGGGAGTTAGACATAAACTACTCCGTTCCATATGAACCTGAAGCCTTACTGAAGGCACAGCTGAAGGACAAATATCCATACAACCTCACGGCACACGGATGTATTTGCTGCCTTTATGGCGAATATCCGTGTATTCCCAGTAGTTCCACTGAAGTTGCCCATGACTCGCCTCTGCTGGGAATAAAATTCACAGCAGTCCAACCATGGAACAACTTCAGTGGATCTACTAGAAATACACGCAACTGTCTTTGATTTCGATCATTGTTGCCCAAGAGATATCCGCGTAATCCATCAACAAATACATCTGTGCACCGTGATATCGTACGGAAGAATGCACAACTAGTAAGTGATATTTCTATTGTGTATATTTTGGTCCTGTGGCAGAAGTAACAGACCAAGATCTTCGACCTCACATTGAGACGTAACGAACATAAACAGTGGAACTCAAGAGCGATGTTTGTACAAGTAACCGTCAACAAACAAAGTTGGAAAGGAACTAGTCAAGTCAAATATCAATAGGCTTTTACGTGGATTGGAGCCATTTGGAACTGAAAGGCGCTACTTTGCGCTATTCAGCGGGATCCGGTTTGTCCTTGACGATGTCACTGATGAAAAGATGTTTACGATAAGTGCTGGTGCGGCTGGCTGCGTCAGATCGTTGTTGTGTGTGAAATGAATTGAAAATTTATTTGCCATAATGCACGTTGATTCATAGATATTACATATAGTTGTTGTCCATAATACATCCTACCTATCTCAGGTCTGCAAATGTTTAGAATAATTAATAATAATATTACCTGGTTATTTACACAATTAAAATTACTTAAAACTTAAAAGGGTTGCGATCCCCGCTCCGGATCGTACCTGGCTCAACGTATCTCCCTGGCCATTCAGCGGGGCAACCCTGCCAGCGTCATGGGTACGTTTGGGCCGGGTAATCGATCCGGTTTCATAGATTAGTTTTTAATTATGTTTTTTTTTAAAGAGTAAAGTCTTCTGTTTGAAAAAATTTAAATTAACACTTAAAACTAATTATTTCATATTGTTACAAAAACATGAAACTTGGTACCGACTAGACTTGCTTGTTTATCGCTTTCAAAAAGATTTAACTTAGTTACGTTTTGTTGCTAACGAAATTGATTATCTGTAAAGGCGGTTTACGGACGATTTTACGTGATAACTTCATAAGAAAAGATGCGTCACAAGCCGAACGCTTTGGACAATCGTGCCTCTCTATCGCTTGCACGCTCGACTCAGGCAGAACGTGACACTTTTTGATGCGTACAGGCGGCATTCATCGATTTACAAGACGTTAGAACGTCAAAAGAAATTCCTGATCTTCGATAATACTTGTCAATATGTAACCTGTTACATCTACCAACGTACCAATGTCATCTTGTTGCGATCAACAATCCCCCTGATAACGTAGTGCTTATGTCAAAACACCTCACACAAAGTCTGATGTGGTAATACCTTATAGTTACCATGCAATGTACTCATAGGTGTTTATGATCGTTCGTCGATTTAACGTTCAAGGGTAAAATTAAATTTATATTGCAGCTTTTATACCCGTGACTACATTTGCGTCATAATCATCCTTCGTGAACTATTTGTTTAATCGCAATAAAAAGTAGCCTTTATCCTTTTCCGACCTTTTAACTATCCCTATATAAAAATTAAGACATTTTAACTCACTTTGTATGTGAAAGATTGACGAATATACAACAAACTTAAATTCGCATTTATAGTATTAGTTTGAAAGTATGGTTTACATTACTTACAAAAAATTCAACTGATTCATACTGATATAATAAATGTGAAAATGAGTACGTTTGTTTGAATGTAACTTTGCGTTGTAACGGAGGGTTGAATGACTTGATTTCTTATATAGATAGTTTAAGGGTCGGAGAAGCACATAGACTACTTTTTACCCTGATCGAACTAGTGGTTTTCGTGAAATAATATCTGAAGTCCATGTAGATGTAGTCGTGAGCAAAAGCTAGTTCTAGAACTGTCACAATCCCTCAGATATTATTTCTATTCTGCATCCCAACTGACTCTTATTGGTGAGATCAGTCGTAATAAAAGACAGACACCCAAATTAAAACCAAATATTTACATTGTATTTTTCTCTCGCAGGCAAATGGTCGGTGTTGAAAATAAGAGAATTTTAATGTTAAATCTACAAAAAGGAAAAAAAAAGATAAGCCTCTTTGCAAATATTTATCAACATGCTGTCGAAAGCCTTTCTAAGTAACAAGTTTATTTCTGTTTTGTTTTTCTTCAAACAGCTAGAGAATTTCATATAAATGGGATTTTATTGTATTTCAATGAATTTCTGAAGATGCGACATAGAAACTAAACTTTGTTTTTGTGGTTTAGCAGATTTCTGTAAAATACGTTCCAAAGTTACACGGGCTTACAGATACGTATTAAAATTATAAATACGGATTAAAATCTGAAAAATCATAAACAATGATATCTAGAGCGTATCTAAAACGTTTCATTAAAAAAAACGGCCAGGTGCGAGTCAGACTCGCGCACCGAGGACTCTGTACAAAACATGAATAATTAATATACTGAAAATCATAACCACACGCGCAATAATTAATTTACACATTAAGAATAAGATTTGAATGCAGGCACTAACAGTTGATTATCGTAAAGTTAAATTATTAAAAGCTTTTTATTAAAAGCTTTTATTTAACTTGCAATGTTTGTATGTATGTATGTATGTATGTTCGGGTCAAATCTTGCAAGTTGAATTAGAAGCACTTCCTCTTATCCTATGGAGTTGAAATTTTGTACGTTGGTTCAGTTCCGATGACAATGCGTTTTTTTGGTACTATCGAGCTGGTCTGATGCTGGAGTCAGGAGGAATAAAGAGAAACTCTTCAATGGGCCCCTCGAATTCGGGCTCATCTCAAAATCAGAATACCAGGCTGACATAAGTGCAAGGGAGCGTGCTATATCGTTTCTATATATCGTATCGTAGCGCAGGTTGATTCCTAACAAACTACTAAAAATCATTTGAAGTACCAGGTTATCAGAAACGGAAGAAGTTTTGATTTAGCTCACATGACATGTTACGGCGCGGGTTATTCTACCAATGAGAACGCGTAGCTCCTGTCACTTTTTTTTATAAATCTAAATAGATTCATTTGCTTTAGACTTTTTACTTGAAGAGTGTTTTAGATTCAAAATGCTATTTGTCTCTTTTTGGCCCAAGGGAATGAAAGAGTAACCACATAATCAAATCAAGTCGTGATAAACGTGAACGGGCGGTATAGTAGGTGCATTATGTCAATACCTAATCTGTGCAAAGTCTGTGATTATATCCTCTGTGCAAATGCTGAATGTTATACATAAAGGCCATAAATTGGCCTTAAATGTCAAAAATACAACTAAAAAGAGTGTGTTTATGTTCTTTTGGCAATGGTTTTCTTAATATTTTTAAGACAAGATAGTGTCACTCAATTGAGGCTGGACAAGGCAGCATATGCAATAATCATCGGCTGCAGAAGTCCACTGTTGGACATGAGTCTCCCTGTTATGGCGCGCCCACACATGCACGGTGATAGGGCCGAGCCACTTGCATCCAGTGACTACTCGCGAGCTTAACTAGGTCATCGGTCCTGGTCTGATGCTGGAGTCAGGAGAAATAAAGACGAACTTTTCAATGATCCCTCAAATACGGGCTGGGCTCATCTTAATTCCAGAATACCACGTTGACATAAGTGCACCGGAGCGTGCAATATCGTTTTTGTAGCGCAGGTTAATTTCCTACCAAACTATTGAAAAATATGTATATATATAATACTTGTGCTCAGAAAGTGTTACGTTTCATAGCTTTTTTGCGTGCTAAAAGTTCGTGATTTCAGAAGGTTGTCTTAAAAACGCAAGGCAAGCGTGCGTTTTTCTTATTAACTGAACGAATGTTTTTCATTCAAAAATCAAAACTAGTATGCCTAGTCACTGGGCAGTATGTGCAACACACTCTTGGCAACAATCTCAATTACTACCAGGTTGACATAAGTGTCAGAAAGCGTGTAAGATACTTGTTCCGCACTAACCTCCGCACAAAGATCTCGGTCTGTTTAATTATATACTTTTTGCTGCATTGACATATTACAAGAGGATTGGCTTCAGTTCGAGTATTTTTTAAATAGAACGCGGGCCTTCGCTTTTTAAATACACATACTTTATTATATGTATAACTTAGTGCTTAAGTAATAAACCAAATATTGATTATTTGAACTTATAAATTATATAATCCGGAGGGGTGAGGCGCTGGATGCTGAAATACAGGTTTCTACCTAGTTCAGCAACGGAGGCCTTTACACTTAATTTTGTCCAAATTTTTAAACATAAGTAGTTTATAAGTAAATTGTACCTAAATTTTTTGGAGAATAAATACTTTTTATTATTATATTATATATTATTAAATATACACATGTAGATTCGAATGTTGATAATGATTTAATTTACTTTTATGGGGATGACAGAGACCTTATGCCAAGATATTATATATCTCTTTTTCTCTCTTTGAAGTTGTAGTTAGACTCCACCTTAGGTATGAGGTCCTGGTACTTTCGTCTTCATATCATCCGATGTTAAGTGATTAAAGCCGACAGACAAATGGACCTAGAGACGTTACTTAGGTTGCTAGCTATGCTTTCTGTGCTAACCGGAACCATCTTCATCATAATTTTACTATTTGTTATATTTTTTCAGCAAATGTATTAAGAAATGTCGTTCGAAATGTACTTACTATTTTCGCGTCTCCCCCCGTATATCTTCTAAACTATTGCTTTTAAAAATCTGAATACTTTACAGTAGTATGTAAGTACACTGAACTTAAAAGAAGAAAAAAAAATAACACGACTAAGCTGCCTTTGCAGGTGAACGAGTAATAGTCGACCAAATTATAAAAAAAATTGGCTTACAGATTCCATAATGAAAGTTTCGTACAAATTCCAATCAAAATTACTTTACACCGTTCTGGGTGGACCTAACTTGCACTTGGATGCTTTTTAAAATTGAAATAGATTCAGTAATTTAACTAGACTTTTTTTAGTCTTAAGAAACATTTACACGATAACTAAAAAATAAAAAATAAATTAATATAAAAAAATATTTCATAAAGAAGCTTTTATTTAAATGCTCTAAAAAGAAAAAAATAAACTTTAAAACTTTAAATGAAATCAAACCCATCAATTGATTACATTGAACAATTTATATGCTATAAAAGCTTGTCGCGTGATTTACTAGTGTAGATGTATGTCGATTTATCAATTTTATAAAATACATACTTTTTTCTCTATATCAGTTTACATAATTCTTGTATTCTATTCATCAACACATACGCCTCCTTCATGGTACGCCACATCGACATTAATACAATTAAAATCACGCGACAAGCTTTTATAGCATATAAATTGTTCAATGTAATCAATTGATGGGTTTGATTTCATTTAAAGTTTTAAAGTTTATTTTCTTCTTTTTTGAGCATTTAAATAAAAGCTTCTTTATGAAATATTTTTTTATATTAATTTATTTAAAAGTTTATTTCTAGCTTTCACGGATACAGACACCTGACAGACGGATGGTCACAGGATGTTTAGCAATAGTGTCCCGTTGGTTACCCTTCTGATAGGAACCCTAAAAATGATCAATCTTAACTAGTATAGAGTCCGCTTCGGAAACACTTTTCCGAAATTATCGCTAAATTATTTCTTTCTTTCTTTCTTTCTTTCTATAAAGCTCGATATATACGAAATTTTGAATGGAACACATGTCTCAGACTTGTATGGAACTTCTAGACCGTGTTTTTTAAATTTTTATTCAGCAAGCAAGATCGTTTACTGCATATCTAAATATAAAATTAGGAAATGTTGTCACATACCAAAAATACTAATAACCCAGTCTTCTCCTAAACGGACTTCTCTGTCTAACACACAGCCGGCCGTCTGTCCAATAAGTATTCCTTTGAAACTTTGACTACTAAGTAGCTTATTAGACTGAAAAGGACGAGTTCGGAATTTACCAATAAAAGGGGAAGTAGGACGCCTTTTAGTGGCAACACCACAGAGACAAGTTTCGTTTGTGGTATTTTAGAACAGATATTCTGTTGCAAAGTTTTACAGTTTCTCCGTTGTATAATTTTACAATTGGTAAGTGGTAAAAGGCGGTATTTTACAATAGCCAAGTTGTAGGCAATGTGGAATAACGATAAAATGACTCATTTGAACCGAAAAGCATTTTGTATTACGTACTGAAATCAGAAACCTCATTTCGTCTGTTGAAAGATACTTTAAATTTGACAGACGTGTAGGTATTCGGGTTAATACAAATAGTAATTGAAATTGAAATCACTTGGTTTCATTCCTCGTAGTAATTACTTTCTCCTATATATTTCTCAATATTCTCTGGATTAGTCATAATGTTAAGCTTATGATTACATTGACATTACAAAATATTTTTTCTCTTTCTTTCTCTCTCTTCTCTCTCTCCTACGACAAAATGTAGGGGGAAATTTACACTCGGAATCATTCATAGTGATTCTATAGCGAGTTTTGGGGCGTATATGGTTAAGACGCATTTTTCTATGAAAATGCGGAGCTGGTTAGCAGATGGGGTGCAACCCTTTAATTGCATGTTCTGTATCATCAACTATTATCATTATCAGCTGGGAAACGTCCACTGCTGGAAATAGGCCTTCTTCATGGCACGCCACATCGACCGGACCGATTACCGGTGGAGAGTAAAGGTTCTCGAGTGGCGACCACGTACTGGAAAACGTCTACTAGGCCGTCCCCCTACTAGGTGGACCGACGACCTGGTTAAGTTTTCCTTTAATGTTAAGTATACATACTACTACTGTGATTTTTTTTCAGATTTTTGAAAGCAATAGTTTAGAAGATAGGGGGTGGGGGGACCGTGAAAAATTTCTTCGTCATTCAAATAACCTTAATACTTCTAACTATAAACTTTCGAAAGGATATACTATCAGATACCGCCCTTATTATGGCATTATTCGATTGGAGGCTCTACTTCTCGTACTTTATTTTCTCTATGGCTATAGCGTTTCAAATATCATTTACAAATTATCCCTAAATATTTCCGGACCTAATGTAGGTAGACTCATACTAGTATGACAGTATATAGATTATGTTTACTGGAGGATTAGCAGCGCAGCGGTTCGCATGGAAGGGACTAACAAGGTGATACTTTCATAAGGCTTCATTTGAGTGCAGTAATGTATGTCGGGAAGTTTTAAAATGTATGATGGGTTTGCTCTTGGCCTTTATCTCACCTGGTGATAAGTGACGATATGACCGTTGATTGGATGGTAAACGTGCGCACCCAGAAGCCTCAAACGAGTTGCTGTTTGGCGGCATACTTAGGTAACATTGTGGTAGATAGCTAAGCGGGCAAAGCAAATGCCCTACCATCAATGAAACCCTCAGTGGGAATCAAACCCAGGACCTCTGGATTGGAAGTCCAAGTGTGTAGACATTAGGCCATGGAGGCGGCTTTAAAGTAATGCATAAAAAGTTATAATTAAAAATGAGTAGGTCTGTGGCTTTAAAATGAAACATGACCCGGTAAATTACAATTTGGACGACGACGCATGGTCTAGATTAGACTCCGCTCTGGAGAATACAAGATGAATTTTCACATTTTACTACTTACTCGTAGTTTAATATCGAAAAGATTACAAGTAAATTTAATTATCATTTTTGAACTCCGCACACAAATATTATAAATGCAAAGGTGCTGTTTGTTCTTCCTTCCTGTCGTACCAGAGAATTAGAATGACTTGATTTTTTAACCGACTTCAAAATAGGAGAAGGTTATCAATTCGACGGGTATGTTTTTTTATGTTTGTTACAGAACTTTTGACTAGGCGAACCGATTCGGATCATTTTATTATTATTTGAAAGGTGGTGCTTCCTTCCATTTCAATTTGGTCCAGTTCTGACAACGATAAGAAAGCAGCCATGAGAAAACGATATAAATCTTAAATTTGCCTTAGTAAAAGTAGACTTTTAGGGCAATTGAAGTCGGTTTCCATTTCTTTTTGAACGCGCATTTACTTGTTGTATAAGGATAGTTAAAGGGCAGGAAAAAGACATAGGCTACTTTATACCCCGATCAATATAGTTCAAGTGGCATTCTTTCCGAAGTTCACGCGGTCTAAGTCCTGGGCAAATGCTAGTTGTAATTATTAATACGGTCCTTTGGTTTACAACACGTAAATTAATAAAATATAATTAATGCGTTCAAAAAGAACTAAAAACCGACTTAAGTTGCCTTAACAATTTATTTTTTGTTGATTTTCTCAAAGAGCGATCAATTAGTTTAGATAAAATTTATATGGGACTACCTCTGAAGTTTATCAATCAAAAAAAGAATTATCAAAATCGGTTCACTATTGGCGGAGTTATCGCGTAACACACATACAAAAAAAACATATGCGTCGAATTGAGAACCTCCTCCTTTTTTAAAGGCGGTTAAAAAGGGGAAATCATAATCTTCTTTCTATTACGTTTTTTTACCAAGTTTACGAGTACTTGATGCTATTATAAGCGATACAAAATGATAACGACTGTTTTATCAGACACCTTTGACTTAAATTACGTAACTTCCTTGGAACCAAATACTCTTTTATACAAAGATACAAAAATAAACAGACCCTTTAAAGCCTTCCATACGGACCTTGAAGTCTGACCCTCTCGATAATGGCTCAAAGGAATAAATCAGAAGCTCTCATTGAAGTCAGGTACAGTAACAACCCGAATATAAAGTCTTTGAGACATTGTTAGGTTGCCCATGCTACGGTTATTGCAAGGTTGCGGTATAAATAAAATCAGCTAAGTGCGAGTTGCACTCACACACCAAGGGTTCCGAAATGCGAAAAGAAACGCACATATATTATTACCTTAAAATTCGGTTGATCTTATACCTACCGCGTTTAGCTTGGTAACATGTTTTTTAATAAATTATTGCAGGTATTCGCGTAGCTTGTAAAGTGATATTTGGGGTCATGTGTTTGTTTGGGCGTGGTCTGGACATTCAAAAAGACATTGTTAATTTTTATTGCGGTTAATTTAGTGATTCCCATGGGAGGATTTCTGAAGTCGAGGAAAATAAGTACATGTACTTACTAAAAAAATCAAAAAGTTAGAAGTCAATACAAAGCTAGCATGAACAAGATTAAACTAACCTAACAAAAGCAAATAAATGTATCTATTTAAACGACAACCAATACAATACAATTGTCAAGCTTGTATTGTACTAATTTTCACAATAGTATCCGAACAATATGCTTTCAGCACAAAACAACTTTCCCGAAGGCCGTTTAAACAATCGGATGTCGTCTTAAGTGTCCTTGTACCCCTCTAAGCCTCTATTTCTAACCTCAAAAATAGTGCAAATCCGCATGAGAGGCAACCCTATGTATGGGTGTGAAGGGCTTCCCTACATCTTATATTAGGATAAGAGGATTAAGGTTCGGTGTCGACGCTAAGAATGACTTGATTCGGCCTCCGAAGGCTCATTCTATATTATATTTTCCTTATAAAAATATAAGAAGCATTTGCGCACAATAACTAGTATAGAGTCCGCTTCGGAAACACTTTTCCGAAATTATCGCTAAATTATTTCTTTCTTTCTTTCTTTCTTTCTTTCTATAAAGCTCGATATATACGAAATTTTGAATGGAACACATGTCTCAGACTTGTATGGAACTTCTAGACCGTGTTTTTTAAATTTTTATTCAGCAAGCAAGATCGTTTACTGCATATCTAAATATAAAATTAGGAAATGTTGTCACATACCAAAAATACTAATAACCCAGTCTTCTCCTAAACGGACTTCTCTGTCTAACACACAGCCGGCCGTCTGTCCAATAAGTATTCCTTTGAAACTTTGACTACTAAGTAGCTTATTAGACTGAAAAGGACGAGTTCGGAATTTACCAATAAAAGGGGAAGTAGGACGCCTTTTAGTGGCAACACCACAGAGACAAGTTTCGTTTGTGGTATTTTAGAACAGATATTCTGTTGCAAAGTTTTACAGTTTCTCCGTTGTATAATTTTACAATTGGTAAGTGGTAAAAGGCGGTATTTTACAATAGCCAAGTTGTAGGCAATGTGGAATAACGATAAAATGACTCATTTGAACCGAAAAGCATTTTGTATTACGTACTGAAATCAGAAACCTCATTTCGTCTGTTGAAAGATACTTTAAATTTGACAGACGTGTAGGTATTCGGGTTAATACAAATAGTAATTGAAATTGAAATCACTTGGTTTCATTCCTCGTAGTAATTACTTTCTCCTATATATTTCTCAATATTCTCTGGATTAGTCATAATGTTAAGCTTATGATTACATTGACATTACAAAATATTTTTTCTCTTTCTTTCTCTCTCTTCTCTCTCTCCTACGACAAAATGTAGGGGGAAATTTACACTCGGAATCATTCATAGTGATTCTATAGCGAGTTTTGGGGCGTATATGGTTAAGACGCATTTTTCTATGAAAATGCGGAGCTGGTTAGCAGATGGGGTGCAACCCTTTAATTGCATGTTCTGTATCATCAACTATTATCATTATCAGCTGGGAAACGTCCACTGCTGGAAATAGGCCTTCTTCATGGCACGCCACATCGACCGGACCGATTACCGGTGGAGAGTAAAGGTTCTCGAGTGGCGACCACGTACTGGAAAACGTCTACTAGGCCGTCCCCCTACTAGGTGGACCGACGACCTGGTTAAGTTTTCCTTTAATGTTAAGTATACATACTACTACTGTGATTTTTTTTCAGATTTTTGAAAGCAATAGTTTAGAAGATAGGGGGTGGGGGGACCGTGAAAAATTTCTTCGTCATTCAAATAACCTTAATACTTCTAACTATAAACTTTCGAAAGGATATACTATCAGATACCGCCCTTATTATGGCATTATTCGATTGGAGGCTCTACTTCTCGTACTTTATTTTCTCTATGGCTATAGCGTTTCAAATATCATTTACAAATTATCCCTAAATATTTCCGGACCTAATGTAGGTAGACTCATACTAGTATGACAGTATATAGATTATGTTTACTGGAGGATTAGCAGCGCAGCGGTTCGCATGGAAGGGACTAACAAGGTGATACTTTCATAAGGCTTCATTTGAGTGCAGTAATGTATGTCGGGAAGTTTTAAAATGTATGATGGGTTTGCTCTTGGCCTTTATCTCACCTGGTGATAAGTGACGATATGACCGTTGATTGGATGGTAAACGTGCGCACCCAGAAGCCTCAAACGAGTTGCTGTTTGGCGGCATACTTAGGTAACATTGTGGTAGATAGCTAAGCGGGCAAAGCAAATGCCCTACCATCAATGAAACCCTCAGTGGGAATCAAACCCAGGACCTCTGGATTGGAAGTCCAAGTGTGTAGACATTAGGCCATGGAGGCGGCTTTAAAGTAATGCATAAAAAGTTATAATTAAAAATGAGTAGGTCTGTGGCTTTAAAATGAAACATGACCCGGTAAATTACAATTTGGACGACGACGCATGGTCTAGATTAGACTCCGCTCTGGAGAATACAAGATGAATTTTCACATTTTACTACTTACTCGTAGTTTAATATCGAAAAGATTACAAGTAAATTTAATTATCATTTTTGAACTCCGCACACAAATATTATAAATGCAAAGGTGCTGTTTGTTCTTCCTTCCTGTCGTACCAGAGAATTAGAATGACTTGATTTTTTAACCGACTTCAAAATAGGAGAAGGTTATCAATTCGACGGGTATGTTTTTTTATGTTTGTTACAGAACTTTTGACTAGGCGAACCGATTCGGATCATTTTATTATTATTTGAAAGGTGGTGCTTCCTTCCATTTCAATTTGGTCCAGTTCTGACAACGATAAGAAAGCAGCCATGAGAAAACGATATAAATCTTAAATTTGCCTTAGTAAAAGTAGACTTTTAGGGCAATTGAAGTCGGTTTCCATTTCTTTTTGAACGCGCATTTACTTGTTGTATAAGGATAGTTAAAGGGCAGGAAAAAGACATAGGCTACTTTATACCCCGATCAATATAGTTCAAGTGGCATTCTTTCCGAAGTTCACGCGGTCTAAGTCCTGGGCAAATGCTAGTTGTAATTATTAATACGGTCCTTTGGTTTACAACACGTAAATTAATAAAATATAATTAATGCGTTCAAAAAGAACTAAAAACCGACTTAAGTTGCCTTAACAATTTATTTTTTGTTGATTTTCTCAAAGAGCGATCAATTAGTTTAGATAAAATTTATATGGGACTACCTCTGAAGTTTATCAATCAAAAAAAGAATTATCAAAATCGGTTCACTATTGGCGGAGTTATCGCGTAACACACATACAAAAAAAACATATGCGTCGAATTGAGAACCTCCTCCTTTTTTAAAGGCGGTTAAAAAGGGGAAATCATAATCTTCTTTCTATTACGTTTTTTTACCAAGTTTACGAGTACTTGATGCTATTATAAGCGATACAAAATGATAACGACTGTTTTATCAGACACCTTTGACTTAAATTACGTAACTTCCTTGGAACCAAATACTCTTTTATACAAAGATACAAAAATAAACAGACCCTTTAAAGCCTTCCATACGGACCTTGAAGTCTGACCCTCTCGATAATGGCTCAAAGGAATAAATCAGAAGCTCTCATTGAAGTCAGGTACAGTAACAACCCGAATATAAAGTCTTTGAGACATTGTTAGGTTGCCCATGCTACGGTTATTGCAAGGTTGCGGTATAAATAAAATCAGCTAAGTGCGAGTTGCACTCACACACCAAGGGTTCCGAAATGCGAAAAGAAACGCACATATATTATTACCTTAAAATTCGGTTGATCTTATACCTACCGCGTTTAGCTTGGTAACATGTTTTTTAATAAATTATTGCAGGTATTCGCGTAGCTTGTAAAGTGATATTTGGGGTCATGTGTTTGTTTGGGCGTGGTCTGGACATTCAAAAAGACATTGTTAATTTTTATTGCGGTTAATTTAGTGATTCCCATGGGAGGATTTCTGAAGTCGAGGAAAATAAGTACATGTACTTACTAAAAAAATCAAAAAGTTAGAAGTCAATACAAAGCTAGCATGAACAAGATTAAACTAACCTAACAAAAGCAAATAAATGTATCTATTTAAACGACAACCAATACAATACAATTGTCAAGCTTGTATTGTACTAATTTTCACAATAGTATCCGAACAATATGCTTTCAGCACAAAACAACTTTCCCGAAGGCCGTTTAAACAATCGGATGTCGTCTTAAGTGTCCTTGTACCCCTCTAAGCCTCTATTTCTAACCTCAAAAATAGTGCAAATCCGCATGAGAGGCAACCCTATGTATGGGTGTGAAGGGCTTCCCTACATCTTATATTAGGATAAGAGGATTAAGGTTCGGTGTCGACGCTAAGAATGACTTGATTCGGCCTCCGAAGGCTCATTCTATATTATATTTTCCTTATAAAAATATAAGAAGCATTTGCGCACAAGACGGCAGCGCCATCTATCCACGATGATGATGTATATTATTAACAATGTAGTCATACAAACAACATGCATCATGTCGCAGTATGGATTGCTTAATAAGCTGTTTTACATAACGGCTAGCTGGTACGCTAAACAGCTCCGAGCGACGATGTTAAGCAGTTTTTCAGTTTTAGCTGAAAGAACGCTTTGCATTCATCAATGCAGTTGTTTTGTAAAATTACGTGAAGTAAAACGTCGGATTTGAAAATTTTAGATCAAAAATTCATGCTGTATGGTTTAAAAACAATAATGGCGTCCACAGCAGAATGTTATTTGTCAAAATTGAGGAATAAAACCAGAAATCTGAGTGTAAATAAAATTTAAGTGAAAACTATTATTTTGATTATTTTTTCTCAAACATGCTTGTAAATTTGAGCATTACATTGACAACCTTCTTCGAGATAAATCAAAATTGCTGTACTGGCCAAATACATGCGAGCAGCGGCCGGCAAAAGTTGTATGAAAATAACGGCCGGAATAATAATGTAAACTTATTTCTGTCGTGTAATTTAAAAATGGAACAATGTTTTACTCCGAAACATTGCAACCAAGGAGTTAACTAATCAAAGATTTTATTTAAGTTTCGAACTGGCTTGCAAATAGAAAGTTGTTTATTGAAGAAGAAAACAAAACACAACAAAAACAAATGAACACTTTGAATCGTGAAAAATTATTGTTGTTCGTTATTGATTTTAATAATTAATTGTATTTGTTGATGTTGTTGATTGTAAATGAGTTCAAGTGAAAACAACAAATAAAAGTAAATGTAGCAAATCGTATTGGGACATTAGACACCAAAAGCAATTTCAAAACAACTTTTTATAAGCCTTTTAGCCCAAATACATTGGAACTTCGCTAATACTCGTATATTGTATTAATCAGCTTTAATTGGCATCTGAAAAGTTAGGAAAACAAAGGGTTTCCTCGAAGGAAACCCTTTTCACAAGGAAATCATTATAGTGACTTAAGTACGCTGAAGTTTTATATCAATTTCATTAAATATTTTAGCTTAAATTGCGAAATATTTTTAAAAATAAAAAAGCCAGGATAAGTTGGTTGTGTAACTGTATGTTCAACTTTTTTGGCGCGAGTCAGAAAAACCGATAAGTTATGTTGTTATGATCGTTGTTGAATTTATCTTTAGCAAAACAGCATTTTAAATTGCGATAGTTTTCTGCAATGATGTCACAAATGACAATTTTGTTGTTGTTTGGATTGCTTGTTTACTTGTTTTTTGTTTGTTTGAGAAATTGTAGGGCCATCCGTATACAGTGAATATTCCAGCACCTCACATTGTATAGCTTCGACTGTGGAATACGTAAAGAATGGGATGCGATGGGGGAGTGTTCTCAGAAAACTTAAATAAGGAACCATTGAATGTACGAGTACAATCTATAAAGCGTAAAAATATATTTATTTTATTGATTTATCATTTTACCTACGAAATTGAGGTGAACTGTGAAAGGGCGCTCGTTTACCCATAATAATCTTTAAAAATCAACCCATCTTTTAGAAAAATACTTCTAAATACATCTGAGCTCAATAAGTGAGTGTGACGTTATCAAAATCACTAATACTCAACTATTTATGAAGATGGTTATATCACTTAAAACCATACAAAGCAATCTGGCCTAACCCGATAATCGTTTTCAATGAGGAAAATCCACTTGCTGTTACTCTAAATTAATGTGACATTGAAATCTCCGAACAGTATCTACATAATCTCCTAACAACACAAAGCACTAGACACAACAGGACGCTTGACACAACCACATAAAGCACGAGACGAATACATACACCTACCTCGTATTATGTAAAGTTAAGCAGGGCCTTAAAACAAACACAGTTGAGACTAGCTGTCAACACTGCTCACGGACCGGAGGCAAACACTCGAATTGGCTGAGTCTGAGGCCCCCGTGATAAAGTGGGGCCGCGAGGGCCTATAGCTCATTGTGGGCCTCAACAAATATTTGTGCTCTCAAGTGCTGCCAGTGTTGCCAATGGGCCTAACTTTTCGGGGTTTACTTGTTTCGGCGCAAATCTTGCAGAGTGTAGTGATAGGAATTGACCGGAGCATCGAATGCAAATATTTATCAAGAAATTGTTAGATAAAATGTCAAAGATTTTATTAACATTTCAGTGTGTTCGTTCGTTTGTTGGTTGCTTTTTTCTTTCACGTAACAACAGGGAAACAATAAACATGTTTTCTGCAAAGAGGTAGTTTACGGACAGGAGAAAGAGCATAGGATAATTTGTAAACGACTTAAAAAAGGAGATGTATAATATGGACCAAGTTGTCCAAAATAAATAAATAATAATAATAAAAACTTGGCAAAAATTGGGATGCTTAGTGTAGATGTTTGAGTTAGTTGGTGTAACAATATAGAGCTGCTAGTTTTTCCTACTATGAACTGTTCCTAAAAAGCAGTGGATGTTTTCCAGCAAATATAACCATCTTTAAGTGTCATTCTGGTTTAATGTTATTCTATATAAACTCTCGTTGTTGCGGTTAAATTTTAACGCGGCAGGTGATACGTCTTCACAAAGTTTTATTGCGCTCCGTTTATGACCACGAGCTCGTCTATATCATGACCAAGTTTTATTGTAGCACCTGCTTACTCATATACTGTCACAACTTTTTTGTCTGAACTTTATTACAAGCTAGTCTTTTTATCTTGACTTCGTCTGCATTCACTTTGCAAACCGTCACACGGGAACCTCTACCCGGGATTAAAAAAAGAAAGTTTAAAAAACTAAAACCCTACTACTTCAAGAAACGTAAGTATATTAGCTGAGTATAAAATTATTGTTATTTTTGAGAACGTATGAGCCTGTTATTTTCATATATTTAACAATAACACACACAAAAATAACATTTACAATTCAGATTATCGTAAAACCCGAATAGACTCTCAGATTCTCTGCAGATCCGCGTAGTTAAATTAGAATACACTTGAGACAAAACTAGGGATTTCAGGATGTAACTACAAAACTTTCGTTCAAAACTGTTCTCGTTAACTCGAACGTACCCTTTAGTTTCGTACAAAGTAGTTTTAAAGTTCACCAGAGTAAGTTTCCGGTGAATAAGTATTGAAACTTGGGCTTAGATAAAGAATGCCCGAGATATCGGTAATAGTTTTCTTCCGACAGCCATTTTTCCATTTAAATTGGAGAGTAAAAGATAAATAATATTAATAACTCGTCCTACGAAAGGAGAGGTAATAGTTATGTGTGGAAAGGTATACAATACATCACCATCGTCAACCTGGAAAGGTCCACTGTTGGACATAGGCCTCCGCCATGGTATGCCACATTGACCTGTCTCAAGTCACTTGCATCCAGCGACTCCCCACGTCCTTAACTAGGTCGTCGGTACACCTAGTATGGAGACGTCCCGGGAAACGCTTCCCGGTACATGGTCGCCACTCGAGAACTTTACTTCCCATCGTATACAATACAATCACTTCCAACTCTCAGCAGAAGAAAGACTTTAATTTGTTCACAACTAGAAGTAGTTTTTAATGTCCGTAATTTGTCAATAATAAAATCTTCTGTACTTCCTATTTATTTAAACGGCTTCAGAAAAAGGCGTTCATCGTAAAATCATTTCGACAAACATGTTTGACTCTAGTAAGCCCCATGACATGTAATAATATCCTACCATGTCTTGCTTTTCTTAACAATACACAAACAACTAATGAACTATAATAAATTACTATATTAATCAAAACCAAAACGGTCACTTCTGTCGTCTCAAACTCATTCGCATTGAAAATATTGCTCGATAAACTTCTCGATGAAATTACAAATATGAAAAAGTAAGAAAGGAAACTCTTGTGCCTGGAATACAAAGTAGCTACCAAGATGTTATTTTAGGCTGATGTTTAACAAATGAGTATGTACAACCGCGCACAAAATTAAATGAAAATATAAATTAAAATCGGCAATTTGTTCAAGTGGAATCATTATTTCTCAGAAATTATTACTAAAATATACGCAGTCGAAAATGTGGGCAAAATGAAACTGAAACGCGAAAGCGGAGAGGCTCACATACTTTGATTTCAAGCACAGGCTGACGTCTTTACTTAGATAAGATGGGCTCAATTCGCCTCCAATGGTCACTTTTTTTTTGACGTGATAGACAAAAGTACGAGCTGGTAAAGAAACGCGGGAAGTGACTAGTATAAGTGTTACTACAGATTCCCATCCCCTGTACGTTTCTTTCCATCATTCGGAACCCTTAATCCGACTCTCTTTTGGTCAATTTAATATTATTTTTTGTTCATTTACAAACCGAATACCAAACTTCTGGAATCAAACTAGTGATTGGTGTTACAATTTCAACTGTGTGTAGCCACTTTTGAACATGAATGTACAAATCAAAACAAATGCCCTGGAAACAAGTCACGCGCTTACCAAATTTGTGGAGATTTTCGAGTAAACAGTTGGTGTGAAAATGTGCCTCATTTATTGGACCCTTGGAGGCAAACTTGTATCTCCATTGTCATTTTGTCTTCGCACAATGGTATATACTGCGATCGCAGCTTTTGGAATTCAAGGACTTCCTCCCACAGGACTGTCTTAGCATTTACATGACAAAACCGCGAATAACTTTCTTTTTAAAGAGCCGAATAGTTGCCAAGGATTCTGTACCTTTTGTATTGGAAAATCCATTAAAGCTTCAGTAATAAACAAGTTGAAGCATAAGTAATTTTGAAACATAATTTAAACTCTGTCAAACAAAATACTTGGGTTGTATATATTTAATTTTTACGTTTAGAGGTACGATAAAGTATCCGAAAAGATGTAAGATAAATCTGAGGACAGATAAAACTGTTTGTTATTCGTTTTTCGGCAATACCCTTGTCAATCTACTTATATATATAACAAGGTAAAGAGACTGATCAACATATACCCTATGCAAAGTTACACCTGCAAAAAAACGTTAATAACATGGCTCAGTACACTCTCTTACGAAGGAACGGAGGCTCTCTTATCAAGAGTGACATAAATATGGCTAGATGATGTACCATACTTACATGCTATACTCATTAATTGTACACTCATATATGGCCACACTAAACCGATCCCAAGGCACTTCAGTATCCGTAGGGCATAGGAGTGTGCAATTCTTCTCGCACCTCACACTCAAACACACACACACACACACACACACATATGAGCATAGCAAACTTAAAATAGGGACTAAGATTTTAAATAATATTGTGTAAATCCGTCTGGAAGACGCGGTGCACAAAACTCTGTAAAAGTTATTTAAGAAATAAACACTTTTTACTTTTTTTTAAAATTCAGTTATTTCCTTACAAAGAAAATCCGAATTGCTGAAATTTTGTAAATAATTAAGATTTCAAACTGTAAAACTTTGTCATTTATGCTCAAACATATTTGCTTTTGTAAAGAAAATTTTTGTTTAAACAAGTACTACCACAGAAATAGGTTAGCAATTAACTAGGGCCATTATCGGGACCAATTTTGGGTCAGCAATTACGTCCGTTATCTTTAGTGATAATAATATATATTATATATATATAAATTAATACTCCATATTTAGTAAATTTCCAGTATACATTCAATAATTTATACGTTTCATTGAGTCTCGTGTATTGATGCTTCATTTATACCAATTTCCATCGCCAGTACATCAGCTTTATACAGTTTAAACTGAACAAAACGAGCATTTACGCACTGTCAATAACACGCTCATTAAATATCCATGAATCCGTGGCATCACTTCCAATGAAGCATGGATTTTAAATACGGTGATTGATATTATGGTTTAATGGAAAACGTGTGGAGAATTTTATTCTACTTCGATTAAAATATATATTTTTAAGCAGAATGAAAACTCTAGTGCTCATAGAGGATAACGGACACCTGCGTATAATTCAATTACATATTTTAGGTTATACAAACCCGAGCGGCATGTCTGGCCCAGTTGTGTAAACCCCAAATGACTTTGCCCTGCGACCTTGGAACCGGGAAAGCTAGTAAATGCGCCGTAGTAAAAACATTACCCATTTTATTTTAAATCTATAAGCATAATATTATGTATAAATATTAGTTCCCATTGATGTATATTTTCATTTACAAAATTATATTTAAAATTTATTTAAATTCAATTTCACTATTAGTATTTTTGATTCTTATGTTATGAAATGAAGCACAGGATATTCATACTATAAATTCGAATGTATATATATCCCTCCGTCCCTTTGTCAATCTATCTGTTTGTTGCATCAACGATTTTCGTGAAATTCTACAACCCCGTAAACTGTGGGCGGGCTTTGCAAAAGGGACAAAAGTACCTTTTATCCCAACAAATTGTTTGTGTGGGTAATAATGTGTAAAGATCAAACAGAATGATTATGCTTTACATTGTTTATATTTTTTGCTTTAATTTAGCCCATTTGCTGCAGAAATTTGCGAACTAGTGCATATTAATATTACATATAATTTTCTCGAGTGTTGACCAGTGGCAAGGGCGCTGTACTACATCAACCAATGACCTGGTGATAGTGGCAGGAAGCCGTAAATGTAGCACAGAACATTACGCGTAATGGCATGTCCAGTATTTTTCAAGGTTTCCTTAGTCTATTAGGATGGTAAGTTGGACACTGTACTTACAAAACCGAATTAAGTTTGAATTGAGTGACACGGCGTCGGATTCAAATAGGGGTACATAAATATCGTCAAATCATCGAATAAATTACGGACCGTTACAGCCTAAAGCCTTACTTAGTCTAATGTCAGTCGATAGCCAATGAAGCTGTTATCAAACCCCACTGAATCCTTTGTTAGGTTCAACCAAGAAAAAAGTTCTTTAATCTGATGGTCAAGTCAAGTATTTGGTATGTTGTGATACTCTAAAGTAGCGAAATAAACTTCTCTATAGTATTCTTTAGAATATATTTATTCAGCACTAGGTTCTGCCCGTGACTAATACGAGAACGCGTTAATTTGATTTAAAATAACTGACAAAAATCACTTTGATCTGTACCTAAATCAAAATCGATACCTAAAACAAAAACAAACCCATAAAGACATCTTCGGATTTATATAAATTATTCACAGCACAACACATCGAAATAGAAGCGGAACGGTGAAAGATAAGATAATACAAATAGTTCCTGACGCTTTTTCAAAAATAGAACAGCGTTGCATTTGAGCCAATCATAGCTCCGCTTCTCTAAGTCATTGTGCGTAAGCGTCGCATGATACACCTCGAGCCTACTGTCAAATTAAACCACATATCTCATTTAAACAATGTCAGTAACAACAATAATAGTTCCGTGTACACAACCGTAGACCGTTGATTATTCACCCCTAAAACCGTCGACTAGTACATAACGAAAGACACGCTATAATTCTACTGCTTTAGTGAAGCAAAAATCAAGTTCAATCTACGCAGCAGGTACACTTTTAGGTTGTTTATGTTTTGCACTATATTTGGAATTGCAAGTGACGCAACTGATCCATGAGTTCACTAGCTCAGCCGGACGTGGTAAACGACTCTAGAAATATGTTTAAAAGACCAAAATGACGATCAAAAACGAATTGTTCTTTTATCTGGCAATTGAATAATGCGGTGCCATGATTTTCCGTGTCAGTACACAGGTTGGTCTAGTCTAGAAGGTGCATGGCTCCCAAATGGTTGTCATGTGGAAATACAGACCCCGGATGTGCATACTACTCCCTTGTTATACACAAGATAAAGTTTTAAATGAAATCGGTTTGGGCAAAAGAAAAACCAACCACGTACTGTGGTGCAATTAACCAATGAAAAATTATTCTTAGTAGTCCGTCAATAGTCCAAGCAATAATGATTAATATTGAATGACGTCAGAAAATACATAAGTGAGGCAGTTGAAAGTATGTTGATCATTTGTGAACTGCAATCCTTGTAGACCTGTGAATATCAATAATGGAATTATGATGGCGGAATTAACTTAAAAATTAACATAAGCGATGAATATCACTCAACTTCGAAGATGTCAAGAAGTCACCTCTTAAGAATAGTAATGAGTAGAATGATGAATTAAATATCTAAGTTCTGAACTAAGTTAAATGAGTAGGAACGTCTCTTTACATTCCTGGCTAGATCATGAAAGTCTTACGCTTACTTGAGATATCGAGCACCAACTTTCCGTAACCCAGTTTTACTATTAGTGACGAGTCCGTACATTATAAGTCAAACCTTGCCCCACATTAATTACTCGAGAATGCGGCTTCGTGGAAATTGGTCTCTAGCTATAATAGTATGGGTTGAATTGGTGATTGTCCTTATAAGTTACTCGGCACTGTTTACTTAAATTATAGCCTTAGTTCTAGGGGCAACTGTAATGTGCAAGGTTAGTATAATTTAGTTTAATTACGGATCATAATGAGGAACTTGTCAGTGTTATATTTTGACCACAAATTATTTCGAGATTTATTTAACAATTTCTTACATTTTCGTCCAGTGAATAGGTAAGCGAAAAATATTACTTTACTGATTTAGAAATAGTTACAAAAATATTATTTAAAACAGTAAAAAATAAATCAACTTACCTTCATGTTTCTAATACCAATTTGTTGTATTTTATACCTGTAATCAAGACAACAAAACTTATTAAAATTAAAATTCACCACACAAAAAAAAATATTTGTAACTAGTGTTGATTTGATTTGTCGTTTTACAACATACATACTTTATCCAGCGATCTCCTGAAGTTAGTAATGGAGTGATATCCATATTATTGCGATCTCGATTCCTGTCAATAGTACCTCCCTATCTGGTATTAGGTTTGACCACTACCACTAAGTCATCATCCGTGTTAGTGACTTTGAGTAATTACATATATTGTGTTCCGGCAACAAAACTCGTAGATATAGAATCCTCACTCACCGATATCCCTAATAAAATTGAAGCTTTTGGGTGCGCACGCTTTTAATCCACGGTCATATCATCACCTACTGTTAAAGGAAGTCTAGGTGTAAAACCCGCTGTGAATATTAATAATTTCGATTTATGGTTGAAAAACATGAGAAAACTAGATTCAAAATGATAAAAAGTTGACCTTACTAAATTGAGAAACGTAAGAGCTTTTTCATCACTTCAAAGTTACTAAGTATACCTCAATTTGTTTGATCCTACTCGATTTTCATCCCACGCTTTCTTACATCAAGAAATAGCTGCCGTAATGGGGTGCTATTATGGAATCAATCGACACGGCGATGGCTATAATCTCATACCATCATTGGAAAGATTTGATCACTCATAGTACACACCTAAACTTCTAGAGTGGCGATCATGTAACGGGAAAGGTGTACTTGGCCGTTACTCTACTATATGGAGCGACGACCTAGTTAAGGTCGCGGGGAGTCGCTGGATGCAAGTGGCTCGGGAGCGGTCAATGTGGCATACCATGGAGGAGCCATATGTTCAGCAGTGGACGTTTCCTATGTTTTTCTTATGAATTATTGTGGTTTCCATAAAGCTTTAAGTCGAAAGTCAAATAAATTTATTTTAATAATGCCTTAACAGATCAAATGCATGATATTGACGAAACAAGAAAAATCTCATGTAAAGATGAAATTACATGTTTGAAATTATTTTACTCATGCAATGAATCATAACCCAAACTCAATTACGAAGCCGTTTCAAAAGAAACATCGAGACGATGTTTAATATAGTGATTGCTTTGACGTATTAAATTAATGAATCCGTCAGAAATGGAATTCGAACGCTTACAAAATAAACCCCAAAAAAGTTTCGAACTTAGACTAAAATTCATAATGACAGATCCTCTTAAGCAATCCCCTTAGGTACAAAAATTCGCCCTTATTGAGGAGAAAAAATATGTAGAAGAGCTTTATAATAATAATAAAAAACGTCAATTTCAAATTTTTGGGTAGGTTATTAAAATCGGAGCCGGGACCGGGGCAATATCGGAAACTCATTAATAACGTTACAGGGTGCGTCTAATTTCACCGTGACTTGGGCATATTTTCCTCTGAAATGAATCAATTTTCGTCGATAATATTTGGGTTCGCCGGAATTATTCGTTCCGCGCTGCGGTTTGTTAGGGCCCTTAATTAAGAGGGACTAAACTTTTACGATGTTTTTGGTCGGGATGATTAAGTACATAAGTAAAAGTTGTTTTAGGCTATGTAATTTGGAGAATTGGAAATGAGGATTTTTGTAAGCGCGTCGGTTTGGCTTTAGAAAATAGCCACCTATGTCGTCCAGTGGTTGCCATAGAATTTTACTAGTGGGAAATTTCACATGATGGTTAGCAACATAATTACCTGAACTGTATATAATTTAAAACGTAATATTATCACTAACATGGCTCCCGTTAGTGGTTAATATGGCAAAATCAATTCTTTTTTTAAAACTCCTAGTGATAAAGGTTTCCAACACCATTGGGCTATTTTTTAAATAGTAATAAACATGTAGGTATATTACAATAGGTACGGTAGTCATTAACATTGCCAAAAAAAGTTATAGCAGTTTTTTCCATTGTTGACATAAAAAAGCTACATTTCGGACACAATACACTGCAAGTCTGCAACTGCAATTATTGTTTCGTTCAGAGTTACCACATGTGACTGCCAACTACACGTGCAGCGACTGCATACAGTTGGCCGCAACTACACGACTGTTTTGTACGTATTTTTATGAAATGACGTCCTAGCTGCTCCGCGACAGAATCACGTGCAGTCGGCTGCAGCTGCAAGTGCAGTTACAGTCGCAGGGTGCCGCAACTGTAGACCGTAGTAAAGCGACAACATAACGATACAGTGTTTTGTTATTACAAAATGGTACTGTTTTTATTTAATAGATAATAATATATGAGAGTTTTTATTTAATAGATAATAGACATGGACGCTCACATTGGGGCTTCTCCACTGCTTTAAAGTTGCACAGCGAGCGATGGAGAGGGCTATGCTTGGAATATCCTTGCGCGACAAAATCAGGAATGATGAAATCCGCCGACGTACCAAGGTGACCGACATAGCTACTCTAATAAGCAAGCTGAAGTGGCAATGGACAGGCCACATTTGTCGACGAACAGACGGTCGATGGAGCAGAAAGTTTCTCGAGTGAAGACCTCGGACCGGGAGACGCGGGGTGGGACGGCCTCCAACCCGCTGCTGTGACGACCTTAAGAAGATAGCGGGAAGTGAATGGATGAGGACGACTGAGGGCTGGAAGGAGTGGCGCACGTTGGGAGAGGCCTGTCTTCAGTAGTAGAGAGACACGGGCTGATAAGTCAAGTAAGTCAAGACTCATTTTCATCAGCATTGTAATGCTACTTTAGTGGTATTAAATAATTGCATTTTAATCAACGACGCGTGGCTTGTTTTTTTTTCTTCTATTTAATGCATAATGACAACAAAGCATCATCTTCCTCTACTAACTAAATATGTAACAAAAATATTTTCGTCAATATTTCACACGTTCGGCATTGTATAAACATAACGGTTGTGTCGCTGTTCTCGGAATCATTCAACCTGCACGCTGCAACTGCAAGTACCGCTACTGTGTGCAGTCGCTACATGTACTGGTGACAGTAAGGTTGCAATTGGCAGCTTGGGTTTAACTTACTACTAAAACATTCGGAAACCTTAGCAGTTTTGTTTCAGGTCGTAATAAATTGGCACTAGAAATGCGGGTAAAGCTAAATCAATCGCTTCAGTTACACAGATTTTATAAGACAAGCTCAATTAATATTACATTTTTAAACTATCAACAAGTGTACGAAACTGGTGCCTGATATGGTAGTCCTGTGCTCCATAGTTTCGATTACCCAGTTTTGATATCAATTTCTGGTTTAAGAAATAAAATATTTTGTTTAAAAACCAGGTGTAGGTTTTATATATACACTATTCACAAATATGTGTGAATATGACTAATACTATCGCTCTTGTTATAAATAACAACTAGATGACAACCTCCCATTTTGCAGCTACCCAAATAAATAAAAACATTGAAATCTATAGAACTGTCCGACTGTATATACATATTCATTGAGCCGTAGGACATGGTAAATCAGTATTAAAAGTCAAAGAGTCAATAAAAGCATATTAAATTTACAGGATCTGCTAGTTAATTACAAAATCTGTTTATATCATCACAAAGACAAAAATGCATATATTTTTTAATCTCACCGAAACTATAAACAAATAAAACTTATTATTAAATTTTAAAAAGCTACATTCCCTAAGGAAACAGCTAACCAAAACAAAATGAGATTGAAATCCGTAACTCAACTTTGTTAAAAAAGAAACGAACCTTAAACAAACTTTGGGCTAAAAGTAAACGTTGATTCAAAATACTTACATTTGTACGTACTGAAGAAACAAAATCTTATTCCACTACACTTTCAAAATATAGAACAAAAACTACAATAGAGCAAACTGAATTATTTATAATTCAATTAGGTAATAGTTTGGAACGTGTCGTAGCACAAGTGTGCTACGAAGCTACGGGTCGCGCGTAGACGTCCTGCTACGAACAGCTCTCGCGCTACACTGAACCGGTGGTCGGGAATTTTCGATTTCCCGCCTGAGAATTCGTATTTGGCAATGTTTGAACGAAAGTCGAGAGGTGTACAAATTTCCTAGGTTTCAGGCAATTTTCTCTTGTTGCCTTTATTCGGTATTTGCAAAAGGTTTGGGACAGTTTTGTTTTGTGCTTGCGGAATGTACTTGCCGCGTTGAATACACTATTCATCCTGAATCCCGGTGATGAGTTACAATAACAAATTATAGTTAATTCGTAAAATATCTGTTAAATCTTAGTAACTATTTATATGAATAAAATTTAAAATAGAAGCAGAGATTTTGGTAGTAACAAACCTTAGAAAATTTATGATCGGTATTCACTGAAGGCAATTAAGGACGTAAGGGAAATAAGTCGGTAGATGGGCAGCAGCATCTACATACGAGTATGTGACAGTAAAATATTATTGCGATCACCAACCCGGCCGCCAAAAATGATGATTATATGGGAAATCCTCTCATATAAAATTCAATACGATGATCTGTAAGGCAACACATGCCCAACAGTCATTGTACTTATGCAGCCATTTAGGAATCATTTTGTAACTTTGATAATTTCCGTTCTTACAGTAGTTAACGAATAATTTTCGGTCTACCTAGTGCAATTTTTTTTTTCTTCAATCCACCGACACTGCTTGCAGAGTCAGTGAGAAGAAGTGGCAATGGGCAGGCCCATCACCCGAGGAACCGATAACCGATGGGAAGTAAGAGTTCTTGAGTGGCAACCACTGACCGGGAAGCGCCTACCGGGCCATCCCCATACTGGTCAAGGTCGCGAGGAGTCGCTGGATACAGGTGGCTCGGAGCCGATCGATGTGGCGTACCATGAAGGAGGCCAATGTCCAGAAGTGGACGTTTCCTGGCTGTTGATTATGATCATGATGAATGCAATTTTTTGTAAGAGTTGAAACTGAATCCTGTTAATTAACCGACTCCAAAGAAGGAGGAGGTTCTCAATTCAACGGGTATGTTGTTGTTGTTTTTTTCATTTTTTAATGTTTGTTACATCAGAACTTTCGACTGGGTGACTGCTTGGTTTCGATTTGGATGATTCTTTTTTATTTGAAAGTCCAGTTCTGACAATGACACCCATGAGAAAACTATATAAATCTTAAAATTTGCCTTAATAAAAGTTGCCTTTCAGGGCAATTGAAGTTGGCTTCCAGTTATTTTTGAACGCATTATTAGACACGGTTTCTGTAAGCAGCGCCTACAAATCCCTGCTGTCGCATTCATTTGTACTCAACCGTATAAGACTACATAAATTCTGCATCATACACCCAAAAGCTTTGTTTCGCTTATCAGTGTCAGAAGCGTGACTGCGAACAAAACATTTTGTTCACGGGATATATTTTATAAAGCCTCGCAAATACACCTACCTACGCACGTGTTGAAACCTTTTAACAGTTTTACACGTACCACTTCTAAATCCGGGATGATAGGTGCCTAGTGGTAAAATTTATCCTCCTCTGAGGCTTTATCTTTGAGGTATTAAGGTCCAGAATCCAATAAAGTGGCGATAGGTACTTACTATCTGTTTTTAAATCAATCAAGGGAAGGTAAAAATTGGGAAAATGGAAAAGCAATTTGGTAGCTGTACTGTTCGTAAATATTGGGATTTGAATCTGAAATTTCTAAGTGATGGAAAGTTAGATTGAAGTTATATTAGTGCGGGCTATAAATCAAGAAATTAATTTCTAAGGCACGTCGTTTCCCCGTTTCGCATTAGATGATATTTTCATGCTGATGATGTAGAATTATCATAGTTTATAAAAATAAAGAAGAATCTACAATAATTAATCTATTTTTGTACTCGTGCCTTTAGGAAATGGACGATGGTAATTAGTAAATGTCAATTAACCGTTCATGGTTTACATGTTTTATTACGCATGCAATTTAATTATTTTGGATCGAAAATTAACAAGTTTAGTTACATCATGCCCTAATCTTGATAAAATCGTCAAATCAAATTTAGTTTTAGAAAAAACAATTCAATATTTATTAAAAAACACAACAGGCACATACATCCACTGGGACATAAACCTACATAGTGGTCAGCACAACTAACTTCTCGTGGGGGTTTCCCGTAAAAGCACGTGCATTGTCGTTACACCTATTATAAAAATACGTAAATTTATGTAACATTCTTTTCCATATCGAACTGTGGCATAACTTTTCTTGTAACCGCCTCCGTGGTCTAATGGCTGAATGTTGGATTCACAATCTGGAGGTCCCGGGTTCGATTCCCAGTGGAGTACCTATCGGTAGTTTTTTTTTTTAGCGGTAGGACATTTTCCTTGTCCGCCTGGCTAACTACCACCATGTTACCGAAGTCTGCCGCAAGTCAGCAGTGTTAATAGGACTGTTGCACCCCATTAGGTTGAGACTTTTGGGCGCGCATGCTTACCGTTCAACGGCCTTATCGCTACTTACCATCAGGTGAGATGAAGGCCAAGGGCAAAACCCATCATAAATATAAAAAAATTTCGCCAATTTCATAAATTTTTACTAACATGGGACATGGGCTATTATCATAAAGGCTTGGTCACAAAGTGACAACATACAATGGTCCTGTACTAAGGCTGAGACCACACGGTATGTAAATTTGATCGATCAATGATGATATTTGTGTATAAAACGAGAAGTTTCGGGCTTATAAAAACACAATTCCCCGAGATATTCATTTGAGACTCCTAGCGATGCAACAAAAGCCAGTTCCACCGGTGGAGGTGCCATCTATTAGCGCTGTAATTTACACGACCTGACGTGACTCCATATAAACCCGGCGCGCCCTCAGGGAGGAACTTTACTTCCAGTAAATGGGATATTTTTCCCCGAACCTATCCATTTCATATTTTTCCCTGGAAAATACCTCAGTTTTCATAGGATCGCAAATTCCAGAAGTGACATACAAATGGAAACGTATCGCACTACCGGGAGATCGTTGGTACCAAACTTTATCAATTGATTTCTTTTCCTTCCTTCGGGAGCCGCGCGGAGCGGGAAAATTCAGCTTCCATGCGGTGAAGGTATTAATTTACATATTTTTGAAAGTTTGTATATGAACTGGGGCGTTTATGAGTTTCCTATATGAAAATTTATTTATTATTCAAACAATCTTATTGTACTTTAATTCTATATTTCTTTATAACAAGTCTCGATCGTTGGTAGATATAAAAGGGTGTTTATACGAGTTCAATACAAATATATACTCTTACTTTTGTATCATGTCATATTTACAATTTCTTGTTCCTATGCAGCGTGTTGAGGAAAATGACCATGTAAGGTAAACGTGGAACGTTATAAAAGTTAATTATTTTTGTACTTGGGCCATTTCAGTTGGTCTCAGAAAGGAGACGTGGTACAAAGAGAGTATCGTAAACATTTAGTAATACGGTCTGGTTTGTTAGAGTTCTTTTATTTTTAAAATTTTTCTATTTCACTTTTTAAAAGCAAAAAGAAAGCCATTTAGTATTTGGGTTTGGAAAATGGCATTACTTCCCGTATCTGTTATAGACGGAGATACAGTGGCGTCTATGTAACCTTAGTAGTCTAACCTTATTCACTTGTTGATAACGATATTGAAATACAAACCGACAAGATAGAATGAAACAATCATTTATCTGATCCACATAAGATTTTAAAAATAAAAATCCCTTTATACATTTCAGCAGAGCCCACATTCGAGAAAACTGATCCCCTAAACATTTCTTACCAATAAAATAAAACTAAAGCCCGTATTTACCGTACTCCCTGCGAACCTCGAAGATACAATACAATAGTTTATTTATTCGAATAAAACCATACCCAAAAGTGTGTCATAAATTTGATCCAACCACTGATACTGCATAATAAATGATGGTCGTAAATCTCGTATGAAAACGCTATAAATCTCAAACGGGTAGTTTTGCGCAGGTTGAACCGCGGACGGACAGACCCAAGAAGGATATCCTACAAATAAAAGCTAGATTTCTCTCTGCCAAAGACATTTGATATCTCAAAACCTCATTTTGACCGCATCCAAAGCCGTTTAGCTGTGGCTACTACTATAGACAGTCTATAGGTCTCGGATCCGATTCCTACGCCTGGGAATCTCTGATACTGTAGTGGTTGAGCATTCTTCTATTGTCCACCTGCTACGAGTAGCTACTGCCATGTATATGTGAAATGTGTTTCTGATTGTTGTCAAAAGACTGTTGACCAAATAAACAAGCTCAAAGCCAATCAGCGAGCTATGGAACAAGCTATGCTCGGAATTTCTCTACGTGATAAAATCTGGAAAGAGAAAATCCATAGATGAACTAAGGTCACAGCGTGACGAGTCAGTGAACTGAAAAGGCAGGCCACATCCATACATGGCCATCCCAATACAAGGTGTTCAATGCCATAGAGAGCTACTTGATGCAAGCGGTTCGGGACCGGTCATTTTAGAGTACTATGTAGCAGGTCTCAGGTCTCAGTGGGCGTATCCCTGCTGACAATAATGATTTTATAAAGTCTCAAACTTGGCATAAAATTATTTAAATTCTTGAGTGTTTAGCGTCTAACAACTTTTCACCCTTTCGAATTCTTTTAAAAAGAAAATAGTTAGTAGCACTCTACTTCATAAGAAACTTTACATATTGTAAATTTCAAGTATCCAGCTCTTTTGTCTTAGCGTTTTCATGTAAATTAGACAGACAAATAATTATATATGCATACAGATTGTTGTGATACTCGTACAGCACTTTTACAAATGTAATTTGAATATTACTCGAGTATATTCAGTATCCTAGTCAAGATACCTATTAAAAAGTTCCTTGAAGATCAATCATTTTAAAAGTGTCTTGAAGAAAAAACGAAATTCAAATTATATCATCATCAATTAATCTAAATTAAAAAGTATACTTAGCAATCTACGTGACAGTGTTTCCCGAAGTTCTTGAAGCACTTATCACTTTATGAAAATTAGCTTTTACGTTCTTTGTTTTTTCTTTGTCCCTTCTGTCGTTAATTGGATTATGTCTTTAGAACATTTTGTAAGTTTTATCTTAAATATTTCATGGCGGCATCCAGTATCTAGAGAACATGAATAGTCATCAATTCGATAATGCAAATTTGTTTAAATTTTTCCCTCTTTCATTTTGTGACAAAAAATTCCACATACATACATACGAGTTGTATTGGCTTTAAAATTGGATCACCTTCATTCCATGAACGATATAAAATGACTATAGGGAAAAATAGCATCTACCTACATGTATACATCAACATCTTACTATGATCTACGATCCGCCTGCCAAGCGTTGTGTTCATTGCAAATCCTCGAATGGCAAGTTTACATGGTGATCTATGAAGGAGGCCTGGGTCACAGATGAATATTTAAACTACGTACAGTTCAGTACTTTTAGTGTGACTTTTAACCAATACTATTGCGTTTACATCAGATTTGTTTGAAGAATTGTACAGCGCCTCTAGCGGCACGTTTACGAAACTGTGATTCTTTATACAAATCTGACGTAAATGCAAACGCGACAGTATCGATTACACTCACACTAGAGGTACGGAAAGGACGTTCACCGCCTCCCGCCGATACACGCTACCTCACCTCTCCGCAAGAAACTGACTCAGATAACGACCGTTACACACCGCGCGGGGACATACACATGCGCTTGTATACAAACGTCATCCGTTCGATGTGTGTAGATATCACGACATTTGTTCGAATTGTCCGGTCTGTGCTTATGTAAAACTTTTGTAGATATAAATCTGGTTCAGACTGTTCATATTAAAATGTGTTAGCTGTAATTTATCTGTAGGTCGTTTGTCTTCACAAAGTGCATTTTTTTAAATTGAAATTCGAGTTGTGACGTAAAAATATAAAATGTAATGACATAAGTTATTAATTGACATGAAAATTAAGTTTTTTGATTCACAACTGAAAAAGAATAGTTTAAATCTTTCAATTGAACTGTCCACAGATAACCAAATTGCATGGTGTCGTATTAAAATGCTTAAAAATGTTTTAATATTGTTTAATCAATTTATTACAAAAATTATTTTTATGTACAAAATTCAGTAATTTTGTACTATAATCACAAGCTCAGAAAAAAGCTTTAAAAAGTAACTCTAGCATCATGAAAGAATACACAAAGCGAGTTGACAAAGCATTTAATCATTTATGGACGTTGACAACCGTTGACGAAGGTAAAAGCACATTCTATTGGATGTTCAGTGGACTCAGTGACACGTGATAACAGTGGATCAAAGTTATCTCACTTAGTATCTATTTTACCACAGACTTAGAGCCGAATAAATGATGAAAGTGTTTACACTTCACAAGTAAGTTTAATTATATTTATATACCGTTATAAAATTATGTTTGTGTCGCGCATTTTGTATTAACACACTATTAAAATCCTTACAATTCCTGTTTTCATTTAAATTGGCGCCATTTCCATTATTTGTTAGTTTCGACGAAATACGTTTTGCTGTAGCCACCCCATTGTTGTTGTTTTTGCCATAAAGAACCATGAAAGGCGTAATTTAGAAATAAAATTTTACAAAATGACGATTCATTTTACGCTGTTATACAAAAACGTGAATTATTGAAGGTGTATTGACGAATGCCAAACGTTCATTCGGTTCCGCATTTTATTGATCTATTTTAAATAACGGAGTTGTTTGGTATAACCGCTAGAAGTTGTGTAAAACACGCTTATTAAGCAATCCATCTTCAACATATACACGCCGTTTTACTCGTCGTCTTCGATGTAAAAATAAAACATTTTTTTCAACTAGCAACATAATAGAAAAATATTTTTAAAATGTTTCCAAAATTATTAGCCGCAACGACCACAGACAAAGCTTTTGAATTTATGAATTTTTTTGTCGCATGGCATTTGTGTCGCTTCAAATGCACGTACGTCCGTTTGCCGCAGAATTCGTTCAAAAATTACTGAATTTCAAAACAGAGAACATTGTCGTGTGTTTTAACAAACAGTGAGTTTGTTTCGTCGAACGAGCGGGTCAACTCGAATGTCAAACGTGTTTTAGGAATAATTGAAACAGTGGCCAATTAAAACTTTGACTGAAAGGTTTGTTACTGGTTAGACTTTGTTTTACAGTCCTTTTTTCAGTCAGCTAAAGCACACTGATGAACATTCTTGTTAAACTCTTCTTATTGATCATGTTAATGAAACTGAAGGTATAATAATATTTTTATTTCAGGTCAAAAAGATGATTAGGGTGAGCCTAACCAAAAAGATCCCATACAGTGCAATACAGTAAAATATTACAAGAAAAAAGAAAAATAATTATGTACAAATTAATATTTTCCGTTCTCGCATCGGTGCAGAGCTGACCAATGCTTAAAAAAGTTATTGGTATAGTCCTCACCGATAGCAGCAAAAATTTTGTTTTTACTTGCCTGTAGCCGGTCCCAAAAATCAGCAGTCCGAGATCTATCCTACTAATATTATAAGTGTGAAAGTTTGGATGTTTAGATGTTTGGATGTTTAGATGTTTGGATGTTTGGATGTATGGATGTTTAGATGTTTAGATGTTTAGATGTTGAGATGTTTAGATGTTTAGATGTTTAGATGTTTAGATGTTTAGATGTTTAGATGTTTAGATGTTTAGATGTTTAGATGTTTAGATGTTTGGATGTTTGGATGTTTGTGACACTTTCACGGAAAAACTACTGAATGGATTTGAATGAAACTTTACAATAATATAGCTTATACATCAGAATAACATATATATTATAAAGCCATATTGTGTAAATTGTACAAAATCACACTTATAATATTAGTGGGATTACATGGGCAATTTTGGCATAACAAAAACTCGTATCTAATAATCGTTTCCGTGGCGTAATGGATACAGACTTGGACTTAAAATTCAGAATCGCCAAGTTTGATTTAAAGTGGGTACTTATCGGTACTCGGTTTGGTTGGTGGCATTTTCTTCAGCCTCCTTACTAGTTACTATCATATACCTATCTGCCATCAAACAGCGTAGCATCGCTATATTCCGGTATGAAAGGTAGGCGTGAGGCTTCTGTGTGTGTACGCATACCATCCAGCGGCCTTGTCGTCACTTACCATCAGGTGAGATTAAGGCCAAGTGCAAACCCATAACACAAAAAAATGAAACCATAATCAAATCAATAAGTGATAAGAGTGTGTTATAGTTATTATTATGGAATGAACATTTTGTAAAATATTAACGAAAAACGACAAAACGTTTTATCGACGGTTAAAAACCTTTATTTGAATGTCAAAGAATGCTAAAGTTTCACCATATTTTATTTGTTATTACTAAATATTTTTATGTGAAAATCACGTATGTACAACGATGATTCCATCAGGGTATAGTTTCGACTCACGACGTCACGCCGCGAGATTGCAACGCAACTGTGCAAGAAAAGTTCAGTTTGTTGTTCGACGAATATCGCGGCGAGACGCAACGAATCCGTTACGTAAAACTCGTCCAGAGCCACTCGTCGTACAGCCACGATGATATCGCCCTGTAGATACGGGCCCACACAGTTTGTACCGAATTTGGTGGCACGGCGAGAATATCGCCGCGATTCTCTCGTCTTTCGAGATAACACCTTAATTTTATTTCGTAAAACACGTTCACAATATGTTTATATGTAGAAAACTAAAGGTGTAGCTTCCTACTTAAATACTTTTTCATTAATATTTATAGCATGAAGCAAAAATTTTCTAGGACTAAAAATTTAAGCGGTGTCTATGAAAACAATAGAAAGTCAAACACTATAATCAGCTATTTTCATTTTTTCGGAAACTTACATAATATGACCGTATTGTAATTTTGTATTTAAAAATTTGTTTAGTTTTTAGCAGAGTTTTTTTTTTTCAAAATTATTCCGGAAATATTATAATATCCAGTTATATTTGTAATAACTAATTCCTACTTGAATATTAAAAGCTTAGTACCAGCGACTAGAATTCCTTGCACAGTCTAATTACTTAGTCTCATTTTCCTACCATCAACTCCCAAAACGAAATACAAAATAATGAGCGCCTTCATCACAATAATAGACGCTCATAATATTCAAATTTTCCTATTAGCGAAGCAATCAACAAAATGTCTTGTCCAGACAAAACAAAATTAACATTTCTTTTGTCCCAGTTTTAAACTTCACAAACTTTTTAAAGGTATTAATGAGTTTACGGTGGAAAGAATGTTTGTAAAGAGATTTGGAATTTTTGATAACGAGAAACAAATTACACGTAATTTGGTTCAAACAATACGTTATTGCCGCCTTTTGAATGTATTTTCTATTCCGAGTAATATTTTCCAAAACACGCAAATTTGATTTACTTTGAACTCACATTGAACTACAATTGTTTTGTAGCAAAAATTGATATTTAAAGACTTAGTTTTTCGACTTATGGTGTTAGTTAGCCAGGCCGGCATAGAAAATGCCCTACCAAGTACCGATAGGTACTTCAATGGCAATCAAACCTGGAACCTCCAGATCCATTAGGTCGTAGGTTATAAACAAGTCGAAGCTTACATTCAATTATTTGTATACATTCATGTCTATAGTTTAAATTGCATAGTGACATTCGCTTTCGTACATTGAAGCTTCTATAATACAAGCAAATTTCAAATCAAACGTTCCATAACAGGATTACTTATAGGTAATAGCACCATCAGATTGGTTATGATTTCGCTTTGATTATGGATAACGATATTATTCCAGACATTGGTATAATAGTTTACCTAAGGTGCTATCCTCACGGACAAGACTATTGCAATGAGTTCGTTCAACTGTCGTCGGTTAATATCCACGAGTATCCACGGTACAACGATGATTCCGTCAGCGTAACTTTGCGACTCGCAACGTCTCACGCCGCGTGTCCGCAACGCTTCGCTGCGCAACTGTTTTGTTCTACGGACTCGCGGCAAGTACGTGACGTATGCTAGTACAAGAGTGATATTCACTAAGAACAAAAATATCCTACAACTTCAACGTTAGCTGACGATATCTCTAATTTTGTAGGCAACATGGATCACTATCGAATAACGTTAACAAAGACGTACTCTAGCCCTGAGTGTGTTAGGATGTTTGTTCTTAGTGAATGCGTCCCTAGAGTCACTCGTCATTCCGTCGCGATGATATCGTCCTGTGGAAACAGATTTATCGAGTTCTGTATCAATTTTGGTGGCACGACGAGACTATCGCCACGATTCTTTCGTCAGTGGAGGTGGTGCCTTATAATATATAGCTGAATATGATGTGCCTAACCGCGTCTGCAAGGAAATGTACGTAACTTTAGCGTATGGCATGCCGCATACATGCAAAATATAGTTGTTTTCAGTTTTACAAGTAGTTTAACGTTGTTAATGCACTTCCTTGAAAGTTTATATCGAAATATTGCTTCCCTCTAGAATCGAGTTCGCGAGTTCGTGTCAAAATATTCAAGTTTTGCTGCATGTTGTTCTGTGAAAGTTCAACTTGAATTATGTTGGGAAGTTGTCACTTGAGAATAACACGCAATAGATCTCAATCGACTAATTTATGTTTACTTGCATTTTTAAATCATTCTTGCGTTCTGATTAAATTGATACAAATGCAATAATTCAATAGAATTACAGAGAAATTGTCTTAATATTTGGAAATAATAAAAAACATATCAACTATAAACGGCTTTGTCCTAATATTTTTAAGTCAATTACAAAAGTTCTTTCTATGACCAGATTTTCCATAATGAGCACCACATCTGACAAGCAGATTGTGAACACAGTAAAATCACATAAGAAGAAAATGTCTGGAGGAAGGTTGCCTGGAAGAGAGCGATAATATGTTTTCGTGTATTTAGTTTATTGGTGTACAATGAAGAGTATGCATGTTTGGTATTATGTCAGTCATTTACAGATGAATAATTTACGTACTTATTCATTTTCTCTAAATCACCTTTAAATACACGGGAAGGTATTAATTACATAATTCTATAGTAATTTTAAAGAGGAAATTAACAATCGTTACTACCCATGTTCAACTGCGTTCAAATGATATTGTATTTATCACTAGCTTTTGCCAGTGACTTCATCTGCATGGAATTCAGAATGACGACTATGACGACCTCTGTTCCATAGGCTAAGCGTGTGACAAATTTCACGATGGTTGTGTCATGGAAGCATCACGACGTAATACGCAAACCCACTCCAGTATGTTTAAAATTCGTGTTATTGATGGAACAGTTAGGTTTTTGAGTAATTCGTACTTTAATATAATTCAAAACTGATGTTACTAAACGTGTTACCAAATTAATGCACTAAATAGTTCCACTTTCTACCTCCTGAATCCGTCATCAGATCTTGGTCACCATGTTTTATATATAAGACTAGCCAAACCGTAACAAGTTAAATAAAAGCTTTTAAAAATACTCAAACTTGAGAGGTTTAACTAGTGCCTATTAAAAATTTCCTCTGTCGATGTTGCCAAATTATTGTATTGTCATCCTAATTACGTACATTTTAAAAGTTCCAAATCGATAAAACAGTTTGAAGTAGGATTTTATTATTATTTACGTACACAGTTACACTATTTTAAACTATTACAAACAATTGAACCTAATATAAAGCGTGTAAAAAGGTCACTAAAATAGTTTTACGTAGTATCGATCTTTTTAGCATCGTCATTCCTATTTGAAAAACGATCTCATTTTCGCAAATAAAGTTCAAAATGTTTGTCGAAAATATCTCTATTTCCAATTAATCTTCTTAAGCTGCTACATAATTGAAAGGTTCTCGATAATATTTTTCTCGGATTCCTTACATTAGTAAATGGAGGCTAAGATTAAACATCGTTTGATCCTTAATTGCGAAGTTAGAAGTGGAATACGAATTCGTTTTAAGTGCTATCAAATGTTTCTGAACACCCACTTACAACTAATGAAAAAATTGTGATATACATACCTCTTACCGAACAGAATATGAGAATATGAGGCCAAACTTTCTGGTATAGAGTGTATTGGAAGCTCAACTAACTCATAAAACCTATTAAAGTTGTTTTTGAGTTACTTTGATAGTTTGGCAGTAACGTACACCAAACGATAGCGTTATCTTTCTGTACAACATACATCGAGTAGTTTTGGGTCCCAGTCAAATGACTCAAAAACGTCATTTGGTAAGTTCCAGTCACCTGTTTTCTCACAAAGCGTGCAAAAATCATATTTATCTTACTTAATGATATTTTCCGTTGAAAAACTCTCGGCATATCAAATCTCATGGCAATTAGTCGGCGTGTAAATTGCTGAGACGTGAATTCTACTAACATTTTAAAAGTGAGTTTTGTCGGTAACCTTCCCACGCCTAAACAGCATATCCGATCGTGGTGAAAGTTGTCGTACTCATAGTATTAATGGCGTAGTGAAGGGCATAAGTGTCCTTTTACACTGCATCGTGGGCCAATTTTTGAAATCAATGCAGACTAAGTTACGGGAAAAGTCAGTGTAGAATCGTTTTCAAATTTATCACATTCTTAAAGAAAGATAGAAACACGAGCCAGCCTTTAAAAATGATACTGAATTTTACGTCTAAACGACGGTCGAACATTTAGTTTTTATCTACCTTATAGTAAACGTTGGCCGCTCTATAAAACATGTATTTTAAAGTGTTTTTAAACATTTTCAACCTTAACGTTTAATTATGCCAAACTCTTTTGTCCCTCGGGAAAGAGATAAATTATTTGCAAACGGTGACTTTTCTTAGGTCATTTCCCATCCAAATTTATGCCCAGTCCCTTTCTGAGGGAGGTGAAAAAAGTGGATTTTATTAAAAAAGTTCCAAAACGCCCTTTACACACGGGTACGACACTAATGACGGGAATTCAAAGGTTTTCTTTAAATTCGGAGACTGCTTTCACCGCGCTTTATATCTTCGAGTATGACGTCATTGGAGCATATCCAAATTACTTTGAGCTTTTGCCCTAGTCATCGTTCGTTTGACGTGTACGTATAATACGAGTATATTAGTGAAACGACGCGTTGCATTTTAACGAGTAAGCAAGCTACTTAATACAAAGTTTTTTGTAAAAATGTTGATGTCAATCCTTTACCTATTAGATGATTGGATTGGGTGGTTGGGTTTGCTTGGTAAAATTGGCTGAAGTGGCACACTTATTATCAGCATTTAACCGCCCCCGTCCCGGACTGACCACCTGGAGGTCCCGGGTTTCATTCCTATTGGTACTCATTTCCTATGTCAGCCGGGCTAGCTGGTACGTAGCTACCTAAAACTCACACTGTTATGTTCAGGTATGAAAGGTAACAGAGCCAGTGCCTAGCTTTAGGCTTCTGTTTGCGCAAGCTTCCCATCTAAATCAAATCAAATCGGTTTTTATGCATTCATGTACATAGAGTCATTAGACTTCAAATAGTATTCGGATCTACATACATGAACCCTGTCAGGGCATAGCAAAATGTATACGTCAAATTTTATACAATAATAATAATAAATGTCAAATTTTATACAATAATAATTCATTGTCAAATTTTATACTACAATCCAAAATAAGGATAGTCAAACTTTATACATTTTTATCGTCCATAAATTCCTTAATTGTATAATATGATTTTCTAATTAGGAATTGGTCTTATGGTCACTGACCATCGAATAATATGAAGGCCAAGTGCAGACCCATCATACATTAAAAAAATTGAGTTAGTAGTTTCTATGGGATAATTATACAAAATGCCTTTCCACCAACAAGAAAAACAAACAAACTCAGTTATTGGAATGGGTTCAATTAATTAGCTAATTTATAGGGATTTGTACAAAGAATCGTTTAACCTATTTCTGCACGGAATGAGAAAAAACGAGCTCGTAATAGCGTCATTTTCCGTGGTCCGTCAGCTAAATGTCGCCATTGTATGATAATGGTCACACCTCGTAAAGAGAATTTACATTTTGCGCTGAATTCCCGGAATACCGTAGACGGCATTATCTCCTTGTGATGCATATTTTGTCATGTAAATTTGTACTATGTTTTACATAAATTATACAAGGTATATTGGTTTACGTCACGCGTCGTGTCAAATTTGTTTTGGGTGTCTTTAGGCTTGACGTCACCGACCGAGGGAAACAAATTAATAGGTGTTAGGGAGTTCTCAGTGGAAGTCCGCAGTAAGGCTGATTATGTTATGGTAATAGATGATTTAGTTAGCTTACATATGTAGCTAGTTGTATTGAACAAAATAGAAGAATCAACAATGTCAATCTTGTTGATAATAAAGAAGTCGTTGAAGCGTAGATAAAAGATTACGCTCAGGCGTTAAACAGATGAAGACAAAACATTTAAAAGTTGACTGTAATCTTGAGTAAGCGAAAAATGAGAAAAAGTCTTTGACATTATTGTTTCAGTAGCTTGACATTTCAAATTAATAACTCTAATGGTGTTCTGACATTTGATAAAGTTAATATTTGCACATCTACGTTTCGGCAGAATATACTGAAACATCGTTATTACGTAACAGATACACTTGGTATCTAAATACATACAAACAGGTGAAAAACTTAAGTTTGTTGTATGTGTGAGTAATGTGTGCGAATAGATATTCCATTTTTGAAATTTATCCTTTGTAAGGCAATTGAAGTCGGCTTTTAGTTCTTTTGGAATTCATATCAGGGATAGAGCATAGAACAAGCACGACAAAATTCTGTAATATTCTGTAAGAAAATATATTTATAATAATAAATATATTTTCTTACAGAATTTTCACTTGTGTATCAATTCAATGTCACTTACTCAATATCTTAATAAATTACTTTCATCGAAATGAGAATCCTCCTACACTCTGTTTTCTGTTTCCGTTCCCCACAAAACAAACTGGCCTTGAATAGCCTCGCCAAATAGTGATGCACATATATGTCGTTATTTGTTTACAGTCGATATCGTCGAATTACCTATCTATAAAACTGGGTCAATATGTTTTTATACTTGATACAGTACGAATAATGATGTAAATACTTATCATACTACTTAAAATTAGGGTCTTGAAGTCCAGGAATCAATAGTTTAAGTATCTCTAGAGTCTAAACTTATCTTTAAAAAATGTTTCGTGCGATGCTCGGGCGGACGTTACTTATTTTATTTGTTACTACCTTTTGCCAGCGACTTATTCTACAGAAAATATCGATCCAGATAAAAAGTATGTCCTTTTCCAGCCTTGAAACTCTCCCTGTAAAAAAATCCGTCCTAAAGTTAAAATAACAAACTATTTTTCGCATTTATAATATTAGAATGAATATTCGATAAACATAAACTAGTACTATCTAGTCACGAGGGAGCGTGGCCAGCCAAGTTCAAGCCATATTCGTTTCCTCAGAACGTGTAAGATGTATCTACAATGACCTACATGCAATAAAAAACTAATTTTCAGAAGGTCTTAGCGCAAGTTGGTAATATCACTGTGTTACAAAGTTTGCCTGAGAAATACGAAGAATTTACTACCTCATAACAACATTAACGGGTTTCATCGATATTATCGCACCCTCCACCATCACCACTACCTACTTTAATCTCTGTCCTAACCACATTATCTCTAAACAAACACTCGATCACGGGAGACAATAAAAGTTGCATTTCCCCAGCCCGTTGCCAGTCCGCGTGTGAGGGTGAAGTTTTATGGGAACCGTTATTGCCTCTGAAATCGCTTTATTCTGCCATTGATACGGATCTACGCTTATTTTGGGGCATGCGAAGTAGCAAGAAACGAGTACCTTATTTGTAGATCATTTTGTAACGGTTTGAATGGAGTTTCGAAATTCATAATAGTTGCAAGTGCTATACAGTTCAATATCACCTCCCACCTCGATTACAATATCAACGATACCTTCACGCGCTATTCAGAAACATGAACTTTACAGACATACGGACGAACATCCTGGAGACATAGATCCTGATCATAGGGTTCCTGTTTAGGTTCGAAACCCCAAAGTGATTTTTTTTTATTATTACCAAAAATTCAAGCAACAAAGTTATAAGTTTAAATTATCTAGTCATCAACATTTACAAAAACAAAAGTAAATAACAAAATCGTCAAACCCTCGTCTGCGTAGAAAGCGGACTCAAAATATGTAGCAGAAGTCAGAGCAAGTAAAATGTAAATCTCATAGTCCTAAATACAAGATCGATAAATTTTTTAAAGTAACTAATGTAGGTACATACTTTCGGTATCTAGAAACACTTGGGCCATATAATTGGTTCATTCCTATCGAACAAGGGTTAAGAAAGGGTATTTGCCTCCTTTACACGTACTATAGAGTGGAATTAGGAATGATAATTGGTTTCCAGACAGATTTGTTATTAAAAGGTGATCTTGAAGACAAATTTAGCTTTACTTTATGAGTCGAAGCTACAGTTAGTTCAAGAACAGTGTAAAAATATACTATTTATACTCGTATATATAAAATATATATATAAAAAATATTTATAATATAAAATAATATAATAAATATAATAATAAAATATATATATAAAATATTTCAAAATGAAATTTTGTCTGTGTAGTGTATGCGATACAGCATACACACATTGTCTCATGTGTCTATGGGTTGGTATGCCAAAACGTCAGTGTCAGAGTGTCAATAAGGGACAGTTTATGAGAGCCGTGGACATTGCCGAGCCAGTGATAAGTGATAGACAACGTTGTACGGACCAAACCCTACAGTCTGTTTCGTAATTAAATAAAATCATTTTATTCCATACTGTGTCAGTCTATATTTTAGTTTACAATTACAAAATTATAAATTTATACGAGTATGTCAAATAATAATTTATATGTCAAGTCATCAGTCAGTGGTACTTCTGCCGCTTGCTCCCTGGCTCGCCCACCATACTCGCGACACTTGAACGAGTTTGTTCTTGGAGCAGAACTTCGTTCTCATGTCTGAGCAACGCCTGCCACCACGGCGTCCGCCGGCACCCATACCCACGGTGTACACGCTGGTTCAGTAGCTCAGGAACAGCTGGCGCTTTACTTCGTCGCTGTATATTGTGAACCTGCGCGCACGGCGATGCCACGACGCTGTCTCTCAATATCAGAGTTGTCGCGCGGGTCGCTTCTGATGAGGTGACCCATGTATTTCACCTTCTCCACCCTCTCCAGCTATTTACCATATATAGCCTTAGTGGCGGTGGTACAGTCGGAGCATAGGCTGGCGAGATGACCATATACTTGTACACTGACTTATCCGAGCACCATGTCATCAGCATAGGCCACGAGTATATTGTTGATCATGGTACCGTTCAGGGAGAATTTGACTTACACACTCCACGAACGTTTAGCAAAATGATTTGAACGCCTTTATTGTAATGCTCAGTGACAATTTAATTTAAACATTAAGTAATTCTAAGATGTGAGAATGTTATATGATGATGATTTTCTATGATCACCCTACTATGCGAGCGGGATAGCGATCGCAGAAAGGTTTTATTCGTATACAATTGGAAACTGATATGTATCCCATAGGTTCCCCCTGCTAGACTTATAAGACACCCTTCCAAAAAACAGGATACCTATAATTAAGCACGATTAAGACTTTTTAAATTGTTGTTGGCACTCAATTTTCACCTGCACGGCCATTAAGGTAACTTTTAATCGTAATCTACGGGACAATGTAACAAGCTAAAACGAGTTTAGGCACGTCCTACTGCTGCTCTAACAAAGTCTATAAATTCGTTTAACTTGAGAGTTAGCAACTCGTTGGGTTGAAAACATTTCCACTGTTACCGAAACCATTTAGCTCCGAGTAGCTTCAAATAGTTCAATTAAGTTTAAAGTGTCTGCCAATGAAAGTAGAAGTGTTTGAATAGTAGAGTATACTCTGTCCGCAATAAAACAATACGATTACGAAGTAAATATTGTGTTTTCCATATTATTCTGGATTGCAATTCGCTATGGGGTGGTAAAACTTAACAAACTTGTGCGTCCATGTAAAATATTGTCTGAAAGCAAAGATAGTGATACTTTGGCTAAATTTAAAGTTTAGTTACAAAACTTGCTCTATTTAAATTTCGTAACTTGTTCATATTAGCATGTCGTTGTTGTTTGTAATGATGATAGCATTCAGTTATACTATTTCATTCGTATCATACTGTCATCATACATCTGTAGGTAACCTTATGGCTTCTGTATTTGCTGACGTCATTAGAGATTATTGTTGCCTGGACACTAGATATATTTAGAAATTATAGTTCAAAAAACTAAACACGCTTGTATCAGTAACGCAATATCAATTCAAACAAATAAACTGAGCTTAAACTCGAGGGGTTTACACATTGAAGAGTTCCTCTATCCGCTTTCTTACTCCAGGGTCAGAATATCTCGGTGGTGCCTAATTATAGAATTGTTTAAAATCAATACGACTTCTACTACGACAATATTGCAAGTTAATGTCCAGGTAATGGAAGCGGTTAACTGGAAACAATATAGAAAAATGTAATTGGATATATGTCTTCTTTTAATATAAATTGATATTATTTGATACTAAATATATAAAAATTACAAAAATACTGAAAACTAAATAACACTTTTTAAAAATCCAGTAATAATCTAAATATGTATAAAAAATACTAGAATTTCGTTTTTATTTTAATTGTACAAAATCGTTCTTTTTGTACTAAGTGACTGCGTCAAATGTCATTTTATTGACGCCATATTTGTTTTTAACGTTAAGTCTTACCTGTTTCGTGCGTTTTATATGGTTTTGTACAAATAAACTAAACCAAAATGTAGAAAAATATTAACTAAATCACTTTTATTTCATAATGTCCGTTTAAAGCCCTTGGTTCCATACATTCGCGGAACATATCATTTACAACACAAAAACAAAATTTGAGGTTTCAAATTGTCAAAAAAAGTAATAACGTTGTTATACAAATTAGTATGTACGCTCTACAACAAACAGTTCATTTCGAATCATACTTCGTTATTGGAAATGCGATACCTGTGTCAGCTACTGATTTATTTAGCCTATTTCCTCTCAAAAATCACGCTTCAGTCCCAAATGATACGTCCATTTCATATTGATGAAACAGACGGCTTCCAATAATGTGAAATATTAATTTGATTTGTTTGTCCATAAATCACCTCTTAACGGATTTAATTGACATTTTGTTCAAATATAGATACAGTGAATTGGGAGGAAATTTCATTGTCATCCCTAAATTGATAATATCAAGTTTCTATTTGCATAAAATTTAATGTTTTCGGTTAATTTCTCATAACATTAAACGTCTTCATTCCCTGTATATCTTTATGTTTACGCTTGAACTGAAATTTTACTAAAAAAAACTGTAATGTAAAAATTTTCCGATATCAAGACGACAGAAACATTGTAAAAAAAATTATATCATCGGACCTTAAATGTGATGACTTTATCGTAACACAAAATGTCATTCATCATCATCATCATCATCAGCCGGGAAACGTCCACTGCTGGACATAGGCCTCCCTCATGGTACGCCATATCGACCGGTCCCGAGCCACCTGCATCCAGCGACTCCCCGCGACTCTAACCAGGTCGTCGGTCCATCTAGTAAGGGGACGGCCTGATAGACGTTTCCCCGGTACGTGGTCGCCACTCGAGAACCTTTACTCCCCACCGGTTATCGGTTCTTCGAGCGAAGTGGCCTGCCCATTGCCACTTCAGCTCACTGACTCGTCGAGCTATGTCGGTGACCTTCGTTCGTCTACGGATTTCCTCATTCCGGACCTTATCACGTAGAGAAATTCCGAGCATAGCTCGTTCCATTGCTAGCTGAGTGACTTTGAGCTTGTTTATTCGGCCCACAGTAAAAGACCATGTCACACACACACACACGGCCCACAGTAAATGTCATTACTACAAACTATTTTAACATTTGACTTACCTTAAAATCTATTTAGTCTTGAGCTGTTCTCAGGATACTCTTATATTCATTTCAAACTGAAATATATGTCTATTGTTGAGGTCAAGAGTTCAGAATTTCTTCCCCTTCTAAATCGCCCTCGGTAATGGTTACGTAAAAATAATAATAACATGTTCATCTGTAACATTTAATTTAACTCGAACGAAGAATGTGTGGCCAGAAAAGCTCTACGACGTCCTGAAATCAAAAGAGGCAGATGCTGCCTTATCCTGGCGCCGAATTAGGATAGCCGAACCCCACATAAAGCGGAATAGTGCAGAGAAGAAGAATATAATGAACCTTTCGTCAACCTTAATAACGTAAAAAACAAAAAAACACTTATGCATGGCACTTGATATTTTAGGGATTTTACATGCGAGTATATAAAAATAACATCCACCAACTCGTGTTTTCAATTCAGTTACTGCGTGGTGCTCTTGTAAATATCGGATCGCCGAAATATCGGAAATTCATCAAAAATTTACCGATAAAATGTATCTTCATTACTGTAAAAATAACAACCAAGGTGGCTTTAAAAACATTATTTAAAAAATCATACACGTAACTAAAGTATTACACTAAATTATCAAATACATCATACAGTATTATAGGTACCGCAAAGGGTAAAGACTTGTTTCTCTCTTTCCAAACTTATTTATATGTCGCTTTATCAATTTAGTTTTTCTCGCAAAATCTTTTATTTCATATTCTGTATAATTTTTTTTTGTGTGGTTATGAACCTTAAATCACCCGACAGCAAAACACGCGGATATAATGAATTAATTAATCAGAAAATTCATACTGGATATTGTGAACGGGCGCAAGCAAAAGAATTACAATGATTGCACAATACCGTTAAACTCGCATTAATTTAACGAATTCGATTGCAATTTGTTCCTCGAATCGAATAATGTAAGCGATTGTATAGTTTGAATTATTCATGTATTTAAATGTGTTCTATGAATTGTACAGGAAAACTAATGAAAGGTAAGCTTGGAATATTTCAGGTCAATAACAGTTTGTTTCTGCAAAGTCAACAACGTTATGTTTGTGTGTGTACGAAAGTAGCGCGTATAATAAATTTTAGATGTACAGGCAGTATTCATCCTCCCCTGTTTCGCATCAACCTCACAAGTAACCGTGGGGTGTAAGGTATCGAGTGATGACCACGTGCCGCGAAACGTGGACTGAGCCATCCTCCTACTACATGGACCGACCAGGCCAATGTCACGAGGATATTACGAAGTGGAAGTTTCTCTGATGTATAAGAAATTTAAAGAATGATTGTGGCTGTAAGCGAATGGCGGTAGGTACATTACACATAAAATGTTTTCAATCAATTTAGCCTTTATTGAATCTTTGAATATGTTATTTGAATATCATCTAGACCAATACGTACCATAGTCGTTAACATCACATGTACACTCAAATACAAATAGTATGTATATACCTTTGAACCATATCACATTCACTGTTGCTTGTTCCTATGTAGCGTGTTGAAGGAAATGTCAATTAAAGATGAATATGACAAGGTTCAAAAGTGAATACATATTTTTTACCACCAGGTGAGTCAATTATACATTACATGCAGATGCATTCAGCAGCATCAATTAATTAATTTAAGTAAAAAGTGTATGAAAAACTTATCCTAAATCAATTAAGCAACTAAACAGAAATCAGCACAGTGCCAAATCAATTTATTAAACACGACTACCTAAAACTCACATTGATATGGTTTTCAACGTAATCTTTATTTTTCCTTGCGAATAACAAAATGTACTTGCGGTATATAAAAGTTGTTCTCTGACATCTTTTTCATTTTGTGATTGTACAAAAACTTACATATTATTTTCAGCACTCAGAGTCTTCACTAGAAGTTCTCAGGACACGAGCTGAATAACAAATGTCAAATAATGTTGTAATGGTGGTACTTACCAATTTCTCTAATTAGTACAATTCCACTATGAATAAAACAGAATGGGACGGCTCCTAAGGTACAAATTGTTCGTTAGTGTTGTCATAGACTAAGCAATCAGTATATTTGTTTGAGAAGTGACACTTCGTTCATTAGTGCCAATTGTTGCGTTATTAAAATACCTATATTTACTTGAACTAATCTCAAATCTGTATGTTTTATGAATTATTAAAAATTATGTACTTTACCTCAAAAGTCAACAGTTCAAATTCACGGGACTGGACACAAAACGAATAAATGTAATCATAAAAAATTTATGTAATGTAAGAAACAGTTCATGTTTTGTTCATGAATTTAACATTAGGTACGTTACTTCTTTGTGTGCAGTGTAGCGGTACAATTAAGTTTATTTATGCGCTATTTATTATTACTATAAACTGCAGATAACTAACTATATAAACAGTGTAGGAATTATAATAATAATGCAATAGGAATGGTTATAAAGGATGATTCGCCAAGCATTGCTGTCGCTGTACCAACTGGTTAGAAATCGTTGTTGTCAGCAAAGAAGCTAAGATTACTTTAGCAAATTCCAAAAAGACGTCAAGAAGGGTGCAAGTGATTATTGATGAAATTTACTGCTAACTCTCCGCCTACCTTTTAATTAAATGTGAGTCGAGACTCTATTTTAATTATTTCCAGCCTTAATAAGAGGCTGTTGGAAGTAGTTCAAATAAAGTATTACTTTTCTTGATTTAATTAAAGTAAATTATAGTCGAATAGGAGAATAAATTAGATCCAGTGTATTTAAAGGTAAAATTAATTTGATTAAAGTAGTGAAAAATTAGAACACCAGAAAAAAAAACTTTACTTCCACTCTTATAATGCTTACGTATATAATTTGTAAATCGTCAAGCGCAAAGTAAATAGTATATTTTATGCCAAAGCGTGGACTGTGGTAAAAAAACAATACAATTTTGAAATTTTTTAAGATCATCACCAGCCGGGAAACGTCCACTGCTGGACATAGGCCTCCCTCATGGTACGCCACATCGACCGGTCCTGAGCCACCTGCATCCAGCGACTCCCTGCGACTCTAACCAGGTCGTCGGTCCATGTAGTGGGGGGACGGCCTGGTAGACGTTTCCCGGTACGTGGTCGCCACTCGAGAACCTTTACTCCCCACCGGTTATCGGTTCTTTTTAAGATGATTCACTCAAAATCAGAATTGGTTGAATTGTAAATATCTACTTAATAGAAAGTCATAATAAAACATATAAAAAAACATTTTTATTTTAATTTTCAGAAAAAAAAAGTTACCCAGAAATTAATAAAAAAAATTGATTTTATTTGTAAAGTTTTTTGATAACCATGTGGAGTGGTGATATTAAATCTACCGCACCCAATTTATGTCAAGCATTTTGCACATAGTACACAGAGCACATCATCATCATCAGCCAGGAAACGTCCACTAGTGGACATAAGCCTCCTTCATAGCACATTTTATCATAAAAACCCTTCTAAAAGGTGAACTTCTGCGGCTTATAATGACAATACTCGTATCAGTGACAATTTGTTACCTAACCGTCCTTACATCTATTTTTACACCATTAAAAAAAATGTAATACAACAAAAGCTTTACTTCTCTATGGTTTACATTAACTTTAATGTCACGTGTAAGTTTTAGTAATTATTTTCAGCAAATAAATAACATAAAAATATAAAAGGTAGGTGATAGAGCATTTTCTATGTCCGTATGGCTAGCTATCATCATGTTCAAGTCTGCCTCCAAACAGCAGTGTTAATAGCACTGTTGTGTTCGGGTTTGGAAGGTAGCAGAGCCAGCTATTCATTTGCTTGAGGCTTCTGGGTGCGCACACTTACCATCCAACAGCCTTATCGTCACTTACCATCAAGTGAGATTCAATCCATACCCAAACATTTAGAAACACTAGATTGTTCTCATTGCATAGTTCATTTCCTCACATGCTCCAGTCTCGTCAGAATACCAGCGCTGTGGCCTCGCTGCAGTATATGCATCATTTTGACAAAACACTACATCACAACCTTGTATGTATATAGCTAAAATAATTTGTCAATACGTTGTAGATATTATTTTCATTTAATTTAGTTTCATTGGTTTTTGTTTTTGTATTTATGTGTATTGTGTTGTGTGTGTCTTTGAATACAATTATGAATGCATAATCAAAACGATTTTTCTGACTTTTTCAGCAATGCCTTTCTAAAAACACCTGAGATTTATTACATGTCACCCAATCCAAACCTAAATGAACGGCGTGTACGTAAGTACCTGCGACAACCGACCGTTGTCCGGGCGTTGGTAATAGCCTAGATTCGGACAAGTTCGAAAGTACATTATTAAACACACATTAGAGTCTCAGGGGCCGAATGGGTCTGTGGTTGCGGTCAACCGTACAAAAGGGTCCGGACGCGTTGCTAAAGGGTTTTCAATTACACTAGTTACAAAATGCAATGGGAAAACGTTTTGTGTTTAAATGTCTCGTGTGGATAATTATTTAAATTAGAAGTAGTTTTGAGTAAGGTTTGTCGGGTTGATTGAGTATTCTAAAGGTTTGTAAAGCGTATCAATACCTGAATCATTGGATTCTAAAACAGCTAAAACTGTTATAAAATGTAGCAGAGCCAAAGGCTACGTGCTTATTGACTTCTGGGTAAGGACGATTTCCAACGAACGGCCTTATCGTAACTTAAAATTAGGTGATGTGAAATGAAGGCCAATTCCAAACCCATTGTAAAGCAGACAAAGCTCTCGCCTAATCAGTTTCAAAACCAAGTTGTTTGCATGTGACGATCTTAGCCAGACCCGCCTTTTATTTGGTTCGACGAGGAGAGACCGTAATGCTTTTGTTTATGAGTTTTTATGACTTCTATGGCCCATTGTAGCAGTTAGTTATATTTTAGTATCACTTTATAATTTTTACAAATACAACAATGTTTTTTTATGATCAAACCAAAAAGCCTAGCAAGGCGGAGCAGCGCGAACCACGACTGTATGCGAAACTGACCCTAATAGTGGTCAGACGGGAACTTTGTCGACAGTACATTGTCAGACTTAGAGTCTGGCCTGTAATGAATGAATTACGCCAGCATCTACTATCTACATCATTCTAATATGTTATGCCCGCGACATTGTCCGCGTGGACATCATAAATTATCCCACGGAAATTACTTAATTAGATCAGGATATAAAATAGTAAATTTCTTTTTCCAGCCCTTTAAAGTTACGACGTGAAGTAAGGTCAAACAAACAAATTCACTTTCACATAAACCTACCCACATTTATATTAATTAACCCTAGAATAATTAATAATATTACAAAACTCCCAACTGTTTAATGCATCATGCCAAGTTTGTGGGACACAAGCTTGGGAAAGGCAGAATGTTGGACTTGTGCTAATACATTTTGTAACATTGTTTTGCTCGAGACTCCAAACTCTGTTCTACTGCTGTACCTGCGCCTGATGCTAAATAATTCCCACCGCCACAAGTTACTCAGTTGGTGCAAGCAAATAACTCATATTTTAAATGAGTAGTGAAATGACACAGATGTAAAACGAAAAAATGTGTCATAGATTTTTGAAAAAAATTGTTACTGTTATCACTTTTGTTATGTTTTATGCCCTTGCACATTTAAAAAAATGGAATAGCTGATTTTAATAAGTAAAACCTAAAATATGACGTCGGATTTTAATGGAGGGAAATTAATATCATTACCGTACAGCAGCATTGTGTAAAAATTTAAATTGTGATTCCCTATGAAGTTGTGTGTAAATAATACTCAAATAGCAACATATAATATGCACTATAATTACATAAATACTTCACACAGCCAGCTATCCGAATTTTTTTTTAATATGGAAAAAATTCATTATGAATGTAGTGAATTTTGACATCGCACTTAGATCTATAACAAGTTTATTGCCTGTGGCTTTGCCCGCTTTAAAATTACATTATGAAGTGATACTCCACAGGTTTTTTATGTATTAATTGATTCTATATGTGTGTGAAATTATGTATGTGGAAAAATAAATGGTTTAAATGGTTTAAAGTCTATATCATCAAAGATATCGAACGTTTAAAATTTCAACTACCTCAAGCAGTTTGGTCTTGGTGTTAATAATCTCAGACAGTCAGTAGATCATACTTGAAAGTATCAAAAATTTGAGTTGTGTAACTAGAATGTCTTTAATAGAAAGAAACAATACTATTATTACTTGTGAAAGGGATTTCAATTCCACGGTATCATTCTCCATATCCCCTATGCTTTACCAATTTCGCAGAGACAAATTAAGCTTTTATCATTCGCGGACCGTCCAACCAGCCTCTGCTCATTTTCAAACCGCAAAAGGTTATCAAATCAAAGCTGTGAGCGGAGGGTTATAAACGTCTGTCCGAACAGTTAATATGATATGTCACCCTCACATTGTACGAGATCCACACTTACCCGCAGCTGTCTGCTGTTTCTGCTGTCGTAATTTTTTGAAACTGGTTTAAATCCATGAATTTTCATGTAAATTAGAGACAGACCAGATTTAAATTGTTTCAGCTTTACCATGACACGTACCACATTTTGTTACTCTGTTGCTCGTCAGAGTTTTAATTCATTTTCTTCAAATACTATAAAAATCCGTTGCCAGTCAGCTATTTAGTGAATTCGCCCGTTACTATCACAAAAAAATTGCGTGCGTTTAGTAGCTTAGTTAACTATGAATCTGAGTTACTAGTCAGACTCGCGTACCGAAAGAGTTCCTTACAACCGAATTGAATTATAATTAACGTAGTAAAATTCTTAAATAATAGTTATCGTTATCAGAAATCATATCATTGCAGTAGAAAAAATTGATCACAGATAGACGGAAGGATAAAAAAATAGTGTGTCTGTGTCAGCCCCGACGCACCACTGCTGTTTACTCCATTTGGGATAAGGAACCTAGGAAAACACAATGTGAACGGATAGTTAAAAATTTGTCAAAAAGTCATGTAAAATTTTTATTCAAAGTACTTTTGTAACAAATCTTTGTTGAAATAAAATGATTTTATAATGAAAATAGTTGAGTGGTCCATCTAATTGCTGCACGATATCGTAAAATACACGATTCAGATCTATAGATTTTATCTCTTCGGTGAACATAATATATGTTCTCGGGAGCCGTTGACATAAACAAATGCGCGTCTACTGTCTAGCTTAGAGCAAAGAGACAGAAATGCGACAGACTTCATTTTAGTGCAGCGAGACCTGCATAGAGTTTATAAAGTGTCGTGGTGAACAGAATTTATCACAGATGGCTTTGTGCACATTTTCTCATGACAAGTTTATTTTTTAATGAAGAATACTAATGATGCTGCTGTGAAATAATATTCCATTTTTTGTGTAACTTTATGTAACTGTGTGTAAGTTGTAGTACATATTCCTCGTCGTCAAATTTTGTTATTTGCTTTTAATAATAACGTATAATTTGACTGAGTACAACATTTCTCCCAAAAATGGGGGGGGGGGGGGGGGGTCGTCGTTCACTGGTTACGTGTCCCGGAGCCAAAATACGGAAGTACTGGTCAGTAAAATATTTCACATTACGGCAGCAAATATTTAAAATGAAACAACTCATATGAAATTATGATATTTAATTTTTATCATAGTTTTAGTTTGAACTGAAAAAGAAAAAAAAGAAAATTTCTAATTTAACAACAATTTCGGAAGAAGTTTTAAAAACATTTTAAAGTAAACAATTAAAACCTTAATATTTTAATCAACATATATATGATGTCATAGATTTACTGGCAACCTTGATTCTCATCTTGATTTCCCTGAAAAAAAAGTAAGTTAAACAGTATTTATTACATTTACATTTTAATCCGCATAGAATATGTTGAGGAGAGTAGGTAACATTTTTGGAGTGTGCGAGCAAGAGCTGTTCCTCTTGATTCCGCCTTCGCCATTCAAGTTCTGCTCTAACAGACGAACAGCAGGACCAGTACACAGTCGACATCCCTATGGCTCATACTACGCGTTTATCGCACTTTATCATGCGCACAGCCATATAGTGGAATGTAATACTGGCGTGTATTCCCACAAAGCTACAATCTGGATGTCTTCAAGTAGAAGTGAACAGGAACCTTCTTGTCCAACGCGCACCATCGTAGGCCACATCATCACGTATCATCAGATGAGATCGTTGCCTAGCGTTGATTTATTTCCAGTATCGTTTAACTGCACTGATAAATAGCCAACATTTCGCTTGCCAATGTTAGACATGGTCTCATTACGACAAAAATTTAATAAATAATTCAAATGTTATTTATTTTTTCTTTTATCGTGTATTTAATTTTGGAAGAATAAATATTAATTAAATATTACCGATGGAGTGTACTCAGGGCACTGTTCCACTGGAACGCATTCATTTTGATCATTCCTCAGCATGTTGTCTGCACAGAGACAAGCTGGCTGCACACATCCAGGGGCAATGGCGGGACAAGCTGGTGGGTTCTTCAAGTCTTTACAGGCCGTATAGCACTGTTCCAGTGAGCATTCGTAGTATTTCTCATTGGCTTTGCAATCTGTGAAGCGTTCGTTCAATTAAATTGCTAAATGACAACAAACCACTGAAATTATGTTAACAGTTTCTAAAGTAGTCATCGAATATATTTCTTACCGAATGGTTGGGGTGTATCGTTATCACTCGGAGCTGGATTATCGTTGTCCTTCGAAAGAAGTAAGGGCATGGATATAATTCGGATAACGAGGATAACCGTTTGTATTAATATGACTAAGATAGAACAAAAATGAATGAAGTGAAACTAAATATAGGATTTGTCAAAACTATCTCAAAACTGAAACGCACAAATAAAATATAAAAATCCTAATTTTAAATACTTCACTTTCATATAAAATACTTAAATACAATTTACCGATGGAGTGTACTCAGGGCACTGTTCCACTGGAACGCATTCATTTTGATCGTTCCTCAACATGTTGTCTGCACAGAGACAAGCTGGCTGCACACATCCAGGGGCAATGGCGGGACAAGCTGGTGGGTTCTTCAAGTCATTACAGGCCGTATAGCACTGTTCCAGTGAGCATTCGTAGTATTTCTCATTGGCTTTGCAATCTGTGAAGCGTTCGTTCAATTAAATTGCTAAATGACAACAAACCACTGAAATTATGTTAACAGTTTCTAAAGTAGTCATCGAATATATTTCTTACCGAATGGTTGGGGTGTATCGTTATCACTCGGAGCTGGATTATCGTTGTCCTTCGAAAGAAGTAAGGGCATGGATATAATTCGGATTAACGAGGATAACCGTTTGTATTAATATGACTAAGATAGAACAAAAATGAATGAAGTGAAACTAAATATAGGATTTGTCAAAACTATCTCAAAACTGAAACGCACAAATAAAATATAAAAATCCTAATTTTAAATACTTCACTTTCATATAAAATACTTAAATACAATTTACCGATGGAGTGTACTCAGGGCACTGTTCCACTGGAACGCATTCATTTTGATCGTTCCTCAACATGTTGTCTGCACAGAGACAAGCTGGCTGCACACATCCAGGGGCAATGGCGGAACAAGCTGGTGGGTTCTTCAAGTCTTTACAGTCCTTATAGCACTGTTCCAGTGAGCATTCATAGTATTTCTCGTTTGCTTTGCAGTCTGTTTGAAATATTATAATTTTACTTAAAAAATTAATTCTACTCTATTTCAACCATTATCATTATTGTCCTTATCCCATTTCTTAATCAAGAGGTCGGCTAACTTATCACAAGGTATTAGCGTATTTGCTAGTTTTTAACGAATTCATATGATCCCTCAACCCAGAGAGGAAACTAGACCATATTTTTGGGAATATGCTGTTAACTTGGTCTATAAATACTGCTATCAAATACAACCGGGATCACAGCTTCACGTGCCATTCAAAGCACGGAATCATAGTGCTTTTCAGACAATCAGGTGATTCAGTTTATAATGTCCTTACCAAACTGGGGAAAGTCTCACAATGTGGTATTAAAGATCCCCATCGGGAATCAAACCCGAGACCTTCAGCGTGTGTCACTGCGCCACGGAGGCCGATTCTAATTGTATTTCCACAAACGCATTATGTGTTCTCAAGCTAATTATTTAATGAGATTATTATAAAAGAATAACTTCTTTCTTTTTACCTGATGGCTGCATTTTGCTACAGTCAGTGGCCACAGATGTGGCGCCAACAGCTACAGCGACAAAAATTAGTAAAACGGCAACTCTAGCCATATTTGATTTTATCTTGAATACAGATATAGTACTAAAGTGATTGAGTGTTAAAACTCAGCTGTTTATATAGTACTGAGTTTCTAGGTACTTTATTGCTGAAGGCTGCTTGGTTCGGAAAATTTTGGCTCAACATAAAGTGTGTTGTTTGCCAACACATGAGTTCTTTATGTTATATAGTGCAAGTATATCAGCAAAGAAAATTTATTCGACTTCAATTTATTGATTCTATAAAATCGGAGAATTTGACCAAATTATAAAAATTTTTGTATTGTTTTATAAAGTCTGATTATTTAGTTGTCACGTGTTCTTTAACTGCACAAATTAGTCTGTGTTTTGAGAGGAGATGATCAAAACAAACCACGATACTCAGTTCACGAAACAATACGTTATTTATTCAGATATTACACATTTGTCTTAGATTAGACGAGAATAATGTATGACGCAATAATATAGCGCTGTGCGCGCGTGGTTGGCTAGGGGCGCGGGGAACGACTGGCGAGCCCCGAGTCCAAAACGTCAAGTCAGCATACTGTGACGTATGTGCCCCTACATCACACCCCCCTAGAATTTGGTACGATGAAAAATACATAAATTTTGAAATCACAAACCAAATTATAACTACTAAGATATGACTCGATACAAACAAAGAATGCGCTGCGATAAACCTACAACAACAATGCGTAACATGATAGCTTTGCTTACATCATGACTCTGTAACAGTTCAATGTTCATGCTAAATCATTAAGTATACATTGCTGGCAATATACATTACTGTTTGTACATTATTAAATTTAAACAATCAAGTTCTTATATACTAGATCAAATATATATTTTTTACCAAACTGTGAACGAAATGCCTTTTATTAAAACGTAAGTAATATTTGTGAACTAAAGTGAGAAAAATAAGTAAATGCTAAAACACTTATGAAAATATCACCTTAGTGGGTGTGGGCTGCTCTGTGCGTACTGCAGACAGCTCCTGCGTCTCGATGGCCTTACCCACTACAGCACTCACTCTTCGTCTGATCCACTTTCCCGTACACTGCTTGCAACGTAGTAAACATAGCCAACACATAATGATTGTGAAAACAATTATAGCTCCTATAATCATAATTCCAACGAATTCCGTTTTGCCTTTGAGGTCCTCAACCTGTTGACTCATCTGCTGGTTGACGATGTTTACTTCTTCGTTCTTAGTGTTATATTGTCCCATTGCAATTTATTTTAAGTAGGTGTAAATTTATATTTTAAATATGATTATATTTTAGGCGTGTGTCACCGCTGCTTTACCAAATAAATTTAAGATTAAAAGAAATTGTAATAAAGTACGCACATGCTTAAACTATTTTGCTTACCTAGTATGACCTTAATTACTAGAAACGTGCTGGCATCTTTGTTACGCGTCCACTGCGCGTTTTCTGCAGCGGTGGTCTATCACCGCGTACATTGCCGTGCACTGCTTCCGAACCCGTCTTGATTTCTGTACTTGGTGGCGCAACCGTGCTTTCCGAATCATTAAGAACGTATGCCGGTTTCAGTCTATCGATAGAGATATTTGCCCGCCTGTTTGGTAGCTGCAGTTCGAAAACTTTCGAACCTCTTTTAATGACCTCGAAAGGACCATCATACGGGGTTTTCAAAGGCTTCCGAACTGCATCATCTCTGACAAACACATGTGTGCAAGATTTTAAATCTCGATGCACGAACCAGTTTTGGTTACAATGATGATTAATAGCGATAGGTCTGAGCCTGCTAATTGCTTCGCGTACGTTCTCAAGGACACCACTTGAGCCACCCTGTACAGAATTACCTGTTGAAAAATAGTCACCTGGTAATCGTAACGGCTTGCCGAATGTATATTCGGCTGCACTGACGCCGTTGTCGCTACGTCCCGCAGCGCGAAGTCCTAATAACACCGTTGAGAGTTCGTCTACCCATGACCTTGAGTCTAGGCGAGCCATCATCGCTGCTTTGAAACTGCGATGCCAGCGTTCCACGATGCCGTTAGCCTGTGGATGGTAACTAGTGGTCCTTACCTTTTCGACCCCTAAGTACTTCATCAAATCGGTGAATAACTGGCTTTCGAATTGCCGCCCTTGATCCGTTGTTATTCGGCAAGGACAACCGTATCGCGTGATCCAGTTATCATATATTACCTTAGCGACAGTTTCCGCCGTAATATCCTTTATCGGTACTGCTTCCGGCCAGCGCGTACCTCTGTCGATCATGGTGACAAGATATCTATACCCTTCCTCAGTCGTGAGTAAAGGTCCGACAATATCAACATGTAAGTGTTCGAAACGCTCTGCCTGTTTAAAAGCTCCGTATTCTGATATTGTATGCCTACCGATCTTTGCTTTTTGACACCTAATACAAGACTTGGCCCACTTACCTACGTCTGTGTTCATACCCGGCCAAAAATATCTTTTCGCAACCAATCTGCGTGAAGCTCGAATTCCTGGATGGCTTAAGTTGTGCAAATTATCAAATACCTGACGCCTAAATTCCTTAGGTAGGTAGGGTCGAGCGGTCGATGTTGATATTTCGCAATACAACTCGTGGTCACATGTAGGCACAAATATGCTTTTAATGCATACGCTGGTGCCGTCGTCTGTATGACGTCGTTGCGAAATGTAGGTGTCCAATTTCTGCGAATCGGCCAGCCGTTCCAAATCTAATGGTGCTGGGCATGAAATCGTCGCTACACGCGATAAGGCATCGGCCACACTATTGTGTTTACCTTGTACATGCCGAATATCGGTTGTAAACTCGCTAATGAACAATAGCTGCCTTGTACGCCTCGGCGTCTCCGCGTCAGTAGCTGATTTTGATCTTGAGAACGCGTGTACTAGCGGTCGGTGGTCCGTATATATGACCAGCGGTCTGCCTTCGAATATTTTTCTAAAATATTTTAAGGCAGAATAAATGGCTAATAATTCTCGATCATACGTACTATAACGCTGTTGCGGTGTCGTCAACTCCTTAGAGAAATACCCAAGAGGCTTCCACAAACCTTTTTCCATTTGTTGTAGAACTGCCCCTATGCACGTGTCCGACGCGTCGGTCATTAGCGCCAACGTAGCGTCCGCGCTCGGGTACGATAACGTCGCAGCGTTCTCCAGTTGCGACTTACATTCTCGAAATGCTGATTCCGCATCCGGTGTCCACACAATGGGTGTTTTGTCGTTCTTCTTGGCGTTACTTAGGTATTTTGTTAAAATACATTGACTTTTTACCGCCTGTGGGATGTGTTTCCTGTAAAAGTTTACCATTCCTAAGAACCGACGAAGTTCATTGATGTTCTTTGGTTTCGGATAGTCACAGATGGCTTTGACTTTATCGTCCAAAGGCCGTATCCCATTGGAAGTGACGCGGAAACCAACGAAATCTAATTCGGCAGCTCCAAAACAACTTTTCGCCAAGTTGATCGTTATACCAAACCTGTTTAACCGCTCGAAAAGTAGCCGCAGGTGCTCTCGATGCTGTTCCTCGTTGTCACTGGCGATGATGATGTCATCAATATAGCTGAATAGAAAATCTAGCCCTTCTAAAACGGTATGATTCATGAAGCGCTGGAAGGTCTGGGCCGCATTCCGAAGTCCGAAGGTCATCCTCGTGAACTCGAATAATCCGAAGGGCGTGATAATCGCGGTTTTGTCGATATCCGCCGGATTAATTGGAATAAAATGATAGGCCCTGTTGACATCGATTGACGAAAAAATTTTCTTACCTGCCAAAATGTATGTGAAATCGCCTAAACGGGGAATGGGGTACCTGTCTGGTTTGGTTATAGCGTTCAGCTGCCTGTAGTCACCACAAGGACGTATATCTCCATTTTTCTTAGGTACCACGTGCAAAGGACTCGCCCACGAGCTCTTTGATGGTCTGCAGATGCCCATTTCCTGCATATTTTTAAACTCATCTCTAACCTTTTTGTAGCGGTCCGGTGGCAGCGGACGTGCCCGTGCGAACACCGGTGGCCCCGTGGTCTCTATGTGATGTTTCACTGTATGCTGTGGAGTCTCCTTAAACGAAATTGGTTTTGTTATATCTGGAAATTCATTTAGTAATTTACTATATGGGTGGCATTCGTCTACAGTTTTGATTGATGATACAGAACTATTTACGACACTTGCAATTATATTTTTTTTAGTATAATTATCGATAAGCCTTTTTGTTTTAAGATCGACAAGCAAACCATAATGGCTTAGAAAATCCGCTCCGATTATGGGTTGCTTGACGCCTGCAATAATAAACGTCCATTTAAAAATTTTACCTAAACCCAAATCAATATTCATACAAGTTGTACCATAAGTATTTATACGCGTGTCGTTTGCGGCGTATAGATTATACTCGCTTTTGTCGCAACTAGCTTTACGCCTAACTACACCAACAGGTATCACTGACACGTTCGCTCCTGTGTCAATAAGAAAACTTTGACCACTATTATTGTCTTGCACACATAGACGGCGATTAACATTGCCTATGCAGGGTCCCGTCGTCGACTGCACAGCTTCTAGTTTCCCTGGTTGACTTTTCCTTTCCAGCTGCAAGGACTCCTGCACTTAAAAGCCTTTGCTCCGAAACGCTGATGAAAATAACACAGCTTCCTGCCCGACGGTCGTCCTTGCTGTGTATCGTAGTCCTTGCGGAACTGTGTCCCGACGCGGCGATCCTCGTTCCAGCGTCTTCTCTCTCTACGCAGCTCCGCCACTTCCATGCTGAGCTCTTCCATCTTTGCTGTAACACTGCTCGCTTCGCTACTTCCGGTCGACACGCTAGCTACTTCTACTGGCTTCAGGCTCTCCATAACCCTATCGGCCATCGCTGCCAACTCCGTCAAAGCCGTTACACTGGAGGCTGCTAACGCCGTTCTGACTGCAACCGGTAGGTGGCCTTGCCATAGCGTTCTGAGCGCGTTATCCTGGAAGCTAGTGCCAGCCAGGTTCTGCATACATCTAAGCAACTGAGAAGGCTTCTGCTCACCAAGCTGCATCTCTCCAACGAGCCTCTGTATTTTTCTATCCTCTGACTCCTGATAGACGCTCAACAACCTTGCTTTGATTGCCTTGTACTTCTCCTTTTCCGGCGGCTTCTGAAGGATGTCCGTTACCTGAGGTAACACTTGCTTGCCCAATTTCGTGACAAGTAGCTGGAACTGTGCGGCATCACTGGCATGCTGCGGCAAAACAGCAGCTTCGTACTGCAGGAACCACAGCTCCGGTTGATCCGTCCAGAAGTCCGGTACGCGTGCGTCGACGGAGATTCCTTTGACCTCCTTATTCTCTTCCGCCATTTTTACACGCGCGGTGATAAAAAAGGTAGTTATATATCTAATATAGCCTACCTAGCCAACCGAAAGTGAGTCGCCCCCTAATAGCGTGGAACTGAGTATGTACAACACTGGAACAGTTCACTAAAACGGGTCACCAATATAAAGTCTGATTATTTAGTTGTCACGTGTTCTTTAACTGCACAAATTAGTCTGTGTTTTGAGAGGAGATGATCAAAACAAACCACGATACTCAGTTCACGAAACAATACGTTATTTATTCAGATATTACACATTTGTCTTAGATTAGACGAGAATAATGTATGACGCAATAATATAGCGCTGTGCGCGCGTGGTTGGCTAGGGGCGCGGGGAACGACTGGCGAGCCCCGAGTCCAAAACGTCAAGTCAGCATACTGTGACGTATGTGCCCCTACAGTTTAATTATTATTATTTTAAATACAAATTGTTTATTTTTCGATAAATAATTATTTTAAATACTAATTAGTAATGTGTTTAAAAAGTTATATTCAACGATGTGTAACAAGGTGACTGGGTAATTTTTGAATTTTCAAACCTACATTTCTATTGTGTGCTTCCCTTTAAATGAAATGAAAATGAAAAATGATTATTGCATCATCTACTTACAATTAATTTACAGGTTTTGGGGTACTCCTTTTAAGCTAAAGATAGCTTGTATTAGGAGACCCCGCTCTTCTATAGTGTATACAGATTATTGTATAATAATATTTCAAACCATTTTTGTTACATTTTTGAGGTAGATACACAAAAATACATATAAATGTCATTATATCTATTCCTGTTTGCGTGCTAGTAGCATTTGACAGATACAACTTTTAAACATTATTTATTAAATTTTTAGACTACTATGATCCATTTTTGTTAGTAATATCCTATAAGCTACGTTAATAGTTCTTTTATCGAAGTACTTAATTTTCAATTGAACTGTACCAGTTGACGTCAGGGAGTCGAAATCATACGTATTGTCTTTTGGGTACAAATGAAAATATGTTCAAATATTGACAGTCGTTTCAATAATTTTTACAAATGTTCAATTTCACTATTTGCCAGAATAGTCTAGACTGTAAATATATAAATATTACGCCATAATTTGCTTAATTTAATACGTATCAATATTGATATTAAATGCTAAATTTTTTTGTAAATTCAGTCTAGACGCGACCTAACCGTAAATGTATACAATGTACGATTTTTTTTATTTGAATTAATTAGTTACCTGAAAAATAGGACATCGTATTACAAGGTGGTGAGCGAATATCATAATTGTACAACAGTATGTCCAGCAGTGAACATTTCCCGGCTGCTGCTGCTGCTGAATGTCAGTTACAATAGTCGTTACGCAGCTAATAGTGTATATATGCCATTTTAAATAATTATCAAAAAAGTGTGCAAATATGAAACTTGTGATTCATTATGAAATTGGATGTTAATGCAAACATTTCCCGCCATTACAATACGATTATGGGAAAAGAAATTTTTTATAACTTATGACATTTAAATCACCTTAACCATAAGACATTTACTAACAAAGAAATCACTTTATTTATTCAAAGCGAGTAAAACGTCTAGAAACAAGTTAGGCTATAAAACGCTAAACGTCCCTAACGCTGTACCTTCACGAACACTCGGAGACAAATAGGGTACGGAGGAATTGAGCTTTGTTCCCTTTTTACCTTTGCTTATGTAAATGAGGTTGAACCTATCGCAGTTTGTGACAATGGGCTATATTAGGAATACGTATTCTGAAAGGATGTCTTTATCAAGGAAATCTCAAGCGCAGATACTTTCAACGAAGATTGATATCAGTTAGCAAAGCTTACTGTCAGGCTTTCTACACGTGCAGCCTATGGGTCAACTATACGCAGCGCTCATACAGCGCCTTACGCGTCCAATATAATAATGCGTTTAGGATGTTGTTTGTGCTCCCGCGATATTGCAGTGCATCGACAATGTTCGCGGAGGCGCAGACGGATGGCTTCCATGCAATCATCAGGAAACGCTGCGCCTCCCTGCAGCGCCGCTGTCGGGGGAGCACAAACAACATCCTGAGCGTACTGGGGGACAGGTGGACTCCCCGCTGCTGGAACACTGGTCACATCTGCATACTGAACATGACTAGTGGCCTGGCAGAGGGTATGGTCTTGGTCTGCCCATTTGACATTTGTGTAAATTAGAGATTATTACTTACACTAGGTTATTTACTTTAGTTTATTTACTAACTAAAATATGTAGCTAACAAACTTAGTGGCGATAATTTTCGTGAAAACTCCCATTTCTGTAGTGATTTGTAAAGCTTTTTTATCCTTTGTGCTACTCTGGTATCCTTCAGCGTAAACTTGCACTGGGCTATACAATTACTAAACAAAAAGTATACATGTATACATACTTATTAGATAAAGTTATCGTATAGTTTCTTTTATCACAATTGGGAAATGGTCCCCATTGGACGCGATAAAACTTTCCTAGGAGGGTGCCGCGGGCCAAATGGAAAGTTCTACGCTCCACTGCTTTATCCGGAATCGCGAACATACTGGGCACTCGGGTCAACTAAGGCAACAGGCATTTTTCATATATAGGAGGCAGGCGGAGATAAAAAATGCCCTACCAATAATCAAACCAAATACCAATAATTATCCCCACTGGGAATCGAACCCGAGACCTCCGGATTATAGCCCTACTGAGCTAGTAATAAAGTAACGTATAAAAATATTTCGAAGTTTATAAGGAGTTCAAATTTTAAAATATGATTTTCTACTCTGACATCACATTATACCGATGAGTATGTAGCTATTAATTTTAGCCTCCAAGACAGTTTCCGATTTTTATTAGCTTCTCGGTTTTAGTGGACCTGCCTGAAGAGTAAGTATCTCGTTTTAAGGAACATGAATTAACTATTTAATAGCTCAGCAGTAGCGCTGGAATTATAGGGTGTCCTAAATTCCTCACCTCTAGTATCTAGGTAACTGGGTTCCAGTGAATTTATAGCTTGGTTTAGGCGTTTAATTACTGATAGTCAGCATGGGGGCCCGATGCCCGGTGGTGTTTAGTTATTCATCGGATAATTTATACTTCAACAACGTTCATCTTCAATCCTATCCTACTAATATTATAAGTGTGAAAGTTTGGATGTTTGGATGTTTAGATGTTTGGATGTTTGTGACGCTTTCACGGAAAAACTACTTAATGGATTTGAATGAAACTTTACAATAATATAGCTTATACATCAGAATAACATATAGGCTATAATTTATAAAGACATATAGTGTAAATTGTACAAAATCACACTTATAATATTAGTGGGATTACATGGGCAATTTTGGCATAACAAAAACGCGTAGCCTAGCAACCGACCATAGAATATGTAAATTCGTATATACAAACTTTCGCGTTTATAATATTAGTGTGAAAACTATTTGAATGTACTACGTCAGATATTGAAATTTATTTTGTTTCTTTAAACTACGAAACAGAATAAACACTATTTTGTACCTTATGCTGTATAATAATTTGTCATATACGTCACCTGTGCCTATCGAACAAGTAGAATACATCCTGAAGTACACGCGGACAAAGTCGCGGGCGGAAGCTAGTGCTGAATAAGTTTACCATCACAACACAAACAGTATGTTCAGTGTGGGATTCAGATTTGACCTGAAAGAAATGGTTCTTGTTGTAAAAAAAATATCAGAAATTCAGGAACGATCGAAAGCTCAAATCGAATAATTGAGGTTTTAGATGAGCACACTTTCCATCAAATAACCTTATAGGTACTTACCAACAACAAACTTTATTTCTCCACCATTAGGTCGAATTCCGAGTGGCTTACACTCAGATGCTCACTGACACATTCATTTTTCATTTCATTTTTTCATTTTCATTTATTTCTTTTATTTATATTCATAACCATGTCTTCGGTCTTTTGTTTGTTTCATGGGGGTGGGGTCCGGTGATCGCCGACACGTGCCCGATACGATCTCATCAATCGATAACTTTTACTCAAAGTTCATTGAGCAACATTCGGATTTATTACAGATTGCCTCAATGTTGATTTTATCAGGTAATATTTTCGAAAATATTGATTGTCTGATTGACTCTAAAGCTTGTTTATGAATATTATCGTCGACTTCGCCGTGTCGAAATACACGGCCTGATTCCACTATCCCCTTTTTACAATTGGTCAACCAGAAGCCGGCACCATTACGCACGGAGCCTTTAACTTCTTCATTGTTATGCGTACAGCTAAGGAGTGGAATTCCCTGCTTGATTATGTGTTTCCCGAACATTATAACCTGAATGACTTCGAGGTCAAAGTAAATAAGCTACTTTTACCGCAACCGTGTACCTTAGATCAGAAAATTGTGGTCAAACGGAATCCTATCTTATGTACCTTTTTTTAAAGGCTCTGCAGTGATACGCCATTATTGTCTTCGGCAGGATTATTCATTTCAGCAGTAACATCGTTAAAAAAAAGCGTATACAAATGTAATCATCATTTGCTGCCACTTTATTTTGTAAACTCGAAATAGTGCGCGGACGCGTAAACTGGCTGCATTTCCGTATATATTCATGAAGCAATTCAGTTAGTTTCACGTTGTAGCTGTTTGTTTATGAAAACTAAATGTGTACGCATATTCAAATGTCGTCATACAAATATCAAAGAAAACACAAATCTTCTCACTCAAAAACGTTTTATTAGTATTATTTTATCAGCAATCTGGACCTTCCTGGATTTTCCTGGAACAAACAATATGTCTTCAGTCGCGAGACTATACAAGTGTACGCCTTTGCTTCACATAGATGTCACTAGTAACATAATAAATGGAGATGTTAAAGTGTTTTCCCAACAATGAACTTCGTCTCATTTACATACTAAAATAAACTTTGCCACAGAACCATCAGTTGTACCAAATCCATTATAAAATGGAGTTCTACTTGGGGTATATGTCCCTTCGAGCCTTTTCGGCTATTTGATAAATAATGATCATTGTCATCACCTAAAGTCCATTGATGAACATGAGTTTCTACGTCAGACTTTTCACATGATTATTAGTCACTTTAACTTTCTATAATTCAAATTCGAAAAAAAAAATTGTTTTATTTCATTTCATAAAGTTACTTACAGAAAGAAGGTTGAGACCTTCTTGTAAGTATAAAAAATACCTGTAACAGAAGGTCTCACTCTTCCATAACAAAACTAGTGTTTATTATTTATATTTCAAGAAATGTGTACTTATGCTAACATGTTAATTTATATTTTATATTATAACAATAATTTTTAACAATTGTTGTAAACAATAACAATAATAAAGGAAAAGTAATTTAATTTATGTAATTTAGAATTGTGAAGAATAATTTGCGTCTGGGAGGATAGAGAAAGGGAGTGTGGGCGTGTGTGTGTGTGTGTTCTATTTCTGAGCATAGCTAGGCAGCCGTAGTGGACATAGCCGTAGACGTATTACATAGTACTTTATTTTAAGTGGTAGTGTTTAGTGTTGAAGTATAAGTTGTTCATTCATCTGAAATGTTGTCACTTCAGTTGAAATGTGTGTATCTCGCAGCGAATTGTATTGAAATACCTTTGACTTAAGAACATTTATCAATGGGAACACAGACGCCTTCACTGTTCCTCAGCAATTCGTCCTTGCAGAGACAAGCTGGCTTGAAGCAGCCTGGAGCTATAGAAGGGCAAGCTGGAGGCGACTTCAAGTGTTTACATTCCGTGTAACATTGCTCCAGAGAGCACTCATAGTACTTCTCATCGGGTTGGCAATCTGAAAAAATTTCAATAATTTTAAATTAATTACTCAACGAATGAAATTTCATAATACATTGAAATCTGGATAACTGGGACCTTCAGGATCTGCAAATTTGTCTCACTTAAAGAGGTGTTACACTTACCCAGTGTTTCAGATACCTCAGTGTACCCAGGTATAAATGTCTTCTTTACATAAGGTTCCATAAATAGATGTGAAGAAAGAGGTCATTACAGTTATAGAGGTGTTAAAAATTATGAATACTTTGCATTCGCGCAAAATCTTGTGCCTTTTCTTTAATCATAGCTCCAGTACGAGGGGTGTGAAATTGATGTCATATAAAATAATTGCCTATAAACGAATTTAATTTTTAAATTATTCTTTAAACTATTGTCTCATTTAAAGGGGTAAAATACACTCGCTGTCTCAGTTATAGAGGTAACTATGACGATAAAATCGAAATAATGAATCCCAGATTTAGAGGATCGCTGGGTCCCACTAACATAGGTAATTCAGTGCTAAGTGTCGGGACATCAGCATGAGTTCCAGCTATGTAGGTTTCTCTCTTATCCAGGTCTCAATTGACCAAGCTTCATTGTAATACTAACTCCAGCACTGTGTCTGTGGTTGCACTAAGTCAATGTCACTGATGTCATTGAGACAAATAAAGAATGCCGATTTATCAACATACAACAGCAGAATTGTCATTTCATTTCAACACTATATCAGGTAAAAAATGACAAATTAATTGTATTCTGACATTGAGGATTGATTACAAATAGGTAGGATAATTAAATGATCGTGCCTAGATATCAACAAAGTCAGTGCAATTAGATTACGTTGTTTAAAACCATCAGGAAAAAATGTATAAAAAGTTGTTTCTTGGCATAATGATTTGACGTCCCATTTCTATATACGGGTAAAAATGAATAAACTGACGAATAAAAGAATTTTTTTTTTTTATTAAAGATAGACCAACACTTGACCTCAATCTCACCTGACGGTAAGTGACGATGAGGTCGAAGATGTTACGTGTTGGTCTAGAAGGTGCCTATTTACTCTTCTTTTGAAGATTCCCAAGTTGTAGTTTTCGGGGAACACGGAAACCGGTAGTGCATTCCATAGTTTTGCAGTCATCATCAGCCGGGAAACGTCCACTGCTGGACATAGGCCTCCCTCATGGTACGCCACATCGACCGGTCCCGAGCCACCTGCATCCAGCGACTCCCCGCGACTCTAACCAGGTCGTCGGTCCATCTAGTAAGGGGACGGCCTGGTAGACGTTTCCCGGTACGTGGTCGCCACTCGAGAACCTTTACTCCCCACCGGTTATCGGTTCTTCGAGCGATGTGGCCTGCCCATTGCCACTTCAGCTCACTGACTCGTCGAGCTATGTCGGTGACCTTCGTTCGTCTACGGATTTCCTCATTCCGGACCTTATCACGTAGAGAAATTCCGAGCATAGCTCGTTCCATTGCTCGCTGAGTGACTTTGAGCTTGTTTATTCGGCCCACAGTAAAAGACCACGTTTCGGTTCCGTATGTCATCACTGGCAACACGCACTGATCAAAGACTTTTGTCTTTAGACGCTGAGGTATTTTGGACGAGAAGATATGCCGTAATTTCCCGAACGCTGCCCAGCCGAGTTGGATTCTTCGGTTGACCTCTTTGTTTTTGCAGTACTCACGATAAATGTGGAAGCGAAACGCTTGGTGCGAGCTGTAGGAATATCTACAGTGTACGGGTGAAGGTCTGCCGTTCTTCTGTTTGACCGGTACTTGAACGGCGAAGGTGGAATCAACAAAAATAGCTCTTGCGCACACTCTCCAAAATGTATCCTATAAAATACCGAAAGGCAGGCAACCTGACGCCTATGTTCGAGGCTTTGGAACTTTGCCTTATGTAGCGTATCGTTGCCTATCAGTCTCATAGCTCGACGCTCCACCGAGAGAAATAAAAGATTGGCTTCGCACTTTGGTTTTGAGTCACGTAAATGACGGCCAATGATGTTAACAGAGCTTATATATTTTTAATTAGCACAAGTGTTTACTTACCAAGTGGCTTCTTCACATCAGGATTGCTTCTGTACTGCCTGACATGAACAGAATTGACCCCTGCGGCAATGACAAACAGTACCAAGACAACAGCTAGAGATGCCATCTTCAATACCTAGAACAAACAGCTTACCTCGAAGTATACTGGCAATATGGACAACTCAGGTTCCATAAACCAGTTATATATTTTTTCCGGTTAGCTTGTTCTTTATTCAGAACCACAGCATGTAGAAAAATTTGACATGATATTTTAGATCCAAATTTTATGTGTAACTAACTAGTTCTCAGTCCCATGTCTTCCCTCGAGTAAACTACACGCGGTTATCTTCTACCCGATGGGTATAAGGATTTAAATATTACGTCAATCATTGGTACGGTTGAAGTGTGAAATTGAAACAAAACAGACGAAAATTTTAGTAAATTACAATACATAAAAATATTTTTCATGGCACTGCTGTTTTTTACCATTGCATATTGCATACATATCCTTTGTCATGTTTTACTTTGTTCTTTAAAAAAATGAAAAATGCAAAGTTATTGTAATTGGCTTTGCAACAATTATTACCTTTGTTAACATATCAGTATAAATTTTCCGATGTTTTTTGGATGTACGAATTATTCATAATTTATGTACCTGATGCTAAATAATAATATGGGCGTATCTCAATAAGCGTGATCAAATTATTGAGAATATTTGTTATCTTACAAAAAAAACACAGTTATGAATATAAGAGTATATAGGCTGTCATTTTGGCAGCAGACTTAGATGCCATGGTGGTAGTAAGCGAAGCACAAAAAAATATAAAAACGCGCTATCGACAACTAAACCGAGTACTGATACCGTCACTGCCGACGCTAGGATGTAGAACTAGTATAAGCTTCGGCAAAAACAGAAGGCAGACCGTAGATAAGAAATCAATTCTTAAAATCGCAATGATCGACTGTACATTTTTAGCCCCAGACGCAAAAAGAGAGGTGTTATAAGTCTGACGCCAATGTCTTTGTATGTGTCTATATGTGTCATCGGGTATAAGTTCCTTGGTCATCGTAGCTCTCGAACGTATGGTCCGATTTTGATGTGTTTTTTTTTAATACGTGAAAGCATAATTTCTTGCTCTGGTTCTTACTCGTTTTTTTTTCAAAATATTTAATTTAATTTACCTGTACAAGAATCTTAACAGGAATGTACTACGTCTATCATGCAAACCCTAACCTGTGAGTGATCTGGATATCTTAAACATAAATATTTATAGAAGCTTAGTTTGAATTAGTTACTTATTAGACTAAATCTAAGCTAGATTGTAATTAGAAAATAATTCAGGAGAAAAAACTGCGTAGGCATTGTTCCCAATGCTATGTTCTATTAGTAACATCCTGTATATTGTTACAAGCTACCAGCACGGACTTTGATTAATTAGCTTACTATGCAAATGTGCGGTTACACCTATTGACGTAGTGACGATGACGTCACCAGAATCGTGATTCGAAGGTTGTGATATTTATCTGATTACGATGCTATTTATTCTGTTTCTCTCACTCAGTACTCCACTATAAGCTCCATGGACTTGCCTGTTTCACAACTGCACATTGTGTCACGTAGGGAAACTAATTCTTCTTAATTGTTTGAATCCAATTACACAACGAGCTAAAAAAGTCGGCACATTGTTGAATTTGCCAAAGGTTAATCGAATTTAGTTAGGAAGTTAAAAATCTGGTGGTCAGATTACTTTATCGAATAAAACTATTTATTAGATTTCCACAGTACGTGTATTTCTTAATTACATAAAGAAAGGAATTGTGATCCCCAGCCGTGTTGTGACTTTTTTTAAGGGTGGGAAATCTTTTAAATATGTTCGGCGTTGCGGGGACCCCCCGATGTCGAGTCATGTTTGCCGTCCCGGGAACATGTGATTGTTCCGTGATTCGGCTAGCAACCACATCCGACTCTTTTACTCGTATATGCATAATTTATCTCGAATGTATTTATTTTCTCTTCTGTGCAAACCATCAATCCAAACCCTACCAAAAACATCTACTGAATCTATGCAAACCTACCAAAACCAAACAGGACGTACCTGCCTCGACATACCTCCTTGGCAATCCAGCTTGGTAAAACTTCCAGCGTCATGAGTACGTTTGAACCAAGCAGTCGTCCCGGTTCGGTTTTCTTATATTGTTTCAGTTTTAATTAGAATACTATAATTTATTAAGATTAATCAGTGAAAATAAAGACACTTTTCACACACACAATTCAAGTTGATAAAAAGAAAACTTCCAAATTAGGATTAATATAGGAATAAATAATAATAAACTATAAGAAAGAAATACACAATGCCATTAGTCATGATTATGAGATGATATAATATAAGCCAAGCACGTCCATATTTATCGCCTAGGTATAGTCTTTTTTCTCAATCCCTCGAGGCGCTTAGAGCTCCATGATTAATGTTAATAATCGTTAGTTGCTATCTTGGGCACTCCCATTGTTAATCTGTGTCTACTAACAAAACACAGTTCAAATATTTTACTTTGATCCTGATATATTTTAATACGAGCTATACTTATAAGTGCAAATGTGAGTTTTGTTCTTTACATCGTAACAAAGAGCTCATCACTTGAGGTTTCAACCGACATCGAAAAGTGGTTCTCAATTCGTCTGTATGTTTTTTTTGTATGTGTGTGTATGGTGCGCGATAATTCTGCCAGTTATTTTTTAATTGATAATTATTTTTAGAAGACTTCAGAACTGTTCTCGCATAAATTCTATCGAAATTGATTCAGAGCTTTTTGAGAAAATCAACAAAAACCAAGCATGTACCCAGATAATTCTAGTTCTAAGGGTGAACATTTTAGGGAATGAATGCTGTAGACGGCAGTTGAAGTCGATTTCTAGTTCATTTTGAACCCATTACGCACACGCATAATACGCATAATGCTGATTATAAACTCACCAGTAATACCTATATTATGGGCTAAAGTTCGTTTAAGAGGATTTTGGAAGTATTGGTAGATGAAGTCACATGCAAAAGCTTGTAAATGCACAAAGAATTATATAGAACAGATTTCTTGTAAAACTACAAAATTAACGCGTTAAAGAATAACAATAACAATAACGAAATAACCAAGCGAGGATCCGCCATATCGCCATAAGTACCACGCTTTGAAGAAGGCAGAACATTTGCAGTCGGGATGGCATTCGTATAAAGATCCTGCAAAAAACCTTGAGAAGACATGTCGTTGTCCCTTTCTAAAGCTGTAATCACAGGGATTTAATACACTGTAACTATATTCATACGCAGTCAAAGCATTCGTGCTGAAAATGATTATTGTTTAAACAAAACTTCTGCGACATTACTACACTTTTGTAACTTTTTATTCATTTTAAAGTTTTAATACAGTGGCGTAGCTAGGGGGGCAAGGGCCCTTGTGCATAGGGAGAGAATCGGGCCCTCCTCCCCTCTTTCCGCGTAGTTTGAACTTATATTGGCCTTCAAAATTATTGATAGGGAAAAAGAATAGGAAACAGTGGGTTGAATCATCCCTAGTAGGCTAAATCGATACGTCGTCTATATCTTCTATCTTCTTCTATTCTTATCTTCTATCTAAATCTTTCTATCTAAATTTTTTTTTCATTTTTTGAATTTTTGAATTTTTTTTTAAAGCTGAGGCTAGAGGGCCTCCTGAGCTCCGGGGCCCTGGTGCACTGCACCACCTGGCCCTATGATAGCTACGCCACTGTTTAATATGCATTTGAACGAGTACCACGGCTATACTCTCCAGAGGTGTGAAGTTAGTGAGCGAAATGCACTAGTTTGCAGCTAAGTTGCTTCTACCGTTTGCATATGTGTGAGTAATGTGTAAGACTTTTAAATAGAGTGAATCGCTGTCATTTAGTCTTAACAGACATATTATCGAGAAAACTACGAGTATATAGAAAAGTTTTGAGGCTTGCTATAGGCAGGGCTGTCACCGTTTTTTTCTTTTTCTTGTTTTTCAAACTCGTTGCATTGCATTAGCCTCTTTACTACAATAAAAATATGGATATGTCTGTTTTCGTTTGTAATTATTTATTATTATTTATTGAAATTAGTAATCTTAGGGCTATATAATTATAATGTCAGACATGATACTGTGACTGGCCACTGTAAACTGTCACTACTTACTGCTTCTGTTATTATGAAATATGTCTGAGCACGCTTCCATCCTGCGGCTTTTCTACGTCTGTCATTTGAGACACAGTCAAAGTTCAAGACTATTAAAAATAAGTAATAAATGTAAGCATGCTAGCGAGCAAAGTTAGCTTGGATTTTTTTTATATAACTCGTCACATTTTCATATAAGACGTTGCCCGTTGAATGTGACTCAGTAGGCGAGCTATTTTGTGTAGTAGGGTAATATTTATCAACTTGCACACATTCCCGGGTTTATTAGGCGTTTCCTCACCCCTTCACGTTGGGGAACAAAATGAAAATGCGTAGTTCATTCGTCACGAAACAAATTTATGGCCAACACTAGTTTTACTCACGAATTTTCTTGAGTGTACAAGTGTGCAATAACAATACATATTCATCTGCTGTATTTTCCCGTTTGTATGTATATTTGTTTGTCTTAACTTAGTAAGAACTTAGCACCTAAACGCACGATACATCGTAGCCATCGTGTGCCAAATAACAAGGCACACATACGCTGCTGTTCTTCCCGAGGGATTATATCTGAAGTCAATCCAAACGACATCGCGGGAAAAAGAAGAAGCTATATATTACTATTGTCGATTCGATTGATAAATAAAGTCAATTATAAGCTACTTTCTTAATCAAGTCAATTATAAGTAAATATATTATGTTTTCAAAAGGATTAAGGTGTAAAAAGACATATAGTAAATACACGAGCCTCCTGAACGTCCGATACAGTTTCAAATTTAAAAGTTTTCCAACCAAACCAAAGCTTTAATATTTTCCGAAATACATATAAAATTTTCCTCAAAAGCAGTTTGTTAAATACATTATATATTTTGGGCAATCCTAAACACAAAAAGTGTCACAACTAGATGCAATGAGTTGAAATACTCGTGTGTATCTCGATCTTTAACTAATGAGAGTTTGAAGGCGAGAACCAGATTTATTTGAGACAAATCAATAACTTATTTCACTTATTGTTCGTAGTTGTTGATTAATTTTAAGTCAACTTTGTAGATAACTAACTGAACATGGTTGCTTTCCAGCGCATCTTGAGAAGCAGACCAAAACAAAAGTAATGTTTTGAACGCGATTTTATCGTCATCTTTATGTCGCAGTAACAATATAATAAGTGCCAGGCAAGCTTGTATCCGATACAGTTGTAATCTTCAAGCCTATCTTAGGGTATCATACACTTATCTACAGCAGAAATTAATATTTTTTTAAAAAACTCTAAGGAAATTTTACTAGTTGAAGCTAGTTTCAATTGAGCAAATGAATAAGTTTTTCTAAAAACAGTCTCAAAGTTCAACGTGATTGTAAAAATTTACGTCGACCTTTTGTAAAAATTTATATATTATGCACATTTCAACTTTTAATAAAATTAATTTAAGTTTCCATCATAACATTTGTAACAATTGTATTAAATTATGTTTGGGCGTATCACAATCATGCATCTTTGAATTTATTCAATGTTTAGAATACAAAATTGAAAGACCAGTAGTTGCTTGTGGTTGCAGTGCAGTATTATATAGTTTGACCCTAATAGGAACAATAACACCGAAATTGAAGCCACAGTGTCGTCGTTCGGTCAACGAAATCCATTAGTGTTATGACGAACTGTGAACGAAGTTATACTCGTGACTACGGGCCGTGTCAAATGTAATGGAAGTGGTAGGAGTTGACAATGGAAACTTGCATAGCCACGGATCACACTAAATTCACAGTTGCATGACCTACAATTAAAGTTGGGTTTTATAAATTCTTAATAGTTCGATCGACTACCTCACTTGATAGCTGCTAACGATGCTAGAACATACGCCTCTATTAAGGACATTAAAACTATGACTTCGTGTTATTCATGAATACAACATTAGTATTACATTAAAAAGTTCTCGAGTGGCGAACACGTACCGGGAAACGTCTACCAGGCCGTTCCCCTTCTAGGTGGACCGGCAACCTGGTTAAGGTCGTGGGGAGTCCCTGGATGCAGGTGGCTCGGGACCGGTCGATGTGGCGTGCTATGAATGACTATGTCCAGCAGTGGACGTTTCCCGCCTGATGATGATTACATTAAACAAGAGTTATACACCAGACAAAGAAAACAAAATTTTGACCAAAAACTTTTTACCATTTGGTAATAAGTAATTCAGCTTAGTGTCAAATCAAGTCTTCTTGCACTGAGTCACTGACTTTCGAGTTCAAAGTCTTTCTATGTAAAGTTAATAAAGCTTCACAATGCCCGCTCTTTAACCTATTAAACCTCTCTAAGCACGTGTATATTGAAGTGTTATGTATCATGTCATTGCATTCAATAGATGAATGAATGTCCGAATGAAACTGTTCATTCATTCTTACCACCATTCGTACCACCACAGCATATTTGTGATATGTATTAATAAAAAAATGCGTTTTCTTAATTCCGTTTGGGATCGTGATTACGAAACCTACATACATACTCGTACCTGACCATTTTTTTATTATTAAGAGCGTGTCTGTCATTATAAAATTAAATTAAATACGTCAAAACAAAATTTTAAGTCATTAAATTAATATCCTTTCAAAGAACTACAATGATGCCGATTTACAATCTTGATCACTTCTGAAATACAAAAAACGTAAATTTAATTACATGGGATTGAATAGTAAAGTGAACAGTACTTTATGAACTTTAAAATCTCTGTTAGCTTTTTTATTATTTCTTAAAATTATTTATAAGTTGTTATTATATATTCGCTGTAAAGTGTTTAATTGACTTATGACTTGACTTGTCAGTCCGTGTCTCTCCACTGCTGAAGATAGGCCTCTCCCAACTTGCGGCACTCCTTCCGGTCCTCCGTCGTCCTCATCCACTCGATACCCGCTATCTTCTTAAGGTCGTCAGACCACCGGGTTGGAAGCCGTCCCACCCCGCGTCTCCCGTTCTGTTCTTTGTTTTTAGTGTTTAGTTAATACTATAAAATGAAATTTTAACAATATGGGCCATGTTGAGGGACCACATACTGAAATAAATGAATCTACAAGACAATTTAATCAACCAGCTCTCTAGTCTTCAGCTTTGAACTATAATAAAAACATTTTTGGAACGCTTAAAAATACAAAATCGATTGACCTTTACCGATAGTTTTAACTGGACACGAATAGCAGCTTTAAGCAGAGAATCCATATTACAATGGTACGTGTTTTTATTTTCATAATATCAGAGTCGCGTTTCTTATATATTTTTATACGGCAATGTTATAAATAATGTGACCCAAGTTTCGATGTAAATGGCCCTTCCAGAACTTTAATTTCTCGTCACGTATGTCACAATTCGACGCCCCGTGGGCACATTAAAAGGAATATCATTTCACTAATGGACCAGTTGCTGTGTACGTATGTAGCGAAAAAATACCTCGTTGTAGCACTCGAGAGTGCCCCTTTGTTGTCACCCCTGAAGTGTTGACATGAAAAATATGGACAACGTTATATCGCACTACAGTACTGTCCAGATTGTCAGAGCTTAGCACATTTCACGTTCGGGTGGCGCATTTGTTTTGGGGGTATTCGAATTTTTATGACGGCCATCTTGTTTTGTGTGTGAACAACTTTACTGTTTAAGAGTTGTTGCTTGCAGTTGTATGTGTGTGTTTTTGAACATAAAACCTTACATAAGTTTTAAAGATCTACAGCTGGTTTTATCTTGATTCTTATTTTTTTACATTTAATTTACAGTTAACGGAACACGCACGTGGACATTGTCAAAATCACGTATGTCCCAGTCAGGTTAGGTTTTCAGGCTGGATCACCTGATTGTCTGAAACGATGATTGTGTGCATCGAAAAGCAATATTTAGCAAAATATCACAGACCATATAATAATTGCATACTAACTAATTGAGTTTAATAATTAACACATTCAATAAGAACTAAGAAGCCAACTTCAAGTGCCCTATATGTCTCCAGTCCTCATACTCTAAAATATTCACACTTAGAGGTAGAATTAACTGGACACATATTTGGTTTTTGTTTATTTTTTCATAAGTGCTAAATAAATTTCGATAGAATTTATATGGGACCTCCTCTGAAGTATGTTCTACAAAAAAGGATCATCAAAATCGATTCATAAATGGCGGAGTTATCACGTACATACAAAAAACATGTAGTCGAATTGAGAACCTCCTCCTTTTCTGAAGTCAGTTGAAAATATTAAATGAAATCATATCCATATCGACATTATATTGCTATCATTAAAATCTGAGATCAAAAAATTTGAGATGCCCATTGTATGTCTGCTAAGATTCTACAAACATAGGTCTGGAAAAGAGCTGATATTTAGAACGGTTGAACAGATTTTTATCACAAATATATCTAAATAAAATTACTACTACTACCCTTTTAATTTCACCCCGTTAGAGAGCTATTAAGTGACAGACAAAATAGTTTCAAATATTATAACACCAGAATAACTTTTTTTCTTCAGTTCAGACAGTTTCCATCATTATTGTCTAAATACCTACACCTACGTAACAGTAAAACACGGGATCAGAAATTATTGGATATAGCTTCATAAATCATAACCTTGTTATTTTTATTCGTGTTCAAAAGGCGAATTCTTATAGTATTTAAGTACCATCCATTCGTTTTTATGTCATTGGGATCAAAAGGCAATGTTTACAAAAACCAAGCACAAGAAATGGAAGAACAGCAAAATAATACTTTGTAATAAATACTGCATGGTAACCGGTAAAGGAAAATAAACACGAGCGTATTATCTGATGCGCCATACCAATTCACGTTAGTGGTTATCGGAATATCATAAAATTCCTCATTTCGGTGAAGTCAAAGCATCGCAGTTTGGCATCGACCACGGCGAAAAACCTCAGAATAATTTACAGCTCAAGAGAAACACAAACTAAATAAAAACTTGCACAGTTCAGTTAGAGACTAAATTCCTGCAAAGCTCAGTAGAGGAAGTAAGAGCCATTTCAGAGTGGAGGTATTCGTCTTCGCAAACAATGGGTGAAGAAATTGAACAAAACGCGAGATAAAGATGAAATATAATTTTGATAATGGCGTCCAATTTGTTACAGCCGATCTTGTGCCCGACTTATCTCGGTCTGTAAGGTGGTAATTGTTTTGAAGCTGGGAGCCAATTGACGTAGTTAAGGTCACGCCTGTTTAGAACTTGACTTTGAAAAGTTCAATATTGATTATGATTAGTATTCAACAACTCTTGAACTGTCTTACCTATATCTATCTATTACGTAGCCCAATGTATATGTAGTCTAGATGATGTAGACTATGCCAAACCTACTAACCTTTTCGTAGAAAAAATAATGAAAGATAGACTTCACACAGGCGTGATCTAAAAATACGGTATGGATTTATGTAAGGCCAAAAGTATGTTTTGTAGTTAATCCTGTCCCGTATTTCTTTATGGATAAACAACAGTCAGTTAAACCGTCAGTCTCACCAATTATCTCCTTACCGCTGACGTCCCCAACAGTAACATCGGAGTCACTAAATGTTTATCAATTTCCGATTTCGTTTGTTTATTATTTAAGTGACCTGACTTAACAATAGACACTAGGAAATATATCTTGATAAACATTATCTTGCCCCTATAGTACACTTGAAACCAAGTCGTAGTAAGTTTGCACTTTCAAGTTGAATCGAAAAAACGTAAACGTACTCGAATGTTTGTCGCGTGCGATTCGAGTATTTTAATTCCTATTCGTAGATACGAGACGGTCATGAATCCATATCCATACCAATTCATTCCTCCCCGTCGTAATCGAGGGTCATAATGACTTGATTCTTTATTTAGGGATAGTTGAAGGGCCAGAGATTTAACATAATACGTTACAGAGTGGTTTGTGGTTTGGGATTGGATTTCAAAACAAATGAAATCGACAATATAGTAATTAATTAAATCATTTATTCCCAGCCAACTAATATAAAGACTATTAATAATTTCAATTTAAAAAAGTAAAACATTAAATAGTCAGGTGATAAAGGATAAACTCTCAGCCTGAGTGCTGCGACAGCTTAGAGCACTGGTTTTAGAGTTCCACTGTAACAAAGTTAATGTACAGAATCTTACGTTAGTGCTAAATTATCATAATCATAATATTTATTTTGCATAAACATGGTTACAAGGTGTTATTTTACAATTTAAAGTACAAATACATGTTTAGCCACATTAATACTAGGCATGCAAAATTGGACGAGTCATTATGCTATACACAATATTTTGTGAGTCAATTAGTAACAGAGTCTAGAAATTCTTTAACATCATAAAAGCTAAGGGACACCAACCACTCAAACAAATCATTATTAGCATAATGCTTAATTTTCCTGTATAAAACATTTCTTTACTAAATTTACATTTACTCTTATCTGGCATCAAATCAAGCACATAGGTTGATCGACATAAAGGTAACAAGTATTCTCTCCGAGCCTCACAAGACTCCGAGTCGAGCCCAAGCGGCCGCCCTTATATTAGGATAGTTGAGCGCCTTTCGCGCTCGCCTATTCGGGTGAAGCTCTAACGGTCGCAAGGCCAACATCATCAAGTCCAATCGAGAGAGAAAAGGTAACAAATAGCAGATTGAGATTTGACTTTGTTTCATCTATTGCCAGTATAAAATGTATTGGTATTGCCAAGACAAAAAAATCATATAATAGCTATTAAGAAATCCACTTTTACACAGACGCGTGCTTCCCGCCGAGATGCATTATCTATGTAATATTTACATTAACAAAATTTAGGGGTAGACACGGTGAATTTCTTTCTCGCCAACTTTTGAATGACCCCATAATGCAGTAAATAATTACCCACTTTTGCTGAAACGATCCCATTCAGTCAGAGACGTTTCTGTACCAGTCATACTTGATATACTTTTTAATTACAGTAACTTTGCACTAATGAGTTGACAGGGCGGTGGTGGGTTGCCGTTAAATAATACAGCATCTTCTGACCCCACCCGGGAGATAGAGCACGAATATAACGACCGTAAAACGAGGTGGTTATTCCAAATATTGCTAAGTTTATTAAAGAAATTGCGAGAAAGTAAAGAAATAATTAAAAATTTAACGAACTCTTACCAAAGGGAGCTGTTCGTGACTAGATAGACTGGAATGGGTTCGTCATGAGGCTTTAAAACAAAATCTCCACAATGATTTCCCGTAGGTATAGTAGAAGGCATCTAAGGAATAAATCTAAAATCCGACTACGATGAGAAACGCTTTAACCGTAACATTACAATTAAAACGTTTTAACACTGTATAACCACAACTATCTGCCTTGTTGAATTATATGTCACATCATATTTATAACCGTACCCTGAGAAGAAGTACGACGCTTCCAATGATTTTTTAATTGTCAAAATGGTTGTATTTTGAAGATAAGAAAGAAAGAATAATTTAATGATAAAAATATGATGTAACATACAGACACATGTATTATTAGAGGTAAATAAACAGGGTTCTAAAATCATTACCCTCAAGTCAGGGGCAAGGGGCTAGCTATTAAGTTCATATGAAACGAGTAAATTCATACTTCCAAAAACTATAAAGGTTAACTAGTCATCTGTATATGTGACTAGTTCAAACATAATATTGTGTCCACTCAAGCGTTTCGTATTTACGCTAGAGAAACCCGACAGAGAGAACTAACAAAATATCAACAAGACTTTCAAAGAAATATCAGATTATATTAACAAAAGAAAGACAACAATATGCTCCACTTAATAAAGCTTAGGTTGTTTTTCTTATTTGATAGAGCAATGAAAATAGGCCCTTGTAATGGCTATTATAGTTTATTTGTTCAAGTAACTTACAAAGTAAGATATAATATATGGTACTTAGAAAATGAATAAATATTTTGAGGTTCTATAAATTTTATGATGAAAGAAAGACTCGTTTATAATCTTTATGACAAAGACCCTGTAGCTTTTGTTATTAAAAATTTAGAAAAGATAAACACTAGTAAATATTCTAATACAACGACCAGCAAAAACCGCCCAAAAATACTTTTAGTGGATATAATACACATACATTGTAGATACTTTTACATCTCTCCTGTTCTGAAGGTAGGTATTTCATTTTCTAAGCAACGGGATGAAAATTGCATTTTCTTCCCTAAGGAAGAAAGTAATTTTTATAATTTATTGCTGAGCTTTACAACGAAAGAGTTTTTAATATCAATGTAAATAAATATAAATAAACCGGCCAAGTGCGAGTCGGACTCGAGTACCATTCTCTATAAAAACGGCAAAAAGTTCTCGTTTGCTGTATGGGAGCCCTCTAAAATAATTATTTAATTCTGCTTATTAGTATTTGTTGTTATAGCGGCAACAGAATTATATCATCTGTGAAAATTTCAACTGTCTAACTAACACGGTTCATGAGATATAGCCTGGTGACAGACGGACAGACAGACAGAGGGACAGCGGATTTTTAGTAATAGGGTCCCGTTTTTACCCTTTGGGTACGGAACCCTAAAAACATCCAAACAATTTTAAATACAGTTTAGATTATTACTATACATACATTCATACATATTCTGTAACAATATAACTAAATGCTATCCTACTACAGGCAAAAACGGCATAATAATATGATCGTGTTACGAAAATACAAGATATAAAATGTAAAAATTTACATTTCGCAAACGATTATTGTTTTCTTAAATTTACTGTAAGAAAAAATATCAATATTTTTGGTTTTGGCTTTTCTGATCAGAATCTATGATAATATTCAATCAATCTGTTTAAACAAGTGGATGTTTGTAGAAATATGGGTTTTCAGTAGGTTTTCAGATTAGTCCTAAACAAACACACTGATTTAATTCCTTGCGTTGGTCATTACTTTGCTTTTTGTATTCTAGCTCTTGCCCGCTATTTTGTCTGCGTAGGCTTCAGAAATTTTCCTATAGTATAACTTGTTCGATCCCGATAAAAAGTAGCTTATGTCCTTTTCCCGACCTTGAACTAGCCTTATACAAAAAATCAAGACATGTTGATTCTCCGCTACGACAAAATAAACAAACATGCATTCACATATTAGTATTGATGGATACATCAACCTAATATGTGTTTATTTGTCATGAAAGTGACGCCTGACTCATGTGAGTTGAAGTGTAAGTAAAACTTTAGTAGTAGATTTCGTATTTTATACATTTCATTATATAAATTTTTATATATACTAGCGGCCCGCCCCGACTTCGCACGGGTGGACATTTATTTTGGCATAAACGTAGAGTAAATGTAATCTTTCTAGATCATTACAGAAATTTTCAGAACTTTCCAGAAGTTCGCATGTGAACTTCTTCACTCATGTGAACAAGAAAACTAAGGGGTAGTCACTACCCCAAAGACAGGCAGGTCTTTTAAGTTCTTCCGAAATACCAACTGCAACTATTTATGTGTCATTATTCGTTGACAAAAAAATTTAATCTCTTTTTATTTACCATTGCACCCGAAGTAACAAATAGAAAGATGGCGTGCTTGCACGACTATTTCCAAAGATTTATTAAAAACTTTGAGAGATGTGAAAACTAATCCGTCTATAGAATTCTGGCAGTTCTCCTCACTGTTACTTTCCTCCTTTCATTTTACCTTTATTACTGAAAGGAAACCTTAAACGAGGTGCCGCCAAATAAAATGATTTATCGTCCTGCTGTAATTTACGTCTGTTTTCTTTTTAATTATTTCCAAAAAATAATCTAGAAAGAGGTTGGTGAAAGATTTTTACGGCAAAAGTATAAAAATATAATACACCGGATATCTTTTAAGTATGTGATAGCACTAGCATAGAATACAATTCTCAGCTTACACAATAGTTTTAGTTTATATGTAATTATATTAAAACTCTAAGGTCCATTTAATAATAATATTGGTTTTCATGTATGTAACAGTTTGTTAAATAATAAATAAAATAAAATAATATTTTCTTAGGTAATCTGTATAATGGGCATAATAAAAGCGCCTTCCATATTTCTATGACCCGCGGTAGGCACTTTCTTGCTTCTACTAGCTAATTATATATGAAGTAATTTAAGTTTTACACTTAATTTTATCTAACATTTGTTAAAAAATCACAGTTTAAAAGTAATCAAAAATAAAATGATAAACCGTCCAGAAATAGCATAACCTAAGTTTATGTTAAACGAATATTTTTTTTGTAACCAAACATTTCTTGGCTAAAGCCTTTCTTTCTAACCATTCATCTTATTTTAAGCCCACGAGCTTCGAAATACAAAGTTAAAAAGAAATAAACGCAATCTCACTTAATACCTAAATACATAACATTTTCTTTGTATTTTATTTCTCTTACAAAGTTAACGGCGCTCTACAGTAAATGTACTGTTTAGAGTTTCAGTTGAGATACCGGTATCTGTTAAACCGGCATAATATTCAAATTGAAACCAGTACGTACCATTATTCTCCATTTTCAGGGCTCCGTAACTAAAATGGAAAAAGGAACTCTGATAGGATCTCTTCTGTCTGGTATGTATGTCTGTCAAAATCCTTTTTCTCAGGAACGCGTGACGGTATCAAGTTGAAATTAATATCAATAAATTAATATAAAAAAATATTTCATAAAGAAGCTTTTATTTAAATGCTTTAAAAAGAATAAAATAAACTTTAAAACTTTAAATGAAATCAAACCCATCAATTGATTACATTGAACAATTTATATGCTATAAAAGCTTGTCGCGTGATTTACTAGTGTAGATGTATGTAGATTTATCAATTTTATAAAATACATACTTTTTTCTCTATATCAGTTTACATAATTCTTGTATTCTATTCATCAACACATAGGCCTCCTTCATGGTACGCCACATCGACATTAATACAATTAAAATCATGCGACAAGCTTTTATAGCATATAAATTGTTCAATGTAATCAATTGATGGGTTTGATTTCATTTAAAGTTTTAAAGTTTATTTTCTTCTTTTTAAAGCATTTAAATAAAAGCTTCTTTATGAAATATTTTTTTATATTAATTTATTAAAGATAGAAATTGTCACGAAAAGGGAATGGCGGAAAAACCTGTGACACCGTTGTATTATATGTATAGCCTTTGGGTCTTCTACAGGCTAGCCGTTTATTTTATTTTTCGAATGGACCTTGGTCCTACAACCATTACAGCTTGATCCGGACATTTGGCAAAGGCAAAAAACGCTTAGACAGTTAAGGTTTTACTTGCAACTGGCCTAATGCCTCCCGCTTGATCTCGACCTCAGCTTAGGGCAAGGATAAGATCGGGAGGGAGTCTGAGGAGGCGGAAGGTGCCTGAATTATAAGGGACGATGTGTTTTTGTTTTAGAAATCTCCGCCGGCAGAAACCGTGTAATCGTGCAGTGTTATTTTAAGGCCGTACCGCTTGTTTTAACGTCCCAGGGAAGCCTCTTACGTCCTAGAACAGGTACGTAAGTTGACGCTGTCACTAAAATCGGCTTTGAGTCAGTAAGAGCTCTACTTGAAATATTTCGTACTAAAGCCTTCATGTGTGGACAGCAGCCTAATTTTTCCCTCTCGCTTTTATAGTAGTTAACAACACGATATGATGTTATTTTTGTAACCATTTCTATTTATTCGCGATGAGCTTTGCATAGTATCGTATGTACTCATGTATATGGCGCCAGGCTTACTTGATTAGTACTACAGTTATACCGGTCTGGTCCCACCCACGCTACCCACGGTTATATAAGGCATCTCGTCCCGGAGGTCATGGGTTGGACATGCGTTCCGGTTTACTTGCGACTGGGTTTTTATGGGAGGTTAGATAAAACAAAACAACAGGTTGGAATTTGGATATTTTAAACTACCTCTGTTACACTGGCAACTTGAATGGTTTTTTTATAGAAATGAACTAGCTTTTACCCGCGACTTCAAACGCGTGGACATCAAAATTATCCCAGGGAACGACTTGTTCAATGCGTGTCAAATGTCTATGTCCGGCATTTCAACTAGCTCTATATGCACTCCACCCTATTTCTTTATTCTAAACGAGTCTGGGGTCCCAAGATAGCTTTAGAGTCCGTAGGAAATTCATCCACCTTCAGTGGACGCGTTTCAAGTGTACCGCTGTAGATCCTGGCTAAAATAAAAAACAGGAATAACAGTGGGAGCGGAGAGGTGGGAATATCCCTATATGCAAGAGATCTAGTTATTAGACTCTGAGTTATAGACTCACTTTCACATTTATAATATTAGTGTGGATGGAGAAGGAGGTTTACATTTGGCCTTCATCTCACCTGTGTCCAGTATTGGACATGACTCACCACTAAACAGACTTGTGCGTATAATCAATCAAGTAAAACTATAGATATAGAAATTTTCCATAATTTTTTATTTAAAAAAAGTTCAATAAAAATCTTTTTTGTTGTTTATCGTTCTTTTAGCTACACTATTAAATTTGAAAGTGTCTTAATACTTATGTTAACGTATATCCTGTAGGTGACCTTGTTAAATAAAATAAAATGGTAAGTGACGATAATGACGGTAGAAGTAAGTATGATCGCTAGAAGCTCAAGCTAATGAGGCGCTGTGCAGCTGGCACTGCTATCTTTTTACCGGAGCACAACAGTGCTGTTTAGCGGCAGATAACAAGTCAGACCAAAAATTACAGCTTAAAATTCTTGCCATTCAGCCACTTGCATCCAGCGACTCCCCGCGACCTTCACTAGGTCGTCGGTCCATCTAGGGGGATGTCCTGGAACATGTTTCCCGGTAGGTGGCCCCCACTCGAGAACTTTTACTTCCCATCGGTTATCTGTCTCCGAACGATCTGGTCTGCCCATTGACACTTCAGTTCAATGACTAGTCGAGCTATCGGTACCTTAGTTCGTCTACGGAGTTTCTCTGCATAGCTCGACGAGTGACTGAGCTTGTAACATGTGATGTAAATAAATAACATAAGAGATAGATTTTGAACCGACTTCAAATAAATTAATATAAAAAAATATTTCATAAAGAAGCTTTTATTTAAATGCTTTAAAAAGAAGAAAATAAACTTTAAAACTTTAAATGAAATCAAACCCATCAATTGATTACATTGAACAATTTATATGCTATAAAAGCTTGTCGCATGATTTTAATTGTATTAATGTCGATGTGGCGTACCATGAAGGAGGCCTATGTGTTGATGAATAGAATACAAGAATTATGTAAACTGATATAGAGAAAAAAGTATGTATTTTATAAAATTGATAAATCTACATACATCTACACTAGTAAATCACGCGACAAGCTTTTATAGCATATAAATTGTTCAATGTAATCAATTGATGGGTTTGATTTCATTTAAAGTTTTAAAGTTTATTTTCTTCTTTTTAAAGCATTTAAATAAAAGCTTCTTTATGAAATATTTTTTTATATTAATTTATTTTTTATTTTTTAGTTATCGTGTAAATGTTTCTTAAGACTAAAAAAAGTCTAGTTAAATTACTGAATCTATTTCAATTTTAAAAAGCATCCAAGTGCAAGTTAGGTCCACCCAGAACGGTGTAAAGTAATTTTGATTGGAATTTGTACGAAACTTTCATTATGGAATCTGTAAGCCAATTTTTTTTTTAATTTGGTCGACTATTACTCGTTCACCTGCAAAGGCAGCTTAGTCGTGTTATTTTTTTTTCTTCTTTTAAGTTCAGTGTACTTACATACTACTGTAAAGTATTCAGATTTTTAAAAGCAATAGTTTAGAAGATATACGGGGGGAGACGCGAAAATAGTAAGTACATTTCGAACGACATTTCTTAATACATTTGCTGAAAAAATATAACAAATAGTAAAATTATGATGAAGATGGTTCCGGTTAGCACAGAAAGCATAGCTAGCAACCTAAGTAACGTCTCTAGGTCCATTTGTCTGTCGGCTTTAATCACTTAACATCGGATGATATGAAGACGAAAGTACCAGGACCTCATACCTAAGGTGGAGTCTAACTACAACTTCAAAGAGAGAAAAAGAGATATATAATATCTTGGCATAAGGTCTCTGTCATCCCCATAAAAGTAAATTAAATCATTATCAACATTCGAATCTACATGTGTATATTTAAAAAGCGAAGGCCCGCGTTCTATTTAAAAAATACTCGAACTGAAGCCAATCCTCTTGTAACATGTCAATGCAGCAAAAAGTATATAATTAAACAGACCGAGATCTTTGTGCGGAGGTTAGTGCGGAACAAGTATCTTACACGCTTTCTGACACTTATGTCAACCTGGTAGTAATTGAGATTGTGGCCAAGAGTGTGTTGCACATACTGCCCAGTGACTAGGCAAAATACTAGTTTTGATTTTTGAATGAAAAACATTCGTTCAGTTAATAAGAAAAACGCACGCTTGCCTTGCGTTTTTAAGACAACCTTCTGAAATCACGAACTTTTAGCACGCAAAAAAGCTATGAAACGTAACACTTTCTGAGCACAAGTATTATATATATACATATTTTTCAATAGTTTGGTAGGAAATTAACCTGCGCTACAAAAACGATATTGCACGCTCCGGTGCACTTATGTCAACGTGGTATTCTGGAATTAAGATGAGCCCAGCCCGTATTTGAGGGATCATTGAAAAGTTCCTCTTTATTTCTCCTGACTCCAGCATCAGACCAGGACCGATGACCTAGTTAAGCTCGCGAGTAGTCACTGGATGCAAGTGGCTCGGCCCTATCACCGTGCATGTGTGGGCGCGCCATAACAGGGAGACTCATGTCCAACAGTGGACTTCTGCAGCCGATGATTATTGCATATGCTGCCTTGTCCAGCCTCAATTGAGTGACACTATCTTGTCTTAAAAATATTAAGAAAACCATTGCCAAAAGAACATAAACACACTCTTTTTAGTTGTATTTTTGACATTTAAGGCCAATTTATGGCCTTTATGTATAACATTCAGCATTTGCACAGAGGATATAATCACAGACTTTGCACAGATTAGGTATTGACATAATGCACCTACTATACCGCCCGTTCACGTTTATCACGACTTGATTTGATTATGTGGTTACTCTTTCATTCCCTTGGGCCAAAAAGAGACAAATAGCATTTTGAATCTAAAACACTCTTCAAGTAAAAAGTCTAAAGCAAATGAATCTATTTAGATTTATAAAAAAAAGTGACAGGAGCTACGCGTTCTCATTGGTAGAATAACCCGCGCCGTAACATGTCATGTGAGCTAAATCAAAACTTCTTCCGTTTCTGATAACCTGGTACTTCAAATGATTTTTAGTAGTTTGTTAGGAATCAACCTGCGCTACGATACGATATATAGAAACGATATAGCACGCTCCCTTGCACTTATGTCAGCCTGGTATTCTGATTTTGAGATGAGCCCGAATTCGAGGGGCCCATTGAAGAGTTTCTCTTTATTCCTCCTGACTCCAGCATCAGACCAGCTCGATAGTACCAAAAAAACGCATTGTCATCGGAACTGAACCAACGTTCAAAATTTCAACTCCCTAGGATAAGAGGAAGTGCTTCTAATTCAACTTGCAAGATTTGACCCGAACATACATACATACATACATACATACATACATACATACATACATACATACATACATACATACAAACATTGCAAGTTAAATAAAAGCTTTTAAAAATACGTATATATCTAGAGTAGTTTGAATCTGTGAAAAAAAATAATGTCACATATTTTGACAAGTTCCCGTTCATTAAACTACCCATGATAAACCCGTCGTGTTTGGGCTCATTTGATTTTTCTTGATGGGTATTCTTAATTAAATTCCATAACAATTCAATAATAAAGTACCGTTCGCAAAAAAGTTTGTTTTAATAATGAAATATTTGGCAACAAATTTTTTTAAATTGAAAATAGTCCAACGTCACCCCTTTTCATAATCATCATAATATTGGACTAAACTAACTACATATAAGCTATAAAGAAATAAAAGGCTTTCTTGGCAGCAACGTTGTCTGACAAAGTAAAACAAGCATTATATCGGTATCGGTATTGCTAAAACCGGTTTGAAGACCTCTCTAGAAAATATAAAGGGTGTAGGTTTTATGTAGATTGTAATGTAGACAATTATGACCCGCGGTTGGTCAGACTGTTAAGTAGTGGAGATGGTGTGCATTCACGAACTCTCAATATTGACACGAAATTTATCCAATTGGATTGTCCTATGCAAACGTATGTTAGAGGAAAAGGGTACCTAAACTTTAAGGGACTATAGAGCGCCAGTGGCGCCCTCGGTCATTCTTTAAAAAAATATCCGCATTTATGGAATAATTCCAAAAACCAAGACAGACTTTTTGTAGACAGTCATAGATTATGTGTAGTTATGATAAATTGAACCACCTAAAGTGGACACTTTTAACTGTTTTATTGATAGTAACTTCGCCAATCAAAATTATGTAAATCTGATAGCGATTAATTATTGAGGAACATTCCAACAGTGGACTTATGGACCTGTACCAATACCGAAATCTGTCTCCATCGTCACTTCAGATTAGATGTTGGTACTCGTAGATCTGGGGTTGGATCTTCGCCTATTAGTTCCAGGGTGTTTTTGGCATTTGCCAATTTGTCCCTTTAACTCTGTTTCAAAAGACAAAATCAGATAACTAGAGAAGTCTGTTAAGAAATGAGATGAACTACTCACTTTTAGACAAATCACAGTTGATACAAATTCGTAGTACCTTTGGTATTGTGACAAAGGAACTAATGGGAAAATCACAGTAGTACCTTCAAAAGAACTTCTAGGAATAGACGACCAAATGTATAACGACGCTCATTAGTATGTTTTGTACTTAGCCTCAAAGACGAGTTTGTATATGCTGACATATTTCAGCAACCGGGACGACTGTGCTAGCTACTGAAATGCGGGTGGTTTTATGCTGAGATTTACAATATGACCCCTATTTCACCGGTAGATTATGTAAAAGGTGACTAAGTTAAATATGGTCAGCGTTTTCCGATATCTTGCTGAGATCATCAATCCACTTGCCAGGCTTGGTCTATGGTCAAATTACTCATGAAGACTGGGGCAGACACATAACGTTTAAGATTGCAAAATTAATCGAATCTTTTATGATTCAACGAACCAAAATTTAATCTCCAAAACCACTTAATTAAACCGGAATGAAATTAGGAAATTCCTGAACAACAAGGAACATATTTTTGAGTGTTGCCTGTTTATATTAAATTTGATTAAAGTTTAATAACGTGAAATTCAGACTAAAACCCTATTTCAGAAAATTTCATTTAGGCTAGCACTTTCATACCATAATAGGCAAAGAGGCAATTATACTGGTAATTGTGGTGGCAGTGCAGGGCACAGCCGGATACGACCCATTATTATGAACTATTCATTTAGCCGTATTATAGCGTATTCCAGGCTGTATGCAGGAGTGTAAGTGCTCTCCTGTTTTGAATAGCTCCTCTGCATGTGAGTTGGAGCAATGAATTTATGTTTGTCTGAACTTTGTCATAATATTATTGTATTATAGCGTTGAACGGGTAAATAAAAGCGGGAACCACTATACATTGATTTAAAAGAATTTATCTACGTGATAAAATTGGGAATGAGGAAATCCATAGACCAGGATTTCTTAAAGTGTGGTCCACGGACCACTTAGGGGTCCGAAGCATGTGTATCAGGGGTCCGCAGTAGGTCAGTTTGTAAATATATTTTGAACGCCGCAGATGACATGCCTTGTCGAAGACAGTCCCACAGTGTAATATTTTTATAGTAAGTATTTTTATATATAAGGCTTTTTTCACCAAATAATTTTTTGGACAGGGTTCCGTGAAATTGTTTAAATTTCGAAAGGGGTCCGTGACTGCAAAAAGTTTAAGAAACCCTGCCTTAGACGAAGGTCACCGATATAGCTCATCGAGACCGTGAGCTGAAGTGACAATAGGCAGGACACATCGCTCGAAAAACTCGAAGTAAGAGTTATTGAGTGGCAACCACGTACTTTTCTTGTACCAGGACATCCACCTACTAGATGGATTGACGACCTAGATGCGGGGAGTGGCTGGATACAAGTGCCTAGGAACCAGTCATTGTGGTATACCATGGTCCAGCCGTGGATGTTTACCGGCTGATGGCAATGATGATATGCTTGGCAGACCGAACCGGTGATCACAGAAAGGAGATGAGTTTATACTCTATATCCGGAGCTACCGTTACGAATAAACCAATCGATGTATATCTGCTGTGACGTCATCATTTTTATCTGTAAATGTTGTGTAATACCCCGTTCGTTTCTGTTTTCTGAGCGATCCTCTAAGATAAACACAGGAATTTAAGTTTTCCACGCTTCGATTACCTTCATTGTAAGTAAATAGTTTGTATTTATGAATTTGCACTTGGCCTTCATCTCACCAGAGGGGAAGTGGCGATAAGGCAGTTCGAAGGAAAGCTTGATCAATCAGCCAATGAGGCGGTAGCACATTTCGCTAGCTAACAAGGTGGACATAGAAAATGCCTGCATCTGACTAAACCGAATATAAAAAGTACCGCGGGCAATTGAACCAAGACCTCTAGGTTTAGAGTCCAACTTTGTAAACACTAGGCGATGGATTCAGGTAAAATATTTAACTATTTAAAACTAGCTTCTGACGACGTCACCCGCTTGGACTTAAGGATTTATCCCATGGGAACTACTCATTCGATCAGGATAAAAGTAGCCTATGTCCCTGCTTAGACTTCCAACTATCTCTTAAAAAATTCAAGACAATCTGAGTACTACTAGAATTTTCATAAATTAACTAAATTGATAAATCAATAAAACAGTATCCAAAGACGAAGTATCAAATTGCTTTACGAAACCAATTACGCAAACTTTTGTTTTAACGTTCATTGCAAAATTTTGAGCGCTCCTGTTTGAGACACCGGAACGAGAGACAATATAATTTATTCCATTACGTATAAATTAGAATATGTATTGTTCTATTGTGAACCAACCCTCATGAGATTGAATTTCCATTCCATTCCAACGTGAGAAACGTTGATTTATTAATAGGAATATCAAATACTCCCAAGCGTTTATAATAAATCAATCGCGATATTTTTACCACTGGAGTCGCACGTTTCTGATCTGAAGAGAAAGTAGCGACAGCGCCATTCAGTAAATCAGAAAGAGACAACATGAGCCCACACGGGCTACGTCATGTTTGTCGAAAAATATCGTAATGTCTTATTAAAAATAATGAATGAAAATTAAATTATTTCAATGAAAAATGCGGCTCCATTACTTTGTCATTTTCTAAAACCACATAACACCGTTAACTATTTATTTTGAAAGGTTGTCAATTGTACTTTTATGTGTATTTCATTGGTAAATGTCCAATAACTAGTATTTAAATGCAACTACGGAAATATATAACTTCAAACTTTTATATTAAAACAGGAAGTCTAAAAAATATGAAAACTTGAAGCTATTTACTAACAATCGGCAGTTCTAGTAGAGAACCACTCGACGGTAACTTCGCTATCGCTCTTTTTTGTATTGATACACTGGACGATTTTTAGTGATGGAATATAATATCCAAATATAGTCTATTTTTTAATAAAACGAAATTTCTAATAATTTTTTAAACTAGTATTACTAGTACAAACAACAAGTACCATACTTAGCTTTATTGAAATGAAATGAAACGGAACGACCTTTATTTAGGTATCAACTCTTTGGTGAATTATTGACAAATTGAATTATATTTTGTATTTGTGCCTTAAAAAGTTTGCCATATTAGCGTACGAATACTACTGAACTTAACCTAAAATTACCATTGTAAAATATTCGGTAAAAGATGTACAATAGGCTGTTTGCTCCGTCCCCTACGCTAGTATGATAAGTTTAATGTAACTGGCTACCAAACATTTAAAACATAAACGAACTAAGCCGATTAATCTGAGGAACCTTACAAATTAAATTTGTATAAGTAATAAAATGACATATATGCGATGAGAGTAAGTAAATTAATTATTGCCGCCATAAAATGAGGCGTCAAAATTAGTGTATTTAGCATCAATCTGTTTTTAGTGTTTTTATTTATCGCTGTTAATTGTTTTTATATCCTAAATTCAATAATATAAACAAATTGTAACAGCAATAACAAAAGAATCAGCTGCTGCAGTGAATTTATATCTATAATTTCAAGTTTACGACACAGCCTGGACACTGCATAGAAATTTCACGACATCGGTATCTATTCTCAAACAACGAAGAGATGCCATTTGTATACACGTATATGTGTGAGTAAAGAGTTTGAGAGCTAATGCGGGCGGAGAGCTAAGCGAGGTAAAAGCTGCTCACGTCGCTCGAAGAACAGATAACCGACGGGTAGTAAGGATTCTCGAGTGGTAATCACGTATCGGGAAACGTGTACTCGCTACATGTCCTATTGGGTCCCCCCCCCCCCCTTACATGAATCCCATGATAATTATATCCTCGTGGGAAGCTCACCCGTCAATTTCGTCTGGTAAATATTCACCTCGTGTGAACCTGACTTCCTCTACTGGATTCGGACAGAGTCGTCTCTTGTCGCCGGGATTATTAAAACTTTCCATTCCTCATAATAAAGTTTCATATTGAAAGCGCTGAGTCGAATTTTTTACAGCGAACCGCGGAGCCATCTCTAATTGCATTCGGTTGCAATTCCGTGATGAAAGTCGGCCAATAAAATGGAAATTACATCAGGGATTGAGGAACTTCACGAGTCAGGTTCTAACTTTTATAACAGAGATTTGAAAGTAAATAGTAGTTGAATATCTTGTTAAGATACGTCCTCTGTTTGGCCAGTATAATTTATATTATAACGCCTACTTTGTAAAACCCATGCGTTCTCCCGGTCGTGACATAAGCAGTAGAGAAATGCGGGCTTGTCCACCGTTTAAGAGGCTATGTTGGTAAGACCACGTGGCCACGTTCAAGGTTAAATTGTTTTGTAGCTGTCCCTCTCCGAGCCCTATCCTACGCGAAGGCGTACGGTGAGACAGCATACATTACGCGAAGTTATCCACCCGTTATTTGGATGTTTCGTAGTCCAGGGATCATTTGAAGGATACCGTATATTATGTAACCATTTTTTTAATACAGTATACTAATGAAATTTCAGATGTCGGTGGTTTTTCCAAATTGTTCTAAATTGATTCATACTCTTGTAAATCAGGTTCAAAGTTGGGGCTTTTTACTACCGAAAAATACAATACTTTGACGCCCTGTAACTCTGGAAGTATATATTTAAACGAAAATCTGACTCACCACCAACACAGATATTTGTTTCTAGATTGTGTCTTGAAAATTTCATAGATTTTCAGAGCTTAATACTCAAAATATGACTGGACTACGTTTGTATGGGCGCTTTGACAACAGCATACCCTCTTAAAGTTGCACAGCAAGCGACGGAGAGTCAATGCCTGGACTACACTTACGTGACAAAGACAGGAATAACGAAATCCGCCGACGCGTCAAAGGTGACCGACATAGCTACCCAATAGGAAATCAACAATCTTACGTGGCAATGGGCAGGTCTTAGGTCATTTCTGTTGAAAAACAGTACGGAAACCTCGATGCGTGTCGGACTCGCACTTAACCGTTTCTGTGTGTCTGGAGATGGAAAACTCATTTTAGCTACTGTTTATTAAGTTTATTGGTCTGTCAAGTTGTTCCAGTGAGGTAATTTCTGAAGTCCACGCCAGTGAAGTCTCGGAAAAAATTACTAGTTCCCAAATAATTACTAAAATTTAAGGAAAACAAAACAAGAGCCTATGTATGTAATTGACTTTCTCGTCCTTTATCTGTGCGGGTAGGGTAAAACCTGAACAAATAAAGTGTGAGGGTAACTGTAAACAATGTGGCTGGCTTACCTTGTTTACTTACCTCTCATCCCACAGTACAGCTTGAACAAAGCTATGGTAACACTGAATTATAAACCATCACAGTGTTTATACTCTGAAAAATTAACAGTGAAAGAAGGTTTTAATGCAAAATTGGCGTGAAAAATGATGATATGTGAAAAAGATTCAAACATTAAATCTTTAACCATGCCAGCAGTAAATTATCTTAAAATAGGACACTAATGCGGTTAACGTAAATACCGTTCAAACAGTCAGATTCTTTTTTTGTTTGGTAGAGTATAATTTAGACTTAGTCCCAAATAAAAAAAAGTGAAATTGATTGAGTGCTTTTTGATAAAATTAACAAAAACCATATTTAATTATCACAACCAAGGACAATCGCTTCTAATTGAGAAATGATTTGAAACAAAGCTCCCAACGACTATACTAAAACTATCCTTCAACAATATTGTTAAGAAATGAATCAAACTTAGAAAGAGCACTCGGTAACTTCTCTCAAATTATCATCTAAGACAAGTCAGCACAATAAACTTTACTCAGATTACATTCTTTAGGATTATCTTTAATTAGTTATGAACAAATCTTACGTATTTGTGAAAATGTGCTTTTGTTTTTGTTTTGTCTTCACATACTTGGACAATTATTTGTTTCTTTGAGTGGTGTTATGACAAGACATATGAATAAATCCACCGTGTGGTCACGGTTTTAGAACAGTGCCACCCCGTGTCATCCCGACGGTATTGTAAAAGACGACTAAGGGAAAATATTAACAAGAGATGGACACCAATGGACCTATATAATAAACAAATTTTACGGCAATCACAAATCTACGTGACCAACGTATATAGCGCACGCTATCAACTCGAGATGGCTCATGTCCAAAAGAGGACTTAATTAGCGTATTATGATATGACGAAATAATATGAAAAGAAAGAAAAACCTGATAAACCACAGACATATTGTTTCTAAATCGTGTTTAAAAACTGTTAACTTGATTTGAAAAAAACATTGAGCCATAATATCAAAATAAAAATATTGAGTATGTAAATTGTGTCTTTTCGGTATACTCATCAAAGCCTTTCATTAGAGCACATCATTTTGGATTATGTGACGTCATTAATAGCCTTCAACGAAGCTTCCAACGATACTTCATTTGTCAAACTACGAGTTGATGGGAACACATTACATGAACGCACATACAAACAAAGCTTGCTAAAATCGTTCAGATCAAATTCAATGGAATGTGCCATGAGGTCAGAGAATAAAACTTCTCTGACAACCTTTGGGTTTAATCTAGTATATTACACCAATACTGTTGAACAACTCTAGTTGCTGAGCAAAGCGCCTTAAGATCGTGAAGCAAATTTTGAATTAACGTAATAAACTGTACTCTTAGCACCCAACGGTTTGTGGGAGCAAACTTTAACATTTAAATAGGTCAGGCACTACTGGATTGAGATTTACTCAACTGGACTTGGAAGTTTTCGAGTTAGTGCTAGCAAAAGCAATTACTTAAGGCTTAAGCAGAATCAGTATTTCCGGTACATTTGTGCAAAGAAATTGAGTGCTGGAATTTGAGAGAGTACAACCACTTGAAAACGCAAACGAAGTGATTCGGTTAAATTTTGTTACTATAAGGCCGTATATAAAAACTAACTCATTCGAAGCCTCAATTCATGAGGCGCTGGCTGTTATTTTTTATTATCTGAACACAACAGTGCTATTAACACAGCTTTTTCGTGACATACATAAACAACACGATGCTTGCTAATGTAACAATTCCACATGATTAGAAAACATTCATTAGTAAAAGAGAGAGTAAAGTTTTTGAACAATGACTTCGAGAATGACGCAAATACGGTACTATACTAAAGAAATGCAAGTTTAAAACTACTGACTCTTAGTTCCAAAAAAGTATTGCTCTTCAAATATTAGATGCTAATTTTAAAGTGTCTGATTACTAAAAAATTATTATATCTAATAATAAAATTTTAATTGCAGATTCTTTACGACTCTACTTCATTAAAAATTAGATAGTAAAATTTAAACAATAGCTACAATTCAGTAGAAGGCTACTACTCCGAACGAGATAATTTGTTTACGCCGTAAAGTTTCCAACTGAAGGGTCTTGGAACTCATGAAATGACACGTCAGTCCGTTCTGCTCCGAGGGAATCACTTCTAAAATTCAAAAGTTATCAAAGTTTTAACACAAAGCACTCTGTGAAACTTCGTCGGACGCTAGAGCGCAAAATTGATATTTTAATATTCCCCTGTCGTCACTCCGAATCAAATTTCAAAGTAATCTTCGCATTACCTAAGTTCCGTCGTGAATACAAGGTCTGAGCCCCCTTCAACTTTGAAGAGGTTGTAATTTAGTAAATGGACATTGTATTGTTTTGGAATTGCGGAGTAAATATTTAATGGGGAGCTTCGTTCACTGCTACAGCGGAAAGTTGCTCAATAGAGGTACGTACTACAGATTTTGGTCACAGTTTTTTGCTTTTTTTTTCGCAATCATAAGTCCAAATAATTGTGTTCGTTGGGTTTTGAATCGCCTGCTTTACGACTTTATTTTTGGTGACTAACAAAGGATCGAGAATACACGTAAAGGTAGTAACCAAACTATAAGACTTTACACCGTTTTTCCATTCAAAAAGGAGCTATTGTTTCTGAGGACCCCAAAGAACCGCCTCCGTGGGCTAGTGACTACAGGTACGGACTCACAATCTGGAGGTCCAGGATTCAATTCCCAGTGCGGTACCAACACAAGTACAGGTTTGCTTGGTGGTAGAGCATATCTATGGCTGCCTGGCTAGCTATCCCATATTAGCCAAAGACTGCCACCAAGCAGTAGTGTTATCATAGCAATAGCACTAGGAAGATATCAGAGCACGCGTCATTTGAGTCTTCTGTGTAACGGCTTTATTCTAACTTATATCATCAGACCGCTGCAGAAGCAATAATTGGGTGTCATCCTCAAAAGAATCTGATCGTAACATTTAAAAATCATTTAATACTTTTTAATGTTGAAGTCTGTCTGTATGATAATTGTTCTGGGATCTCGCCAAATATCCTTTGTGTTTAGTTTCTGATAGCAACAAATTTTATTACAGACGCTACTATTTTTATTATTTATTTATTTTATAGGTTGCCAACGCAGCATACATCATTCAAAGCAATTACACACACATACACACAAATTCAGTTCTAAATGCTGCCGCAATGAACATTATTGCAGTTTCTCCATGATTTTGTAAACTGGAATCGGTTTCTTGTTGTTGTTTTTAAATTGAACTCATTAGTTCTAACATATACAAATAAAGAACTACACATTCGTCAATATCTAAAAACATCAATAATAAATCGCAATGAGTATTCTAGGGGAAAACCGGTGAAACTAATATTTTCTCTGACGCAGGATCCGCATCCATCAATCTTGTGGCACAGCGCTGCGGTCAGAGAAGATTCCTCAAGTTTTTGTTTCAACGCAAGTGAAGTTCCGATAAAGATACCCATTTTAGCTCAAACGTTAGTTTCATCCACGAGTATGTTCACCTATGTTAAGTAAAATAAAATTAAAAAAAAACATTTAAAAAAGTTATTTAAACATAACTAAGTTATATAAGACATTTATAAACCGCTTAAATTAAGAAGAATCTTACGACACCTCTCAATCTAAAATCCATGAAGCCGTTGAGACTACAGAGCGTGTCAAAGAAATATACATACATGTACACTCGAAGAACATGACCCTTCTGTCTCAGTCTAGATAGAAACTGGTTGCCTTCACAATTACTTCATGGGAACGCACGCAGTACGCGGCACGAAATTTAGTAAATTAAAGTTAAAGTTAAAAAAGTTTGTAAGTTAAATACATTGAAAGGACTTATTTTTCGTTAAAAAATACAATTTAAACTGTTTAACTCAAACAAAAACACTAATACTAACTGATACATTTTCCGGTGTGCAAATTCTTTTAGAAAATTATGTGCGCCTGGAGAGCTGCACAATTCCACAGGTACCTGGAGCAAGTGACCCATCGTTAGACCCATCCACCATCCACCCATCGTTAGACCCATCCTTAAACAATTGCACGCTCTTGTTGAAATTTGATACAAATACATAATGCTAAATGGTTAATAAACAATGCATGCCGTTAATGACATATCAAGACATGACATAAACGTTATGAATTTATAACTATTTATGTACTTGTTCAAGGATCGGGCTAACCTAATAGGTGATTTCAATGTATTTAACTAGTTCAGCGTTTAATAGTAGTAATTTTAATTTACAAAATTTCGTGCAGTACCTTCTTAAATGTACATTGTTTTGTTTAAATAAAACAGTACCGTTTAAATGTATATAGCATGTTGCAAATTTATTAAAATGTATAAAATTCGAATGCCAACCATTATGTTATAGAGCCTGACCATATAAGGTCTGTGAAGGGGAGCCACTGTGAAGAAATGTCAAAAATAAATTCTTCGTCACGCAGTAATTAGTTACAACGAAATCCCGCAACATGGCAGCGCGTCGTGTATTCATGGTCTATTTATGCTTGGTTCTCACTAACACTAACACATCATCATCATCAACAACCTATATAATGTCCACACTGCAGGTGCTCAGGCCTACTCTCCTTCAGAAAGTGTATAAAGCCATAGTTCATCACGCGGACCAAGTGCGGACTGGTAGAATTCACACACACCTTTGAATTTGTTCTCAAGAGTGCGCAGGTTTCTTTACGATTTTTTCCTTCGCCGAAAGGGCAATGGCAATGATTTTTATCATTCGTACATAAATAAAAAAAATTGCAGTCATTGGCACGAGACAGGATTGAACCCAGACCTCGATCGAACGGCCACAGTTTGATTGTTTTCTAATTCTAAGTAGTCAGTGTATGTACGTTGTCCAGCGTCAATCCCGTAACATTGATTAATTTGTCTTATTGTGTATAAGAACATTACAGTGAGTAGTGATATGTATTTCGCGAACTACATAATTGGCAATTACGACGACAATAATGTAACAAAATTCAAGTAATTTACAATACTCGACTGTACTGTAATCTATCGACATGTTAAATTGATGAAATAACAATTAAAATAAAACAATAAACAAATTAAGTGTTCGTACGTGAACGGAATTGTAAAGGAAAAAAATATACACATGATCCCCAAGATTGTGTTTTTTATTTGTCTGTTTTTTCGCCAAATTAATACAGTTCATCATGATCAGCCAGGAACGTCCACTGCTGGACATAGGCCTCCTTTATGGTATGCCATGTTGACCGGTCCCGAGCCACTTGCATCCAGCGACCCCCCGCGATCTTAACTAGGTTGTCGGTCCATCTAGTAGCGGGACGGCCCGGCATTCGCTTCCCGGTTCGTGGTAAAGTCAGAGAGAAGTGGTAGTTGAAGGGACGAAAAATGACATACTTTTATCCCTTTACAACAGCTATCTTCCGCGGAAAATATACGCGGAGGAAGTCACGGGCCTAATCTAGTATTAATTTTATTCAATGACGTTAGTCGTTCCAAATAACATCGATCTTGTTTTGTTTCGCTATTGAAACAACTGCAACCTAAACTGTATACATTTTTGTTTAGTACTATAGTACGAGTATTGCAGTCCTCTGTGGTACTATCGTCGCATTTTATCATTTGGTAATTTTATGGGTTTTATTTTATTTAAAAATGTTGTTTATACTACTTGTGGTAGTTACATTCGGAGCAGCTATCTCTAACGCAGTACCAGGTAAAAATACTAGTATTTAAGTTTACGTGCCCATTGTTCCTTCATTATCATATTCATATCTATTTTACGGTTATTACTGCATAATATTCAGCTTTTAAATGTATCACATATAGAAGTAAAAGCAGGGCACATCGTTCGAGGAATCGATAACCGATGGCAAGTAAACGTTTTTAAGTACCGGGAAGCGCGTACCAGGCCGTCCCTCTGCTAGATGGGAAGTGTGTGCAAGTGTCTCGAGACCAGTCAGTTTGGCATCATGGAGGAGGCCTATATACTGCTATCGACGTTTCTCGGCTGATGATGATGATGAAATACATACTATATTGGTAAAAATATGTGAAGCTTTCTCATTCGAATCGACTGTTTTATGCTACACATATATAATGTGCTGTTCTTATTTCCACCAGACTGCACTAACCGCATCAACGAAGTATATGATCCTTGTACCACGACCTGCCTCGCGGAATCTTGCAACGACGACTTCGTGGGTGTGCCATGCAGCGAGTTCGTCCAAAGCTGCACACCTAAATGCGTTTGTAAGGACGGTTTTTTGAGAAATGCAAACGGCACATGTGTTCTTAAAAGCAATTGTTGACACTACTGAATAAAAAGCATTTATTGTTTTTTTTTAATTTATATTCGTGTTCTCATTCAATTTTCGTCTCTTCGATCGAATGTCGAGGAGCGATTTGACATGAATCCTTATCTTTAACCGCCTCCATTGCCTAATGGCTACACGCTTCTACTTACAATCCAGAGGTCCCGGGTTCGATTCCCAGTGGGTGTACCTATCGGTTTAGTTACTGTAAGAGTATGTTCTACGTCCGCCTCGCTAGCTACAACCGTGTTACCTAAGTCTGCTGCCAAACAGCAGCGTTAAAATGCACGCTTACCTTCAAACGACCTTATTGTCACCATCAGATTATATAAAGGCCAAGTGCAAACATACATAAATGTCAATAAAATGACATGTTAAATATGCGAGTTGGTAATCACAGAATGAGTGTCAAGCGGTTCACAAATGACGCTGCCCCTTTCCACAAAAGTTTTTTTGCGAGACTACCGCACGGCAATAGACAACTTTCCAGACATGGTATAACAAAAGTATATATATAACATAGCATCTAAAACAAGTTTTTGATCCAATTTTGATTTTTGGGCTTGTCTTCCTTGCGTAAACAGAGCATCACAGGGACGGTCCCTGTCACTGTCCCGGTAACCACATAAATCCGTTTCGTTTCCACAGGCAGAACATATATAAAATATATTTTACTTACACCTTGTTCCAATACATCGTTTCAATTATATATATTATTATTATTATTATTTTTCAAAAAATAAATTTAAAAATTTGATGGCGCACTGTTTTTCCGAAAGGTGAGTATCAGAAATGTGGTTACGCTGATAACGGCAGCAAATATTTTAAGTAACTTTTTTTCTAACCAGACCATAGGGAATATTTTATCTATCTCTCACGTGACATCACGAAAATAGCATGGTCTATGCTTCGTAATGCTGTGTAAATGCTAGGTTTACAGTTCCTTATCGTTCAAAAACTTCATATATTTTGTAAACAGCGCCATCTATGTGATATGTTGAACCAGGCTTGGAATGTGGTCCATTGATTTGTATAAACAATACATCTTACTGCGATCTCCAATTCGGGCTGCCAAGCGTAGTGGTTATGGCAACACCCCTCTTGGAAAACCCTACGATGTATCTCATGCTGTCTGCATCATATTATAGATTCGTTATATCCGCATCAGAAAATACTTTATATAAACTTGGAAACTTCTTAACAGATGTTGATGTTCCTAAATAGAATATAAAACCGACAAGAGAAAGCACTTGTACCAACTTTTCCATCACTACAATATCGTTAAGCAACTTTCATAGGTGGGTCGATTGTCTATTCTTTGTTGAATCTTTGTGTACGCGTATTCTACTCGTATCTATATATTACTAGCTTCCGCCCGCGACTTTGTCCGCGTGTACTTCAGGATTTATTCTACTTGTTCGATAGGCATAGAAGGCATCTATCTCCATTTCCAGCATAAGGTACAAAATAGTTTTTGTTATGCCCAAATTGCCCATGTAATCCCACTAATATTATAAGTGTGATTTTGGACAATTTACACAATATGTCTTTAGAAATTATAGCCTATATGTTATTCTGGTGTATAAGCTAGATTATTGTAAAGTTTCATTCAAATCCATTCAGTAGTTTTTCCGTGAAAGCATCACAAACATCCAAACATCCAAACTTTCAAACTTATAATATTAAGTAGGATATACCTATAAACGAGAAATTCTTTTATTTTTACCGGCAATCTCTATAAAGGCTCTAACGATTTTACTGAATTTTGGTATGTGTGGATTTTCTAAAACTGGATCTAGATTAGTCTTACGTGTGGGAAAACGCGTGTTTCCGAGTATTAATTCGGTTTTCTCTCGTACGCAAATATGGTCACTAATTTCACACGCTCGGGCATTTAGGCTCATCAAGGCGCAAGATTGACAAGCACAGGTCACCCATCAAAAATGGGGTCAAAAATAACAACAGACACTCCCTAAATGACCGCCTAATATAATATTTTTCCTTAATTTTCGGTATTACGAAGAAAAGTATTTCGGCCCACTTTTATTTTATCAATTCGAAACTTGTTCTCGTCAATCAGAGTTAGGCTCTATCTATCAATTCTATTCATCGGAGGTTTGCTAAAGGAAAACACTATTCTCGCCACTAATTGATCTTTGGTAACTCTTGTTTATTTTTGATGTATTGTCACTCTGACTTTGATGTTTTGTTCAACAATCTTCCGAGGAATCTATTTCTGTCTTAATTAATTCTTATTAATGGCGTCTCTGAAGGTTTTTAGCGTAATTAATTAATATATGTTTAATTACATTTTCTTAGAAGACAAATACAGTTCGATAAGTATTTACAAGAGAGTTAATTAAAAGGTTTTTTTCTTCTTCATCTGTATTGTAGTTATAATTTCCACAGAATTAGTCGAATTTTGATAGTTTATTAACATGCATATGTATAAATATGTCAATCAATAATATGTGTAACACATATTTATTTGTTTTCGCTATGCCTAATGATAAACTTAACAAAATTTGAAAGAACCTACTTAATATTATGATACTAAGGTTGTATATCCAAGAAGTATAATTGAGGATAAATCACCAACAAAAAACTACTAACTTTGAAGAGATTTGATCTGGCGACGGAACTTCTGAACATCATTACTTCGTCCACCCAAAAGTTTCCTGTAAAAGAAAAACATGTATTATGAACTTGTTAAAAACCTTTAATAAATCCGACCATAGTTACAATATTCTTGTCAGCCAGAAATATGGATAACCTTTTTTCCTTTTGAGGCACGGAACCCTAAACAGCTATTTGAATATAAATAAATATATGTATATTATAAATAGGTCTCCCCATGGTCGCCATTTAGACCAGTTCCAGCTAGTGTCCAGCAGCTACCTGATAATGACGATTATTTATTTCAATTCGTCTGTATTTTTGTATGTATGTTATGCGATAACTCCGCCAATCGTGATTCAATTTTGATGACTTTCTTTGTTTGGTAGAGCATACTTCTTAAGTGGTTTCGTGTAAATTTTATCGAAATTGATTGAGCGGTTTTTGAGAAAATCAACCAAAACCAAATACGAGTATGGTCAGATAATTCTACCTCTAAGGGTGAACATTTTTAGGGCAGTTGAAATCGGTTTCCAGTTATTTTTGCAAGCGTTAATTATCTGTGTTTGCTGTGTGGTCTCGACTTTAGAATATTACCTTACGATTACAACGATACGAATTATCTGACCATACTCGTATATTTGGTTTTGGTTGATTTTTCACTCCAAAAATAGGTTAAAAATAAGTGCATATAGAAACCAACGATGTGTAAAGAATATACAGAATTTACCTAGTCTAAAAACACGTAAGGTCAACAAAATTCACACACACGCGCGAGAGTCTGACGTTTCGTGTTTACCTTGTATATAACAAACAAAAGTGTCTGACGTAGTTTCGTCATAAGTGTTCACTGAAACACGGCTTTTGGATGTTCTGATATTTGTGCCAACAGCCCCCAAAAAAATTCATTTTTACACGACGGCTTATAGTAATGATAGTTTTACCATGAATTTTATACATATGTTGTATAAAATGTATGAAATGTTTTACTTACAACAGTCTAAAGGTAATATACATTTTCCTATGGAGTCGTTGTACACGAAGCCGGTTTTGCAATCACAACTGTTGTACCGGCATCCACTCAAACAGGTTTTGTTGACTTCCTTGTAGTCCGAGCATGATTTGCCGCAGTGATTCCCACACCCAGACGTGGCGTTGTGGTCGCCACCGCAACTAGCTACAGGGAAAATTGCTAATAAATACCCACAGAAACGTCAATACAAATGTTCTAATGTATGTTTCACAATACAATCCATTTGGATCCATTGGAATCGATCCATTGATGGATCGAAGTAAACTTTTACCCCACCTGAATCCATCATGAAAGTCAATTCCAAATAATGAATTCTAAGACAATTCAAGGTGCATTCATCCATCAAAGAGAGACAAATATATTTTCTATAAACCGACAAAAACTTTTTTTATGTATAAATAAAGCTAAGTAAAGCTAAATAAGATCACTATTTCGGATAACATCTGTCAAATTTAAAATAATCATATCTCGGAAACTACTGACCATAGAGGCGCTGGTTCTAGGTACTATCTTTCATACCGGAACACAACCAGCGCTATTAAACACTGTTGTTTGGCAGCAGACTTAGATAGCATGGTTGCAGCAAGCCAGACAGACACATTCCTCACTTGGAATCGAACCCGAGACCTCTGGATTCTACGTCCAAGGGTCTTTCCATTACGCCAGGAAGGCGGTAAATTGCGTTTGCAATTTCAGAAAAAAAAGCGTATTGAACTCACAGCATTCCTTCTTCAGTATACACGTGCCATTGTCGTTCCTGACATACCCGTCGACGCACACGCACTCCGGGGAGCACCGCGTGGTGGCGCCCCCGCATGGTATGGGGTATCCGAGGTCTGCGCATGTCTTCGGACCGCAGTGACCACATTCTACTTGCATCTCGTTCTCTTTATCGCAAATTGAACGTTTCACCACTGAAATATTGATAATATGTTATTATTATATGGCAATGAGCCGCATGATTTCATATATATGTGTGTGTGTATGATCGGTTTGCACTTGGCCTTCACCTGATGGTGACGATAAAGCCGCTCGATGATAAACTTGCGCTCCCAGCAGCCTCAATATAATGAGGTTTTATAATAGGACCACCCATGACCCATGTTGTTATGCGGATGTCGTAAAAAAGCTACTCAAGTTACTATTCTGAACTTAGCTGCCAACTGCAACTGATGACAGCTCGTGCAGCAAATGCAACCAGTTGGTCGCAGCTGCACTAGTGATTTTGGTGCATTCATTTCATATTAATTAACAGTTGGCAGCTAGGTTAATAAAAGGGAAGAATTCAGGATATGACTTTGTACCAGCGGCTCCAGCTAATAGATGCCTTTGTTACCCTTTATTACCACATACCACGTGGTGAGATGAAGGCCAAGTACTAACCCATTGCAAAAATATATAAGTATAAAATATATGAAAAAGGAATATTTTTAAAATCGAACCTAAACTCACCTTCACTGTTTATAAAGAAAATCCAAAACGATGATATTAGCCCAATTGTAACCCACTTAGACATGGCTTTGTAATTAATTAATCTAACTAAATTAATAAAAAAATACACAACAAGACAAAAGAAAAGAACGTCTTCTTTAGTCTATGATAAAAAAACAACTAACAAAATTCGCAACGGCAGTGTTCTTGGCATTCGATTTCATTTTCCTCTTTCCTTTTGAATGACTAGGCATTGAATCAGTCAATACTCAACAGACCAGTGACCAATACAGAACAGACAGTTCCGTTCCATCTTGGAGAAAAAATATATATTACGTATAAGTAAGTGTGCGGCCAAACACCAGTGTTAATAGCACTGTTGTGTTTCCGTAAGAAAGGTAGCAAAGACAGCGTCTCATTAAATTGAAGCTTCTGAGTACGCACGCTTACCATCCTACGGCATTATCATCACTGGCCATCAAGTGAGACGAAGGCCAAGCAAACCAATCATACTTTTTTTTAAATTTTCTATAATCTTTTAAAATAGAATATAGCTTGCTTTGATAATGTAACAGGAAATGAATTTCAGTAACGTATCAATGTGAGCTACAACAGACGTTCCGCAGCGAATGGTCCCTATAAGGCGTTTCAAACAAAAATAATAATAAGTGTATAAAATTGAAATTGTAATTTACTATAAAGTTGTGTGTTAATGATACTAGTTTCGCGACGCGACAATACGATTTCTTATTTTTATGGTATTACTACACAAAGCCTTATCTACTACAAGCCTACTACAAAAATCTTATCACAACATAATAATATAACAAATAATGGTAAAAGAAATTTGGTATAAAACTTTTATCGGTAGCTAACATTATCTATCGAAAATTGATTAATTAATTGATTATGCTGTGAGCGGATATCAAAAAAGTAAAGTTGGTGCAGTCAAGCCAGAAATTATCGAAAGCAGATAAGTTTTCGTGGACGCTTACGAATAGTGAACTCCTAATTTATTGTAACGCCAACGTAGACCCAGTCAAGTCTCCCATGGACCCCTGGAACACCTGTGCACAGATGCCACTTTGGGAACTACTGATCTAGAAGGTGTCTTTTCAATGGTCACTGGTCCCCTTGACTTACAGTCACCCATATTGTAGCTTTGCAGGAATTCGAACGCGGGCAATACATTCCATGAATCGAGATGTATAGTTTGTACGTATGAGTTTTTCTATTAGTCTGAAATCATTAATTGGTTTTCCTTACTTTAAGATAAATCACGAGATAGTGACGTATTTATTTGTTGTTTCAATATTCTTGTTATGCAATTGATGATTTCGTTAGTCGAGCAAAACGGGAAAGACAATGGGTAATTTTGATGACGTCACGCAGTGCTGTCTTCGTTAGTCTTCTGTTTTATACTCGTAGGTACCACTTACAAGTATTTACATGCGCTGTTATATTTATTTTAACCGCCTTCGTGGCCGGCTACATTCTTGGACTCACAATTTGGAGGTCCAGGGTTCGGTTTGGTTAGTGTTATATCATTTTCTATCTCTGCCACCATGTTACCTAAGTCTGCCGCCAAACTGCAGCGCTAATAGCACTGTTTGTTGTATTACAGTAAGAAAGGGTTTAGGCTTCGTTAAAAAATAAAATCTTTTTTTTTTTTGTATTTTAATAGCACTGTTACTTTTCAATTCATTGTTTTAAGGCTATGCTTCTTTAAAAAAAATTGTTCATGGTTAGATTGCGGGTGTAGTTTTGTTGTCGAAAAAGCCAATTTACAGTATGTTGTACCAAGATAAAAAAAATCTTTGAATGTTGTCACAAAAATAAGAAATTACTTAATATAATTTCTTATTTCTCGCTCGAATGCGAGCGAAATTGTATTGGAATCACATACCCACAATCATTAAATTAGGCCAAAATGAGAATTTCGCGTTAGTATGATTACTTTCGGAGAATTCTCCTACTGTATCCTGTACGACTTAACCCTTTTCAAAACAGCAGCCATAATAAGAAGCAAAAATGTCCTTGGCAAGAATAAAGCAAATCCCCCGGAATAAACCCGTTCAGTGGACAGGAAAATCTTAAGGCGTCGTCGTTGTATCTTCGACAGCTTCCACCAATTTTCTTTGACTGTCTCGTTTCTTTCAACCTCTGTCGGATTTTCTTTCGGGAATCCTCTTATCCTATCTACTCGTTTGCAGGCTATTTGTTACTATTCGGCTATCCCTGAGCCGTCTTGTTTACGTCGCGCTCAAGACATTAATCATCAAGCCTTCCTGATAAAAAAAGGGCTTGTGGCGATGCGATCTACGATTCTGTGCTGCACATGAATTTCAAGATAGCGATGTGTATTGATTGACGTCCTTGAAGATAAGATAGAATGGAATAATAATATATCCATTGGACATACATAGAGTTGTCCTTGAATTTACATGTGCTGAATTATATCATAGGTCAGATATCTAAGTTACAGTTTTAGGTTGGAAAATATGAGTGTATATGCTCGCCAATAAAACCTTTTGAAATTTAAATTAATAAAATATAGATATTCTAATTTGTAAATAATAGATAGTTTGTTTTGTATTTTAACAAATTCATATTATATATAATATCTCGGTATAGTATCTCAGCAATATATACTTCTCATCAGAAAAATCGTAACACCTTGCTAGTCTATGTTTTATTCCTATAAAATTTAATTATAAATAATAAATTTGTTATAATCCTTACAAAACAAACTTACAAAATGTTTCTATTTTTCTGATGAGAAGCATAGTTAAAATACGGAAAAAAGGTTCTCTTAAAGCATATTAGAAATTATTATTTTATAGATTATTCATTGGCGCAAAAATTTCTTTACAATTATTAGAAGTTGATGCAATATGCAATGAAGAAAAAAAATTGAGAAAATGTATTTATTTTACGATTATTACACTTATGTTTGATAAAATAGGTAACTGTTATATGTGATTTATTAATCAGATAGGTAAAATCTGTGTTTCGAGCAACCAGTTGATGTTTATACGAATCATACAGGTAACATTGCTCGATGATCATTGCTGTAAAACTAAGTTATACCATCTGATAGTTATTTATATAATAATAATCAGTTATCTACAAATCCAAAACTAAATGAAACAGTACACATAGTTTAGTACATGTATGGTGCCTTTATATGCATTATACGAGTAAGTACAGAAGTAAACTTTCTCTTGAAATATATTTATGGAACTTGCAAGGAATGATAATTGACAATCTGATCTTGCAATAAATGAACTCAACGTGAGTTCTGCATTGAGTTGAGATATTTGACGATCATGATTTCGCCTCTCACGAGAATTTGCATTTTTATGCTCTGAAATGATAAATTATATGAAAAATACTAAAATAAAATGAATATTCTGAGAAAATGAACAGTTCTTTTTATCAAACTGTAAGTAAGAAAACTTATTTATTTAATGGGAAGCCATTCTCCCTCAGGTGATTTGTTATAATTTTTGTCAGGAGTTTTAGTAGGTTAGAAAAATATTACTAGACCGAAGCAGATATTTGTTACAAAATGACAAAATACGTTAAAAACCAAGAACTTGTCACTTCGCGCTGCAGTAACATTATTATTACTATTTTTCTTGTGGATTGATGCAATACTTAGTCGCATCTCTGATGAAACCTTTAGAGCAAACACACTGAGGTTCGCAGTAGTCGGGATCACAAGAATCAGCTGTGCAGGGACAAGGGTCCCACTCTTCATTAGGTCTCGTACAGTTGACTGGGGCTGGAAATACAATAAACAGGTTAGTATTTTGACAGCGTAGCTGGGAGGTCGCTGTTCATTTCAACTCATTCCTCACCATCAGAAGCTTAAGTCGAGTGCCGATAATTAGCGTTCTTTGGCAATGATAAGATTCGTAGCCCATACTCAGAAGAACGGCAGACCCGACTTCACCCGTACACTGTAGATATTCCTTCAGCTCGCACCAAGCGTTTCGCTTCCACATTTATCGTGCGTACAGCAAAAATATGGAATGCACTACCGGTTTCCGTGTTCCCCGAAAGCTACAACTTGGGAATCTTGGGAATCTTCAAAAGAAGAGTAAATAGGAACCTTCTAGACCAACACGTAACATCGTCGACCTCATCGTCACTTACCATCAGGTGAGATTGAGGTCAAGTGTTGGTCTCAAATCTTCAATAAATAAATAAATGAAAATAAAAAGAGTCAAGTTAATTTGGCGCTGTCTCTGATACTTTTCATACCGGAACGCAGCATGGCGGCAGAGTTAAGTAACATGGTTAGAACGTAGCTAGCCAGGCGGACAAATAAAATACCACCAACGGAACCGAGTAGCAATAGGAAACCACAGGGAATTGAACCTGCGACCTTCGGATTGTGAATGCAACAACTAGGACATGGAGGTGTTTTATACTAGATATTGCTCCGATACCCGAATTTCAGATTCGACTCGAAAGCAATCTGAATCAAAAACCTAACGAGACAAATCTTGTAATAGGCGCCCAGAGTCGACCACCATCCACCTACTGCCAACATTATCGTGGTGATAGTTAACTTTTCACGTGACAAAGAATTATTAAATAATAAGTAAGTACATTAGTACACTTACGGCAATCGGAAGCTAGGACGCACGTCTCGTCATCGTAGCTCCTATACCTGTAGTTTGTTTCACAGACACAACCTGGGGGGCAATCTCTTGGTGGTTTACATGCTATTTTTATAAGATCGTCGTCTTCTGGGCAGTACCTATTTGGACATCTAAAGTTGCATGTTGAGTAAGTTTCGTTGGCTTTGCATACATCTGTAAGATTAAAAATAGAATGAAGGCGTTTCTTAGCTTTATTTTTAGAGTTCCGTACCTTAAAAGGAAAAAAAGATCCCTTACAGGATCACTTGGTTTCCCATGAATGGTATGTCCGTCTGTCTGTCTGTCAAGACCCATTTCAGAAACGCTTGGAAGTATCACATTGAAATTAAATAAAACCAAAATAAAACACTAAAGTCCGTTCCTTGGATCTGTTAAAAATCAAACTTCTAGGTCAACGGAATAAGAATACACAGTCGTTTATGCTGCATATTTTGATGGTTTCCCTTAAACCTATAGGGTAAATCCCATTGACCTAGAACCCTGAAATCAGGCACGAAGAAACCAATATAAAAACAAACAAATGCCGGACAACTAAGCTTAGTATGAATATGCATATTTCGCATCTCACAAGCCCTAGAGTCAGAGTTGTTGAGCCCTAGGCCTCTGGCATGGCTCATGTAGCTACTACCTGTCGTAGATAGTAACCGGTAACAATGGATTAATGTGCCTAACGAAGCACGAAATCATATGCTTCAGGTGCTTCCGCATGTATTGAACTGATTTTGAAAAACTGAAAACTTGAAATCGAACCTGGGACTTTCCGCGTATGTTGCGGAAGAAGTCTCTAACGTTACTATCAGGATATTAAGTTTAGAAAATAGTTACCGAATAAGACGTTGTAATAAATCATCATCACAGGATACGTCCACTGCTGGACATAGGCCTCCTCCAAGGTACGCCTCATTGACTGGTCCGGAGCCACTTTCATCTAGCGAATACCCGCGTAGTTAGGTAGGACGGCCCAATAGACGTTTCCCGGTACGTGGTCACTACTCGAGAACTCAAGTATAAGAATAAATAATCGAAATTATTGGATGCGTTATATTATAATATTTTTTGCATGTAATATCTTGGTAATATCAATCATTGTTCCCATATTACTTACATGTTTGGCAATCGTCAGTAAGAACGCATACTCCAGTAGAACTTCTGAGGTATCCATCAGTACAATCGCATCCCGGGACGCAGTCCACTGTGTAGTCACAAGGAGGGTAGGATGTGTAAGAGATGTCACAGTTCTGAGGTGGACACGCATTCTTACAAGGATATACCTTTTCGTTTGGCCCGCAACTTAGTGGCTCTGAAAATTTATAACACCATGAGTATTAGTTTCCTTTTATTACCAGTTTCAAATGTGTTTCAAACTTCTTCATAGCCTAATGGCTTTAGTTTGTAGTAGTCCTAATATCAACCAAACTGAGTACCAACATGTATACAGAATCGCACCCGGGACCTCTAATTTTTGCTATTGTCAGTCGCAGTTAGGCACCTTAAATTCAATTAAACGTATTTAGGTAATCCTACCTGAAACAGCATATTGTAGGCTACTAGCGCTTAGGTAAGCAATGACAAACATACTCGTATTTATGGACATGATAACTCAGAATGAACGAATGCGTAAAAAAAACAAGCGTCAGAATATTTCAATGTAAATTTCGGACAATTCACAGTGCAAATAAGTCATTACATGAACTGTTCTTACCAGTTGTTCAAATAATATCAATAATGTGCATTATATCATTATATTCAAGGCTAAATTTTGTACTCCAAACTTTAAAAAATGATAATAGAAACTCATGATCATTTTTGAAGACCTATCCATAAATACCCCACACGTATGGGTTAGATAAAAAAATTGAGTTTCAGTTCTAAGTATTAGAACCCAAAAATTTATTGTTTTTTCTTCTTCTAGTTTTGTCTGAAAATCTTAATGCGGTTCACAATACATCTACTTACCAAGTTTCAACAATATAGTTCTTATAGTTTCGGAAAAAAGTGGTTGTGACATACTGACGGACAGACAGACATGACGAATCCATAAGGGTTATACAGAACCCTAAAACAATAATTTTTTATGTGATAATACCAATTAAAAAGATTTTAAATGATGTTATACTTAACAAAAGGCGAATGCGTACCCACTACAGACAATGTAAGTTCCGATCCATGAATCACAAGACGTCTTGCAAAAAATCTAGTTGCAGTCACGCATTAGTAAAGAATATATACGGATTCCATCTCGCCTATAGGTAGATGTCTCCTCACACGCGCGGTACAGGGATGCGGGGGTACGGCGACGGCGGCGAGGATTTCGAGAGAGGAGCGGGCGGCGAGCGCGCAGTGTGTCCTGACACCCGTTTCTCTCTCGATCCCCTTTGTCGCCGTGCCCCCGCGTGCCTATACCGCCCGGGCGAGGACTCATTTAAGCGGTCGGTCTATAATAATGACTGAGGTCAGCAAAAATACACACACACGTGGAACTGAAAGTACAAAGAACATAAAGTATTGCTCGAAATGGTTTTTTCCTTAAATTGGAAATCCTAGAAACACATTTGCGATTTAAGCGCACACAGTAGTTAGAGGACAAATAAATTTAATTTTTTCACCTGAAGCTGTGCTATTGGAATCTGGAAAAGGATGTATACGCCATGGACCTGAAAATGAATTGTAAAAGGTGAGACTGAAATCAGTTTGGAATGGTAACATAACTAATGATAATAATTGCAGTTGTTCAATTTCATATACGTTTGAAAATTACTCCTCGTACGCAAGAAAATTAAATAAAAACTCATCATTAAGTCTACTTTATCCCACTACCACCTAGCGCGTATATATCATCCCCATATTCCGCATAAATTGGGGCTTCCCGCAAACATTTTAGACTTTCTTTGGCTGCTTTCTAGGGGTAAATAACATTCGGTCAGTCAGCTAAAGCTGACATGGTATACTCGACGTATACAAATCGACCTGTCTCTCTCGCACAGTACCTGAGCTATGAGTGAGACAGAGATTTGTAATGTTTGTAAGTTACGTGTAACCCTTTACCCTGCAAGTGGCTCAGAACTGGTCAATGGGTTATACCATGCAGAAAACCTATGTTCAGCATGACGTTTCCCGGATAATGATGATGAACATACCAAATAACAGCGTTTAGTACGAAAACAAAACTGACGAATCATTTCGTACCGCTGTTGAATTCGTTTGACGCACAATCTGGCTTAAAGACATGTTTTTGTAGTAAAAATTTACCAGGTGGACAATCTGTGGTCGGCACACACACGCCATATACATTCCTGAGGTAACCATCCCGACAGTCACATCCAGGAGTCTTTTCATAGGGGTCTTTAAAGGCACATAAATAATCTGTATATTGGGCTTCGCAATCCTGTGGTGGACAGGTAATTTTGTCATCGACTGCTTTTTCTGTTGACCCACAAGGACGACCAGGCTTGTCTTCTGTATAGAAAATAACGAAAATATGTTAATATGTGTTTTCATTTGCTAGTATCACCGTTTACGAAAGCTAAATTAGCTGTAGTTTATTAAGGCAGAATAAAAACATCTTTATTATTTAGTCTGACACGATACATATACGTTAAAGGAAGCAAGAAACGAAGAAAAATACTGTAACAAAACAAAACACAGAAATATATAACACAAGAAAATAAAAGTACAGAAAGTCGTGACAGAGTAGGCGCTGCATTGAAATTTTGCTGCGAAACAGCAGCACTGATATTCTGCCAGGTTCCTAGGGTATTTTTAGAAGTTAATGAAATATGACATGAATACGAATTAAACATTAAAAACCGGCCAAGTGCGAGTCTGACTCGCGCACGGAAGGTTGTTTACTGTATATAAATAATTAACATACTGAAAATCATAAATAATTAGGTAAGGTAACAAAACAAATACCTAACAAAGCTACAACGAAAATGTAAGTATGATTGGAGAACAAATTTAACATTGCAGGTTCAAAAATGAGATCCCATACATACGCCTATATCACGATTAAATCTCAACTGCAACTTACATTAGGTTTGTCATCTTGAAATAGCTATTTTAACTGTGATACAATTAACAATTAAATAATTCTGGTTCTCTGAATTAGCTGTGGTACTTTGCATATTGCCAAATTTAAGGATTATATGATAACGGGAAGTACTCTTTAGGTTTTAATTCTCTTGCATCGCACAGGAAGGGATATACGTCTGCAATATTATTATTCATTCGTAATCTCTTAATAAATACTTATTCGAAAGATGTGGCTTAAAGAGCTGTAACTTTTTACAGTGTTGACCTAAAAGTGTCAAGGGATTGCAGACTTGAAGAACTTGAATTCGATATTAATTTCAACTTGATACTCTACGCTGTCCTTACAAAAGGTATCTTGACAGTCAAACGGACGGACAACTAAGTGATCCTATAAGGCAGGGCTTCTCAAACTGTGCGTCAAGTGCGTACGCAGCAATGTCCAAGGGGCTCAGAAAAGCAAGAACATCCTTCTCATTAATATCCAGCCAACAGTACAATAAATATCTACATCCATTTTTATGGTTTGTTCTTATTTTATAATAATAATTATAAGTGTCTGAATAGAGTTTTTCTGTTAACCGGTTATTAGGCTAGTATGAAACTGGTGGGTATTTTGGCCTGAGAGATGGACGTCGTCAGGGTTGAGGGGCGTCGTCAAAAAATGTCAAATTCTTAAGGGCGTCGCAGTACAAATAAGTTTGGAAAGTCCTGCTATAAAGGATCCCTTTTTCTTTTTAGGTTTTGCAACCCTAAATACAACATTTTTTTTTATTGAAGATAGACCAACACTTGACCTCAATCTCACCTGATGGTAAGTGACGATGAGGTCGACGATGTTACGTGTTGGTCTAGAAGGTGCCTATTTACTATATAAACTGAGTTAGTGTAATGTTGTGTAAAGAGCTAGATTATATACATATTATAATAGGAATAAGTGTTACTGGTTATGCTACAAGCATAATATACGATAAGTAAATAAACTTTAAACGTTTTTGATAAAACTATTCGTAGATAAAATATGTCATAATATGGCAAAATTGCCCGACTACTACAAAGGTTGGGTCGTATCGTTATCTTGAAGAAGTATAATTAAATATATTAAAACATCACATGACACTCATAAGCAATGTCAATTACAGTATCGGCTATTTTTATAACAACTTGGGCCACATGAATGATAATATTTGTATTTGAGCTTAGAACGTCACTATGTCACTGCAATTCTTACTCACGGCAAGTGTAGATGGATACACATTCCCCTGTGTCGTCATCTATCAAGTACTTCTCATTGCATGTGCAGCCAGGCTCGCATACATCGGTCGAATCACACTCGACGTCAGTCCAAATGTCTGAGCAATTCCGAGGTACACATTGTGAAGGACAGGTTTCATAGTGAGCGTTAGGACCACAGCATGGCACATCGACTGAAAACAATTCAGGCGTAACATTCAAAGTGAATTATGTACATTCGATTCAATTTTTCGATTCCAATAGCCAACTGCCTTGATACTGTCCCGCCAAGTAGCTAAGAACCCATGTGCAAAAACACAAATTAAAACTAATTCAAACCTGATGTTGGGTTATTTGCCAATGATGAAGACGCAAAAAGCAGTAAAAGCCACATTTTCATTTAAAGCAAACTGTCTAACTACATCAACAAATCAACAATATCAACTTAATACTTGCAGCAAACAAGTCGTTTTATGTTTAAATACAGACATAAAACATAAGGCGATAAAAACGTTGTTATTCAAATAACATTAAATTATTCTTGCAGCTGTTTAAACGTTGGTCACATTAATTGACAGAGATGGTTTGTAGAGGTAAACACATACGAAAATTAACAAAAGTCAAAACATTTTCGATTGAAAATATTCCATTCGCCACCACGACAAACATCTGGTAAACGGATAACAATCTTACATAGCCGATTAACTGACGTAAATTCAAAATATTTATTATTTTTCCATATTTTTTAAAATATTTATGAGATAGTAGAAATTCACTTTCAACAATACAATTTTGGACTCCAATCACTAATCTTCCAACACATCGCCATCTATACGGTATATAGCGAACTACTAGCATCTTAAGAACGCTCCATTCTAAAGACAACACGTGATTATCAATTACGTTATATCTGCCTAGGATGGCACCGCATGCTTCTAAATATTTGATGAACTCATCATCAACAGCTTATATACGTTCCAACTGCAAGGGCTCAGGCCTACTCTCCTACAGAGAGTGTATGGGTCATAGTCTACCACGCGGGAATGAACTCATACATTGAAATAATCACATCGCTCTGAAAAGCGAAATAAAATTTGAGCCAACCTGTCACAGTATTTTAAAGATTCTTACTTTAGAATTACTATAAGAATTTCTTTTATCAATAGATATATTATTATTTATTTTATTAACATTATTCACTAAGTTGACAAAACTGTCTCTGTCGTCACGTGAGTCAAATTTGAGCGCGTGCGCGGTGCGTCATGTGAATTACTTGTCGCGCCTGGAGTTATACTTACTTTCCGACTTATTTATGTGTACATATAAATATAAACTGTATTGTTTGTCTTTATAAAAGTAAGTGTTATGGGTGTGCAGACAATCAATTTAAAAAATTGATATATAATTCGGATTGATTCTCATTTCCTTAGTACCGCGACAGTGTAGAATTTCGAAGACCTTTGCGAGATCCAGAAACATGTTCAGCCACCTTTTTCTAGATTCTAAAGTTTTCACTACGATGTTCATTAAGTCAGCAACTACATTAATGAAGCAGTCAGTAATTATGTTAGCAGCAGGCTAGTTCTTATTATGAAGGAATTTTGGTACGCTCAACTCATAGCTCCCTAGTTTTAAAATATTTCTTATTTAATTTTAATCTGAAAACTAATTGGCTTCAATATGGGCACTGAAATTCAAATCTCAATCAATATCTTTTTGGAGAAAAATGCCGAAATATAAGCAAAATTATCACTTTCCTGTGATTTTGCAAAACGCAAGTTTCCTGCTGACATCATACGTAAAGTAAGTACATAAATCAAATAGATTATTATCCAATCACAGTACAATCAATATAACTTTGCTACAACCTTTTTAAAAAAGTTGCGTGTCTCCCTATTTTTAATCGAATTTTCATCATAGAATAAGGGTGACATGAGTTGAGCTAAAAACAAGTAAAGAATACCATAATAAAGAGCGCTATTGCCAGATTTCCGATACAAAATATGTAGTAAAATGTCGCTTAAAGTTCTGGTTAACAGCTAATCAGACTGTCGCGATCAATATTTCTTCGACCGCAGATGCGTTTGGGACAGACAACTTCTCACTTGTATGGAATGTATTTACGTAACCAATATTTGGTTTTCTTAAATATTTTTTCCTGTTTTCATTAATATACCTAATGTAAATGCACTAAAAATGTTTCATTTTCATTTCATTCAAATACAGTGTTTTTATGAAAACCATCAAAATTATCATTTTCCTGTGTATCCCTTGTCTGGATACATTTATACAGGAAAGTTATAACATTACAGGAAAATGATAAACATTCACTAAGATTCCTAATTTTCTACTAATATTAACTCGTTGAGGCATTTTTCCACTAAAACCAAAATGCCACAACCTAAGAAAAACCGGCCAACTGCGTTTCGGACTCGCGCACGAAAGTACCGTACCGTTCCTTATCTATAAAACCGCAAAAAACATGTTTGCCCCGGACTGACGGACAGACAGACAGACGGACAGCGGAGTCTTAGTAATAGTGTCCCGTTTCGGGCATATATCATTTGCCTGTCTACAAATTCAGGCCTATAATTTAATTATTTTCCAATATTTTGTCTGACCCACAAAACTTTAGCTTACGTAAAAGCTTTGACCTCTGGCCACGTTGAATACTTTATGTAGGAAATAAAAGTATGGGACTAAAACGTTCCGATAATATTCCTTTATAACAAGAAACAGCCAGCACTAAATATTTCGGAACTAAATCAATACGGATTATTTGCTTTTACGTGTATATTGACGGACTTTAGATAGCTTTCAAGTATTTTGTTGATTATTTTCGCCCGGATATTTGACAGTGCAGTTAGCAACGAAATCGGTCTATAATTGTTGATCACATCAGCAGTAGGACTTATGTATGGGGTAAAATTTTTACCTAGTAAAATGGGTAGATGAGAAAACGCTAAGTTTATTATATGGGTGACGGGAGGATATGTTGTGGCTATCCATTCCGTTAAATTAATACAGAATCCCAGAGAAATAATAACAAAAGGTAAAATAAAGCCCTATTTTAAAAACAAAGTACATACTTAGCCTTACATTAAAAAGTATTAAAATTTTAAAATATTGAAAAAACATTAAGAGGGAGCAGCGTCATGCCAGGGATCCCAAAATGAATAAAGGAAACATTCCGTGTTTATTTATCACACACACATATATATTTTGAGCTGGCTTTGAACACTGTGTGAGGAGTGCAGATAATAAATATTTATATTTATTCTTCCTCGTCCGAGGCATCATTGGGGTCGTCATACGGCACGCATACGTTATCTTGAGAAAAACAGAAACCACCTTTGCAGATACATCTTGGCCGGCAGTTCTTTACCTGTTCACTGCAAACCGAAGTCCTAAGATGGTACTTGAGTGTGTCACAAGAGTCGACGTATACACAAACTGGTGGGCAGACAAAAAACTCTTCGTTTGGTCCGGTGCAGTTGATAGATGCTGAAAAAAAAAGATGAAAATGGCCATGCGGTAGAATAGATTAGATCAAAATTTACAATACTACTACAAATATGAACAACTAGCCGACTCAACAGAAATTGTCGTGTCCAAATTTGAGTGTTTTTTTTGGGATACTTTTACAATTTCTTCCCCCATAAAAACCTGATTCGGACTCTAGATGAAGTAATGCGCTTAAATTTCATTCATATATGCCAAATTTCATGTTATGCTTATTTTGTAGCGTACTGAAGAAAATATATTTTAATTGAGATTGTTTTATGCCTTTTGAACGTTTTTTACATTCACGGAACGTGTCATTTATAGCAGGATTTAATTTTATAATAATTTTCATTCCATTCAGAGTACGAAACTCTCGACTGGCACTTGACTGGTTTTTTTGCCAGTGCCATTGTGAGATGAAGGTTAAATAAAAACAGTACACTAAAAGAAATACATACGACAGTCAATGGCCGATATGCAGGTTGGATCATCGAGGCTCTTCCTAATGTATCCTCTCACGCAATCACAACCTTTTTGGCAGGTCTCGGCACAAGGCGGAATGTTTCTACGCTCATCCACAGTAGGACAGTAGTCGGTTTCTCATGCCGTTTTACATTCCACGTATTCCTCATTTTCTCCGCATTTAGGTTCTGCTTGAACAAAAAAACTAATTCAAAGAAAGAAGAAAACTCATATATTTTTTTCGTATCCCATAATAACAACTCCATTCCACTGAGCAAGTAACAGCAAGTAAACACAACGTTTCTCCATACCAAAAATTGTTTCTTCACATACATTGCATACATCTACAGTGTGCCAATCACTAGTAAAGTGTTACATCGCTAAAAGTGCGCCAGAGTACACCATGTGCACTACTCGAGGTACTGACGCAGTACATTCCACCGCATCGTCGAGCAGCTCTGGGTCCTCCAGAGGAACGTCGCCAGTGCTCCCCTCGCGCGATGCAATGTGCCCTTCCCGGGCTGAAGTACCAGCCCTTGCACTCTCGCAGAGCGGACTCCGCAGTGGAAAAGGGACCACGCCATTTCCACCGACGGACAGCCGGAGGATGCAGGGAGTAATGGTCGACCACGATTTTCCACGTCACTTTTTCCATTACGTCGAGGTCACCACTGTAAGGTCTCGAGTTGCATATTTCCTATTATATTCTGGAGCAATGTCTGTGCGTGGCCATAAGTGGAATTCGGGAATGGAAAGACACCAGTCACGCACTTGTCTCTTCATTGCATACTTGAGTACAATTATTTACGCCGAATAATAACCGCGTGCGTGTGTCAGGTGGGCGTGGGACTGACGACACACGCTTGCTATGCCTCGCCTTACGTCAAGGGGGCTGACATAGCAAATCGTGACCGCACAGTCCCGCACAATTGTTAAATTGAGGTAGTGCTAGGTATTGAAATAATTAGAATGTCACCTGAGCTCATATTTTTCAATCCCGTAGACTTGCGGGATCCCGTGTTTGCGGGATTAGATTCTCTAGGACCGACTTTTGTCATATGCCAAAATATCCTTGTCGGTCGGTAAGATCAGGGGCGCTTTTCTGCGTGTTTTTGCGGTACTACACATGTCCTACATAAATACATCAGTTATTCAGTTTTACATACGAAGGCTTCGGCCTTAAGTCTTATTCCACTTACCTGTTGCTGCAGATGCCACAAGGGCAGTGAGTAGAACAAACCACATCTTGATACTCGTAATTTATGATTTGCACTGATCATAACATCGGGTTATATACCATCCCTTACAGACGTCTTCATTGAAATTGTACTGGCCAGAGTGAGTGCAACTTGTGCACGAGGGTTCCGCGCATTAGAAGGAAACATGAATGTGTGAATGTTATAATCTTGCAATAATATATTTCATTTCGACGGCAAAACTAAATTTTTGGAAAACGTATTAGGATTTTCAGGCCTCCAAACATTTTGATAAAAACGCAGTTGAGACTGCGTAACCGCTATTGTAGCTTACATCAAAGTTGTCCGTTAACTATAATATATTATTTTTCCGTTATTATAAATCTGGTGTTCTTTTTTATGTAACCTATCAAAGTCGGCTATTCTATTTAATAGTAGATTGTTACACCAATCATTACCATTGTCTTTTCGGCGAAGGAAAAAATCGTGAAGAAACCTGCGCACTCTTGAGAACAAATTCAAAGGTGTGTGCTTACAACAAATTAAGAGCAGCAACAAATTTAAAAAATATACTTAATTCCCTAGGGAAGCAAATGCCATTTACATCCCGCTGCTTAGATATACCTACTTTCAGAACAGGAGGGATGAAAAAATATTTTTGTAATATACATTTTCAATTCATCGTCATCATCATCCAGGAAACATTCACTGCTGAACAATAGGCCTCTTTCATAGTACGCCACATAAACCGGCCCCGAGCCAGTGCTGCCGCTGCATCCAGCGACTCCCCGTGACCTTAGCCAGGTACACCTAGTAGGGGGACGTCCCGGTAGACGTTTACCGGTACGTGGCCGCCACTGAGAACTCGGTTATCAGTTCTTTGAGCGATGTGGCCTGCCCATTGCCACTTCAGCTCACTGACTCGTTGAACTATGTTGGTGACGACCTTAGTTTGTCTACGGATTTTCTCATTCCGGATTTTATCACGTAGAGAAGAGCATAGCTCCATTGCACGCTGAGTGACTTTGATCTTGTTTATTCGGCCCACAGTAAAGGACCACGTTTCGGTTCCGTATGTCATGGCAATTTTCAATTGGTCTAGTTTTAATGTTTCGTCGGGATCCCAAATTATGTTCCTTACGTTTATCTTTTTAACATATGTGTGTATATTGGACCAACACTGACTAAACAATACTTCTAGTATTGTTAGGTTGACAAAGAGACGTACATTTATTCAAATACATACCGTGTGGGGCCCGAAACAGGGTCAGATATAACAATTGGAAGCCATAGTAGATTGTTACACAAGGTATGAAAGTTATCAATTGCATCCCGAGATATTTACGGTGCTCGAGCGAAGCGAGGGAAAATAAGTAAAATGTATGTTCAGCGAACGAAACGAATAAAAATTGATTTAAAAAATTCGAGCGTATCCAAGAAAATTCTATTCTCCTTCGTGAAATTTGAGCAACCTACATTAGTGAAGGCAAATGTATCAAACTTCATACAACGAAGTCTTTATCTGTAAAGATTTTTTAAAAACATAATATTTAATAATTTCTCTTATATAATATTTATTATGATTGTAATAATCTAAACTGTATTTTAAATTGTTTGCGTGTTTTACCTTTTTACATTGATGAATGCTCACATTAAAAGTCTTTCGTTGCAACGCTCAGCTAACGAGTTTTAATTTTGAGGTTGAATGCAACAAATTAAAAAAAAACTTACATCTCCTGGGATGTAAATGCGTTTTACATCCCGCTACTTAGATAATGAAATACCTACCTGAAAAATATAATACGTATTAATATAATAGTCCGGACTTTAGTGGGCGATTTAGTATGGGGAACTTGCACTTTTGTTTAGGGATCGATTCTTAGGTTGTTTTTATTTTAACCGTATTGCCGCGTATACCTCCCCCTTAACAGATAATCTTCCGAAATCCCTCAGACGCCTATTTCGTTATATCTAACCAAAAAGTTCAAAACCAATATCCATCGCCCTGTATAAGTTTTTGTCAAATATTGTTAATGATTGGTTTGGCACAAATATTCTACAGTTTACATTAAGTATTCTAGTAATTTTAGAAAAAACTAACATAGGTATTTAGTAGATGGGTAGCAGCACCTACCTGCCTATCTATCTAACAACATAGAACTGCGATTAGTAATCCGTTGGCCAAGAGCAGTGCCAACAATATGGCGGTGCCAGCGTTGTCCGAGGAGCAGAAATGATCGTGCTCAAGTTGTAAGTCATGCATGGGCGCAGAAACTCGCACCGGGCGCTTAAAATGCTAATTACGGCGCTGGCCAAGCGTAGTGATAAAAATGTGATCTCATTTTGAATTCATGTTGATTCTGCCATCGCCATTCAAGTATCGATCTAACAGATGAACTGCAGGGCTCCACCAGTACATAGTTGATATCCCTATAACTCGCACTAAGCGTTTGCTTCTAATTTTATCATGCGTACAGCCAGGGTATGGAACGCACTACCGGCGGCGTCTACATTCCCTGAAAACTACAACTTGAGTGAATTCAAGTCAAGGGTGAACAGGCACCTTCTAGACCAACGCGCACCATCGTAGGCCACATCGTCGCTTACCACCAGGTGAGATAAGAAAGAAAGAAAGAAAAGTGTTTATCGTTTATCGTGGACAAGCGTTAAACTATATGCCAAAAAAGAATGCTATATCAGTAAGTGTACATTAAAACATGAACCCAACTCTCACCTAATACAACAAATAATTGAAACCATCCAAATGTACATATCTGTGTTTATTTGTGTGTTATGTGTAAATTATAAGTCGTTTTATTGAGAAAAAGATACGTTTTCAGAAATATTTTGGGAAAGCTATGCATGAATTAATTAATTTAATTAATTAATATTGTTAAAATTTTGGTTGAAAAATTCAAATATGAGGCTCCCATTGCACGCGTATTGTTGTTTTTTGGACATCACTTTTTAGCTTCTACTAATACACTGTTGTTAATGCTCCGGCTTCGCTCCCGCGCTCAGTTGGAGGAGTGGTCCAAAGAAAGGTTTATTTATCAATTTGTGACGCCTGGCATTCGGCAGCCGCAATGCATATATCATCCGTAGTGCTTCTAAAAAACCCTTTCTCGCAAACACATCTTGGCTGGCAGTTCTGCACCAGGTAATTGCAAGTTGTAGGCTGATCGTTGACGCTGTCACACGATTCTGCTAGACAGGGCGAGGGGCAGGAATCCCATATTTCATTTGGTCTGGTGCAGTTGACTGGCGCTGAAAGATATAATAATGGTTAAAAAATCACGAGGATCCAGCTTCAGAATAAGATCACCGGAATTGGATTATAAGGGAAAGTTTTAGAGTTTTAATCATGAAATCCCGTTCCACATGCAAAATCCAAAACTCCAAAATCTACATTGATAACCAAATATCTACTACTCGGACACAGGTTAAGAAGGTCAAAGCTCAGTTCTTTGAAAATGAAATACTTAAAATTTATTATTTGTTTCATTTTTTATGATTCTACACTCAACAGTTTCAACATCAAATTAAATCACAGCCCACTATGGTCTTGTCCACCACTGAAATGCCAAGAATTAAATGATGTTTCAAAAGTCTCGGATCGAATTTAACATTCGGCATGGTAAAAGTTTATGCGTTTACTCTGTAGTAGACATTTCCCGGCTGATGATGATGATTGGAGTTCGTCTGTTTTTCTTTGTCTCTGATGACATTTGCACAATTCTGTGCCAAAAGACTCCATTGTGGCTAACTCATTCAATCTTTTCAACATTTCTCCGCAAATATACAATAATTTTTTTAAAAAACGAAGCCAACCAATAATTTGCTGGTTTAAGGTTTATTGATACATCATGAATTGATACTTTTATCGATTGTGTGTATCAATAAAACAGTTAACGGGAATCCGCGCAAAATGCTTCCATACATAAATTCTGTTGCCATAATATTTTCTTCCATACAATAGCTGGCTTTGATAAGTAATTACCTAAAAATAGTAGATCAGATTATCAGATTTGGTATAGTGTCAAGAAATGAATAGCATTAACGTACAATTTTACGTCTCTACAATAGCCGTTACGCAGCTAATGATCTCTAGATGGAGTTTTGAATAATAACTAAAAATGTGTGTAAAAATGACAATTATGAATCACTATGAAGTTGTATGGTAATGATACTGATTTCGCGACATTATATTTTAGACCATTACTTCACAAAGTCAAAGAAGCACAAAGAAATTAAGTATAAAACATTTATCGAGCGAATGATAAGTAGATAAACTGAACAATAACTACAAAAATTCCGTTATATAGCTCTAGGAATTTTTGGCTAAATGCCCCGAAATTTCAAAAATAACAAATGAGGGCGCACTGGCGCTCCAGTCTGAACCTGACTATATCCAACAAATCAAATACCACTGTCTTCCAGTAAACGAAAATAAAATACCCAGTGCTACTGGATACGTGTCATCATGAAGCATAATTCTCGCAACACTATTATGGCCACGTTACAGCACATCAAAATACGAGTAGTACATACGACAATCTGAAGCCAAAATGCATGTTGGGTCATCTTGACTCCTCCTTTGATAGTTCAGCTTGCAGACACAACCTCCCGGGCAGGGATAGCCTGGATCGCAAATCAGAATTGCTCTGCTGTCATCCAGAGCACAGTAGTCGTTGGGACATTCCACTTTGCAGTTCACATATTGCTCATTTTCCCCGCACTCTGGTTTTGCTGAAAGAACAGAACTGTAATCAATCCAAAGAAAGAAACCCGTGGTAGTAAAGTCTCTTTTTTATTTCCATCTCCATAAAACTTTGAATGGCCCATGGGAGTAGGTGTAATTAGCTTTCTTCATATTCATGGCAGTTATTTAGGATTTGATGTAATATATTAAACAAGTGGGTACGGAATTCTACTTTCGTTATGTACAATATTCTGAAGAAAAAACCACAGCCAAGGACGAGTCAGACTGGTGCATCAAACCATGGAAATAAACTAACAGATGAATGAACATACACGTACATACATTTTGGGGGGGTTTATGTATTTAAATGTACATGTAACCTATATTTTTCGAAATGTACTTATCAATACATAATATGTACTGATAGAATAAGTAATATATAGAGCGCTTATCGCCAACAAACTGTTACACAGTTTGGCGATTAATATGTAAAACAAAAATATATTTTTTTACTGAAGTAATCTTAAAAAATACCTTTCCTTTGTACCCGAGTGTACCACTTTGTTACGTCATATAGCCTATAACCCGCGGGCAAGTACTACGCTTCCAATAACACCTCATTTCTCAAAATGCAACGAGTGGTTTCGGAGATATTAGTGAACATGAAACGTACATACATATAAATGTTGCTAAAATCATAGCCTCCTTTTACTTCGCTGTAGTCGGATAAAAATGGAATACACTTACGACATTCGTCTTTAGGCACACAAGTGTCGGAGTCATCTCGGAAATAACCCTTCGTACAAACGCATTTAGGTTGGCAGCTCCTGACGAATTCGTTGCATGGCACACCGTCGTACGCTACATCTTGGCATGTTTCCGCAAGGCAGGATGACGCACAAGGATTATATTCTTCATTTGGTCTTGTGCAATTTATTGGAGCTGGAAAACAGACACATTGAAACGATGATTTTCTTTTTGACATCATTTTCAACTAAATACGAGTAAGTCAACAGTTGGACGTCACTGCATCACATAAAACAATGCCACATCTAGTTGCGCTTGCTCTGTGTGTTGCGCTCGTTCCAGCGAACGGCCGATACTGGCTTTTAGTTAAATAGTGACTGACCGTCACTCAAAATTAATTTTATTTTAGTTTTACTTTACTTCTAAGATACCCTAGTTGAATAAGTATAATATGTATAATTTCTCATGTAAGTGAAAACGAAATTTCTTTATGAGAAAAATAAAATTCTTTAACCACACTGCCCATCTCCTGCTGGTTCACTCAGGCCTTAAATTATTTACACGTCACATCTATAAAAAGTCACGCCACATCGATGAAAGTTAATATGACATGGTAAAAATTTGCATAGATATTTATGGCCCTGACCGTACTCTTCCATATTCAGATTCAATCATTTTATTGCTTCATGTCATATACATATAAAGATTTTAAAGTTTAATAGTCCAAACATGAACCCTGGTAGGGCACTGCAATATGTATTATTATATACTAATGTCGTAATTAAGCTAAACAATTTATCAAATTTACATTGTCTTAGAAATTACGCCATCTGAACATCTAAGTTTACAAATATTTCATGTTGCAATTTTATTGTCGAAAACTTCTTGGATGTTGTAGTAATTTTTATGTATAAAATTGTATTATCGTCTGATTACTTATCGAAAATAAAAATCTACTAACGGCACTCTTCAGCCAAAATACAATTTGGCTCATCGAAGCTCTTTCTTCTGTAGTTGAATTTACAATCACACCCAGGGGGGCAGGGGTACGCCACGGAACAGGCGACAATTGCTCGACTGTCACTTACTGGACAATAGTTAGTTGGGCACCCAAGACTAGAGCATTCAACACTTGTTTCATTCACGCCGCATTGCTCACCTAAAAATTAAATAAAGGACTATAGTCATTGGCTGCATAAAAACACTGTTGAACATTAGTTAGCTACATCAAATTACCATAATTACTACGGTTGGTGGTTAAAGAACTTTATTTTCTCATAAAGAAGAATTTTGTTTTCACTTACATGAGAAATTATACATATTATACTTATTCAACTAGGGTATCTTAGAAGTAAAGTAAAACTAAAATAAAATAAAATTAATTTTGAGTGACGGTCAGTCACTATTTAACTAAGAACCAGTATCGGCCGTTCGCTTTGGCAGGCGGATACCGCTGTTGGGTGTTGTTCTTACATAGGTAAGTAGATTTGGGTGACATTCTAAATATTGTTTCCCTATTGTAAAGCCGAGACCACACGGCGTGGCAAAAGAATATATCACTAACATTATAACACATGAAGTGTCGGTGGCGCAGTGGATAAGGCGCGGACTCTCAATCGGAGGGTTCCAGCTTCGAATCCAGCCGTGTACCACTGAGTTGTTTTTAATTTAAGTAGGTACATTATACCATTATTGCTTAACGGTGACGGAAAACATCCTGAGCTAAAGCAAAACATCATCCCCATTGGGCCCGCGTGGTGGACTATGGCCCATACACTCTCTGTAGCAGTGCCTGAGACCCTGCAGTGGGGACATATATAGGTTGTTGACGTTGATTATAGAGGTAACACATACAAGTAAATATGTCTGTTTGTTGCTATTTATTATTATTATCACATCTTACGGAATCTGTATAATGTTTATGATACTCGTAGCTTGAAAATACAATAATTTTCGAAAGTTTTCGCTGGGGACCTAACCGCGTCCGTCTGTATCAATAAGGCAGTCGTTAAAATAAATTGAAATCGTTTGACGCCTGAAAATCACGTCGAACATTAGTGCAAATATAAATTTGAGCCATTCTGGCCTACCAACACAACAAACACTGTAACTGACGCTGTGCTGACGCGCGTAAATATTGGTCGCTTACGCTTACATATAATTGTTTTGCTTCACTTTTGACAGATCCGGATGATAAAAGGTTATTCTTAGGTTGAACATACCTGTTGGAGGTTGTACAGTCGTCGTTGTTGATGAATTTTCATCTTCTGTAATGAAGTCACAACATTTATTAATTAGTTTACAGTATAAACCGCTTTACACCCAACCAACCAATATATATCTTCACCGTCTCATCTTGACCAGTATTTTTACTGAACACAAGAACCATGTAATTTTGCTTGGTTCACGCGTTCAAAAATAACTAGAAACCGACTTCAACTGCCGTAAAAGTCTACGGCAAATTTAAGTGTCATGTCATAACTTGACCAAATTGAAATGGGACCACACGAAAAGCACCAGCTTTCAAATAAAAATAATCATCAAAATTGGTTCACCCAGTCGAAAGTTATGAGTTAACAAATATATACTCGTATTTACAAAAAATCATTTAAAAAAACATATCTGTCGAATTAAGAACCTCCTTTTTTGAAGTCGGTTTAAAACAGTTAAGCCAAGCTAGTGAGTACCCCTGATTTTTTATCTTTCACCACTGGAACACAGACACTGCAGTTTGGCGGAAGACTCAACTAGCATTGGTTAGATTGGTTTCCAAAAAATTAATTAAAATCGAACTACCTGAACCAGATTTATTAGAACGGCTTCTTTTTGTAGAACTCGTAGAACTTGAAGATGAACTAGTTGAAGCGCTGCTTGAAGAACTACTCGAAGTACTTCTAGAAGAACTACACGATGCCTGATCGGTCAACAGATTGTCAGATGATGTGCTGGGTGGATTACTATTGACTTCTTCAGTCGTTGGAGCTAAAAGCATGAAAGGCAGAAGTTCAGAAGACTATCTAGTCTAACATAGAAAGTGCCCTGTTATTTAAATTGAGGTTTTCGAGTGGACACACTTCCACACTCTAGTCCTACCGTCATTGAACATCAGGTGCAATGAAAGTCCATCACAAAGCAAGAATAGGTAATAAATGGCACAAGAAACAGGAACAATGCATTAAATTTCAGTGGTTTAGTTGAAGAAATCCGATACATTTTTTATCATTGGCTCATTATCGTTGCAGGATCCGAAATCCGATGTATGCGAAATGAATTCTCATGGCCAGAATTCCATATGGTCAGTGACAGTACGTGTTCCAGAGTAATCACTCAAAAATCTGAAGTTAATGAATAGATAGTTTATTTGCTACTGTTTACAACCTGTTTTATCTGGTACTTCTACGTCATTATCATTTAAATTAATTAAAACTTTTATTTGTATCGAAATTAAACAGCGAAATCAATTTGGTAGTTATTTTAAGTGGACTAATATCGGTCAATTCAATAGGCTTATCATCAAGTGTATGTAAACACACACAATGCACCACTAAACTAACAATGTACGTACGAGGGCAGTCTTCATTAGGAACACACTCTCCATCAGGTGTTCTCAGATAGTCTTCGATGCAGTCACATCCAGCGACGCAGGTCACCGTGTAGTCGCAAGGTGGGTAGCTTGTGTATGAGATGTCACAGTTACTTGGTGGACAGGCGTTCTTACATGGCACCACTCTCTCGTTGGGTCCGCAACTCAGCGAATCTGAAATAATAATTAATTCAGTACTATTTTTTCCTTCATCATCAGCTTGGTAATTCCAAGTGTGGACATGTACCTACTCTCATAAAGGTTCTATAAGGGACAGAGCTATTACTGATGTGTATAGGCAAAATCCAATAAATTACCGCATTTGGCAGGTGGATTGGTGATCAGTAAGGTTAGTAAGTTGTAGAGAGCTCCAGCTTCCAGTTTTCTGAAAGTTGTCCTTATGTACCTTTCAGGTGCTTAGTATGACCTGACGGCACATTGTATAGCCGGCCAATTACAAAACAGTAATAAACCAGTCATCGTACGTGTCGGTGGTTTACTTGTTGGTAATTGGCCGTCGATACAATGTGCCGTCAACACTATACACACATGCATCATGTATACTTAGCAAATATTTATTGACGTCATAATTATCGTCACTTAATTTACTAAGATCTTATTCAATAATAGTAAAAATACTATGTGGAGAAACTTCAACTGCTGGACATAGGCCTCCTCCATGTTATGCCGATAGTGAATCACTATTCTTATGTTTTTACACTATTTTGAATATTGTTGATTTGATTTCATATTTAATCGTTTTCCGACATTATACTCCGATGTTATATTTTTAGGTAATTACTTTTTAAAGCTATGTATTCTATTTTCAAAGAATATGTAAAAAAATTGAATAAAACAATTCTTATCGAGCTTCTTTGGTAACTATTTCTGTAGTACAGTGTGCTATCTGAAGTCAACATAATCATTAGAACAGTCAATTAATACGAACAATGACGTAAATTATTTTTTTGACTCATCAGCCCGTGACTCGCCACTGCTCAAAAAAGGCCTCTATCAACGTGTGCCACTCCTTCCGGTCTTCAGTTCACATCCATTCGCTCACTGCTTCCTTCTTTAGGTCATCAGACCATCGGGCTGGAGGACGTCCCACCCAACGTCTCCCGGGCCTAGGTCTTCACTCAAGAACCTGTCTGCTCCAGTGACCATCTGTTTGTAAACAGATATTACCAGCCCATTACTACTTCAGCTTGTTTAAAAAAAATTAAACAAAATAATTATTTTTATTTATTTACCTGTTGTCGGTGTGGAACTGGTTGCCGCTGCACAGGTGCCCACGAGCAGTAATAACCACATCGTGATGTGGAATGAAGCTACTACCTATCATGTATGTATTTATTAATCACGAACTAAAGCTTAAAAACATGTAACAACCACTGAGTATTAGTCACACACGATACAACACATACGATATGCAAATATTAAACCAGATGCCAATAAAACTTGTTGTTTTTTTGAGACAATAATCGTTTTTACACCTATTTACTTAAAATTTATTGAATTGTTTCCTATAGAAACGAGTACGTGGAAATTTTGTACCTATAATAATAGTAATATTTGTTTTTTAGACAATTTGACAATTGTAGTTTCAACTACATCACTATATGACTACCGCTTGGTACACTAAACTGAACATTTACAAGGGATTAAAAATACATAACGAATGTTTCTAATCTGACCCTTCACATGCAATCAGTTTTATTATTGTGCATGTGCATTAAAATTCCCAAGGCGGTTATTTGTAGCGCTTGTTGCTTTTACTTGTTAGCTGTTGTTTTTTCAGGTGTCATACTCGGCACTACACATGTCAACATCGCCATGTAGAACTGCGTAAAACGCTCACAGCGACATCCATCGACGACTGTTGACATTACACTATGCTATTGCATAATACCGTTGTACGCCAGTGTATTCAACATCCATTGATGGAAATACTGGGATCGTTGTTTTTTTCGCTATTTACAGAGGTATGTATTGTGTGAAAACGCCTTACTATTTACAGGGTACAATACTTTTTTGTCATGGAAATAATTCAGAAAACACACTAAATACACTGCTCAAATCAATCAGCCCTTGGATGAGAGGCCATCTGCTGGAGTGGTCGCCGCGCCAGTAGAACATAATGATCTGGTCAAGTGGTCAGCCTGTGTAGGTACACTCGAGTACAAAAATATGTACTTACTTTTTCACCATTCACCCTTACATTTTCCTATGCAGTGTGTTGGTGGAAATGTCAATCTAAAGTAAATATAACATGGTAAGAAATTAGTATTTTAAAATTTTTGTACTCGACTGTACCTACATCTCTAATACTTTTACCAATTAAAAATGTGGCTAGGTGTTGCTAGGCTTTTTACTTCATTATTTGTATCAAGTTTGTATAGTACGGAAAGAATATAAAAACATTTATTGAATAAAAGTCATTTGTGGATACGAACATATTTATTTTATGTATGTATATACCTCTATATGTTTTAGAGTGTGTAAGTGTTGTGAATACCGTGTTTACATATTTCTGTATAGATGACTAATAGCTATGTAGGTAAATATTTTTTTCTAAGTAAATGTAGCTTTACAAAAATATTTTCTTTATTACTTGTTATTATAATAAATTGCACGTGCACTTGAAATATTGTTTACTTAGAACTTTGTTTCGTTAAAAACATTAAATACTTATAATATAATTTATTAACAAAATATTGCATACAGTTGATTTTTACCATTTATTATGATTTAAAACTATTTTGTATTAGAACTCCATTTAAATATTGCAAAATACTGGATACTAGAGGTAGTTTGTGGAGTTTTGACGATCAAGTATGTCTTCAATTAGATTGGTCCTCGTCCGGTTAAACTGTAAATCAGATATTTAAAATTAGAACCAGGAAGGATCATTGATTGCACGAACCTAAAACCCACCTAAAAAAAACAATGCTATTTTAAAGTAGTGTTGGGAAAAAAGATGTTAATAATTACGTCAGTTGAAATATAACATCAATAAATATAATGTATAATGAATTATATTAAATATATATTACAAAGTATATAATTACGCAACGCATTAAAAAACAAGGTACATGTACTTCGCTTCAAAAGTTTGCCGCTACAGCAGTCCTGAATTGTTGAAGCCATATCAAGAACTGTGACAAATTCATTGTTTCATATGTCTTAAAAGTACATATATAAAGCTCAATATGCACTTAGTATAGCGCATTGAAATAATGCAAAATGCAATTTTCTGTTAGTTCTTAAGTGACATAAGTTAGCTCAGAGAATATTTGGAAAGTGGGATCATAAGCACCTGCTGCAGAAAATTTGTCGCTGAAATGTGGTATTGACTGGTCTGTGGTGGTACTGGCTTGGCTGAAAAAATTTAAAAATTTTAGCGTTTTTACAAATACACGTATAAACATTGATGCCGCCAAAAATTGCCGTCACGTGAGATATAAGGCAACATTGCTCCTATATTAAACACAATATATTAGAAATAGATCATGGAAACAGTAGATTAGCTATAAATGTTCTCTGGTCTTGAACTTCTTCAATGAAGAGGATTCTTCTGTATAAGAATTATGGCATCATCGGCTTATTACTGGTAATGAAAACCATGCAAACTTGTTTTCGAAAATGTTTAATTAAAAATAATAACGGAAATAATCATTGGAAAATTCCGCTTTCCGTAAAATGATTAAAAGGTCTCAGAGAAATGTTTTACTTAATCTGATCACAATAGCTACATATAACTAGAAGGTTACTTATAATGAATAGCTCATTACTTACGGCACTCTGCTTCTGAAATGCATGTTGGGTTCCAGTAACTCCTTCGTTTATATCCCTCCTTGCACACACACCCTCCCGGACAGGGGGACGGAGGATCGCATGATACGATCTCTTTGAAATTGGACGAAGAACAATATGAGTGGACACATTCGGATTTGCAGTCTGCATAATACTCGTTGTCCTTACATTCTGGTTTTGCTGTAATGGATAAAGTTCCAGTAATTACTCTTGGATATTGAAGTAGTAAATATTTCTTCTCAATGGTCTAAACCTGGAATAAACCTGGCTTGATAACGGACAATGTGAGTTCCTTGTTATCTCTCAGTAGCTTGGTTCTGACTCGTCGAGCTATGTCAGTGACTTTCGTTCGTCTACGGATTTATTCATTCCGGACCTTGGGGAGTAAAGGTTCTCGAGTGGCGACCACGTACGGGGAAACTTCTACCAGGCCCCCCTACTAGATGGACCGACGACCTGATTAGAGTCGCAGGGAGTCGCTGGATGCAGGTAGCTCGGGACCGGTCGATGTGGCGTGCCATGAGAGAGGCATATGTCCAGCAGTGGACGTTTCCCGGTTGATGATGAGCTTGGTTCTCGTAAGATTGGTACAAAAATAAACTTGTAGCTACCTAAAGTTTTGTTTGGGCCTGTACCTCTAGGCAATGTAAACAAAAAGTTATGTTTGGTGACTAACGGACTATAATTCCGACTGCTACAATCACAGAGGGCCGTTATAATTTTGAACTGTTTGTTAATATTCGTATGGTATGAAATGTATCAATAATATGATAGGAATTTCGGTAGTAAAAGTTGTGTTAATATCCCGTTCACAAAAAATAGCAAGATGATGAATAAAAATATTAACGAAATCCCAACAGACTTGTCTATGAAACTGTCCGCAGAACAAAACGTTTTAAAAAAAATTGTTATGCATAGCTATAATTTTTAACAGATTGCCGGCCCAAATTAATAAACTTTAAATAAACTAATTAAAAAAGGCTCTAAATAAATGACTCCTGGAGCATATGTTCTACTCTATAAAGGAATTCTTAAGATTTTGATTTGGTAATCCGATAAATAAAAACAACGATAATAGGGTAAAATCGATACACAAATTAATTTTGAAAATATATAGTATAAAGTATGTAGTTATAAACAATTTTGCATGCATTAGATATATTTATATATATAGCTAAAGTCCTATTTAGCCATAATCTATTGCATGCTATTATATAAAAAATCTTTTACTATTGTACAAAAACTCTATTTTTCGCAAACAAAAATTTTGATTTTTAATCAAATCATTTACAATTAGTTAAAAATTAATAAATGTGTTTTATTATAAGTTATACTCACGACACTCATTCTTTAGAACACAAACGTTGAACTCATTCCTGAGATACCCTTCCTCACAAACACATTTCCCCATGCAGTTTCCCTCAGACTTGTGCGGCTTGTAGAATGATTTAGCGTACTCGCAACTTTCTGGGACGAAGTAGGATGAGCATGGATTCCATCTTTCATTCGGTCTGGTGCAATTAACTGGTGCTAAAAATATTTAATGGATGTTGTTACAAGGCTTTCGGATAGCTTGATCATAAGTTAAACTTGTCAATGAAGGAAATCTGCTTTGAATACTGTTTGCCCTCAATAAATGGATTAGTGCATTTTGTCCGCAAATAGACCAAAAGTGACATAAATTTCCTCATAGTTCAGAAGCTCAAGCCTAAGTAATAAGGACAGGACGTAACGAAAAAGCGGGTTAGCTCACCCAATTCTTCCAAGCCTACCTTATTGTTGACTTTGAAATAAGAAAAGGATAGAATCTGAAAAAATAAAGCAATATACATCAACGGAAGTATAAAACTTTTCAACGATACTTACGGCACTCAGTAGCTAAAATGCATGTTGGGTCCCCGTGACTCTTTCGTTTGAAGCCTTCCTTGCAGACACAACCTCCTGGACAAGGGTATGGAGGATCACACGCGATGATGTCTTTGAAACCGTCGGAAGGACAATATGCATGTGGACATTCTGCTTTACAGTTCGAGTAATATTCGGTTTCCTTGCACTGAGGCTTTGCTAAAACGAAATTAAAGTAATTAAGAGTAACCAAATATATAAAATTAAGTGTCAAATAATAAAGTATATTTGGTTTAGTGGAGCATTTCTGTATGTCTGTCCTACTGTCCACCAGCTTGTAAAATTCAAAAACTTTGTAGTCGCAGCCCTAACCTGGGAAAATTGTTGTATGACAACAAGCCTAAAATGGATTTCGGTAAATTCGTCTCAAACGTCTCTATCACCAGAAGTTTTAGGTCAAAGTTGAAGAAGAACTTTTTTTACTTGCTTCATATAGGACTCTTTCTAGATCAGATTATATTTTAAAATTATTTTTATGATGATATCAATGTTCTTTTAATAAACACTATTTTAATATTTGCCATACAATTCTATACTTACAGCATTCATCATATGGGATACAGATATTGGAATCATTTCTAAGATATCCTTTCTTGCAAACACATTTAGGCACGCAGTATCTGTCAGATTCAATTGGTTCATAGAATGAGTTGGAATACTTGCAACTTTCTGGGAGAAAATATGAAGAACAGGAATCCCATTCTTCATTAGGTCTTGTGCACTCGACTGGAGCTGTAAAATTTAAAAGTTTCTTTTTAAATATAAAATAGTCCAATAGGCGTTGTTTGGATGGCGGTGGAGGCTATTGACCCTCGACAGACACATAAATAAACAATAAAATAAATAAAATACGCTAATGCATCAATCAGGTGTAAACAATTTATATAAATGGCATTGTATGAAGATAATGAAATAATAAATAAACAGCGATTTAAAGCTAAGAAAAGGAAAACTTGAAGACAAAGTAAAGCGAAAGTACAGTGAAGTGTAAAAGTGTTAGTGTACTAGTGATATCAAGTGGTGATAGACGCGACAGACCGGCGTCAGTGGTGTCAAAGGATTCCACGGACGGACTCAGTGCGGAAGACTTGGACCCAGTGAGATAGAGACGCACTCTGTCGGGGGGAGGGGTGATTAAAAAGATTGGTTTGTGAACCTGTGCTACACATAAAACTTTTGACACTTGTTTTCTTCAATCCCTCGGTACTCTATGCAGATAACTCAGCATTGTTTCTCAATGGATCGAGCACCTCAAAGTCGCTGTAATTCTGCTATTGCGTATGATACGTACGTACACACGCCGGCAGTGTGTTCCAGGTCCTAGCTGCTAGTAATGATTACAGAACGGATAAACGTCACCTACCTCTAGATATTATTTTACTGATACTAGAGTCTACACTTTTTTATTACTTTAAAACAAATGTTGGGTTTGCACTTGGCCTTCATCTCACCTGATGCTAAGTGACGATAGGGCTTTGGATGGTAAGCGTGCGCACCCAAAACTTTCATTAGGTGCAGGCTCTGCTACCTTTCGTACCAGAACACAACAGTGCTATTAACACTGCTGTTTGGCGGCATACTTAGGTAACATGATGGTAGCTAGTCAGGCGGATAAAACAAATGCCCGAGTATCGGTAGGTATGTACCCCCACTGGGAATTGAACCCGGTACCTACGGATTGTTAATCCAAGCGTTAATCCACGGAGTCGGTAAAAAATTACTTTACATTAACTATATACGACGCTGTAAAAATAATTTGCTTACGGCATTCTTCTGGAAGGACGCAAGTTGGGTCTTCGCGACTTTTCCTTAAGAAATTGGTGTTGCAGATACAACCAGCTCTGCAAACGGATGGTGGAGAACAATCAGGGGTTACTAAGCTGTCGTCCGCGGGGCAAAAGTGTGTAGGACACTCGAATGCACACCACACAGCTGTCGTGTTCGCCGCGCATTTTCCACCTAAACATCGAGAACAAGCATTTGTGTTTGAGAAATATGTAATGTTAGAAAAAGTTAAACCACAGCTAGATGTATACTGGCTGTATGCGGCCAGTAGTTCTTCGCAAGGAGACTTGCTAGTCTCTGTGGTGGAGGCGCGCGGCTGACGTCGACACCCCCGCGCTGCCCCCGCACTTCCCGGCGGGATCAGATTGCGTCACCCCTTCGTTCAAGGAGTGTGCGCTGGTGTTTTGTCTTTTTAGGCTTTGATATAATTAAATTGTACCGAAATATAGTGGTGTTGCATAGTAAATAATAGTAGTGTATATTTGGGATGTTTCAAAAAATTTACATCCATCATTTGAATCAAACAGTGATGTTTCTATAAGCTATTTTTTTAGTAAATATTTGTAGTGCTTTTCTTTTGTCCATTCCTAATTTAAATATACACATCTTAGCGAGAATGTTTATGGCAGCAGAATCATTTATTATTGTATGGTTAATTTAGCTACGTTTAAAATAACCTGCTATGTTTTTCTACAAAACTTAAAATAAATAAATAAAAAATACTTCCCGGAATATGAGTTCAGACTTCCATCCGTTACGGAAGATGACGAGAATTCACTAGATATAGATCTGTCTTGATCTTCAATTGATGTGTCGGATGGAGTTATATTTTCTTCTTCAGGAAACACAGATTGAGCTGCGTAAGTAAGAAAAACTCAAGCTTATATAAAACGTAAATTCTCCCATGGGATAATGTTACAAGGAAGCATAGTACCTGACACTAGTTTTGGACAATTTATCGCTACAGAGACAGCCACAAGTAACATCGGCTACATTTTGATGCTCAATGAAACATAGCAATGATACGTTTGAAGTACAAGTATCGTATGTCAAACATAATTTGGGAGTAAATTAATCACATCAATATAAAACAGACATCGATAAAAAATGTTGGTTGCAAAATAGAGGACGGTCGAATTATTTTATCTTCTGGCCTTCAGCTGATGAGCTGATGTGTCATATAACTAATACCATCAAACTACCACTATGTTAAGTAGACGGTCTGACATAGTTGAAAACTGGTCTGTCCAAATATTTGGCGGCAGACGGATGCATTAGTAATGGCGTAGACTCGTAGCTTTTTTTAATTTAATTTAGAGAATTATTTGACAAATATCTGACAGGATTAAAGTTATAATTAATGTCATTCAAATCAGTGCTATTATTTGATCATTAACTAGCATTTGCCCACAAAATCGCTTGAATGGACTTCGTAAAAAAAGTATCCCACAGGAACTATTTACTCGATTGTGATAAAAAGTAGCCAATTTGCTTTTTCGGCCATTCAAGTACTCCTATACAAAATTAAGCCATTCGGATGGCTTAATTTTGTGTGTGGCTTAACTTCGTTGTGGTGTAAATTCAATTCAAAATATGTCAATAAGTTTGTTGGTAAATTGAGAGCCTAGGTTAGTCATTATAACATAGAAAACCGGTCATGTGCGTGTCGGGCCACGCGCAAGGGTTCCGTAGTTTTATAAAAAGTAATTTTTTTGACTTTTTTCATATTGACGACTCCAAGTATATTTTATAATTTAGTCGTCTAATTTATACCCGTACCAGATTACAGCTTTCTTGTAGAAAGGGTCTTGACACTAAGCCGAGGACGGACGGACAGAGCGAAACTATAAGGGTTCCTTGTTTGACTAACCGACTCACAGATAATGTCTATAATTACCTCGTCACTATCGTAGTCCACAACCTCCTGTACCTCCTGTGTACTGGGGCCCGAGGACGACCCAAGATATAGTGCATCGCTGTGTACGGACACATCCTCTTGAGATGTCCCTGCTTGTTACACACTCTGCACACATATTGTTCAAATTTGAACCCTAATTAAAACACCATTACTAACAACATAATCACAAAAACTCACATTCCCATTTATTATATTAGTAATTTAATTACACTCATATTATATGTACCCGCTGGTTGTATTTTTATACTAATAAAAATATTTCGAATTGTTCCGAATAAACTATTTCTAATTGATAACGTCATGCTATGGCTATTGTCATACTTACCTAGCTAAGAGCGTTGCTGTGGCTTAGGATTGTTATACCCAAGTTTAGGAAACCAGGATTTGGAGGTGGAATTGGCATTTGGTCATAATTGTAAGTAGCAAACAAATAATTTCTTTTACATATTTAATTTACGTATCACTCCTTATAAAAAAACAGTAGAAAGATCCCTAATTTTTATTGTACTTAAATACTAGTTAAAATATTATAGAACACAAAATATAACAATCAGCCGCAAGTAGTAAATGTATCAGTCAACGATATTGTCATCCTACCCTCATTCCCCGCCTCTTTTTTATCCACGTCGTTTGAACGAGACGTCAGTTCGCCACGCAACCGCCGCAACTCAAGAACAAATTGTGAAAAAAATATGTGAATATTTATACAAGTACACTTTAATACGTGTTGTGAAGTGAGTCGAGTACAAACAAACCAGTGCATCTCCTGTCCTGTAGAAAGCAGCGAATTTCTCTGTGGTCTCACGTAAATCGTACGTATCCCTTCTCCACTCATATTTCCGCCGCGTATTCAGTGAAGTTGTATAATGCAATCAATTACGATGTATTTATTGTGTAAAATAAATAATACATTGTAATAAAATGTAACGGTTGAGGGTAAGACAAGATGATAGAGGAGTTGTTTTGCTTGGAGTAAAGTTGGGCCTTTAGTTGAAGAGACTTCTAGAACAAGCACGTCAAATTGGATTGACCTCCGGTTAATCTGTAGACAATAAAAAAATGTTTAAAGCTAAACAATAACAAATGACATTAACATGATTACTTTATGCTATATGCTCTGACAATATGAAACAATAACATCACAACATTATCTGATCTCCATAATAAGCAGATTTATCGTTAATTATTATTTATGAATTATTCTCAGGAATTACTTTGAAAGTTAAACTAGCCTATAATTATCATTTTCTGATGACGGCTCGTGCCAAATCGTATTCAAATATCCCGATTCATAGAGAATGTCATTCAGTGTATCCGTTACGATGTGAAGGATGGACAAATAAACACACAAACAAACTCAATTTATCATCTATCATCACTCATCATCACCAACAGCCAAAATGTACCCACTGCAGGGGCTCAGGCCTACTCTCCTACAGATAAGATAATCCACCACGCAGGCCCGGTGCGGATTGGTAGACTTTGCACACGCCTTTGAATTTCTTCTCAGGAGTGTGCAGGTTTCCTCACGATGTTTTCCTTACCTAAGAGCCAATGGTAATGATATATATCATTCGTACATAAATTCTTCAAATTGGAATTCATTAGAACGAGCTAGGATCGAACTCAGACCTCGATTGTTCAAGGACCGACGCTCTACCCAACTGAGCTACCACGGCTTTTTTCTCATCTATAATATTTAGACAAGAGAATATTCAAACTAAAAGGAGTACCAATAATTAACCCCGCTGGAAATCAAACCTGGGACATCGGAATTGTGAGTCCAAGTATGTAGCCAATAGGCCACTGAGGCGGTTAGATTTTCACCTTAGGATAGTTGGGTATATCTATTAAACTTACTGCATTGATCCTTAGGGACACAACTTTGTGAATCGTCTCTATAAAATCCAGCGTCGCATACGCATCTTGGTTCACAATAATTACTTTGATTCATGCAGTATGGCTGGCTGTTTTCTGCACAGTCACAAGTTTCAAACGCTCTGGGTGCTGGACAGGAGTTGTATGATTCGTTCGGCCTTGTGCAGTTGATTGGCGCTGGGAAAAAATATATGGTAAAATTATTACTGGGTTACAGATGTGCTTGTAGATTAGTCTTTGCAATAGGACGACCTAGGGCGTGTCGTAGAACAATATCTGTAGGTGGTCAGTATCGTCTACTTACGTATCAACAACGTCTTACTGCGATCACCAAGAGTCGTATCAAGCGAGGTGATTATAACCAATCGCCTTGTGATAATTCATCATCAACAGCCTATATATGTCCCCACTGGAGGGGCTCAGGCCTACTCTCCTACAGAGAGTGTAATGTGATAATTACCGCGTTCAAAAAGAACTAAGGAACCGACTTTAGCTTCCCTAAAAGCCTACAGCATTCATCCCCTAAAATATTCACCCCTAGAATTATCTGAGTATATCTTTTATTTTTTGTTGATTTTCTTAAAAAAGCGCTAAATGAATTTCGACAAAAATTTATATGGGACCACCTACGAAGTAAATCTACCAAAAAAGATCATCAAAATCGATTCATAATTAGTGGAATAATTCGCGTAACATACACCCAAAAAAACATACAGTCGAATTGAAAACCTTCTCCTTTTTTGAAGATGATTGAGAATCCGACGTGGCGATCTATGAGGGAAACTCATGTCCAACAGTGGACTTTTAGATAATAATTATCTGATAAGATTACTACAGCCAATATTTGCTTCCTTTTTGAAGCCAGTATAGTACTCGCACAATAAGTTTGCCCCTCTGAAGTTAGTCACACAGTGTGTATCAATTATTAACGTATAAGTGGGAGGCAATGCAAGTTAGCGGGTGAAAAGAAATGTCCTAGTGTTTTATGTCATATAGGGATAGTTATTATCGAAAATAATACACACACATTCAGTTTATGTATGAAATTGCGGAGAGCTAACTTCAGAGGGGCAAACTTATTGTGCGAGTACTGTGTACAGGTGACGCTTTAATGGCTTTTAGTGATAAGGTCACCTGTCTGCACTGTTTTCCTCTTTATTGTGTGTTTATTTCTTTCGATGTACAAGAAAGAGTTACTGTATTGTATGGTCTAAAACGTTTAAAATGTGGTTTTAGTACGTACGACAATCACTAGTTAAAATACACGTTGGGTCGCTGTAACTCTTTCTCCGATAGTTCCCCTTACACACGCAACCACTCGGACACGGGTACGGCTGGGAACACGCTATAATTCCAAGGCTATCGTCATCAGGGCAGTAATCATTTGGACATTCTGATTTGCAATTTACGTACACTTCGTTCTCCTTACAATCCGTTGCTGCAATAAAAAAATAATGACAATTATTATTAAGTGCTGAATTCTAAGAAAATTTGCCGTCTACTTTTATATAAAACTAGCGTCCCGCCCCGGCTTCGCACGGGTGGACATTTATTTTTTAAACATTTTGGAATAAATTAAGTAATGTATATTTATGCAAGACAAAAAAATCATCAAATTGTAAATCTAAACCATTCTCGAAACCACTTGATTGAACTTGAACACATACACAAAATTTCATCAAAATCGGTCCAGCCGTTTTGGAGTTCAGTGACATACACACGTACAGTAGAATAATAATTAAATATATATGTCGGTGCATCGTCACTGTACGACAGATGCATCCAGGCGATCGGGCCGGTCTTACGCACACTAGCACGCGTCCAGTCACGCTACGCTGCACGTGGCGGCCAGACGGGTCGTTACTACCCACGCACACCTGGCTGGTGGGCTTAAATAGCGAGCGAGCCGCAACGAACAGGCATTCAGTCTGAGGCCGTGCCACGATACAGTTCTCACAGCTGTTACGCTGCTAGTCGTAGTTTCGCTATAACTGGGTAGTCGTTGAATATAAAAGTTATACTGTGTGAAGTGTTGCTAAAATTATTACAGTGAAATAAATCATTACGTGATAAATGGATAACCAACTGGTTTTAATTATCTACGGCTCTCATCCTGATCCCCGAAATCAGAAGTGAGCATGGACCTGAGCCTACAAATTACGCAAAGATTGTATGTGATGATTGATTGATTGTGTGTGTACGCAATATGAAGAACATCTGCCGTGAAATGTCTGAAAAGATTATGTAAACTACCAGTTGATTGCGGAATAGATAGCAGTTTTACCTATTTCACTGGTTCTGTTGGTCACATTTGACTCGGATACGGTAATATTAAAATGAAGTAAATTTGCAGCACAATCATGTTTTTATGGCTGCTGGCTGGCTGACTGGGTGGGTACCCAGTACCAGTACGCCGCAAGATGTGCAATGAGGTAACGTTTGAATGCGCTTCTTTGACGCAGCGCGGCGCCAGATGTGTTTGCGCTTTTAACAGAGGCGCAGCACGCGCACTGTAGTAAACGCTATATGCAGAAGAATCGTTGCAGCGCATAGCTGAAGTGTGGCGTCCAGTGTGCCGCAGTTGTTACAGTACGCCTGGATAACAACAATTATAAACGTTTTCTATCCACTGTGGCAACGTGACTAAAGATGATCAATGGGTGGATGTGGCATAATGACTTTATGTGGTGGCCTTTGTCAAAAATCGCACCAACCCGGTGAGTTAACAAGTTACTATATTTTTGTGAAGGTTAAGGTTCTCGATTTAAAAAATCATGTTTCTATGTCGGGAACAGAGAACTTGTGTGCTGTGCCAACTAGATACAGCTTGGGTTCACAGTAAATGTGTACCAAATTCATAATTTAATGCGGTCAATTTACAGTAATTAGTACTGTGTTTTAGGTTTTGATTGTGTGTAAAGAAACCATTTTATTTATTTGAGGGTTGGTTTTCCATTACTTTTGGTGAATTCCGTAGCCATTAAGTTTTTTTAACATGACAACGCTAGAAATCTTTTATGTGAAATGGCTGTAATGTTAGTATGCAGTATGAGAACCTAGTGAGTTCACAAATCCTTTTTCTTATCATAAATCTCTTTCCAATAAATAAATTGTTAAAACATTAACATAGCTGGCAAGGTGCTGCTTCTCTTTTTCTGTGTGTATTGCAGGCTACGGTGTCCACATGTGAAGAAAGAGGTTATATTGTGTGGCAGCTGTGTGCTGAATGAGTGAGGCTGCGCATCTACAGACTTTACAAGCTGTCCAGAGTTGAGCAGTGACACTGCACTACCTTAATAAGCAAGGGATGTTGGTGAACAATTGATGATATATTGTGAGTTCGTTCCAATTATATCTTCAGTTATATACAGCTCGCTACGTAGAATTCTTTCGATAATTCTTACTGAGTAGTTTACGAGTACGTAGCCAAAAATGAGAGGTAACGTCTGCCGAAGAGACATCTTTGATTTTAGCATAAAGTTCCATTTGGTGTTTTTTTTTAATTGGAAGCTGAACGAAGTCTAAAGAGTTTTACAATTATTTCGTTCAAAAAGGAGTACCCTTTCAAAACTACGGTGAATAGTGATCTATATCAACCTCCAGGAAAAATGATTTTTTCTTAGAAGTACTTCAGATGAAAATAATTGGCGAAGGTGTACCTTATCTGGTAGTGTCTAGCATGAAAAACACCTCAGTGGACTAATTATGTACTACATGATTGGACTAACGGAGGTCCGCAGGTTCCCGGGTTCAATTCCCAGTGGAGGTTACCTATCGGTACTCGGTTTGGTTGATGGTGGGACATTTTCTGTGTCTGCCTGGCTAACTAGCACCATGTTGCTTGAGTCTGCCGCCAAGCAGAGATACTATTGTTGTGTGCCGTTATGAGGAGTGGCGGAGACGAAGTCTCATATTAGCAGGCTTGAAGTTTCTGACCATCGTGTAACCTTCATGCCAATATAATAACCCACATTTGATTGCACTAGATTTTCACCTTTATGTTTATCACTACTATTTTGAAATCATTGTTCAATAATGGAACTTACATCCATGGCAGTATAATACGTTCGCTCCTTGGATTCCTATACAGTTTTCGGAGTCGCCTCATTTCCGGGTGACACTATCAACTCAATAAGCTCTGTTTTACGGTCAGGGCTTTTGCATTTACATTTCATATAGGATTAGAGTGCAGAGAGATTCAAACATAGGTTGGAAAATTGACATATAGGAATTTAAACTTTGATCTCGAAAGTCAATGGTACGTCTAATGTTTTGTATGGCCGCGTGATATAATGTAACACTAGACTGAGTGACTTATCGATTACCAATTGGTAAAAAGTTTACGATCAAAAGTGTCTGCTTTGTCTGGTCTATCACTAGTAGTATTAAATGTCTTTGAGTGTGAGGTTAACGTTGCAATGGCAAGAACTATTTATTGAATTAGCCTATACTTTAACATTGAAAAAAACGACTAAATAATTCAAGGAAAATCAAACGTGATTATAGATTTTAAATAATGACTGATACAATTTAACATTTAAAGTTTTACAGGATAAGTTTTATTCAATATCAAATATGTTTTACGTTTAGATTTCGTGATCTATGATCCAAAGTATAGAAATTCTTATTATTTGAAAAAAATATAAGAATGTCTGGAAATGTTGTAACAGCCAGATACTTGATCAAAGTACTTCAGTTTTATCGTAACTTAATGATGATTGATCTTATATAACTCTAATGATCAGATTTTTCTCACTCAGGGATAAAGTTAGAAACTCAATGTTATGACTGGGAGATGCTGATTTTGTACGGCATTTTGATTCTGTAAAACATTTAAAACAATTGTTCTTGGAGTCAAGAATGATTCTTATTTTTAGTATCATTCTCAGGCAATAAGGCGCCATTCATCTTTATTTCTAGCATAATAATGGAAATTATATAATGCTGTACATGTCACGCTGTCGGCCTGAGAAAACCCAATGATCGACTTTAAAATTGAATATTGTCTCTCTTTTAATGCTTTACTGAAATACCATCCAATTCTTTGCTCTGATTGGCCGGAACGGCGTAGATTACTACCTGCTTAATGCTGATTTGAGTCTCTTAGTCTTTCTTTTGGAATTAAATCACACGAGGACGTGTGACTTGTCAGATATGGCCGTGGTGATAATACATAGCCTATAGAGTCATGCAAACAGTTACTGAAACTCATTATTTGCTACGGGAACACCACGAAGGCGCTAATAGTGTTATGATGAGCGTGAATTTCTGATTTTCTGTAGCTTTACAATTAAAGATTAGTGGCGAGTTATTAGCGATGCCCATGTCCAAGTATGCACTTGGAGAGCACAGCTCTTTAACTAAGACTGGTCTGTCTGACTATGATCATGAGCTGACGATAATGGTAAAGCTTGGTTACGTACGTACCTAGTTTGGTCGCGACTTTTTCGGACAGAAGAATATTAAAGTTGTTACAAGAATAGAATAATATTAAAAAGGGAGAAGATGAATAGAATATCAAAAAGGAGAAAAAATAGAGATACAAAAATGGTTTAAGAAATATTAACGATGAAGAAAATATAATCCGGTCCGGTTCTTGAAGCTCTAGGGACACGCTATAGGGACAACATAATATCCGGACTAGCTCAATCCGGTCGAGTTCTCAAGAACTGTAGGGATCACGCTACAGGGACGACGTACTGTCCGGACTAGCTCAATCCTGTTCAAAGATCAGTTCTCAGAAGTAGTGATTTACGGGTCTGAAAACTAAAGGTTTGACCGTAAAGAAAAAAAAGGTATTAGTGAACTAATAAACTGAAGGGTCATCTCTGTCCGGACCAGTCATATTAGGAGGCGTACTTCTTTCGATCTAGATCTGTGACGATTTTGATAGCGTTGTGTTCTTCCCAGGCAAAATACTATAGGGATAGATATCCCGGTCTAGCTATGTTTCAATGAAGGGTATTTCATACCGGACCTGTATAATACTAAAAGTTTATTTATGTTTTACTGAAGGGTATTTCATACCGGACCTTATAAATGACTAGTTATGGTTTTAGAGCAGGGTATGATACCGGACCTGAGTGTTTTGGAATCCTGCCTGTCAGGATGAACGAGCATTAATCACGAGGTTTTTATTTATCAGGTACCTTGTGGAATTTAGCGTACGAGGACGTACGCACGTCAGCATGGCCGTGTCGGTGCATCGTCACTGTACGACAGGTGCATCCAGGCGATCGGGCCGGTCTTACGCACACTAGCACGCGTCCAGTCACGCTACGCTGCACGTGGCGGCCAGACGGGTCGTTACTACCCACGCACACCTGGCTGGTGGGCTTAAATAGCGAGCGAGCCGCAACGAACAGGCATTCAGTCTGAGGCCGTGCCACGATACAGTTCTCACAGCTGTTACGCTGCTAGTCGTAGTTTCGCTATAACTGGGTAGTCGTTGAATATAAAAGTTATACTGTGTGAAGTGTTGCTAAAATTATTACAGTGAAATAAATCATTACGTGATAAATGGATAACCAACTGGTTTTAATTATCTACGGCTCTCATCCTGATCCCCGAAATATAAAAATTAATACTAATTACAGGTCTTTTATGACGTTGGTTTCATAAAATATGCACAATGGCCGCTAAATCTCGTCAAAAGACCGAATGATTAATTCACTAAATCTCTTTCAGAATTTAAGTACCCACCTTATAACGTTAGGTAATACGTGATAATACTAATATCAGGGACTTGTAAAGAATAATCATAATCATCATCACAATCACATGATTATGATTATGAATATGCGGATGGAACCTCGTTTAATAATGCGTGAGGTAAACAAAAATACACACACTCGTGGAACTGACAACTACAACCTTCAGTGTAGTTTTTATGTACCTTGTTTGTAACAAATGAATGTGTTAGACCTAGTTCTTTCGTACGTGTTCAATGGAACATGGCGTCTGGAAATTCTGATTTATATTACTAATATTGGCATATATATTATAACCGCCTCCATGCCCTAATGGCTAAATGTTGGACTAACGCTCTGAAGGTCCCGCGTAAATTCCTATCGGTACACGGTTTGGTTGGTGGTAGGCATTTTATATGTCCGCCTGGCTATCACCATGTTACCTAAGTCTGCGGCCAAATAGCAGTGCTAATAGCACTATTGTTTTCCGGTAAGAAAGGTATCGCCTCATAAGCTTGTGGCTTCTGGGTAAGCTTACCATCCAACAGCCTTATCGTCACTTACCATCAGGTGAGATGAAGGCCAAGTGCAAAACCGATTATACATTTAAAAAATGTTCTGAATTTAATAATAATAATAATAATTTGGATGTAATACTCACGACACTGTGATTTTGGAATACAAATTCCGTCAAGATTTCTATAATATCCGTCCTCACAGACACACTTGGGCCAGCAGTCTCTCCCTGGCTCGAGTTGCGGGAGGGAGGAGTTAGCATACTCACAGCCGTCTGGGGTGTAATAAGAGGAGCACGGATTCCACTTCTCGTTGGGTCTTGTACAATTAACTGGAGCTATAAACAAAGGAAAAATGTATTTACACAGTACACCTTTCAAAACTGTGTTCATATTTTTTGACACTAATTATTACCCTTTTGAGATTAAGAATAATCAACCATGATTGTCAAAATACTGAGAATAATACATTCCAGAAATATTCATACAAAGACGCAAATAATTATGGATTTTCCAAATTTATATTTAGGGAGTGAAATCGAAAGGAGAGATAAGGAGGAAATGGGGAAATCCGTAGACGAGCTAAGATCACTGATATAGCTCGACGAGTCAGTGAGCTGAAGTGGCAACGGGGAGGCCACATCGCTCCAAGAACGAATAACCATTAGGGGGTAAAAGTCGAGTGACGACCACGTACCGGGAAACGCGTAGCGGGCCGTCCCCCAACTAGATAGAGTGACGACGTGTTATCGGGGAGTCACTGGATCTGACTCGAGACCGGTCGATGTGGCATACCATGGAGGAGACATATGTCCATCAGTAGAAGTTTCCCGACTGATAATGATTATCTAAATGATATTTAACTGCATACATACTAGTAAACTGAATTAAGATACTTCTACAATCTATAATATTCTAAAACGAAGTGCTATTAGCCAAATACACTTATCGTTTGTCACTAATGTTAGTACTTACGACATTCTGTAGCTAGAACGCACGTGGGATCATCGTATCTCTTCCTCTTATATCCTCCATCACAGATACAACCTCCTGGACACGGGTATGGAGGGTCACACGCGATTATTCCAAGACTGTCGTCTACAGGACAATAGTCGTTTGGACACTCTGCTTTGCAATAAGCATAATGTTCGTGTTCTTTGCATTCAGGCTTTGCTAAAACAATAAACATTGGAAAGTGGATTGATCCGTTCTTCGTTTGGAAGATTCATGTCAAAACTTTAACAATATACTTTTCAATAAACACGTACTTGATCAAAGTCACTTCTTAGATAATAATTGTTGAAGGTTTATTTTGTACCAACTCCAAGCCTTGTTCAATTTGATCTCATCAAATAGATCTGTGTCCAAATAGATGACGAGTACCATTTTATGTAGTAAAACCAAGTGCGCCATATTTTTCTACCTACTCGTATGACGTCACAAGCCTTATTTTGCAGTGTAAGGATTTATAATTTTTTACTTTGTTTTATGTTCCTAGTAAATGATCCTATCTGTATGACAACCTGGTGTGCTACACGTCACGAGCGCTTAGCGTAGCATGAGTGTTTTGAACTTATGCTGGGCACGCAAAGGGCACTTGCGTCACCTTTTCGGCTATAAGCCTGTGTCTGCAGTAGAAACTAATGAGTTTATCTGTGTTCATGGCTTTATAACAAAATTCCGTGGTTGACACAAAAATTCCACGGCTTTGCTTTAAGGTAAACATTCCCTGTTGGGCACCAGATTCTACCGATGCATCGCTGTCATTTTTCTGCCATCACCAAGCCGCCTGATAAGCGAGGTGATTGTGGAAAATCTCCTCTGCTATAGGAATTTCAAGTTCAACACTGAATTTGGATTGGACATACTTACGACACTCGTCCTTTGGAACGCAAACGTTGAAGTCGTTTCTATAATATCCTGGTTTACAAACACATTTAGGTACGCAATACCCTGGTTCACTTGGCACATATGAGTCAGCATATTCACAACCTTCAGTGTTGAAATATGTGGAACATGGGTCCCATTCTTCGTTGACTCTTGTGCATTCAACTGGCGCTGAGATAAGACATAAAAAGGTTATTGTTAATCTACTTTTATGTGATTTAAAACAGATTCTTGCAAGAACATTACAGTAAACAATATCGCATCATATTTGTTTTTGTCGTACTGGTTTGGTTCGTCTTGTATAATTTTTAATTTTTTCATGTTAATTTCTATATTTACTTTGGTAGGTTGCTGCTTAAGATATCTTTGTTTTCCGTGCGCCATTTTATTTTTGTTTCGCAGCAGATTGTAACTGTTTACCAAGCCTTATTGTCAAAACGAAACAAATTACCTACCAATCTAACCTGAAATTAGTGGACACACTCTTTGAACGATGTAACACACAAATAAAATCTGTCACTGACGACTTACCAAAGATCAACAGTAGTAAAATATAATATTACTTACGACATTCTACAGCCAATATGCATGACGGGTCTTGAGGGCTCTTTCTTAAGTAATTACTGGAACAGACACAACCAGCTTTGCAGACGTAGGGTGGAGAACAAAAAAGTACTGCTAGACTGTCGTCCTGCGGACAGTAGTCAGTTGGGCACTCGAATGCACATGGTGCAACGGTCGTGTTTGTGCCACATTTACCACCTAAAATAAACAGCATTTTCAAGTATTATAAGATGTATATGCTACCAGCAGCTATTACCAATTGCTAATGATTAATTTGACTACAAAACGACACCATCGTACGATTAAAATTTTGCAAATACATAAAAAACTGATGTCGTTAATAAAACTCGTAATGTTTCAGATACCTGACGGTGTACTTGGGCCACCATTATTTGAAAAACTAGATGATGATTGAGTCTGAGAACTACTGCTTGATGAAGAGCTAGACGATGTTTCAGACTGAGAGCTGCTTGATGATTGTGAGGACGATTTCCCTGAAGATCCCAGTGAACTGGAGTTTTGATCACGGGTAGGTACTGCAGTGGATATATTGGGTGGGTTGTTGTTGGTGCTATCGTCCTGCGCAGGCCCCGTTGTATCTGTACATAAAACCACAGTATAATACAGGTACTTTATCATCACTTTAAAATGTCACAAAACAACCCAAAATGATTTGATACACATCTCATCTGTAAAATATATTTTTCAATTTACAAAGGACATGATTTCATGAAATATTTTCATTACAGAGCAACACCATCGATGCGCCCAAAATGGATAAAAACGTCACAAGAAACTTCTTATTAAGTTTTATCTCATTTGCAAAGAAGACCTTAGTATGGGTGAAGATTTAAGTTAGCCTCAGTTACAGTGAAGTGCATAAATATGTATTATACTCTCAGTTGTAAGTCGCAAACGTAAGTCATCACGAAGAATAATATACACATACAAATAGGACAATCGTCGCTAAGAATACAGGTTCCACTAGAGTTCCTGTTATAATTTTCAAGGCAGTCACATCCTCTTTGGCAGATAATTGGAACGGAACAGTTGTAATCCTCCTTTTTGACACCACACCTCTGAGGTGGGCAAAACGTCTTACACATCACTTCTGTCTCGTTGACGCTGCATTGAATCCGAGGGCCTGAAACACACAGAATGTTGGAATAGAATGTCTGAAGCGAACGCACTCATACAATAATAAACAAATTTAATTTAAATTGCTTACTGTTGTCTGTGGAACTGACTGCTGTTGATGTATCGGGCGGGCTTGGATTCTCGTCAATTGTATACGCTATAATTTACACGTTGTTAGATATTTACATTTGGAGAGCTTATACGTAGATACACTTTGTTTTTTAACTACTCGTTATATTCTGTTCGATTAATTTGCCTTAATTTGCCGTAGCCTTTGGCTAAACGCATGAACTTATAATGCAGAGATCCCGAGTTCGAATCCCCCACTGGGAATCTACCCATCGGTACTCAGTTTAGTTGGTGATATGTTATTTTCTATGTCCGGCTGGCTAGCTACCACGATGTTACCTAAGTCTGCCACCAAACATCAGTGGTAATAGCACTGTTTATGCTCCAGTATGAAAAGTAGCAGAAACAGCGTCACGTTAGCTTGTGACTCCTGGGTGCGCACGCATACCATCCAACGGCCTTATCGTCACTTAGAATCAGGTGAGATGAAGGCCAAGCGCAAACATGTCACACATATAAAAAATATTGTATTATAGTCAACCCAATAAAAGAAATGACATACTTATCATCATATATATTTTAGTGACGAGAAGAAATTACAGTGGACCATGTAATAAGTTTGACCCAATTATAAAGAAATAATACAGAATATAGGAGGCAAAGGGCTAAAATGTAAATTACCTGATAATAGAGGTAGAGTATTATTTGCTACTAATGTAGCCACGAGTAATATTAACCACATTTTGTTGTTTATTGGAGCAAAAAAGAAAAAGCTTCGCATTAAATAGCTGTATCAAGTGGCAAACAAGTGGTGTTCAATTGATAATTTATTCAAACACGAAACAGACTTCGATAAAAAAACTACTTTCAATGAGTTTGAAACAGCTGTTTCGATAAAGACAATAACATAAGTTATTGAGGTTAATGAATCGACTCATGTTCCAATCAAAATACATCCCAATGTCAAATTGCTTGAAATGTGATTTCTTTCTTCAACTCCAAGATGTGTAGTATTGGTTAGTGGTTTCGTCTCTATGTGAATTATCCTACAGGATACAAGTGTTTTTGCATGAGACTTTATTTAAAACGAAACGCAATAAATTAAATAACAATTAACGACTTCCAAAGAAGTTTAAGAAATTACACGAGGGAATATTTTCTGCCTTATTAATTATAGCAGTGGTTCACAAACTTTTTCGGCGATGGAACCCTTTTTAAACTCAATATTTTATCTGAGCCCTAAAATAATCATAATTAAAATAATTGAAATACAAATACTTTATACTATTCTTGTATTACAAAAGTATAGATTTAGAACAGTAGAAAATTGATGAATTGTTATTCTGCGTGTCTTATCGTTTTCGACAGGTAATGTGAGAAGATACGATGCGCTTTTGGCGGAGCCCTCACAGAAGTATTGCGAAGCCCCAGGGCTCCGCGGAATCACTGAACTATAGAAAACATTCAGATCACCTCCACTGAGCACGGTGTTAATGTGAATTTAATATAAATTGTGTAAATAAAAATAATAAAATTGAGCTAATTAAAACCAAGAACAATAAGGTATATTTACCTGGACTTACATTAATAGCGGCTTTAGAAACAGCCTAAAGCCACAACAACCCATGGTAGAGCAAATTGAATTATAGTTGCCAATGTAACCTTGTAAATCAATATAGACAGAAAAACAAATTACTAATATCGCAAAAACAAAACACATGCGAATTAAAACCGCATGAGGAGTGTTTTCATCTGTTCAAATTATCATTTAAAGAATCGATCCAATTGAAATCGTCGGAATTCAATGGCTTGATGATGTCATATTACTGCAATTTTCTAGTTATACTATCACATATTGTTTTCAAATTAAATTCAAGAAATACCAGTGAAGGAAAATTGTTCAAATATTGCATACAATGTAAAACAAATCGTGAATAACATGTAAAGTCACTGACATAGACAAAAGGAGGATTTAATTATTCAACTGTACATTTTTTGTTACCCGATTACTCCGCCAATTATGAATAGATTTTGATGGTTTTTGTTTGTTTGGTAGAATATATTTCAGAGGTGGTCCCATATAAATTTCATTGAAATTGATTAAGCTCATTGTGAGAAAATCAACAAAAACAAAATATATACCCAAATAATTCTACCTCTAATGGTGAACAGTTTAGGGGATGAGCGTCGTAAACATTTACGGCAGTTGAAGTCGGTTTCTTAGTTCTTTTTGAACGCGTTAATTATCAAAATGAGAAATTGCTAATTTTTTCAGTCATTATAAAAATGAATTAATAATAGTAAAATAGAACTAACTTTTGACAGGGTCCTTATCCAGGATTTTCAAAAGAGCAGTAAAATAAACAAAACTAATGAAGATTCATTTTCACAAGAGAGTACAGGGAACCTCTTTCTGTCCCAGCCATTTATTATTTCCAACGGGTCGGGCCCTAATTACCTATTTAAGATTTCTTCCACTGGAAAGAGCTTTTGGGTTAACACCCTCTCAGGAATGGTCACAAAAATAAATATACACCTCAGTATAAAATGTTTGGACTTTAATTCGGACAAAACTTTGGATGTATACTTTTATTTCCCATCCAATTTATATACAGCTAATATTTATAACTAATTCTGTATTTTAGAAGCCATCTGCTTGTTATTAAACACTCAAGCAGTTCGCGAATGATTCTTCTGCAAACCGTCTTTTCAATTAATTCCAAGTACTTCCTTGATCGATGTCGGAGTCAGCAGCAGCCGGGGAACGTCCACTGATGGACATTAATCTCCTCCATGATTTGCCATAATGACCGGTCCCGAGCCACTTGTTAGGTTAGTAGGTCGTCGATCCATCTAGTAGGGTGAAGGCCCGGTACACGTTTACCGATACTCGAGAACTCTTACTCCCTATCGGCCTAGACTAGATATTAAATCGGTTATCCGTGCTTAGAGCGATGTGGCCTGCAAATTTTCACTTCAGCTCACGGACTCATAATCATAATCATAATTTATTGGTACTGCTGGTACAAGTCAATATTTTATAATCAGTTACATACACAAAAGTCAAAATTAAATTACTAAAGTTAAATTAAGTTAGTCAAATTACTATTAGTCATGGAGAAGAGAAGAAGTCATCTATTTTATAGAAACACTGCTCGACAAGCCATTTTTTTAGTTTATTTTTAAAAGAGCATAGATTCGGAGCCTCTATAATTTGGTTTGGCAGCCTGTTGTAAACTCGAGGGCCCATAACTCGAATGGTCCTCGACATTTTGTCTAGTTTAGATGCCACTGGCCGCAGCGTGTCTGGGTGGCGGACATTGTGCGTGTGACCCTCTCTCCGTCTGGTGTACGAGTTTAGATGGGTTCGTACATAGACAGCTACTTGCATGACCAGTAGACATGGCAATGTCATTATACCGAACGAGATGAAAAATGGCCTCGCTGTCTCATCAGATCGGATCCGCGCCATCACCCGGATAGCACGTTTCTGGAGACGAAACACTCGCTCCCAATCCGCGGCGCGGCCCCAGAACTCCAGACCATAATTTAACAATGATTGCACAGAGGCAAAGTAGCATGACCGGACCGTTTCTTTTGTCAGGGTTGCAGCTACACGTTTTAGCGCGAAACAAGCCTTGCTAAGCTTGCCGCACAAGTCATCTATATGACAATCCCACTTCAGTGCTGAGTCCAGGCGAAATCCCAGAAACGATATATTTGACACTTGTTTGATCGGCGTATTGTTTATTGTCACTACTAGAGGTCTCTGGGGTCTACTAGTTAAGTCGAAACGAATAATTTGTGTTTTAGCCAAATTTAGGACAATTAGTCCGTTTGTGGTAAACCACGTGTGTAATTGAGAGATGACGTGGTTACATAGAGCTATGTAGTTGTAGGTGACCCTAGTTCGTCTAAGAACTTCCGTATTTTAAAACGTAGAGAAATTCCCAACATAATTCGTTCCATAGCCCGCTATGTGTCTTTAAGCTTGTTTATTCGGCCATCAGTAAGGAGGTGTGGTGGGAGTAGTTGGCGTATATAAATACTTAATAATTTCAGTGAAGATTATGTGTATAGATAGATATTGATTTAAAAGTCATGATACAACACTTACCAATGTTTTAAAACGGTGTTGCTATCTTTCTCTCAAAGGCAAAACAGTATGATTCAATAGTAAACTAAAGCTAATGCAACATTGCCTAGTCGCGCTCGTAGCTCGTATTCCACATTTCCTAAAACCCAAAACGTTCCAATATCGTATGCAACAACTGTTAGTATGTAAAGGGCTAATAACACAGAATTTCACATTCCCCGACGTTTCTGTAATTCAGCACGATACATACATAAGAGACCAGGCACAAAGCGATATTAAATTTAAAAATGCACGGCCTCGAAATTGGCCCAGCGCGTGCGAGTATAGTAGGTAATACATAGGCAAGCAGGCTTGCCGCTTTCTAAAGGATTATGGAAAAGTTTCGTGCTTTATGGAGCCAAACGTTATAGTAAATAGTTTGTTCTGATATTACCAGCGACGGGAGCGAATCGTTTGTGAAGTTGTCGCCAATTTCCTACTATTTTGCCGTGTTTGTTCCTACTTGAATAGCACCATCTCATCTCTTCCCGTGTCTCAAGAGGCGACAGAGATAAAACTATACCTGGAGGGGCAGCAGCCTAATGAACAACTCATCGAATACTTCGATCACCAATAACCCTTCTAGGAAGTTAATCCCTTTACTGCGGTCCCTAATTCCTGGCGGCCCTTCTGTTCCTAGCGGCCCTTCTGTTCCTGGCTACGATCCGGTAAAGGTTGTGAGGAATTACGCTGGAGGACTACGTATCCCAGCTGATGATGAAGTAGATGCTGGGTGGTGTTAGTTGATTGAGAGATAAAATGATTGTTCCAGAAAAATAACCAGAATGGTTTTAGGCGTATACACAAGAATACTGAAATTATGATAAAAGAGATGGACATGAAATTTACTATTGTCACAATAGTTTCAGAGCACCACAAGTAGTGCTTTTAATAATGCAATTTTAAAATTTAAATCATTTTAGAAATTGATTTATCCCCTAAAAAATTCACCATATTTCGCTAATTTACAAAGTAAATGCCTTGAGACTATTTTACTTACCTAAGTCGGAAAAAACTTGTCTTTAGACGCGGAGGTATTTTGGACGAGAAGATATGCCGTAACTTCCCGAACGCTGCCCAGCCGAGTTGGATTCTTCGGTTGACCTCGTTGTCAAAATTGGACCTTCCTAGTTTAACGACCTGTCCAAGATAAGTATATTCGACTAGCGGTATTTTTTTTAGTATTAATGATGTAGTTCCTCGGATGAGACCAGCTATTTGCTTAGTGGTGTTTATTCAACGCTGCTTGAGAAAACAATAAAACACCAAATAACTATATATCCAGATAATTCTACAACATTTTAAAAGAAGAATACTTTTAGAGCAGTTGAAGTCGGTTAAAATGGGTTATTCTTTTAACATAGAAAGAAAGAAAGAAAATAATTTATTCCAAGCTAAAAATGAATACAATACGTAAATGAGGAAAAAAACACACACACACATGACATATACACAAAATAAAAACAAATAATTACAGCAAAATTAAGTTAGCTTGGAAAACGGCACCATACATACCAACATAAACTGAATATGTATTTAATTTTTGATTATGCCAATTTTTTATTATTCTATATTAAAATGTCCTTTCATGTATATTTTGTATACATAGTTTCGATGTTTTACATTTGCCAGGCGACCCACGACGGCGCAATTTTTTTTAAATTGCCAAGTACATTTTGAGTAACAACAGCTTGACCTCAGCTGTAGATAAATAAAATTCTACATTTAATTCGAAATTAATTTATTTCATTTATATTAACAAATCTAATTCTCTAAGGCATATAATACATTCTGTAATTTTACATGGAAAATAGAAATATTTTGTAAATGTACAAGACTCTTTACTATACAAAGGATAAAATAGGTAACATTTTCTTGTCCTAGCCAATAAAATAAATAGGAGTTTTATTTAAAAAAATATCGAAACTGTATTAGTAAAGTTTGGCACACATTTTTGGAGCCAGAAATTCCATTAAAGTTTCGAAAATGAGCATTTTCAACAGTTATTTATTATGCTAAGAAAACATTCGCAAAACATGCTGACATTCACACAAACAAAAGAAGTTTCAAAGAACAAATAACATATACACACATTTCACCTAATATAATGAAAAGGCGTTTCACCTCGTTACATTTTTACTCAGTTTTAAAACTTATAAGGTACTCGTATATCCTAAAACATTTTACGCATAACTGGCACAAAATTCATTTGATAGGAAACGTTAAAAATAGATTTTGAGATGTAAAATAGCAAGATAGACCCAGACTTATTGGAAAGAAACAGATTTCACAAAGTAATGTCATTTGGGTGATAAAATCATGGCACAATGTCGGCCATTACATCAGGCTACAGTAGAAACAAGTGTTTTTACACAAAAACAATAGTACATATTTTGTACCTGCATTTACACATCAGGTACATACAAAATATACAATGTAATGCCTCGATTATTTACAAAAAAATAAACAATATATTATTATTACACATTATGCACAGTTTGTTCAACAAAATAGACTAGCCTTCGCTAAGTAAGTACCTATAAGTACATAAAAAATATCTAAAAATTCGTTATTCACATTTAAAGTACTAATATTTGAAGCATTTTCAGTCGTATTCCCGTACTAAAATTAGGGTAATCATTCGTTGAACACAAAACATTATGCTTATAAAACCGTTAAAGTTCCTTTCGTTTTGGACGGACGTGTTTCACTAAGTCTTTGTTATCACTTTCACTAAGGTCAGTTGAGATTCACTACGTTATTTATTTATTATTGAGTTGTGACTATAGCTCGGTGGTGGTCTCCACTGGCGACCGATCGTATCCCATACCGGTGAAGTTTCTTTTACCGAATGTTACGTTTTCGTTGTCTGATGCCCTGCAAATAAATAAAACATGTTTAAAAACCAAGTGAAGTAAATTAATTTAAAAAAATACCTGTACAATAATCATACGACCATTTTATGCCGAAAAAGCCTAACATCCTCGGATACTCTTAAAACTGCTGAATCGATTCTTACCAAATATAGCTAAGAACCAACCCACAACTTTAAAGTAAAAGTGTAACTCATCAAAATCGGTCCATCCTTTCGACAGCTACGATACCACAGACAGACATTGGCGTCAAATTTATAACACCCCGCTTTTTGGAGTCGGGGGTTAAATATTGTTATAATCAGTTACGTAAGTCAAATTTCATGGCGGGATGTTCTTTAACTACCACACTAGCAGGCGGCACTTCTTCTAAAAAAGTTTATTTGATACATTAACGAGTGGCTCATATACTGTAGTTTTTCGGCCGACAAACAAAAGAAAAAGTAAGATTTGAGACTTAAATAAAGAAGAAGAAACATTTTTTTAAATAATCTAAGAAAATATCAATCAAAATCAAAGAAAATGAAAATCGACAATCCATCGACGCGTAAGACTGTAAGAAAGATAATAATGAAATTCGCTATTGCTATTAACTTGAAAACATTAAAAATTACTGCTTTTATACGAATTTTTATGTATGTTATGTTTGTGTATGTATGTTTAATAAGGCTTGTAAAGTCATTTCGTTTCACTGTATTTATCCATTGTTCTCAACCCAACGTTACATGTAGTCAATGAATTATGCGCTAACTCAACAGAATGCGTGTTTAGCTACATATTCAAAAGCACGAAATTTAAAATAACGTTTACTTGAATAGAAATTCATTTCAACAATTGCAACATCATTTTATGCGTTATTTCATACATTCAATTGAAAAATATAAACAACAAAAATGTACTTATTTGGGGAAAATGAGGAAATAATTGTAACTGAAACCCGCGTGGTGGACTATGGCCCATACACTCTCTGTATGAGAGTAGGCCTGAGCGCCTGCAGTGGGGACGTATATATGATGTTGATGATGATGATAAAAGCCTATTATCTATTGCATTTCTAAATGTTAACTTTGACCCTTTATTCTACACCATAACCATGTAGTACGCGCTAGGCAAAAGATATGTTCCACGAACGTACGGAGCTCCACCAATCTTTACACCTATACTTCCATTGTTATTTAAGATTGTCTTTTTTTTTACAAAATAGGAACACGTAACCTATAAATAAAGATGGCGTCAATGATATGACGTTTGACGTTCTACACTGAACAATACATATTGAACAAACCAAACTGCAAATTATGCAATTCTATTATTTTTCGAAGAGTCTATAGATTTTGCCTTGATATTTAAAAAAATCCCCTTCCGTACCATGTCCTATTCACCGTTTCTTATACCAATGCAGCGTGTAGAAGGAAATGTGTATTATTAAATGCTAATATCAGCATCCGGCTGATGATGATGATGGATATCAACATCAGCCGGGACATGTGAATATGACATGGAACAAAAATGGGTACATATTGTCGCGGAGCTTCTCGAACAGTCTAGAGATAATGAAAAGAGAGGTGGATCTCCTGTCTCCTTCTCGTGAGTAGCAAGGAAACTTCTCGAATGAGTGTGAAAGAGAGAGGCGGATTCATCTATCTCCTTCGTTTCAAGTGTGTCAAGATTAGTTTGTGGAACTGTGCTACCAAATAACTGGAGAACTTTGGGCACGTGTTTTTCTTCAATCCCTCGAACTTGGAAGCTCGTAACAATATTTTTGAACGCGTACAGAAAGTTCATTCGTTGACTAACCACAATAATACCTTTGAAAATTTGAGTTATTCTTACCTATGCAGTCCAGGTATTTCATCATACGCCATTATAGGCTGCGATGCTTTCTTCTTATGATTGTTCCCATTCCCGATCTTTCTACCTAGAGTGTTGGCCAGTAGCCCGCCTCCGACGTTGTTATTGTTGACCCTGGGTAGAGTCCCCAGTGCGTTGTTGAGCGACGGCGCGTTCGGGACCCGTCGGTTGAGCGTTTGCGTGTTCCTGATGACGTTGTTCGCCACGTGCTCGTATAGTTGGTTGTTGTTCATTGCGCTGCCCAGCTCGTTGACGCTTGAAGCTCGCGCTGTGGTCGCAGTTTCCGACAGAGTTGGACTGCGTTCACCTGCAATGTTAGTGTTTATTTCAAACCTACAGCTCAAATATCAACCGATAAAAGTGTTTGATAAACTGCAGACTTTGAAGGGCCCTTTCGTTGACAATGAACTATGAATAGCGACAGCAACACACACGGAAGGTCTTGGATTCGTTTCCTGGTGGGGACATTGTCAAAAATCCCTGCGTGACTATCCCCAGTTTTGTTAGTACAAGACAGGCTTTAAGAAAAAGCAAGATGATTCCGTGCTTTGGAAGACCTTCAGGTAGCTTGAACTTTTAACAACCTAATGCCCAAAATCTTGTGTCATCTCTGGGTTGGAGGGTCAGATGGCAGTTGTATGCGGGAAAACGCCTATACGCCTACGCCAATTGGGTTTAGGAATGATAACGAATTGAACTGCGAATTCTGTAAGGTTCTCACCATTATCCTTGGACAAGTACTGTACACTATGTATATCGAAGGCGTGATTGTTTGAGCTGAAGTCTAGTTGTAGGTCAGCGTCCTCGACGGCCATGTTTAGGACCTGCGTCTCGTACTTGGGCGCGGGGTCGTCCTCGCTGGATTCATAGCCGGAGGGAGGCCGCGGCGGCATACTGATGCTCAGTGTGCCGTACTGTTGCACCGCTTGCTCTTTGTGCTTTTTGTATCTGAAATTTGTGGTTGAATAAGTAACTCTAATCGTATGTCATATAAAGGTTGAGCTACATCTAGCAGCGCCGAATCGAACTTTCTTATGCTTCTATCCTTTTCTATCACGCAGAACAGTCAACGTCACGCCTAGGTACCGAATTGTATACAGCGTTTTTGCACCACGTGACTAGAATCACTTTTCGACGGGCTATCTTACGAAAACTATAAGTCATATCGAAAAATCTTTAACAAGGCTATTTATCTTTTCACACGGTCTCTCGAATGAGGGAATAATTTTTTTTAGTCATCATCCCTATTGGAGGTGGTTAATATAGTTAAGTATACGTATACTGTGTGGTTTCTTACAGCTTACACGATGTTATCGGAATCTACCTCCTGAATGTCATATTTATTCAATGTTAACCACTCACCTATTCCAAGAAGCGCAAATATAAATCGTAGCAGCGCTGGCAGCAATTAACACGAGCGCTGCTAAAGCCAGCAAAGCGGCTGGCAATGCTGTAGCCAGCGGTGCAGCCGCTATTAAAGGTCTTCTCGGTTGTTCCACCGGCGTCAACGGAGCTCGCACCTCACCGACCGGTGACTGTAGCTGAGCTGCAACCGCTTTACGCACGCCGCTCTGTATTGCTCTAAAATATTAAAACGTCCGATGTTATTTATAGTTCGGCACAAAATTCAAACAATATTCAAAAGTATCTTCACATTTCTCTACCTACTTTGTAGTATACAGGTTTTTGGTGTGGCAACACTCGGCTGTCAGCTGCACCACGGTGCGATGACCACGTCAGTAATATGTATTATTTGTGAGTGAACTGTGCACAATTACGAGTATTTTACAAGTGGCGACGAGGAAAACTTTCGAGGCGTGCTTATTAATTTTCTTGATAAAGGAAGGGATGGTTGGTTACGCGTACAAGAAATAACCTAAAATGGTGGCATGACTTTGTTGCTAACCGCTATTATGAAGTTACCACGCGACACTGCGTTCCTGACGTTTGCGTTTGCAGAGACCTAGCAGAGAGAGCATATAAGCAGAGACAGGAAGAGTTTGAGTGGTAATTGATAACACTATCTTGTTACAATGAGTGCAAACCTGAAGGTACGTTGAATTGTTTAACTTGTAATGGTTGACAGGTGTAATAGGACACTTCTCTCCAATTGTCCTTGTCTAACTCATGTGAACTTTACATGAGTGAAGAAGTTGACATAAAACTTCTGGAAATTTACGTAATGATCTAGAAAGATTACATTTACTCTACGTTTGTGCCAAAATAAATGTCCATCCGTGCGAAGCCGGGGCGGGCCGCTAGTTGGTTATAAAATTCAATGCGAAAATGAGTTTGACTGTCATCTATTACAGTCTTAACAGCACAATCAATCATGATGAAATTTGACACGCACGTAGTCCCTCAATAAGCCTTTTTTATTCTGATAAAGTGTTCTCTGTAGGATAATTTCTGAATTCCACACTAGCAAATCCAATGCAAAAAGACACAACTTACTTCTTAACCGGTTGAGATTCCCTCGTCAAAATCTCCCCGGTATTAGGGTCGACGAGGTACAACCACACATCAGATCCCTTCGTGTCAGTCTCCAAAGTTCCATTCTCTCCCAGGTAATGTCTTGACGTCAGCTTCTCCAGTCCAACAACTAGACCTGTCTTCTCTTCGATAGCTGTGATCAGACTTCGAGACCGGCGACGCATTGCATCAGCGTTCAAATTGGATACCTCCACCACTAGTTGATTGGCTTTTTGGAGGAGATTTATCTGAGAAATTATAATAACGAATTCACTTTAATAGAGCTATGCAATTCCCTTATAAGATGACCTCTCGATGTGCACAAAACCCATATAATGCGAGGGAGTCTTATACTGGAAAATGTTGGGAATTTTAAACGTCTCAGTGCTGGGCAAAGACTTTTCCACGCACTTTCCCAACCTTTCGGTTTTCAGCAACATACTTAACCCCATCAAGTAACGTACCCACAAATTGGCGCGAAAATACCAGATTTGAATAAAATAATTACAAACCTTCCAATTTGTTTAGTAAACTTTTTTTAATTTTTAAGGCTGGGATTGGCGAAATTTTAATTTTTAATTTGCATATATATGCGAATTTTAACAACATTTTTTGCGAACTTAATGTATTTTATTTGACCTGATTGTAAATGAAAGAGGCAAATGTAATGATTATACGTAGAAAATATTTTTTGTCGTATTAGTTTTAGATAAAACATTGATAGTTTCATTAGAAATATACTGATGAATAAAAGATTTCAGAATACAGAAACAAATAACTTGAATGAATGAGTTCATGCCAGCATTATCATGTTTCCAAACTGGCATGTAGATTCGAATTAATTAGGCCAAAAACCACAAAAAATGTGAATATTTGCTTACCACAACCGAAGCTCTAGCAATGTTATAATCCTGCGGTGAAGCTGGGTTGTCCCGCGCCGTGACGCTGAACTTGAAAGGCAGGACATTTTGCGGGACATTTTCGAAAGTCTTGATATTACTGATGACTCCTGTGTCAGGGTCTAAACTGAAGTATTCCTCAGCGGCTTGAGTCCAAGAGTTCTTGTGGTATTCTATTTTTCCGTAGTGGCCACTGTCGTTGTCCTTGGCCTGGGAATATTATCAAAAAATTTAATTCACAAATATCAATCAATTCATGTAAATTAGTTTTCTTTCTAATTGAGATGATGCCAACGGTACAAATTTCATAGTTTAAAAAATCTCAATTTATAAAATAGGATAGCTGTCTCTGTGTAATAATTATCTAAAAATAGGACATCAGATGTCAACAAATGTACTCATCAGAACACAACAGTAAATTACAATTTGAATTTTTACACCCTTCTTTGGTTATTGTACTAAACGCTATCTAGAGATGAATAGCTGCGTAACGGCTGTTGTAGAATATAAGCTGCATGGTAATGATACTCATGTCCCAACATTATTATTTATCAAAGCCAGCTATTATATTTTGGCAGCCGGCAAAATAAATTTTGTACGGGAATAATCTAAACGAATTCCCGCTAACGCTTAAGAGGATTTGCTGTTGTGAAAGCGCCCATACAAACGTAGTACCGTCATATTTGAGCGATAAAAGACAATGAAATTTTCAAGACACAATCTAGAACTAAATATCTGTGTCGATGGCGAGTCAGATTTTCGTTAAAGTATAAACTTTCAGAGTCACAGGGCATCAAAGTATTGTATTTTTCGGTAATAAAAAACCCCAACTTTGAACTTGTTTTACAAGAGTATGAATCAATTTAGAACAATTTGTAAAAACCACCGACATCTGAAATTTTCTTAATAAAGTGTATTGAAAAAATGGCTACATAATATACGTTATCCATCAAATGATCACGGGACTACGAAACATCTAAATAACGGGTGGATAACTTCGCGTAGTGTATGCTGTCTCACCGTACGCGCTCGGGTAGGATAGGGCTCGGATAGGGACAGCTACAAACAATGCAAACTTTAACGCGGCCACGTTCTCTAAACTGACAATTCTCTTAACATCAAAGGAGATGAAGGCCAAGTGCAAGCAATACATAAAAAGAAAAAAGAACATGCTGATGACAATTAAAACAAAAATAAATTAAAAAGACACTCACCTTCACTTGCAACACATTTGTTCCTAGCAGCATGTCCTTTGTAACGATCGCAAAATACTTCCCCTTCGCCGCAGCTATACTCGACTGTTCAGGGAAGACAAACACTGGGTCGTTATCATTAGCGTCTGTCACGTGGACTTTTATCACAGCTTTGCTGCTCTCAGGGTTGATCAGCCCTTGTATGGATTCTAGCTGGACCTCTAACGCGTATTCGTTTAGTGTCTCGTAGTCTAAGGAGCTTGTGTTCAGGTATATAGCGCAGTCGCGGTCTTCTGTTAGCTTTACGTAGAAGATTCCTGAAAGGTAAGTAAATGCAATTTAAATAATGACGTGTACCGATTAATTTTTTTATTAATGATCTTATGATCATCAACATCATCAACAGCCTATATATTAAAAATCTCTTAAAAGGGATCAACAGCTTATATATGTCCCCACTGCAGGAGCTCAGGCATATCCTATTAAAGAGAGTGTGTGGGACATAGTACACCACGCGGGACAAGTGCGGTTTGATAGGTTCACACAAACCTTTGAATTCCTTCTCAGGAGTGTGCAGGTTTCCTCACGATATTTTCCTTCACCAAAAACCAATGACATTGATTTTTATCGTTCGTACATAAATTCCAAATAACAAATTGGAACTCATTGATACGAGACGGGATCGAACCCAGACCTCGATTTTTTCAAGGACTGACGCTCTACCCAAGCCCTTATCTGTGACCCAAATGAGATAGTAGGGCTATTATTATTGATAATGAATCTTATTTGCTACCATTGAAAATTGGTAATAAATTGTCGACAGACCAATCTTCGATTATCAAAACAGATTTGTAATTTAGCGGAAAGTAGATGAAAATTGTTGTGATATTTTAAATCCATAACTATACGCGTTTGTTTATACCTTGGGTTTAGGGTAAGGATTCAGGACACATTTGGTCATACCGATAATTTGTAAGGCTAGGAGAATTATTTGCTATATTTATGTATTTAATTTTAGGTCTTCTACGTTCACTTTAAAAATAATCTCACTAAGAGGAACTCTGCATCAGGACAAAAATAAGCCTATTTACATACCTCTCTATGCCACAGGCTAAGTGAGCGGCTTTTTTAAAAGACTGGTTCAGCGGTTCATTGGTTTCAACAAACAGTGACAGTTGTGGAATTTTCTATTACAAATAGACCTATTATTTTTCAAAAAATCTATATTTTTTGTAACGGTTTGTTGTTTGATTTAAAACATACCTGTTTTGGTTGTGTCCGTGAGTTTACATTTGAGCGGCGTGTCGGGGGAGTGTTCCCTTTTGTTTAGTAGCGGCAGTATCCTGACCAGGGTGCCGTTCGACGAGTTCTCAGCGATGTGCTCCGTGTACAGTGTGTCAGCGAAACCCAGTCCAACCTGTTGACATAACGATAGTGGTAGATAAAAAATCAACTTTCAACCGGCTCCTTGGCCTACTGGCTAAATGTTGGATTGACAATACGGAGGTCCCGGGTTCAATTCCCAGTGGAAGTACCTATCGGCACTCGGATTAATTGGTGGTAGGGCATTATCTATGTCCGCCTGGATAGCTACTGCTATGTTACCTAAGTCTACAACCAAAGAGACAGATCCAGTGCCTCACTAGGTTATGGTTTCTGGGTGAATACGCTTACCCTTATTGTCACTTACTGTAACAACGCCCTTATTGTCACTTACCATCAAGTGCATTAAATAATGATTAAAACGAACGTCACTTACGTCTGGAGGAACGGTGGCCGAATGGCTCACGTAGACAGTGAGGCTAGTCACCGATGACATGACAGGCTCGCCTTGGTCGGAAGCTTGTACGTCCACCTGGAAAAATATAAATAGCATTATATTAAAATGTTTCGCTGTTTTTGTCACCTTCTACGTCTATTTCTACATTGTTAGTACACAGGCTGACAAAAACCGAACAAAAAAAGAAGAAATTCAGCTAAAATGACGTTTTAGGTCATACGCTTCGAGTCTTGAAGTTTTGATCTCTAAATTATTTTCAACACATTTTTATATAGAGACACCGCATACTTATATTGAATTAAAAGTATTATTGCAAAATATGTGGGAGACTGGAGCCTAAAATAGATCAATGATAATGTACCTTAGGTATTCAGGCCCTCTTATCTCAGTTAGAAGAAGACAACGCGTAATATAACGTGCGTTAGATCAAGTATTAAAATGAAAAAATAAATTTAGAGAAAGCACTAAAAAGTTTGAATTTATTAAATTAATGAATTTGAAGGATGCATGAGTGTTGATCGGAATGGGTATGTGACAGAAAGTGTGTGTGTGTGTAAAATGTACTTACAGTATATTCGCTATCAGTCTCCTTTCTGAGATCATCCCTGACCCTGACGGAGCCTGTGTCCGGCTCCACGTTGAAGTACTTGGAAGCCTTGCCCCTGCCGACCAGCTTGTATCGGATCCTGTTGTTGGGCGCGGTCGCGTCGTCGTCTACAGCCGTCACTGTTTGCACCAGTGTGCCTATGGATGACGAGTCTTCAACCGTGATTGGTCGAATCACTGATGTGAATATTGGCGCGTTGTCGTTTTTGTCCTGAAATTGTTTATAGTATATGAGGGCATTGATAATTGAATGACCTCCGTGGCCTAATGGCTACGCGATTGGACTCGCAAACCGGAGGTCCCGAGTTCCATTGTCAGTGACGACACCTGTCGGTATTTGGTTTGGTTAGTGGTAAGGCATTTTCTATGTCTACCTGGCTACCACCATGTTACCTAAGTCTGCCGCTGCTCTGTTGTGTTCCGGTAGGTAGCAGAGCCAGAGCCTCGTTCAGGCTTCTGGGTGCGCACGCTTACTATCCAACGAGCTTATCGTCACTTACCATCATCTGAGATGAAAGACAAGTGCAAACTCGTCATTCATTTTTTTGAATAATTTTGCTAGGTGAGGGGTACTTACGTCGACGTGTACTTCAACCATGGTCCTCGCTTGAGGCGTCTCGTCACTATTCTCTTCAGTGCCAATGACCAGCTCGTGTCGAGCCGTCACCTCCCGGTCTAGAGCCTTCAGAGTCCTGATCGTGCCAGATTTACGATCTATTGAGAACAGGTCCGTGTCGCCGAGGAGGATCGTGTACGTTATTTCTGGAGTCGTATCAGGATCTTCCGCCTTGAAATGAGACAAAATATTGCGAAAGCTATTTTATGAAACGAACAATCACTTATCGGGAGTAATTTCAGAATGCCTGTACACAAAATTTATGTAACCAGTATAATAGAATATAGTAAAATAGAATAACTGACTTCGATAAGTCATCATCATCATCTAATGGTATGCCACATTGACCGGTCCCGAGCCACTATCATCCAGCGCTAGGTCGTCGTGGGGAAAAAGGACGATTTGAATATACTTACAGTAACTTTAGCGACGGGATAGTTGGGCGAGTTTTCCGGCACATGCACCGTGTATAAAGACTGCGTGAATATTGGCTTCTCATCAGGCACGTCTTCCACTTGCACCGTCACTGACGCTGTGCCGAGACGCTTGTCGATAGCACCGTCCATCGCCGTCACCACGAACGCGTATTCCTGCGAACACAGAAATTATTTAATTAATAATAACTTGAAATACTGTATACAAAACTCACAATCACATCTCTACAACGGCCTCCGAGGCGAAGTTGTCTGAGCGTTAGACTTATACGCGCAACACACGCGGAAAGTCCCGGCCATTTCAAAATTAGTTAGGTCATTGCAAGCTGAATTACCTGACTGACTGAAAAGTAAGATGATTCCGTGCTTTGGAATTATCATTAACAGCGGTCGTTAAGCCAAGTAAGAGGCCTGAGGTTGATTAACTTCTAACAGGCTTATCCCAAAAATAGAGTCTAGTTTGCCTTCTGGGTTAAAGGGTCAGATTGGGCAGGCTCTCGGTTTGCTGTGTATTGTATTGCCTCTGAATACCCCTAATATACCAAAATATTTTCCTCTTACAGTTACGTTTCAGTCATCTAAGTTCATTGGACTCTTTGCTTTAGCTCATTAATTTTCAAAGTGTGGGGCACGCCCCCTTGGGTGGCGTGAAGACATGTACAGGGGGGCACGGGCACGACGTTTATCACTCCGGTCGCCCGCGCATACCTTACCATTTTTAAAACAAGTGTGTGAAAGTAATCTCTTTTTGTAATAAAATACCTGCAAATGTATTTTGTACCCTTACTTTATTTAACAATTGCTTGGCGTGCCCTATTAATTGCTGCTACTTGCTGGATCCTGTCCCTAAGACGAGGGGAGGCGTGATACATATAAGTTTGAAAACCCTTGCTCTAGCTAGACTACTTTAGGCATAACCGTGTGTCACCCCGTGGGTATCATAAAAAGCGAATGTAGGCAGATAATGGGCAGCATTTGCATCTTACTGCGATCACCCAGTCGGTCAAATATTATTGCGTGATCGTGTGGCTCATTGAAGGTATGATTGCTTTGGCTATCTCCCCCGATGGTAACTCAGAAGCCTAAATGTAATGAGGTTTTCTATTCTAATTCACAATAGAACATATAATACCTTAGTCTGTTCATAGTCCAAGCTTGTTTTGGTGGAGATCATTCCAGTGCCGTTGTCTATATTGAAGGGCAGGTGCGTCGGCAGACTGTAGCTGACCATAGCGTTCACGCCCTCGTCGTTGTCTGTTGCATGCACGTACCCAACAAACTCTCCCACCAAACCTGCAATATGCAAAACTTGATATTAACATAGATTATTATAGTAGTAGCAAGGAATTTGCTGATCTTAGCTACTGACAATTTTATTTTTATTTGCATAATGGCAAGGCCTTTTCTATGAAAAGCTTGCCACATGGAAGCCTTAAGCTAATGAGGCTATGTTAACTTCAATTACCGGAACAACGGTGCTATTAACACTGCTATTTAACGGCAGCCTTAGCTAGCCAGGCGGACATAGGAAAAAGGTTAGTCAATCTCCTAACACATTTCCGCCAGGGGTAATTCACATCCATATATTGCTGTTATTTTAAAAAAAGATTTATGGCTAGAACTACAGAGTATGTCAAAATATTGTAGGAAAAATATTTGGACATAAATTATCCCCGTGGGAAATGTCTCAGGGGCAGTACGTGGAGTAATCGTAGAAAAATATTCTGCTCTACCAAAAACCAAACCGGGTATCAGAGATATCCCTGTCATGGGAATCGAACCCTTAACCTCCGGATGGTGAGGCAAACTGTGTAATCAATGATATACTAAGGCGTTTATTATTGAAGTAAAGACAGAATTTAATAATAATAATAATCATAATGAAAAGTCCATAAACAACGTACCTTCCTTGACATGGAAGAGGTAAGAATCCTCATCGAATTTAGGATTGTTGTCGTTGATGTCCGTGACCTTTATGTTGACAGTGGCCGTGCTCGACAGCTTGCCCGGGTCCTCAGCTTTTATCATCTAGAAATTGAAGAGATGTATTTGAGTCCAGTGAGCAAATAACTCACTTTAAGCCGTCTTGAGGGAAAAACATCAGATCCCCGCTCCAAATTGATCCTGGTGCAAAGGCTGCCCATAGCCACACAATGTGGAAATGCAGCCAGCGTCATGGGCACTTTTGCACCAAGATCGGTGAGGGTCTACATACAAATAAATACTTACCAACTGGTATCGTGTCAGGACTTCTCTGTCCAATCTCCTGATGACAGTAATGATGCCGGTCGTGGAACCGACGGAGAACTGACGGAGGTCATTCCCGGAGACTATTGAATACGTCACCTGCTCATTCTCAGGATCTTTGGCCTGGAAAACGAGAATCATATGAGCAACTGATGCCAATAATTTTACGGTCGTAAATATTGTCGAAAATCCAAAGTTATGGGCAAACAATTTGAACAACAATACGCATAGTGAGAATTAGTTCGCGCATCGCGATCAATCTCGTGCCTCAAAGGGTCGAAATGACATTCCTCTCCCGCGCCACGCCAGAGACCCAAAAGGTCAAGAACACTTTTCTAATTGTTTGCCGAGAACTATACAAATCACACCACACTATATAATAAATGCGAAAGTGTTAAACTAATTTTATCAAGATCGAAAATTTCCCAAAAGTTTTGGCACACCTTTGAATTTGACTACTCCACATTTTTCGAGTCGTAAAATCACCAACTGCGATCACAAACTCACCAACACATGGAGATACCCATCACATACATCTGTAATGATCATGATACATTCGGTCTCTCTGATTTTTTCCCCTTAACATTGAACCAATATCGTTCCCGTTTGTTTAATTTCTAAAGTCCACTTAGACGAATTCGCAGGCATAAGCATGCTAATTATAAACCTACAAGTTATACTTACAGTAACGGTAGTGACGGTGGAGTTGATAGCAGCACCCTCCGACACCGGCGCGAAGTAGTCCCTCGACGAGAACTGCGGAGGTCTCGTGTTTGGTCCAGGGGCTACGTTCAATTCTATGATCCCTTGAGAGCTGAGCCCCTTGGCGTCCTGGGCGCGTACCGTCACGCTGTACTGTTCCCCGGCCTGAAGACGACCGGTGCTCGCTGGAGACAGACCAGAGTCCAAAGCGGTCAGATAAATAAACGGTAATGGTAACATATGTGGTATTTTCAACTATGGGAGGTCAGTAAATGCTTACGCATTTAAATTTTTATTACATTTCAAAACTTGCAAGTCAAATGTGACCCGTAATCTTAAACTAAGTGACATAAAAACACAAGTGCAAGGCATGCATAGACACAGATTATGCTGATCCCAAAAATTGTGGCATAAATCTACAGTACGTCACACAAATATATATATAAGAGAATAAGAGATATAAAAATTAAAAAATTGCCGTGCATAAGTTGATCCTTACGATGTCCAAACTTCACTGGAACGGCAATGCCCACTACTCAACTTCCATAATAAGCAAATGTTACAGATATTCACCTAAGTATTCTCCCCAGAGATCAAAAGAAGCTTAGAGACATTTGTGTAAACTTACATATAACTCCAGTGCTAGGGTTAATGGTGAACTTGTTACCGCCGTTATTAGAAACGTGATATATGCTATACGTGATTCGTGCGTTCTCACCCTCGTCGATGTCTGTAGCTTCCACCTATAAACATACATTCATATGAAATCTGAGTCACAGATCAGGGGCTCTATTTTTGATTCGCTCGTGTGACATAGCTTCGTCGCACACGACTTAAGTCACGATCGACTACAAGTCGCATGAAAACAGGTTTGACCGTATTTTTGAATCATTCGCCTCAGGTGTTGCCGATATAACTTTAAATGTTTAATTTTATCCGTTTTACGCAGAAAAATAAAACCGGTACTTCATGCAAGGAAAACGGAATGCAAAGAACATAGAAGTTCAATGTCAATAAGTGGTAATCTCAGTGTTCGACGATGGCGTTTAGTCTATCGCTCGCCTCCGCAAAGAGTGGTCCCGACCACTCGTTGCAGAAGAGCGATTCAAAAATACCAAATTTCGTAAGTCGAACGAAAATCAGTAGAAATCGAGCGCTCGCGGCGCGTAGAGCGAATCAAAAATAGAGCCCCAGAACATTCAGAGGTTGCGTTCTACTGAACACGTATGAAAGAACTGCATTTGAACATTTCGTTTGTTATAAAAAAACACAAAAGTACACGTCAGCTACACATGTGTGTTTTTGTTGACCTTACGCATTATAAAAGTCCGCTCGTTTAGATAGTGTCGCTTTTGAAATATGCCGCCCGGCACACACCGCCTCTAATCAAAGGATTTCAAATTCGAACTCAAACGCGGCACCGTGTACACACACTACTGAATTTGTCATTTTTATCGAGGTATCAAATTGTATTTAATTTTATACATTTTTAGTCGATAAAATTATTTATACTGCCTAGATTAATTATTATTATTATTAGAATAACCACATATACCGTTCGGGTGTACCGATGCGTATATTCTCGAATCAATTATCTAAGTACATACATAGAATTAAAATCAAACAAACAAAACTATGAGCAGCAGCCATCTATGTATGAATAACATCTTACTGTGATCACTATTCCGTCTACCAATCGCGCTGGTGATTGTGTCAAATCCCCTCGCGGAATGTTTCTTCGTTATGACTATATGAGGGACACTTTGCTCATGCTCAATACTTGCACAACGTTTGCGGACATTAAAACGAGGAAAAAATCGTCTTGTAACCTTATAAATTTCCGCTGGTTCTAGATTGGCGGGTACGGTGACAGGCTGTGTCTTTGGTATGACCGGAGCGTTGTCGTTGACATCCTGCAGCTGTACCGCTAATGACAGCGGTGCTGACGCGGCGCCGCCGTTCGCTTCTCTGGCTACCACCTAAAATTGAGGAGCATGTGTGTGCTGATTCGGGGATTGTCATAGAGTATGTGACGTATTTTGTATGCAATATTACAGAACGAACTAAATTTGTTAATAAGCGATAGGGCACAGAGAGGGATTAAAAATAAAACTTGGTCCAGAAATTGAATCTTGTGATACATTTATAGATGTATACATGTTCATATTGGCTCATCGCCTCTAGCAACTACAAAATTTGGAGAAGTTGTCGTGTTTTATTTTGGTTTTCCTTTTCGAATTGACTTGATGCTGTTGGTCCTGCGACAGCTACATCTTCACGAGAAAAATTTGTAGCCTAAGGGTACCCACATAGGATCTGCTTAGGGCTCTCGCTTTGAGATGAGTAGATCGGAGATAAGATAAGAGAATCGGAGATAGTTGTCCTGTGACGAAGCAATTATAAATAATTCATTGTATAACACAGTGTGGAAGGAAATTTCCAGAGGTCACGGTATAAGTAAGTATTATTTATCTATTATAAACTGGAACAGTTTTGAATTTTAAAAGTTAGTTTACCTGGAATCTGAACTTCCCCAGGTTCGGTTGGTCTCTGTCTAGATTTTCCTCGCTGACGACGAGGTATCCATTGTCATCGATGTCGAAATACTGCGTCGTCAGTTCGTACGTGTATTTGGGCACAGGATCGTCGGGGCCCTGGAAAACAGCACCAAGTGTTTGTTACTAGCTGGTTTCATACAGTTTACAATTTTTGCTTACGCTTTTGTTTTTGTCCTTCAAAAGCAACGGTTTTACTCGGGTCCCGTTTCTCATAGTTTAGATTAATCTCACTGCACAACGCTGCAAGGGGTTTTAACATTTAATTTTCGTTATCAGTCAGTTTTTTTTATCTATCTAGTATAATAGTTAAAAAAGCACGTTCCTGATTCCTGATTTAGATACAATTTTCACTAGTAACCAACTAGATCCTAAAGAGGGTTCGAACAAAGTTATCAGACTTATGATATTATGTATATTGGAATATAAAAATTTAATTTCGAATTTCAGCCATTACCAAAATCATGTTTCTAAATCGCAATCGATATGAAGTTGATCAAAAGCGTCACCCATTACGTCACCTGCTCTTTCAATTAGTTATATACGAGCAGTTACATAAACTCAGAATTTACCCCTCTGAAGTCACGCTCTCCGGAATGTCGCACATGTACAGTCGGAATATGTGTGTATTCTTTCGATAATAACTATCCCTAGATGACATAAAACATCGGACATTTCTTTCCACCCGCTAACTTGCCTTGCGTCACATTAATATCTTAATAATTGATACTTAGTAGTATTTTCTAGCTAACTTCAGAGGAGCAAAAACAGTGTGCGAGTACTGTATTATTGGTTTGACATCTTTTGTTAAAAAGTTTGCATTTACGACAAATTCAGATATATGTTTAAAACACCAAAACACTAACCAAATCGGAATCACAAATGCTCAGCTTGATCGGGTTCCCCTTATCATCACGCACAGGTGTTCCTTTGGGGGAGTTCTCTTCAACTTGTCCTTCTTCCGACGTCGCCTCCACCACGGGCGGGTTTGCGTCGACTGGGCGCACCGTGATCGTTAGGTCGGCTGTCGTGGCTCTCTTCGCTTCTGATACTTCTTCAGCCTGTAATGGTTTTAATTTGATTAATGACTATGCTTAATTAGGCCTTGTGGTTTCTGATTTATAATTGGATCACTAAGCCAGTACAGCGCCCGTGGTAACAGATGTTATCAAACTTTTTTTCAGTAGACCGCACGCGGTAATGTTTTTAACCAAAGAAGTACTAAAACGTCGAGTTCTCGAAATCGCCTTATCTCTCTGTTTCTTATGTTTTCTTGCTCTAAATGAACGCTTTCATTTTTTACAATATGGATGGGTGGAGTGATCTATGGTATATGGGTCACAAGGTTAGGCGGATATAATCTCGTGGATGTCATAAAAAATCTGACATTACTGTACGTCTGCTCAACAAACCATTCTTACAGTTTCGATTTTGAATTATATGAAAGCGATGGGAACGACCACATAATTTCTACCGCTTTATTTTTTATACAGATTTCAATACAAAATTGCACATCACAAAGGAATACAGTAAGTTAAAAAACAAGTTTAAATGTTAAAATCAAAATAACAAAAAAATTTCATTCAGTCTCAGCATTCAGGCTTATATCGGGAACAGTTAAGCCCACACAAACACCCTGGCTACCTGTCCTCTGCCACATCATGCCACCTGACCTACGTAGAGAATCAGCAATACTGCGACACCATGACAGAATAGCTACTAATCCTTCACTGCCCATAATAGAAGATTTAGAGTGCACTAAGGGAAGCCTGCGATTAAAATCTCGCACACCACTCGGATTTTTGGTAAACCAGCTGAAAGAAGAAGGGAAGAGCTCAAAAGAGAAGTGGCTGGAGAGATGGCATGCTTCAGGAGTTGCTAATCAGTTTCTGGTAACTGACCCGAACAGCGAAATGCCTGGATTTGATGCGCCAAGGAAGGTATGGTCTACACTCAATCGGTTCAGAACGGGACAGGGGCGCTGCGCTGAGCTGATGCATAGGTGGGGCTTCACAACGGACTCCACATGCTGTTGCGGAGAAGTGCAGAGCATGGATCACCTCATAAACACCTGCCCAAAGTGGTCCATTCCCGGCGGACTGGAGAAACTCCACACTGCAGACGACGAGGCCACTTCCTGGCTGAACACGTTTTATTTTATATAATATATATTGTGACAATTATTAAAAAGAAAAGACCGAACGACAAATAAAAACAAAAAAATTTTAATCTGAAGAACCACAAATCTCAAATCAGAATTACGCGCGTTTGTTAATACGAGTATCGTACCTAAGGAGCTACATATGTCCTTTCCAAGAATAATTAAAGCACCTCACCTTTATAGTAAGCTTGAACTTTTTCGCAATGGTCGTATCAACAGGCACTAGCTGCCTGACCGCCCCGCTATTCTGATCTATGGCGAAATACGTCGCCCAGGACTCAGGCTCCCCGCTCTCGATGCTGTAGCGAATCCGAGCATCCAGTGTGTCCATGTCCACAGCTTGAATCTTGGCTGGTTCAATTGCCAGGATGCCGGCCAATACGCCGCTGTTGACCTTGAAGGAAAAGTATTATGTCGTCAATTGATCATACGGTCGTATGATGATGAAGGTTCAACACTGTTCAACATTTTTTGTACATTGCGTACATACATTGCTTTGTTATCTCAGACGCATTTTAAGACAGGTTTAAGTGACGTATGACAGAAGAAAGACACGGTTACCTCAAATCAAGTAATATATGAAAGTATTAGAAATTGGGGGTGTTATCTTTCATTACTCAACATTACTGTATGGAGGCAGATTTCCTTAAGTGAGATTTCGGTCAAACAAAGTTAATTTATTGTTTTAAAAAAATTGCAGGCTTCTCCTTCGTTTAAAGAGCGACACGATTATCGAATAACTTTGGCTCTTAAAGCCGTACCGATGCGTCCTCAAAGCGACACTCCACAATTAGACCGTCTCAGTCGGCGGAGACGGAAAAACACACACGATTTTCCGCCACTAAGGTCCGACTCTTTCCTATCCTCCCAACACAAAGAAACGACCCTAATATGAGGCCAAGCCCAAGCGGGCTAGCATACAATTAAAATTTTAAACGACTGAACGCCTTTCGCGCTTTAAAAATTATTTGGATGAAGCTACTCGTATAATGGTCGCAGGACGAACAGACAATTCGAGAAAAAAAAGGTACTTACAAAGCTAGTGTACTCCGGATTGATGCAGGCTCCATCGTGGAGCGAGCAGCCCTGGTAGATGAAGGATGGATCCTGGTCATCATCGTCTATCACGTTAACCGTGAGCGTGGTGGTACTGGACAGTCTTCGTTTTGTATCACGCGCTCGATCCTGGAAGATACAGTTGTCACTGTTAGTGTAAATTTACAAGATGATGCACTACTATAATTCCCACCGTTAAAAATAACTTTCTAGCTAAACCAACTCCTCGTAGCACACATCGTCACTTCCAGATGAGACCGAAAATATTTTATGACCTCAACAAATTTGGCAATAATGAATTAAAAAGAAAGAAATTTTGCATAAGATTATTGAAGCTCTAAAGATATCGTATCTTTCTATAAAATATAAGCTAGCCACGCCTTTACCTAGGAGCATTTTATAGTGTTTTGTTATACTCGTATATGTAATTCATAATAATAAACAATTACAAAAGTGCAGTAATGGTCCGACATCGTAAAAGATTGTATACGTTTTTGCAGTCAATCAATAAAATAGCGAATGGAAATAGTCTTCTGTCTCAATGCGCATTTTTTCTGTAACACTGAGCCTTGGTGGGTATGAAATTAAATATGAAATTAAGAAAATTAATCGATAAGTTGTTAAATTCCAAGAGGTATCGCGGAAACGGCTCATCACGTTATACCCAATCATTATTCATTGAACGAAAGTTGTATATCGGTACTTTATCATTTATCAAAGGGAACCTGTTGTCTATCCAGCCAGCTACTTGTGATTCATGAGTTAAATGTTATGGTAATTTATGTTTTGTAATTGACAGAAATGCGGTAACGGGCAGGCTGTTAGAAAACTTGGCTCATGTACTCGTACGAGTAAGAAATCTGTATCTTATCTGTAGGCTGACGGCACGGTGTGCGGAAATAGCGGGTTGCAAGGGAATAAATACATAAAATTAGTCTAGTGAAGGATTATAAACTGTTCCAGTTAATTCTATGGCCAGAAATTGAATACCTCTTCTTCTGGTTACTCGGCGTTGACTCTCGCACGAAATACTGTACCGTTATTAGAAGAAACCACATTGACAAGAGTTAGTTTTGACTAATACTCGCATGTTAATCAATCTCCGCAAAGTTATTTTAAAAATACAAGGAGCGAGACTAAAATAATACACAAACACATTTGTTTTCTACATACACATCACATCAACAGCCTTATGTCTCCACTGCAGGGGCTCAGGCCTGCTTTTCTACAGAGAGTGTAATGGAATGTATAGCATAGTCCACCACGCGGGCCCGGTGCGGATTGGTAGACTTCGCACACACCTTTGAATTTCTTCTTAGGAGTGTGCAGGTTTCCTCACGATGTTTTCCTTTACCGAAAAGCCAGTGATAATGATTTTTATCATTCGTACATAAATCCCAAATTTTTCTAGATGTACATAATTATCAACGATACGATTCTTACCGAAGCAACGACAGTGACTAGATACTTCTTCGTGCGCTCGTAATCCAAACTCCTGTTGACTGTGACCTGCCCCTGATGAGGTAATGGTATTGAGAAGTAGCTGTATCCATCAGCTGCATTCTCTGCTTCTAGCGTGCTATTATCTCCTGGTATTACGAAATATTCTGAGAGACCGTTGACCCCTGCATCGATGTCTACTGCTCTGATTTTATCGAAGATCGTTGTTCCGATCGGGACCAACTGAAATGTGTAAAATAATAATAAAATTTGAGTCGATCGTCTTGTGCCTTTCATTTTATTAAGTGTCGCAAACTTAAATTTTAACAGTTCAATTTAAAAGATATGCTCTTTAGTGAAAAGTACGAGCCATTATTTCGCAAACTTCTCGAACATTTAAAGTGTTATTTGTCTTTTTTAGCACAGCAACGGAATAACAAATTGACTCGATTTTAAAGAGGAAATCCCTTTAAAACGTTTTTAAATAATTGTATTAATAATAAAGTTTAAAGCAGTTTCATGTTAATATTTCCACTACATCATTTCAATTTTTATTTATTGTTTAAATTTTTACAATTTTCTTCTTGATCAAATAATTTTTGCTTCCTTAATTAGTTCAGAATAGAAAATTGCATTCTATTTACTGAGGAAATTGTAAACTGTCATGTTAAAATTCAGTAGTCCTGCTCACCTCTGACACTTTAGTTTGATACGGCGTGTCCTGAAACATGGGCGCATTGTCATTGATGTCCGATACCCTCACTATGACTGGTATCGTCCGCCTCTTCTTGGTCGCTTTCACTTGACACACCAGCTGCAAAGAAACAAGTAGTTAATTACTTGTGCAACGGCTTATTTGCGTCTATCTGCCCCGGGGCGGAATTACCTATTCTCTTTTTGGTAGGTATGAATGGATGAAATTAGTTGGGTAATGGTGAAATTGTTAGCCAAGTCTTGTTCATAATACAGTTTACTTTTTCTTCTTTCAAATCATTCAATTCATCTGATCTGACATAGTAAACAGATTCACCCCCCCCCCCCCCCCCCCCTTCTGGTACGTGGAAAGCGTGCTCATCTATAAGTCTTCCGTTGAAACGTTGATAGGATCTTTCATTACCTTAGCATAAGGCGATAGGCTAAATTTTGTTTAATGATTTTGTTATGTTTTTTCGTAAAATTAATTAACTAGCTTAGCCTATAACAACACTAACCTGGAACACCATATGCGACAGATTATCTGCATCTCTGTCTAACGGCTGCAGCAGTTGTAGCTTCTTCCCGTCTAGCTCGAACAACGTCGGCCCTTTAGGGAACACCGTGGACAGTATCACATCATCACCAGGGTCGCCCACTATGGGCAACTCTGCTGGTATCGTGCTTTGGTTTACTTCTGTAAAAGATAAATTAAATAATTACAATTACTGACGTTGAGAACGAACAATATTATTGTTGCCTATTTATTAAAGCAATTCAGATTGTCATACCTTATGTTGTTTAACAATAATCTGAGGAAATATTATTTTTAAGAGGTTGTTTCGAAAATAAAATCTATCGAGACAGAATTATTGAATTGCGTTTCTGGTCTTACAAAGTGAAGATAAATCCATAACGTAATACGCATTCAGCATTCATTCATTCAGCATTATGGCAAAAAGTCAGTTTATTTTAGAAAATCGCCTTAAAAATTTAATTTAGACAATCTGGATCATCGGCCTAAATTATTCTCGTAACAGGATCGTTAGATATATGCGTGATGGTAGCTTACTAAACTTTATCAAATGTCTGCACGCACTGGGAGTCAAACCCCCACGTGGATCACGACACTATTATTATTATCGTGCCGACGCATATTTTATGCTTTTAAATTAGTACTAAAGCTCATTTAGAACTATCAACAATAAGGCAATTTTATACCCATTACTATTAGTAATTTTCTTTTCATTGGAATTCTCATCTCCTGGGCTCATGTCAGCTCTGTTACACAATAACTTAAACGTAAACTGCTTATTTATTCAAACACACTGTATTGATATTAATCTTATTGTTAACGTAATTAATAGTTTACAATACAATAAAAGTAACGGGATTAACTTTGTATGAAGGTAACTACACAGCTTCGATTATCTAAATAGAAAGGGAGATAGGCGTGTAGTATAAAACAGTCGCTAAGATTGTGTTATCTTTATACTTACGATTCCCTCTGCTTTCCTCGATGTCGACAATGATACTGGATTGGCCGGTTTCCACTTCACATGGACCTGTGGCAATAAAACAATAGCATCAGTTAAAGTATCAAGTTCGGTCGGTTGCTACATCTTTGGAGTATACACCTGTCTGCACTATTCGAATTGCTCAAGTGTGTTTGTTTTTTGGTCGTACAAAAAACGTTCACAACCAAAGGGTATTAACAATATAAAATGGCGTTTAGCGTCAGCCATGTTGTATTAACAGTGATGTCAGTCATTGGGGTTTGTGAAAAACATTGATTCAAAAACATTCAATGCATTTATATTGATCCAGTGGAGTTGAGAGTGAATATCGAATGAATATCGAATTCCTAGCAGTCGGGTATGAAATGGGAGCATTTTTATAAGAAATTTCTGACAGCAATCCTAGGTCAAGGGAGAAATAGTGCAGAGAGGAGGGCAGCACTGTACTAGTTCCAAGATACTTGCATGCAGATTGCATTAGACGAGTAGGAGGTAGATAATTTGTAAATGCAGACGAATCAAATCTTACATTTTAAATCCTCCTAATATTTCATTATTTAGTTATCTTTCATCATCATCATCATCATCAACAGTTATATACGTCCCCACTGCAGGGGCTCAGGCCTACCCTCCTACAGAGAGTGTATGGGCCATAGTCCACCACGCGGGCCCAGTGCGGATCGACGGACTTCACATGCCTTGTTCAAGACATGTAGGTTTCCTCACGATGTTTTCCTTCACCGTTAAGCAATCGGATAATGTACTTGAATTGAAAAACAACTCATAGGTACACGGCTGGATTCGAACCCGGTACCCTCAGATTGAGAGTCCGCGCCTTATGCATTGCGCCACCGACGCTTCGGTTAAATATACCAAAATTTGTTTAATTCATCTTAAAGAATGTAAGTGAAAGTTGCGTATTTCCTATTTCTTATGTCTTATGAAATGAAGGATAAACGAAGTATGATCGACGTAATATATGAATCTAATTATGCTTTGCTTTGTATACAATTATAGACATGCGCAAAAAATTTATCTTAGGACCCGTACTGTAGTCACTTAACAGATTAAACAATTGCCAATCACAAAAATGAAACTTGTCTGTCTCCCAACTCCGCGAAACTCTAATTAGTGCAATATCCAATTGAGAAGCCACAAGGCAGTGGGAATACTCGTTTCAACTAACAAACGGTCATAAATTGTACTACTCGTATCGACAGACGAAACAGTGTGAATTTTCGCACAGTGCTTCGTTAGTAGCCTTGCTGGATAATTAACAGAAATCTAAATAAACCAAATAAACAATAATCAGAGACTTGGCCAATGTTTGTCTCAGACGGCCTTTTACTTTACTTGTCTTGTTCTTGTTATTTCATCAGTTGCCTGCTCATTTACTAGTTGTAATAATATTTACTGATTTACTTATTTTAATCTGACAACTATAAAGCAAAAGGTATTAGATTGTCTATTTTATGGTAAGACTGATAGCACAATATAAAAATAAAATTGGCCAAGTGCGAGTCGGACTCGCGCACGAAGGGTTCCGTACAGAATATGGATAGTTAAAATACTTTAAAAACCATAAATTATAATATACACCGAACAATCCTGTAGCGAATGCGACTCGATTTTCGTTATCAATTTAGTTTTGCAGTAGCAGTAGTAGACGAGTACGACACTAGATGGCACTAGCAGTATGTTACATCGCACGTCTCCAAAAAATCTCGTTTGCTGTATAGGAGCCAACTAAGCACACCGACATAGCTCGACGAGTCAGTGAGCTGAAGTGGCAATGGCTAGTGCACATCGCTCGCAGAACGGATAACCAATGGGGAGTAAAAGCTCTCGAGTGGCAACCACGTACCGGGAAACGTGTGCCGTCCCCCTACTAGATGGACCGACGAACTAGTAAAGGTCGCGGGGAGTCGCTGTATGCAAGTGGCTCGGGACCGGCCAATGTGGCATGACCATGGAGGAGGCCCACGTCCAGCAGTGGACGGCGTTTCACGCCTGATCATACTGAACACGTGATGCAATTGAAATCAACTCACAAATCTGACGCACGCACGCCCATATTTCCATTCCGACCTTTTTGTATATTATTGTAAAGCTTACGAGTATAAGTTTAAATACCAAAATGAAATCTCCAATCTATCATAAAAATACTCACTGCACGCCATTGAAATAATATTGCATCATCGGCTCAAAAGTTTTATTTTTGTCATTAAATTCAATCACATTACAAATATCATTTAAATTAAGATTCATAATGCCGGATCATCTTTACACAATCACATAAAATGCCACACCCGCTTGTTATTAATGCTACTATTAAGTATACTATACGAGTATAAAAATTATAAAATGCTACGGCATGCGATAAAACTTAATGAATTCACTGGTTTTAAGTGAAGTTTAAGCGATTAAAGCGAATTAAAGCGTGATTGTGCGTCTTGGGCATCGGAATAAAATACCTGTAAATAATTTCACTTTTGCTTACCGCTTAAGCAAAAGACTATTTTAAGAAAAATAAAAACATTACAGTATATGCATTTCAACTCACTTTCTTCTTCCTTTGAGGATGTAATTTTTTTGATTGGAGATTGGAAGTTAAGGATTTTATCTTAGCTTTGGTTTCTTAATTTGTTCAAATTGTTCAAAAAAAAATTAGCCCCTCCCCTCGCTGAGATGTGGTGGAACTCTCATATGAGATGTACCGTACAAGTTATTATTAAACAATGAAATTGGTTTAAATACCTAAAGCGTTAATAGATTTCTACGAATGGAAAAATTTACCTGACATTTTCATTGATGTCTTTTTTAGTTATCATCAATGTCATTACATACCCACATGCTTGGAAACTTAGGTCATGGACCGCAAGGAGGGTATTACGAAAATAAATGACCTAATACATAACAATTTCAATTACAGTCACATGATCACGGGCTAAGCTGGGATAGATCATTTCCACAAATCACTAGTACATCATAACGGGAATTCCAGGATCAACGTAAAGAGGCAATAAAGCCGGGATTTAACATAATGGGCCCGATTCACTGCTTCCATGGAGCTTAGCTATTTATTGGTGTCATATTTCACTAACTTCTTAGGTGTCATAGATTTAAATTGTGTTCATAAATCTTGTATATGGGGGTCAGGGGATACAGGCGCGTTTGGTACCTTTCTGGTGTGGCCAATGAACTCAGATTAAGCTTTATATTAATTTTACAATTTTATCACTCTAATAGCTAAAAAAAATACTGCTAACGTTATATGAAAGCGGTAAAGAACATAACTTATTTGAAGGATTGCCCCACTTTTGGGACACGCGAAGGGTTTTTGCACTTGGCTTTCATCTTACCCGATAAGTGACAATTGTATGAAAAGCGTGCTCACCCTCAAGGCTGAGGCTTCATAACCGGAACACAACAGTGCTGTAACGCTGTTTTTCAGCCTAAGATAACATGGAGCTATGGTGCTAGCTAGAAAAATGCCCTACTACCTACCTAATCTTTACTAGATTTTCTGCTACACGAAACCGTTTTTTAATCAATTCGCTGTGTGTGTTTGGTCGCTTAAGTTATTTTACTCCGGGCAGCCATTGTAATTACTGTACAAAATATTATTTTGCAACTGTCTTGCTGGCACGGTGTACAGCGGCCGTATATCACGACATTTATATGAAATGTCCGGGGTGTGCCCTCGGCCTGATCATGAGTACTACAAATGTGTAGCCATTAGCAATTAAATCCACCGGTGTAGTCAATTATCTTTACCTTTTCGTTAGTGTTAAAATTACACTCTCAAGGAACTCTGAAATTCGATTTAAATCCCCTGAACCAATTATACATCTCCAAAGATGGTAACAGAAGCCTGGGAAACTTTCAATTAAGAAGTTATTTGTCACGAACAACCTTCTTGCTTCACGTAAAATATGAATGGGTCATACCATAAGCGACAGAATTAATTAGTAAATAAGCACTCAATAAGAACATAAAATTTAGTTTGATTCCCGTTTAGGCCGATCTGAGTTAGCTGCAATCCTTATAAGAAATAGTTCCAATTAGAAAGCATGCCTTAGACTTGTTTTGGTGAATGCATTGAATTCACTTACAAAATGTTCTGCGTTTTATCATTAGGCTGGTATCTAGTAATTAATATTGATGCACTCATTAATAGCACTGGTCAGGTATAAAATATAGCCTACTATAATTATAACTGTATGTGATGTTTGCATTTTAGACACGGAGCAGAATAATCACATTTTATACCTCTGTTCATTCTGATTACTACCGACGAATGTCTTTGAAATTCGAATGACGGCTTGTTTGATAAAATTATATATTAAGCTACATAAGGGAAAATATATTAAAATATTATTTCATTATCACTCACTAACTATTGCTTGCCACTTCATCTATATGCATAAAATCGGGGATAAAAATCCACAGATATTATTCTTTCTGATTGACAAGTTTTATCGTAATCCGTTTAGTTATTTAAGCGTGTTTGGGTCACGAATATTGAAACAATATAAATAGGATAATAAATGTTTTCACTATGGATAGTTTTCCATGACATATACTCAGTAATTATGATCAATTTTTCTAATACTTACAAAAATTGTTACTGCTTTAGCTGTGGTGGAAAAATATTCAGTAGCTGATCAGCAGTACCGGTATGTGCTAAGTATTACTGGATAGAAGAAGTGAAGAAGGATCTGGGCCACAGAATTACTGGGCGACGTCTAACAAACCGAAAGGCATGAAGTGTCGCAGAAAGAATCAATTGCGTTTTCTAGTATCGATTTTTGAACAAATCTAGTTTTGGACGTCAACATCCTCTTTGGGTCACTGAGCCAGCACTGTAAGTAGTAAGTACTTACAGACTAATGCAAGTCAGTAAGCTAAAGGTTCAGTTATGAAACCACTTCTTGCATGTCCATTCGGCCAATCGACATCACAGACACGATCTTTAAAGCTCTTAGTTAATTAAATTGTCTAGTCTCAAATTTCATTGACGTTTTTCTCTAATTAAAACAAAATGATTATCTACGAGGATGACACATTTTTATGACGGGTAAAGTATTTTAATATATGCGGTAGTTAAGTCAAATTTTATACGCTTGTAACATTTGAACGGAGACATAATGACTGTATTCAACCCAAATTAATTTTACTAGAAACTATCGATAAAACTTATTCGGGCAGTAAATATTCTGAATTATAAATGGAGAGTACGTAAATCCCTAAACTCTAAACGCTTTATAAATTACTAAAAAATGAAATCTACACTGAAATTTAAAAGACACTGCCCCAGCTAGTTACATAGTTTACTCACGGAAGTGTAAAATCAAATATGTTTTAACAAATTTATTTAGCCATTTAATAGCCCTGATAGCCTTTATTCCTAGATATTTACAATGTACAGACTTGTGCTTTTACGATTATATTATATATATAGTAGCTCAGATTTGACATGCAAATATCTGTGCCAATACTAAGAGTATTCATATTAAAATTATGAACTTTAAGCTTTAAGCACCAATGTTGTATCAATATATAAATATTATGCAAAAAGTTTGAATTTGGAAGAGTCGTAAAGTTGAATGTTTAATTCATGCCCAGATTCCATCCTTGCTAGAATGGTTTTAATACTTGATATGCAAGATTGTCGCTTGTCCACTGAGCTCAAATTACACAGTCATCATGACAAAGCGCCAAACAGACTTTCACCTATTCTCTACACCGGCACCGTACGTACCAATGAATCACAAATATTGTTCTGTGTACATTTCGTTCTGAATAAACAAACAAGGCTATTGTGATCATTCAAAACATCGTCCTATGAATATCAATGAATGTATATCGTTTTAAATACCGTTTACAACAAATTGTATGCAACAATGTCGTTCGTTCAATATCGAATTGTTACATACTAAATCTGTTAGTTGATTTTAATAAACGTTATTCTAATCAATATTCCCAATAACATAACGTTTCCATTTTATTAATGTGCGTTGTCCACCATCAACCATCACCAGTATACATATTCTACCACATAAATTTATTTGTTATAGCTACTGTATTTTGTAGCTAGCTGGTAGTATAGGAATTTTTTTACAATTTAATTGCATTTTTAGAAGTATTTTTTTAGGTTAGTATTATAACCAGCTTGCTTTTTCCTTTCGGAGAAATACCTCGTTATACGTTATCAGACGTCTAATGGTTGTTCTGGGGTACGACCATTGCAAATCGAAAATAGCTGAAATCATAGCATTAAGAAGTAGAATAGACAAAACTTTCACGACTTGAAGCGTCGTATTAATTTCTCTGGTGTACAATCTACCTCTTAAACCATTTACCTGAATTTCGTTATTTTTACGTTTTCTGTAACTGTTTATTTATACATCGGTTTTATTCTCTAGTTGTCAGTTTTAGTCAGTGTCAGTTAAACTAATAAAGATGTTGCACTTGTTTTTTCATTCGGCGCATTACGTGTGCGAAAGCAGGATAGACTTACAGACGTTGCCAAAGATTTCTTCTGTAGCATAGCGGGGCTTAGTTCATTAGTCTATTGCTAAAATCATCACATGCCAATCAAACGGACGTCAATGACATTTACAATACCGTAAAATTTAATTGAGCAATTCTGTAATATCCTAATCAATTTAAAATACAGGAAAACGAACCTTGATTTTAATTTTATATTCATTTACTATTAAATTTGTTAAATACATGTTAACAGTGGGTTTACTAGTGGCGCCAAACTACGTCATTAAAATAATGTATTGTTTGACTTGCTCATAACCATTTTCAGTGACTAACAGGCACAAAAGACGTGACTTTGAAGATTTTTTAAAATGACATTACCTAGTGGTAAAAAAATTAGACATTATACAAGAAAAGTTATTTTAAGGATGTTACCGGGTGTCGCCTTAGCAGCATGTAGCAGAAATAGCAGGATAAGTAGAACTGGTTGTCCATGCTGGATCAGCGCACACCACCGCGCCATCTCACTGAAACAATGCAGAAACCCGACATTGATTAACTAAATAAATGTTTTTCTTATTTGTTATGTTCGCTATAGTATTGTATATGTAATTGTGATAAAATCGAATGGACGATGGAAATTAATACACGGTCATTATAACGCCGTACTTTTCAAGAAGATAAATACACATATTGAACAGGTTTATAATTTGTTATCATGCGTACTCGAATACAAGTAATGGCTAAATAGGAAAACGACTGCCCGCGCTATTTTTATTAACTAAATTATTATTCAATGTGGTAACGGAAATAATAAGATGAACAAAACAAAGTAATATAGAAGAAGGGGAGAGTGACAGACGAAAACTGAGGACCTGAAGAAGTCGTGGTAACGAAAGATTATAAAATCAAGTCAGTAAAATAATTAAGACCGTAAACTTTTGAAAATTCGTTGCAGAAAAAAAACGAGGGAAATATGTTGCCTTTCAAAATTACGAGTATCTTTAATTTCAAATTATAGCTGTAAATTTAGTGGAATGTCATGACATGACAAATAAGCTTCAGTATGACAAGGCTCAAATTAACTGGATACATCAAACAAGCCGATAACAATTTCTGTAGTAGTGCAAATCGCCTTTTATACGATACTAGCTGTGTTGAATTCCAAGAACATTAATAAGCTTCAAATATCTAGCGAGTTAGTGAAATTCGTGAATATAATTCGATATCAAAAGAAACAAGAGAAAATATCCAACGCAAACGAATTCACCGTAAAAAGGTTCCAACACTGTTCAAGCTTCATTTGATATCTAACTATCATTAACTGGATTACAACAGATTACAAAGGTACTAAGAGCTTTACGCTAAGCTCGAAAATCCAATCACAGGTCGGCCTTGGCTATGGAATACTATTGCTACATCGACATTCGTCGTCATTTAATGTAATTTAGAGCTATTGTTCTATAGCTAACTACATATTCGCTTTAAAAAGCAACTTTATATAATTATAGGTTTAAAGCTACTTCAACCTGAAACCTCGTTGTAGCACAAGCTACTATCACTACACTACATGGTCGATATTTCTACAACTTTTAATTTACAAGCGTTTAGGTTCCACTTTTAAAATGTGTACACTCAAGTACAAAAATATGTATCAATTTTGTCTTCATGTTATATTCGGCTTTAATTAACATTTCCCTCAACACACTGCATAGGAACAAGAAAGGGTGAATGTGACAGTGGTGAGTGGATACATATTTTTGTACTTGAGTGTACATCTATGAAACGGAATTTCTAACTAGAACTGATACGTGTATATAATCTATTAGCTATAAAGTTTTTCGATCGACTGTAAATAATATACGTACCACATGTTGACAGATTTATTGATTTTAATTACTTTCTAAAAATGCAATTGTAATTTGTTAAGCGATTTACCTTACAGAGTTAATTTGTAAAACGATGATGTTTAACAGCAACAATTTACCGTATATAAATATAATAAATTAAGATTAGGTAACCTTAAAATTTGTTCTAGGTTCATTACATACATTACATATCATTTAACTTTATTAATGGTATTAATAAACACAACGTTTTAAACTTATGCTTTTCTATCCGTTACCTGACCATGCGAAACGAAGGAAAAATATTATATATACATAATATTTGGGATTTTAAGATGGCAGTTACTGGAGAACATACATAAACTAAATACTTCAGCTGATACTGTAATTTGTTTAGTCACGATATAAGTTTTGTCGTAACTTTATAAAATTTTTAAAATACGAACTAAATAATTAGCAACCAAAAATTTTCTCATACTTTAATAAATTTGATATTCATTCGAAATTAGCAGAAGTAATTTATTAAATTGACTTACGAGCAGTTTTTCTCCCATAGACTGCTAGGACGCAAAATGACACATTTATGCACGTTTTAACCTTTTCTAAGGTTTCATAAATGTTAACAATAGAGGACTTAGTGGTATTATCCGCTTATATATAATCCGGATTAATTTTGCCCTTCTTCCGGATTTTCCGTCACTTATTTACACTTTCGCCTCCATAAACAAATGATTGATTCCACGGAATAAAGTGTATGCAGGAGTGAGTCTAAACGACAACTAAACAGCGAGTGATTTCAAACACAAACACAGTGGTTTTTGTTTACAAATAACGTGGTACAATACATTATACTATAAAATATCTAAGCCTACTCGTGGTTTATCATTCATAACAGCTTTGTTCCAATGCACATTTACTAGTATCTTCAACAGTTCATAATTCGACTTATAAAAACGCATATGTACTATATCCATTATATACAACCATACTCGCCAATGTAAACCGATTTTAACCTTGAGACCGTCAACAGTCGGACCACGCGGTCTAACTTTCTTCTCACAAATCTTTTTTCTGTTGGTTCAATAAATATGTATATTGGACTAAGAGAAAAACAAGAATAATAAGATATTGAGGTTTGTGTGATATGGATATTTGTTTTAGGTAGATTGATTTTTAATTCTTTTTTTAAAATTTAAAAGCTTTTTCAATTGTGGTCTCATATAATTTTCAAGAACATAGTGACATAACTGATAAAGTGGTGAAATAAATGTCGTCCATTTAAATTTAAACATGACTTAATTTCTGAATTCTAACTCTAGATAATCTCATTCAAGTCAACATTATTATTTAATTAAATTGTATTATATACGAATATAACTTGGTCAGGCCCAAAGGCGTCAGAGAAAAAATCTAACGAAATGCGTGGTTATAAAAGGGAACAATTAAAAATCTCGTTCATATGGGGATTTCAATGATATCTGATATAGTGTTCATGTGGTAAGGTATAAAATGACGAACAGAAAGAAAGTGGGCTACGAATTTCGAAATGTAGTACTTACATCTACTGGACCGGTCTAAACGCGACCACGCGATTTATAGCAAAAAGTGGTCCTAGTTGAATTAGCTGGCGATGCTATCGAGAAAATAAATCATAGCAAAACGCTTCAGAACCAACTTGCTATAGACCGAGAGCTGGTGGAACATAACGAGTGCACGATGAAAATTCCACATTGAAAAAGCACTAAATCCCTCAGATTAATTTACATTCATTACATCAATTTTTTTTATAAAATTGGTAGCTTTTGAAAAAAATTGATAAATATAAATTATTGCTTGCTATAAATCGAAAATATATTGTAATAACTAAGATAACAATATCAGCATTGACCTAGCCCTAGTCCCTGAGAAAATCAGGTGATTCAGCCTATAATGTCCTAACCAAACTGGGGAAACCCTCACATAATGATAAGTATCACTATATTTGGCAAGTCCCCACCGGGATTCAAACTAGGTTCTGAATGTAAGGCAAATACAACTGTGCCACAGAGGTTGTTACTTAAGATAACATATGCTTTCCAACCATTCACATACAAATATGTGGACGTAAAAAAAGTATTTTCTACTTTGTACGTAAAATTTGAAGTAATGAATTAGCGAATGAACGAATACATAAATGTCTCATTAATGACTTCTACCTTAAAGCGGATACGAGTACTCAAAACGTCACCACCTCTTATCCTATAAGTAACCTTATTCTACTCAATCGAGTGGGAGGGATAAACCATAAATAAGATAAAACAGCGTGACGATACGACCGCTAGCACTAACGACTCAGAAGACCATCAGTATAAACCAGCTCTTACCGATTAGGGTTTGGAATTATGCTGAATAATATCGGAGCACGTAGCATTAATATGTCACGCCGGGATTTGCATGAGTCTTGCATGTGAGATTGTGGACCCCCTAGCGATGGCAGAAACGTAAATATGGGATCTGCTTGATTGTGGGGCGTGAATCAACTGTCGTAGACACAGTCATCCTAATTTATTATTCGATTAATGATGTAAGATAAAAGGAGACCGTAAAAGTTCTAAACTCCTAGCAAAACTTTAAGATAAATTGACATACATATATTCAAGAATAGAGTTTGTTTTAATTGTTTAAGATTCGCATCAAGCATATAATTATTACTATTTAAAGCAGATTTAGTTTTACGTCACAGAGGGTCTATTTTCAGCAATGGAAAGACACGGGCTGTTAGGTCACGTAAGTCATGGTTGCACAACCATGATTATACTCGTAGGTGATATTTGATTCCGAAGAATTTAGAAGAGATTCTACAAACTCTAGGCTGCTACTTTTACCCCAAAACACCCACCGCTAAGTCAAGGGGTTTATCCCAGCTGTAATCATTTTAGATATGTTCATCGCTTGAAGGTACCACAGGCTATAGTCGTAAAGTATTGGCCGCATTTACATGAAGATTCCTAGGGCTATGTAAGTAAGACAAGCCTGTAGACCCCCTGGTGGTAACAAACGTGGACGTTACACCTTTTTCATTAATAAACAACACCCAGTCTCGGCTAGTAATCAAAACTTAATTCGCATCTTTTGCAAAACACTAATTCAACTTCTTAATGGAGTGTAGCCATTTCCATAATTGAGTGAGAATCAAGAATTTATTACAATGAAAAGCGATAACATCGTCCATAAAAACATCAAGTTTGTAGGTAAATTACTGTTTAGATGAATTATTATGTGGGAAAATGTTATAAATGGATGTGACATGATGAAAATATTGTGTCATTTGTGTTGCCAGCACCTGTTACTTGACTTAAAAAGGTGTAGCACATGATCCGTCGGTGTTAACAAGTTTTGAAACAAAGGCGTCTTATAATGGATGCTTCATATCTCTTACATCTCGGTTCAACTTGCTGACTTCAATGTCAACAGCTAAATAAACTCACACTACAAGTACCATTGAATGGTTTTGCAAACATTCTCCTTAGTCCAATAATAAAGCTTCAATTGCGATACCTGACCGCAATGTTTATGATACCAAAGATTTCTGCAGTCTTCATTTAACATGACTAGTCCGTTTATAACAGCAATAGGATTTTCTAACGATCAATTTATCTATTGGTGTACCTGCAGAAGCTATTTATTTGGATACAAATAGCGGTCAAAGGCGAGCTAGTCTTGGCATAGTGCTTTAACAGTACCTCATTGACAATCCTATATAGCACAAGCGACAGCATATTTGTCTGATCGAATTCTGTTCCTACCACTTACGACACGGCGAGATTTGAACGGGCCAATCAGCGTGCATTCCCTCCCCCTTGCACACTTCTAAATAGTTTTTATTACACATAAGTGGTCGATGTCTATAAGTCGGCTTAAATCAGCTACTTAGTTGCTTTGGATGCTGTTTACTTCGTGAAATTTGTCCGTCTTTCTGCAGCAAGTCTCTATTATCAAAAACGTGCAACTTTCAATTCTAACATGTCATAAGCTCACACTTATGACTTTCAATCTCCCAAAAGAATTCCGATTCCATGATGAAATCAATAATAACATATAATCCGAATCGAAAGTGCGTCATTAAAGAAATCAGAGCTATTAGAGCACCAAGTATCCGATTACACCGACCTTGATTGTGAAAGATAATCCGTTAACAGCATTACAGAGAATTACTTACGGTGACACCTCTACAGGCTGTATTATAATGCTATTAGCCTCCGCACCAAATATTTTCTGGAGTAGCGGTGTAATCCAAACTGTTGTATAATAAGGGGCATTAAATTAAAACACGAATGTGTGTTTATCAAACGAGGCGAAGCCGAGTGTTCTTCTATTTTCAAGAAACTCGTAACTTATCCTTCCCATTAGCTACGATCTACTAGAGATAAAATCACGACGGAACTACTAACCTTCAAGCTTCAGTACCATCTGTCCCACAAACGGTGCTTATAAAAATGTTAATTACACCTGCCTGTTAATTGACATTGCCATCTAAAGCAACGAATTTTATGGTTATTTACGTTATTCTACACTTACAGTAATAAAATCCCTTGACTTGAGCAGGTTGAAGGCACAACGGAGCGATATTTTATTACTGACATAAAAGGTTTAAGAAAATTGAACGGACTGGGAACATCACGTTTTTACATTAAATTATTAACGTAATTAAAAGTCTGCAAATGCTACCTGCTTATACTAAACACTTCCATAGACAACCTCATTCATCATCAGCCGGGAAACCTATGTTTAGAGGCATATTCCATGGTACAATCGAGTACAAAATATACCCACTTTTGTACCATGTCCAATTCACTTTTTCTAATTCCTATGTGTTGAGGGAAGTGCCAATCAAAGGTGAATATGACAAGGTACACTATGATGCACCCCAGCCTCCCTGGGACCTTTACCATGTTGTCGTCGGTCCATATGGTAAGGGGATAACCCCGGTACCCGTTTCTAGGTACGAGGTCGCCACTTATGAAAAATTACAAATCAATTCATTTATTTCTGAGCAAAAAATTATAGCGTTCAAATTAATAAATGATAGACAGTAAAATACGAGTATACATCAGGTATCATAGTTAAGGGTCGAAGGCAGGGTTAAAGTAATCAGGAATGGTGAAGCCATTCTCTTTCTCTTACATTCAAATTCTTGATTTTTCTAAAAACCTGCTATCATTCATTCATGTCTGTATAGGTTTGTGGTACCCAAAAACGCGATGTAGCCAGCTCCGAAGCATCACTTAAAGCCATCGGTAGTTTATAGCTGTTACAGACAGCGTTTTTACATATTTAACGAGCAATGCAACACAAATCGAGCCTCATCCAGACGCGGTGAGTTCTTTCTTTACGATGGACCCTCGGGCCGACTTAAAGAAGTAATCTGCATAAATGAAAGCATCGAGGGCATTACTTTTAATAATAATAATAATAGCCTTACATGTATCAGAGTGGGACGTAATTTTATCATTAAAATTTTAGTTCTTTTGGACCGTCTGTATCTGTTTGATGGATATATTTTGAGGCTTTAAACTCAAGTTAAAGGTTGTTGTTGCTATATTATTCTTACATCTGTTTTGTTAATTATTTTTTTACTGTACTAGCGTTTACCCGCGACCTTGTCTGCGTGGACTTCAGAAACTTGAAGTCTCAACCTAATGAGGCACTGGCTCTGTAACCTTTTAAATCGGAACACAAAAGTGCTATTAATACTACCGCGACAGACTTAGGTAACTTGGGGGTAGCTAGCAAGGCGGACATATAAAATTCCCCACCACCAACCAGAGTACCGACAGGTACCCCCACTAGGAAACAAACCCGGGACCTCCGTATCGTAAGCCCAAGCGTGAAACTTGGACGATTGTACTTAAATACAAATATATCATCTTTTGGAATTATTTCAAATTGAAAGGCATTTGGTTTGTCTAAATCAGTCTTAGCTATACTTGAATCTAGTCTAATTTTAAACCACAAAGAAAGGGTCGAATATATTAACATAGTATAAAGTGTAATAAAAAGGAAAGAACAAAAGTTATTCAGATTTACATATAAGGTGAATTGCCTCTTGAAAAGGAGTGCCCTATTATGTTCAGAAGCTAGTCTAAGGCATCTGATACAAGGCAACATGTAAATTTTATAGTGCAAACTCAACACGGAGTTCCATTTAACAACAGGCTATCGGCGATTTGCACAAACCATTGTATTTATAATGGAAGAGGAGTAACAGACAGGTGCGGAAAACTATAATTTTTGTATGGAATTCGTATTGTAATAGCAGCAATCGCGGCGACCATTGTTTAACGGACTTGAGGTGCATTCGAGCGCACGTTCCGAACACAATGCTGGTAAACCAATGTAACCTTTGGCTACATTGTAACAGAAATAAGGGAACCTTAGAGAGGGTGTTGAGGCAATTCAAAACAGCATTTTAAACAATTTTTAACCCTCTATGCAAAAGAGGCATGTTATAAGTTTGACGCCAATGTCTGTCTGTCTGTCTGTGGCAGCGTAGCTCTCGAACGGATGGTCCGATTTTGATGGATTTTTTTCGTGAAAGAAAGTTTCCTTGCGGTGGTTTTTAGCTATATTTGGTATTAATCGATTTAGTAGTTTGAAGAGTATCAGTTGATGTTACTTGGCACTTTAGACATAAAAAAAATATATTTTTTATCATCGTATGATTTTTGTATAGGTTTAAAAAATACTCGTAATAAATAGTGGCCAAGTAAAAGATAAAACTATAGAACATATTTTAACCGCCTCCGTGGCCTAATGGCTACACAATTGGACTTACAATCCGGAGGTCACGGGTTCGATTCCCAGTGGAGGTGCCTGTCGGTACTCGTTTTGGCTGGCGGGCATTATAAATATTCACTTGACTAGCTACCACCATGTTACCTAAATCTGCCGACAAACAGCAGTGTTAACACCACGGTTGTGTTTCGGTAGTAAAGGTAGCAGTGCCAGCGCCTCATTAGATTGAGGTTTGTAAGTGCGCACGCCTACCATCCAACGATCTTATGATCACTTACCATCAAGTAAGATAAAAGCCAAGTGCACTATACGCATCTGCCTCTCAGGCCTACTTTCCTACTGAGAGTGTATAGATTGAATTTCATTTCAGATAATGTTTTTTATCATTTGTACATAAATTCCAAATAACAAATCGGAACTCATCGGTACGAGCCAGAATCGAACCGAGACCTCGATTGTTCAAGGACTCTACCCAACTGAGCTACTACGGATAGTAGAATAGGATCAACAACTCAACCTTATGAAAACACCAAGCTCATGATATAAGCAAAAGTATTGCCGTCCACAGTTTCAAGTATTATTGTCAAGTGGCAAAAATAAAAGTAAGAATATTTTCCAATACATCTAAGAGAGGAACATCAAAAAACTACATACATTTCAGACCATTCCCATTCACTGAGCACTTAAGTATGCATATTAATAGGTTGAATTTATAATATTAATACACAAAAAATATAAATAAAAACTAAAAATCTACTAGAGCAACAAAAACACTCAGCATTGATGTTTGTATCTATCGGCCGCTCCCACTGAACCAAAAGGTTCAATTCGTGTTATCGCATAGCATTTCATCGGTTTCCGCATCCTCCCCTCGATTTACTTTGCTAACGGCGATGATTGCTGCGCTCGCAGTTCAAAATGATCGATGCTTTATTGTAATGGCCCACACGCGCGTAAATCCATTAGGTTATACATTACTCCTCGTGTGAAATATAAATTATTCTAGATACAAACGTCAGTAAAATGGACATCTCAGATATGTGCATAAAGCTGTCTATCTATAGCTTTTACGTCGAATATCGTGCATCTGATAGAAAATACAAAAAATGGGCCAAATGCGAGTCGGACTCGTGCACGAAGGGTTTCGTACAATTATCTACAAAAACAGCTCACATATCAATGACGAGCAAAAACGAGCAAAAAATTTACGTTTGTAGTATGGGGTCCTCCATAAATATCTATTTTATTCTGGTTTTTAGTATTTTTGTTATAGCGGCAACAGAACTTCATCATCTGTGAAAATTTCAACTGTCTGTCACGGTTCATGAGATACAGACTGGTGACAGACGGACAGGGGAGTCTTAGTAATAGGGTACCTTACCTACCGTTTTTTAGGGTTTTAAAAAATTGCAATCTGCATTTTTGCTCAAAAATGCAGACACGTAGTCTCATTGTAAATATATATTTTATGGGTCTTAATTAAACATTTGAAACGAAACTATTTTCATAAAGTCGTGATATTTGAAATCGAAATATCGAATGCAGAAGCGAGTGCCGTGCAACGTGGCATTTAGCTTTATCTCCTGCGATCTAATTAAATTATCTTCAAAAGGCCTTAAAGAGACCCACGCCCAATGGCACTTAAGCTCTTTTTGCGTTGGAAGCGAAGTCATGAGCCCGATTAGAGTTTCTTGATCCTTCGCGAGAGACAGGTGTAGAACACGCTCCCACTAGAGTCAATTCAAAACAGGTTTTCACACTTTATGATAGAGTCGTATTTTGAGCAGTACTGTCTCAACATGATTTAAATCCGCTTTTATTAGCAAACTCCTGAGCGGTTTCGTCACTAAATTTACTTCAACGTACGAAGCACGATACCTGGTGAGATTTATTTGCTAACAAAAAGTTGGAATTTTAAGGTCTTAGGTCTCACAGCTTTCATGTTGCGATTAGTTCAATAGAAAGGCCACCCAGTGCGAAAGGGTACTAATAAATATCAAGAGTCTACAAGTTATCTAATGCATGTTTCCTATCGAGCAATCTCAACGCTGACTTGTCTCTTCTGATGTTATCATCTAGGAGACAAACTGCATAGATAGTTGACGGTTTACAAGCTATAAAAGTACCTTATAAGGAAGATTCTCAGCATGTTACGTGTGTTGCAGTGAATTCATCTTTGTTGTATTCGTCGTTATTGAGATGCCTTTTCCCTTTCTTGTTTTGCAATTTGTATATACGGAAATGTGCAGTCATCCACATACAAACATTACTTCTTAATGTTTTCTTACTTATTTTGACACCATTTTTAAAATCTATAAATGCATTTTAAAATTGTTTAAGCCGTTATCTTTGTTTTTAACCGACTTCAAAAAAGGAGATTATCAATTCGAGGGGTATGGTTTTTTCTTCGTTTTTAATGTTTGTTACTTCAGAACTTTTAACTGAGTGAACCGATTTGAATGATTCTTTTTTTATTTGAAAGCTGGTACTTCCTGTTTTGACAATGGAATCCATGAGAAAACTATATAAATCCTAAATTTGCCTTAATAAAAGTAGACATTTAGGGCAATTGAAGTAGGTTTTCAGTTCTTTTAGAACGCATTTACTTGTTCCTTTAATTAGTAATGTAAGAGCAACCAAAGCAACGGTTTTTTTTCGTTCGCATTTCTATTTCAAGTAGAGCTAGTTTCCGAAACATCCCCTATACTGCTGCTAGGTACTGCGATATTCAAATTGTTTTCAAATTGTTTTAAATTCAAAGTGTTTTCAAATTGTTTTGATATTATCACCACTGTTTGTTTATTTTCTATTGTGAAAGTGTTTATATAAAGGCAATGCTTGCAGCGCATCCTCATACCAGATTTGCACATCTTACATAACATCTTCATCTGTTAAAGTTCAAGAGGTGAATACAGGTTTCAGTCGTGAGTGAAACATTGTTAACTAATAAAAATTAAATACCATTATTAACGCCGACACTTCTTTTAAATGCCAACTTGTGTAATTAATTAATACATCTGCATATGCGTCTTAAAGTTTACGTTTTATGAAATTTATTTAACTTAACTTTTTTACTTAACTTAAAAGACGGGCTGCATGTTAAGGTGACATATTATTAGGTAAATTGTGTGCGACATATAATAAAGATCAGGCTAAATATCAAGGCTAAATAATTACAATTGACATACATGCATACACGCGACCAGAACTATCGAGTCGAATCAAAAACGAATGAAAATAAATAAACACCGGCCTAGTGCGAGTTGGACTCGTGAACCGAGGGTTCCGTACAGAATATGGATAGTTAAAATACGGAAAATCAAGAATAATATGCATCGAAAAATGCTCTAATGTGCCTAAATACCATTTTCGATTTGGTTTTGTTACTCGACACTAGATGTTGTATGCTTAAATATTTATTTTATTCCGTTTTTTAGTATTTGTTGTTATAGCAGCAACAGAAATTCATCTGTGAAAATTTCAAGTGTCTATGACGGTTCATGAGATACAGCCTGGTGACAGACGAACAGAGTAGCTTAGTAATAGGGTCCCGTTGGTTACCCTTTGGGTACGGAACCCTAAAAACAGATAGGCAGTCGTAGAGGAATAAAACGAAGGAAACACATAGACAGGCAGTCAGCTACAGCCGGACGATAGCGACTACCGTTAAAAACTAGCCACTGAGTCACCTGCCGACACCGGGTCTCATTATAAGTCCTGTGAAACTCAGATCGGATCGGCACGCGAGGACGGTGTCGATCTAGATCCTATCTACGAAGACATCGCCACTGAAACCTTGGACAATTTAAGAGTTAACTTCGTCTCACTATTTACAAACCATTTAAAATATAAAATCTGCTGTAGAATGTTAATTAAGCTGAGAGTTTTTTGTTTCATTTTATACTTTAGTTATTTTATTTTTTGGAAAATTAACAGCGTATACAGTACATACACAGACAAATATAGAGCACAAGATATCAAACCTTTACAAATTTTCTCGAATAGTACAGTGAAGTAGAGCTAGTTTTACGAGTTAACAATCAAAGTAAATATAAATAAATAAAAACCTATTACCTTATGAAGCGTTATACATTGTAAGTCGTAAGTATACGTGGTAGTAGTCTTGTTTTTTATTACTACTATATATCTCTGGTTCCCGTTTTATTGTGAGCGTGTTAAAAATACAAGATATAGCAAAATCTTTCTTAGTGTTCAATGTCAAGTAAAGACTTATACGGGTGCCAATTAACTGGTCCCATGACAGGTTTTCTCATAGATAAGACTATTGACAGTCAACTTAAGAAAGGTTTAATTGGTTTCAAAATTTAAACAGGAAATAACAAAGCTTCATGGGCATTTAAACTCAAGGTCACGGAGTTCATCCGTAATTGACATCAGAACACAAAGCACTGGTAATATACACAAATTGACAGAAACAATAAATCGACATAAATTGCAGATGTCGTGCCTCGCAAACACAAAATACCTGATACTTTACATGCTGCCGATGTGCCCTATAAGGGAATAGCCCATTAGCATTTTATGTGTAAACTACATTTGGTGTACGAGTAATTCGCGTTTCCTACAAGACAGCTTTATTCTTGCGTTGGTGTTTACATAAAAACCAATTGTGTGTTGGTGCTCGCATTGATGCTATCACCATTCCTGATAGTGGAATTTTAACCGACTTAAAAAAAGGAGGAGGTACTCAAAACGACTGTAAGTTGTTGATAACTCCGCCAACTGTGAATCGATTTTAATGATTCTTTTTTGGTTTGGTAGAACATACTTCAGAGGTCAAACTTAAGGAAGTTGATTATTTTTTGAGCAAATCAATAAAAACCAAATATGTACCTAGATAATTCTACGTTAAAGGGTGAACATTTTTAGGGCAATTGAAGTCGCTTTAAATTCTAGTTCTATTTGAACGCGTTAATTATTGCTTTTAACATGAGGGTATGATGTCCAGAGCATGTCAAAAACGTGGCATGTTGATATAGTTTGAGACATGATTGTGAATATTTTTAGATGAGAGTGGAAGTTTATGGAAATTATGTTGATAATGAGAGAGATTCAGACCTAAAACTCTTAATTTAAATAGAATATTTCACATAGCTAATATTGAACCACTTCTGTTGTAAGTAAAGCCTGTATGTATTACAGAGGATTCTTTTGAGAAACCCCAAATTGATAAAACCATTTTTTATTTTAATGGCGCATTATAGGCAGCTTTGAACCATTCGGTGTTTTACATCTTTCTAATCCAATTCGAATGTTAATTTCCTAAACCAATACCTATAAAATTTTATGTTATCGATGTGCTAATTATAATTCAAGATAACATCTTTATATTCGGAGAACTGATGTAATTTCCGGCATTAACAAGGAATTTATCAAACTATTCAGTGCATTCAAAACATTCTTTCGAAACAAATACAGTCATAAATGCTACGGATTTATTTATGAGTTTGTTTTTAATCATGACATAAATATTTTATTAATGTGCAAAAATGATAGGGTACAATTCGAACAACTTTTACACTATTTTTGTCACGATAGATTTTAGGTAAAAGATAAAATGTTAATATAAGGTAAGACGAAAATAATAAATTGGTAAAGTATGGTGCGGTGATTAAGAGTAAAAACATGTTGCATTTCATGAAACAAACAGCTGTATTGAGATATAAACTTATGGAAACAATCTGAGGTGTGAGTCATAAGTGTTTAGAACCTTTTTCATACGAGCATACTCGGACTAAACTCACTACCATATTTTACAGAACATTCCAAACTCCAGTACCTCCAATCATTATGTCTAAGAAACAGGTAGCCCGTACAGCCATTACGGTTGTCCGGTGGCTATCTAGTAATTCTGTACTAGCTAGCGCTTAGAAGAATGCAGGTATTGGCTTCGATAGTGCTAACGATGGGGAGTAGAGACAATGGTTATTGTACAACTTGCGAAAGGAACTTAGACATGCAAAAGCTAAGGAAGTCTTTTTGTAGGATGTAGTGTAAATACTCGTATAGTTTAGTGTAGAATTTAGATGAAGAACAGTGTAAAGTAAAATCGGGAATGAGGAAATCCATATACGAACTAGGGTCACCGACATAGCTCGACGAGTCAGTGAGCTGAAGTGGCAATGGGCAGGCCACATCAGACACAGACCGTTAACCGATGGGGAGCAAAGGTTCTCGAGTGGCGACCACGTACCGGGAAACGTCTGTCCATCCCCCTGCTAGGTGGACCGACGACCTGGTTAGGGTCGCGGGGAGTCGCTGGATGCAGGTGGCTCGGGACTGTTCAATGTGGCGTACCATGAAGGAAGCCTGTGTCCAGCAATGGACGTTTCCTGGCTGATGATGATGACAAAAGCAAAAAATAAAGAATACATACCACTGCTACAGTTATGGAATAATAGTTAATATGTGATTCCAAATATAGATGATTGACAACGATTAGTTAGTTAATCCCGTGACTAGTGTTTGAAACACTTCCTATGTACTGACATATATACATGTTTAAGTGACAGATATAAAATATCATATAACAATTATTACTAAGGTCAAGGAGCACAAACGTGAAATACACGCTAAAGTAAATACCGTTCATTATTCAATCTTCAAATTTTTTAAACACGAATTGCATCAAGCGTTGTAAATCATTCTAATAAATATGTACAAGTTTCTATCATTAAAATACATTTACTACATTATTGGCAGGCGATACTTAAGAAAATAAGAATGATAGTAGCAATAAATTATGCAACGCATAATTTAAGAATTTAGTTTAGGTGTCACAATACTGATCTAATGCAATTTATAGAGCCTGATCTAACACAAAAGTGACCAAAAACGCCTCGAGAAATAATGGGGAACTGGTAAACCGGTTAATATAACTATAACCTTAGGGTTTAGAAAGCAGAATTATATAAATTATTAGGAAGAAGCACACAGCGACAAGCACAATTTGCTGTAACCAGTTCCAATCGCAATATAGTCGGACTGTCCCACGAATACTAAAATGTAATATTCGTTACAGAATTATGGAATTTACAACATGTGTTAAAGCCTTTATTAATGCGGTACAATTCTTCTCTGGCCAGATGTTTCGCGAAGATAGTTTATAAATATTTATAAGCCCATAAGTTTCCGTTTATGTTAATAAGATGTCATTTTGTAAAGTCCAGTTTTGTGGAAATACAAATTGTAAAATGTTGATACAGTAATATTTGAAAAATTTGCGACTTAGGTAATGCTATGGATGGACATAAAATTCTTTTGTTGTCATTTGGAAATTCTTACACTAAAATGTAGTTCTTTTTAAGTGCCATTTTAGATTTAAATTTGATTCAATGCCCAGAGTTCATTGTATTAATTTTATTCTAAATTTAAGTAAGAGTTTAAGTTTTCTGTCTTTTCAACTATAAATTTTGGTCTTTTTAAAATTCAAGATAAATTTGTAAATAATCCTAAAATATAACTTCAAAGATAATTTTTTGACTAACGTGATTGATGATATTCATGTTTTCTGCAACCATAGTACTGAATCGTTCATAAGACTGACATATCCGTTGGTTCCATTTCTAACAAAAATATATTTAGACATTAAAATGTCAAAAATGTATTTGAAACACAAATTTATTCGGCTCCGATAATGCAAAAATATAACTGACTAATGTTCAATAAACATAAGGTCTCCTAGTTTGAAAACAACCCACAAATGGATTGTTAACTCAAATATGACTAAAGTAGACATACATAAAGTAGTATCAACTAACTGAGCAACAGCTAGTTTATAAGCAACTACTATAAACACTAGTGTCGTACGTCAATATTATCGATGAATCCCAAGCCTACTCAACGGATAATTTACAGTACCAGTGTTTGGTCGAATGCACCTACGCGGCCGCGGACATTTTAAATAACTCCCGATGGTATCGATTAGCTGGCAAAAGGACGAATGAAAGCTATTCGCAATGAACATCCATTCTACGCCTCCTTTGGTGGCTCGCTCGATGAGTCAAACTAATAGTCCGCTTATTGATTCGTGACTTATAGAAGCGAGTGCAAAATTAATGTTCCAATTCATATAGCATTGTAACTTCAATTTTCGTTTCTATAAGGCAATTATAAAGGATTTGAAAGATGAAAAAACTCATCATTTCGACAAAATAAGATGTACAATATTGAACCAATGGGAAAAATTTAAAATTGGGGTTTTATCAGTATGATCGCTTGGAATCGAATTGCAGCCATCTTAATACCTACCCGTGAATTCTGCACATAGAATATTGTCCAGTGCATTTTAGTCAGTACTTTTACTACCACAACCTTCATAGGTACTGTTTTATTTATTCCTTTGCGGGAGGTACTGAACGGACTAGAAATTATACAAACGGAACCAATTATCGTTATAAAAAGTAGTCTATATTATTTTCCATGCCATAGCCTATGACGTATCTGGCTTTTGGCTGTCTGGCCGAGTACCGTTTATTTTACATTTATTAGCAGTCGTCATAACTGCAACGAATCTGCATTTGAGACACAATTTTGCAGCTCGCTTCCCGTACAAATACAGGAGCTCTATTTTTGATTCGCTCGTGTGACATAGCTTCGTCGCACACGACTTAAGTCACGATCGACTACAAGTCGCATGAAAACAGGTTTGACCGTATTTTTGAATCATTCGCCTCAGGTGTTGCCGATATAACTTTAAATGTTTAATTTTATCCGTTTTAGGCAGAAAAATAAAACCGGTAATTCATGCAAGTAAAACGGAATGCAAAGTACATAGAAGTTCAATGTCAATAAGTGGTAATGTCAGTGTTCGACGATGGCGTTTAGTTCTATCGCTCGCCTCCGCAAAGAGTGGTCCCGACCACTCGTTGCAGAAGAGCGATTCAAAAATACCAAATTTCGTAAGTCGAACGAAAATCAGTAGAAAACGAGCGCTCGCGGCGCGTAGAGCGAATCAAAAATAGAGCTCCAGACCGTCTACATAGACTTCCAGATAGCGATAATGCATCGCTACTGATCGACGCGACACAACCAGAAATACTAAGAATCGGGGAACCAATTAATATTACGAACGCCTCCATCATATCCAATACTTATTACGTCTAATTTGATACCTGCAACCTGTCCAACTAGAATACTTATAATAGACAGCATGGATAAATAAAATAATTCTAATAACTTCATTTATAAGCTAACGAGTTCATTACTATCCATAACGCAATGAGATTGAAATCGTTGCTCAATTAAGAGTCAATCTATCCACGCATCGTGTTTGGCTTATTAGAGGCCTGTATCGTAACATCAGCTCATCATGTTTTTTGAAAAGCTTTTTAGAGCATTCTTAAGTGTTTCTACCTCTATTATCACGAAGAGCTCAGTTAAGCTATATGTTGGTGCAGTGGCTAAAGATTTATGCACTCTATTACAGCTAGACGTACTACACTATTGCTATATTTTGCAATAGCTTAGTTTAATTTATGAAAGCATAAATGAGACAGTGATGATGGTACATTCTTGAACGGAAATTGTAACTAATGACGGTTTAAAGCGATTAGGAACTTCCGCTGTTAATACTAAATATGAGTACTGGAGGCAAATTTAAAATTAAAAGAGCTAATGAGCTACCTCTGTCGCATTGCAACTTTACCAATAACAAAATTTTTGAAAAATTAATCACTTGAAATACTAATTAAGGCACCTATCAACGTAGCCTCAAGTAGTGCCGCTCTTTACGTAACAGCTTATCGATAAAGAATGCAACACGCGTGGGTTATATCGTACTCACTGACAGCTGATTGAAAGATTGGTATCTATTAGATGTTAAAGTCCAGTAAATTGTTTATTATTTGTGGTTAATTATTTTTCTTAGCGAAGAGAAATAAACTTTATCTTAGACATGATTGGCATAACAAGTTAACTTATAGACAGTAATTAACTATCGGCAAAACATATACACGTACTCAAAAATACTTTTAGTTGATGAATACAAAGGCTATCGAACCTGTGAATGTCATCTACCTAACTACATAATACAGAAGGGTACCACAGTCAATAGACTCGTGTAGTCCTTTCAAATTTTAAAAAAAAATGCCGATTTTTTTCTCTTCACAATGGCGTCGCATCCTAAATTCCTCCTATCACTGTTAGAAGAGTATACGGCACTGTGCATATTTTAGGCGTACGCTAAATCTGCTCCTATTACCACACACAAACTTATGTAATTTCGCTGTAATACTTTTAGTTGTTCTGGTAATAAATCATTTTTCTTTCTTCTTCTTTCTTGCTTACTTCAACGAGTGCGTTTTATATGTTTAACATTAAAATATTGCTCAATTAAACATCATCTAGAACGTCCAAAGAACCAGTTTATGTACATCACTATTCTATTAGCTCGCATCAATAAATTCAAAACAAGAACCAATACGATACCGATCTTTGTCGTCCAATGAATGATAGAGTATTGTTCGACAACAACCATTAATATGTGATACGACTTCATTAGACAACGTTTGTATGAACTTTCTAAAGGAAGCTGAGGCGATAAGTGCTAACAGAGTTGACCCCGTTGTGCAGGTATCGACACGCGAAACTGTCGAATTTGGACAACACTATTGCCTGTGCTATTGCCGTGCTAAGTGGGAAGTATGTCGTGCAAAAAATGAGGATTTTTGTATGTTTATTATGGGCTAATAAGTTTCGGATTTTAGAATCCAAAATTATATAATTATCTCAAGCCTGCAACGATCTTGAGATATTAATTAATATATTCTATGGATATCATTTTTATAATACATATATTTGGGCAGCGATTCATTCTAAACCAGCCTAAACTACTCCAAAATTAACTCTTCTTGAATTTTTCTATTTAACGACACCAATGCAATGTGTAATACAATATACACTTTTCAGTGTTGGCGCCTTTCTGTCAAAGTACAGTAGCGCAATATGAACTAAAATACCAAAATTATAAAACTAAAAAAAAATAACTTTTGTAGTAAGAAGCATGATTGCACTTTCATCCGTACAAGCTTTGTTTTTCAAACCGCACCGCACTTAATCACGCCATCTTTTCTTATTGGTATTTAAATCAAACTGGTATACAGCACAATCTCTGTTTCAAGGTGTCTTCTAAGGATCCAGTATAATAATTTTTGAGAGTATTTATCAAAGGTATTATCGCCGTGAGAAAGCGCTGAGATTGTGCGACCTCGGCGCAAGCGCACCGCACGCAACCAGCCAGCTAACGAGTGTGCTGCCGAGGTCGTTTTTTATCTCACCAATTTTATTTGAATACAATATTATTGTTAAAATATTCTCCCATAAAGACATTTTTCATTTCGACACGGCTAATTTACTGATGGCTTTATTGAAATAAATGCTAGGGGATTCACCTCGCCGTCGTCTTATTTTGTTTCCTTGCGTAGTAAAAACAAACTTAGATAAATACAAGTGAAACACCACTTACTCTTTATGAAAACTAGAAATTTAACACAAATGTATTTAAACGACACTTGCTTTATTAAACCCAAAATACACCTAGTTAAGTTTGGTTCGGATTGTGCGAAACATATTTGAGAAATGATATGCAGAAATTAAGAAGTAAAATAAATAATACGCTTAATATAAAAGATGTAAAAATAACAAAAAGAAAACTTATATAAAAGGACAGCAAAGATAAACTTAAAAGCAAATTTTTTGTTGCCGTGTAGTTCAAACATGAACATAATTAATACAGCATAAAATATATTTCTAAATCATACAATGCTACATTTAAACATATGTGTGCTTTGTAGGTTTATTAGGTGAAGACGGAATCACATCAGAGCTTCTGAAAGCGGGTGGAAAACCGATACTTGTAGTCCTTCAGAAGCTCTTTCAGTCCGTCATACACGAAGGCTGCACGCCAGAAGCGTGGAGCAGAAGCGTGGTGGTGCTCTTCTTTAAGAAAGGCGATAATGCCTTACTGAAGAACTACCGACCGATATCCCTTCTGAGCCACGTTTATAAGTTGTTTTCTAGGGTCATTACGAACCGACTAGCACGCAGGTTTGACGACTTCCAACCTCCCGAACAAGCCGGTTTCCGAAAAGGCTTCAGCACCGTAGACCACATACATACGCTCCGGCAGATTATACAGAAGACCGAGGAGTATAATCGGCCATTATGCCTGGCGTTTGTGGACTACGAGAAAGCCTTTGATTCAATCGAGACTTGGGCAGTGCTTCAGTCTCTCCAAAGGTGCCACATTGACTATCGCTATATCGAAGTGTTGAAATGTTTATACAATAAAGCCACAATGTCCGTCCGAGTACAGGATGAATGCACGAAACCGATCCAAGTGCAGAAAGGTGTAAGACAGGGTGACGTTATATCCCCGAAACTCTTCACCACTGCACTGGAAGATGTTTTCAAGCTTCTGAACTGGAAAGGACTGGGCATCAACATCAACGGCGACTACATCACTCACCTTCGATTTGCCGATGACATAGTCATAACGGCAGAATCCTTGGAGGATCTGAACGTAATGCTCAATGACCTCAACAGAGTTTCCCAACAGGTAGGTTTAAAAATGAACATGGACAAGACGAAAATCATGTCAAATGTCCATGTTGCACCTATGCCGGTAGTGGTTGGGAACACTAAAATCGAAGTTGTAGACGAGTATGTATACCTGGGACAGATCGTTCAACTAGGTAGGTCCAACTTCGACAAAGAGGTCAACCGAAGAATCCAACTCGGCTGGGCAGCGTTCGGGAAATTACGGCATATCTTCTCGTCCAAAATACCTCAGCGTCTAAAGACAAAAGTCGTTGATCAGTGCGTGTTGCCAGTGATGACATACGGAACCGAAACGTGGTCTTTTACTGTGGGCCGAATAAACAAGCTCAAAGTCACTCAGCGAGCAATGGAACGAGCTATGCTCGGAATTTCTCTACGTGATAAGGTCTGGAATGAGGAAATCCGTAGACGAACGAAGGTCACCGACATAGCTCGACGAGTCAGTGAGCTGAAGTGGCAATGGGCAGGCCACATCGCTCGAAGAACCGATAACCGGTGGGGAGTAAAGGTTCTCGAGTGGCGACCACGTACCGGGAAGCGTCTACCAGGCCGTCCCCCCACTAGATGGACCGACGACCTGGTTAGAGTCGCGGGGAGTCGCTGAATGCAGGTGGCTCGGGACCGGTCGATGTGGCGTACCATGAGGGAGGCCTATGTCCAGCAGTGGACGTTTCCCGGCTGATGATGATGATGATGATGTACTTTGTATGCATAGCAGTGAAATATTGTTCCATTTTTCGCAGTAGAAAGTTGGTGATCTGCCATGGCGTGCTGAATTGAATGAAGATAGAATTTAAATACAGTCAAGATACGGTAAGATTTTAGAGAACGAGGAGCACAGTATTAGCTTTGTGTCAATTGTAAATATACAAAAATAAATAAAATCACCGGAAACCAGATGTTCAAACTAATAAAAATGAAACGGTTAATAAATCTTTTAGCATAAATAGACACTAAAACCGGCTAATAAATTATAAAAAGACATCATTAACAAAACAAATCATTTATCAAAATTGGCCGTAAATGACACTAGATGGAGAAAACGTCTTAGCTTGAAGCAAAAATTTCTTAATAGGGTTAATAAAAAATCAACTCAAATTACTTCGAAATTGGATACAGGCGCGTAAATCGCTCGAGGCGAAACGGTAGGCGTTGTTAGTTGTTGAAACCCATTGTCGATTTTATAAATCGATGAAGGTGAGAAATCGATGTGATTTTGTACGTCAATCGATATGTTTCGCAAGAAAATAACTTCTCAAGAATGACGTTGGGTAACGTCTTTGGTGAATTTGATGTGTTACAAAATCTCGATCGAAATCTGTTGACAGTATCGTTTGTATTAATCGTAACAATTTTTATTGTGTGTACTTACAATATATGTCTGGTTACGTCAGAGTTATAGTACTCGCACGCTATGTTTGCCCCTCTGAAGTTAGGCTCTCCGGAATAGCGCATGTACAGTCGGAATGTGTGTGTATTATTTTCAATAATTACTATACCTAGATGACATACTAGGACATTTCTTTCCACCCGCTAACTTGATTTGCCTCCCATGTATACATTAATAATTGATACTTGGCAGCCTTTTGTAGCTAACTTCAGAGGGGCAAAAATAGTTTGCGAGTACTGTTGATATTGCAAGTACTATAACCTAATAAGCTAATTGTGATCACTCTAAGTATGCCATTTAAGATTGTTTCTAGTTATGAATATTCCTCATAAAGCTTAGTGTGAATTGTATCTACCTCAATTTCTTTTATTACTGAATACAGAACTCTCTTTCAATTTATGTATTCTAGTTATAATAACTTTAGTGCTTCCGCAGGTTTTATAAAACTTTTTTAAATTTCTATTTTCTAGTCAGTCATATCCTATTATTCTCTCAAAATACATTTATAGACATGTTAAACAATTTCTGCCCACAATTTTAATCTCACAGTTTTACGATGAGTAATTTTGTTACTTTTATTGGCCAGTTTTACAACACTCAACAATTACAAAGAATGTTGTATAAATTAATAAACACACGAAGAAAGTTCTATGATCGCTCGTTAATATGTAATGTTTATTATAAGATTTAACATTACACAAAATATATTGTGATAGGTACATTTAGTGTTGGGTCTTTTCAGATTAAATATATAGAGCCTTTTATAAAATAGCGTTGAAGACTATCACATAAAGCTATACTCGTCGCTCCTATTACGAATGCCCTTTGTTAAAAGAAGACAACTTCGATATAGATCGATTTTCGTTGTCAACGTTTTACTCTCCTTGTGCTGCATGTGAGTAATTACTGTTTATGGTTGTGAAGCAAAATGACAAACTATGACTATAAACTGACTGTATTCAGTGACATTTAAACTGATATGCTACGTGTATTATTTATAACTTTTCAATTTTGTCGGATAAATTGGCGACAATTGGCTGCAAATATTGACCAATGGGTTGATGTGCGCAGATAAAAATTGGAACGCTAGAAAGTCTGTGCACGCAGCGACAGAACATCCTGAGTCTGTGTTTTATATAGTGGTAGTCGAAATCCTTTAATGTTAGCATTACGATCAAAAAGTCAAAGTCAGGCAATTTATTATTCAGTAATAAATATTATTCCATGTCAATGAATGTAATGAATTGTTTACTATTTCAGGGGATTAAAGAATTAAATAGCCCCAAAAGATGTGCTTAAAAAGTATGTGTTTTATTAATATTTTTCGATACAAATACAAGCAAAACTACGTTGATACCGATTATGTAGTTTTTAAAAACAAAAAATATATGTTCAGCATTTCTGCAATCGGCATCGAGACAATATAATTAGGACATTAACTGGTTAAAGCAAAAAAATCTCAATAACAATTACCAACGATATTGCTTTTTACGATAAACCACAGAAACTTCTCCACAAGATAATTATGTACCTTAATAACTCTATCCGAAGATGTAGTTGCTTTTTGCGCGTAAAGATAAATAAAAACAATCGGATTGATGGTCAGGAGGTCAGAGCGCGGTGAACCGCATGTCCAATTCGCTTTCATCGCTTTGTTTAAAACTAGATCACTAGTAAATTGAACACGACCATTTGTGTTGAGACGAAATGGCATTGTCTTCAAATGAATAAAGAAAAACACATAAATAACTGTAACACTTCCGATATTCCTTAATTTAATGAAGTGAAAAATGGAACAGTATAAAATACTAGCGCGACGACATAGTCCACGTGTTCGATTGAGATAAAAAGACTCTACTATCCTTCTAGAAAAAAAAATTCGGACTCTATATTATAATTGATATATATTATTGATGCGGACTTTGGACCAAAAGTCGGAATTTCGATCTGTTTTTTTTTGTTTCTTCACAGAACAGATAACCAACCCTTTAAAAATCTGGAGAATACATAGTTTCCAATATATAAAAAAGGCTTGGATTTATATTTCCTGAAATCACACAAGTGATTTTGTACCCATAAATATATAAAGCTCTTGCTGGCACTTACATTCGCCCGAGAAAATTGTCAATAATTGCATCTTTTACTGTTTATAGATACGAGTATTGTTATGGAATTTTTAATTTCACTAAAGAAAATATCACATACAATTTAAAAAATCCTGTAAACGTATATTTGTTATTTCAAACCAAAAATCCAAATACCAATCATGGTCAAACATTACGCAGTACGAAGAAGGCTACTCTGAATTTCAAGTCGAAAGCATTAGTAGTTGCTGAGATAGTCAGTTGTGACAGAAGGACGGACAGACAAAAATTGAGTAAGAAAATAAGAATTCCATTTTTTCGTCGGATTTTAGGAACCATAAATATGCTGCCTTTCAATAATTTGATTTCATGTTTTAATCTTAGAAAGTTTCAGTGCTCTATTATATAGAAATAGCGCTAACAACCAATTTATTTCGTTTCTGTATCAGCAATAATACAAAACGAACAGATAAGATATTAATATCATTGCTACTTTAGGTACAAATGGCAGCTACGAAATCTACAATGCAAAGCAAGCCAAGCTAATTTAGTCCCAAATTCCGTCTGAGAATTCCAACGAGCAAATAAAGAGCAGATATAAATCTCTATCACAACAACAGTTAGAGGTACTCGTAAGACAAGTAGACGGTGCATTCGGTGTAGATAGAGGAATGTGGCTCGATCGAGCTTGTGGTGTGACGAAACGTAAGGCCGACCGAGCGTGGCCCACAAGATTGCTCTTTATGGTTCTGGTATTTGAAAATGATTCAATTTAATTCGACACTTCTTCAGTGTATTGGTAAATAGGATGAGTAAACGGATTGGTAGCGTAAAGTACAATGTCTGCCTCTAATTCAAATGTCCACTGCTGAACATAGGCCCCCGTGATACGCCACAACGATTGGCCCCGAGACGGAATTAAAGGTCGCGAGGAGTCTTTGGATAGATCAGTCAGATTATGGTCAGAATAACTCAAAAATGGAATTGTGATCATGATCAACAATGGCAGCCATTTTTCTGTTATTGCTGAAGGCAAGGTCTTGGATCAGACATTCTGCCTATACATCTTTAGGTCGTCATCTTTTCATCAAAAGTCTATATATGTCTCTACTGCAGGGACTCAAGTCTACTCTCCTACAGAGAGTGTATAGGCCATAGTCCACCACGCGGGTCCAGTGCAGTTTGGTAGACTTCACACACACCTTTGAATTTCTTCTCAGGAGTGTGCAGGTTTCCTCACGATGTTTTCCTTCACCAAAAAGCCAATGATTGAAAAAAATATTGATTTTTATCAAACAAATTGGAGCTCATTGGTACGGAGCTGGGATCGAACCCAGACCTCGATTTTTCAAGGACTGACGCTCTGATGACTGACCCAACTGAGCTACTATGGCTCGTCACGTCATCTTTTACCCACGACTAATTCTCTACCCAATATGTTGGATGAAGCGCTACGTGAATTTGATATTAACGGTTACACTCTTACATCGAGAGCGCGTGATGAAATAACGAATCAATATTTGAATAGGCACGACTACTACCAAAAAAGTGACATGGCTCCAGCTTCCGATCCCACGATTTATCACATTTTTTACAACGAAACTTTTTATTGGATTGAATATAAAAAATTGAACTACTCGTAGCAAGCAGGCCGTGCGCCACCCGTTGTGTGATCTTAGGCCACCTACGGCAAGACAGGTGCGTCATTTCCTTTTGAATAAAAAAAAACATACTTTCAATATATTGCCGTCTCATAAGTTGCGTTTCCTGAAATGGTTTCATTCTAACCAGGAACCTTCTTCATAGGTAGGCACAACAAACCAGATTTACAGAAAGGTGGACGATGTTACCGTCCCTCAAATTTTCCCGCAGTAGTCTCATTCTACGAAATTAACTGGAAGCGATGGTTTTCTGCTTTAGCTGACATATAGTGGGACGCGTCATTCATTAGATGTAGCACAATATGTTTCAGAGATTTTGTGTGTCACAAAAATAATTCAACGAGAACTTTAAAAAGTGGCGATGGCGACCATTTGGCGATTTACTTAAGAAAATTATGAAAAATTTAATCATAAAAAGTATACATTTGGGATCCATCCCAGACGTATAAAAGAAGATGAAAGCATGACAGATTTTAGAAGAAAGTGAGTGAAAGAGAACATGATGTGATTGAATTGATAAGAGTGAAAGAGAAGACGAATGGCATGACGAATGAAAAAACAAGGGAGAACGACTGACGACGAACGAAAGACGTGCGTATGAAATACGAGAAATATTGTAAGATAAAAATGTTGAAAATACAAGTTTAAAAAGAGTCACGAGTGTTAATCCGCCCGCCTCATCCCTACATATATTCATCAAAAAAGGATTTTAAATATATCAATGCTTCACAATCTCCAACCCAGTGTAAGGTGTCTTAGTTTTCAGCCAAACAATTTTAATCGATTTATTAATTGCATAAACCTGATACACTCGTAAACGATACTAAATTGTTTATTAATTTAATATTTCTTTGTCCCATTATCTTTGACCCAAATATGTAAAATTGCAAATAAATTTAGCTCAGGCCTATAATATCTAGAATAATTAAGCTCCAGCTTAAATTCCGATCAAAATAAATTGTATTTAAACGATACTTTGTTTAGAAAATAGTTGTTAAATCTAAATTTGAATATTTCAATACCCACTTTGACTATTAAACACGAACATAAATAAAAACTTCAATCAGATGTAGTAAGCACTACATTTCAACAAAATTGTTCTTCCGCTTAATCTGAAATCGAAGCAATAGTTGCGGTATCGATATAATGAATCGATTTCATTATTCGATTCCGAGTATATGATTGATACGAAATCGAATTAATTTTTAAATTAGAAGCTTGTCGTCATAATAGACAGGACTTTCACGTGCATAACGAGCCGCATTGTTTGTTTAAAAATAATTCTTGTAACTCGTAGATAAAACCTGTTTTGCGCAATCGCGTTTAATTATTTTCGTCTTGAATAGGGAATATGCATGAATTTTTTTTATGTCTTAAATTAATCATTTACATCTTTATAACATAGAAAAAAATATAAATAGGCTTGAAAATAGTCAAGTTATTTTTTAACGTGAAATTTAAAACATTGAATAAATTTGAGCCGTTCAAACGCCACCATTTTGCGCGCGCTTATGATGACGTCATTGGTCATGTCCTGTTTGTTTACTGTAGTAGCGTTTCAGTTACTTAATACTTATTTTCAGTTTCAATTGCTAAACAAATCATGGAAGAAGTTAAAAAACCTTCTTACAAGTATTGTATGGTACCGAAATGTTATATATGTATGGTACGAAACTACCATTATTACACCAGATAAAGTGTTTTTTTCGTATTCCACACGATGCAAAATTACGAAAACAATGGTGTAAGATGTTAATATTAAAATAGGTATAATGATATAGACGTAAATTAGGAGTTTAGGAACAATTTTAAATACAAATGGTTATGTATAGGTTATGTTTTGTTGTATTATTTAAACGAGAACAAAAATATATGTTATTTACTAATATATACCATGTAACATAATAATTACCTTGCAGCTTTCACTCCTTTCATCTCTGCGCTCGTAAAATCGAGATTTGATGCATAAAATGCTGACATCATAAATGCATCTATTTTCGGTAGATTATCCGATTGTGCTTTGACAAAACCAGTTTCTGTCATAGTCTTAGATTGACTACAAATTAATTATTCACAAAGTAACTACACAGAAATACAGTTTTAAACAGTTTTTCTCACAAACACTATTAACACAGTATGAATATCGACGCCGATAGATGCAAGACGGAACCATTGACGTCACATTTCGTTTCGACCAATACTGACGCGTTGTGTAAGTTTGAATTTCCCTCCCATATTTTTACTTTTTATATAATATTTTCTGGGTTTAAATAATAACTAAATAAAAAATACATTTGAAGTATAATGTAAAGACAATAAAGAATCTAGAAAAAAATATTCGAAACAAATTTTAGGCGTAAATCGCACCGTCTCATGTTCAGAATCGTAGTAACATTCGAAATTTTCGAAAGCTTTTTCAATTTGAAGATTGAAACGAAACATTATACAGAATAAGCAAGATAATTTTGTGTATGTTAAAATATTATATCAATTAAAAGCGGTTAAATCAAATTCATTTTAACTGGTTTTGATATTACCTCCAAATCGCTCCGTATAATGATTACCGCGTGACGTCACCTTTGTGTAAACAGTTTTGGCATATGTATAATGTGAACGATCTGTATTTTCGGCAAATTTTCGGAATAGAAATGCACACACAAAGCACGTCGTTCCAATCTTCAAATTGAAACAATTATCAATAAGTGAATGAAATACCTCTCACGCTAAAATTCATCGAGCCATTCAGGCCGCAGAGCGTGCCAAACAATTATACATACATAATTACATACATATATACAATTATACATATACTCTCGAAAAACATAGCCCTTCTTCTGGCGCAGTCAGGAAAAAATTTGAAAAAACACCGAATTGTTCAAAAATAGAATTAGTATACTATTAAAATGCACTATGTTTTACGTTGCTGGCAGGTTACAATCTCCGTTACGTAACCAGATGCCGCTAGATGGCGTTTTTATCTATACCCAAATATATGTCGTCGCAAGTTTTAACTAGGTTAATTTGCTTGAATCAAGTTTGGTTGGTATCATATACTCGTAATATGTCATTTACCTTAATCATCCTTCTGCTCAATGTGAGTTAATTTATAGCATCAATTCACACCTCAACTAAATCATGACTGTCAAAGAAAATTATATTGTATGCTTATAAAAGGCTAATAAATAACGAGCCGGTTAAGACATCAATGTGTCGCTTCGGATGTACATTCTTTATTTAAAATTATAACGCCTTGATCAGGTTGGTTAGTATGGAGTGGTACAAATAAGAAACTAAATTGGACGCTGTCCGATCTGTCCGATTTTAGACCGATAGCAGTCCGGCTAGATACGGTCGTGTACGACGCGAGAAGAATTAAGATGGTTGGTTTTTGTATAGAACAGTTTTCAGTACATTTCCCGCTTAATATAATCTTTATACAATTTACGACAAACATTTTACAAATAAATGAATGAAGTCAGTTTACTACTTAATAAGTTTGCATTTTAATTCATTTGCCGTAAATAATAATTCGTATTATTGGTATTCATTACTTATGTAGCCAAAAAGGCGTTAAATGATAATGAGCACTATTTTTAATTTGCATGGACAAACAACCCCCTAAAGGTTGCTACTGTCCGTCCATTACTATATTTCGTATTACTACATTAAAATGAATCGCCAAATTTTTGATGTCATTAAAAAAATCATGCTGACTGGACTTTTCACTTACAAGTATGTGTTCTACACTTTTTTTCAGAAACCGAAGGTTTAAAAACCTTTTATTAAACAGTTAAACGTATACAGTCCGGATTAAGCTACAAGCACAAAAAAACTACATTTACTGACGGTCCCATTCGTAAAAAGTTTATACAAAGCCATGCGGGGAGGGGAACATGAATTAGATCAAGTATTCCATTGCATTCTGATTCCAGACACACTTATTTTTTTACGAGTTTCCGTACCAGCGCAGTTACGAGCGCCATGATCACGGAGCAGCTCCTTGTTGAAGTGGATCATTGAATGAGTTCACTCACTCACTGAATAATTACAATCATAACAAACCATGTCTACCAATCGGCACTGGTCCCGCGTGGTGGACAATGGCCCATACACTCTCTGTAGGAGAGTAGGCATGAGCACATGCAGCGGGGAAAGCTTCAGAAACTATATGATTAAAGTAGACCCTCCTTGGGCTTATCAACTGATGAAAACTGGGTCAAAATCCAGAAAGTAGTTTGTATCTGTATAACTCAGATTCTTTTCTTAACGGACTGAACTTAATTGTGTACCAAATGCGTATGCGTGTAAAAATTTATTGCTACGCTTACCAGGCTGACACTTTTACTTTTTGCGATTTATTTTTTCTTCTCACAAAGCGTCAGCTTATTATAGGAGATAAATATATTTTAATATTGCGAAACCGGTTTCTACACGCAATGATTTCACTTGCATTAAAACGAAATGGCAACCAACTCAAATACGCTATCTCGGGTTTAATGTCCAGTTTAATTAGCTTGACAGTTTTGTTTGGGTACGGCAAGCTTTGGATTGTAAATTGTATATAGAAAGCCCAAAAGGTGCATTATATTTAACGTAAGTACTGAGATTGTTTTTAATTTCTAAGGTATAAGGAACATCAAAACTACAACCACATCCTTAAGACTAAAGCAGTGTAACAAGCATTTTATTTACTTGTGATTGAAAGGAATCTAATGCAAAATATTGTAGTCTATCTTAGAAAATCGGATTATATCTCTTGCCGTTTGAGTGGTGACTATGAACAGGCCACGACTTTGTCTGCATTGAATTAAAAAATCATCGCATCAAATCAAATCAATTTATTTGTCCAACATAGGTATTAAAGATCTTATATTAAACAACGGCCGCTATGTGGAGCATTGCGGCGTATTGCGACGCATCGGAAGTCTTTATCGATAGAATAAATAGCAAGCTATGTCCCTTTCCATGCTCTAGGTCTAAAACTAGTAATAGTTTTGCTAAATTTCAATAAGATCAATTTATCAGTCCACCCGTTGAAGCTGGTACGTTCACATTTACAATATTCACTATAAACAAAAAGTCGTTTCTTAACGATAACGTCCTGCACTTAACGAGTTCCAATAAAATGATCGAACCTGCTAATCACGTTTTTTTTCTACTACCGACATAAATCAACGTTTGTAACAACCCTATTAACATTTCAGCAAATGTAATAAGTTGCTTTAACAAGGCGTAGACACGTAGAAAAAACTGATGATTAAAATGAGGTGATACTTACGCAGAATTTAATTCTCCGGCGTAATAGCATTCCTCAAATTATATATTGCTGGTGGCCATCTGAAACAAGACAAATCGAAAAATAAGCAAAAATTTATTTTGTACATAAATTTATTATTACTTATGTTTATACTTAGAAGAATTGTTATGAGCATTTGTCTTTTGCAGTAGTTTATAATCATTGAAACCAATTATACTTTGATGAAGACTGATGTCTGGTCATCCCAAAATTCTAAAGGGAATTCACTAATGCATTTTCCATGCACAGGTTCACACCTTCAATCCCTAATCAGAGTCAGGCTTCCACGAAAGATTCAGATCGCTTCCTCTAAAGAAGCACAAAAAGCTTGCAACACGGATAACAGAGGTCAGCTCCCAACATTGTCTTACCACAATGGCGATTGTGAGAACAAATCGCCAACAAAACAATGGATACAACCCTACAATTAGCAACAGTAATTAAATATTTACTATAAAGATCAATAAAGAGAACCGCATGTTGTATGGTAAACAAATAGAAATGATGTATTCGTAATTACGTACGAGTATAATACGTGCAGTTTGTGAAGCACAGTTATAGAATGCCATGTTTTTGTTATTGTTCTTAAGGAATGCAAGACTAACATTTATGAAACAGAAAAGAAAGGTGTAGTCCCGGCTTTAGAATAGATTCATTTCATCCCGTGGGAGTCTGAAAAGAACACTATAGGAAAAGTAGATTTTCTTCAAAGAATTTTTCTCGCATCTGAACAAAGTCATTTTACATTCTATAATCTTATCAGTGCTATAAATAAATCTTATTGTCAATCTCTGCCAAGGCAGAACTTTTTGTGTCAAAAAGAAATTCTACAGTAAATAAATTTACAAGGCAAAGCCCATTCAGAACATAACATAAAGTTTGTCGAGAACAGTGCGGTTTTATGTGACAATAACTCCGTAAAGCGTAACTGCGTAAACAATGGAGACAGTAAAAACTTAAGCAACCGAATTTACTTCAAGCGATTTCAAGCACCCCTTGTAACTGGAAAGTGATGTCAAAGCTGACCAGAGCGCTCTGAAGGTGCGTAGGCGCTTTGTAGGTGTGGGAACCGGTATCTTACATGAGTCACTCATTGGTGCTTTTTGGTAGTCCGAGACTCAAGGCAGGAAACGTGGCGATCCAGTTGGACGATCACAGTACAGGAAGCCTTTTGTAGAAACAAGATTTATAGCCCAGTATAAGAAATATATTGGCAATCGACACTTGCTTCTGACATTATTAATAAAATTAACGGTAACCAGTTAAAGCTGGCGTGATAAATTCATTAAGAAACTTTGTAAAATGTATATGTGTGACCATATAAATAGAACTGTTAGCAATAATTGGTAATCTAAACATTTTCGAAGAAATTGTTGTTATATTAATAAAACACTGGTTTCAAATATTTTATCACGTACGAATCCAAGTTACAACAATGTGTATGCAAAAAGTATGTCAGAATCACTACGGGAAAGTACTGTACGAATGCAGTTTAAACAAAGGTTTCTTTACGAAATTAGGTAACAATTAACAAAAACATTTAGCACCGATTCGATTATTGCTTTCTGAGAATCGATACAATCGAACCGAAATTACGACATCGAAGTTGCAAGAAATCCACATGACACAGTCGCTGATACATGCAAGTAAGGGGACGGAATCATATGAAAAGAACATAATAAAGCACTTCTTATTGCTAATGTACCACTTTCGCCGTCTTCGTGTGGGCCGGTGGGAGTAGCTCAGACCCAAATCGGTCAAACAAACATGAACAGGTTGAATAAATATACGGCATCGAATTGATTATAGCTCAAAATTGATACGTAGGTGCATGTAGTAAAAGATTTTAGACGGACAATTTGTTAACAACGGGGACACGAACATTTTTAATTCGTTTTTTGTAGGACATTGCTTTATACGTACTCATGTTAGGCTCTATGATGAAAATCATGCGCAAAACCGCTAACTTTATTGAGTGTTTTACTATCGAGGTCGATGAAATCAAGATTTGGACTACATTTTGAGCACATATTAGAACATCTGCAAACATGGTGCGTAAACGATTAAGACTGCTTTCACGAGAAAAAAAGATTGTTCATGTTTAAATATATGAAGGGAGTGAAACAAAACACCTTCAAATACACATCCCAATGAAGATTCTTCGAATAGTATAGAACTTAATTTTAGGCCAACAGTATTTACCGAAGACACGCTAATTGTTGAAACAGTTGCGTGACAACAAACCTTTCTAGTTCCGACGAAGGTTGCTCAAAGTGTGACAGCAATCAACAGTTATGAGGTGCATGAGCCACAAATATTGGCGGTATTGTCTTTATGACGAATAGTGTCAGGTTGCCAAACGGCCGGCCCACTTCGGGCACAAAGAGCGCTTCTGTTTGTTAGTGGCTGTTTACTGTTGTCTGCAAAATAGACTCAATATTTTTGCTGCCGGAACTTTGTTTGGAAATGATTACATGCAAACATTTGTGAGCTACTCGTATGTAAGTACGGGTTACAGATCTGTTATTAAAACAATCTAAAAATAGTATTTCGTTCATAAGTCAAGTTAGTTCGGGAAATCATTTATTCGAAACCTGCTACTTTTGATTATGAAATCTCTTATTAAGTTATGCACGAAGTAATACTAAAATCATTAGATTCAATAACATTCGTTTCTTTGTCTCACCATCCTTTAAGGATATGTAAACATATATTGCTCCTAGCCGAGTATAAATCATAAATCAGTTATGAGGGAAGGTTTTGTCCAACTGTGGACTTACGCTGACATTGATTATATCTGTAGGAGTTGGTCCATACGACGTGGTCTATCACATCACTCGCTCGTCGATGCCCATGGGTTCGGTACTACTCCACCTCCGCACTCACGCACGGCTCTCGTGCACTGCCACTCATTGACACTCTGAGTCAGACATTTAGCATAATAACCCATAGACACACGAGACAGTGTGCGAATAGCATACACTACAATACCTAAATAAATAGAATAATATACTTATATTTAAAAAGAATGTTGTGCCTTGTGACACAGTATTGCAATGTAGCAGCTATCTATCAAGATGAACAGATAAATCGGGCACGCTACACTACACCATAAGAAATTTAATTGCTAACCAAATAGCATTTAATCACAAAAATCAATTGCAGCCTCGACTACGTTCACATTCATCAACAGTGCTAATAAAGACAAACACGATTCTATTACTTCGATAAACCTTTCGGTTGCAGAATGTTCATTGGCAAGATTGGTTTGCATTGCGTGTCTAAGCTATTCAAGGGCAGTATTAGCTCTTCTTAAATCAGACCAGTGGTTCTTGATCTGAATGTGGCATGTGGAGCCTGTTTGACGACATTCTTTGTAAAACAAACAACACTAAAGGCTAAATGCAAATCGATAAGAGTCAAAACAAAGACTGTAACTAAAGTATGAGTTAAATTTTTTCCATTTTAATAAGTCAGCTATAAATTTGGCTAACCCATATATTCATGTAGTACTCGTAATAACTAAGGGAAATGGAGTTAGTCTCTCCTTCTTTGTTGACTGTGCCTACTCCGATAGATGTAGGCGTGTTTATGTATGTATATTTCTATTTGGAATGACACGCAGTGTTGCTAACCCAAATAGCCTAAAATTTATAATCATCATGTTCAGCCTGAAATCTGTTCAACAGTTGACTCCTCTGTCTGGCAAAATATAATAATGAATAGTATGCTACCGTATCTTACGGTGCCACTTCTAAGGTGGACTATGGCTCATACACTCTCTGTAGGAGAGTAGGCCTGGGTCCCAGCAGTGGCCCCTGTTGATGTGTGTGTGATGCCACTACAAATCAGATGAGTTGCATATTTACAACCGTATAAACAAATGACGTGTCTGTAGACACTTAGTTTGATTCGCATGAACCAGGGGATTTTCAGATAAGGTGCATATTTATTTGAAGTGACTATAAAGTTTCTCTATTCAAATAATGTCATCAGGCGGCAGTTTAAGATTACAACGACCATGTACAATGTTCTAATGAGCATTTTGCAACATCGTTTAGTTGAAACAGGTACATCTCGTACTTTAATAACTTTACTTGTAATGTAAGATTTGTACGCAAGAATTAGAACTAGACGGCGCGTGCTGCTTTAATTAATAGAAATGAGGTTAATAATAATAATTAAACGCAGGATGTCAGCGTGTTTAATTGCTGTAAATTGATGTTTTATTAGCAGACTTAATTGGCAACTTTAAGGCAACGGCAGCTCGCAAACTGACAGGATATTGTAATTTTTTTGTAGCTTCGTTAATTACTTGGATTTTTAATGCGAATTTCCGAATGTGTACGAGAGGTGCATGCATGATACCTTTTTTAGACGAAACGTAAAAACTCAAACTGATTCCCAAATTGGTAGTCGCTCGGCGGGCTGTGGAAAGTTTACGATCGGTTTTTATCTGATGAACCGCATTCAAAACAGGTAATTAGTTAGAGAACAAAAATCACGATTTAGAGCAACGCTTGAATTTAATCTCAACGAGACATTTATTAGTTAAGTAATTGCTCTCATGTTTTAGTTGTACTGAACACTTTTGCATGATATCCTAGTCATCAAAATATCATGCAGAAGAAAGACAGATTATACCTCTAAACTAAAATAAATGTTATTGACTAACATTATTTAAATGCTACACTTTTATCATGTAGACTACATGATAAAAGTACATGTAGCTTTAGGCGAGCTCAGTGAAATAGCAAAAAGTAAATTACATTCTGCAAGTACCCACAGCCTGACATTTCCTTCAAAAGGAATTTATCGGGCCATTCTCCTGTCCTTCACTCGGTAACAACTCGTGTTGCGCTGAATTTTTTAACAAGCACTATGTAAGGACATACTGATTCACAGGTCAACTGAAAGATTAAATTAAACTGAAATTGAACGTTCCAGTACAAAGTTTGGTGCACAGTATCAACCTAACGACAAAGTATTTTATGCTACAAGGATAATGAATGTTAGTTAATTACTTTATAACTTACGACAAATGAATACAATAAGTCATTCATTTAATAACAATTTTGATATTGAGTCTATAAAATTATTGATTTTATATTAATTGCCGTAAATAGTAAATCAATCAGTTGACATTTATATCAATTCCGAATGAAAAAAATGACAAGGACATGATGCTTGAGACATACAAAGATAGTTGAAGAATTTTTTATACATAATGAGTACATTTTTTTACATAGTGACTACATTTTTTTACATAGTGAGTACTTTTACTTTCGATTATAACAATGCTTTGCTTGGCGACAAAGTAGCCAAAGATGATACACGTTGCTCTATAACCGTTACACAGCCAATAAAAGTAGCATGGAAAAGCAAAGATGGAAACGTATGTTTAAACTTAGAAGCATGCTTTTTTGGAACGATACGGGGTCAAGGATTAAGTGAATCGTGCTCACTGATTCGCGGACCAAAAGCACCGTGTGTCAAGCGGACACTTTTAAAAACATAAAAACATGTTCCCGTCGACCAGTAGTTGCGTAAAGTGGCCGTTCGAAGTAAAGACAACAAAAAATGCGCGTGTATCGTAAGAAACCTGATCGGTACCCCGTGTACGTTCTCTTTTTGTAGTTAAACACGTGTCGTAAGTCGTTAGTAGCGCCCTTTTGATTGACGTACTCATACTGGTGGGTGGAGTGTATGTCTACTGTATCGATATCAATAAACTGCATCGCTCATCAAGTAGACATAAATTCATCATTTTAATACTACAAACAATCAGCTTGTTTTATTACGACTGACTTATGTTATAAACACACTTAAGTCAAAACCGCATAAGTGATGATAAACCAAGATGTATCGTCGACTTACATCACGAATTGACGAAAGTATTTTTTATGAAGCAAAAAAAATCAATGAAAACACTTATTTCGTCTAATGTGAAGTAAGTAAACTAAATGTACTTACAACGATTAATCGTGTACCCCAAGAAGATAGAGTCAGCAAAATATTACAGGGCTAATAACTCGTGATGAAACCGTCGTCATGGCACATTTTGTTGTAAACACAAATCATCTGTTTACGGTGGGGAAGAGATGAACTGCGACAACAACCCAAATCAATGTATTAGAAAGATACAATATGAAAGACATCAACGCGCGTGCATGTATGTCACTGAAATTAAAAATAAGGATATCTAATTTTATACATGTGAAGTGTTTTAGATAGCTGGCTGATGATACCTATGAAATGTGATCCTATCTTTTGTGCAACTTGAAGTAGTAATATTGTGATCATAATTGGTATTTACAACAATATCGGCGTCTTTCTATTCATAGCGAATGTTTGGTGACGGTCCTCCTCCACTAGTTAATCGTAACAACCTCGTGGGAAATACTGACGCTGCCAGACCGTTCCACTCTCTAGCTGTAGGGAAGATCAAGTTTGTATCGATACGGTTTTTGTGAGCATGTCAACTATGTACTTGTGTACACGTTATGTTCTTCTATCTGACCGGTTTAGTTCCACCAGGTTGTTACCCACCATGAACCATTTGTAATCTATCACGCAAACTCTGTGCAGTGGCAGACTTCACACGCATTTATTGTAATATTTCTAGGTCCTCAAACAAACTTTCCGTCAGAGTAGGCATACCGACTCCAAGTTACTACAATCAGTTGGAAAAAAAATTGATTCTGTAAATGATTTGTATTTATGCTAATGTATTGCTAAACAGCACTTATGCTACATATTACAGAAATGAATACAAATTAATTCTAATCATAGATAGATGCAGGTTTAGATTCCCATTTGATTGTATATGGATTAACGGTACAGTATTGTTATCTGCGCATAAGTATTATACAAGTACATTGTTTAAAGATCGAGAACTTAATGATAAATGTCTGGAAAACACTAAAGGCCTAGGTCTCAGGTCGTAGCAGATTTAATCAGAATTCGTTCGTTCACGTGACTGTATTCGAACGGGGACTGTTGTCTGAAGATTTATTGATATTCATAGAATATACTTCACTATCCGAACTCCTCCCAACACAAATCAAACAAAATGAGATTATGTTGATTTTTGTGGAAACTGATACAACTAATATATCACCAATAATTATACCTAAGATATATAAAGAGTTTTTTCGTAGATTATAACGCCAGATTTTGTTAAATTGTTATATTTAACTATTATCCTTTTTATACCTTTTAAATCTTTTACGTCGGCTTCCGTTTGACCACAATCTCAACTGATTTTAAGCGATGTTGTGGTCTAGGATGTTACCCGGTTGCCTAGAAATAGCATATTCATTTTGGCACTAAAGAAATCCAGGTTTTATGTAGCACTAGAGAAACACCGAAGCAGACAAGGATTGGTTGGGGTGACAATACAAAAGAAGCGTGTTTTTTTGACGTTTTTACTCGAATTGAATGCGAGTCCGTCTGGCGACGAGCCAGTTTTATTCCATGCCACGTTTACACTTCTGCATGAGTTTATCAATGCACATATGTCCACATGTAAACCGAAACCTGAGAAACGGGAGAAGCTAATTCCAACATTTCCTTTGAAGCTTACAGTGCAATTGCGCAAGCGCGGGAATTCCAGTAAAATTACAAGCACCGGCGCTGTGTTAACATACAACAAATAAACGTGATTGCCGGCAAAATGTGAATCTCCCACGTCGGCGACCCGTGGACTTGTTGCAGTGACATTTGAAAGTCAGACAATCGTCTAGGTGTTCACATCAACAGGACGACCACACTTCCAACTAAATCCAAGATAAAGAGTACTTACTGTATGTAGACAATAGACTATTAAACGGATTCAAAATAAACGGTTACATTGTGGTAGCTTAAATCCGTTACTATAAATACTTTAACTAAATACTTTTATGCAGACATTTTAAAGTAAGCCGTAGCTCAGTTGGGTAGAGCGTCAATCCTTGAACAATTGAGATCTGGGTTCGATACTGGCTCATACCAATTTGCTATTATTATTTGGAATTTATGTACGAAAGATAAAAATCATTACCATTGGCTTTTCAATGAAGGAAAACAACGTGAGGAAGCCTGACCACTCCTGAGAAGAAATTCAAAGGTGTGTGTGAAGTCTACCAATCCACCCTGGGCCCGCGTGGTGCACTATGGCCTATATACACTCCTATGTATAGGCTGTTGATGATAATGATTCGGTCGGTTCTTTTTGAGTCACAGTATTTTATGTAATAAAACACCGGAATATTTTAGTGATTTTAGAAAAACATTCAAAATAATATAGCGCAATCCATTTTGCAATTTGTAACGCTTGGCTATAATCTATCTGATTCAAGATCTGCACAGTATCACTGTCGTGCACTTGCGTATTAATTGAGACCATACGATACAGTTAATTGCTTTTGCACTTTCATAGTATAATAATTTATGCTATTTGCTACATTTTTAGGTCTAAAATTTACAATATTATCCAGACAACATAAACAGCTTCCGAAGTAACCCGCATGAATGGATGAACATTTCAACGCCCCGTTACAAATTTAGAAAATTACTACTTACCTCCAAAACAACTCTCACTTCTAAACAGTTTTAAAGATATCAACCGTCACAAATTCGAAAATAACAACGTAACGTAACGCATGAAATTCTAGTTAGTTGCAGCAGCTCCTTTAATTTAGAATGTTTAATTACGAGTATATTTCGTTTCGTTTAGCACTAGATTCATGATTACATCTACAACAACAAAACTATAATACAATCTAGCAGTCTTAATAAACACTAAAAGCATGGTATGAATCAGAGGTCTCCAAAAGTTCAATCCTGCAGTCAAGGTCCCGAAGACGCCGTTATCGGAACAGCAACGTCACGAGCCGCGCACTCTACGTTTACCAAGATGCCTTTTAGAGGCATGCCTGATCAGCTATAGAATGCCTGCTTCTAGGTCAGATTAAAATGGGTACTTTCCGTATGTGATTCGTTTCGTCTAAGTAAAGATACGTGTATCAATCAGGAAAGATAATATTTTGTTGCCAAGTCTGTAAACAATCAGAAAATTCTTAACTTAAATAATCACAACCATGAGAGATTTTTTTAACCTTCTGCAGCATTCGGTAAAGGTCATCTAAAGAAAAGAAAATGCAATATATGGGCTCTACAGCGGTGAAATATTTTCGAACAGCACAATGTAATGATAGATACTAGAATCAAGTGTCACAGTCAGAATCATAGTCGTATTAAGGTTTTTATCACATAATAATAACGATCTTACAGCGTACTTGTAACAAGCTTTCTGAAGTTATCGATAACTTAAAACAACCCTCAGGAAAATGCTATAGAAATTACATACTAAGACAACCACTGCTAACTTTAACACGCTGCTAGTAAATACATATAAATATACAGGGATATCAATCATTAACCATACTGAAGGATTATACCATAGCACGGAAATTTAGATTTTTGTCTTCGTAATTTTGCGTCTTTGCTTCGCTGAACCGAGAATATTGAAGGTCGTATGTTAGATTGTCTAGAACAAAAAATTATTTAACAGAACCAATTGCATACTTCAGCCTCGCAATTAATATTAAACAATTATCTAACGGGCGTTGCGTATGCCAAGAAAAGTTATCTACAGGCACTTGAACACGCCTAGACCGCCTAAAGCAATCTATAAGAATTAATTACCTAAACAGACAACACCGAATTTTTTTTTGGAGCAAGCTCCTGGCTATTGAAGTTTTTACAATCAAATTGGGTTAAATTTATCATCGTCAACTTATGACGAATTTTGCTTAAACGTAGTTCATTATCAACGGCCAGGAAACGCCCTCTGCTGAACCCGACACAATGACCGGTTAGGGCACCTACTACAAGATTTGTTTCGTTTCAGAGTTTCGGATTTCGGATATTGAGCGTATTTTAATCGGTAGGATCTTGTGGTTGGTGCCCTGAGCCGCTTGCATCAAGAGGCTTCCCAGAACTTTATACCATAACACATTCCCTAGCTCGCTGAGTGACTTTGACCTTGTTTATTTGGCCAACAGTAATCAAGTTTCGATTTGTATTTGGTATATCGGTAACTAATGGAATTCCCTATTTAAGCCTCGTCCAACGAATTTTAATATAAGTGCTCCTAGACAAATGAGCCAGACATAAATAACAAGAGATAATCGTTGGAAAATTAAACCGGCACGACGACCTAAAGCTATATGAAATGAAACAACAAGAGGGAAGTTCAAAGGATATATGGCTGTGAACAATAGCCTTAAGCCTGGCCGCTTAGAAAGCATTTCTAGATGTCTAATATACGCTCATTAGCTTAAATACTAATGAGGATGCTTGGATAAAACAGCTAAGTCGTGAATATGAGCATTAGTAACATGAGCATTGAACTTTGTGGTGCATATTTGTTCAAGTCATGTTCATAATGGCCCATTTATCATTTCTCAGATATGGAGACAGAATAAAACTTGTTTTGATTATTGTAAGACGAAGCAGTCAGTGTGTTTCTTATATTTTTCTTGTAGACTAGTTAGGTCACGACGGCTTTTTTCCGCGTAAACATTTCCTTATTTGTTCTTTAAATCGACAAATGGATCGAATTCAAATCACAAGATTCTAGGCAATCTAGGCTTGGCATGTCAATTATTCAGTCAATCAGGGACTCCATTGATATACATATACTATACAGACAGTCTCGCGTTTAAGTAAAATCTATATTGTGTGACAAATCGACGTTGTTGTCTAGGATGGTAAACGTTTTTGCCTATTCACTCCCGTCTTTAAGAATTCCGGGATTCAGCGCTCTGGAAACAAAAATGTAGGAAGTCAGATAAGTAATTCTAAGAGACAGATTTCATATGCAAGCAACGGTGGAATGTAATCGGAATGTAATTCCACGCACTCTCCCCAAGATTCATGTTTCAATAACCACCAAAACTTTTTTAAATGTTGATTACTTTAAATAAATCTATTGAATTAAAGCTTCTGACACACAAAGGTTAAAACAAAATATGCAAAGAGTCATAACTGCATTCCTATAACAACAAGCAAGGGCAAATCATAAACTTGTTACTCCATCAACAAAAGCGAAACCAATTGGCATTATGCTGTCTTTCTTTAAACAATGTAATTAATCAAGTCAACAAACAGGTTAATTATCTTTTTGCTCTAAAAAATGCTTTTGAATTTTCGTAATCTCAACAATTTATCAGTCTTTTAGAGCAATCTAGCAGTACATTTATGACTTACATTAGGAAATCTGTCAAAGGTAAGACTCGTGTTGACTTGGATACAGCTCGTGGTTGGATTTGGAACGGCATTTGCGCACGATCACTTACATATTTTACTGAGGTGAGCAAAGAGTCTCATTGTCTAGTGAATGGGGTGACAATGAAGTTGAGAAGTGGAAACACCAAGTAAGGGAATTCTAACAAGCGACTGGATTAATTCAATTTGCCATCAAACGACTACTGACGGTCATGTTCCGCGAGGCAATTTAAAGGCTATTGAAGCAGTATTCCTGAGTTACGATTTTATTTTTAGAATTCCATGCACGAAGTCCGTACAACATGATAGGAGTATAACACTCATCTCTGAAAGTTTCTAATTAGACAAATGAGAGAAAAATAGATCAGTTTCTTGTCACATTACATATATTTTACAGTTGCGATTAGTTTATCATATTCTATTATCATCATCTAAAGCAATTTATTGTCATATTAAATAAGCTAATAGTTTTACATTAGCTTTTGCCCGCGACTTCGTTTGAGTGGACTTCAGAAATCATCCCACGGGAACTACTTGTTTGGTCGGGATAAAAACTATCCCTACACACAAAAAACTGACTCCCCGTTACGACAGCAAACTCACTTTTGCATTAATAATTTTAGTATGAATACAGGTTGTCCTCTCTTGCGCACTTATTGTCACTTACAGCCAGGTGAGATAAAAGCAAAGTGCCCGGCCATTATGCGAAACACTATAAAGATAAATATTTAATTATCGTCGTTAAAGTGGATATCTGATTCTGAGTTCGCTAAGCTAAGTATTCATTCGGGTTGTATTCATTCATTGCCATTCTTCATCACAGTAGCGAATAAAAGTTGGTTTTGATTGAGAGCGAATATATAAAACAGTGAGCTTATATAACATAACAACACTTGGCCTTCATTTCAGATGGTGGTGGAGGCAACTATAGTTAACGGACAGGCAAACACAAGGATTATATTTTAACTGACGGAACGAAACCCTAAAATAGTAACCGTCCAGATTTTCAAAGCCTTGCCTTACAAGTATATTATTTGCAACGAACAAACAAGCCGGGAAATATTTTAAGAAAAAACCTGTATTATAAAAATATCTGGCCACCCTATTATACAGTACATTTCGATTTTACTATCCAAATAGAGCCGGCATAGATTCGATAGCCTTTTACGTGTTCATACAGACGATAATGGTTTCAGATTATATCTTTCTTGAAACTGCAAGTGGTGGGGGGACACGGCGTAGCCATATCAGGATGACGATTAGGCTGCTGGCAGTTGTCTTTTATTGCTGGCCTATTGGATTTTATCGATCGATAAATCGAGATCGGCGTTGTCGGAAAGATCGACCGTTTACAAAGCACCGTGTTGAATCGATTTCAACGCTGCGTAACAATGTTTGTGATGTTGATTCAAGCTCCGTTTTTGCATTAGCTAATCTGTCGCCAAGTAAGTGTTAATAGCGAATTGAATTCTGGCAAGATAAGGTAAAACATCTAAAACTCAAACGATTCCGGCATCGAATAGCTTATATTGCAACTTTTTACGGCGACTTTGTCTGCGTGGACCGGGGAGTATTTGTTTTAAATTCACAAAGGTGTATTAAAAAGAGTTCATAACATAACTCTGAAATGAACAAAATAATTAATAAGTTTGATATGATATACAACACATATGACTATTATTAGTAAGTTACGTATGAGACAACGTTTATAAAAAGCTTTAAAAATAGCCTAGGCTTGTGCTTGACTACTATTTGCCACCCGATGTTCGAGGACGACACTTGTCTACCTAGATATAGCTATTTGTTCCCCATAAGAATTCATTATTTATCAATAAGTCATATACGCTCAACTTTAGCCCTGAATGAGTTCACGTTGTAGAGTTAAGGAAACACAGAAGTTAACATGACTCTTCCAAGTAAAGTAATAATAAATTTGTTAGAACGAAGAGTTTGTGACAATTCCATGTTTGAAAATTCGAGTTTGACCTTCCTGTGAGCCCGCAATAGTGCTTATTACATTGAGTTTCTCGTTGTCCCTCCTAAACGACGAGGTCAAACACTGTTTTAAGTTTTGGACAGACACGAAACGATAATGTCACCGCTTGCGAAAGTCACGCGGCTTGTTCTAAATCACATTTGCCGACAAAAACGATGAAATTTGTCCGGGTATTACTCGCCACAATTACGATGGCGAAACATCGGCAGCGGAAAGAAGTGGCGTTTTTCTCGCTTTGTTTTTGCTCCGTTTCGTTCTAGGTTCTTTGGGGTCAGAGTGCGTGCGGCTAAACGCGCCTTCCAGCTCTTTGGTAATGCCAATTATTGAAAAAGTGAAAGGTTTTAGCTTTAGCCTTGGTCCCTTAGTGTCAAGAGGGCAAAATGTGGAAACAAACCTATTAAGTTCCGATTTGAATAATACCTGTGACCTAATAATTGTGTGTACAGTACCTACGATTACTGTAAGAATAACGTATGTTTGGTATGTTATGCTTATAGATATTGGTTTGCATCGTAGAATGATAAATGACGGCCACTACAGACAAATATACATATACTCGTAGTAGATTGTAGTTGTAGTAGGGAACCATACAAAGTTGGTACATGTTGCCAGGCTAATGAAAAAATATGTAAATATTTGCCCCTGACTTCATCTGCGTCGGTTTAACAGAAGTCAAACACTATACTATAGGATTCAGCTTTAATGCTGCGACAACTAGCACTGATGTGCAGCTGTGCAGCGCTTGTTTTCAGAGTCCTGTACCATTATATACGAACAGTTGCTTTACAAAATCGCACTTTAATGCTACATTAAACATATAAAATAACTGTATAAATCTGAATGTAAAAAGTTGGAAACATTACCATTAAAAGTACAAATAATAGCATACTACAATAAAACAGAAAAGAAAATTGTGGTCGAAAGAAGCCAACACCCATCCAGATTTCATGCTAAGTCAGAGTACGTGCCAAATTTAATCAAGTTAGAAAGGTAAGCATGTCATTAGGTCCTCCAAACCCAGGCCTATCGAACGGTTCATGACCGAGATTGGCCTTGGGGAGGTGATATGATCCATAGGGGACTGTCAAACACTGACACACAGATCTATACAGGTCGCAGTGACACGCAGGACGATAGGACTGCGCTCCTCGTGCCCAAATAATAAAAAAAGGTAAGCATGACTTTTTAACATTTATGTTTCGATTTATCCGATATGAGTTCTGGAACCTATACCAAGGCAAACCCTTCCCGTTTTATATTATATGAGCCTAGTAACAACATTTAATTCGTCGTATGCTAAGCAACATTAGAAAGTATACAAGAAATCGAATAAACATCGTGTGTAACAAGTAAAAGCGGTTGGGTACATGTATCAAGTATATGTCACTGGAACTAATTACATGTGTATTCGATTGATTAGTTGCGTCAACTTTCGACTTTACGCTTTCATGATTGAATTCAGTGAACCAGAGGTAAATCTTGATGATGCAAGACAAACGTTTAAAATATATATTCACAAATGTATCCAATTACAAAAAAGGCAAGGCCAAAGCAAATGAAATAATGACAGAGCTTTACAAATAATTGGTGCACCTACATACAGATCAAGGCAAAGCTGTGTTTTTCTCTCAAGAGCTTCTCATTTCGACACCTTTGAGAGTGGGCTCTCGTGCTGGCACTTTTGTGGAAGGTCACACAACAAAGTGGCTTTACAAACGTCTGAACTGAGATCTGTCTAAAGTTTCTAAGTAAATACATTAGGATTTTTAATGAAAGAACCAGCTTCTATAAAGGCAATGACTAATTTGTTGCGCTGGAGTTGAAAAGGTCCATTCTATTTTATTAACAATTCCGTCCCACGGCGTCAGTAATTGGATACCTATATGAATATCATCAGTAAAGGTACCTTTATATGTTTAAAAGAGAGATTATTGTATGAAATATCTACATATTTCATTGCAGGTCTAAGCAAGTTTATTCACCGCAAAGGTTACCGTTTAGAATTCAATTGGAATGCTTTGTGCTGTCAGCTAAACGTCCAAGGTCTATACGAAACTATATGTTGAAGAGGTTTTGAGTAAAGTACATCGTTTTAGATATCTGTGTATATTTATCTTTTGTGTCAAAACGGAAATTCATCCATTCATGTGATCCATTGTGTACTAGCCCACCTTGGCATTCTCTTCTAGGTTGGCTTGTAGGAGGATTACGTACGGTGAACGTTTCCTGGCTGATGATGATGATGATATTGGATTGATACACGAGTTACAATTTACAGTATCAGAAGAATGTAATTTTAAAACCACAGCAATAATTAAACTACCTTTGTGGAGAACACAACTAATCTGCACCTGATAGGGGAATATACACTCACAATGAACTTGATTTACCGAAACGCATTAAGAGTTCATTGACTCAATTTATAGAAAATCATCCTCAACAAAAACCCTATGGCGTTCCACTATGCCCCCCACTGAGTTGACTACCGGTAACGAAGTTTATTTCATTACAAGCTTGCTTTATAAGTCTTGCCTACCACTTACCTGACAACTGATAAATGGAAATTATTAAAACTAAATAGCGTCATAAAAGGTAGAACACTTTGTAGTAAGTATGGTCGTATCAATTTTGTGCAACGACAACAGATGATAACAGTTGGTGGTGTAGATTCTAAATTAATTAAGTTTCCTTTAATTATGAATATGGTAGAATCTTCTAAGTACGCAACTTTTAAATTTTTATCATAAGCAACCGAATTTTTTACAGCTTATGAAGAATACTGAGGTTTAACATAACATCCGTCAATCAACTATTATAGACTGAACGCTGTGAACTAGGAATAAAAGAAGGCTGTTTGGTTTATTAAATATTGTTTTTTTAGCCCTTATCATATAGGCTTATGTCCAAGATTATTATGACAAATGTACATAAGAGCACAGATGACTGTAATCCTACATAATATTATAAGTGTGAAAGTTTGGATGTTTAGATGTTTTGATGTTTTGATGTTTGTAACGCTTTCACGGAAAAACTACTGAATGGATTTGAATGAAACTTTACAATAATATAGCTTATACATCAGAATAACATATAAGCTATAATTTATAAAGCCATATTGTGTAAATTATCCAAAATCACACTTATAATATTAGTGGGATTACATGGGCAATTTTGGCATAGCAAAAACGCGTTGCCTAGCAACCGACCATAGAATATGTAATTCGTATATACAAACATTCGCGTTTATAATATTAGTGTGAAGACTATTTGAATGTACTACGTCAGATATTGAAATTTCTTTTGTTTCTTTAAACTATTAGCCTACGTAACAGAATAAACACTATTTTGTACCTTATGCTGGAAATGGAGATAGATGCCTTCTATGCCTATCGAACAAGTAGAATAAATCCTGAACACGCGGACAAAGTCGCGGGCGGAAGCTAGAACTATATGAGGCTTCCGTATGTCACTTCCTGTTGTATATTGTTGTCCAATTCTCGTCAATATCAAACGAACAAACGCAGTCGTAAAAGGCGTTTCCTCAATTTTAACATTCGTCATTATTGTTTTTACAACAATATTACTAGAGAAAATCAACTATACCGACATCATAATGGCTTTTGAGTGCCAGCAAAAAGTGTACAGTTATTTTAAGCGCTTGCGGTTTGTAATAAAGACTAATCTGATAGGGATTGTGAAACATAATACCATCGCAATAAGTTAGTCACTTTGTAATAGCTAGAAGATCGAGATTAGTTTAAAAAACGTGCACTTTTTGGATAGTTTAGTATTAAACACGCTTATCGCAGAAATATTTCGATATTTAGGTTACGTAGTTTGCGTAAAAATCATGTGTCTCGATATTTCATTTTTAAGTTTGCCAATTATAGTTTTCCAATAGTTTTCCAATTCAAATAGTGAAAACCAGGGTAAAGAGAAAATTGCTTAAAATGTTTTTATTGCGATTGAAATCAACAAAACCAGCGGGATACGAAATTACAAAATTATCTTGAAAATGTAATTTGTATTTTGGTAATAATATTTAAGTAGACACAATATTATAATTGTTTAAAAATAATGTAGACACAAATATTTACGAAGGAGTCCGATCATAACGTATATAAATTTGTGACTTTGTCCACGTAGGACACACACAGTTGCGCTTAAAAAAATGCGTTTATAGTTTGTGATTTATCGTGATGAGTGAGTCAGTAAGTGGTATTTGGCTTAAATAGAGGTATATTTATATAGTTCGGTAATCAAGTAATCTATTTTTTTTAACGGAAACGATGATTTTATCTGCATCACATGTGCAAAAAACTGACTCTATACGTATAATATATTGTAGATACTTGGAAAAATATAAGAGCAATAGAAGCCGAAACTAATCTTTGGGATTTTTGTTTGTTGTATGTTCTTCCGGACCTCACGCAAAAACTACTTCATGAAATTGGCACATGGCTTTCGGTATGACGCCTAAAAGCCGAAATGGCAAAGCAAGGGCGGGTCGCTAGTATATCATATACATGTAACATAAATAAGATTTTGTACATATTGTAATTCCAACACCAACAAAGCTAGATATCGGAAGCCAGCCATTGTTGTGTCGTATGTCGTCCCCGAGCGTTACATAATAATCTTAGCAAGCCTTCAGAAGGTACCAAAGTATTGTCTTGGAACTTATGATCTGTTTACTAGAGCACTAAATCAACGGCTGTTTAGTATCGGGTGAGATAACCAAACAAGGTAACTTGGACACAATATAAATCATAATGGTCCAGAAGCGACGTGGAGAAATGCATATTCAATGAGTTGCACTTCGTTGAAGATATTACGATTAAGGTTTTGTGGTAGAGGGAACACGACTTTTGATTCAGGTACAGCTCTATTAAATTGGTACGCCTTGGTTACGTTTAGAATAATTCGACGATTTCTATTCTTCCAGAATTCCAAATTAACAGTCAACAGTTGCAGTTTGTACGCAGCAAGACCCAGTTAGAGATAATAGTCGGGAAGGTAGTATTTTATTCATGACTAAATATCGGCTTATTTTTAACTAGTATACCTGTCATAGTTTAAAAAACTGGTCAAGTGAGAGTCGGACTCACGCACTCGGTTTTGTACCTCAAAAAAACTATAGGTTAAAATTACATTCAACTTCTAATCTGAAACCTAAAAAGAAACGTTAAGTTCTTGCATGAAAAACATTTCCAGTATAAGCTGACAGATATTGTCGACTTCCTCAACGTCTTGAGGTATGTCCATTACGGCCCTTGGCTTCACGTGTAATGTACGTCACATTACAATTTTCTATGTTAATTTATTTCAAGAGATCACAAAAATTCTTCCCCAATCTCGAAGCTTGAGATCTTACTTTTGAATACATGTACAATACAAAATATTCAATGTAATGAATTCTAATGTCCCCAGAATAAGCCATTCGTTTGGTTCTAAACATGAATAGTGAATAAAGCAACTGGTCGATAAGATTTTATACAAGGTGTTACCAAACTTATCCTAGAATATTTACAAGTAACCATCTAAAACTGCAGCCAACCAACTGTGAAAGTATTTATTACCACTATAACCAGTTTAAACAAGAATTGCACTTAAACATTGAAACAACTTAAACAAAATAGTATTATATAGAAAGGAGTGGGTAGAAGGGATGTAAAAGGACATAGGCTTCTTTTTATCCCGACCGAAAAAGTAATTACCGTGGAAGAATGGCAATCAATGATAAGACTATTTCTGATTCTTCAAATGTACCTCTTTTTAAAGTAGATTCGAGACTGTACATTTTTGCGTACTACGGCAACAGTTATTCTCAACAGCGGATAGCGAGTACCATCAAAAATGACATCAAGCTCTGAAAAAATTTACAATATTAATAATTCCTACCACACTCCCGAATTCCTAGCACCATGTATCCCTTGCTACACAGAAAGTTACAGCCGCTCGATAAGTTTACGCCTACGGCCAACAAACCTTCGAATAAATACACAATAAATAAGAAACATTATTTATACCAACTTAAGATGACCATTGTACAATATAATATATACCAATGTGAAGCTTTTCTCATTGGCTGAAGACAAATGGCGTCGTAAACTGCACTGATTGCCTTAGAAACGTCAATAAATAGTTGTAAGGAAGGAGGGTTTGCTTGTCAACATTATAGTATAGACTATTCGGTTTGTTACGAGTAAGTCCGTTGTGTTATTTGATTACGCCTTGTAGGTCTTTTTACTCGATACAGATTTAGTTAAAACAGCTACTTGTTTATTTATAAAAACTACTACACGCATAGACTCAATTTGTCTTGATGATGAATATTATATGGGAACGAAATTAGGTAGTTATCATATTTAAAAGTTGACTTTTGCGTGGCATGGCGCAGTTACACAAGGGAGCTTTCATCTAGATATTAAATGATTGGAAATAGTATAGGTATTGCGCATATCTAATGTTTATTTGAACACTAAGTTAATCTTGTTTAAGTTCAACATTCGAAGTCTTGGGATCATTTTTCACCGGACATCAAACTTTAAATAGACTCGGCAGAAAAGAATTTGGTTCTACTTGTAACTGTTTCATCTGAATTTCATGGTTACAATCTGCTTCATACTCATTAACAACTAATTTGAATGTGCAGTTCAAATGATTATCTAGAAATCATGGAAAACCGACGTGACATTTAGGTCCTTGTAATACAATATCTTGCGAATGAATGAATTCAGTAATAAATATTTCACATGAATTTTTTTTTAACGAACGCAAGCGCTATAGAATACAATAAAGTGATTTACACATGAAACTTTTGCCCGCGAGTTCGCCTGTGAGCAGTTCCAAAATTGTATGCCAGAAAAAATATCAGTATACAAATAGCATAGCTCCCTGTGGATATCGAGCTACTTTCAAGCCAAATTTCGACAAGGTAGTCATTTATTCGTGAAAAGGAACCAACGCATAGTTACTTTGATATATCCAAAAACTATGTCCAAACCAAAAGAAAGAACCATACAATGTCCAGACTAACATGGCCAGCCTCCCAAAATGCTCATGGGTTGTTACTGCAAACCCCTGAGGGAGGTAGATCGTCTGTTATACATTGGTCTGTGGTCATTCAGTAACCAAATCTAAATCCAATCATGACGCAGTAACCACGTTTCAAACACACAGTAACGCAGTAACCATTGTGGCAACAAACTAATAGGGCCACCTGCCGTCCTGTCATCTCTAGGCATAACGAAGTGCAATTTATGGAGTCACAGTTCTGACGTGGGCGAATGTGGAGTGCAGGCACGTCTTACAAGTCAAATTGTTGGAAATGTGGATTTGTATTTGTTGCTGCTTCGTCCAATTCGCTGCTTGTAACTTGTAGCTCAACAACTACCACAAACCGAAGCGCTCATTCATGACGAAATTTACTTAAATGAATAAAACTCATATACTCGATGTACCTTTTTTTTTTCGAGGGGAAAACTTTTAAAGATACCCGACTCCTTAGGAGAGAAGCCGGGTTATGTAGAATTTCCATCCACTAAAACCCCCTCGGTGGTCGTCCTCGGCGTAAGTCGAGGAGCCCTGGGAACTCCAGCGGAACACACCAGTGCTCCTCTCGCGCTTTGCATTTAGCCCACCCTTTGACCAGTTAGCCACTACATCTCAGCAGCTCCAGGCTGCAGCGGGACGGCAATGGAACTAGTTCGATTGAGAAAAAAAATGGGCCTATATACTTTGCCGCCTATATACTTTCAAGTATCCTATACTGTCACTATGATCATTAATTACAACGTGAAGTAAGGACAAATAAACAAACTCACATTCGCATTTATAATATTAGTATGCATTAACAAAGAACCAGTAAACATTTTTAGGGTTCCGTACCCAAAGGGTAAAAACGGGACCCTATTACTAAGAGTCCGCTGTCCGTTCGTATGTCTGTCTATCTGTCCGTCTGTCACCAGGCTGTATCTAATAAACCGTGACAGTTAGACAGTTGAAATTTTCACAAATGATGTATTTATGTTGCCGCTATAACAACAAATACTAAAAACCAGAATAAAACAAATATTTAAGGGGGCTCCCATACAACAGACATGATTTTTTACCATTTTTATAGATAATGGTACGTTTTTTTCATTAACTTGATAAAATTCAACAGCAAAGTCGGATAACTTGACAGCATTTGTTCACTTTTTTAATTAATCAACGCTAAATGTCATGAATAAAAAAAATTCAACATAAAAAAATCTAGTTAAATGTACATTCACGTTAAGCAAAAGCGTTACAGGTTTAAACTGAAAACTTATTACTGCATTAATTACTGCAATAATATTTTCAATAACAGTCAATTATTGATTGCGCGATCTATATCACTGTCGCAAATGACTACAGACACTATCAATGACTACATTGTTACAGCAAAGGCCCGGAGAACATTAGAAATAGCAAACTATATCATTAATTTATAATGATTGCCTACGAAGATATTCCTTTAAGATATGCAAAGGCCTTACACGATACCTTTCGACGGATAAGAGGCGTATTTACATTTACACGTGAACTGTATAATATACTCTCGTGTTGGGACACCCGTTGTTTTAACAACTCACTACTTTCTCGATCGTAAATTGGTATTACGCTACTATCTTAGATTGAGTTGCAGACGCTAACATCCTGTGTTAGATATGTACAACTTATTCTGTATAATATAATATGTAGAGAGCATGAGAGTTATGTACAAGAATTTCTAGATAAGTTCTAGATAGTTATTTAAAACAATTAAAAATGAAACCAGAGCTTTTATTATAGATTAGCGGCCCGCTCCAGCTTCGCAAGGGTGAACATTAATTTTCTCAAAAATTTGGGATTAACGCAAATGTATCTTTATGCAAGACATAAGTAGTTTTCTCTAATCAAATTACTATTTATATTATTCTCATAAAATGTTATATTTTATCCATAAAGCTATAAGTATTCTCAAACTTTAAATGTACTTAAGTATTTTATTATGGGGGTGTCAATTTTTTGACTGTTTTACTAGTGAATAGCGTCTTTTCTGCAACTACATACGTCACTTGCTCTATTTGCATAAAAGTACCCTAAATCCTATTCAGGCCCTTCAACTATCCTTATCCAGAAACTCAAGCCATTCTGACTGTCAATTGCGACATGAAGGAAGAACAAACAAATAAACAAAGTCACTTTCGACTTTATAATATTAGTATGGATAATGTGAGACCAGACACTCCTCTTTTTAGACTCGAATGACGATTATCTGCAAAGGTTTTTCGAAGCAATACACATTATTCACAAATAAATGCTCATGACCATGACATTGACAGTAAAAGTCATATTTAAAGACAAGGGAATTGAACAATTTTTTATTTACAATTTAAAACCTCACGCTATTCTATCAAACGTATCCTTTATGTATTCTTATTTTTAGCAACTTTAAAAATAATAAGTAAACAAACACAATAAAACCGTTTCGTTAGTAATTACATAAAAATTAATTGAATGTATAAGTAAATGTTTGAACGAGAATAGCACGCTTGGTAAGCTGACCACGAGCCGTAGTAACAGAATACGCATGCGTGAACCAGAAAGCGAAGACCGACCTAGCCGTGTATGACATCACGTTGCGATTACTGCATTGGGTGTGAATGAGATAATTTGTAAGCTTACTATGTAATGCCCTTGTAACTTTAATGAAAATAGTGGTCGGAATTATACAACTTTTCGGTGAATTCGTTGATTTTTGTCGGCATTTCTGATAATTTTCAAATTCAAATAAACTTTATTGCGCACACACACACACACACAGACAAACAAAACAGAACATCAGAAAAGTTTTCTCAAACCCATCAACTAGACAATTTTTGAAAATGAATTTTCTATCTCTTTAATAAGGAATATTTTTTATTAATATTTTTGTGATTAATACTCAAATAAAAAACACATATTTTTTCAGTTTACTAAAACTTAATCTAGGACCAACTTCACTTAAGCCTTAACCGAACATCACCTTTGTCACGCTACAGTTTTCACCGACATGATCATTCACACTCACAGTAATTCACCACCAATTCACCAAAAAGAAGTGATTTTATCCTTAAAGAATCGCACTCTTGAAGCATAAACATGTAGTGTGCAGTAGCATGAACAAACGCTTGTAAAATACTTGCAAATCAAATCAAACCTCGGAACCGTAAAAATCCATTTACTTACCAAACAATTACCTAATGCCTATTAAATAACAGTTGCTAGTGCATTATTTTTTGCCGAGTTTGTGGAGCGTGGTCTCTAATTGGTCCAATAAGCCGATTCACAGACAATTTAATTGAATCACTGACTCGAAAAAACAATACTATCATTCACGTTTCCGAAATACGAGCAGTATTTCGTTATTTACGTAACCTGGTAAAAACTGGATGCTTTGTCAGTTTTGTTCTTCAACGGAATGCAGAACTCAACCGTCTCCGTGGCCTGACGGCTACACGCGTGGACTAGCAATCCAGAGGTCCCGGGTTCCATTTCCAGTAGGAGTACCTATCGGTACTAGGTTTGGTCGGTATATTTTAGGAAATGACACGTTCCACGAATGTATGGAGCCAAGGCCTGGTCTTGTACACTTATAATTTTAAAAGATCATTATCAAATAAGTGATTTAGTTACGATTTTTGTATATTTTGGTTGAGTTTATTTGTACAAAAACATAAAAATACTCACGAAACAAGTAAGACTTAACGCTGAAAACAAAGATAGCGTCAATAAAATTACATTTGACGCTGACATTTAGTACAAAAAGAATGATTTTGTAAATTACAATAAATGCAACAATGTAATTCTAGTATTTTTCTATACATATTTAGATTATTACTTGATTTTTGAAATAGTGTACATGTGCAGGCCGAATTTAAAACATCTATTTTGCTTGTGTTTAATTATTTAAAAAATGGATAGTTGAACTCTTTACACAAAATATATTTATAAAAGAAAGTATTTGTGGCGATGATGCAATAAAATTTTCTATTTGAGACAATCTGTGTTTTGTGTCTTTTCCTGTAGAGGTAGACAATAATTGTTAAATAAAAATGGTAAAATTGTTATTAAACGAGCTATCTAGCATCTCAACTAACGGGGCCTATTTTGTCCATCGTACCTGTCCATAAGCGATCGCGACTTGATAAAAACATCCAAACGACTAGCTCAATATCTTTGACAGAATAAGATCTAATTATTATCTAGACTCCGCCTAACTTGTTTTATTGGCTGTTGCGATTGGGTACGTCTAGCGATTCCTGTTTTAAATTTATGCATTTAGGTAGAAAAACAATATTATGCCACTTGTGTACTGCCTAACACATATAAAAATAACGTTTACAAAACTTACTAAAATCGTGTAGTTATTTATGTATATTTTGGCGAAAGTCATTTAACACAAGTATGCAGATTAGTATAATTAGTCATTCTATTTCACTTGATTCGATTTTGAACTGATATTTAATAATGTGCTCTGACTGAGGAATAAAAAGAAATAAAAAATAGAATTGCAATCTTTTAAAACATTTCATATACACTGCATGAATGATATGGTAAAAGTGACATTAAATGAAAGGATCAAAAACTGAAAACGTTTAAAACCATCGCTGTAGCTGAAGTGACAGCACGTGACATCAACATGCTGATTCGGAGGATGTACCTGTAAACTTTTATTACGTACCCTTCCTAGTTTAGATAAACCTATTTAAATACTTGTTTTGTTACTTAGTTCAATATTCTGTGACTAATAAACATTTCTTTCTATTAAAAAATTTGCTAATAAGCTAATCGATATTTTCTTTTCTTTTTTCCTTTATTCAACTAGTCAATTCGCCGCGGCACCAGATGACCCACATTCAAAACTACGAGTATTAAACAGGTAAGCACCTATCTAAAATGGTCAAACATCGACACAAAATATCGAGATAATGTTCAAGAATTCGCTCCAATTGGATCCAATATCCGCAGTAAGTGCAAGAGTTCTAAGCCCACGTGACAAAGGCGCCTACGTTATTCGTGGACTGCGGAAGAGTTGTTCTAAAACCGTGACGTTGTTTGCTATAAATGTGTAGTGTTCGCACTTACCAATTTTAGCTTTAACAAGCACGCCTACGAGGCAACAATTGTGTCCATTTTAAGTTAGGTCAACTTCTCCAGTACGCTAAATACAGTTTGAATTTTTGAAATTCAGCAATTTCCTAAATAGTTTTATCTGGCAGTATACTCGCACAAAGCATTTAATTCGACATCTAGAGATTAGGGGGAAAGGGAATAATGTATTTTGACAATCTGACATTAAAGAAGTGCTTTCTCGTGGCGGCTTAGATGACCATCACATGTTTATTACAAGAAAAGATGTAACCAGAATGTAAAATCGCAAAACGATTTCGAAAGTATTTTTATCTCACAACGTCAGATGCTTCCTACAATGTAAATCGCAAAATCAGACTTTATTAGACATTAACAAGCTTTTTGCAACCCTATCGGTAACATCTTTCAACTCGCCAAACATTGTTATTTTGTGATAACAGGAAGCCGCCACTTACACCGCAGCGTAATCCAGCCAGAGAAAATTGTAGCAATTTCAATCTCATCGGCGCACGATGTGTCGCGGTCGAGATAAAATACCGTAAAGTCTACATTACACAATAAAATTGTTACGCAGTCAAATATTGCGTCGCATTATGCGATAATGATAATGGAGATATTATTGCGGTTACAATATTGAATAAGATAGCCAGTTAGGTTATATTTATCAGCAAATAGATATTACACAGATAAACAGATGACACGTACGTTACTATAAGCTTATTACAAAACTGATATTGTAAGCGTTTTCTTTGGAATGTCACAAGCATTGGCAGGTCTTGTATCATGTTATATTATTTTATCTAGCAACTATTTTATCAGATCTATGAAGCGATTACTTCAACAACAAAATGAAAATTTTCTACGGACTGAGGTTATTGCAGTGTTTGCGTGTATTGTTTTAAAATACGTATCGATACCTACTGCGGGGCGTTATCATAAAGTTTACACATACAGTACTACCCTTCTAAATACACGAATTCGTAGTTTGTTCAAATGGTTCCTTTATTTATAACAATAATAACAAACAATTGCAATATGTAACATGATCAAACAGGATACCAAGTTGGTTCCCAAATACATTTAACATGGGCGGAGCTACAGCAAGCATTCAGTCTGAATAAGTAATTTGGTAAAGCGTATTATAGAATAACTGGATAACCGTTGAGTAGTAAAAGTTCTAGAGTGGCGACCACGTATCGGGAAGCGTGTACCGAGCCGTTCCCCTACTAGATGGACCAACGAGATAGGATAGGATAGGAGGCGAGTAGTCGCTGGATGCACGCACGTGTGTCGGGACCGGTCAATGTGGCATACCATGGAGGAGGCCTATGTCAAGCAGTAAACGTTTCCCGGATGATAATGATTATTATATAGAATAACGTTTAAAATATTTTTAACAATGATAGACAGCTCTTCATTCGCAATAGTCTAATAGACATCCACTAAAACTACAATTGAACGTTTACGAACACTAGGGTAATAGCAGAGCTCCGGTACTTCGGTAGCGAAACGTGAGCGATAATTTAACGATAGCCCTACAACGGTACCACGATAGTTTACCTATCGCTTATCGGGAATCGCCACGATTGGAATTTAGAAGCGGTATCGACTCCGATTCGGACCAATCTACGCAACTCATCGGCCATGATAGAAATATCATAGCTGTTTCCGAATGAGGATGTGATCTTAATTACTATTATTGAGTATTGCTTTCACATTAGATAGATTTATAATAAGACCACGTACCGAGAAGCGTGTACTGGGCTGTCCGCCTACTAGATGGACCGAGGACCTGGTTTAGGTCGCGGAAAGTCGCTGAGTTCAAGTGGCTCGGGACCGACCAATGTGGCATACCATGAAGGAAGCCTATGTCCAGCAGTAGACGTTTCCCGGCCGATGATGATGAAGCTTAAAGTTCTATTAACAATGCTGTTTGACGGCAGACTTAGGTAACATGGTGACAGCTAGCCAGGCAGACATATAAATGTCCTACCAACCAAAGCGAATACCGATAGTTCCCCCACTGGGAATCAAACCGAGGATCTTCAGATTGTTTGTCCAAGCGACTAAACATTAGGCCTCGAAGGCGGTTAAGTGAAGTACCAACCCTCTTCATATTCTTCTTACGCTAATTTTAGTCACACAATTATTAATTTTTAGTGTAAGTTTATTTTATTAAACAGATTCGATTTCTGTAATATTAAGTTTTGTAAGTACACAGTTAATGTACATACCGTTCTCGAGAATATTAAGTGTGATTGTGATGTTACGTCATCACTTTAATGCTTACACAGATAATACAGTCTAAGTGTGATATTTTTGGATTATTAAGTTATTACTGTAATATTTAGAGAGATCATTTATTTTTGAACATTATAGTTGTTTTTATGCTTACTTACACGCATATCTAGTCTAATTTCATCACACTTTGAAAACAGTGAGAGCTGTTCGTTGGGAATAAAATGTGGACCAAAATTTTTACATAACTAATCAAAAACTCCTGAATCCAGATAAATTAGACTTATGAGAACAAAGCGAGTTTTCAATTTACCTAATACAATCGATACCTGCTTCACTAGTTGACGTTTTAAAACCGTAACCAGCCACCTACTTAGCCAATTTACATGTAGTCTGGCACACTGCCTGCCTATGTTACGAGACTAATATAGCTGGTGTGAACACAGGTTGGCTTTTATACTACGTTCTATATAGCTTGTCGTGGGGTAATTATGCAGTAATCACTATTTACTATCGCAGATAGTGGGAATTCCTCCTCAGAATTTCTCAAGTCTTCTGGATTTGGCTAACCTATCTTTTTGGACGTGTAATTGTATTATTGTTGTGCAGTACGGGTTCGCTTTTGGCCTTCATTTCACGTGAAGGCAGTTGTATGTAAATCGTGCTCACCCAGACTCCTAAAGTTATTGAAGCACTGGCTTGTTAATCTTTCATTGCCGGAACATTAATAATGATGTTTCTTGGCTTACTTATATATGGTAGCTGGTCAGGCGGGCATGTAAAAGTCTACCTACCCTGCCAAACCAACTAAATACCGATAGAAACCGAGACATAGAGGTTGTCAGTTCAACTGTTTAACCTCAAACCTACGACTGCGATTACAAGGTTCAAAATAGAATGATCGCATATTATCCCGTGGGTGTCATAAAAGGCGATCAAGGTAAAAGGGACTTAGGGACGCGATAAGTCATATCTACGACTAATGAGACTTCTTGATCTCAACTAGAAGATTTGTCTTTATAGGCGGACTGGTGATAGCAAAAAGAAATACTATAAACACTGCTGCTTGCAATTGGAATTTTATGTTTGTTGGCTTATACGCAACTCACGGACTTAATAAATTTCTAGTCTAAAGCCGAGATACACAGCGATCTAATTAAAATCAAAACTCCAAACAATAAACAAAGAGTCACTTACTCCTCGCAAAAAGATTGCGCTAGTCAACGAACCCATAAAAAGATGATTACAAAATATCACTAAACTACAAATAATAACAGTGTAGTAAAAACTGTTACAAAAAACGTTATTCGGATCACACAACACAATCACGTTTCAATAACCGTGATATTGCAAAACGATTATCACAGAGGTTTCAAAGATTCACAATCGGTCGGAAGAAAAAAAACTGATGCACTGTTGATAATAAATTGAATGAACGCGTGTATACACCTTCGATAAGGCTGTCAGACTAGGAAGCATGTTTTGCTAAAAATATTGTCGCAAGGTATTTAAGCAAGAGAAAGACAGCAATATAATTTCGTAATTATGTATTAGGAACAAATACTATTGCCATCCCACTCTTCGCTTATACCATAGAATAGACAATAACAATTCGGAAAAATATAACTTTTGGGTTGTATTAAGAGTAAAATATAGCATACATTTTTAAATAACCTTTTCAATGAATCAAAATAATAAGTCATTTGTGCTTATTATTCTAAGGATATTTTGGACAAACAGTCAATTTCTTCCATATTAATATTTTCCGAATTAACTTATTTTATATTTGATACTTAATAAATTAATTAAGTATAAAATTAACAAAATGTGTATCTGATCTTTTACAGACACATGCGTTTTCCGACGAAAAGTTTTTTCCACACTTTTTTCATGAATGATATTGAACGTGTATCGTTCCTAAACGATAGAGATAGAAAGTGTATCTCTCTCTTTCTCGACCCGCCAGACGTACCAAAGACTGGTATTGCCGTTGGACAGAATTTGGGACGAACCGAACTCGCCCGACGAGTATTTTAAGTTCTTAAATACACTGTAGGTATTAATTACAAAACAAACTTTCCACCGGACAACTCTGTGTAAAAAATTGTACGGTAAAGCGGTACCTTACTTGGCAAGTGATTGATCTCACTCGAACTCTGCTTACACGTGCCCGAAGACGAATTGAAACTGCAACGTTGCAGTTTTTATGGTTTTTGTTTTCAATTCTTTCAAACGCGGACAATAATCTTCTGTAGGCAAAAAGCTTGCGTCGAACACAAAATAGAGAAATCGTGTTATTTAATTTACATTGAAACTATAAAAAGCTAAAAAGAATGCAGGTTACAACCAAAAAGTTATAAAAAGCGCAAGTTATGATCCCTTGCCACGAGGCACGGAGTTCAGTAGACTGTGAAACCCCTTGGCTTTAATATTTTAAACATTTTATGGAACGATTGTTGGTACGACTTCCAACTGAAGAAGATGTAATAAAAATGAACTACTGTCTAGAGCCAACATCGTTAATATGTTTACAAGTTACTATCATATTACAATCACAAAACTTTTTTGACTGCTTTATAAAACGCTCCTCTCCGAGTGAAGGCGGTCCGACACTGCGGCCCATAGTAGGCATGCACTTTGACTTACTTTTTTTGGTTATAAAAATAAGTTGTTAGGCTTTCTACTGGAGCTGGGGTGGCATGAGTAAGGCACACCACCCTATCACGCAAAATAGATTCAAGATTCACTTTTTTGACCTAGTAATATGAACATTACACTCGGCACGTCAAAACATTACATATTTGCATATTAAAACTATACTTAATTATCCTAATTATATTAACCTTAACATTTAAATGGAAATGAACATTTCATTAGTCAGACGTAATTCTATGAATTCGTTAATAGAGTAGAAAGGACTGATTTCGAAAAATGATTTTAGTTTTTTCTTGAATTCGGTATAAGGCAATCGGCAAATGTCAAGTGGGAGTTATTCCGCAATTAGACGCATCTGACGTCGAATGGCGGAAACGAATACGAATCCGTTTCTTTTTTTTTACTGATCACTGTATCAGAGGAAAGTCTGTGGTGTCAAAATATTGTAACTTGTAAACATATGACCGGTGCCGGCGATACGATAATCAATATAAAATAAAAGATAAGTTGTATGACATAATGAGGTTTCAGTAAAGTGACGCAATGTCATCTAGATTTTTAAAAAACATTCGAAAATAAACTAGTGTCGAGAAAGTGATTTTACAAAAGGCATGTCCAACGTCCAGACGTTTTGGCGTTGCATAATTCCTCAAATTCGTAGTAGCAGTTTTTATGCACGTCTGACTTACAACAAAAGTATCAATTAAGTTATTGCACAATTCTTTACAAGTAACGTTTGTCGGGAGGATTGGATTTCATGCCAATTACTCTTATTATGGACGCGATAAAAATCGACATTCAATTGTGTTTCTTATATCGTTCAATCGGTAACAAGTTACAGATCTGATTTGATTTTGAGCAACCTGACATCGAATCTTGCAATTGCACTGACGTTCAACAGAATTTGCTCCGCATTTGAAGTAGTTTACACATTTAAACGCAGCCGGTTGAGAAAATAAAAACGAATCTTGATTTTATAGCAGCAGTAGATCTATTGTTATGATGAGAGATACAAATTTTTCCCATTTATGAATGAATAAAATTATCATATTAGACCACTTAACTCACACCGAGATGCCGATTTCGCTATATAATAAATTTGAAGCTGACTCATAGAATAGATAATAAAAACTTTAAATACTAATGGAATATAAAGAAATTCAAATCATGTCTCTTCTGTGGTTTCCTACGGATATTGTATTTCTTATTTTTAGTCTATTTTTGGATTGACATTACATAACTTCTTAACTTCAATGTGGACGATTCCATTTGTGTCACTGTTCTTTTTCTACTTCAAAGCAGATGGTAAACATCCAACAAGCAGGAAATATTATGCAGTTGGGTAGAGCGTCAGTCCTTGAACAATCGAGGTCTGGGTACAATCCTGGCTCCTTTTTTTAACGGAGTGGACATCTTCACAAGATACCCGGCGCTTTGAGGGAAGGTTATGCTGGATTCTTACCAGCTAATTCTTACCACTCCGGTATCTCTCTCCCAACTTTTATTGCCGAGTCACGGTAACTTACCACTCTTCCGCTACTCGGCAGACGGCCCCGGCCCCATACATCCCTTACTTAATTACTACATCTACACTCTTGTGCATCAATCACATCCAGCCAATCGCTAGCTAGATGTGGTTGGCAAACACATCCATCACTGTGTGTCTGTGTGTGTTCCAGGCCGATCACAGTATATGAGGCAGTTAAGCGCACACCCTCATTCCTCCCATTCTCTGTGGACAGCAGCGCGATACCTGGCACGCTTGCTGTCCCGTTCCTTCATCTTCCTATATCATGCCTCGTATCTAATCACAACCAATCCTGGTTCAACCAATGAGTTCCAATTTGTTATTATTAAATTATGTACATAATAAAATCATTACCATTCGCTTTTCTGTCCAACCGCCAATCCGCACTGATCCATCACTTTCCAAAAACAGAGATAGAGAGAGTGTCATCTTTAAATCTATCTACTATTTTGTCCATGTTTTATTATACCAAATTTTATGACCCCCAAAATTTTAAGACTTCAATTTGCACGATACTTAAACATGCTACTTGCTCAAACTTGCTATTTTTAGCACAATATTTTTAACTAACCTCAAAAAGTGTCCGGTTCGCTAGCTATCCCATAAGCCAAAGCCAAAGTGTGGAAGCTAAAGGGACGTAATGGTGGAGCCTTGCAATTCGTCTGCTTGGTCTTCCTATTTTCAAATGAATCACAAATGTTTCACCATAGTATTACTTTGTGACCAATGGAGTTTAATACATTACACAAAAGTCTATTGATCGCTCAATATTTCACTGTTAACTTACAAATATATACACAGGTATACGCAAGCATAAGTTAAGACTACTGACAGAATACAAGTACCGCAGTGCAAACTCATGTAGCTGAGTCAGCATGTCTGTTAGCCGCTATATTGCGGACAGCCTGTATGAGTTTTCGGATAAAACAATTTATTTCGTCCCTACACTACATAACAATAATGGCCTTATTGTTAAAGCATTAGCAATCATGTGTATAACTTAGAGATACATATGCTGAACAAAAAGCTACAGGTCCCTAACGAAACTACATTGCATAGATGAAAATCAATAACGATAAACGATGGTACAATTTTCCAGACAAAGGTTCCATTGTACAAAATCAATTTGCGGTATTAAATTTATCAAAAGTAATTATAATTTCCCTTTGCTCCTTACTCCAATCAGGTATCTAGTGCAGAAGTATTATCACTTTGAAACGAGGGCAGAACTGGTACCGTTACACGGAGCGAAACCTGACGGTGTAAACATACGGGATTTCACTGAGATTGAAGAACATACGACGAACTCTGATTTTGGCAACTTATCTTATTCGCTTACTTATCTTATTACTTACACATCCACCTGAAGGTCTTGCAGTCGTCTTCTAAGACATTCTCGGAAAGAAGTGGTTCTATTCTAAAATTGAAACCACACACCAAAAAGGTATGATATGTTATATCTAGTCTAGCTAATAGAATATACTCGTATACTTTGGACTAACTCTCAAAATTTCATTGCATTTCATTTGCGCAAGAAGTCTAAAACAAATAGCACAATCTACCTTTTATAAAGAGCAGGAATGCTAGAACTCTCCAAATCAGGATACACCGTTAGAAACCATAACAATAAAATAAACACTTCAAGAAACACATGAAATCGTGTAAACAATGGGTGCTAGAGGGGTCTCCAGTTTACGGAGACGCAAAATTATCCCGTATATCACCGTTGGACATTCGACTCAAGCATTGCCATTGTAAAAGACCTTATTAGCTCTAAAGGGCCATGTTTCTCTGAAAGATTTACTTAATGCGATTTCGAACCGTGCAGTTTTACGTGTGGTCCATGTTGATTTGGTAGTCAATGAGGCAGTTTTAACTAGTTAGCAGGTATGTGCTCATGAAATACGATCGAAAATGGATTCGCGCTATTCACTTTTCCTTGTAAATGGTAACTGTAATGAGTAAAAACAATTAGTCGATATGATTCATAAGCAAATCGATGATTGGTGTGAGTTGTTAAATAAGGAATTTGCAGCGGTTTACGTGTAGGAAAATATTGCTTGGGGATATAACAGTAGTAGTGTTTTTAGAATCATGAGGTAATAAAGCTATCCTTCGTAGTAGATCTCAACGAACCTCAGTGGTTTAAGACCATGTTTGAACATTACAACATTACGAGAGAATACAGAAATAGTCGAATAATTAATTACGAACTGTGTATCAGCCTGCCTTATATAAGGTATACATATAGCGTTTGCCCGATATTTCTTGTTTTAATTCTTTCAGAATTTTTTTATAATGAATAAATGTGCATTTCTATTTTGTTATTATAGGGTCTAACGTCGCAAATTGACAACGTCAGTTTAAAACTTATAGATGTGGGTTTTCACATTGCAATAATATAATTTTATTCTCATTAGATTGAAGTTCTGTGTGCGCACGCTCCATACCTTATCGTCACTTTACCGTCAGGCGGGATAAAGGTAAAGTGTAAACCAATCATACCTACATAAAAAATTACACAAAGGAGAACATTATATTATGTTTTCCAGATAATTCAGTATTGTGTCCATTATCGAATGCTCAAAGTCGAAGGGATACCACGAAACAGGTTTTTTGGGGAGTATTTACTTAGTAATTTTGGCTAGGTATCGGTTTGGTAAGTAGAATGCATTTCCAATATCCGTGTGACTAGCTACTACCAAACACACGTGTAATCCGGTATAAATGGTTCATAAAAAAATTAAACGCATAGTAGTTCGTTCTATATTGAAGGCAAAGGAAAACCAAAGTGACACTTTCACGTAAGTTAAAAAGATGATAAAAACAGTAATGCTAAACAAAACATCTCATCCCAAAATCTTAATGCTCCATATCAGAGCAGTAGGCGTAAACAACCTTAATGCGTCGAAGTGCAAACGTCAACTTTTTGTCTGTAGCAAGTCCAAATTACACATTCACTTTCAAGGCATTAGCCGGTCAATCACGCGTTGCGCAATGTTAACTTAACTCATGTGAAGCGGACCGAGTCAAATGTTAATGTTCAAATATACTAATATTTTAAATGGTGTGGGTGTGATCTTTGATCTCTTCAAACAACGGGATGGAGCCGAGATTGAATTGAAGTTTTGAGATGCACTTCAAGAGGCGGAGGATGTTGATACTCGTAAGTACACAAACGTAAAATACATGTTGTTGAAAACAATGCACATTTTGCCGTTCATGTTTGATTTTGTGACTCTGAAACGCTCGTAAAATAGTCTGACCAGGAATAAGGTGCATTTTTCGGAATTTGATTGGAACTAATTTTTGACGCATATTCCGAATTTTATCCTTTTCATTCTATCACAGTAGTACTTTCTTATACAATTGATGTATTTTATAGAAATTGAAACTACAATTGAGTGTTACCTTACCTCTGCCCAATGCAATAAATCTCTTTTAAAATAAACATCATCAGAGGCATAGCTCATAGTTGGACAGTAGATTCTCTCAGCAATAGTAACGTTTTTACAATCTTTTTTAAAGGGATCAATCTATTTTAGAGCCGAGACCACACATAGAAATACAATACGTACATGACTTTAAAGATAATACAAATTCCAACACACCGACACGCATGTCAAAAGCATTGTATCGTATAAAACTTTAAATATTCCGTCTTCTATTGACATAACAGTATTTACTGTTTCCAAAAATCCGAACGTCATCAACGCGCGTTTTGTAATCCAAACAAGAACTTAATTCTATTTGCAGTTATCTCGCAACGGTCTGGAGGATTTGCCAATAGGATACTAATACTATATTTGATATTCAAGAGGCGTAATCAAAACAGTGTCTGGTGCTAGCAATTGGTACAATCCACACGGTACAGATTTTACAGCTTGTATTGTTAGCCAACGCCCTAGAGGCTTAACACTGTATCCGTATATATTATTGATAGGATTAGAAATGTTGTATAAACAACAAACAGCATAAAGCATTTTGCGGTACTAGTGAAGGACAGCGGCGAATCAAATATATTGTCTTTATTTGTGAAAATGTGTAAGCACGTCATGTCACTAAAATCTAATTCAGCTATAATCAACGGCAATGGTATACATTTTGATATTAGATGTTGATAAACATAATCGTCATATTGGTTGCTGCAATTTTAAGGAAGTCATTGAGGATTTCAATTGAAATTTATTAAGACATACATGTACAGTTCAGTACAGTTTTTAAGTCTTTCTGTGCTTCTCCAAAGCCTAGTCTGGGAGATGGGGAACATAGTATAGGCAATAAGGCAGTTCTAGGTCAGCGTGTACCATTCTTGACCACATTCCCATCACTTAACATCAGGTAAGATTGTGGTCAAATCCATAAGTATCTTCTATAATAAATAGAAAAAAGTCAAAAGCTACATTAAAGAAAAACAATATTAAAATAATAGATTTTTTAAATGTAAACATTACCTTACTGTTAATTATTTGTATTTTTAAACGCAACACCAATTAACAGGAAATCTGTCACTTGTATTTTGCCCGTTTTATTACTTGGACTTCACTTATCTACAAGTATATCGGTGAAACATCGAAGCGTATCTTCGCTCTTGGAAACTGGCATGTCCCGTTTAGTAACATAAGCACGACTTGCCAATACCATGCCACAAATGTATTTCGTAAGTTACGGCCTGTGTACGTCACATTTCGTTTCACGCAGACAAAGCAGCACATAGATCGAAGATGCACAAGGCTTTATGAATATTATTGGTTGCGGAATGATATGGATAAATGGCCAGAATACGAGGTAAAAAGAAATTTCCCCCAATATAACCTATCTGTGGTGATCTACTTATTAGCTTTCTCTTTTAACAATTTATGTTTACTTTGTCTGTAAAGCTGTTCTATCTTCCTTAAATACATTACTAAATAAATAAGGCAATCATACATAATCTTATCTGTGTTTCTGATTCGGCTCGTTTTAAGTTATACTGTAATACATTTCAGCCTATCTCAGAATATCTGACAAATCACAGAAACTGATTCTCATTTCGAGACTACACCTAGGAAGTTTCAATGAATTATATCTCTAGCGCTAGTACCTACTGTAGAGCATCCTTTGGGATCATCAGGACAAAGGACACAATTTTTTAAAGTAAATCCTGACTCCGTTCGGTAAAGTACATCATCTTGTAAACGCCTACTGGTGCCTATGGTACGCGAAAATGACCGGTCCCGAGACGCTTGTATCCAAGACCTACGTTTACCAGATCATTCAGTTCATCTAGGAGAAGATCGGCACAGTAAACGTCGTCGAAACTTTCAAACCCAAAATAACCATGATATTCTTAATCATTCGGTATTTTGATATATAGAAATATGGTGCAGTGTATGAAGGGCTACAAACACTTAAGCTACGCAACCTCGACAGAAATCAGATAAACCAATACCCACAACCACCTCAAAATGTCAACCTGTTTAAAGGCTTGGGTATATCAAGAGATCTCACCATGGGATCAGCTCTTAGCTGTATTACTAAATCATCGCGACAGTTTCGCGTCAATATAATCTAATGACTTTATTACCACAAAGACGCGTGGGTTCGGAGTCAATTCCGTAAGCCTTTGAGTAAGACGCCACACCCTCTGCTTTAGTAACGGGGCATTCATCCATATAGATTGACGATCGAATGCCAGAGTGACTATTATGTTCTTATGGCAAGAGACATGTTTTGTTTGCATAACAGATTTGCATTCTGGACTCACCTAAGAGTAGTTTGTTGTTTGGCCTCATAACCGCTCCGCCATATCTGCAAAGTGGAAAACACTGATTAATTTCTGATGGACGATTCTCAATACTATTCTGTGTGGTAAACTAACTTTGTCTTTCCAATAAGTATACACATTACTGACACATTTGACATTAGCCTGCATCCTGATCGACTTAATTATCGTCAACACAGCTGGCAAAGGGCTCTGTTGGACATGAGCCTCTCACAAAACACCATTTCGGACTTTCCAAGAGCCAGCCAGGTTATGTTGTTAATACTTCATCATCATCATCAACAGCCTATATACGTCCCCACTGCAGGGGCTCAGGCCTACTCTCCTACAGAGAGTGTATGGGCCATAGTCCACCACGCGGGCCCAGTGCGGATTGGTGGACTTCACATTTCTGTTCAAGACATGCAGGTTTCCTCACGATGTTTTCCTTCACCGTTAAGCAATCGGATAATGTACTTGAATTGAAAAACAACTCATAGGTACACGGCTGGATTCGAGCCCGGAACCCTCAGATTGAGAGTTCCGCGCCTTATCCATTGCGCCACCGACGCTTCTGTTAATAATGCTCTTGCATTTATCTTTAAAAATTCCTTAGTCGCCTTTTAAAACACTAACGGGGCCACATTCTAAATCCACTGCCACACGTCACACAAGTATTTTAATGCTTCTTTGGCTACATACTTTTATGGAGGAATCGGGATCAATTCCTAGTATAACTATCGGAACTCAGTTTAGTTGGTGGTAGGGCGTTTTCTATGTCCAACAAACACACAAACAAACATTCTCTCACCCTAAACCCATATACTGTCTCCGTTTCGTCGCGGGTAACAAATGGCACTTATGTACCGTTATGAAAGTTAGCAGAGCCAGCTCCTCATTAGCTTAGGCTTCTGCTTCTTTCCATCCAACGACAGCCTAATCATCACTTACTATCAGATGCAGGCCTAGTGCAAACCCATATACACATGAACCAAAAGCAACGTCTTCGACTCATCCGCATCAGCAAATGCCTAAGACATTACAAACTTGAATAAAAAAATTAACTCGATGGTTGCATTACATGATTTTTATAATAGCGCTGACTATAACGATCAACATATCGTCAAATATATCTTACCTAATACATAACATCACGTAACTTCGTGCAATTACCCCTATTCAAACAGAAATATAAAGTGCCTTAAGGAGTCCAGTAACTGTTGAATTTATAGCTGCAATATCAATATAATTATCTTATAAATTCTTTAGAATAGCTATCATTCCATATGTGAAGCATGATTGGATCTGTTCGTATCTACGACATCGCAGGATAAATAGTAAAGTGCTTGAGGGAGACATTCTCGTAAATCAAATACTATCTCAAAAGAACGAACTGATAGCAAAAACAAAACTATCGCGTTCATAAACACATCAATAGTTTTCTAACTTCTGTTATTCGTATTCTATTTGTCTAATGTAATATTCTCATACGGTAATGCCTTTTATCTAGCATGTTTTTTTGTAGATTGGTGATTCGATTTAAACCGCTATCCATATTCTGGACATATGTACTTGTAAAGGCTTTTTTCTTACTTTATTTTGCGATCACGTATTTATTTTTCAACGCCGCATGATTTGTACGTACTAGTTGAACGACCTCTCGATGACGGCAAATGTATTTGTGGATGTAATAAAATTTCGTCCAGGCAAATGTGGAATTTTCTAATGCGGTGCAAATAGTTGCAAAATAATAGGACTGCCTCAATAAGAAGTCGTGGGCTCGTGATCACAATTACGGGACTTACACGAACTACTAAATGAAAACAATTTCTTGGGACTTTAGTGTACACGATAGCGTGTTGCGACAAAGTTAAACGGCTCTTTTGAAAGTATGCATCTAGGAGCTTTTGTTGAACAGCAAAACCGAATAAAAATTGCATTCTATGCTTCTATTGTTGAGAGAGTTTTTGTTGAACCATTAGTCCTACCTTTTTAAAAAAATAACAATGTCCTCAGACGTAGATTGTTGCAGCGTCACCTTTATAGGATTGCTTTTTAGAATTTAGCGGCGTTCACGAGTTATTCCTGAGCAAATATCCGAGTACAAGGAAAGATCTATCATAACTAGAGATTCATACTTCGACCAGATCACAACTATCGGCTGCATACGTCCACTGTCGGACATGAGTCTTATTCAAAGATCGCCACGTTGGATTTGCCATAATTACGTGATTTGGATATTGCAGTAATATATTGTTACATATGTAGAAACTGCTGCCCCTTGTGAGTCACCTGTAAGAACCCACGGAATAACATGACGTATACGGCAAGGGACCTTACCTTACCTTACTCAGAATAATTAATAGGAAACCCACTGTAGACCTACTAAGACAAGAAACATTACAAAACTAAGAAACATGACAAAATCATAAGTTAGGAAATGAAGAAATGAACAAGCTATGCAGTTCTGATGAATGTCATACGTGACATAAACTCGTGTATACGTCATTTTCTAACTAAAAACGTGATTATTACATTACTAAAACATGCAATCTCGATGCGCCTGTGTGGGCTGAAAATTAATTCAAATTGTTCAAACAAGTTGAGATTATTTTCGAATTTGCAAACCTATACTTAAGCTGTCCTAAATTGTACGCTTAACTTAGACGTCAATCTTTATCTAACCTCCTACCACCCAACACCAATTTATCTTTAACACTTTTAAATAAAGATCAAAGTTTTAATTAAGTTTTAAAATAATTCAAAACGCTAAATGAGAAAATAAAAAACCTAATGACATCTTTTGAGAAATATGATTTGCATGTAAATTACCATTTTGCAAGTTTGGATTGAAATTTTTGTATAAGATAATATTACTTTTTTTTTAAATGAAAACAATGAACTTTAATGCTAGATAAATAGTCATTACGCAGTGCCCCTATATGTTGTTTTAACAATGAAATTTTTAAATTATTAGTAATCATTTCCTTCATGACAATTTAATGTCAAATTTTTAGATGATTGTTGCACAAAGTCAGGTCAGTAGAATTTCGTAATTACTCATAGTGGCGATAAATAAAGGTGTACCACTAGGTACCTAGTGGTCAAAAGCAGATAGTATAAAATCGCTTGACGTCATTTTGTACTCTCTAATCTTTTAAATGTACTCCGATCAATCACACATGGTATTAATTAAAGTCAAGTCGTGAATGGTAATTATGGCGTTAATTTCTTTGATCATTTGCTTCAATGGTTATTTATTTAAGTGAGTGTTAGAGGTCAGACTATTTATATATGAACAGACGAGACTTATCACAACTCGTGTACCGTAAATAGGCTGTCGTAAATAGACATTAAATTCGCAAAGCGTGATGTAGTTCTGCATTTTTGGTATGTTACATGGGTCTGTTAGGGTAGTGTGAATTGAAATTTGTAACTTCGAAAAAACAGTGGAATCTGATGATGAACTGAATAAAATTAAAATAAAATGTAGTCTTTTGTCTCTACAACCCATTCTAGGTTAGTAATCACAACGTACACCAGTAAACACTGCGAACAAAAAACAGAAATTAATCTGAGTCGGAGAGGCTTTCATTTTTTTAAATAACGCACTTTTTATCTAGTTTTCTTATCCTAGGATAGAGTTCCAGAACAATATCAAACCCATTAGTTTTATAATTATTATACATGACATAATATGTACTACCAAACACCAAGTACCTCTGGAACGATGTAAAAACCTTAGTTATTCTTACTTATCCATAAAATTGATCAGTAACTATTCTAATACCCCGGTTTCCTAACTCCTATTGATAAACCTTTTTCCCAAAGGTATTAATTTTCATACAATGATCCGATGTCGTAGGTTACTGACTATTACATACCTCAGCTTTTTTCCTAGATCCGTTCTACATCGGAGAACGTAAGCAAATCCGCGTTTTACAGAGCGTCGCGTTCTCACAGAGCTCTTTTATCGACCATCTTTACTAAAACGAACAAAAACTACCTTTATCCCTTTGAAACAGAACGAGATTTACATTGACAAACTGCTGATTTAATTTAAAATCAGTTCTCATTGGAAAATGAGCGTTATTGGTTGGGGAATAGCTGTAATTTATGTGACAGAGCAGGTGGCGGGTAGGATGTTTGGAGGTGAGGCAGGAATTACCTGCTGTGGTCAGGTTTCCTAACTGCGCAACTGATCACACCGACTCGACTCCGACCGCATAATTGTATTGCGACAAAAGCGAGAATTGTGCTCAAGACGGGAATAAATAAATACTATAAATAAATTACATTCCACGCAAGGATGGGTTTCCGTACATTTTACATCATTCCGTATATACATTTATCTATTCTTTTCAAAGTTCTGGCATCGTCTAGATCGAAGTTAAAAAACGAAAACCTGGCTATTACAAGAACGTAGTAGCCGTAGTGTAATAATTAAAAATTAAAATATATGTTTCTGGTGTTTATGTACCATGAAACCCGTGGAAAAACACGACGCTTTCAATGACACCCAATTTGTCAAAATACAACGAGTGATTTAAGATATATGGGAGAACAGATAAACACATAAGTATGTACTTACAAACAAAGTTTTCTAAAACTATCCTTAACCTTAACTATCCTTTTCCTATGCTATAGTCGGGAAAAAATCATGTCGATTTTGGTAAATAGATTTCAGAATCGATCTGGGTTAGGTCTTTATTTTTTTTAATTAGAGGTATACGTAACCTCGAAAAACAGTCGAACTTCCAATTTAACGAAAGTCTAGAACGAATAGTAAAAAAAAGTTTAGGAAGCAGCTTTTGTCGCGTCATTCGTATGATTACAGACAGGGAAATTAGTAAGAATCAACCAGTAAGACAGCTAGTAAACTGTATTTGTTCAACATTGGTGCTTACGAGTGTATTGACGGATACAGACAACTTACTGCATGATATGCCATTTGTAATGTGAGAGACGCAAATGCAACCGTCGCAAACGGTCACGTATTTATAACAGCCTCTAATAACATTAATGACTAGGAATACTAGATGAATAATAAGCTATCTTATAATGGCATCCCATAATCAACAGGCTTGGGAGACAGGTTGGTGATCGCAGGTGTCAGTTTTACAAAGACACTGCGGCCCTCCTCTTTCTGTGATCCTTTATCCATAGCTATAATAATGACTAAACAGAGCAAGAGAGACAGCAACAGACATGCACTATACACTCTCTTTGCACTTTAGCAAAACAATTCTATTCATAATCACACATACATGCATTTAAAAAAGTTAAGAATTTAGCCGTCACCAAATTATATACCTTTATCCCAAACAGTTTTAAATGTTTCGAATCTAAAGTTTTATTAAAATTCCATTCCGTTTCGATCTTTTGAACTTAATTGGAATATACAAATTTTAAATCTTGTTTGTAACACTGACATACAATTTTAAAATCAATTAAAGATTCCGCTATGAGCTTGCGTGGGCGCAGAGGACAACAACTCAGACAATGGGTGTATTAAAGGTTCATAAACATGTAAATGGACATAATTAAAACCTCCAATTTACCTAATAACATTATTAAGATAATTCGATAGACACAAGGTCGTGATATGGAAATATTCATATCTCACTTATCTTTGAAAATACGTATTGACTGGTTTCAACTGTTTTATTTTTAACAAAATCTAACATTTGTATACATACAAGGTTTAACATACGTGCATACAATAAAATGATGATGTTTACAAAGGTGTATAGCACAAAAATACAAATTTGCCATTTACTCCTCCAGTTCTCCCTAAAGAGCCTCTTCCGGCAAGTCTTAACTAATTGACAACTTAACTTTTTTATTATATTTTGAACATATATATACACCTTTTAGTTTTGGATAACCTCTCTAATCCCGTGGTAGCTCAGTTGGGTAGAGCGTCGTCCTTGAACAATCGAGGTCTGGGTTCAATACGAGAGAAACCTGCACCCTCCTTAGAAGAAATTCAAAGGTGTGTGTGTGTGAAGTCTTCCAATCCGCACTGAGTCTGCGTGTTAGACTATCGTCCATACACTCACTGTAGGAGAGTAAGCCTGAGCCCCTGCAGTGGAGACATATATAAGCTGTTGATGAACCTCGTTTTTAATAGAAAGCGCTTATTATATCATAATACTCACATTCAAAGGAAACTAAACAATTAATGAATGCAAATAATAACCAAACAATTGACCGTATTCAAAACCACCGTCATCGAGTCGAGGTGATTGGTTCACCTATAATTAAATTCTAAAATGACAGGCGACCATCAAACGACCGATTTAAGAAGGAAATGACCAATCTTGATCGTAGATATGGAAATTAAATCAAGATTATTAAATCTGTAAATGTCGTCGTCTTTGAGAGCGGGTGACCGTCAGACCGAATAAAACAAGATGCAGTTTTGGTTGTTTACTAAAAAAACATGGTTTAATTTAAGTTAAAAATTAATAATAAAATGTATCTTACGTATTTTTTTGTAATATACAATTATACAACTATATATATTTATCTAACAAATTTGAAATAATTCTATATTTCACGAATTTACCCTTTAGTTAGACCTTCATTAAGAGGGAACAGCAGATAAAAAATTTCATATGAAATTAAGGGTTTGGGATATAGCTGTTTTCTCAACGAAACGTTAGCCAAATTCAATCATTTTGATCTTATTCTCTTTATCAAAGAATAATCTAGGCCCGTTGGTTTTGCTTTTTTCAATATTTTGTCTACAATTAGAATTATGGGCATCTCAAAACTCAAAATTTCAGAAAAAATTTCTTTCAACTTATGGTACTCATTATTTAGAGTAAACGTAACATTTTCAGAAAAAGCAAAACCAACGGGCCTAGATTATTCTTTGATAAAGAGAATAAGATCAAAATGATTGAATTTGGCTAACGTTTCGTTGAGAAAACAGCTATATCCCAAACCCTTAATTTCACGGCAAAACTAGGCAAATACCAAAAAAAGCTTCAACTGTCCTTCTCGCACAGTTCGGTTCGGGAGGCAGGGTACACTATATCACAACTATATACTGTGTATTATATGTATAAAAATAAAGTAAGCATGCATTAGTGATGTCAATAAGCTTTATCGATTTTTTCGACTAATAGTGGTGGGAAAAATATATCGATAGATACCCTTTCTCGAGCTATAATGGTTTTACCTGTTAGTTTTAATGTTTAGATTGATCTAAATAAACAAATATAAAGACAAATAATTCTAAGGAAATTTATTTTATCTCTAGAACAGAACATTTTCCCTGAAATTCTTAGTTGTTGTTACGTTTTGTTACGTGTAAATAATTAAATATGATTTATGAATAAGTGACTTATGTTTCAAATATTTTTTTAATGTTAAAGTTCGAGTCGGACTCGCATACAAAGGGTTCCGTACCACTGTAAAATATCTAAACAGAAAAAAAACACAGAAAAAACATAACATTTATTGCATGGACATCCGTTTATTTACAACTTTTTTAAAAGCTTTTTTATATTATTTTTTGTTATTTATTATTATTGAAAGTCTTGAGAGAGAACGAGAAGTTATATGGACATCGCATGTACAAATCGCTACGGAGACTATATGACCCGACACAGATATCCCGGAGATCAGCCAGCAAGAGCTTGAAATGGCTCTCCAACAACTCAAAAACCGGTCAAGAGCAAGTCGGACTCGTGCACCGAGGATTCCGTACAGAATATGAATTAATGACATACTGAAAATCATAAATAATAGGTATGGTAATATGCACCCAACAATGCTCTACCGAAAATGAAATTCTAAGCTAAATTACATATTACGAAGTTAAGTTTGTAAACATTAAAAAATCAATTTTACTGTGTTACAATTAAAAAATTCAGATTTATTCCTATGGTTGTGCTGTAAAACCTTTCTTCTTGCCAAATTTCAAGACATTAGGTCAACGGGAAATACCGTATAGATTTTGGGTTCATTGCATTTTGTACGGAAATGGTCTAAAATACAGCTATATCTTTTTATTGCGTTGACCTATAAGTTTCATTATTTGACAGATCTAAGGGACAGCAGACTGGAGTATTCGATATCACAGTGATCCTATAAGGATTCCTTTTTTCCTTTTGAGGTACTTAAAATATAATAGTATAATATGAAGTATGACAGTAGGAAATACGATAGATTTCGACGATATTATTATTCATGTCGACAAATAAAAACTTGAAATATTTTTTCCCAGTTATACATCTCATACACTTAAGACGGGATTTTTAACTCGTCTATTCTATTGTGTGAGGTGTCGTGAAATTACAGTTTTTTAACCGACTTCAAAAAAAGAGGTTATCAATGCGACCTGTATGTATGTAATATTTCCAGAACTGCCCAGTTTTCATATATGTTAGTCTATACCAGCTTCTAAAGAAGTGTGCCAAATTTCTAAAGTGTATGTTTGTTTGTCCTCGCATATATCCGGAACACACACACAAAAGAAAAACACACATAGGGTTCGTGGATTTCAACAAAGCATTCGACACACTCGAACATAGATTTATCTGGGACGCACTGGAAAAACAAGGCGTACATGCAAAATACATAAGAATACTGAAAAACATATACACAAAAAGCACCGCACAAGTGAAGCTAGAATCTACAGGCGAAGAATTTTCGATTGAGAGAGGGGTACGCCAGGGAGACCCAATTTTACCAAAAATATTTTCAGCTATCCTGGAAATGATATTCACAAATCTGGATTGGACGAATAAAGGACTAAATATAAATGGCAAAAAGCTGAGTCACCTACGCTTTGCAGACAACCTGATCTTAGTTTCGGAAAACCCGAAAACCCTACAGACAATGTTCCAACAGTTAGCGGAAGAGAGCGAGAAAGCAGGCCTGTCAACGAACTTAACGAAAACAAAAGTAATGTCAAATTCCTCACAAACAGAGCCCATAACAGTAAATAATGGAGAAATAGAGTATGTAGAAATGGACAAGACTAATAACTGAATGGCAACCACGAGATAGCAAAAGAAAAAGAGGCAGACAGACTAGAAGATGGGAGGACGACATCAGACAAGTGGCGGGTCCAACATGGACCCGCATAGCGAAAGATAGAATAGAGTGGAAATCCTTAGAGGAGGCCTATGTCGAAAGACAAGCTGAAATGTAGGAACGACCGGTTACTGATACTTAATATAAAAAGATAAGTAACGTATAAAGTAAGCATATTTTTAAGAAAATTAAAACAAAAAATTAGTTCAGCAATAAAGGCTATTTTATTTAATTTATTTTTTATATATCCGGAACTACAAGTTCGATTTAAATAATCCCTTTTTTGTTTACCTAGGTATTGTAAAACTTAGGGAAGACTGCAAGTTTCATCAAAATCGGTTCAGTAGTTTTTGAGACTGGGAATGTTAAGTGTGTATTTCGGCGTTGCAGTGCAGCAGAGCAAATTTAAAATTAATGTTTTAACTGTACTGTAATCTGTATGCCGAATAAATTATTTCTATTCTATTCTATTAGTTAAATGTTTGTTACCTCAGAGCTTTTCACTGGGTGAACCGATTTGGATGATTCTTTATTATTTGAAAGCTGATGCTTTCCATGTGGTCCCATTTCAATTTGGTCCGGTTCTTAGAATGGAATCCATGAGAAAACAATATACATCTTAAATTTTCCTTAATAAAAGTAGACTTTTAGGGCAGTTGAAGTCGGTTTCTAGTTCTTTTTGAACGCTTTAACTTGTTAGTCCTTAGACTCTAGCACTCTAGGTACTAAAACACCTCTAGGTCACCTAAAGTATCGTTGGAAGACGAACGTTCGGATATGGTGAAACTAAAAGGTTTCTTTGTTGACCGTAGAACCCTAAAATAGCAACGCCATAATTTATATTGTATTTATATGTGATAGGTACTTACTAGTCAATTATATCAAATACAACCACAGTATGTCGAGACTAAACCAATATGCGAACAATAATTTCTCAAAACGTAAAACAAGGGTTGACGCACGCTCACGTCAAGTTTATTATAATTTTGAAAAATACACTCTAGCCCAGGCGGAGGGGTAGCGACTATGCGCGGCTCGCAGGGGCCTCTTTGGGATGTTATGCAGCGTTATTTGTGTGAGTGAAAGCATGTGAAAGGCTGTATGTGTGCGTACCGAATCGCGACAGCAATAACATATTCAAATACCTACTATTCTACGGAGACTTTGCTTCATTGGCGTCTTAACTTGTCGTGCGGTGAAAACAAAATCAGTCGCTCTAGTAATTTTCAAAACTCCGAATAGACAAAAACTGCTTTAGATTATGAAATGTTAAGGTTTATTACAATTTTAAGTGCTATTGACGAAGATAATCATCACAATAAATTTAGCCTAAACATGTGAAACTTTTTTGGCCGCGTTATTACAAAACTTAACGTCAAAAACGTGAACTAACACGAGGTCGATTTCCACAGAACTTCAAGAAAATTGTTCAAGATTAACAAAGGAAAATGATAGAATAGACTTCATCGATATTATTTTTTTCGAAACGCCGATACGTGACGGTGTCACGAAGATTGGAAATCTATAGTTCGTAATCATTAGCTTTTACATCAATAAAACATCAAGTGTGCCGGCCCGTTATCCGTACAAAAAGCCGTAGTGGGTCAATGGCACAGGCGCGCGTCGCACGCGCATCTAGCTTCTCCCGAGCATTTTGAAATTGGAATCGCCTTTTATCTTTTTACATTTCTCGAAAGATCTCCGTTTTCTTTGACTGTCAGAGGCAATTGTGATAATTTTGACAAATTAGTTTAAATTCCTTGGTTTTGTTTGTAAATTTTTTAAAAAATTGTAGGTGTTTTTCTTCGGTGTATTATAAATAGCTTGTAGTGAAATATATCACAATTGATATAATTTTGTCTCGATGTTAAATAAATAGAACTGTAAGGAATTTGTGAAAATAGAAAATGAAGGACATGTGGACAAAGACTGATGACACACATAAATCAGATTAAATTACTATTCGCATTCATAGCATATTAGGCCGACTCTACTATTTAAATTAGAGGCGAATGAACCCGACACAATACTACTATTTACATATAAAAATACCTTGTTATTGTAGCTACTACAGTTGCAATATCGTTTGTAAGCAATGAGCGTAGCAAAATACTACATTTATTTATGTACAGATGCTTTTATTTATACCACTCAAAATGGCTAAGCTCTCGATAAAAATACAAAATCTAAAATTGGAAGGCATTACAGCGACAGGCAATTTCGACTGATTCTTTATATTGTGTTAAAAGGTTCTAAGACAATGATGAAATAAAAGAGAAATAACAAAACTGCAACAGTGATAAAGTAGTTTTGAAAGTAGCGCCTAAGTTTCGAGGCTAGATTTTTACCTTTTACTCGTATTCTATCGAATTGTGATAACGTTGCAAATAGACGTCTAATGCTGAAGCGACTTTAAAACATTACGAAAGAAAATAAACAAAGAACAACGCAATATAATAACAGAAATTGTTTTGAAACACTTGAGAATGTTATATTGTATCCAAACATGGATATTAGTAACGAAGGGAACAAAATCGTAACATAACACAAAGTTGCAGTAACAACCGTAGAACGGTGAATAAATACGACACTGATAGTCGACAAAATGAAACAGACAATAAAGCTATAAGTGCAGTTGACAGCGATATTTATTACAAAATATATTTTGCAGCAAATCCGTCACACAGTTTTGTTCCCGCTCACGCGTTCTATGAAATGAGGCCGGTAAAAGACCGGTCTAGAAGGGCGAACTATAAAACTGTCTTGGCACAAACACCGTTCAAGTAGTAACATCAAGACGTGATAGCTGGTTTCGAGGAGAACATTGTTGTAGAACAATTTGAAATTCCAGTAAAAAGTAATGAGCCGGTTAATATTTTCTTGTTATTCAAGGGAATTTCAGAATTGAATATTTCAAAATGGTTACTATGGCAATTTGATATGTAGATACTGCGTGTTATAATAAAATATCAAAAATATCATTATGGAAGCTAAGACTTCGTAACTGGACAAAATCTCATAGTCTGTTATTGAATTATTGGGAACATTTTAACGGAGAAGAGAACTAGCTTTTCATTACTTTCAATTAGTTCAAAACCTCTACAACTTCAAACTCTTTTTAAGATTTGATGACCTCTTTTTCTAGAAACTAAAACAATGTACTTATTTTATTGAAAGAGAACTTTTGATGTTCAAAAGTTAATCCGTGAGGAAAACGAAGCAATAAAGAAACAAGTTGTAGTAAAAAGTTGTTACTCGCCTATTTTATAAAACTATAAAATATATGTTCTACAACATCAGTACTATAATTTCAGAACACGTAGAGACTGGTTTAAGGCGAAATACATCAGAGTTAACGTAACATTGTTCGAGTTTCAGATAGAAAAGGCTTTAAATCCATTCAATCCCTTCATAAATATCTACATTATCATTAGATTTGTTTTATTCATCCCAAGTCAAGTCTATAGGTGGTCGGCCTAGATTCCAAATGTAAAACTGTCCCATAAATAGTATATTTAATATTATATTAGCATGCAAGCTTGCATTACGTTGATAATCTACTTTGACAACAAATACTATTCAAAATATATTCAGAAGTGTTTAAGTACTGTTTTACAGTCATAGAAATGTGTAGTGTTTACAACAATTTCATGTGACTTTTCAGCTACATTTTTACCAAGAAAATTTTTCAGATTATAATTCTACAAAAAGTTAGCTCTCAAATTTTAAAGTTTGAAAAGGTGGAACAAATTTGGTAGAAAACCTAGACATTGATAGAAGTGACGATTAACCTTCAAATAGTAATAACAAAAGGGGTAATGTTGATTCAAACCTTAGATCACCTAAACCACTAAAACTAGCAATGTTACTGTTAGACGCGGAGCCCATTGGGTGGGCCTTGTACAGCACGACATCATCCGAACGAGTCACGATGATTGACGACTACCTGCCGGACACTAGGCGACTAGGGTTTCCGTCCAACTGTGATCGTGTTCTGTCATTAGGTAAGTCATATAAGGAGATAATAAAAAGCATAATAGAGGAAATGATACATAAAACGCAAGAAAATTGGAGGTAATAGATCAAAAACAATTGTTGAAGTTTCCTACTTCCATTAATCATAAAGTCAAAGACTTCGTGTGGTCTGGGTTTATCATCCCATGTCATTGCGTGTGTTGCAATGCAATGCAAATGGCAAATGAGCTTCATGCAGCATCTACCAAAATATCAATCAACAAAATGCTACTGCGATAGACAATCCGCAAGCATCCCATTCCAAGCATTATGTTCATGAAAAGTCTTACATTCCGATCTTTAAATGACCTCACCAGTGGAATGTATCACTCATAGTGGTAACGAATGAAACCCAAGAAATCTACTTATCAACACTTTGTATAACTACATTCAGATTGATCAAACTTTTTATTCTAGCAACTGGCTAGTAGCCGAGTTTCTTGAAAGATTAATTATAAGTTTGATGAGCATGTATGCCCGTGATAAAAGGGTTATAAGCCAATATACGTGTTTAATACTTATATAAACCCAAATAAAATTAATACTGATGTTTTGTAAACAGTTGAAAGTTATTCAATTTAAATCTGAAGTATTATATAAAACTTATTCAGAAACGACAATTTGTTGAATTTAGATCAACTATAAAAGACATAATTCGGTAACGAGTCACGTCTTGACATCAAAAGCATTTGAACCCAAATAGCAATAGACATTTCAAGGTGTCCGATTTCAATGGCTATAAAATGTCTGTAATCTCAGCCATTGCAAGCACGAGACACGAAATTTACCCATGATCGTGCGTCTAGCGGGCTCCAATGGTCGTTCGGGGACACGAAAGTTCGAAACTCGACCACGATGGCACCGCTAATCGAATTATAGACGAAAGCATCGAATGAAAGTGAAAAACTGGACATCTGAATTGGGTTATAATTGGAAATTTATATCGATGAAATTGTAACCTGTCTGTTCCATATAACTGAAATCGAAAGCGGAGGCTTGTAGACATTGTTGTAAAATACGTCGATTTATATACATCAACTATTTACAAAAGATAACAATTCATCATGTTTGTTCAAAAACACACCCTTAAAAAGCAAAAACACAAAATGAAATATTTATAACCCACATCATTCACATCATCGCATTGAACGACATAACAGTAACATTTGTAACACGACGATAAATCAATGTTACACACCGACAACGCCGGGATGGACAAAAAGTTACACCACGAACCAAATATCGTCATTGTGTGGCCGCGATCGATTTCACGAGTCGATACGAGATGTTTTCTACACGTTTTGTGACCATTAGTGATGCGATAAGTAACTTATCGACTGCTAATGATGTTACTGTGGTTTATAATTACATATACATTTTTACTTGAAATAAGTCGCATGGTATTTGTCTTAAAGCCTTCGTATTTGATAGACTAGGATCAAGTTATCACATTGGTTTTGGGTTAAAAAGACAATACTTGTTTGAAGATGGACATTGCAGGAAACGTTGCAAGACGCTGAAGTCAAAAAGGAACGATATGCACCCAGTGGTAATAACTTGCAATGGATCTTTAAATTTTATGTCCGCTGCAATGACTATGTCCATCGTCCTCACCTAAAACAGGGGGTAATCCTTTTAAAGGTAGCTTGACGTATTCATGTCTATTTACAGAATTTACACCTTCACCCACAATAATTCACTTGTAATGAGCACTTCAATCACTCAGCCGATTGTAACCTTACCATGCGTGCACTCAGTCCTTTGGACGTGATTAACCTCATTTACCAGGATACATGAGGTGCTGACTCTGAACAAGTTTCTTTAATTTAAATCTACATTCCGTATAAGTAGTCTTTACATCACTACAGAATGAAGACATTTGCAAATGCCCCAGTAGCAGCAGTAATCTGTCACTCATTACACGCTCTTTGTGTAATATAATGAATTCACCAACTTGAAGACCATTCATTATCCCTGACTAATCTGTCATCATCTTTTGACGATAAGTCAATTTGATGGTGTAACTTCCTTTATGTGTGGATGTAATTAGAACGATAAATAGATCTTAATCGATGCTTTTTGCGTTGCGATATAAGAGTAATGTGAATGAAAAAAGCTACCAAACAAGAGCAGAAAATAACAATCCAAGATATGTAAACTGGCTGTCCTCTCTTATTTAGTTTTCTTCGTTAATGTGTAAAGCCCTACAATAGGGTTAGCCTGAAGATGTTCAAGACATTTTTAACAAATAATGAGATATGGTAAAGTCTTCAGGTAAATACTCACCTACAATTTAAGGCGTCACCGTGTTAATCATAAATAGGAAAGTTGACCACATTATCCGTATTGCTTACAAAGTTGAAAGAGACTGGAATAGAAATGAAATAAAAGATAAGACAACGAAGTATTAAAACATTATGCAAAGATAGAGATAATACTTAGTTCGAGCCTCACTCGAAATTTATGACATGTAGAAGATGTATTCGTCTGTACGCAATTTCATATAATTAAACAAGTTTATTTCTCAGTACAGATATCATAAAACTTCACAAATAATATATCGTAAATCCTATTGCTTGATTTCTCTTGCCTCAAGATACGAGTATCATAAAATACCAATGCTTCCTTATAGCAACGGATAAGTCAATGGTCAAAATGCATTTCTAGTGAACAAACAAAAAAACAGTGCGAATTAACAAGATTTGGGTATCGTTAAAATTTAATCAATATGTAATCGATAGTTTACATAATTCATAAAAATTACGTATTTTTTAATGCCTTTTTATTAGTAAAGGTTAATGGTCCGTCTGTCTGACATGGCTGTACCTTTTGAATCGTAATAGGTAAGCAGATTGAAATTTTTTCAGAGTGAGAGATTACTATAGTTGCTATACCAACAAGTAATAAAAGTAACAAAGATAAAAATTAATTCGGGTCCACAATAATACCAGATTTCAACAAGTTGAGAAAAACTCAATATTGTGTAAAATATTGTACCTACGGTAATATCGTATACAAGCCGGTGTTTAGGTTATTATCATGAAAAGTATTCGAAAAATACCGGAATAAAATTTACTGGAAACAATTTGTTACATTACCTTGTCTCGACATGTACTGCTGCTGCAGCCACAGCGCGGATATCTTACAAGTTATTACTCTTCTCACATCCTGATCAAGTCGTGATGAATTCTGAAGTTATGTTATATTTATCCAACAAATGTTTGTTGTTTTCTGTCTTCCTGTCTAATATTGATGTTATTACAGCCAAGCGACAATCTACATACATATTTTCAGAACTATTCATAAACTCTCAATAGATCTGTGGGACAGTGAGATTATATTCAATTCAAATTTAATTCAATAACAATTACATTGTGTTTGGAATTCTTAACACTAAGTATGACTTACAATTAACGCTAAGATAATAAAACAGAAGCTAAAGAAATAATAATTATACATGAACTTAAAGTCAAACGGTCTAAATTTGTCAATATTGTAACAGCATTTTTCCAAAAGATGGTAAATTATTTGTGTACCAGTTTTATGCGATTTATATCTTTAAATTAATTGGGCATCTTATTAAACAGCTTTACTGTCTGGATTCTCACACAGTCACATATCTAATTCACTTTGAAAACATTATTGCATTTCTCCTGACCCTCCTCTCGTACTCGTATATCCTACATTATAAGTACCTTGTTTGTTCTAACGTCTTATTTAAAACGAGCACTTAACCTTAAGGTCGGAGTATTCCACTGGAATATGGCTTTACGAATCGATTTCCCTTCGAGGTTCAATTCCACCCACGGTTCGAGTCGAGGAAATATTTCCATTCGTAGAAGCATCTTCCTTAGATTCATCAAGACTCAAAAGTTACTGTAAATGACTTACAGTCCTAATGGTACTATTTTCATTTCTTTAAAACTGTATAAATCTAATTTTTGATCGTGATTTTACTTGCTTATATTTTTTTACTTTCTTTCTTAACTCTTCGCCACATACCATATACATACAGCTGTCTTTCCGTGTGTGTCACAGGAGGCGAAATTTCAAGGATCCGCGTACATCTGTGTATGTAAACATTTACTGCAATTGCTAACTCTGCTGTCTACCCAGTGATTATAGCAAATATCGTCCCATGAAAAGCAATTTTTATCTTCATGGGAGTTGAAAGCAATGAGTACATTAGCCTCTCTACCATGAATAAATTATGGCTAATACACGCCCACTAACTGTACCGAAGTCGTGATTAGTTTTGACAAAACCTCTATAAGTCAATTTTACGATCGTATTTTAATATTCGTCATATGTAAATTTTATTAGTGCTAATTAATAATGATTTAAATCAATTCTGTTATGGGGAATCGACGGATTGTGTCAAACAGGGTTTATATTAATTGCTAAGCAGTTTATTTTTAGTTGTCATCGACAGCATTCGTGCAATTCACAAAACAACGTTGATTGCCGCAATGAATTTCATAACATCATTAGCATCAAATATCCAATAATATTGTTTTAATGTTTAGTTAGGATCAGATATCAACAACATTGTTATCTCCAATTTTAGTATTCCAACATATAGAAAAACATTTCCTCCTAAACTTAAGCCTCCCTCCCCCATCGTATCCCATTGCATACTTGAATTCAAAAATCGAATCGAAATTTTAAAATAAATTTAATGATTTAAAAATAAAAGTTTTAAAAGGCGCTATTCCTATCATTTAGAATAAATTACAATGTATGTATTATCAGATTTGCTTGCAATGGTACAATTATTTATACGGTTAAGTTATGGTTCCTATATCTTCTCAGTAAACATATCCGTTTTGCATACATAATGTATGCTGTTGATCATAGTTTGTGATCGCATTCAATAAAGCGAATTGGCGTACAAAATACTAGTTCACAATATTCGTGTCACCAATAGCCGATACCATATACTGAATCCGCTTCTAGCTATTAGCATAACTAGAGAAGCGAAGACGCAGGTGAGCGGGTAACGGGACCCCACAATACGAGAGGCGCATCTACAACTAAAAATATATATGTAGTGGGGACATTACCACCTTTACTAATTATTAAGATACATAGATCAAATAAAACGGTAACTGCTAAACTGTTTGTAAAACAAAGCGAGTAACTTGAAATACCCAATGTATTACTATAACACCTGTAAGCTGTCGAAGGCTATGTTTCTGGTACCTATTATTACTAACTTCTTTTAGGTATTCTGGGATGGTAGGAAACGACGTAACTAATGCTATTTTGGTTGAAGCAAAGTTGTAACGAAATATTGGGCCAAAAGCACCAAAAGCTTATCTATCAATATCATAACAACACCAAAATAGCAATAAGCCACAATTTCGACTTTACTGTTATTGGTTTGAGAGCCGCTCGCTATGTTCAACAGAATGTCATACCGTACGAATACTTCAATTCCAAGCTTAGTTTACAACGGAGACAGCGGGAGTTTCAAACCAACAGATTAGCATGCCACAATAAATTGTCTGTTTATAGCTCTAAGATACATCTGGAAAAAGTTTCGCGTCCGCTTCGGCATGCGAGGACACGAAATGATTTATTTTATTGATAGGCAGGTACGAAGACAAATGGGCATTAGCGTACCGTTTGATACTCCATCGATTGTATACTTTTTGGGATTTATGAGTTTTCATCGTCTCCGAATAAAATATTACAACGGATGTTGTGCAAGAATTTAATGCAGTTTTATATATGTATGAGAGTATTATTGGGAAATATTGTGTGGGTTTTGAGTCCGACAATCTAAATAATACGTGCGCTACAAATTCGTTCTTTATTAGAATATAAACAAGAAGCAAGGTGAAGGAAGACGGAACAACAATGAATAGAACGAACGATCGCAGTGCAATGTATATTGTTAATGAAACTGTAAAACGGAACAAAGCCACGTGTATATTACATGAATATAATAAGCACATTCTACACCATGTAGACTAAGATAATGGGCTATTGAACAAAGTGTTTGAATTCTAAGAAGCTTAAGATATCCGCGATAATGCAAGCGCAGTTCTGAAAGCAAGACTCGTTGTCTCGAAAGCGAACGTTCAAACTTATTACACCGTATACGTCACCGTGACTAACGTTAATACATCGTTACGGAACGTAAATGTTACGTTACAAGATTACACTATTACAAATACCGGAATTTATTTATTTCTTGTGCGAATATTTATAAACGCGTTTTAGTGTATGTTGACTTGACTCGTCTCGGCTTTGACGACGACCCGTCAGAATGCAAAGAATGCAAATCAAGTCAATTATTTAGTTTACGATATAAATACAATATTTGCAATAAAATTAGCACTACAAGTCGTGTCACGATTCAGCCATTTTGTAACAACTTATATTACCATCTCATATTTCACAACACAACTTGCGGTAAATTTGTCAGAGATTCTATAGTAAATCCAACGACGTTACATATATGATTATGTATATATTACATTATGATATATATGATTTGATTCGATACGATACGTGCAATACTCATGTTTCCTATATAATACGTGAGACATCTCATATGTTTCATTGTACTTAAATCTAGTTTTTGAAATCTTCTTCTTCCCATAACTAGAAGCTACGAGTATATCTTTAGCGATCATCATCATAATTAGTTTAGTTTTAGAGTTAGACATAGTTGGACATGATAATTATTTCCATATGAAAGTCCAATAAAGAGTATTTTTAATTGAATAAACAAATGACTTCGCTGTCCTCACAATTAAACCTCAATATCAAAAGGTGATTAAGGAAAACGTGATTATTCAGCTTGAAAATACAATGATATCAGAACTCTTTTTTGAATCCATAGTAAAAATACATAGGCCAGGGTAGAAAATAACCAATTTTCTACCCTCGCGAAGTTAGTTCCACTTTTCAACAGTGCTCATAATAGTAATAAATGATAAAGACAAACGTATACTGCGAAAAAGTGGTACATCAATTTATGGGGAAACTATTTTTCTTATGATTGACAAATCAAATTAAAGATACAATGGAATTGTATGATTCGAGCGCGTCGCACATTTTACGAAATTAAACCCGTAATCAGGTGATTTTATATTGAGAATTGATAATTTTTCAAAATAACTTTATTACAAATTTTTTAACGTCAATACCAAACGCCACCTTTCGAGGAAAGAAATTACATTCTACTCTACTCGTGTCTTTACAAATATATTTGTTAATAACGGTTTAGCATAATTGTAGGATATGTGTAAAGTACACATTGAAACAGACATTCAGCCGACTCTTGCCATTTTCCCGACTTCAAATATAAACATCCAGCCACTATCTGAGATGTAATTAATAACGGACATACGTTAACCAGTACAGAATATCCGCACACCTATTGCAATGTTGCCTTTGACAGCGAATGGGCGTGCATTAGTTACACCAAACAGGTTGCAGGCAAAGAGTTGTAGCGGATATAAAAACAGAGACAGAAAGAGACTGACATCGTCACATTAAACACTTCTTGTTAATGCCTAGCCAGGAACAATGAAGTCTGTTAAGCGGGTGTTATACTGCAAAGATTATATAGATTATAAATCAACGTTGAACTTACCAGATAAAGCTATACTCGTCGCTCTTATAACGATTGTCTCTTGTTAAAAGGAGACCACTTTATTTAAACTTTTATTCCATAGTTATAAAAACTAAATGTATTTAACAATTAAATCACAGGTATAACAGTAATAGATTTAAAATACTAGCTGACAAACATCGTTCCGTCAATATAACCGCAATGGTGTTATCGCAAAATCCTATAAATTGAGCCAAATCGTTCGGAATCAGCACATTCGTAGCCAGTACCGTATGGAAGCATGGGCATAGAATAGGCACAAGTATATTATTTATAGGAAAGGACGAGAGATGAGTCCAGAAAACGCCCTGTAGTATACCGTCTGTTATCAAGTGTACGTTTGCATACAAGACGCAAGATGTGCTTCAGCTTTGCAAGCATTGAAACAATTTTACACTTGGATAAAGTGACTGATAAAAAACATGATGCCAATAAATAACACTAAACGGCCATGAATATTTTGCTTTAGAACTTGGCATAAGTTTTTGAAAAATTCAAAAATGACTGCCATTCATCACATCTTGGTAAATTGATAGATAATCTTAATAAAAAATATTACATTAGTAGGCATCCTAAAATTTCGCATTTAGGAGTTATTGAAGTCAACGTTTTGTCTCATTATTTCGGTTATGACGACAAAACGAACTGTTGAACTTCTTCTGTGACTCCGTTAATTAAATGTATTATAGAGTACTTTAAAAAGATTTTAAAGTGTTATAGCAAGCATGTTTTCATTAAGAAATTTACCTACTTATGTTCGGCCGGGTCCCGAACAAAACAACCAAACTACTGAGACTGGACCTCATGCAGAGATGAATCGATAGAAAGCATGATATTAATAATATCCATATAATTATTCACGTGTGAGACACAGCTGACAGCAAAGGAAATGCATTAATGTGATTTAAACCTTTAAACCAGGAACTCGAGTAACTTGGACACCTAGGGCCTATAAGCCTGCAGCCTGAAAGGGATTAAATAGGGACGCATATATTATTCGGATGGATCTAACGGTTAATCGATTATGGACTCTGCTTTACTCGAAGTAAAAAGGATAAGGAATTCAAATTATTGAAACTAATATACCAACAGTAGCATCACTAATACACTTCAGTGCAACGTGCGTACGCAATTTAGAATCTTAAAAAGCATTTCACGCCAGGATTCAAATTATAATTGAAAGTTTATCTCTAGATGATTCTCGATTCTAAACACATAAATATTTAACTCCGCGAAGTCAAAACAAAACAAAGTTAATCTCAAACTAAACAATTCTTTTGGAATTCAAGAAAGAACGTTGGAAGTTGGTTTGCCTTATAAGAATTAGAAATTAGATATAACTATATAGATAAAGCAATACTAGCTGACTACCGTTTGACTAATTAAATTTATATCATTACAACAGTTTCGATATAAGCTTTACAGATAATTTTATAACGAACATTAGACTTTCCATTCGATCTATAATTGCATTTGAGTACGCCGTTTTGTATCCGATTACAGTTGTTTATGAAGGACATAAACGTCTAATATATGAACTACTGGGCTCCGTGGTAATTTCAAATGCTCTATGCAAATATTAGATAAGTAGAACTTTAAGTGCATAACGAGAACTATAACACTAAAGCAAATAATTGCTAACGGCTGTTTTGACGTCAAATCATTGCTACAAATAATTATTAAATGATCATCAGGAAGTCTAGCTATTACAGAAATGTATTATTAACAGCATCAGCAGGTATGTGCCAGACACTTATTGGTTTTATGTATGATTTTTTGATATCCTTGATGGGATTGTCTTGAATCGCCACTCTTTCCAGGCGGATCGCAGTAAGGTGATACTTAGAGAGACAATGCCGCTCACCTTCTACTTCTTCCTTAGTCAGTTTTTACGGTACTCACGGGATGAAATGAGATTATTTCATTTTAAATTCGTGACCACAAGACCAACATTACACTCGTCACATAATGTTTAAAGTAAATGTAATCACAAATGTCTTGTGCCTTATAATTGACACAAAGTAACATTGCAAGTCTGCCGTTACTGTAGCATTCTCATTTAGCCTACGGCAAGCCACTTGTTTTGAATCGAACATATCTAAGCACCCGACTGGAAAGCTGCTGCAGCTGTCTTACTCCGTCGTACTGTCTTCTTGTTCACCTGTCTCTTTTTAGTCTGTCGACCTGTTGCGACTGCCATCAATTCATCATTATGTCAGTCTAGACTAAGGGGAGTGCTAGATTTAAATATTGTGAAAATAGTATATACAACAGAATCTGGTACATACAATGCTGGTTTGCAATTCAAGTTATAAAAGAACAAAAATTCAAATAAATTCAAATTGGATTTTAATACTCATAAAAGACGATTGCTAGGTTTGCCTTTGTTGTTTAGAAACAGATTTATTCAAAGCATTTACAGATTCTAATAAAGCTCTGCTTATCTACCGACAATACATATCAGGCGCGGATAAACTATTTAGTATCACGCAGAGTAGAAAGTAAAGACCCACTTCTGATAGTGCCTGAACATGCAGTACATGAAAGTGTTTATCTTCTGGTCAAGAGTCTTGTCTTGTAAACTGTTATCGGTTAGCATAAGGTTTTCCTTACTAGCACTTGCAAGTTAGCATTAACTATTGACATTAGAAAGCTTTAAGAAGATGAACATGGTTTCAAACGTGATAATGGTTAGATTGGCATATCTCGGAAATACACCATGATAAGTTTTGAAAGCAGATAAAGCTAAGTAATTTTATTAATATTGGAAGAAGCATTTTCACATCGTTGCTCAGGAATGTTGCTAATCACTAGCTAAACAAATGTTTTAAATAATGAAAAGCTATCGCCTTGACTCTCAGTAATTGCACACTAGAAGGTTATACGGAAAAAAGTATTTAAGATACATATGTTTCCCTTCTCGGTACACAATGAAGGTCTTATCTGTACTGCTAATTCATCATTTTTACTACTTCTCATGTGGTAAATTACTTTCAGATTGATGTTAACGACTAAATAAACATTAACTTTGTTATGTAAGACAGTAATTTACCGAAAATCATCAACATCAACTAAATAGTGCCAGCAGTGCAAAGATTGAATATGGCAGTCAATTTTCTTCGCTACTTAACATTTACGATGTTAAATAGCACGCCATATCTTCATTGGAGTTGCGCGGAACAATGGTGCGGCAATCATTTATAAATTAGCAAGGCTTATTATAACCAACACTAATAGAAAATGTTGGAAATACGGAGTCATATTGTTAAAGCTTATCCAAATTCAGTTCCTTTTCTATCTCTGTCACCTGAGGTATATCAAAGCAAGAGAACATATTTCAGTGCACAACACCAATGCCCGATGACCTCAACCGCAGTATGGGAGCGATTAGTTTATTTCTCAACAAAAAGCACTAATTCTTTTTAAAATATTTCACAATAGTATCTGTGAATCAACAGTTACAATGGATCATCTGAACCGGTAACGAAACGGTAAATATGATTCGTTAGTAAGATAAGGAAAGTAAGAGCATTTTAGTTTGACAGTTGGGCAGCCATCTTGCATTTAGTGTCAGAGGTCGCGCGCGCGCAGGTTTCACCATAGGCAGATGAGTGGGTGATTACCTAGCTTGGCACGCGATCACTAGAATGATGAGAAAGTAATTTGAGCTGGTAATTTGATCAGTGTTACATGATTTGCAGTTCCACAGCCACCGCAGAAAAGGAACCTCGATGCGATTTGAATCACATCACTATGTTATAAAGAAATGATAAATTAAACGATTACAAACCGAAATTGTAATTAAGTGTCCAGTCATTACAAAATCCAGCAGACGTCAGATCATAAACGACTCATCTGAATTTTAAAGCAGTCGATTTAATAACTCACTGCATTAAAAATGTACGGCCCCAATAATCTGGCACGACTTCATAGAGGAAATGCACATGAGTTCACGGGCACTGACCCGATACTCAGCCACGCACCGTGACATGACCAGTTTATCAAACCATTTTGTAGGACAACACATTATATGACAATAGTGCCTTGTAAAATAACGCCTCTGTTAAGAAATGACTTTAGAGACGACAGAATGGCAATTAAATGAATAAATACATCTGATTGGTCGCTTAAAGATGCTTAAAGGAAATAGTTAACACGATTCAACATTAACTTTAATAATTATGCTATTACTTGATTGATTTACTCACAATTTAATCGCCAAAAAAGGGTATTGGTGTTATTCCAAAATCAAGTGAAGAACATAAAACTACTCACATCAGTAACTCAAAATATACATAACTATAATACTATGAGTGCAAAGAGGAATGAACTGAAAAGGGCAATAAATAAACTCCAGCACCAGATAAATGTCCCTATAGACACATCAAGGGCTGATGTTTCACTGGCGATGTTATCTGGGCAAAGCAAGTATGGCATGCATGTCAACGACTGAAGAAAGAAAGAAAGAAAGAAAGAAAAATAAATTTATTGCTTTTTACACGAAAAAGAAATAACAGAGATTTAGAAACTAAATATATATTAAAGCAAAAGGCCTATCTCAGCTCATGCTGCAACCACAGAGTGATTGCAGCGCTGGTTTTCAGATAGGCCTTGACTAATACTAAACTAATCTAATTATCTAATTAAAGTAACCAGCTACTAAATACAAAACACAACGAATATACTACGAACACAGAACTAAAAATATATAAAAAGATTGTACACAGACAACAGTAGTAGCATACACATAAATACTAATAACAAAAATAATAATAATAATAGACTAACATAGACTAAACAAAATGATGTTCAAAAAAAATTAAGAAGTAGAAGCGAAGTCAGTATGCATCTACAAAGAAAATAAATTTTAATAATTTTTTTTAGATAAGGTGTTCGATGACACCATTTTTTTGAAGCACGTGCTGGGACTACTACATCGATAAGATTATGTTCCTTGTGCAGTGTCTAGGTCATTTTGTGGAGCGATCTGTCTTTCCATGTTACAGTTGATGGAGGAGATCGTATGACTTCGGCCCATCAAACCCATCGTCCTTACAGTTATATTCACAATTTATGTTTTACCTACTCGTATATTCAGAAAAACCGTAAGCATTTTGTTTAATTCATCACTAATATTTCCTCGGCTACATTCCCAAAAAAGTTTATTACGCAACGGGTCAAAAATGAAAAATACTAAATCAAACATTAAATCATAGATGCTATATTCTGTCTTTTTAAGTTCCTTATTTCAATTTTCCATACTTGTAGTGCATAAACTCACAAAATACATCACAAATGGATGGTTGGAAATACCTCAGTTTAGAATTCTAGACACATGAAGACATCGGCGATATGTCCAAGTAATCTCAGCCAAGACAACTCCAGGATCTGAATCATGCAAAGTCATATGCAAATTTCATAAAATTTGAATCAATCTAAAGTCTTGTAAGGAATGCGTAACGAGGTATAATGGATAATACTATATGGGGATTTCACGTTGCGCAGACGCATTAGAGGTGAAGTAGGTGAATCGGTGGCTATTAAACGTTATGGCAGAGAATGCTGGTATTATAACGAAATTTTTGAATTATGTGAATTTTAAACTAAAGTCTTACAAGTAAGGCGATTTGACAATTTGCGTGGTAAAGCTTATACCGTATACGGAGAGATACTTACGTGTTGTCCATTTTAAGAAGATTAGTCCAGACACTTACCTGAAAACAAACATAACCTATTAACTTTGAATTGCAATATGAATAGGGCAAGTGATAATATAATATCGAAGTCAAAGATAATTCTAGAATCCACACAGTTTTATCGCTTGAAAATTATGCAACCTCTTACTGCTACCACATTAAGGTTGTTTTATATAACATTCAGATTGGTACACAAACATTGCTGATGCATCTCATAAAACTCGACACAATAAAAGTACCAAATCCTGGACAGGAAAATGGACGGCGGCTCTTTACTCTGATATAAAGGCTTGCTATTACATTTGCGGCGGCGCGCCGTGGAGGCGGAAGCGATAAAGTTAGCAGCCGTGAGGGAATCAGATTACTGGCGTCAACCTCACCCCGACGTATTGGCAGAGAATGGTGCAGATCTGGCAGCAAAATAATCCACTGACACCGAGCCTGTTTTTTATTCAACTATCTCCGAAGAGTCCGTCAAATTGAATGCTGTACATCGTTTATAGGAAACAAAAGCAAATAATATTAAATTACGCTATTAAACGCAGATTATGTACCACATTATTGATACAGAAGTAAAGGCAAGAAAGGTCTTACAGAGATACATTAAACAATAATTCTTAAAATATCAAAGAACATTCTCAGTATATCCATAGAGAACTTAATTCGTATTAAACACACGTTCACCAAGAAAATCACAAACTTATGCATACTAAATGACATACAATTCAATTGTTACAAAACACCATATCCGATCGATAATTTTGAAGGAACAACGTGTCATTACATTTATGCAACAACATATGAAAATGGTGTTCAAAATAATTGCTTAATTAACTACAGCGGGAGGCACGACGCACCTTTCTGTTTACTACACCGGTGCCTTCAAAATTGCAGAAAATGATTTGGTTTTGTCATTAGGAAATATTAGGAGTCTACGCGAATAGTTAACTACACCAATATTTAGTCATGTTTTCGTGTAAATCGATTCTAAGAATAATAGAGATTTAGATAATGGTAGCCTTATATTTCCGCATGGTTAAAATCTATAACAAATTCATAGGTTTATAAAGTCGACATTCAAATAAAATTTTAGTATAAATTACTTCGTCCTCAAAGTCCCAGTCATATAATAAGTTCTCACACATACTCGTAAAATAAAGGGCAAGCAAAATAAGTGTTACTTTAACCGATCACATCATTTTTGGTATAAAGAAAGTAAACATTACGAAAACCGCAAAGGTTAATGAAAACGGATACGTTACGCAACTCTGTATTAATCGATGTTGCCACATAGCCGTAATTCAATAATATATTCAACGTCAGCTCGGAGCTACTTGTAACACTCGTAAATCTCTATGACAGTTTTTCAGTTTCACTTTCCCATCGAAATACCGTGAACTTTCACCTTTATTTTGGATGATTCTTCACCTTTTGTTGACGTTATTGAATTAATTGTTAAAGCATCTGACGCTATGAAAGCTTTAGATAATAAATAATGCTTTTAATTTTCAATTGTTGGTTTGTCTTCTTCAAACTTTCTGTTTTTACTTTTGCGCTATTAGATCATTTGTTGAAATGGGATCACTAAGACTAGAAAGTACCTATTGTTAGTGTTATGCTAAAGCGAAGTGACGTAAGTGTTCTAGCGAGGTGCATTTAAAAACTAATCTATTGAAAATGAATATAGCTTTGCACAAAATTAAACAATAGAACCGGAGTTGAATATCAGTGAAACAAATAGGTTTCACTGAGATCTAGTTATATATTCTAACATAAGATAAATAAGATCTTCCTATAAAAATACCACTTTTTATAGATAATTTAAACATCGATATTTCTGTGCCAAATAAACACTTTTCTTTCTTTCTTTCTTTCTTTCATCGAACAATCAATTATTGCAGTCAATGAAGTCAAAATACTAGGCATTTAACGTTATCCGTCTCCTAATGCTTCCATACTAAATTTTTGTTGCCATAATATTTTAGAATAGAAAAGTTGGCTTTGATAAGTCATTACCTAAATATAGGAGATGAAATTATAGTGTCGCGAAATAAATCGCATTAATTTACAACTTCATAGTTAGCTACAATAGCAAATTCGCAGCTAATGATTCATAGATGGCACTTTGAACAATAACCGAAAAAAGTGTTTAAAATGAAAATCGTGATTCACTGTGAAGTTGTATGTTAATGATACTTATTTCGCGACATCACAATCTCATATTCTATTTTAGATTGTTACTACACAAATCCAGCTATTATATTTTAAAAGCTTATGGCAACAGAAATTTAGTATGAAACTTTGATGAAGTTGGATCGCCTTGATGCTATTATGAATTAGTTCCACAGTACAATCTCGGATACATATATTTACTTTCTCACGAACAACTGTGTCACATAAGTAGATTTTCGCACGTAATATGTACATTTTAACTAGTATTTAGGTGTAGCGTTCCGTTACACACGGCGCTGCGCGTGGGAGATCTAAACAAAGGCACATTCAAACGTACGAATCCGTTCTGTTAGCGAGGCAAGTATTCTAATGATTTTATAGATGGCCTTACCGTGGATAATGCTATCGCTAAGAAGGAAGTAAATATGGAAGAGAAATTCGATAGTAAATAATACTACGGAAATTAAAGTCAGTGGATTGTAGATATACTGAAACCTTATAACATTATAAGTACTCGTATTTCCAAACATGGACACTATTGGTACTTGATAACAAGAAAGTCATATTAACCAAATTGACAACAAGCTTTCACACCATTTGTAGAACAGTACTATGAACGCACAATAAAAAACGAAAGTAATGCATCAACGATTGAACACGGCTGTACACGACCGAACCATTTGAAAAATTTGCAACACAAGCGTAAAACGGAGCGGAGCACGAACCCCATTGTTCCGGTGCGGACAAGATTGATGGTGTGAGGATAACATGTGAAGACATGGCGGAATATGGAACATGTGAATCACGCTTAAAGAGAGCTATAAAACTTGAATAGAAGATACATACAGACCATTTATTTGCATGCATTCAAATTTTATTATGGTGGACGGTGGTATAAGTATTTTTGAGAGATGACAATAAGCCCTACTAACCTTAAAAAGACCCGAAATATAGTTTAATCTTATGTGTCACTAACTTGCGGCTTTTATTTTGGGTAAGCATGCTTCTTTACTAAGTGAAGAAGGCCAAGTTCAATCCACTGTATACTAACAGTTGAAACAACATGTTTTTTCCTTCCTAAAATCAGATTTTTACTACCGACTTCTCAGAAACAAGAAAATAACGAATCTGAACTTAAAAAACGCCGCTGAATCAATTTGACTCCGTGACAAACTTTGACATCATAGTCAAGACTTTTGAACATCATCGTGATAAAATGTAACAAGTCTTCCAAGAAATGACAAGGTCAGTTATTCCAGACAAGCAAAAACGACAGCAACTCTAATCTCAGTATCTGCAGACATCGAAATTGCCTGCAGGTAATGACCATAACCGTCGTGATCGCAAACAAATAGGACCAGATAAAAATAAGGAAAACAAAAAGTTTGTCTTCAAACTGGTTCTACGTCAGCCGTATGGCATTACAGAGATACAACCCACATCCGGAGAGGGCCTGACGCATGCGTATCGGATGACTTGTATGGATGATAGGGTACTTTGTGTTCTACAATACATAAATAGGAAATGATGCAATCTGTGGAAAGACACAAAAAGTTCCATTAATTTTAGTTTTATTCAAAGATCAGAGGTTCGTTTTCAAGGTTTCTCAATGATATCATATTGATTGGAGATAAATTGACGATAATCTTAGCTATAATCTTCTACAAACGATTAAAGTTATCACGAAGCAGCACATCACAAAACTACTAACGAGATTCAAAACGGAAAACAAACCAGTAATCCCCTCCGATAAAAGAGGCCATTGAATACATTCTCCGATATAGATATTCCATAGATAATAAGGGTCGAAATAAATCCAAAATCAGATTTCCCACGACTAGTGGAATCAACTTGTTCCTCTATCATAAAAAGTATACCAAAATGAGGTTCGTTGCCGGGAGCCATCCCACAGCGTCCGCGCAATAATGATAGGGATCTAAGCAATTACTTTTGTATTAAATAATACCTCGCCTACAAGGGCGTGGCGGATTGTGAAAGCATCCAAAGCATTCCAAATGATGTCATCTTCTTCATTTAAGAATCTGGGTTACATTAAATCAAAGCAGGTGTTTTAAGTGTGAAATGAAAGGCAGCTGGCTGATTCGTGTAAATTGGTCATTATTCGAATAGTGATTAAAGCTTGTGAAAATCAAATCAAATCTTAACAAGTTACGAATTAGCCCGTTTAAAATTTGACTTTAAAATGAAGCAATAAAAATAATTATAGAACAAGTTAACGATGTACAATACTAGGCATAACTGTAGAAACAGGCCATAATGGTATTAAGCCCAACTAAGGAAGGTAACCAAGAAATAAAGACAGTTTTAGAACCCAATAACAACTCGTCGAGAAACACAAACGTTCATTTTATCTACAATAATGAAAGAGTAACCTCGAGTCATTTTTATGGCAATGGCAATGAAACTGCGAGCTTGATTGAGCTTAGAGAGTCATTACTCGCTTCAACGCTTTCTTTTAATAACCATAGCACAACTAGCGGTAAATTGTTTTTCATTATCGAATCACTGGCCATACAAGGTATGATTGTCAAATTGATTTTAAATTGTTGCTTGTTGACCGCACAAACCTTTAAAACAACTCAAATGTTATGGTATTATATATATATTATATATAGTATTTCGTTAATGATAATAATAAACTGTTCATGATTATCGACTTGATCAAGAAAATCTAGTGACACCAGTGTAAATATGAAATAGTTTCCTCATTGCAACATTGAATATACTCGTATCATTACAATTTGTTTTCTTTTTTCTTAATAATGATAAAGTCGTGTCCAAAAATAGGTTAGGACCACTATGTAAATCAACACAAAGAATTCACAACTGTATCAACAAGGCCTATCACACACGCTAACGGAATTCATCGTTCCATATAACCATAAGGTGTTGTATTTGTATGGTCAATAAGTCGCCTACACGAGGGCTTAAGGTCTACAATTAAATGAGCAAAAAAGACAATCTGACGAAGCCTTTCCTTGTACGTGTTGGTTTTGTATTGCGTTTAACAAACAAAAGACGATTGGCCGTGGTTCCGTCGGTCGGAGGGAGGAGGGAGAGGACACGGTGCGCGGGCGCATTCAAAGAAGCCGCAGGATAGAGCTTTTGTGGTTTAAGAAGGGACAGAGGAAATTTCATTTGGTTCGGTTGGGGGTAACTCACAATTTTTGTTTTTGGGGTTTTGTGTACTTTTTACTCTTTGCAGTTGTGATAACTTTTTTGTAGATGTTATCGTTTTCAAATGCTAGTATTATTACTACACCACGTTCCATATTAACTTTATGGATTTATGACATAGTAATTAAGTTCTCGTGAAATGTAATTATTAACTTTAATTTAAAATTTAAAAATAGCTATACTACAAGATGTTTGCCTTTTAAAAGTAACGGAAAGCCAATTATTGTTATGGATCAACCTTGTGGTTTTGACTTGTTTATTACATTCAATTATAAACTGATAACTATATACATGGTTTACGTCAATTCTTAGCTCTATAGATCAAAGCGCGCCGGCAATTGATGACCGATAAGTTTCCTGTCCGATGAGCTGTGAGCTGGACATCGTTTGTCGTCGACGTCAATAGAACTCTGTTGGTTTCGTTTAATTAAACATTGAAATTGAGATGTTCCATCAAACGGGAACCCGGGGTTAATGAGACGGAACTCAGGCCAAAGTTAAGACACGAAACCAGTTCGAGACAAACATCAAGCCGATGTGTACGTAATTCATTCTAGTGGCAACATATACTATAGCCTAAAATGAAATTTGAATTCAAAAAAGAAAGACAATCACTGAATGACGGGAAAAAACTTAGGTAAAAGAGCTCTCGTTTATGTCTAATACACAGTAAGACTCAACGTCGATAAGCTACCATAGCAGATAAGTTGCTTATGCATGTGTAATACACGCTTGAAGATACCACGGTCTTTATTTATTATACAAAGACTATATCAAAACCAAGCTAGATAAATTTGTGTAATACGAAATAAGAAGGCAATGATACTATTTTACATTATGTTAAAATAGCTTTAACAATAGACACAGCTAATAGTATGAAGGAATCACAAACAATAAAGTTACCCAGCCTGGGAACAAAGGGCTACAGACGGACGTGTATTAATTAAACCACAAAAACGCCATTAAAGTTGCTAGAGATTCCCAGAGCCGTTTATGTGTACGCACGGAGACCAAGTTCTTTCGCGATAACACGGTTGCAACACTTACAAGCCCATGCAACAAGCTAGATACAGACGATTTCGAGACTACGAGAACTGTAGCGCAATGTCTATAGTCGGAAAACCACCTTCGACAGGTTGATGGACTAATCAACGAACTACATGACGAGTCAGAAAAGGCAAGAGGTCTCAGACCCTACAAGTAAGAATGAGACGAAGCATATGATTGATTCAGAACAATAATGCCATTTCATAGTGAAACAGAGTGACAATCCAATGTTCCAATTGCAACCCAAGCAAATAAATTGGATGGCAGGTCTGTCCAATTAAAGTAGAATTTTTTTTATTATCTAATAGTTCATGGAACGATAAAGACTGCCGTGCAATAATGAGGTTCCATGGGGCTATTGACAGGTTCTCGCAATTATTTCGGAGCAAAAACTTTGCCTATTGAAAAGTTACCATTCAATAGGCCTCGCATGACTCATTGCTGAGAAAAAACTGATGGATTCATCCATGGTCATTATTTCTTATAAGTCTCTGTTTGCGGAAGGCATGCATAGCTTCGATTTAACCAAAACAGAAAGCAAAGTCGTGTTATCATATTTAGGTATTTAGTATGACATATTAGTGTCTAAACGCATAATCAAAACTACAATTACATACGTGACAAGTGCAAAACAAAAATAACAGTGTCGTGATTTGAAGCCGATATGAATAATTACTAATCAATAATTGTATTACAATCCATTTGTCCAAACTAGAATAAGACAGGCAGACAGCGACAATACGTGATAAGGACAAGGGCATAGCGGTCACGTATCGCACGTCAATCTTCTACTACCGCCTTATATGAATTCGATAACATCATATTATGTTAGAATACAAGTATTAACCAATAAGGGGTCAGGTGTTTAGGTTTTTTAAGACCGATGCTTCATGTGATATACGTTAGCAAAATGAAATTACGCTAAGTAATAATAATAATGAAGTAAAACTTACGCATGGAGTCTTACAAAAGATGTAAACAAAGCCAAATGTAGGGGAAGGCCTGAACGCTAATGTTACTGGAAAAGTTTACATATTTATTTATTTTTATTGAAGATAGACCAACACTCGACCTCAATCTCACCTGATGGTAAGTGACGATGAGGTCGACGATGTTACGTGTTGGTCTAGAAGGTGCCTATTTACTCTTCTTTTGAAGATTCCCAAGTTGTAATTTTCGGGGAACACGGAAACCGGTAGTGTATTCCATATTTTTGCTGTACGCACGATAAATGTGGAAGCGAAACGCTTGGTGCGAGCTGTAGGAATATCTACAGTGTACGGGTGAAGGTCTGCTGTTCTTCTGTTTGACCGGTACTTGAACGGCGAAGGTGGAATCAACAAAAATAGCTCTTGCGCACATTCTCCAAAATGTATCCTATAAAATACCGAAAGGCAGGCAACCTGACGCCTATGTCAGATGCAGCTCTATCAATATGGACGTTAGGGAGCCCGTCTTTCCAAAACGAGCCTCTGCCTAGCTAACCTTTTAATGTAACATTTAGCCCACAATAGTGTGAAGTAAAAGTACGTCCTCACACCAATTCACGTCCTCGCTCGGTGTTGAGGCCGACAACTATCTCAGCTTTGTCTGTGCATACCGCGCCGTTGCGGTACTAATCGAACTCGTTTATTTTTCATTCCGTTCTTTAGAGTTACTTACAGCCGTTTGAATGGGTTCAACCGAGCTTTAACAGAAAATAAGTAGAGTACTTTTAACGTGCTTCGACGACAGCGTATATTTATTGATTGAAAGATTACTTTCGCCGAAATATCTAACAACGAAATAGGTCGAACTGCCTCTATCAATACTCAAGGCATCATTTATTTCTGTCTTTCGTCTTCGTGTGAAAGCGATCTGCAGCCGCAACGTACAAACTAAAGAGAGGTTTATTAGTTTTAGACATTAGTAAAAGTGTATTGAAATACTCGTATTTAATCCTCCTAATGCTGACACCAAGACCATACCATCATACTACCGACTATTTTGAGTCGTGTCAAACATTCAATCCGTCTATGGGTTATAATCGAAATATAAAGCTACTTGTTCATGTTGTAAGAATGTTATGTTTAGCTAAGTAATGTCCAGGTTTAGTTGATATCTTATAGTATCTTGCCCGCTGCTTTAAACGCGTCAAAATTAATTACTTCTACGTATGCTTCTACATCATCAAAGTGATCGATGCTCTAAATTTTAAGTGTCTAGCCCAAACCTTTTAAAGCATACTCGTACGACAGATGTATGTACTAAGTATGCATCAGAATCATAAGTATGCAAATAATGAAACATATCGTCTTTGAATTTTTGAGGCTCTCAATTCAACTGAATGATTTAATATTTTTGTAATGTAACATGCATTACGCGATAACTCCACCAATTATGAATCGATTTTAATGATTCTTTTTTGTTTGGTAGAACATACTTCGGAGGTGGTCCCATATAATTTTTAACGAAATCGATTCAGCGCTTTTTGTAAAAATCAACAAAAACCAAATATGAATATTCTACCTCTACGGGTGAACATTTTAGAGGATGACTGTTGTAGACTTTTAGGGCAGTTGAAATCGGTTTCTATTTATTTTTTACAGCTCTGAATCGCTTGGGAAATTCAAACTAGTAAACACTCGTTACATTTCGTAACGTCTAATGCCACCTACAGCGACGAATTTCAATTTATTTATGCACGGCCATATAAGTCGAAAATAATTCCTTTACCAGCCCAGATCTGGCCATTGTCTCTATAAACGGCATTATATCTTAGAAATGACGTCAGCTATGCAATGCATCAACGATATTAATATTGTAGGGTCACGAGTGCCATAAATGTCACGTTTATTTTGTGTTCTTGCTGTTACAATGTTGTCAAAGTTGACAAGAAATGTTATTCTAGATATAATCTTATTAACAGATTAAATAACTATCAACAAAGGCAATAAGGAGCTTATACCCTACTAAATTATTGGATCTTCACTTTAAATAACTGTATCTCCAATACTAAACTCTCTCTTAGGCACGATCACATCATTTACTTTTTTTTTAATGTACGCACTTGGCTTTCATACACTTGATGGTATGTGACGAAAAGACCGTTGTATGGTCAGCGTGTACCCTCAAGCTAATTAGGCACTGGCTCTGTTACCTACACAACATCACAACAGTATCTACACTAACACTGATGTTCTGCGGCAGACTTAGGTAACGTGGTGGGAAATGCCCTACCGAAAACCAAACCGAGTACCGATAGGTATCCCCACGGTAATAACCCGAGACCTCAGGACTGTTCAGTTTAGTCCAAGCGGTGGCCATGAGGACAAGGAGGCGGTTACTTCCGGCGTGAATCTTACAATTTATTACTAGCAATATAAACAAACATAAAAGCAAAATTATAGATGTAAACCAGCCCAACAACGCAAACGTTAAAGAAGTACTTAAGAGGGTATGCTGGTGTCAAAGCGCCCATACAAACGTAGTCCAGTCATATTTCGAGTATTAAGCTATGAAAATCTATGAAATTTTCAAGACACAATCTAGAAACAAATATCTGTGTCGGTGGTGAGTCTGAATATATACTTCCAGAGTTACAGGGCGTCAAAGAATTGTATTTTACGGTAGTAAAAAGCCCCAACTTTGAACGTGATATACAAGAGTATGAATCAATTTAGAACAATTTTGAAAAACCACCGACATCTGAAATTTCATTAGTATACTGTATTAAAAAAATGGTTACATAATAAACTGTATCCTTCAAATGATCCCTGGACTACGAAACATCCAAATAACGGGTGGATAACTTCGCGTAGTGTATGCTGTCTCACCGTACGCGCTCGGGTAGGATAGGGCTCGGATAGGGACAGCTACAACAATCAAAATTTGAACGCAGCCACGTGGTCTTACCAACAAAGTCTCTTAATTCTCCATCTAAATTGTTATTTTCTTTGTGATCTATGCTATCGACCTCGTCAGCAAAGGTAAGCGGCTCCCGACAAGGGTGAACAGCAGTTGCGCACTGCACGCCGTGTACTGTGTAAGATTAATCGGGTAGCGCCGAACGCAGAAGTCGTGTCGTGTTCCAAATCAAATGACTAACGGAAAATTATTTATTAGGGGTATGCGTACGAGTACAGTACGATTAGGGTAGCGTGGGAGATTAAACTAATGATGCAACGTATACCACTTATCCGAATACGAATATCTGATTCTACTATAGTCATACCTAACGATAGTAAAACATCACTGGAAATAAGACACGCTAAGGAATGTTAATATTTCGGAGTAAATCTTTTATTTTTTTAAACAGTTGCAGTTTTTTGGGTAATAGACGATATTTGCACATATCGCCCGTTTTTGAAAATAACCTCTGTGAGGATACAATGGATTAATGTGTGGGTCGTCAGCTTCCTCATAGAGTTATGAGAATTCTAAGCATGCCAAATTTTAAAGCAATTTAGGAGCAATCAAACTTTAGCATTCATAATTTAGCAGCAACCATAACTCAGTTACAGCGAGCTGTTTTTAGTGTGTCAGCTGGAGACATGGGTCTCCAGCTGACACATGCCAGGAAGGCAAACCAGTCAGGTTAGGGCTTTAAACTATAGTCAGGCATTTAAAGCACAATTACAGCAATGAGAGCCAAAAAAATTGACGATCACATTGATAAACTGTTGGATCTACGAACGAAATACCGTGTGTAAGCTGGCGACCCGTGTCACCAGCTTACACATCTGGATCTTCGTAGTTATTCAAGTTACGATTATGTATTGTACCTCATATTTTAGAGCAAAATAGCAGCGCCAGGCGCCAAAATTTTCGAATCTCTAGTGCTAAAACTGTTTGAGCTACGAGCCGATATGTGTGTGTAAGCTGGTGACATGGGTCGCCAGCTGACACATGTTGTATCTCTGAAACTACATAAGTGAGAACTTCGTTTTAAAGATCAGATGAGACCATACAATAGGAGCGTTCACGAGTCAAAATTTCAAATCTCCTGGCTGTCTAGATTCAAAGTTATAAGCAAAAAACTATTTTCCCGCCAAAAAATTCAAAATAATCGCACGGACGCCGCTGAGCGGGCCGTTGCCGTTCCGTGCGCTACGCTATTACAATAGAGTTTCAACGTAGCCATCATTGTTTTAAGATTCATTTTAACCTGCACTTTCGTATCGATTCAATTGGTATATTGAGCGTGTTAGACCAGGAGCCGACTGAAATAAGCAATGGTATACTACCGATTAACTTCATAGAGAGATTACGAACGATCTTCACCAAATTTGAGGTCTAGCTAGAATCTAACCCTTCACCGTTGGTGCATAATTCAAATCTACTAATTTGACTAATACGGAATCAAGATTTAGTTTAGTAATGAATCAACATATAAGAAATAACACTTTATGGTGTGTGTGATATAACACAATATAAGAGATATATGAAAATAACTAAAAATAAATGTTTGAGAAATCTATATCATGTTTTATTCAATAATTGCTACTGAAAATATACTAAATACCGAGCTCAACAATTATTGATCATATTGATATAAGCTGTATATGTTGCACATATACCTCTTATACTATGTTATATCACATCGTAAAGTGTTATCCCTACTAGTCCCTACTTTCCCTACTAATATTATAAATGCGAAAGTAACTCTGTCTGTCTGTTACACTTTCTCGCTTAAACCTCTCAGCCGATTTTGATGAAATTTGGCACAGACAATCTTTAGACCCTGAGAAAGAACATAGGCTACTTTTTAATGCGAAAAAGGGTTTTGTTGAAAGGGGTTGAAAGGGGGGATGAAAAGTCGTATAGAGGTATCGTTATTTTTAGAGCTAGAAGCTTGAAACTTATTTTTTAGGCTGTTGATTCGATATAAAGTCCATAAAATTAGTTGAATACTAATTCATTTAGGTTTGTTCTCTGTGGTTACGGTTGTCTAAATAGTTTCACACCTCACCGATAGATGGCGCCACCGTCTAGATAAAACGTGATATTGAAATTATTTTACAGCTCTATCTCTTTCAATTGATGAGCTAATCAGATATAGTAAAGCATGAGTCTGTTTGACATCAATGCAATTGCACAGCAATCAACAAGGAATAAAAATAATGCCCCATGAAAATTGGTAAGCGATTAGATTTCAAACAAAGGAAGGATTACGTGTTTCATGGTTATATAATGGGGATGAAATTTTGTATGGGAACTCTGTTGTTTTTGAAGTCAATATCATGAAAATTGATACTCAGTGTTATGAACTAAAAATAAAAATGACGTGTTTTAGCGTTTTTAAAAAATCCCCCAATCCAATCTAATATATTAAATTTTCGTGTCAAGGTGTTTATAGTCGCACTTCTGCGAAACGGCTTGAGCAATTTTTTTGTTTTTTACATATATTTGGTAGGTCTGAGAATGTTGCACTCTCTTGCCCCCGTATTTTGATCGCGACTTTAGAATAATGGTACGTCATCGACAGGAAGTCTCGCGTCAGTTTGATATTTTGTAGTACTACGCCATGTAATTCTCACGGGATAAAACCTAAAGTCCACGCGGGCGAAGCCGCGGGAAGAAGCTAGTTTCTTATATGTTGATTCATTACTAAACTAAATCTTGATTCCGTATTAGTCAAATTAGTAGATTTGAATTATGCACCAACGGTGAAGGGTTAGATTCTAGCTAGACCTCAAATTTGGTGAAGGTCATTCGTAATCTTTCTATGAAGTTAATCGGTAGTATACCATTGCTTATTTCAGTCGGCTCCTGGTCTAACACGCTCAATATACCAATTGAATCCATACGAAAGTGCAGGTTAAAATGAATTTTAAAACAATGATGGCTACGTTGAAACTCTATTGTAATAGCGTAGCGCACGGAACGGCAACGGCCCGCTCAGCGGCGTCCGTGCGATTATTTTGAATTTTTTGGCGGGAAAATAGTTTTTGGCTTATAACTTTGAATCTAGACAGCCAGGAGATTTGAAATTTTGACTCGTGAACGCTCCTATTGTATGGTCTCATCTGATCTTTAAAACGAAGTTCTCACTTATGTAGTTTCAGAGATACAACATGTGTCAGCTGGCGACCCATGTCACCAGCTTACACACACATATCGGCTCGTAGCTCAAACAGTTTTAGCACTAGAGATTCGAAAATTTTGGCGCCTGGCGCTGCTATTTTGCTCTAAAATATGAGGTACAATACATAATCGTAACTTGAATAACTACGAAGATCCAGATGTGTAAGCTGGTGACACGGGTCGCCAGCTTACACACGGTATTTCGTTCGTAGATCCAACAGTTTATCAATGTGATCGTCAATTTTTTTGGCTCTCATTGCTGTAATTGTGCTTTAAATGCCTGACTATAGTTTAAAGCCCTAACCTGACTGGTTTGCCTTCCTGGCATGTGTCAGCTGGAGACCCATGTCTCCAGCTGACACACTAAAAACAGCTCGCTGTAACTGAGTTATGGTTGCTGCTAAATTATGAATGCTAAAGTTTGATTGCTCCTAAATTGCTTTAAAATTTGGCATGCGCAGAATTCTCATAGCTCTATGAGGAAGCTGACGACCCACACATAATGGATTACTACTACAGTGAAAGGTACCGTTTAATGCAACATATTTTTATGTAACGTAATGAAGGGTATTTAACAAACCAAATATAAAAGTTTGATGATATTTGTGTTACAAATATTCGCATCCGTTGCATCACTATATGAAACGAAACAACGTTTTTTATTTTACTTATACTTGGCTTGAGCTTTTTTAGATAAATAAATAGTTAAGCTCTAAGAGAGTGGGCGACATTGTTTAGATTGAAGGTCCACATGATATTTGAATTTCCCAGTCCTTCTCCATACAGCGACAGATACAAACAACCGATTTTAACCTTCACGATGTTCCAATAAAGGTTCAAACAAACGTTCAAAGCATCGTGATTTTAGAGGTAATTATCTAATTTGTCATCCTCTCCCACAAACTGAACTTCACTCTCTCAAGGGAACGGGACTATAGATTCTATAGAATGAAACAACTCTCAGGGCTGTCACCTCAGATAAATTAGACCCTTCGTCCTACTTTTCAAAGGCAGCACAACGGCCTTAGCTACATTCCACAGCAGGTTTACAGCTTTAGGCTTTGCAAACAATTTGACTGTCCAAACATAATCTGTACGTTTTGAGGTCAGAATTTGAATCTGCTAAGTCACATTTAACTTATGAAAACATTTATAGGAGTCTTGAACTATGACTATGGTATGCGAGTTTAGTATGATACGACTTCCACATAAGGTGGATGGTGAAATAAAAATTCCTCCACATGCCTCTCAGCCTTAATAGATACTTAAATTTCCTTTTGCTTTTAGTCTTATTCCTTTTAATAGTTTGTTTGCCCCTTCTGTTAGAGATCTTGACAATTCATTTCTCAATAAAAGACAAACTAAGAATGATAAACTACTGGATGGTATGGTAGTAAACTATTATTATCTTCTCGATTATTCGAAAGTTTTGTTTGGGACTTTGTATGTATGTACTTTATTGTCTAGAACAGATCATAAATACACTATGCATTCACCCGTTTACTATCTTGATTTCTTCTTACCATATTCATAAAAGGGTGGTTTTTTTCCGCTGCTTCGGCTAAGCATTCTGATGCTATCTGCTCCACGGTTACCGACTTAAATGGAGATTTGTGGGCTCACTATCCAGCGATTTTATCGAATGAGTTATTAAGCTGTAATTCTACATAATTTCTGTTAAATATTCCTGATAAAGGATCTCTGGCATGCACAAGCGATTGATTTAAATATGATTCAGCCTTCATGCAAAGTTTAAAATTGGTCTGATCAATTGAAAACATATATATATATATATATATATATCCTTCTCTCAAAAAGTCTGTTAGAGCTTAAGTTTTGTAAGTGTAAAACAATAAAAACAAATTATTCTAATGCAGTAAGAAGCCTTAAATATTACGAGAATTTTGATGAAGACTAAAATCAAAACAAAGTTTTTGAAATCATTTGTAAAAAACGTATAAACGAAATCAGATATAATTTTAATAATCTTTTTAAAATGTCTATAAGCTGGGATGTAGACCCAAAATGGTCAGGCATATAAAAACTACATTTGCAAGTGTAAAAAACCTATCAATAAAGAAGGTAACTAACTGTAACGAGAAACAAGAACCATGAAATTCTCATTAGTTGTAAAACCGATTAACATTTGAACGTAACGGAAACCAAATGGAACTGATAAAGAACCGTGTCAACCAAATGTTAAATTATGAACGAAAAATAAAAATGTGACCCAAACAAAAAGGTGTGAATAGTTATAATCGTTTATTAACAATTCATCGAACGAACCATGTCTAACGTGTAAGAGTTGGAATCGAATTCATAATCATGTGTATTGTTAGTACGAATAGTGTTTGTGCTTAGAATACGTTCCAAATGGATCAAAGGCGGAGCTGTCCTTTGGTCAAGATACATTTATTAATGTTCACAGGGCGTTAATAATATCATTTATTACACTAATGTATCACTGTGTTACAATTAAGTTCAATGTATTTGACCCTGTAGGTGTCTGACATTTCACACTAGTTAAAAGCACAAGCCCAAATTGAAATATAGCTAAATTTGTTACAGTCGAGCTGTTATAGTTAAAGGAGATTGTAAAAAAACGTCCAAGTGCTAGTCGGACTCGCGCACGAAGGGTTCCGTACCATTCCCTGTAAAAACAGCAAAAAAAGACGTTTGCTGTATGGGAGCCCCCTTTAAATATTTGTTTTATTTTACTTTAATTATTTAATTTTTCCAGAGAAGATGTAACTAAATATTCTGTGAATATTTGAAGCGTCTACCTGTTACCATTATCAATTTCGAGCAAAAATAAGCAAAAAATCACGTTTGTTTTATTCTGCTTTTTAGAATTTGTTGTTATAGCGGCAACAGAAATACATAATCTGTGAAAATTTCAACGGTCTAACTATCACGGTTCATGAGATACAGCCTGGTGACAAACAGACGGACAGCGAAGTCTTAGTAATAGGGTACCGTTGGTTACCTTTTGGGTACAGAACCATAAAAAAGTTTATTTTGCACATTTATGGCAAACATCTGCTTGGAAAGTCTATTGTGAATTTATAAAGCTAAGCAATCAGGATTTTTTAAGAATTTAGATTTTCCATAACATTCAAAATGAGGCGTGAGCACTCTTTAATCTTTCGAAATAAACATTCATGTTAATCCTTGGCAATTAATTCATCCTTGACAATTATTGTAAGTGTCTTTTCGAGCCGAAGCGAACTGTCATTTTAATTGATCATTATAATAACATGTCAAATTGATTACCGTCCACTTGGATTAATCTGTGCCTATTCAAATCTAATGATTTGACAAGGCCCGAACCAGCCGGACGCGTCAAAATGTCGGCTCCATTAAAGCATGTCTGAATTTTAAAGGATGAGACAACATTTGATTTGAAAACGGAACAGAAATTGTCAGAGTTAAATTGATGATGTATCAATAGAGTACAAGTACAATGGTAATGGTTTATTCTCTTAATTAATGAATTTGCAATACAATTGTTTTCCTTTTCGAAGAATTTGCAATACATTGATATCTTCCTAATTTTTTGAGGCTTATGATGATGATTTGTCAATAGTTTTATAGAATAGAATTAGAATATGACCACCCCATGTGGAGGAGATGGGCAGCAGCATCGACCTATGTAACATCAACATCTAACTGCGATCACCAATCCGCCTGCCAAGCATATCGATCATGGCAAATGCTCAACTGTTGGTGTCCAACTTTTGACTCGTACATACTACGAGTATTAAGATGATTTTACAATACATAGTGAGAAAAAGCCAATCCTTTACTAATGCTAATAATGCATGAATTGCTCTAGTGACAGTGGCAAACGTCGTCTTATGTAAATGTGTAAGTTTGGTCGTTTGTGACCCAATCACGCATAAACTGATGAACCGATTCGAATGAAAATTGACAATAGTTTTCGGTCTGGATTAACACACAGGAATTCCTTTTAGAATGATTATTTCTATAGGTAAACTAACTCTAACGCAGACGAAATACTTGCAATAAAATTCAGCGATAATTCCAATATTTTCAACCGATTTTAAAAAAGGAGGAGGTTCTCAATTCCACTGTATGTTTTTAATGTTTGTTACGCGATAACTCCGCCACTTGTGAACCGATTTTTATGATTCTTTCTTTGTTTGGTAGAGCAGACTTCAGAGGTGGTTCCATATAAATTTTATTGAAATTGATTGACTGCTTTTTGATAAAATATGTACCCAGATAATTTTACCTCTAAGGGTTAAAATTTTTAAGGCAGTTGAAGTCGGTTTTTATTTATTTTTGAACGCGTTAAAATATTATTTCTATTCTCCCTTGTTTCCACACTAGACTGCATAAAAGCTTTATCCTCGACTTCACCGTTTGTTGCAACTTCTATACAATTAACTAGCTCCAGTGCATTTACGAGAAGCCTTATTTCATGTGTAATGCCTTTTACTTCCTGCTAACCCCTTCATTAGGTACTTATCCTAGGGTATCCTTTAATTGGTTCAGCACATTGCTAGAAAATAAATTGTAGGTTGCTGTAATAGTGAGGACATTAATCTTCAAGGGTATTTTTATAACCGTGCAGAATAATCTCCGCAATTTTTAATATGGAAGTCAATCTAAGGGCAATCAAACCCGGGTTGATGATCGAAAATATGCATCTCACGCGTTCGTGGTGATGTTAACGCGACTTGGGGATTATGGTAAATAGCTTCATGAAAAACCTTGCGATCTATGATGGAGGTTCATTGTGAACAGTTTACTTATGTGCTTGATGAAGTGATGAGACTAAGGCTTGTTCTAATCGCAAGCATTTGTTTGCTTAATATAGAACGGCTTCAGTGGCTTAATGGCTACACGCTTGCACCTACAATCCGGAGGTACCGAGTTCGATTCCCAGTGGGGTGGTAAGACATTTTCTATGTCAGCCTAACTAGCTACCACTATGTTACCTAAGTCTGCCGCCAAATAGTAGTGTTAATAGAACTGTTGTGTTCCAGTATGAAAGGTAGCAGAGTCAACGCCTCAGTAGGTTGAGGCTTCTGGGTGAGCAAGCCCAACGGCCTTATCGTCACTTGCCATGAGGTGAGATGAAGGCCAAGTGCAAACCCATCATAAAATGTTTTAAAGATGCTTGCTGGTCATCTCAACGTTGCCACTACTGGTGAAAGTTCGTGTTCGAATGCGAGCTTACGAGTATAATGTTCGGTTCAACATATTGACCGCTCGAATATGCGGGTGGAGCACAGACATACGAATTGTACATATGTTTATGTGTACATATATAAATGTCTGTGGGGTAGAAAATTTACATGTGAATGTTAGCAGTACCTACTCAACGAATAATCTACAATTTAAGAGGTGTTAAAGAGTTTCCTGTCAACGTCATAGTTCTAGCAATACAAACATCACTATCTGCAGGGCTGGATCATCACTCTAAATTATACCTAAACTAGTGTTTTATAAGCAAATCCGTCCGAGTGGACTTCAAAATAATCCCACGGGAACTACTGGTTTAATCAGGATAAAATGTAGCCTACGACCTTTTCCGGCCCTTCAACTATCGCTATACCAAAACTCGAGAAAAAGGACAAAAAACTTTTGAACACACATAACGATCTTTAGACGATCTAAAGACCATTTTTTTGGTAAAACAGCGTGTGTTTGAATAGCGATATTATTCGACTAGAGGTCGGTAAACTTTGAGTAAATAAAAAGCTTGGAACATACCATGATTAGCCCATCATTTTACCATCAACAGAACCGTAACACTATAACTTTGCACAAACGACAACCGTTTTAAATCTGATCCAAAAAACACCGTGGTGTTTGTCAAATTTCTCGGTTGAACGGCCAAACGGAATGGATTAGCTTCGCAATCGGTTTACCTATAAATATCCCAGAGTAGAAATTATAAAGGTTAAACAGTCGATAAAAAATGTTTCAGTTGCTTTGCTTATATATTGGGGTTTATTTTTATAAACGAATTTTACTTAGTCACCAAAGTAATTAAATTTAATAGAGTTATTAGAATTTTCCGTGTTATTCTATTAAAACTCTTATCATCAGGTAGTTTAAACGAGTGGTAATAGACTACACGACACCAAATGAGATTGGTGTTAAATTGTATTTTAAACCATAAAGAGCATTATAAAACTCCTATAAAATTTAAAATATCTAATATTATTCAGTTTTTTTCTGGACTCACAGCTTATAAAGCCCGCAAAAATAAAACTTACTTAAATTAAGTTTTGTATTTTACGTTTTGCTTTGTAATTTCAATGTGAAGATTTTTTAATAAGGGAGCGGTCACATAAAAACGTTATATTACGAGATAACTCAAATATTGTTAAAAGTGTCATACATTTTCAACTTCAATGCCTAGCCGTGACGTCACGCCTAGGTACCGATTTGTATGGAGCGTTTTTGCACCACGTGACTAGAATCACTTTCCGACGGGCTATATTACGAAAACTAATCGTAACGAAAAATCATTTACTAGGCTATTTATCTTTGCATACGGTCTCTCGAATGAGGGAATAATATATTTTTAGCCTTCATCCCTATTTAGTAGTTCTCAAGTATACAACAATCACAACACAAACAAACAAGCATTTGATCAAAATTAGCGCCATTGATCCGCCGTTTTCATTTCCGCTTAGACTAATGGTATCGCTTTTTCCTTAAATACTAATAAATAATAATAAAAGGCTCTTAATAATTTTAGCAGGCTTTCGTGTTTGTATTCCCTCATATCGCGTAAACCGCTCAACCTATTTTGACAAATGAGGTGTCATTGAAAACTTCGGTTTTAGATATGGCAGCTTGTATGTAACGGACAAAAAGTGCCATTGGTAGAAAATATCTAAAAAAAAATAAGTTTTTAAATTTCTTTCTGTTCCTTATCCTTTCTAGAAAACATCTTCTCTCCACACCAATGTGTCTATGCTTAGTTGCCTTCTACACCCCTACTACAAAGATTCTAAAGTCACAGGAACCATTATGTCGTCAAAAAAAGCAATTCAGGCTTCTTATTGTACCTTTATTTGTATAAAAGTACAATGAGATAAGTATTCTACTGTATATAATTGTTATCTAGAACAAACAAGCATAGGCTTGTTTCATTTCCAATTGTATTACAATACAACAATAATTCCTAATTTCAATTGTATTTTTGTTTCTTAGTGTTGTTTATAATTTCTGTAGTAAAATACATAATCTAGGGTTTTACTTGTGAATTTGTTTTGGTGTGGTGTTGAAACTTTTTCAACAGACAAAATAACATACATAAATAGTCAATAGCAAATTCAAATAATTATGTCCATTGATGATATTGGGTAGGTACTAATCAAGTGCTATTCAGGCTACGAAGCTCGCAGGTGCCTGTCAGCCCATTAGCAAAGGTCAAATTAAAAATAAGTTTTTCAAACACCTGTCGAAAATAAATAATAGTACTCGTATGCATGTGGTTTTACATTATTGTATAAGAGTACTGTATAGGTACTCGAATTGGTCAGAGGGAGAGCTTTTTCTATGTACGTCTGGCTAGCTACCATGTTACCTTTGTCTGTCGCCAAACAGCAGTGTTAATAGCACTGTTGTTTTCCTGTTATGAAAGGTCCTGGCTCGTGCTTCATTAGCTTAAATTGTCAAATTTATAATCAAAAATAAACATAATTAAACGCACTAGCTAATTTATATAAGAATGAGGTACTCCATTTTTTTTAAAAAATATTGTCACGGAGCTGCTCGAAAAGTCCAGAGATAAAGAAAAGGGAGAGGTGTATCCATCTATCCCCTTCGTGTCGGATATTGACAAATGACGTAGAAAGCTCTCGAATACTCGCATAAGGATTGTCATGTGCGAAAGGGAGAGAAATTCATCTATCTCCTTCGTGTCGAATAATCTCCAATGTTCCTGAAAATTCTAGACTGAAGGATCTAGAAACACTACGGGGTATATATGTATAGGCGCGAGCCGAGCGTCGAGTTCAGTTCAGAGTTTGAGTTGAATTCACAGCGATAAAAAGTGAAGAAACGAAAACCGGAAGAAATTGTAGAGCGAAAGTACAGTCGAAGTGGAAAAGTGTTAGTGTACTAGTGTGTCACGTGGAGTCATTATAGACAGATCGGCGTCAGAAGTGCTCAAAGGACTCTGTACGTGGAATCCAGCAACGGACTCAGTGCAGACGACCCGGAACTAGTGAGACAGGGACGTACTCTGTTTGGGGGACCCGTGAGTTTGAAGATTAGTGTGTGGACTTGTGTTACCAATAAACTCCGGAACTTTGGAGTCGTGTTTCTCTTCAATCCAAACGAACCTCAGAGAGCTCGTAACATTTGGTGTCAGAAGTGGGATAGATGGATACACCTCTCCCTTTTCTTTATCTCTGGACTTTTCGAGCAGCTCCGTGCCACTAGAATTCAACTCAAACTCTGAACTGAACTCGACGCTCGGCTCGCGCCTATAACCCCGTAGTGTTTCTAGATCCTTCAGTCTAGAATTTTCAGGAACATTGGAGATTATTCGACACGAAGGAGATAGATGAATTGCTCTCCCTTTCGCACATGACAATCCTTATGCGAGTATTCGAGAGCTTTCTACGTCATTTGTCAATATCCGACACGACGGGGATAGATGGATACACCTCTCCCTTTTCTTTATCTCTGGACTTTTCGAGCAGCTCCGTGACAATATACAACAAGAAAACTCAAAATAGAACCAATTTCACATTTAAAACCAAAATGATTAAATAAAACATGGTCTGATATCTTAATGACTTTTAAATACATTATGCAAAAACATAATTAATGTTAATTAATTGGTTTATTTCATAGGCAAATAATATATTAGTAATTATTTTGTTATTAAAAGAGGAAACTAATGAAATAATGTATCTATAGACAAATTTATATATTCCAACAAAATTCGTTATTGATTTCAATTATTTGCATTCAAGAAACAATCAATCAATGAAAATTAATTAAACCTCATTGCATAAAATACTTTGTCATTACTCACTACAGTACTTTTTCTATCGTTCACTTGGCTTGTAATAATGCGGTTGCAAAATTTCAATGAAAACAACAACTTGGCTCTCATTTTCTTCACCCTTATTGTAGCTTATTAGTAAAAATTTAATTAGATAAATCATTTTTGACACACTTTTTACACTCTCTGTACCAGAGTAGGCCTGAGCCCCTGCAGTGGGGACGTATTTAGGCTGTTGATGATGATTTTTTGACTGAATAAATTTTAGTAATAATAAAAAATCCACTGCTTGACATAAACCTCGGCCATAAATCTCCATGTTGAACATTAATTAGGGGCTGACATTAATGTTGCCACAATCACCTCACTTGGGATTGGCAGGCGGATTGGTGATCGCAGTAAGAGGTTGTTGCATAGGTAGATGATGCTGCCCATTTCCCGAATATTTTTAATATTTTTCCTTAGTCGCCTTTTACGACACCTGCGAGACGACAAATGGTGGGGTTGTGGTGCACAAAAGGGAGCGCTCAAGCAAAAGCCGTAGGTGCTAAAACATAACTTCCAAAGTTTCGCAAGTTAAAAACGTCCAGCAGGTTTTGTGTGCGGGTGCTGTTTTATGACGTCACCGAATAATAGATAGATACTCTAGTCAAATTATAATGTATTTTACGTATTTGAGAAACCAAATTCGTATAAGTTTTAAAAATAAATAAAACTGCATGATGTAAATACTGTCAAAAAGTACCTGTCAACTAACTACCCTACTTATAAACGTACAGATCGAAGGGTATGTGTGTCGAACTTACTTTAAATAGGTTGGGTTGTCTAGAGGTCCACACCACACCTGCCCGTGTCCGGGTCCGGAGGCTGCGTCGGCGTCCCTCCTGGAATGCGACACCTGTGACCACAACCACTCACAGTACCACAACTATCACTTTGCAAGTTTACATTAAATCCAGCTTCGAATATCCGTTCCTTTTTTAGTGACGCACCTTAAATAACGTTCCAGATACGCGTTATTTTTTCTTGAAGGAATTTCGTAAAAAAGTTTCGCGCCCGCAAAAGTCAAAAAATATACAGCCTACTTGCCGACACCGAGGAGAACGGCGAGCGAACTCCAACTGACGGAATGGCCGAGAGAGGGGGACACACGAGAGAGGGGGTCGACACGACAGAGATGCGATAGCAGCGCCGCCACACCTGTCGGTGCTCGGGCGTACGTAACTCTTGCAGACAAGCAATGAAGCGAACAACATTCGTTTCTCTGATTATGCAACTCCATAAAGTTTAACCGGGTGCGGGCAGGAAGAAATGTCTTGACGAGAATTATGCTTTTATAAAACCAGAATGATTGAAATTCTTTGTAATGGTACGGATAGTGGTATACAGTGGGTAACCACTGTCGCAATAATTTAAAGACATAACATGACAGTTTCTGAATAAATATGCCAGCGTTTTAAATGTAGATGATGCGGCAGTCTGTTTGTGAACTTTTCAATCATCATCAACAGCCTATATACGTCCCAACTGTAGGGGCTCAGGCCTACTCTTCTACAGAGAGTGTATGGGCCGTAGTCCACCACGCGGGTCCAGTACGGATTGGCGGACTTCACATGCCTGTTCAAGACATGCAGGTTTCCTCACGATGGTTTCCTTCACCGTTAAGCAATCGGATAATATACTTGAAATGAAAAACAACTCATAGGTACACGGCTGGATTCGAACCCGGAACGCTCATATTGAGACTCCGCGCCTTATACACTGCGCCATCAACGCTTGTGAACTTTTACCAACATCTTATTGCGATAATTAAACTTCTTGCCGAGCAGGTTTATTAAAGTGGTAATAATATTGTGCCTATGCTAATTAATAGACTATTCCAGCACTTTAGCTAACTAAATACACTTTAAACGATTACAAACGACTTTACATTGCTATCCCTTGTTTTTAGACGAAGGAGAAAACGGTCTTTCCATTAGAACCTTTTAGTACTTTGGTATCGGACCTGTAGTATGCATTATTAATATCTAATCTATGCCCGTAGATTGGGGCAGGCTGTAGGCGGTTGGGGGAGGATATAGATGTATTAGGTCCTATAATTCAAAATATTTTCACAGCACGTTCGTATGTCAGGTCTTAAAATCTTCCTGTGAGTAGTAAGTACAAAAGTCAGTGCAATTTGACGTATTTTAAATGATAAGTTTATACCTTAATGACTTTTGCTTTATTTATTTATTTCCTGTAGCAAATGAATTATTTTATGAATTATTTATTATTTATTTAAACATCAAACTAAATTAATGATTTATTTACATCAATTTATTATTCAGAATATAGACGTGTGACAAATTTCCAGACTTGGTTCAACAAAAATCTCATAGATGGCGCTGCCCATAGACATACAAAGTATGTGAACTTTTGAACGATAGGTAACCATAAACCTGTTGCTGTGTTGATGTGCTCAAAAAGTGATACGTTTTGTAACAGTTTGACGTGCTAAAAGTTCGTGATTTCAGAAGGTTGTCTGAAATACACAAGGCAAGCGTGCGTTTTTCTTATTAATAACTTCCATAAAAGTGTAAAAGAAAAACATTGTATTGTTTTATAATTTAATTCATATTACGTGCCTTTATGAATTAATTTTATTATTGTGTCTCATACTGTACTTAAATCTTTGAGTAAGAAAACAGAAAGTACAATTCTTATAGAAAATATTGCGTTTCTACGTTAATTACAGGTGTATGGCACAATCTATAATACAAAATATACAGGATTACAGACTAATTTTATTATTCTAATATCACTTTAGTTAATGATATAGCTGGTGATGAAGTTGTGTCAGTGTGACGGCGATCAGCATAAAAAGATGGCCAATTATACCTGCAAGCAAAAAACACAATATTGTTAACAGCACAAAATCTAACGCTGAACATGATGCTCTTAAATTGAATACAATGAACCGTGTTCGAATGCGTTGATGAGCATTTTGCAGAAGAATGGGTTAAAGTATTACGTCCGTGGTACATACACAAGTGGATCATTATTGTCATCAGTCTGAAAACGTCCACTGCTAAACATAAACCTTCCAAAAGGTGCGCCAAAAGGTCCCGCGGCGCTTGCATCCATTGGGCCCCTCAACCGCTACTATAGCCAAGTCAAGCCAACGAAACCAAAATAGTAAGTTTTTGTACAACATTGAAACCAAATTCTAGACACTTACACACAGAATTTGAAGCTTCATCTTGCATTGGCGACCGATATTCATCAGTAATTTCTAAAAACTGATAAATTGCCTTAAAGCCAGTGCCATCCAACCTATCGTTTGACCTAAAGGTAACTTTAAAAAAGTTCCTTTCAGACTCAACATGAAATTCCTTCATCTGACCGCAGTATCTGCCGAATCTATTGTCTTCAGTCATGTGGTTCGAGAATTCTACGTAGTCGCTAGCGGACACGGCTTCGCATCTGAAACAGATATCATCAAGTAAATAAATAATATTCTTTACTCATATGGGAATAGATACCAAAGGGAAAGCATAATACTTATGTAATTTTAACCTGATATGATAATTCAAACGGTTCATTATCGGATGTATAATTAACTACAGTCAACAGTCAATGATTAATTAAAATATATTAAATAGTTATAATAGTAATAATAATATAATTGTTGTTCTTGTTACATGGGTAGATAGTGCTGCTAATCATTTAATATTTTGCATCTTAGTACCCTTTTACTCCCCCGCGAAATGATGTGGAGTGGCCCTACTCTAAGTTCAATTTTCACGTGGATAGCCTAAAGAAGTCAAAACCGTCGACGAAAGCAATCTGAAAAGCGTCGGAATTACAAATAAACCCGAAGTGTGAATATTACCCTCGTTATTTACTATAAAGGTCTACGGGGCTCAATTGTCTGAGCGTTGGACTCAGTCACGCAACACACGCCATAGATCTCGGGTTCAATTCCCGGCGAAGATATTGTTGAATATCATTTTCCACAGTTTGTATAGGACATTGCAATTGCAGTTTGAATCACCTGATTGTCTGAAAAATAAGATGATCCCATGCTTTGGATGGTACGTTAAGCCGTTGGTCTCAATTTTACTAGCTACGACAGGAAGTAGCTACATGGCCCATTCTAAAGGCCTATGGCTACTCAGCGACTCTGACAGAGTTTGTGAGTTCGGTCGTTACTACTTTTTCGATTGGTACAAAAAGTAGTCTATGTTCTTTCCCAGACCTTAAATCCGGTCCGTCCGTTACGACGTAAAAGTAGAACAAACCAACAAATAAACTTTAGCTTTTACAATATTCGTATGGATATGAATTCATGTATCTTTGAGGAACAACGAGATAGGTGTTTTAACGTACGGTAGAACTCCTTCAACATCAAAATTTGTAAAGTGAAGATGAACTTTCTCAGTCTCGCCACCATGGAAGAAATATGTGCACTCCGTGTCACGCGGGTATGGCCCTGGAGAGTTTGGTGACGCAAAAGTGCCATTTCGTGACTCGCTGCTGTTATATACAAATGCGCAAGGAAATTCCTTCAGCTGCCTTCCCGAGGTAATTCCGAAATCTGAAAATAGAAAAAGCTCATTTACTAAAAAATTATTACAAAACTTACAAAAAAATTGAATAAATTCATGACTTTTTCAGATTACAGTTTTGGTTATGTGTGCTCCAGACGTAAGTAAACCTACGATAATTTCTTGACTGAAATAGACTAAACAAAAAATTGATATAATATTCGAAATAAATCGTTTTCCTTTGTTTAAAATGATTCATGTGTTTGAGACACGAGGCACATGTGATAACTAAGTTCATCCATTAACTTACGTATCCAATTCTAATAAATAATACTAACTTTCTACAAACGAATATGATATTTTAAATCCTCTCGAGTATCTTGACGAATGTGTTCCCCTGAACTCAAGCATTAGTTTCGGCCCATTCGACATAATTGGCTTGGGCAGGTCTACACCACAAAATGTATCCACTTTTTCTAGTCGCCCGTCGACATTAACGAACGCTTGTAGTGAATCTACGTTTGTACAACTGAAACAAAAACAATTTCACATCACAAAATAATCAGAATTACTATCTAAAAACGACACTGAAACATTTCTATTAGTTTGACTATTAAATGGCAAATAATTATTGATTAACATTTGAATGTAAAGTGATTTTCTTTGGGTTGATAAAGTCAGCGTGCATGTATTTGTGGAATTTTTGTGTGTGTACTAATTCGAAGGTAGTTTTACCTATAAGGCCAATAATAGACGGAAGTAGAAATTTGGTTTAGGGTTTAGAAGTATTTTGACCATAGTAGCATACTACATTATGTAGGTATGTTTATGGTCTATGACTTCGTCAAAGGAGATGCTTGTAATCAGAGAGGTTTTTAATCAAAAATTAAAAGACTAACAGACATTAAATCGTTGCCTTTTCAAATTAAATCATGGAAACTTTATTGAAAATGAAAGAATGTTTATTGAATTCGTTACTACATTGAGTTTCCTAGAGTATTTGGAAAGAGAACTTAACGCCATGTCACTAGGTTTTCTATATCCTAGTCGCCTTGTCTACCGTTGTCCCGACTAGGACATTTGAATATAAAAGGTGGTCAACCAGAAAGAAGCCTCTAGTTAAGGCGCTGAAAATTTAGTCATTCACTAACTGAACACAGAAGTGCTATTAATATTGCTGTATGGCGGCAGCTTTAGATAACGTAGTAATAGTGGTATTAGGAATATCCCGGTGACCTCCAGATTGTAAGTTTAACCGTGTAGTGTAGTCATTTGTCAATTGATTGGCGGTTGAATCGAATTTATTTATGTTTTTATTTGTTTGATTGCATAATTTAAGAGTGTTAAGAATGAGTAAGAGTTTTACAATAAATAGACGCAGGAAAAAATACTTACTCTAAAGATCCGTCTGTAGATTTATATAAAAAGAAATCTTGAAATATTAATCTAACTCTTTCTTTCCCTCTGCCAAAAAATTCGTAGTGACAGTGGGTATTCGGAGGGTAAGGCGAGGGGTAGTGAGGCGAAGTAAGAGTCCCATGCTTTGTGCCGTCGCTGCTGAACTCCTGGTGACACGAAGATGCTGTAAACAGAAAAAAACTTATTTATCTGTTACTGTCTCGGTATCAATTTTGTTATACATTTTTAATGTTATAGGGGATTGAGTAATGCATATTACATGGTTTCCACTTTAGAATACAATTACTCCCTAAGATCTTAGAGTCTTTTCGTGGAGGTCTACTTGCATGATTAATGTGAATCTACAAATATTATTATCATCTTTATAAGCCTTGTTCGATGTTGAAGTGATCTATTATTTACGCCATCTTCATACTCTCCTTTATTCGTTACGTTACTACATAAGTTATATTTACGTTATTTTTAATCGATAGCAACCATTTTTTACCTACGCATGCGCAATAAAGACTTGAAAATGGGGCGGGACGGGAAGTTGCGTTGCGCAGCAGTCTTTAGTTAAAACCCAATCCCTACCCAACCCTATCCGAATAAAAAACCTCATCAAGTTTATTTTCTAAGAATGTGATTGTTGAATTAAACATTGAAAACTTTAGTTTCATAGTTTAAAATGAATTTAAAATAACAAACAATATAGCGCATTCTGTAACTCGTCGAGTGCTGCAACGTCCCTACAGAACAGTTACTAGTGTTTCATCTCTACTTATGTCACAGTGACATTCAATCAAGTGACATTTCTACAGGTGTCTGTATTAAATTCTGTTTTGCTTATTTTACAGCTAATATACAAATTTGAATCAAACATATGGATGAAAAATTATTTTGGTTGTGTGTAATACCAATAAATAGACCTACAAGCTTTTACTAACCTATGTTTCGATCGTTTTGCTTCGATAAACTTAACATTTTTCTTCACTAAAAACATGACGGATTTTACGCCTTTTTTCGTTGACCGGGCTAAAGGAGGACGAGCCTCGTGTAAAGCATGTAAAGGGAATTGTCCCGGTGGTGAGTTACGTATCGCTAAAGTAGTGCCTAGTCCGTATGGCGAGCAGCAACAAATGAAACAATGGCACCACATAGATTGCTTTATGAACATTCTTCTAAAGCAACGGCCAACTACAAAACGCATAGAATCCATAGACGATATTGGAAACTGGCAAACCCTGTCGAAGCAAGACCAAGATTTCATTTTAAAGAAGATAAACGAAATGGAAAAGCTTTATGCTGAGAAAAACAGTGGTAAATACATAGCCAAAGTTATCACAAATGAATCTCCTTTTCACAAGAATTTGAATAATTCTGCTTCAACTTCTAGCAGTACAAATGTGACTGTCAGTCCCAGTAAGGAAGATTTGAATATAGAAGACAATAAATTTTCTATGCTACATACATTATGTAAGAAAATTTCCAGAGTAGATGCTTACACGGATAAAACTGACGTTGTAAACAATTTCTTCAGAAAAGGAACAGACGATGACAGTTTTAAAGGAGACCTTGCATTGTGGTGCAAATTATTACTACCTCAAGTTTCTAAAAGGGTTTACAACTTAAAAAGTAAACAACTTGTGAAATTGTTTTCAAGGATATTTAATTTAGACCATGATGATATGCTCACTCATTTAGAACAGGGAGATGTTGCAGACACAATAAAACATTTCTTTTCAAAGTCAAAAACTGTGAAACCTGCTTCAGAAAGCACCTTGACTATACATAACATAGAGAACTTTCTTGAAGACCTTTCAAAGCTAACAAAGGAAGAAGAACAAATATACCACTTCAAAAAAATTGTTAAGAAATGCACTTTAGATGATTTAAAAATGGTGATACGACTAATTAAAGGTGACTTACGAATAAACGCAGGTCCAAAGCATATTCTAGAAGGGGTACACCCTGATGCTTACAGTAATTTCCAGACGTCACGGGACTTAAACATGGTTTTGGAAAGAGTTTTAGCTAAGGGTAGTGGAGTCAAACATAAAGACGCTTCCCAAAAAACTGTCCAAGCAAAACTAGTCCTCATGACACCTGTGCTGCCAATGTTGGCGGAAGCATGCAAATCTGTTGAAATGGCCATGAAGAAGTGCCCAAATGGAATGTTCTCTGAAATTAAATATGACGGTGAAAGAGTGCAAGTGCATAAAAAAGGAAATGAATTTAAATATTTCTCTAGAGCCTTAAAGCCTGTAATGGCTCATAAAGTCAGTCATTTTAAAGATTACCTACCTCAAGCATTTCCCAAAGGTGTAGATTTAATTTTAGATGCAGAAGTGTTAATGGTGGACGTGAATACAGGTAAACCATTACCATTTGGAACTCTGGGTAAACATAAACAATCCGAATTCAAAGATGCTCAGGTCTGTCTCTTCGTTTTTGATTGTCTTTATTATAATGGGCAAGTGCTCATTGATACTCCAATCAGAAAGAGACGACAGATATTGCATGACAACATGGTGGAAGTTAAGAATCATGTTATGTTTTCTGAACAGCAGTTGATTGAGAAGCCGGCTGATTTGGCAAAAATGATTGCAGAGGTGTGTATTTCTTACATAACATTTTAGAAAGTTGTTCAGTCTATTTCCTTTTATTTTATATTCATTTAACCATCTCCATATCCTCATGGCTACATGCTTGGACTTACAATACCGAGGTTTCGGGTTCAATTCCCAGTAGGGATATCTATCGGTACACAGTTTGGTTGGTAGTAGGGCATTTTATATGTCAACCTAGCCAGCTAACACCATGTTACTTAAGTATGCTGGCTAGCCGCTTTCATTATGATATCTAAATCTTGTGCTAAATGACAGTATTAATATAATTTCTATATTTTATCAACCTAACATAGCCAGTGCCTTTTGAATTGATGCTTCTGGGTGAACAGTCCTCTATCCTATGACCTTTTCAAACTTCTCAAAATTTACAATCAAGTGAAATGAATACCAAGTGCATACAACTTGTGGAAAACAAATGGCATATGTTGTTTTCGAAAAATAAATATTATAGATATTTTTTAATGTGAACAATCATGTCTCTTAATTCCAGGTTCTACAACTAGGCTTAGAAGGTCTTGTTCTAAAAGACCTAGAGTCAACTTATGAGCCGGGTAAGAGACACTGGTTGAAAGTGAAGAAGGACTATTTGTTTGATGGAGCAATGGCAGATACAGCTGATCTGGTGGTTCTTGGAGCTTGGTTCGGTAAGTACATATGAGAAATGTTTAGCCAAGATCGTAGAATGTGACAGTAGAATATGGAAGTCGTCGCGAAAAGGCAGTCTCTGAAAACTTACTCTTTATGGAGACAGGCGTGAACTTACCTCCATCTTTACCTACATGGGAAGTAGTATTTTTTAAAAATTGCACAACTCATAGTGGACTTTGTTATCAAAGATCAACCAAATAACTCTTAATATAACTTGTCATTCAAAAATAAAAAGTAAATTTCATTGGCTAAATCAAAGCCCAGCAAGCCAGGTAGACATAAAATGCACCACACCAACCAAATTTCTCCGTGTAGTTCATTGTCATACCTAATTTTATTTATCAACTTCCATAAATTACTATGACGAGCTGCAGTGTATATTATTTGCACATTCTGTCGTCTCCCGCCACTTATCAATGTTTAACGATAGTGCTGGCAAATGGCAGTCATATTCAGTCGGTTGTCTTGTAAGGTAATGAAATGGTGTCTGTGCTGGTAACACAATAATATTTGTATACGTACACATTGGAAATTGAACTGTCTGTGTAGTGTGAGTCTGGATTGTCACTAGGATAAAGAGGAGCTTTGCAGTTGGAGCAGATCTGGCCTCACGTTTTACTTTGCCAAACAATATATTTCCATTAACATGACCAAAAAGATAAGAAAAGATCGTGATTTGAGTTTGACTTGTTTTAAAATAAATTTTCAATCCTGATTCGTTGATTGTGGATTAATTTGACTTTGACATAACATTTATTTTAGTTAATCCCTCTGTTAACAATTCCAGGTACAGGACGGAAAGGTGGCATGATGTCAGTATTTCTAATGGGATGTTTGGATAAACGTCGCAACCGCTGGGTAACTGTCACAAAAGTCCACACCGGCCACGATGACAGCACTTTAGAAAGGCTGCAGAAGGAACTAGGACCTCTTATGGTGAAGATATCACAAGAATATTCCAGGGTGCCATCGTGGTTGGACTGCAATAAGGGGATGGTTCCAGATTTTATTGCTGCTGACCCAAAAAATCAACCTGTTTGGGAGATAACTGGTAAGGCTAATCTGATGAAGGCTCAATGTTAAGTTATTGGCCTATGTTACCCTGGTTATTTTTGTAGCCGATATAAGGATTTTATAAAGGTTTTAAATAGTTCCATTTCAAATTGAAAACTATGGCTTTATCATTGGTGACAATTCATCATCATCGACAGCACATATGTCAACTCATTTAAAAATAGACTGGGCAAAAAAAAAACTTTGCAAGAGTATGAAGTGGAGAATAGCTGGATGCAGGCAATATCAGCTGCTTCACCTGCCTGCCTAATTAACAAACAATAATAGTACATATGTCCCCACTGCAGGAGCTCAGGCCTACTATCCAACAGAGAGTGTATGGGACATAGTCCACCAAGTGGGCTCAGAGAAGATTGTTACACTTGACATACACCTTTGAATTTCTTCTCAGGAGTGTGCAGGTTCCCTCACGATTTTTTCCGTCACTGAAAAGCCAATGGTAATGATTTTATCATTCGTACATAAATTCCAAATAACAAATTGGAACTCATTGGTGCGAGCCAGGATCGAACCCAGCCCTCTATTGTTTAAGGAATGACGCTCTACCCAACTGAGCTACCATGGCTATATGGTAACAATTGTTGGGTTAAAACTGTAATATTTTTCCCTCCACCATGATCAACAACAGATTCGCAGAATTGAGTTTTCTGCAGTAGCCTTAAACTTCTAAAAACTAAGTAGGTTATTAAGGATTCATTGTGATCATTCATCTCACCTGATGATAAGGCCGTTGGATGGCCGATGGCAGAAGCTTCAAGCTAATAGGGCGCTGGCTCTGCTACCTTTTATACCGGAACACAACAGTGCTTTTTGGCGGCAGACTTAGGTACCATGATGGTAGCTACCCAGGTGGACATAGAAAATGCGCTGCTACGAACCAAATCTAGTACCGATAGGTAGCCCCACTGGGGAATTAAACTCGGGACTTCCCTGGGATTGTTATTGCAAGCGTGTATCCATTAGGTTAACGTATTTAAAAAACGGTATCATGACTAATTTACAATACTAAATTTAATTTTTCTCATTTCAGGCACGGAATTAACAAAAGCAAATCTACATACAGCCGACGGCATATCGGTGCGGTTTCCAAGAGTAACTAGGATTAGAGACGACAAGGATTGGGAAACAGCAACGAATTTAGATGAGTTAAAACACCTTTACAAGACATCCAAGGAGAAGACCGACGTTTCTCTCTTGAATAAGCTGGCAACCGCTGCTGAGTCCGATGAACCTCCCAAAAAGAAGGTCAAAGAAAGTCCAAAGAAAGACAAGCTGAAAGTAGGAAAAATAGATGATTTCTTCAATAAAAGCTCTGCGTCAAAGGTAAAGAAAAACGTTGATTTAAATAATACAAGTTCGTCTGATACTTCAAATAAGAACAAGCATTTAGATAAGTCCAAATCACCTGATACTGTTCCTAAGACAAATGGAGTTAAAAAAGAGGGTAAAAAGGATTCTCCATCAAGAACAAAGAGAAAGAATTATTTAGACAGTTCAAGCTCTCCAGAATATAAAAGCAAATCGAAGAGAAAGATTCATGTAGACAAATCTTTGTCAGATAGTGTTAGTGACAGCAGTACTGTTGATGAGACAAAATGTAAACAGGAAATTGACATTCAAACACTTCCAAAGGATCCCCTACCAGACGCCTTCTTGGACAAAAGATTAGGGTTCTATCCTGACTTTATAACTTTCCCAGAAAGTGAACAAAGACACTTTGAAAGACATTGGATTGCATATGGAGGTACCGTTGTCAAATCCTTGCATTCCATAGATGTTGACTATATTGTGCATAACAGTAGTACAATTAGTTACAGAAAGATGCAAAAGCTAAATAACAAATTGACTTCAGATGTAAGGCATGTTACTAAAAGTTGGTTGATAAAATGTATAAATGATGTTGCTTTGTGTGACACGAAGAAATATGCTGTGGTTTTAGAGCCTTCGTTGTGATTGTTTTTAGATTTGAGCTCGATTAAGCATGGGGACACATCTGTCATCGGGTTCTCTCTCTCTCTCTCTCTCTCTCAGATATATGGAGTTTGTATGTAATTCGCGCCTCTTTCTGACCGTCCAGCACGTTCTCCGAGGATGCTGACCGGGCGTGTTTGACGGTGCAGAGAGACAGGTGTCTCGATCGGTACATTTTGTATGGCATTCAAGCCTTCCGGACTCCGGATAATCTGGGTAGATCAGAACAGCAAAGACAGGAGTGTCCCCACGCTAAGGGTAGTGCCTTCTCTTTTAAAAATGATTAATTTTATTGATTTATTATTTGGGCGGATGTATGTTTGTTAGCTGTCCGTCGTTCTTGAGACGAAATCCATACTTAATAAATGCGAATGTGTATTTGTTGGTCCTTCTATGGCTACATTTTTTGTATAGGTATAGTTGAAGGGCTGGAAAAAGACAAGCTACTTTTTATCCTGATGAAACAAGTAGTCCCATTAGTAGAACAATAATTTACAAAAAAAAATGTGGAATTGTTTTCTTATCATGTTTGTGTCGAAATCTCTGTAATTTATTGAAATACTCCATGTCTCTCAAAATCATAGTAATTTTTTTTCTTCACTAAATAACGTTCCATCAGGGCTAACACGAAGGCCACGAGATATGGACATTCTGCTTAACAAAATTGCGTGTCAAAATTATTTCGTGACCTTCATGTTATTCCTGTTGGTAATTTTCGACGTAGAGATGAATGTATCAGATGAATCGTGACACATGCCCATTGGATTCATATTTATTGTGAACTAACTGTTGTCTTGCCGTTTGACTTTGTTTGCATGTTCTTCACAAATTATCCCACGTAACTATTTATAAAATCGCGTTGAAATGTTGCATGAAAGACGGACAAACCAACAAACACGTTTGCATTTATAATAGTATTATCATTATGATTCAGTGCGTCTACCATGAGTTTACGCAGGCGGTAACGTATATCGAATACTATCGGAAATGCTGTTCAGTCGAGATGCGGGTGACAAGGACAGAGCGATAGTTAACGATACACGTTATCGCCGCGTAAACTCATGGTAGATGCACTGGTTACTTCCTCATCAGTACTTCTAAGGTATGATTATTTGATACGATTTTTTAAATGTTATAATTTATGTAATTGTAATGGAAATTGATACCAGTTTGTTGAATCTTAATATTGTGAATTAAACTTCGTTTTGACTTGATATTGAGTTGAAAATAAAGTTTTAACTTTCTAAACAATGTAAGTTTTTATTCTATTCTTTTTTATGAACCGCCTCAGTGACCGGACGGTTGGACTTACAATCTAGAGGTACTGGGTTCTATTTCCAGTGGGGCCACACGTCGGTACTCTGGTTGGTGGCAGAGCAAAGGTTACAGAGCAAGCACCTCATTAGCTTCTGGGTCTTATCGTCATTTACCATCTAGTGAAGTCAAAGCCAAATGAAATCTCATACTTTTTTAACTACAAGATGACATCTAGTAAACTCGTGTGAGAAGGAATAAAGTACTGTTTCAATTAGTGTATCGAGTGTCATTTGCCTAGTAACACGTCGTAGCTGGTGACAATCGTTCGTCTACGGATTTCCGGACTTTATCACGTAGAGAAGTTCCGAGTATAGCTCGTTCCATTGCTCGCTGAGTGACTTTGAGCTTGGCCCACCTTGGCCAGCCCTTTATTCGGCCCACAGTAAAGGACCACGTTTTGGTTCCGTATGTCATCACTGGCAACACGCACTGATTAAAGACTTTTGTCTTTAGACAAAGGCAGGAAATCCGTAGACGAACGAAGGTCACCGACCGGTTAAAGGTTCTCGAGTGGCGACCACGTACCGATAAACGTCTACCACGCCGTCCCCCGTGTGGACCGACGACCTGGTTAGAGTCGCTGGATGCGGGTGGCTCGGGACCGGTCGATGTGGCGTACCATGAAGATGGCCTATGTCCAGCAGTGGACGTTTCCTGGCTGATGATGATGACGTCGTAGCCCCGTACATAATCAGCAGCAGCAGCAGCCAGGAAATGTCCACAGCTGGACATAAGCCTCTTCCATGGTACGCTACATGACCGGTCCCGACCCACTTTCATCCAGCAACTCGCCGCGACCTTAACTAGGTCGTTGGTCCGTCTGGTAGGGGGACGGCCCGGTAGACGTTTCCCGGTACGTGGTCGCCACTTGAGAACTTACTCCCCATCGGTTATCGGTTCTTCGATGTACATACGAGTACATAATGTAGTTAATAAAAGTAATTTCAAAAGTAGTTCGAGTTGTATATTTCGCTAAGGCTTTTTGCGACAGATTAAAAAAATTATTATGGGTTTGCACTTGGCCTTTATCTCACCTGATGGTAACTGACGATAAGGCCGTTGGAGGGTAAGGCACCGAGAAGACTCAATCCAATGAGGCGGAGATCTAACAAATCGCTGTGCTACCTTTCATCAACACAACAGTGCTAGCTCTGTTGTTTGGCGGTCTTCCTCTTGTGCTTTAAAATATACAAATCCGTGACAGTAATGGAGTCCCATTGGGCACTTTGGGAACGCTACCATAAAAAGATCCTACTATTTTCTTATTTTCCAGCGCACCATGAAAACTACCTTTTATCACCCCTTAACCAGTTTAAACCTTATCAAAGACCCAACATAAAGATATCGGAGACCCTGCATTGCAGCAATGCCTCAATAAAACTCCCGTAAACTGCAAAACAGAGATACATTGTATTATTCCTCCGGGAATATTGATTGGAGCAACGTTCGCTGGTCCGGATCGCTTTTACATCCAGGTAAGTAAAGGTTTTGATTTATAGGTACGACCCTTATGGTTTTAAGGGTTCATTTAGAGAGTTTAGTGGATGAGTAGGTAGATTAGTGTATGATATAAACCTGTTCGTTTTAGTAAATCTAAGTAAGTACGAGTATAACATTCTAGTACGTTTTCCGTATTTTTTTTTTGCCGATAGGTACGCGGCGACGATGCTATACGTTCTCGCAGCGTGCCGTTGCGACTAGTGGCCGTTTTTAATTTTTCCGATTAGTTAATGGTACAGTATGTTATATTATACATCATTATCTATAAGTCTATAGTCTTTTTGTTGAGTGGAAATCTTTCAAAGATATTAAAACCATCTTCTCATCTTATCGAATTGGTTGTAAGGTCGATGACCTTACAAACCCTAAACCCTATTAGAGTTGTTAAGCTGCCATAGAGGTCTCTTACATGGCGCATGGAGTTACTACCTGTTGTATCTAGTAACCGGAACCAACAGCTCAACGTGCCTTTTGAAGCACGGAATTATCTTACTTTTCAGACAATCAGGTGATTCAGCCTGCAATGTCCTAACCAAACTGGGAAAAGTCTCACAAAGTGATATTTGACGAAGCCCTACCGGAAATCGAACCTGGGACCTGCGTGTGATGCGCGTCTGAGTCCAACGCTCATCCAACTGCGCCATAGAAGCCATTTTGAAACCCTAAAGCCCCGCGAACATTCCGTGACGGCTGTCAACCACATCCGTCTCTTCGCTATGCATCATTCATAGCTCGCATAGAACATATCCACACCTCTATCTACGCTTACCTGTGGCTGTGGCCGGTGGCTCGTCTTAGAATTGAAATTATTTGTGTCTGTGGTTTCAGATTTTTGTTGAAATATATGTGTGGCTTCAAAATTACACGGGCTCAAGGTTGTACATACGAATCGTAGACGAATCCTTTACTATGAGAATCTGACAAGCCACTACAGATAATCGTTTCGAGATCGTGTCCAAACAATTTAATTGACTTTGATTGCTTAATATTCATAATAGGAATTAAATTATTGTTTTATACGAACTACAGGAACAAATTGTAACGAGCGCGCGAGGAAAACTCTTCTTTGGACACCCAAGGGACCAAATGTATAACGTATTTTCTAGAGAAAAATGTAAAATGAATTAGAAATAAACTCAGTGGGAATTGGATACGAATAGGGACGGATTGCTTATTTAGTCATGGATTTCTTTCCCGTCGCGCTTTTACCTTCATTGGGTATTCGTTTCCGATCGACTGTTGCGTTGGGCTCTCACGTGAAGATCTGTTTCTCATTCATCTTATCGCCGCGCCCCCGCGCCAGGCTTAGTGTATTTCAATGTTGCATGCGTTGTAAGCAGTTGGGTATCCTTTCTGTTGGGTATCTCTGGGTCTTGAATATATTAAGCGCGAGTAGAGACGCTCTCTTGGTCTAAGTGATTAGAGTAATGATTTGAATTTGAATAGGTCACCGGTTCATGAGAAATTCCGCAGTGTCTAATTATCTTGCAGGTGAGCTCGCTTTCATTCTATCCTATAATGACTTCGGGGTCATCTGAGCCCAAAGGCCACTTAGCCCGCGAGTTCAGTTGACCGATATAATTTTTGGTGGGCGACTCGACCCCACTTATTGGACAACCCAGCCACCGGCCACAGAACTGATATAGCCGCGGGCTCAGTCACCCACTATCTTCCGCTTAAGGCTCGCCCGCAGGCTGAAAGGGTAAATATTTAATAACCAATAAACTAAAATCTGCTTGTAATCTTTAGTAATTCTGTTTGACCCTACCAGACTTTTTTAAACCCTAATAAATCGTTATAAAATTCGCCATTCTACGGGAACACTGCAGGAATGAGTATTTTATAATTATTTTATTAATGAACCTTTTACCTAAGATAATAAATTATCCTAGTGTATAAATGTAGATATGTTCCCGACTCTACATAAAATACGAACAAGATAAATATAGTAAGTTAGAATCATACAACGACATACGTCTCAATTATACAGTAGTTTAGTCTAGCCGTTTGCTTTAGACGTTAATGAATTGATGACTCGAACAGATCAGAGAACAATTTAGGCAGTCTATTTAATAATACAAGAGGCTTCAAAGAGTTATTGAAATGTTGAACATTAAGAGTAGAGTACATTAAGAAAGAGAGAGAGAGAGTATTATGAACTTCAGGAGATGGACAGAACCATCCAAATCTTATACTGCTTCGTAGTAACGGCGAATATTAACTGCGACGATTTATGAGGAAGGCGTTCAGCAGTGGACTTTGACAACTGAAAGGCTAATAGTTTTTCGGGTTCCGTATCTTATTACTATAAGACCATTTGCCATTTTTATATAAGATTATTTACTTTTGTGTACGGCCCTTCGTGAGCGAGTCCGACTCGCACTTGGACCGTTGTATGATAGTCATAGATGACATGTATACTGACCTAATGTTTTAGATCAAACGAAGACATAGAAAGCTTGACGTAAAAAACTAAATTAGAAACTTAAAACCTTAAGTTTAACGTATGTTGTATTTTCGTAATGTCTTTACGCCAAGAAGCACCTGTTTGTACCTGAATGCTTGCTCAGACAGACTATTAAAGTGATGCTCTATAAACTTTAATACAACATGGTCTTTTTTGTTGAACATCCAGAACTATAGTAAAAAATATATTACATAACCAACATTATACGTAATGATTTTTAGCATTATTCATTTGTTGTTAAGTGGTGAGAATTTTAAAAAAATCATACCATTTTTTGGGTCTTTAGAATAACATATGAAGGTATCTAATTTGGTACTCCTCGTTTTTTATATTTTAAAATACTGAAATTCTATTTGCATTTAAGTTTTTATGGGTGACTGGTTCTGCGTTCTGCTGGATCTTGTTTAAAATCAGTCCATGCCTCCGTATTATACCCGCTAATTTAATTACGATTGGTTTTACCGTTGAAGCATTATGGGATGACAAAAAAGCTACTAGGTAATGGAATCTGTTTATGATGAAATATACGACTTTACAGATTATCTCCTGCGAACACTTCACTGGGATAAATCGAAGCGTGTCCTTACGCATGGCATAGATTTGAGCCTAATTTCGCCATGATAAAGATAACCAACAAACCATACTCTTTTAAATCATTGAATAGCTAGCTAAACAAATATCTGTAATAATCTGAAATAGAATACACGTCATTGAAAATCAACGCTGTAACAGCAACTGCTGATTTTATCGAACATTTTAAAGTTGTTTCTCATGTGCATTATACAGCCTGTATGTACGATTTGTTATATACAATATCACAAATGTGTCTCTATATAATAAAGACGACATCACGCGTACAGCCAGGGAGTGGAACGCACTTCCGGCATCTATATTTCCACAAAGCTACAAAGTGTCTTCAAGTGGAGGGTGAAAAGGCATATTCTAGACCAACGCGCACCATCGTAGACCACATCGTCGCTTGACATCAGGTGAGATGGTGGCCAAGCGTTGACCATCTAAAAAATACACACACACACTCACACACAAGACATTTCCTATCCCCCTCTTCCTTCCACGACAGTCAGATAAAAAGCAACAATTCACCGACACAAAGTCGGTCACCGATTGTCATTCGCGTGACCTCAGAGACACCTAAAAGTGCTTCTTAGAATACCGCAACACTAACCTGAAGAACGCAAGACGTGCACCAGGCACCTTCCATACATATTTAAAAGCACCCAAGACCCGAGGTACGTATTTGCCTGCGCTACAAAATGCCTTCGGCAACATCCGAGCCGCTCGGTAATTTCAAAACCGGAGGCTAATAGAATTTTCACTCTCGACGGAAAATAGCTGAATTGGTCGCGTTCGTAATAAATGAATGTATACTTGAACAGGATATTGATGTTGTAATGAGTTGATTTATAATTTTGACGGGGAAGCGAGTGATTAAATATATGTTTTATTAACGTAGAAGGTATGCTACGTATATTCACATCGTACGTGTTCCGTATTTTCTCATGAATAGCAGGGTGCCCGACCCGCACTCGTAATGAAGAAAATTGTACGGGTTCTTTGTTTGAATACTGCCCCCTGAAAACTGGAAAGACGATTTTTATATAGCTTTTATATACCTTCACCAATCGAGTTACCCCGAAAATTCATTTAAAATGGTCATATATGTTTCCGAGATCCCAAATACATAATTATATTGATAGATACACTAAAATTGCTCGTTTAAAGGCATAGTTTAAGATACAAAATGCGATGCAGAATTTCGTAATTTTTCATTTCGTCCAGGAATTTTGATCTCGATGCCTAAAATTTCTTAACAATGACCGTAGGTTTTAAAGTATTTGAAGGATATCAAAACATAGAGTTTAGTCTAGACTAAACCAGGCACTCTGTACTCTGTGGATTCATAGACACGGTATTACAAAAAAACATACAAGAAATGGTCATGTCTCTTCTATGTTAGTTTTACGTTCTATTTTGTTACATCCAAGTTTGCTATTGATCTGCTTTCCTATCGACAAGTGATCTTCACCCGTGTCAACATTCAACACATTCTGTTGTTTTTTCACATCCAGAGGTTTTTGGTGTATTGAACTTAAATGTAGTGACGAGATGAGTTTTTTTTCAATACTAGTGGTTTTCAACATTTTTTTGGTGCATGAAGATGACCCGAAGAATGGTTAGACTTCGGTGTCAGCTACAGCCCTGTCGCTAGAGGGAATAACGGGTTCGAGGACTATTTCACGCAATGACAAACAACGTTGGTCGTATTGGTAATTACAGGAATATGCAAAGTATTCTCTCAAAATGGAGTACGTAAGCAGAGTTACTCGGTACAGTATAAATAATTAATATGTTTTTGCACACGGCGCTGGAACACTTGAAGCTTTGAAGCGAGTCTGTTGAAAATTTAAACCGGTACACACGGCGCCACGGCCTAAAGGCGTTTTCAGCGGTTATGAACCGTGTTTGTGCATGTAAAACTGGCTTTAATGTAACACCGTATCGTAATTCTTTGGGTATTTCGTGACGCATTTACTTTTATTTTGAGAAAGAGAATGTAGTTTTAAAAATATATCGGAATTTTTATGTATTTGTCTTAAGCCCAAGATGTCTGGAAGGGAAAAAGTGTTTAGCGAAGCCATTTAATTTGTTGGCGTATTTAGTGTGACTATGTTTCAGATTTCTTCAAAATTACATTTAAAGATTGGTCTTATTGAAATCTTGAAAAATGTTAAATCTTTTCACCCTAAGGTTAGTTGGTGTTTTGCATGGATTTGTACATATTACAGTTGACTTCTCTGCATAAAATTGAAGAAAAAAAGAAGTAAAAGGAACCAAATGAAAAGTCAGTAAGACATACTTTTTCATATTTGCTTATACGGGTTTGCACTTGGTTTTAATCCGAACTGATTGTGAAAATAAGATGAGAATAGTTAGCAAGTTCACCACCAGCCATGATGAGTTGTGCTACGTTAAAAATTGGGCCAAGTTTAAAAGAATCCTACCTGGAGTTCCACATATGTACGTCTAATAAAAGTGACAAAACACAGTTCAGTGGTCACACCTGCAATACCAGATGGCATTTTACGAGTGGTTTCCAGGCGTTATATTACCGCTGCGGGTATTTGGGAATGCTTTCAATGCTATTTGGCAACAGAGTAGAGTGAACCGAACACCGCCTATATTAAAATGCTTGAACACGTTTGACTAGGAAAAGATATTTTACAATACAATATTTTGATACAACAGTGAAGCAGCACTCAATTATTATTTTTATAAGGAAACGGGAAGCTACTGTAATAAATCACAATTGACTCGCAGACGCTCACATAAGACATAAACATTTACATAAAATTAATGGGAATACGCTATAGACTTTTTTACATACAATACATACAAAACGAATACAAGCAAACACAAAGGGCACAAATACACACTGAATACAATGAAAATAATTAGTACAGACAAGCATACCATAATTATTTTCTAATGAATAAATACATTTGTTGAAAGCAATCAGTCATTGTAAGGTATATTGTTTATCGTATTTTATTGTACATGTTTTATTATGTCATTAATTCAAAAATTTACGAAGCCTCATGACGTAGTTACCTTCGGCTTTAGAAGTTTATGAGTAATTGAGTATGTCATATAATACTGTCACACCATCAGTTATCAAAACAAAACACAATTCCAAATTGACAATATGGGGATCGTTTAATCCGAAACTCCATCCATGTGCATTTCGTACACATTTGTTTGATTACGTAACGGTGTGATAGGCGGTATTTTGAGTATGGAATGGAAGTTAAATCTCGTTAGATTTTACGCGTCGTTTGTTCGACATTTTTGTTTGCGGAGAATTTAATTTTTCATTACATTGCTTTGTGAATGCGCTATTCGAGTGCCTATGCCCCTATTTTGTTATTAAAATGGGTCAAGTACGAACCGTATACGTGTTTAGCCTTTTCTGAACCCTCTTTGTCTCTTTGATGTGAAACTGGTGGGGATTAAAAGGGTCTAAAAAGTTTATAGGACTTACGTTAGAGGGACAACAGCATTTATGTTTCCATAAATTTATTTTCTAGCGCAGAGGCCATGTAATTTTATATGTAAATGTAATAAGTATAGTTTACTTGTTGTAATAATAAATAGGTATTTATTTTTCTTTTTGTAACACGGAGTCCACTGGGAATCGAACCCGGGGCCTCAGAATTGTGAGACATGAGTCCAATATTTAGCCATTAGGCCACGGAGGCGGTAAAAGATGGTAGGAAGTATAGAAATAGTACGTAAATTATGGGAGAACGAATATAAATTCTTCATTAGTTGGCTCGATTTTACACACTTGGGGCAGGAATCTATTTCTTAGCTATGATCATGATTTCGAGGGCCGAAAGCTTCAATAGGAATTCTGTTGGTTTGATTTTACATAACCATCCCAACGCCGTACATCATGTAAAACAGACATTGAACAGCAAAACAAGTCTACTGCAGTGTATGAAACTGGAACAAACTGTTCTCTGGTACACCAACAAATCCGTTTCCAAAACCGTTGTTGCGCTCGCGCTCGTCAAAGAGGTTTTAGTTATTCATTGACATTGCTCCCGTGATGTTAATTACGTCGACGGCGTGTCTCGTTGTGTACAACTTTCAAATTGGATTACTCGCGCCATTGCTCTCTAGGCCACGGATAGCTCGAGTGTGAAGTTTTACCTAGTTTTCCCTTTTGAAGTCGTATGTGACAATCCTAATCCCCTTAGCGGCTGTTCAAGCATTGTTTTGTGTAAGTGTAATGTAGAAACTTTGTTGAAATAAGTTAGGTCGTTATCGTATTTCGTATCGTATCGGATTTATAAGTCAACTGAAGGACATTAGCCTTCATTGATCGTCACATCGGACTTTCGATCGGTGTTCAAAATGATCGTAGGTAGACGCTGTCGACGAAAAAAGCAGCTGGTTTTCTCAGAAGAAATGCAGAAGTTGCCTCATTTGGACCAGACCACCGATCCTCCTAAAAAGCGTGGTGATTATAGGTAATCTCCTCATGTAAAATATGAAAGAGGGCTATGGCCATCAGTTGAGTTATACAGATAATAATAATTCATTTTATTTCTTTCTCTCTGACGAGAGACCGTCTCTCTCTCTCTGTTTACATTAAAACACCGATTTCAGGCATTTTCTGTGTCTGACTAGCTAGCTGCCACAACAATGTTGTGTTCCGGTATAAAACATAGCAGAAACAGCGCCTCATTAGCTTGGGGCTTCTGGGTGCGTACGATTACGTTCCAACGGCTTTATCGTCACTTTACATCAGGCGAGTTGAAGGACAAGTGAGCAAACCAATCATACATTTAAGAGACTATGTTGGTAAGACCACGTGGTCGGTTTCAAGGTTAAATTGTTTTGTAGCTGTCCCTCTCCGAGCCCTATCCTACCCGAGCGCGTACGGTGAGACAGTATACATTATGCGATGTTATCCACCCGTTATTTGGATGTTTCGTAGTCCAGGGATCATTTGAAGGATACAGTATATTATGTAACCATTTTTTTAATACAGTATACTAATGAAATTTCAGATGTCGGTGGTTTTTCCAAATTGTTCTAAATTGATTCATACTCTTGTAAATCAGGTTCAAAGTTGGGGCTTTTTACTACCGAAAAATACAATACTTTGACGCCCTGTAACTCTGGAAGTATATATTCAGACTCACCACCGACACAGATATTTGTTTCTAGATTGTGTCTTGAAAATTTCATAGATTTTCATAGCTTAATACTCAAAATATGACTGGACTACGTTTGTATGGGCGCTTTGACAACAGCATACCCTCTTAAACAAACAAAAATACAGTTTACGATTTTCAATTAGTAGATAGTGAGTGCAGTCTACGTTGCAGCAGTTCACCATGCTCTCAGGGATTCCATTACAAACACGTCTCAAACAATAATTTATTGAGCAAACGTTTCAATCTGCGACGTATGAGTACGTACCTGAGTACTGTTATATGTAGGTCTGTATTGTTCTGTGCAAGAGACTATACATACGTTAGTACAGCTAATGATGTTATGTTACTAAAATTTGTGTTTCTGGGCACCTCTATTTTTAACTTCATTTTTATTTGTTGATATAGCGTCCGTAGTAATTAATACACACTGTGTAAATGTCAAGTGTTACGAGTATATTCAAAAGATACAGACTTGTGACAAACGGACATACGTACATAGGAGGCTTAGTAATAGGGTACCGCTATGGATTTTTTTTCTATATCGTACGTGTCACTATTATTATTATCTCAGACAAAATCCATATTTTTGTTAGAAAATAAAATTAATTTAATTTAAAATAGAATTTTTTTCTTAAGCATTTATTTATGTGAGCTACGTATATTTTTATGGATGTATAGCCATAACGTGCAACAAGATGGAACTGTGTCGTCCTTACTTAATATATCGGAGGAGCTCTTGTTAGATACCAAGAGCTGATACTCACAGTGTTATTTTACTCGGTTAATCAATTCGTATTATTTGTTGTTGTTATGCATGTTAAGTTTCTATATAATAATATTTGTTTTATCTGTTCTTTTAATTTAAATGCTGCGCTAAAAAATCGCGTTTCAAATTTTTATAGTCGATTCAGTTTATCGAAACTTTTCAAAATGGTGGAGATAGGGGGGTTGGTGGGTAATATAAAACATCATATTTCGGCCATTTTGAAAAAATGTTCAAAAATGTCACAAACCTTTGTTGTTACCTTTATTAAGACAGTAGAATTTAATGAAATTTTTTTTTGGCTTAAGGTGCGCGATGAGTGAGATTTAGCTTTAAGTTTAGCTAAGACAGGCTCTCGAGGTCTGCTCTCTATGCCTCAGTACCGTTGTCTTGAACGATTATGTAGCTAGCTATAGTAAACCACATAGCATTGCCCGCTCGCGGCTACCAGCTGGCAATCAAGCCACGCCGTCGGTAGATAGGCACATTGTATTAGCCATTTAGTGCCTCCACTCACGTTGGCGCTTGCTGCTCACCGACTCATATTTGTATGTTTTGCTCCGCATTGGCTCAGAGCCATCCAAATTTTTCACCCTCCTGTTACAAACGTTGTACATTTAAAATGCAGCACAGTCGAGATAAAAAATAAGCTCTACCGTGAGCTAGCTTTCTAAGCTATTAATATTAGAGCTAGATGCACCGTGTTTACATTTCATTCTTTATGCAAACTAGATTTCGGTGCACGAATGCTATATTCCGACTCCTTGGAATAAAATATTAGTATTTTAAAACTATAAATCTCTTTATTGTGGCTTGTAATAAATTGAACATTTTTATATATCTGGCTTCGGTTCTGCAAAGAATATGAGCGTGCAAGTAAAATCTGGAAAAAACTTACTTAATTTCATCAATAAGTCAAATAATTTTGACGTGATAAATTCTTATAAATCGATGAACGCCGGCTGCACGCACGAAAAAGTGTCACGTTCTGCTTGAAACGAGCGATAGAGAGACGCGACGGGCCTAAGCAATTGCCTTGTGACGCATTTTTTTATATGACCTTATCACGTTAAATTATCGTCCGTAAACCGACTTTACAGACAACCAATTTGGTTAAATTGTTGATAGTCTTTTATTATTTTATTAATTGGAAGGCAACCACGATTTGTTTAAACTTGGTGCCTTGAGAACCCTGGGGCATAAAAATCCAAATTGTCAGACTAACTGACGAAAACTGTAATTGCTTCGTGAAAGAGCAACATTAGTAGAATAAGTTATTTTCCTTAGATTTGCTCGGAGGCAGAAACGTTGACGTTTTAATGTTTCAACTCAATGAGAAAATACATTAACGTTTCACGAGAGGAGTCCTTGTACGGCATTTTTCATTTCCGACATTAATTAAATAAACTTTACTAGGAGCACTCCGTTTCATTAATTTAATTGCTATTTCAAAAACGGAGCGAGGAGAGAATCACAGAGTTTACTTCTAGAGATATTCTGTTTTTGTGTCAGTGCATGTAGAAACGAACGAGAATCCGAAATTGTTTTTTTTATGGAACAACTACAATTGACTTTTTCTTCAGATTTTATTTGTAGTGATTTCGACAGACGGATAACCGATGGGGAGTAAGAGTTCTGGAGTGGCGTCCACGTACCGGGGAACGTCTACTGGGCCGTCCCCCTACTAGATGGACCGATGACCTAGTAGGGTCGCTGGATGCAGATGGCTTGGGACCGATCAATGTGGCGTAACATGGAGGAGGCCTATGTCCAGACTTTTCTTGGCTAATGATGATGTCTTCGACAGTAAGCATTTGTATTCAGCTTTCTATTCTATAGTAGATATAATTTCAATATAAACATGTGTAAAACGAGTAAGTTTTAGTATGATTTAATTAAAAAATTTAGTGATGGGCGCACATGTCCTTTGTATACTTATTTTGGTATCTGGGGTACCTGGTAATAATAACGTTTTCTATTTCAGAAATAGTTTTGTCTTTGTTCTATTAAAGAGACTTCATGAAACTCCCCGAAATGTAGTGCAGATTGTTACAATTCGTTCTATCCGAAAGCACGAGAGTTATTTACCACGATGCGGATATAGGCGTTTTAACTATTCAAAGCATCGTGTAAACATGAATAGGTTATGCTGACACGTCAATTGGTCTGGATTTGTGACCTCCACGTTTTTTATTTAGGTAGAACAATGTAGGCGTACTTTTACAATGTCAACTGTTGTTACAAACTGTCAATCAATGCCATGTACTCAATCAATCAATCTGTGCCCAAGATCTAAATAACTTAAAGAGTTCATAGAGCTACAGTGGCGCCCTCATTCGCTATTTTTTTACATTTCCCCGCAGTTATAGAATAAAACAAGCCGGACTTTTTGTAGACATTGCTAGTTTACGATTTATCGACGATTATATACAAACTTTTCTGCGTGAAAAATTTCAGGATGAGGAAATCATTAGACAACTTAAAGTCACTGTTGAGCTAGTCAGTTAAATGCTCCTAGTAGTCAGTCAGTAAGCTGAAGTGAAGGTGGGAATGGCATATCGCTCGAAGAAGATAACCGATGGGGAGTAGCTGTTCTCGAGTGCCAACCACGGAAATATGTACCGGGAAATTTTAAGAATCAGTGCTACATAATGTTTAAAATATAAAAATAGGCCATTGGCAGTGATATCAACATTATATTGCTAGAGGATGTTATATCACGGAGATAAAGGGTCTGTGAGACCATCGTAGGTGTCGCTGGTATGTGATCAAGCATTTAACCACTCGTCCACGTACGTCGTAAAATTGACAAATACTCCGCACGATCTCATACTTTCACCTCTATATTTTCTAATATACGGGTGGATCTTTGTGTCATAATTTTAATGACATCTTAATAAAACCAACACCTTAATAATCTTTTTGTAAATTTTGAAAATAATTTAGTTTATCTTAGGTTACCTTATTTATACAGTTATGTATGTTTAAGCGTGTCTTGTAAATTTAAGCACTAATTATATATTTATTACTGACCAGTGTTGATCACCCAAAGCTTAGATATCCCTTTTCCTAGAACCCTTCCTTGAAATTCCTTTATTAGTGGTACTGTCCACATTCACATATCAAAGTAATTGATGTCACAAGTTTCACAGCTCAATTGGTTAGAGGAAAAGAGACACTGATAAGAATACAATAGATAGAGAGAAAAAGAAAGGATACAAATCCTAATAAAATTTACGAAAAATCATACCAATGAAGAATTTTCTAAGTACTTATTTTGCTTGTTTTTAAAATTATTATTTTTTCTACTACACGGAATGGGTCTAATGTAATTTCATTAACGCCGACATTATTTTTTCGGTTCTGCCTATTTTGTGCGTTTTTAAGCCTTAAGTTTTTTTTTAATTATTATTATAGGCAAAAACCTAGACCAGAATGTTTTACAAAAAATCGAAATCCTCTTATTATTTGATCATGACGTTTTAAAAATAGATGTGTACAAGGTATGTACATGCCGGGGCCCAGTACAATCGCGGTACGTATATGTGTTTAGTTTTGGCTCTTAAATTAAAAATAAACAATATCCTTTGATAAATACTAACGCGAAACTATTATATTATGCCTACCGTTTTCCTTACTATGTAAAAATGCCCTCTTACGTAAAGCAATGCGCACATCCCCTATACAGACACTACATTCACAATTCGTACATGTGATGTGAAAGGCACATCATTTGGCCCCGGTTTCTGACAACACTCCGACATGATGAGGATACACATTGTTTCCGAAAGTCCTATCACATTGCCACTGACAGAAACCGCGTTCTTTGATCATACGAGTACAACTGACTGTCGAGTGAATAGGTCATGTGGAAACGAGATTATAGTGAAGATAAAAGTGTCACAGAATTCTAAAATTAAAGGTGCCGGTTAGCCTTTCTTAATTAACGTTTTTCTTTAGGCTTCAGTCCCAATTATAATTCTTCAGGGACTGTAAGACGTTTCGAAAATTTATGAACCCCGCGTTGAGATTCGAATACTACTAACGTTGTCAAATGAAAGGTTGGAAAAATTTGCATGGATTTTGTCGTTTGTCGTTGTCTACTTATTGCCAAAAGGAATGGTCAAACAAAATACTACAAAAACTACAATTACCCTTTTAAGTAATATTTAGATTTAGATTTTATAAATCATGCCTGAATTGAAACGTAGCTTTTCTTTTTCTCCAAAACTCTCGATTCTTAGCAATAGCTGGCCAATTTCTTTTAAAATTATCAACATTGTGATATCATTTTTATAAATTTTTATGTGTAATTAATACATTCAATAGAATTTCCACTAAATTTTGGAGCGGCAAGAAGGCTAGTTATAGAGATAGATTTTGCTATCTATAACTTGACCGAAGTTAAATGTAGTTTATTGGTAACGTCAATGAATCTAAAAATTGTAAAAGATTAAAGTTGAGTGATTATTTTAGAGTTTTGACCCCCCTTGTCTTTCCATGGGTGTCGCAGGCGACGGCTATGAAGTTTAAGAAGATGTGAAGCACCAATCTTTGCACCACTGAAATCTTGCTGTGATCACCAAACCCTACACGAATGTTCTATATTAAATGATTTTATTGCATGTTGTATCTGTGGTAATTATACCACTTTTCCTTCATTGAAAGCTCGTTCTTCGTTACATTGCTTAGAGGCTAAGGATCTTCCGGCTGTACAAAAATACTTCCTTGAAACAAAAACCTGGAACCTGGTAACAATTATGTCTTATTTTAAAAGTTGCGAAGTCACGTTTCGTCTAACTTGAGCCGGACGGACGGCGTGGGTAAACTTTTTACCGCCTTATAAAAGGCGCCTAATTACTTTATTGTGTCTGTTAAAAGATAAATTTTCTTGTTTGGCCTTCTGCGCCCCAACCAAACAGAAGCAATTTTACTTCGTCGCCCCTTTGGGATAGCGAAACTCGCGACCTCTGTTATAAACCTTTACAGTCAGGGAAATGTGGGACTCACGTTAATTAGAAAACGAAGGCACTCTTATTTCAATGGGACCTAACTACAAATTTCACAGTTACCTAATTTGAAAAGTTCAGAATTTTCAAACTGTAATTGTTTCTGGAGCTTTCAGCAGCATAGATTCATTTAATGTTGGGGGTGGCATGTATCTTAAAATAACTTGAGTTTTTATCTAATGAACTAAAATATTTATTAAAAATACATTTCTTATTATTAGACACTAGTCCCTCAATATGTAGCGCATGTCAATGTGATACATATCGACTTTGTATTTTTTTAACCTCACGTATTATTAGATGAGGTTCCATCCATATATTCTTTACAAATACGTAAGTATTTTAGTTAAATTTGTACCTTCAACTGTTCTATTTTCTGCGTTTGGCACTTAGATAAGAATGGTAACAATTATAAAAGTGGTTCTTATGTGATGTTGTGCAGTGTTTCATACGGCAACGGATATTACTGATAAAAGCTGTTTTGTTAATGTTAATATATACTTTCGTCAAAATAACTTTTGCTTACAGAAACATCGTATATTCAAAAGTTATTCCAACCCTTTATTTAACCTAAATTTACATATCAAATAATGCTAAATCTTCTATTCAGCCCCCAATTTCCAATTTTCGGAGGCGCACCGACTACGTCATAATTAACAAAGGTCTGGGACACTGGGCCATGCATAACTGAAGCCATGCGACCCTCCACAAACTATAGACTCTCACAGTCGCGGAGATAGAACCACAACTGGAAGGGGCGGTAGATCGTAAATCGTCTCCGTTACTTTGCAAAAAAACTAAACTTTGGAGTTCTCCATGTGAAGAATGTTTGTCGCTTTTCTTGTCGAAGAATAGGTTCTTCAAATGACAGATTTATAATTGGTTGTTGTTGACTTTTCAAGATTACCTAAATCTAATTAAATTCTAGTTTGTAATATTATTTGATTCCTTATTCAGTTTTGTTCGTTCAAAAGGTATGCATGTGACTCAGACCTCAGAGTACATCGATGTTTCATGGTTCCACATTAGAAACATACACTATGATAGATCTCAATTTGGAAGTTCGATTCGTTTTTTTACAATTCTCTGTAATTAATAAATTAAAAAATAATTTCAAAAACGAAGCTTGACTTTTTATAATCATTGCTGGTTTACGGTTTATTGATACATCATGGATTTAGATTTAGATTCTGTGCAGTTAATAGAAACTGTAAACTTGAATACCTATGTGCAGTAAGCTCGGCTTAGTTTCTGGAATTGTTGTAAAAATGGTAAGTAGTTTTAAAAAGACGAGTGAAGGCGCTACTGTTCTTTTAATGGCTGTCTGTCTTTTGAGTGATTTCTAAATTCTAAATGTAATTTAACTATAGTAAGATGCAATTGTATTTTAGTACATTCTTGTACTGATGCTTGGAACCGTTTGTTATCTAAATAATAAATTTACTCTCCATGTTCGTACTATTGCTACAATTCTAAATAGCAAACAAGTAGAGCTTTATAATAGTATTTTTAGATAAGTCAGTGTCATATATAAGTATCAAGTCCAGGTAAAGTACCTTTAAAGTATTATACGATTTTCAGATTCAAACATTGGAGATTCAAGACGATTTTCCGACTTCGCAACCACGCATTTTATCGCAATACGAGAACCGCATTGTAAATTAGGACACAGATATGCCATGGACGCAAGAAGGAGTATGCTGGATTATATTAATCTGCATTATATATATTTCAGGCGCAGTCTCCTACAGAGAGCGTATGGGCCATAGCGAGCCCAGTACGGATTGGTAGACTTCACACGCACCTTTGAATTTCAGGATAGTGCAGATTTCCTCACGATGTTTTCCTTCACCGTTAAGCAATCGGATAATGTACTTGAATTGAAAAACAGCTCATAGGTACACGGCTGGATTCGAACTTGGAACACTCGGATTGAGAGGCCGCACCTTATTCACTGCGCCGCCGTCGCTTCATCGAGTATATACATGTTTAAAAATTAAATATTAGGATCTAAGTTTACTCTTGAATTGAGTGCTTCTCATAGTGATGATAATTTTTTGATTTCCTGTATGATAGTTATAAAATAATATAATTTTGTGATACTTTCTACTCACACTAGAGTACAGGTACCTCTAGTGTGAGTTTTAAACCGATACCGATACAATCGCGTTTGCGTTACGTCATATTTGTATGAAGAATTGTGCAGCGCCTCTAGCGGCACGTTTACGAAACTGAAACTTCATACAAATCTGACGTAAACGCGACAGTACTCGTATCGGTATCGGTTTAAAACGCACACTAGAGATACTGCACTTGTAGGAGGCACCGCCATTTTTTGCTAATCTGTGGTATAAGTACACTCGGGTACAAAAATATATATTCACTTTTGCTTGTTCCTGTGTTGTGTGTTGAAGGAAATGCCAATATGACATGGTTCAAAAGTGGATACGTGTTTTTGTAATCGACCGTATATGTTTAACTAGATTCACGATTTTATTGTTATTACGCGTGTTATAAGGAATAGGGTTATCTTCTAACCGTCTCAACATAACTTCATCAAACATAGATATTCTGAGTTGACATAGATACTATTCTTGCGGACTTTACCATGACGGTACATCTGAACGAGTGTCATATTAGACCAGCTTGACACCGATTGGCTTCCCTTGAGGCGACTGACTCCCAGATATGAACCAGGCAAATTCAACCAGCCTTCTAAATAGTCCATCAGTGAGGACGTATGTAGGCTGTTGATGATGATGATGATGATGTGGGATCTACTATGCCTGACAATTGTTTCAAACTTCCAACACATCTATATGCGTCGGGGGTTAAAAACAACTCTCTTCATGACTCATCTAGTATTTCTCATTACCCAAGTTGTGACTTCAATGCAAAGCAAGGTCGTGAGTGCGTCCCACACAGCATCCGGCTGGCCGTAACTCAAAGTTGCGAATAGTTTCTCACCTAAGCACCGCTAAGTTACGACTATATGGGCCACTCCGACGCTTTGATACAGGAATTTTCTTAATATAGGCCCGTAGCCACAAGTTAGGGGTTATTATCGGTGGTAGGGTACAATATTTTATGTATGTGGGTTTGGCAGTGCGGGTCTCAGGAATAAACACCTTCAACTCAAGTTTATCACATCTCCTTATATTAGGTAAATATTTTCTACACACTATTACACAGCAATCATTTCCTTTTATGAATGATGCGTTTGTACACGGGGAACAGAAAGGGAAAGGAAGAAGAACCGATAACCGGTAGGGAGTAAAGGTTCTCGAGTGGCGACCACGTACCGGGAAACGTCTACCGGGCCGTCCCCCTACTAGGTGGACCGACGACCTTGTATGAAGAATCACAGCTTCGTAAACGTGCCGATAGAGGCGCTGCACAATTCTTCTTACAAATCTGACGTACGAGTAACGTAAACGCGATAGTATCGGTTAAAAACTCACACTAGTACAACTCTCAGAAAAAATGTGCTGACTGAAAACACAATGACCTTCAAAGTGTTAGTTTTGTGTTAATGAAGTTAGTTGGCGTGTGGTACAAGTTGTAGAACTAGATAATGTGTTCTCTTGAGATTGGTTGGCGCAGTGCTACCGTTTTCCGGCCACTTCGACGGGTTCAATTTGGCTCGGGAAAGTTCGACTTTCAGCAGATAGCCGCTTTGCATCAGTCATCTTCAATAATATGCCAACAAGTTAGAACTGAGTCAGTTTAACTTGTGTTGGAAGTTTCTCTTGATCATGGATAAACCATGTCTTGGTTTAGTCATGGATAAATTTATCCATGGTTTAGTCATTCGTTAGAGTACTAGCAAAGATGAATAAAATTTTATTATTATTTTTTGTCCAACAATAAGCTTTAAAAAATATTCTATGTATAATTGCACTTGATCTTCATTCCACCTGATGGTAAGTGACGTGGTCTTTGGATGGAAAGTGTGCTCACCAAGAAGCCTCAAGCCTGGCTCTGCTACCTTTCATACCGGAACACAACAGTGCTATTAGCACTGCTATTTGGTGTCAGACTTCAATCCAATGTAATGTTAATATGATTTTTATAAATCCAAATTAATAGTGGTACCTTGTGTCCCTTTGCAAGTTCCAATCAATTTATATAACAAGTTCATTAAATTGGTTATGTCGTTTGGGTGTGTAAACGTAACACACAGACAGAGTTACTTTCAGGCATTTCTGGGTGCCGTATTTACTACGAAACTAAGACAAAATCCTCGAAGGCGGGTGGCAGCTGCCTGCCAACGGTGGAATTGCTTCTCTTAAATGCACTTTCCGTGGTAAATCTCCTTATGGAAAGTCCGTTTGACGTGGCGATTTATGTAGGAGACAAATTTGCATACGTTATAAAAATACTTACTAAACAACATAATATACTGCTGTAATGCAAAAGACCAAAAAGTCCAAGGCGATATAAACGATACAAAATTGAAGAACTTTGTGTTGCAGAAAAATTCATTACTGGTTTTATCTAAATATGCAAGTAAATAATAAAGTTTTTTTTAAATATCTAAACTTTCAAACTGAAAGGCTAAAGCCCCTTTTCTTTACTCGGTACTTCTAAATTGAATATACTTTCGGTTCAAATAAAAGTGCACTCAAAGCGTTCCAATCTTGTTCCTGCCACTATCGCCGACATTAGCATAATCTAATGCACTCTTTCTAACTTGCACCTCGAAGTAGAACCCAGGATTAATTTGGATTAAGTCTAAAGGAAACACGGAGTAACTCGCGACGTGTTATAGTCGTCAGAGAAGCACATAAGTTTGTATTCTGAGAATCTCATCTCCTTGGTAATTAAAGCTTTATGAAAATTGCGACGGGAGAGTGTACGGCGGCGGCGAGCCAAATAATAAATGAGCGTACTATAGCCCTAACACCATCATCATCTCTGTCCATTTCCAGCCGTAGTTTCGTGTTGAAAGTTGAGATCATTAACATGCTTCGCTCTTTATTAGGAAGAACAGCGATTTGTCTCCTTAAAATACTTGATTTTGTTATACCTCAACTCTGTACGGGTTCAATTTGTTCTGGGCTTTTTTGGTCATGAGATTACGTCACGCGTCACCGCAACAAACACAATTTTCATGCGGGGATTTGGCATAATCATAAATAAAATAATAATATAGTTATCCAATTTAGTATGAGAGGTCGTAATAACTACGAATTTTTCGCTAACAACTGATTTTTTTTTCAAACTGCGGTGAAGCCAAAAAAGGGTTACGATTTTAGCTACCTCTGTATGTGCCTCCTAAACCTTTGTATGTCATAATTTGACAAATAAGGTACTTTGGAAGCGTCACGCTTCTCCGCGGGTAACATCTCCAAGACGTTGTATGAATTCGGTTATATAAGGTTCTTTGAAATTAAGTTGTCATTATTTCACCTAATCGCAAGAGTCTTCGATTGTCAGGAAGATTATTTTAGAATAGTATTTTAAGTGAATATGGAATATCACAGTCTACTAGCTAGGGCATTTAGTCTGAACTGACATACGCAAGACACAAGTGAAAACGATTGGAGTAGGCTATAGCATTAATTATCGAAGAACTATCTTGTTTCTTGTTTGTTCGGCGAGGCCTATAAGACGAGAATAAACATAAATAACTCTTATTTTATTTTTATTTTTTTCCGAAGACCAACAGCCAAAATAACAGTATAACACAATAAATAGTATACAGAAAGCCAATTACAGGTCCTCACTATTAAACAATTGAAAATTAAAAATGAAACACTTAAAAGAAGGTTAAACTTGAGTAAATAAGCCCACTCTCAAAAAAACATCGATACCTAAACTCCTTGAAATATATATTTGAGGCTTTATATCTTCGCCTCCACGAGTCTAAACGATGCCAAAGAGCCTCATAGCTTACTCAGCTCTTTACCTGTCCTGAAAACTGTCCGCTACTCGCATGTATGACATCGTTCAACTCTGTGTATTCAGTTGCATTTCTAGTTTTATCTCGAGATTCCAAGACATTTCCAGGCAGCCAGTGAACTAAATACTTTATGAATCTCGGAAAATATCGTGCAGTAAGCTTGTTTGGTTGATGCTTCCTATTGTCTGTGCAGGTTACCAGCTGTACAATACAAATGAATAATAACTCAAGAAATCTCTTGGAAAAGGTGCATTGAAGGATAGATTTTTTTTAAATTCTTTTTTGTTTTGCAGATTTTTGTCATAAAATAACAACGTTGATCCCATTGCATACCTTATCCTAAACATAAAGCATTCGACCAAACACTGAGCAATTTACTCCAGTATAGCTATACCTAGAAAAAATTACTATTTGAATTTACTATTGGATGCTATGCCAAGCGAATGAACAATGAATGTCTGAAAAGAGTTATCAAAATATATTGTACTTTGTCTCTTTTAGATTCCAATCAGCAGTTGTGTAGACGCAATTCTCGGTTTAACTATAAGATGGATAGCGGTATGAGAATTTACTCTCCGATAGCGTTCTCATTCTTGTATAAGTAATTGGTAAAACGGAAATTCGGTGTACTCCGGTGTATTTCAGGATTAATTCCCAGAATAAGAGTTAAATCAGTTCGGTGGAATCGGACCTTAGACAGATAATAAGGACAGATTATTAGTGCTGCGTTTTGCGGTTAAAATTAGTGCTACAACGAAGTTATAGTGCATAGTAGAGATGACACAAAGTTGGTCGCGTAAAAAGCACAGCGTGAAATGCGCTAGTATGATTTAAGCCTTAGAAAAGATGTTCCGATTTACCACCACGAACGCAAGACTAGATAAGTTGGTTTAATATTAAGGAAGTTAGCAAATTAATTTAAGAATTAAAGTAGAAACAAATTAAATATGAGCCTTAGTGAGCTTCAGAGAAGGATATTTAGTACTATTGTTAAATATTCTCAAGTATGATCAAAATTTAATCTGACCAAGGATGATACAAGCTTGCCTCGAAGTTGCCTTTAATCTAGCCTTGAAAACATGTATTCCCGTGGGCATTGCAAAACGAAAATTCCAGAAGGTGATAAACAGTGTACCTATATCCTGCCTAGTGATTATGGCGGATCCCTAAATGGAAAACATTTATTCGTCATTAAGCAGGCTCATAATTAGCAGTGGACTTATGTAAGCCATGGTAGCTCAGTTGGGTAGAGCGTCAGTCCTTGAACAATCGAGGTCTGGGTTCAGCCGTGGCTCGTACCAATGAGTTCTAATTTGTTATTTGGAATTTATGTACGAATAATAAGAATTAATCACCATTGTCTCGGTGAAGGAAAATATCGTGAGGAAACCTGCACACTCCTTAGAAGAAATTCAAAGGTATATCTAGTCTACCGATCCGCACTGGGCCCGCTTGGTGGACTAGGCACTTACACTCTCTGTAGGAGAGTAGGCCTGAGCCCCTGTAGTAGGGACATGATTATGTAGCAGATAATAAATAACATGTGAGTAGGTGCCTTCATGCTAGCAATGTCAGGTCAAAGTCCCCCAAGACTGGCCCCAAAGTCAATTGGTAGATTTTTCCTTCACATTAAGTAACCATTAGGAGAGGTAAACTGACAACCTTTTTACGACCTTAATATGACTCAGTCTACGCAGTCTCCGTTCAGAGCCTCATTAGATGTTAACATCTTTGTATTTTACCCATTACCGAAGGAAGATTTTATTCGTAGATTACAAATATATATATATTTATTTATTTATTTATGTTTTATATGTATTATATTCCAGTTGTATATCTTCCTGAGGCTGTCATGTTTATTGCTTTTATGATGAACATGAAATTCGTTTATCACATACAAGAATAAATGTCCTATACTTGTTGATGGGTATCGGTGATTACCTATATACAAAGAAACTAGCGTCTAGTATCTGTTCTGTTATATATCCAACACATGTCAGAAGACTATATGTTTTCGTCTGTGTGGAATTTACAATTATCCCACTGAAACTAATACATTTACTGCAATATGTAGGCTAAGTCCATTGCCCTGTCGCAGGCTACATGCCACAATTCACACACACAAATTTTTTTCATACTAACATAGAGTAAGCTCTAGATTAAAGACTAGGCTTTGCTACAAACAAAATATTACTTAGCATAAACTTGCGTCTGTAAACCTATCCCGCTTTCGCACACGTAACTTTGATCAGTACCTCTAGTGTGAATTTATAACCGAGACTATCGCATTTGCGTTAAGTCAAATTTGTATGAAGAATTGTGCAGCACCTCTAGCGGCAGGGTTACGAAACTGTGATTCTTCATACAAATCTGACGTAAACGCAGACGTGAGACTCACACTAGAGGCACAGTTCGTCGGTTTCTACCTCGTTATTACTCGATCTGTCAAAAATTGAGTAATAGCCGTGTGAAAAAGAAAAAACTCAGTCGCCGCAGCATGAAGCATGTGAGAGCGGTGACCGTGAGATATTATCATATCTTTACGTCAAATCGTATAGACATTTGACGTTTAGATATGATATATCTCACTCTTATCGCTCTCACGCTGTTAATGCTGTTGCTGCTGGTGGAGGTCGAGGAGAAAAATGACGCTTTGTTTATAAATAATTTTCTTTGGTACGTGTTGTACACTTATATGTAAATAGAAACAGCACTTTGTATTTACCTTGTACGAAGCTAACTGATAGCCGTGAGGTCCCGGCTTTCGAACAGAATCACCCCGCTTCATCCCGTGAGGGTCGTAAAAGGTGACTAAGGGAAAATTTGTAGATGGAGGCAGTACCTGTCTATGTACGAGTATTTTAAATTCCTGATCAAAAATATCGTTTGTTGTGGTGATTGATGTATGAGGAAGCATCATGATGATGATCTGATATAAAATGAGTCATCATCATCACTCACCAGTCTTCACATCTGACGATTCATTCACGCAACGATTCGACTCCATTTTGGGGGGAAAAGAAACTGTTTATGTCCCGGAGCGTCACGTAGGCTATTTTTGTCCCGGTGAAGCGTTCCTTTGGGATAATTTATAAAGTCGACTTAAAAGAAGTCGCTTTCAGAAGCTAATAATTGTATTATCTATGTAATTATGATGCGTTTGCACTTTCCCGTTATCTCACGTGATGGTAAGTGACGATAAAGCTGTTGAATGGAAAGCATGCGCATCCAGAATCCTCAAGCTAATGACGCACTGGCTTTCCTACCTTTAATATCGGACACACCACAGTGCTATTAACATTGCAATTTGGCGGTATACTTAGGTAACATGGTGGTTGCTAGCCAGACGGATATAGAAAAGGTCCTACCACCAACTAAACCACCTTCACTAGGACTCGAGCCCGGAGCCGCATTGTTAGGCCAATAGGCCTAAAACGTGCACATAAATGTGTAGATATATAAGAGATTGATCATCATCATCATCAGCCGGGAAACGTCCACTGCTGGACATAGGCCTCCCTCATTGTACGCCACATCGACCGGTCCCGAGCCACCTGCATCCAGCGACTCCCCGCGACTCTAACCAGGTCGTCGGTCCATTAGTAAGGGGACGGCCTGGTAGACGTTTCCCGGTACGTGGTCGCCACTCGAGAACCTTTACTCCCCACCGGTTATCGGTTCTTCGAGCGATGTGGCCTGCCCATTGCCACTTCAGCTCACTGACTCGTCGAGCTATGTCGGTGACCTTCGTTCGTCTACGGATTTCGGAAGAGATTGATAGTAAATAGTCATTATACTTTTCTAATAATACAGTTGCTAAATTTCATCAAGATCTGTTAACACATTTGCGCTGTGTGTTGATCTCTCAGTCAAGAAAATCCCTTTACCCGTATATAGAAGATTAAACTCGTCCAGTATAAAAACGTGATCGTTTAGGCACTTCCGATAGAAAACCGTTTCATCGTCAAATCGCCCTCCAGACGATACGTAAGAGCACATACGAATAAGTGGATGAAACTGACAATATATCCTTGAAAAGCTTTGTAAATGTCCTAACATTTCGTTAGAATTACCCTATTTGTTCAATGTGAAATATAAAGGGGTGTCTATGTGATATTTCTTGTATTTTCTGCAACTGGCTGGTGGTTTCTTTGTATTTTAACGTTGCAAGTACAAAAGTAGTTACGATGTGAAAACGTGGGTTGCTACGAAACGTTTTAACGACTTTTAACCAATTGTTAAAAGGAGAAGGAGAGAAGTGATGCGTTTGGAGAGTACGAGTATGTTTCAGATTAACAACTTCTTCTCTGGCCAAAATAATAATAATATTTATACCATGTATGTATCAACAAATTAAAATACAACACGCAGACGACAATGTGTTTTTATAAGTTAGCATTTCGTTATTAATTGTAATAATTAGCATTATATAGGTACGTGTATGTTTATCAGGGGACCTGTCTAAACCGATGATGTATGTCACAATATTACTAGATATTGTAATATAACTGACACTGCTTTATTCATGTGCAACTTTATCTAGAAAACTCCAGCGCTCACTTAACAAAAGTTTATTTGTTTAAATCGTAACAATTTACGGTTAAATTTTGCACTTTTAAAAGGTCTGTTGTATCAGGTAGTAAGATTTCACTGAAATATTGTGTTAATCTAACATAAATTTTAATTAAAAAAAGTACTATTAATCAATTACAAACATCAGAAGTATCCGAGGATCATGTTTTCTGTGATTGTTTTGAAGAAAATAATTTCAAAGTGTTTTGTAAAATAGTTGAAAAATACAGCTTTATTAATACATATTTATAAAAATGTGATAAACATTTATTATGATTTTAGCATTACGATAGTAATGATACAAGAGGCCGACAAAATAATGGTTCCGGCGATCAATTTTAAACTGTTGTGAAATAACATAATTAGCCAGATGTAAATAATTAGCACGACTAACAATATTTTGTCACTTCATATAAATCGACTGATTGTGGGCAAGAAATTTTAATCAAAGTTTCAGGTGACAGAATAGTAAGTATTAACATGATCCTTGAATACTCTTGAGGTATTGGAACTCACCAATAAATCTACTAGCACTTTTCGCCATAGTTTCCGTCAACTGACAGCAGAAGGATATCGAGATGAAACTCAGAAAGAATCCTTGATAACTTTTCTTGATCATCGCTGTCAACTTAATATTTGGCACAAACTCACTCCATTACAACTTTACTAAATACTCCAAAAACAAAGTTCTGTTTTTATTAAATTCACATAGTGGCGGAGAGTTTGAATTTTTAAGGGTAGAGTGTTATAGCCACTTTGTCGTGTCAAATATGTTGTAAGGTCAAGTATACTCGACACACTGGAGTCGACTGAACCGGGTTGTTACTTCAGCCTCGGTGAGAGAGAAATGGACCGCTGCGCAGAGCCGACGTCGTTCAATGTGTGTTTTTAAGCTTTTTATTTTAAACAAGGTAGCGGACTTTTGTTTGGAGACAAAGCTTAACTACTGTTGTGTCTACTTCGGAAGCCGCTTTTCTAAAAATGTTACATTTATACAGGATTGTAATAAACTACGTTAATATAAGGTAATTTAGGAAAACAGTTTTTAGCGTTACATGGAAGGAACGAAACAAGATACACAATTTTGTCTGTCCGTTCGCCCGTCATATGTTGGTTTTATTTATTTTCATTGATCGATCCCTAAACTTTTGATTATCATTACCTCCATTTCATTAATGTACTTACTATATGAGCCACAATTATTAGCTTACCACGAAAAAAAGGCTTAGAGTGAGGGTTTTTCCTAGAATCACCACACTTGACGAGTTATCCTTCGTTGTTTTTAATATATGATTAATTAATAAAGTTTTTCGAGTTTTTTAGTGTAGACGCTCTCTATCTTGTTTAAAAGTAACCGACAAAAGGACACCATGGCAAAGACGCTATTAAAAAGAAATTTTTCATGAGAATCGGTTGAACGGTGGAAAAGATCTGTATTCACGTTTACACTGTTTTATTTGGACTAGGTTTTGGCTTCAGAATAGAACTAAAGGAACATTCTTTAGGAGATGGCCAATCTAAGCGTGGTGATTACGGCATATCTCATCAATCTCTCCCTCATGGAAATATTAACGTGGAGGGAGGCTCGTGTCCAACATGACACATGTACAGACGATTATGAGGACTTAATATTTTTGTTTTTACACAGTGATGTATTATGGGTAGCTGACGGGATACGTCCATTTGAACTATGAAGCCGTTACTGCTGAAGAAGTTACTGTGCCGGGGCGGGCGATAATCTTTTTACCTTTATGACTTGAACATAGGCCTCCCCATGGCACACTACAATCACCAGTCTAGCGCCGATTTCTTTTACCAAGGTCGTCGGTTCGACTAGTAGGGAACTCGCTTTCCCAGTTCGCAGTCGCCACTTAAGAATTCTTGCTCCCAAAATCGGTTATTCGTTTTTCGAGCGATGTGGCCTGAAGGCGGATTCGCTATGAACAAACATCTTTAGATCCTCACGGCTCGAGGATGTTTTTGCTAACTTGATCCTTGAACTAGAGATATCGTCAGCCAAGGTTCAGGGTGTTTGCTCTTAGCGAATTCCCAGCCCTCCTGCCCATTGCCACTGTTGTTTACTGACTCGTACTAAGGGTAGCTTACAATAATGTTGTTTCAATAAAACTTTATGTTGACCTTTATTTTTAGTTGAAGTTGCTAACTGTGACTTTTTAAATATCGCAAGCATAGTGCAAAAATACATGGAAGAAAAACATCTGTTGTGAAGAAATTCACCCTCATTACGTTCCCTATTACCGTAATGTGTTCTTATTACATTTGCCTTGGCTGTTGTTGTTGGTCGTATAATTTCCAAGAAAGTAGTAGAAAAGATAACGAAGAACCTGAGCGAATAACTAACCAGTCTTGTTAGACGAAATAATATTTATTATGATTAAGGTACATTTTTAGGTGACAGTTAAATGATACTTCCGACACATTTAAGTGTTATAGGTTTCAGTATTTAAAATTTAATTAATATTAACATAACATTCATTCGGGGCGAGGTCGGTGAATGTATAGAGAGAGCAGTCTGTTGTCGCTTTGTGGAGCCATTCGATACAACCTCTTTTAGGTTTAAAAATAAACATATTTATTTAATTAACCTGTTTTAATGTGAGTGCTATTTGAGGTCACCGATTGACTCCAATCTCGCCTGGTTATGTTACTCGTTGGTGACGTTTTGCACAATGATGGCACGTGATTGTCAACACAAAGGTTGCAGACAATTGAAAATCAAAATTCATTTATGAGTTTCAAAAGCTGTCAACAGGCGGATGCCCTCCAGAAACTGTAGGCTTACTCTCGAATTGAAGAAACATTTGGATTTCAAGAAAAAATGAATTGCTGTCTGTCTCTGCAGAATCAAAACGCTTACTGCAAGCTGTATCTACTACGTACTGGTAGAGCTCTGCTGTTTGTCTGTTTGAACAGTATTTAATTGGCGAGGGTGGGGTGGAATAAATCCATACTAATATTATGGATGCGAAAGTCACGTTTGTCTGTTTCTCTGTTTGATATCTTTTTACCGCGTAACGGAGTGTCACAATTACGAGGGGCATACCGAAAAGATCGGTAATCGAGTACTTTCGATTTAATTAGATTAAAAACTCTTTTTGATGAATAAACACTGGTTAGTTGAAAATCGAATACAATTGACAGAATTAAAAAAAAATTTTTTTTTAAAGAACAATATCAGTTTGAAATTGATAGGTCGATAAAAAAATGGAGCTTACAAGAGAAAGTTTCCGTGCCATAATTTTTTACAACTTTCGACGAGGATTATCTCAGGGACAATGTCTCGCTGAGCTTATATCTATATTCAAGAGTGAAGCGCCTAGCCAGACGACAATATATCGCTGGTATTCTGAATTCCGGCGTGGACGTGCTTCTCTTGGCACCGTACCTTCCACAGGCCGGCCAAAAACAGCGGTTACACCAGAAAATGTCGCTGTTGTGCGCCGAATGATACAGGATGACCGACATATTACATATGAGCAGATTCGGGCTACTTTAGGGATAGGTATGACTGCGATACAAACTGTTTTACATGGTGAACTGGGAGTGAGAAAGCTAGTTTCCCGCTGGGTGCCCCATAATTTGTCCGAAGAGCAAAAGGCGGCTCGTGTCAATTGGTGCCGGTCTACTCTGCAACGCTTCAACGGAGGAAAGTCAAAAGCAGTTTATAACATTGTCTCTGGTGATGAATCATGGATCTATTCATATGAGCCAGAAAGAAAGCATCAGTCGGCTGTCTGGGTCTTCGCAGGTGAGATCAAGCCAACAAAAGTTGTCCGCTCTCGCAGCGTATCGAAGAAAATGGTCGCTTCGTTTGTCGCGAAAACAGGACATGTAGTCACAGTTCCCTTAGAGGAACGGAGAACGGTTACCGCTGATTGGTATACAACGGTTTGTTTGCCACAGATGATATCCGAACTCCGTAGAGGTAACCCGAAACGACGCATAATCCTCCATCACGATAATGCGAGCTCTCACACCGCTCAGAAAACAAGCGAGTTTTTGAAGCAGGAAAACGTTGAATTAATGGATCATCCTCCATACAGCCCTGATCTGAGTCCCAATGATTACTTTACATTCCCTAGAATCAAAGATTTATTGCGTGGTCAGCGGTTTCAAGGTCCAGAAGAAGCAGTGGAAGCATACAAATCGACGATTTTGACCATGTCAACTTCGGACTGGAATTGCTGCTATAATAATTGGTTCGAACGAATGCAAAAGTGCATTAACTGCAACGGAGAATACTTCGAAAAGCAATAAAAATAAATTTAGTTATTTCCTGTATGTATTGTTTTATATTCCCGATCATTTCGGTATGCCCCTCGTACTTGATTTTTATAGGGATAGTTGAAAGTTCGAAAAAGATATATGTTACTTTTTATATGAATTGAAACAGTAGTTCCCTTGGGATAGTTTTTGAAGTCCACGCAAGTCGCAGTAGTATATATTATACCTGTTTCATATGTATCCCGTAGAACGGTCTGTTGTTTCAGGTCTCAGTCTAGTTCGATGAGTTCCTTTTTATGCTCAATGGGTTAAAGTTGTTTAAACCGTGTTCACGAAGAACTGCCAATGTTGTGTTTGCTTAGGGAACGTACCCATACTACGTGACTTCAAAATACCAGGCTTGGTCATAGGGACGGGGGTGGGGGCATCGGTTACGAGTATCTTCACATAGTCAATATCTTGTAGAGAAATCTCGCTGTTCGAGCTGTATTCAAATATAAAAAATATTCAAGTACTAGCTTCTGCCCGCGGCTTCGCCCGCGTGGACTTTAGGATTTATCCCATTGGATAAATCAACTTCATAACAAATATGAAACTGACGTGACGCTTTCCGGCAAGAGGGTGCAAGATTCACACATAAAAATTGGTCAAGCCGTTTCGCAGAAGTGCGACCACAAAAACCGTGACATTTTTATATATTAGATTGTTTCATTATGTGTGAAACTACGTCACACTTAATTTTTATCAGTTAGGGTAACTACCCATTTTCATGCTGATGACTTCGGAAAACACAGAGTTCCCATACAAACTTTCAACCCCTATTCACCCCCATTAAAATATGCGGAAACACGTATTTATCTGTTTCCACTCTATAACCACTGAAATTTTAATTTGCATCCTTGATTTCACCCTTTAGGGTATGATTTTTCTAAAACACAAAAAACGTCACCCTTAACTGTAGTTCATAAGACTGAGTATGAATTTTCATGCTGGTGACTACAAAAACATCAGAGTTATCATAAAAAATGAACCACCCCCATTAATAACCTATGGAACACGTATTTCTTTGTTTCAAATCTAGCCACTTACTTAGTATCAATTTTCATGATATTGACTTCAAATACAACAGAGTTCCCATACAAACTTTCATCCCCCTTTCATCCCTATTAAAACTCCATAAAACACGTATTTCTTTATTTCTAATCTAACCACATATGAATTATCTTCAATCTTCATTATCTTCAAAAATAGTTGACTTTCAAATAATTTTGTATCCCTGTTTCCACTCTTAAGGCGTTGATTTTTCAAAATCGCTAAAACACGTCACTCTTAATTTTATTTCATAAGGCTGCTTATCAATTTTCATGATATTGACTTCAAAAACAACAGAGTTCCTATACAAACTTATCTTTAAAAATGACGGACTTTAGCGGATACTTTCACTTTACAAAGAACGCAGCCTCCAAATTTCATGGCTATAGGACCAGTGGTTTAGACTGTGCGTTGATATATAAGTCAGTTAGTCAGGACTTTAAATTTTATATAGGAAATGACATCTCATGTACACCACAATACCTACTGTTTAAAAAATTATCTGCCTCCGTGTCTTAAAAATGGCAACACCTTCATACTAACAACCCTTCAAATACAACAGAGCTCCCATACAAACTTTTCATTCATTTCATCCCCATTAAAACTTCGTGAAAGACGTATTTCTTTATTTCTAAGATAACCACATATCAATTTTCATAGCATTATCTTCAAAAATGGTTGACTTTCAAATAATTTTGTATCCCTGTTTCCACTCTTAAGGGGTTGATGTTTCAAAATCGCTAAAACACGTCACTCTTAATTTTATTTCATAAGGCTGCTTATCAATTTTCATGATATTGACTTCAAAAACAACATAGTTCCCATGCAAACTTATCTTCAAAAATGACTTATTTTACCCTGTTAGGGGTGGAATGTAGAGAAATCCTTTCTTAGCGGATACTTTCACTTTACAAAACACGCAGCCTCCAAATTTCAAGGCTATAGGACCAGTGGTTTAGGCTGTGCGTTGATATATAAGTCAGTTAGTCAGGACTTTGAATTTTTGAATTGTTTAAAAAGCTATCTGCTTCCGTGTCTATAAATGGCAACATGTTTGTACTAACAACCCTGAGGTCCCATGTTTTGATTGATTTTTTGTTGTTGTACATACAGTTTTGACAATAAATCCCAGTACCTATCGGTACTTGGTTTTGTCTATAATAAATTAGAATAGTCACAATCCGGAGGTCTAGGGTTCGATTCCCAGTATCTATCGGTACTCGGTTTGGTTGGTGGTAAGCCATTTTTTGTCTGCCTGGCTCGCTACCACCATGTTACTTAAGTCTGCCACTAACCAGAATTGTTAATAGCACTGTTGTGTTCCGGTATGAAAGGTAGCAGAGCCAGTGCCTCTATTATTTTGAGGCTCCTGGGTAAGCATGATTTCTATCCAACGGCCTTATTGTCACTTACGACGTGCGTACAGCTAAGCAGTGGAAATCCCCGCCGGCTGTGTTTCCCATGCGATACAACCTAGATAGCTTTAAGGCCAGAGTGAATAGGCTATTTCTATACAACCGTGAACGATCCTAGACCACATCGTCGCTTAACATCAGGTGAGATTGTAATAAAACGGAAGCCTATCGAATGTAAAAAAAACATGTTAGATGAAGGTCAAATACAAACCCATACAAAAAACAACTATTTACGAACTTTTATACAAACTTACATCGCTAATTTTACCTCACATTCCGTTAGGTCTTATTTGTATAAGCCTTTTTAGAAGATGGGTAGCAGAATCTAGCTATGTAACAACAACATCTTACTGCGATCACCAATCCGCCTACCAACAGTGGTGCTTGTTGCAAATCCAATTATATAAAGTTTAATGTGTCGTTATATGGGGAGAGGGGCACTTGTCCAACACGACCCGATACACGTTACACGGCAATCGCAAACTTTAACACAAACTTGCATCACATATCCTTTTTGCGGAACTATCATAAAAGGAACTTATTGTCAAAATCTCATAACCCTACATGGTTTCGTCTCCCAGTCACTTCTAACGCTGAGGTAATGTTTCAAAAACACTTTTAAATATTAACCATTGAAACACCTTCTTTTGTATTTGCTATTTGAAATTAGTCAGGCATTGTAGTCATTCTGTACAGAACCCACTAAACTGGTTTTTGTATTCTGTTATACTACCTATATCACCCTCAAACAATTTTAGGCAAACCTTTTCAATATACAGATAGACGCGTCGATTCTCCATATACAGGTAAGTCGATTCTACAGGTTTTTTGAAGATATCTTTTTATTGCGTGAACCGATTTTGATGAAATAAAGCTTAGATGTTGCCTTGACCTATGCCTAATTTTTGTGAAAACCGCATCAAATTTGGTTTTGTAATTTCGGAGATTAGCCGGTACAGACAAACAGACAGACAGACAGACAGACAGACAGACAGACAAAATGTATAAAAATTGTCCTATTGTGTTCTGTTACACTTCTTATGTCACCCTCAATCAGTTTTTGGCAAAAAAAATCAATGTACAGACACGTCGATTCTACAGATTTATTATAGTATAGATAGAAGAAGATAGAAGAAGAAGAAGAAGATATAATTATTCCACGTATTCAACAATACGATATATATCGCATTTCAGTAAAAATATCGGTTTGGCGTTTTGTTATAATTTAAATTTGTCTGCTCACTCCTCCAAAGCTTTCCTATGCAGAAATACGTGTAATTGTAACTTACTGTTTGAAAAAATGATTTAAAACCATATTTTTAAATTAGTGAAAACAGGTTTGGGAGGGGGTTAAAATTAAAATAAATTGAATCACGTAGTATGTGTATGTTCCCTTGCCAGAGCTTCTATCTAGATTTCGCTATCTAGAACGGCTTCACACTGAGTAAACTGTAAATATTTTAAATTTTGATTCTAGTTCATTCAATTGAAACGACCTGTCCGTACCAAGTAAATCCATTATGAAGTTATGTAACATTGGAGAGTCTCTTGTTTTAATTAATTAACCGTAGTTAGTTTCTGCGTTGTTCAACCAATTTAAAAGTTTGCGCTATATGTACAACTCTACAGATTGTGTTCAATACATAAATATCGGTATTATCTGGCTTGGCCACATATTAGATTGACACAGATGCCATAACATTGGGTGTACAATGTACAGCATTCTGTTTGTCGAAAAAATAATCTTCTGAAGTAGTTATGACAGTCAGTTTATGGAATTCTTTCTTGCTAAAATGTCAATTTGAGAAGAAATTGATTTGAAAAAAATTCCAAATAGTTATTAATTTACCGGAAGTTTCTTCAAACCCCCCGGAGGCAAATAAAAGCGTGAGTTTTTTTTTACGGCTTCGAGCGTGTTGAGGAAATTCACGAAATTATTCCGAGCGGTATAACATACTCACGAGCGCGATTCTATCCCCATGTAGCGTAAAGCCTTGGATATGAAGGTGTTCATACTGCGGCTTCATAAAAGATGTACTGATCTACGTGATGTAAAACGATTCACTGTTTCTTCATATTTGACTTTCTGACGATTCTTGTGAAATAATACGATTTATATGTATTTTAGGGTGGCGCACCGAAAGGGTGCCACGCCGGAGCCTATTACTACTGGGGATCTATTTTTGACATAGCTTCGTAGCACACGACTTAAGTCACGATCGACTACAAGTCGCATGAAAACAGGTTTGACCCTATTTTTGAATCATTCGCCTCAGGTGATGCCAATATAACTTAAAATGTTAATTTTATCCGTTTTACGCAGAAAAATAAAACCGGTAATTCATGCAAGGAAAACAGAACGCAAAGTTCATAGAACAGTTCCTACTGTCAATGTCAATAAGTGGTAATGTCAGTGTTCGACGATGACATGTAGTCTATCCCGACCACTCGTTGCAGAAGAGCGATTCAAAAATCGCAAGTCCAACGTAAATCAGTAGAAAACGAGCGCTCGCGGCGCGACGAGCGAATCAAAAATAGAGCCCCAGGTATAACACATAACTGAGTCTGTTACTGATCTGTTCACACTGAGGGTGTGTTTACGGAACGTCAAACGAAGCATAACTTAATGCATTCCATAAACACACCCTCCTGTACCATTCCCATACCTCAGGAACAGACTCAGTTATGTGTTACATCTGTAGCTCTGCTTTCAATTCAGCCGTCTGTCACAAGAGTGGATCTATCAAACCGCAATAGGAAGACACTTGAAATTTTTACAAAGTTAATAATTTACTTCGGCTGACACAAAAAAACGGCTAAGTGCGATTCAGACTCGCGCACTGGGGTCAGGTACAGAATATGAATAATTGACATACTGAAATTAATTTTTTTAAGATAAGGATATGTTGTGCCTGACGCACAAACACTAGCAATTGTTGTGAATTTACACATTGAAATACAAATACCAAAAGTTTGTAATCGTAAAAACGGCAAACAAATCACGTTTGTTGTACGGTACCCACCTGAAATAATTATTTTATTCTGTTTTTTTTGTATTTGTTGTTATAGTGGCTACAGAAATACATAATGTGTGATAATTTCAACTGTCTAACTATTACGTTTCATGATACACATGATGATGAGAGCACAGACAAACGGACGGACAGCGGAGTCTTAGTAATAGGGTCCCGTTTTTACCCTTTGGGTACAAAAATCATCAAAATCGGTTCACCTAGTCGAAAGTTATGAGGTAACAAACGTATCAGTCGAATTGAGAACCTCCTCTTGTTTGAAGTCGGTTGAAAATTAAAGAGAGTCTCCATACAAGTAAAGTGGTCTCTTAGAAACATCTAATGCTTTCATATTGAATTTTAAAACAGTTAAAGAACCCGTAAACCTTAAATTTTTAAAAATTACGAAAACATAATGGAATTTGTTTTGTTGGTGACATAATTGTTCGTTGAAAAGTCACTTGTCCAAGTGGAGTATCGTAATGATTAGGCTTCGTATATACCTCTACAGTTATATTCTGAAATAGGTTTATTGTTGTGAGTTGATTTGGTTTCGACTTATTATGAGAAACACCGTATAAAATGTGTGGGGTCCTGTCGGCACGTTCATCACTGGGATTGGTTGGAGGTAGGACCAAATTCCTAGGAGGTTCCGTTAGGAGTGAGCACGCTTCTATCTTACGGACTTATCGTCACTTACAATCAAGCGAGACAAAGGCTAAGTGAAAACTCATTGTGATAAAAATTCTTAATGAAAATACACATTTTAAGAGGTTTCAATTATTAATACATTATCTGAACCGTTATTAACGGCTAAATTACATTTTCTTGTACTTTAAAGATTCAGGATGGCTCATTTACTGCCATTTAGTATGAGGGGAAACGCTGGGCTAATCCCGGATTGATTTTGATTGAAACATCGTCTTCGTGGAGAAAAAAAACCTTAATTACTTTACGGAACCACGAAAATGTCCGCTGGGACTTCTTTTAGAATTTACCACTACCCTTCAGGTTTACGAAACTATTGACTCTGAAACTCTACTTCTATGTCGAATATTGAAGGTTGTTCTTGAATGATGAAATGCCGATTTTATTAGAATACTGCAAAAGTGAGTTTTAGGCCAAGTGCAAACCCATCATACATTAAGTTAGAAGAAGTTAACGCGTTCAAAAATAACTAGAAACCAACTTCAACTGCCCTAAAAGTCTAAAGTAAATTTATTACTTATATGTAGTTCTCATGGGTGCCATTGTCAGAACTTGACCAAATTGAAACGGGAGCACATGAGAAGCACCAGCTTTCATTAAAAATAACATCAAAATCGGTTTACCCAGTCAAAGATAACAAACATAAAAAAGAAACAAAAATTCCCGTCGAATTGAGAACCGCCTTCTTTTTTGAAGTCGGTTGAAATAGTTTTACTGTTTGATTATCCTTCCTTTATGTCGTAACCAAGACTTAATATGTCTGGACTTTTGTGCATAAGGATAGTAAAAGGGCTAGAAAATGATAAAGACTACTTTTTATCGCGATCTAACAATCGGTTCCTGTGGGATAACTTCATGTTTAATAAGCTTGCACTGCACCTTTATCTCATCTAATGGTGACGATAAAGCCGTTGGATGGAAAGCGTTATGAGGTCACGTCAACCTGGGGGAGGCTGCGAGTTTCAGACAATACCTAACTAGGCATTAGTGAAGGAGATATCCTGTCCTACTCTTAGCTACTGTCTCTTTATGCACCGCTGTGCAAACCGAAAGTAACGTAGACTAGGTTTTTCCTAGTTCTAGCATTTAGTTTTTGTTTCATTAGGTATTCTCTGATTGTAATTTTTTACGTGTTTGAGTTTCTAGAACTCATTCTTATTTTTAACAGAATATTTTTTTATTGTTAAGGCGTATCGTATAAATTTTCAGGCATTGCATAATTTGTACTATTTCGATATCAAAGATCTACAGAAGACGCCGCTTAGTTCTTTTAAACACAAGTGATACTTTGCTGACTTCCCCAGTATTAAATTTCATTGCAAGTTCTTCACCTATACCGGTAAGAAGTTTTTTAATGAGTTCACTCTTCGCTTGCTGCATCTACACCGCGTACTAAACTTGCTCGGTCAAATCGAAAACTTTAGATTGTTTCATTAAAAGATTGTGGAATTGTCAAATCGAATGTTATTGAAAACTGGTCAGTCAGTGAAATTAATTCATAGATGAATTTACATTCGCCGTTTTGCCTTTTATCATGTAACAAGTACCTACCAGCTTCTGTGTTCCCTAAAAAATATTAACTTGTGAGTTTCAAACGAAGACTAAATAGGCACGTTCTAGATCAACGTGTAACATCGTCATTATAGATGAGTTTGTGGGCAAGCATTGGCTTATTGGCGGTTAGCATAGTTTATGGTTTGAAGTCACCTTCACCCCATAGCTCACATTGTGGGGAAATATTGCATTCATCATTATCATCATCAGCCTGGAAACATACACTGCTGGACATATGCCTCCTTCATGGTACGCCACATCGACCGGCCCCGAGCGACCTGCATCCAGCGACTCCCTGCCACTCTAAGGTCGTCAGTCCATCTAGTAGGGGGACGGCCCGGTAGACGTTTCCCGGTACGTGGTCGCAACTCGAGAACCTTTCCCTTTCCCCACCGGTCATCGGTTCTTCGAGTGATGTTGCCTGCGCATTGCCACTGTAGCTCACTGACTCGTCGAGCTAATAATATTTCATATATATAAATAATGGTTCAAAATGGAACAAGTATCACCCCATTAAATATGCTTATAAATAATAGCCAGTATGTGTGTACACGCCCAGACCAACCCAAACAGCGTCATATAACGACTTGAAATTTTACGATACCCCAATCTCTAATAATGACAAAGAAAGTAAGGTACAACCTATCGTATTATACACGATGTGATTGATACAAGTGATATTTAAAAATATTCAATAACCTGACATTATCATTGCCAGCACAACTTGTGTTCACTCTTACAAGTTCTTGACGGAACGGACTCGCTCAGTTTAGTTCTCTATTGAATTCGAAAGATAAAGCCGTTGTTTCACCACACAATACTCCTAGCGTCCGTCTGACGAGGCTGTACCACGATACCGTCAGTGATTTCAATTATTATTTAACCTGTGCCTGCAGCAAACATGGATCTAGGGCAAGAGGGGGTCAAAATAGGCACGAACTCATGTCCCTAGTTGCGTCACTAAACGAGTGATTCATTGCCGGGACATCGCAAACTGATATACGAAGTCTCTATTCCTATTGGGTCCGACAAAACGATAGCGTCAGTACCATCAATCTTGGGGTCAGCTTTCCTTTAATTGTCCTTCATTTTCACATTGCGGTATTACTCCCCTAGAGTTGCCTAAATTGAAGTAGATCTATAGACTGTACACACACAACGTTTTTTTAAAATTAATATTATTTAAATGCTGATGAGTGTTTTCTAGATTCTGCTTCTCTCAACACAACTGTTACCATAGAGACAGTTTGTATGACAGTTTTAATTTTAAGAAGGGTTGAAATAACTCCTAAAGTACTTCTTGGCCCGTGTTGACTATTTTATGGGTAAAAAATAATGAAAAAGAAATGATATGAAGCTAATTCTGAACAATTGAGACAAAACCGCCACGCCACCATCTACAAAACAGAAACCAATTTCTCAATTCAGTTCATGAGTATTATACCGATTACGATATTATATATTTCGGATAGAATCACGAACGATTTAGTATCACAGTAAAAACAAATCAGTAGCAAATTATTTACTAATAAAATACTTACGTAATGTCTGATAGGCACGAAGAATTCGTTACGTGCTAGTCTAGGAACTGGTATTATGTATTCATATAGCTATCTCGGGCTACTATTACAGAGAATCCTCAGGGAGAGGGGAAGGGGTTACACAGTACGTGTGTGTAAATATAGTCCCAAATATTTATTACAATAGTTTTCTAGCGTGCGTGACCCTCTGACCACTGGATCTGCCTCTGCCTGTGGTCTGACCCAGATATCTGTTTAGTTGACAACGGTCTAGCATTGAATTTGCTGAGTGGCCCAATGACAAATAAAGAGACATAAATAAATGATCAATAGAAGTGATAAGGTCAGGTCAGTCCGATGCATTAAATCGCTTTTAAATTAAACTGAATGAGGTCTGTCTGGATGACCTTACATTATGCTAAGTTTATTAGTTTAGTCAAAGTTTAGTACTGCAAATTTTTGGTGTTTTGAAAGCGAACGACAACCAGCCGTTGACCGTTAGCGTGGCGTTGCAGCTCGCTGTTTTGCTCCACACCCGCTCGCCATACTATTACCCCGCCCAGTCTTGATATTATTGTATTGTCTTGGTATTGCTTTAAAAATGCCCCCAAAAAATAAAAATACGGCCAATCTAGTGTATAAATTACGCTACAAATAGAAGTCAGCGGCAGCGGCGGCGTGTCGCGTCGCGCATTTTGACTTCAGGATGATTCTGCCAAATTCAGGCGTCCAAAGATATTATCGAACTTTTCGTAACTAAACTCTTCACGTACAATCAGAAATGCGTTGTCCCATTTCTGTTATAGAAGTTCGATTTCTATGACCCTCACATATGATTGTTCAATCATGCCTGAAATTCCAATGATACGGTAATGAGAATTTTGGTTTCGGTGTATCTCGTGCTAATTAGCGGGTTAAATAATTAATATCAGGTTGGTTTCGTTTGCTACGTTTAATTTGGAAATTTGTGGTTTAAGGATTTTCTACTGAATAAATGTTTGCGTTCTCGTACAATCCCGTTTTAAATAGTTGATGAGGTATGTAAGTACATCTATGTGATTTTTGTTGACTTTTGTCTCGAGCGTTCCTTATGCAATTAAAATAACTTTATAATTGTATTTTCTGAATATACCTATACAAAGTATATAAAAAGTAAAATATAAAAATCTACACAAGAAACAGAAAGCTACGAGTTAATTAAACTTACTAACTTCCTAAATGATTAAGATATTGCTGAAAATTCTTTCCCTCACACACTACTTTTCAACCGACTTCAAAAAAGTAGGAGGTTCTCAAATTCGACTGTATGTTTTTTCATAGAGATGTTGTTAAATTTGAGAATTATTCGATGTATGATTTTTACTCTTTTCCAATCCGGTATCACAATTTAGTGTTTTAATAAATTTCAAGAAGAAGTTATTTACAACTTACTCGTACACAACTACAAACTAAAAGACTTGACGCTGGTTTACGTTCCACACGAGAATTACTGTAACTTAGCCCATTTCGTTTGTACAGCCACATACACCGGGTTGTTTGAGTTACAAACATTGTATTGTGGCTGGAGTACAAAACAAACGTACCTTGGTTAAGCAAAATTATTAATGCTTGGGTAGATTCCAGTCGATGGAGCAGATGGAACCAGGTGGAAACTTCGCAATAGAGCTTTGTAAGATTTAGTTTATACATTTTGGGAAAAGTAAAATGATTATTTACATTAAACAAGGGAGGGGTTACAACCCGAACACCGACATGATTGTTTATTATTATTGCTATTATTATATTATATTAGGATGGCTTATAGTTAACATTAAGGAATAAGACTAATGAATTTAAAGCCTACAAGCTATTAACAAGCCTCCACATATGTCTGACTATGAGAAGTCGAGAAAAGAGTATTCTGATCACAACCGAATTAATGCTTCTTTCACTATCATCATCATCATCCGGGAAACATCCACTGCTGGACATAGGCCTCCTTTATAGCACGACACATCGACCGGTCCCGAGGCACCTGCACCCAGCGACTCCCCACAACCTTAACCAGGTCATCAGTCCACCTAGTAGGGGGACGGCCCGGTAGACGTTGCCTGGTACGTGGTAGCCACTAGAGAACCTTTACTCCCCACCGGTTATCGATTCTTCAAGGGATGTGGCCTGCCCATTGCCACTTCAGTTCACTGACTCGTCGAGCTATGTCGGAGACCTTAGTTCGTCTATGGTTTTAAATACATTATGAACGATTGAATGCATTTGAAAGCTAAAAACTGAATTCACTTTTTAATTTTAAATAACAAATCAAAACTTTGCAGAAATTTCATAAATTTATAGAAGCGCAGGGTACATCCAATTAAGGACAAGGGCACGGTTCACCTGATGCGAAGCGAGCATTTGACCCTTTCCTAAGAGCCCTAATTTATCATACAAACTCATTTAAAACTTTATTTGAAAGTAGCACACCATCTATTTAAAGTTATACAATTTGATATAAAAACTTGAACGGGACCCACAAAGGTGAACTTTAGAAGAGAAACTTACTTGAAACATTACTTTGAAGCGCTTAAAAGCGCTATTGAGTGCGGTTGCACTAGAGGAATGAAAGGTGGGGATTTATTTCAAGTTCGCTTGAGAAATTGAGAATCGTTTCCTGAAACTTTCATTCAAATTTTTTGAGAGTAGTGAAAAGCAAACGTGACTTCGTAAAGTCTATGTGTTTAGATCAGAGGTTCTCAGACTTTTTTTTTTCATAGACCACTTTCAAAATTTATCTGGTTCCGGTGGACCACCAGCAGCTACATTTCTACCATATCCCCAAAACTCGACAAAAATGTGAAGATTAGATCTATGTAAATTTGCGTTGCGACTGAGTTACAACCACGAATGAATAGATTTCGAAAAAAAGTGAGAATTAATTGGTTAATTAATTAATTGATTGTGCTTTAGTGGATGTCAAAAAGTTAAGTAAAGTTGGATGGTCCAACTTATGGCACAAGGAACCTTACAGCAAAGAAATCAATTATCATTTATATCATTTAGGAAACTCCCCATTCGGAGTGGTAAAAAGAAGTGATGGACCCCACTTACGAATTTTTGACCCAAAAATTTTTGTCACGCCAACGTAGACCCCTGCCGAGTCTCCCGTGGGCCCCTGGGGGTAGACTTTGGGAAGTATGTACTGGTTTAGATAGTGTCGCGTTTAAAATATGCCAACCGGTACACAAAATGATTTCGCTTTCGAACTCAAATAATGCCGCTAAGTTGTACATCTGCTGCTGAATTTTGGATTTTATATCAAGGCATTGTAGTGATGTTGCGTTTGAGATTTTGTTTGACGTTTGACTGATGTTTCTATAGAAAACGAAGATGTAGTTGTAGTATGTAGTATTAAGTTAGTTAGTTGTAGTATGTAGTTAGTTAGTTGTAGTATGTAGTATTAAGATGTAGTAGTAAGATGTAGTTCATACATAGGGAGGTACTAATTTTTACAAATATTTTGCCTTATAACCTTTTGTGACACTCGCAGGATGACAAGGGATGGCTATGTTCTAAGGCCTAGCTATATAAACCGTCATAATACTGAATCATCTGACGATTTGATCAAAGGCTCTATTTTAATTAACAGAATTGAAAACGAGCTCGTCTACAAAATATAATCAACAATGTTTTAAGAAGACCTGTCTTAGCGCTTTTATTACGTACGTAGCACCCATGTAGGATGCCTCCACTTCCCTAATTGGGTAGCTCAAACTTTGCTCACTTAATTACTTACTTAGTCACTTTGCCTACACTTTGGAAGTCTACAAACAACGATTTAATGTTGATTTGGGTACTAATGTGTTCACAGATATATATACCTCTGCAAGCCGTATCTAAGTTTCATGTATGTTTTGAATCATAAATATTTGGTTTTCTGGGTCAATACCTTTACAAACCAACGGTCACTTATCACTTACCATCAGGTGAAGTGGAGGCCAAGGGCAAACCCATTATGTATATATATTATTACCTAAGACGCAGACGACAACCAGCGAGGAAAAGACGCGCGGTCGATCTGATACCACGGACGACGATCAGTTCGAGAAGGTCGAGAGGAAAAAATTGCCCCATCAACCAGTGACCCGGAACCAGGGCCCAACTTCCTGCTGCGAGCCGCAATACCGACCACAGCCATGTAACTGTCACGCCTGCATATCACCACCACCATGCAGGACGTCACAGAAAACATAAAGAAGAGAGTACCTCTTGAGGGTGGAGCAGCGGGAGTCACGCCACGCCACACACTTCAAGCCGTTAGTGGTGCCAGTCCCAACCTGCTGTCTGGAGACCTTAATGAGGGAGGACTTCTGGCCGAAGAGCGTGGTGTACTGTCGCTTCAGAGGGAAGATAGCGACCAACACCACCAGAGCGACACCAACGTACATTAGTAAATAAGTTTTAAGAATATAGGTTTATTACTGTAGTGTGTAATACTTTATTTTAATCCCTTAATTTATTATTGTATTGTTTATATAACTATGATCTTGTTACCTGAAATAAATGAATAATAATAAGATAAAAACATATTCAAGAAGATTATGTGACTCCGATCACGAAGCTAACACTTTTTAGGAGAGATTTCTACTAAAAGCTAAGGATCCCTTATAATTGAAAATTCTAGACACTATCCGTCAAGACATTGTAGTAATTAGACATCTGCTTTCACTTTAACTTAATTTCCTTCGTAAAACGCCCTTATGCATCCTTCAGCCGCTGGTGGCTCTACATTGCACTACTTAGCGTTTTACGACTTCACCAACTGGAACAAGTTTAGTTAGCCCAAAAAGTTTGTGTGGGTGGTCACCCAGAGTGGGAAACATATATCAATGCTAAGCGCTTAGTTCTTGCTAGTTAGAAGCTGCAATCGTTTGTCTGCAGGATTTCGGTAATGTGCTTTATTTAAAAACTTCCTGTTTCACGATTGGTTTTAATTTTGAATTGTTTACTGAAGTTTCTTTCTAAAAAACGTTATTTTGGGTTGACAATGAAGATCGACCGACCGACCGATAGGCGACCACGTACCGGGAAACGTCTACTAGGCCGTCCCCCTACTAGATGGACCGACGACCTGGTTAGAGTCGCGGGGAGTCGCTGGATGCAGGTGGCTCGGGACCGGTCGATGTGGCGTACCATGAGGGAGGCCTATGTCCAGCAGTGGACGTTTCCCGGCTGATGATGATGATGATGAAGATCATCATCATTTGATGGACGTGTGCCTCCATGATGTCCATGACGAACGGGCCAGAAATCATTTAGTTGCAATGATAAATTTTGTTTCATTTTTTGTATACTCGTAGTAGTCGTATTTAACCTGCTTGTAGGTGTGCCAATTTGTATATATTTCGCACTTCTATTTGGTATCTAAAAACTCGGCATCCTATCTAAGATGAGACACCACTGAACAGTTGTAATGCCTATATGTATAGAGCTTTTCGAATATGTGTGGAGTACCTCTGTCACCTTTTAAGACGGTTCTGCTACATACCGCATAAAGAGGCTGTTACTACAAATCCTCGAGCACAGTTGAAATGCAGCGTGCCCTTGGCGCCCAATGTTCATTATTTCTAATACAAAAAAAACATAGCCAACCTTGTCAGTCATAACTCAAAATCATATGTCTCCACTGCAGGGGCTCAGTCCTAGCCTCCTACAGAGAATGTATGGAGAGGTAGACCACAAACACACCATTGAATCTTTTTTTCAGAAGTGTGCAGATTTCCTCACGATATTTCCTTCACCGAAAAGCCAATGATAATGATTCGTATCACGAATCAGAACTCATTGCTACGATCTAGGATCGAACGCAGACCTTGATTGTTCAAGGATTTACGCTCTACTGAGCTACCACTTCTTTGCCGTCATAAGTAATCTTAGCTGAAGTTTAAGACGTAGTCTTATGTGTTGTCACATCACATAATGAATATTAGTTATTATGAAAGTGTTCGCATTGCATTAGGTGTGCGTATCTTCCTATATTCTACAGTACATTTTGGAGAGTGCACGCAAGTTATTTTTTTGTTACTGACGCCTTCGCTCAAATGTGAGGGTTTCAACAGAATGTGGTTGTCATCGCTATGGATCGCAGACTGTTTCGATTCACACTGTATCCATGCGTGCAGCTGAGCAACAATCTGGTGAAAAGATAACTTACAGACCAATGCGAATCCATGAAGGGATTAGGCATGCTATACTCAGCATGCTTGTCAGATTGGTGTTCGCAGTTTTCTATCTCTTGTATTTTTCTAATCGCATTTTGCGTTACCTACGGAATGGCATGGTGTTGTCTTGTTAGGAAGTGAAGGAGACCACACAGTGATTCAAAATTATATAAAAATATTAGTTTAGAAATGCCAAAATGATCTGGAAGATTATTGGGTTGCATCATCATTAGCCGTCCTCTTTTGAACATAGGCCTCTTTCGTCCTCCTTTGAGTGTAATCGAACTCAATAAAATGAGAACAATAACAATTATAATAAATCAGACAATATTAAAGATACGTAGCAGAGATTTTAGGTGTAGATGCCTTTGTTTCAACTTTTACATTCGTGTTTTGTTGGCATGACGCCAAAATACCGAACAAAAACTCACTATACCGTTATAATAATAAATTATACGAAGGAGCAAGTTAGAGACCAGAGGTACTTTACGTAGAAAACTTTGGCTAATTTTAATCTAGATCCATAAATTGAGACTATTTGCTAAGTGTGTTATTTGTCGCGACGACGCGTCTAAATGAATGTAAATAGAGGCCGGAGGGTATTTGAAGAAACTTATAATACCAAACGTAATAATTTAAAATTGATGAAAGGTATGGTTTAACCTTCTTTATTTTTGTGGCAGAGTAAGTAGATTTAAAAACTACTACTGAGGAAAGGATTTCCACGTGTTCAAAGCCCAGGAGATATATTCAATAAGCAAAATATTTCATCATACCCACAGGCATGTTTAAAGAAACGGTTAGTTTAAAGAAACATCCTTGATACTTCAAGTTTCTTGATAGCTCAGTGGAAAGAGCGTCAGTCCCGACCACCGAGGCCTGAATTCGATTTTGGCTCGTACCAATGAGTATAAAAAATCTGTGGCTTTTAGATGACGGAAAACTCTGTGAGGAAACTTACATATTCCTGTAAGATTCTTGGGTCAACTCAGCCCACGCCTCACTCAGCCCACTGCCGTAACGACCACTATGAAATGTTTTTTTCGGTCTTGTGTCAACTTAGCCCAGGCCTCTTTCAGCCCGCGGGTCGAAATGCCCACTATGAATTTAAAAGTTGACCCAAGAATCTCCTGAAAAGAAATGCAAAAGTGTTCAAAAGTATAAATAATTTAAGTGTCTTTGTTGTTTGTGATGTCTACTAATCCGCATTGGACCCGCGTGGTAGACTACAGCCGACGGTGTTCGTCACGTCCGCAGTAGTTGCCAGAATTACACTGAACTTGTCCTTTGCAGTACTTATGTTATTTCCTATTAGTAAAATTCTATTCCGTATTAAAGTAACATAATATTGAATTAATATTTCTCACCCACAGGGCTAACGCAGCTGAAATTGTAATGGAAATCCGGCCTCGGAAGGGAGCTCAAATATTTACAGCTCGGCTTCCTAGGCGCCTGTGGTACATACAATCCGCTTGCACAGAGGTCTAAAAATCGTTGGCCAGTATTTCACAAGCACAGAGCGCGTTGCAAGTTACTCTATCACTTATTCACAGTGGAAACGTGTTTTATTCCCTCCGGTGTGCTAGCGGATGCATTTAGAGACACCTGGTGACACCTGAGTGGCACGTATATATGTGAGAATGTTACATGAGCCGTGTTAATTTTAAGCTGTGTAGTGTGTACGCAGATATATTATTCTATTTGTAGCTTGTTGATGCTTATTTACCGACAAAGTCTCATCAATGTGCTTTTATGCACCATCTGTTGGAACTTGACCTTAATATCACGACCAGACATAAGATGCTGTAATCAAATTCGGTTCTTTAATAAACGGCATCCATCCTTTAATTTTCCATCCTTGAATGTTTATTGTTAGAAGTCTATAGCTTTCATCCCCAAAAAATTCACCCCTAATTAATCTGGGTATATGTATATTTTGTTTTTGTTGATTTTTTCAAAAAGCGCTATATCAATTTTAATGAAATGTTCATCAGACCACCTCTTAAGTATGATCTACCAAACAAAAGAAGAATCACCAAAATCGATTCATAATTGGCGGAAAGATCGTATAACACACATACAAAATGTATAAAGTCGAATTTAGATCCTCCTTCTTTTTTGATGTCGGTTGAAAAATGAATCTGTTCATAATTAGCGAAGATAAGAAGATAAAAGATCCACACAAAAAATAGACTCAAATTCAGAACCTCCTCTTTTTGCTGTTTAGAGATTTGAAGATACGAAAGTTGTGATTTTTTTTGCAAAATAGATCAAAGTTTAATTGACTGCAATCATGTACTTGATGATAAGCGATGATGTAAAAATAAAGTAAATCATTTTAATACAAGGGCGAAACAAAAAGTGGGCAAAAAACTATTACGGTGAGAGAACCAGGGCGGCATACATAGTGCCAAGAATAAATAGTAAGTATCATATTCTAGGAACTGTTATAAAATTGAAGAAAAAAAACCATTGACGCGAAAATATAAAGAATGTATGGTGTAGTTTTTAAGTTAGTTTAAGTTATAGTATAGTAAGTTAGTTAATAAAAAAAGGTTAACAGAAGAGCGCGTCGTCTGTAAATTGCCTTGGCAGTGTGGCGATTTAAAAATAATTTTTAAGATTTTTGGTAATAAATAAAAATTGTGGTCGAGAACATGGTATTATAGCCTGAGAGGACGTTTATTATTTGTGTTTTCAAGTATACGTTTTTGTAAATAATCTTACGCGATGTATTAAAGACAATGTACTAACAATTCTTAGATAAAAGTCTATAAAGTAGATCTCAGAGATTCACGGGGTCATTCTAACTGTCGCTGCCTGTAGGAATGGGTGAATAAACAATTGTTATCTCGAATCTCTGGGAATCTCTACTACCCGGAAGGGTTAGCACTTGGAACTGGTAAGTAGTTTTATTTAAATTTACACCATTCGGAACTTGACAGTTGATGAAAATAAAATGCGCTACACTTTTTAAGACTCCATAGCAGCCTGACGCAACTTAGTTCAACATAAATTGTATGAAATATGGCAAAGGATCAAAGGCGCTACTAGCGCATTGTTGACGCCACTGTCCCTATATTATGTTGATTTTGCCCCATTTAAGATTTGTTAGGTTTATTTTCGCTGTATAATGTCCCGTCTGTTATTCGGTTGTATACACATATGTATATTACATACTCTTTGCTTCATAGGGCGACAGTGGCGCCCTAATTCACGCGATTACACACATCGGAGATTCCGTAAGGAGATTAGGCGTGTAATCAGCACTCAAAAACTCAATATTATAACTAATATATTCCTGTTTGTGTTGTGCGATTACCGAAGGACTGTAATACTTATTATTACTGGCTTTACGAGTAGACAGCCCTAATACTGACCCTTGTCGACAGGATGAAATAAGACCTTGAGGTGATTTCATATTCTCTTTGTACATTTGAAATAAACCTTAGTTGATTCATTTGCTTTTGATACTCACTTTGGAAGTTATGATGATTGATTAAAATGCCCCTAACTTATCTGTAGAGTGGTCGCAATACCTAATGATGACGCCATTTTGAAAATTCTTTAAAAAACTGAAAGTTGGAAAGTCACCCGTTCGCTTTTAGCTTTACTTCGTTTCATTTGGAATAGCGTGTCCAGTTTGTTATAGGGGTCCATAGCCGTTGGTCCTACCATTTTGTCCCTATTGTTACTACTGGACTTAACGGGATCCCTCTGCGAATGCTTCCATACAAAATTTTTGTTGCCATAATCTTTTAAAATAGAATAGCTGGCTTTAATAAGTATTATCTAAAAATAGGAGATGAAATTATAGTGTCGCAAAATAAATTTCATTAATTTACAACTTTATTGTTAGCTACAATAGCGGTTACGCAGCTAAAAGTCCCTAGATAAGCGCTTTGACAAGAATAATAAAATGAAAATTGTGATCCACTGTGAAGTAATGATACTCATTTCGCGACATTACAATCCCAAAAATTGTCTTTTCCTATCCAGTTAACTCTAACGTTACATCTTCAATGTTAATTTCATAAACAGCTTCCCAAAAGAACAGAAACCTAACAAAAACATAAATATTGCTCTCTTGATTTATTTATTTGTAGTTCCTGTAATAAAAGACTATTGAAACTGAGGTACTTACTAGTGGCGCTAACTTCCGGCCCTAGGGACTCGAATGCTTTCCCGAAGCTCAGCTTCAACAAGCGATCGGAATCTGGAAGAAAGCATAATATTTGTATTTTGGTACAGAGGGCGATGCAATAAATGTTTATAAGAAAAGCGCCATCTGTTATGCCTGTTAGAAAACACTGTAGTAACTGTGTTGGAGCTAGAGAGTAGCTTGCTTTCATATTAGTAGTGAATAATGTCACTAGATGGCGCTTTTGTAACAAAAATAGTGTTGGCATGAATGAGGGTTTTTACGAAAATTTTCATCCCTAGTTAGCGCCACTTAGGCAAGAGGTCGGACATCCCAGACATATATGTATGTACATTTTCTTATAAGTTTTTATATAAACGGTATCCTTCTCCGAATGCTTCCATAGATATTAAATTTCTGTTGCCCATAGTCTTTTCAAATATAATAGTTGGCTTTGATAAGTAATTACTTTAAAATAGGCTATAAAATTATAACGTCGCGAAATAAATCTAATTAATTTACAGCTTTATTGTTTACTACAATAACTGTTACGTAGCTAATGGTCCCTAGATGTCGCTTTGAAGAAGAGTAATAAGTTTTTTTAAATGAACATTGTGGTTCATTTCGCGACATTAAAATCCGATGTCCTATTTTTAGATAATTACTGCACAAAGCCAGTTATTCTACCTATTTTAAAAGATTATGGCAACAGAAATTTAGTACGAAACTTTGATAGAGCGGGATCCCGTTAAGGTACTCTTTCCTTTTTTTATAATCACAAGCTATACTATAATGCACTTTCGTTCTTATACTATACTTACACGATTACATTATTGGGATGGGATACAGAGCAAAAAAAATATGGTATGGGCGAAGGCGCCAACTAGCGGCAAAAAATTTAGAGAAAGCCTTCATTACTTGTATTGCGTTTATTCATTCATTACATTTACAGAAACTTATCTTTGTATTCGTACATGAATACTGATAATGCACCATATTTACTGTGAGGTTATACGCGGAAAACACTAAACAAAAGTACTAGGTTTCTCTTAGAATTTTAATGCAAGTTATTACAATGACTCCACCAGTTCACGCTATATTTTGAGGGAAAGTATGTTCAAAAGTTGGTTCGGGTGTACGTGGCTATTACTTAGTAGTGCCTCCAAATAAGCACTTCCAGGTCCAGCCTGGACGTGGGCCAACATTTATATTCATAGGGAAGTACTTCGTTGGCTGCACTCGCTTTTAACTGGATCGGTCGCATTTATTACTGGAATAAGTACGTTTTCAACAAAGTGGGCCAATTTTATTTATGATAATTTAGGTGACGAGTTTTTCTTAACAGTTTGATGTTTAAAATGGACTCCACAGTGACGCCCTCATACGCTCTTTTCTGCATTTCTACGCAATTACACATTTGAAAAAACCAAGCCGAACTTTTTGTATTTATTGATGGTTTACGGTTTATGGATACATCATGAATGAATTTATGTATATAGCATATCAATAAAACGGTTAACAGTGCCCAATTTAGGCGGAACAGTTTATAATAACTCCACATCATCTAAAACTGAATCCATGAAGACTCGATCAACTGAGGCGCCTATGATTTTTTGTTTAATTTCGCAGAAATTCAAAAAAGAACAAATGAGGGCAGGCGCTTTATGGAGTCTTAAAACAATTAAAATGCTTAAAAGTATTATAAATTCAAACGAATGCTTTGTTTGACCCATAAAAGAATTGCTTCATTTGGTAAAGCGAAAATGAGCTTGTTTTATACTCGCATTTTAAGCGAATATATGTTACGTGGAGCTATGTTCACCCAAGTACCACCGACATCTTACTGTGATCACCAAAGTGTCTCTTGTGAAGAATGTCTCGAGGATGACAGAAGGTCAATCGCTGCGATAATTCGTGTATCACAATTGTTATTCATTTAAAAATATTTTTACAAGTTTTTAAAATCGGATACAAATCGGGCACATACCATTAGATTATAAATATATGGGTGTAAATAAAAAAGGATACATATTATGATAGTACAGACCAGCGGCCGTGGAATCTGGAGGAGGTTGAAAGTGGAAGGTGGCGGCGAATCCTTGACCAGGAGTCGCTGAGTTGGCGGTGAACTGCAGCAGCAACGCCGGACCCGTCGACAGCACCTCGTATCCTGCAATAAACATAGGCACAGAATTACTACATACAGAACGGACGTTCATCGCCCCACACCGACCCTCACCTCTCCCCGCAAGAAAGTGACCGGCTGGGATCAGTAGTCCGCGCGTACAAACTCATACATGCACGTTTATACAAATGTCATCCGATTGATGTATGGGAATAGGAACCGATATCACTACATCTCTATGAAGTGTCCAGCCTGTGACATTTGAAGTCAGCGTCTCATCTCAACTTTGACCAGGTCTTCGGTACGTATATGTACATCTAGTGTGGAATGACCACGCAAGAATTCTATCTCTGCATCGATTTTGAGCGAAGATGACGATGACGTTATTAGGGTTACGTACCTCATAAGGAATAAAAGAGATTCGTATAGGTTGACTTTGTTGTCCGTCTGGCTGGCTGAGAGGTATCAATTTGAAATTAATTACTATTAAAGTGTGCAGTTTTTTGGACCTGTGACAAAATCAATCTTATAACTGAAAGCAATAAAAGATACAGTCAAATATGTGGCATATTTCGACGAAAAAGCAAGGTCTTACAGCACTAATATAGGAATAAATTTGAACAGTATAATTTTATTATTATTTCTGATTCAAATCGCTTTTACGGTTACAAATTGTTCCAGCGCCTGTAGGTATATTTTTAATGCTAACAATTTTGCTAACAATTGCTCTTTACTTTTGGTCAGGCTTGTGTTTCTATTATTTATGATTTTCAGTGTGTTAATTATTCATATTACATATGGAAACCTCGGAGCGCGAGTCCAACTCGATCTGTCTCTGTTACTGGCACTTTGACGCATTTTTCACAACCAATCTACTGACCTATATACTTGTAACTAAAACGCTGAAAATCCTTTATTTTCCTACCTCTATTTCAAAATTATAATACACCCAGTAACGCTTGCGCTATCGAGAATAATCTGTAGAGGTATCATAGGGTCAGGCATATACATACAGGTAAAGCACATAACGCTCTTTTTGAGCTTCGAAAAAGTCGGGTAAAGTAATGCTCATGTTTAGCAGTAAATTTACTGTCCGACAAGGAATAGGAATGTACTTATGGAATACACTAGAAAATAATTTCCTTAAATTTATTAATTGGATGATACTTATATTTCCTGAGGAGGATTTGCAAAGAATGAGAGATTCAGTAATTTAATGCTAATGAGTACTTACAAATACTACGAGTACACAGTAATACTTTCAAGAGTACTTCAATTAATTATAATTATATATTTGGAAAAAGAAAAACAATATTCGAGAAAATATTATAGATTTTTTCCTTATTTCTCCACGACTACGTCTACATTTTCTTCATTTCTTTGCTGTTACGATTTCGGTAGTCATCTTTTACACGTAAGAAACGGGAAATCGATCGGGATAATAAGTAGCCTTTTTCTTCCCTTCAAATATTTCTATGCAAAAAATCGAGTTATTCTCACTCGACGTTTCGACGCGAAGTAAGGACGAACAATGAAACTCATTTTCGCGTTTATAATATAAGTTTTATTTTGTTTATTTTGAAACTAATTTTTTACAGACGTTGTCCTGTTCAACTTTCAACTGTTCATTCTAGAAAATCGTATTCGGACTCTTATGAACATTTTACACAAATAGATAAGTCAGTCCTCTCAAGTTATGCGCTATCCAATGAATAATATACAATTTTTCTTTATGTAAATTAGAGATAGTAGAACATCATCAAAAAGACAGTAAAACAAACAATTACAAAGTGTATTTTATTTTATTTTTTGCCTTAAAACTATATCAAAGGAACGGTAAGTTGAAGCTTCAAAGTAAGACTGCTTTTAGAGTAAAATACAATATAAACTACCCTTTCAGGAATAGTAGACAAATATCAAAGTACAATAATAGAACATCTTGAAGCCATAGCTTCAGCCAGAAACCTACATTGTCCAATGTTGTCTGACAGAAGCATTATTAATTCAGAAACGGTGCTCACGGTCGATAGAATACATATACTCAACGAGCATTGGGCGTCTTGTCAATCTACAAAATGTCAGGTCGATTCGCGTTTTCCTCGGTGAAACTACTTAGATCAGATACTCGATATATGAAATATAATATATATATGATAATAATAAAAAAATACATGGGGTAAAAATAGCGCTAAACAAGAGATAAAAAGTGGCAGAGCGCTGGTCGACGAGCTGGTAGGAGACAGATATCTGTCTAGCAACCATCGTAGCGGCGATACTAGAGAGGTATCTGCTTGGGAAGCGTGGTCGCCTGTGAAACCGTGATGGTTCAGAAGGAGATCGCTGTGCGGGAGCGGGAAAGAGCCAGTCCCGCTCGACGGCGGAAAAGATCGCCCTGTAATCATCCCACCACGATAGACCAGGAGTAAAAGACTAGGGAACGAAGACAGAGTAGGTCGGAGCTGTGGCTGCCCTATAATTCACCCATGGAGTAACTGGATGCAAGTGACCTTTAAGTCGTCGGTCCATCTAGTAGGGGGACGGCCTGTAACCGGTGGGGAGTAAAGGTTCTCGAGTGGCGACCACGTACCGGGAAACGTCTACCAGGCCGTCCCCTCACTAGATGGACCGACGACCTGATTAGAGTCGCAGGGAGTCGCTGGATGCAGGTGGCTCGGGACCGGTCGATGTGGCGTACCATGAGGGAGGCCTATGTCCAGCAGTGGACGTTTCCCGGCTGATGATGATGATGACTTAAGAGGAAACAAAGTGAACTTGAATGGCTATTCACTCAAGTGTTATTTGTATATTTACAATAATGATGAATCTGGCGACTTTACACCTTACTTTTCACCGAAGCTTTTCCCTGCAGTAAACAGGCTGGCCTGGTTACAAGCACCCATTCATTCAGTTTGCATTGTATAGTGCTGTGACGGTTCCGAGAACGGTATCGATTATTGTCAATAACATTTATTGTGCATCATGTAATGTCGATTTTCCACTACAAGTGGGTCAAAGAGATGTGTGTTGTTATAATACACTTGAAAATGTATGGTGTAAAATGTACGGTGTATGTTTCTTTAGTTGGTTGTTTTGTTTTGTTGGTAGATATTTACGGAAGTGTATTATTTATGTATTAATGGTATTTTTATTCATTTCGTCGTAATTGTAAAAAAAATGTGCTCCAATATTTTAAAACTTAGGACCTCAACCTGTTGGTGTCGTGAAAGGCAATTGAGTATAAATAAAATTATATGGAATGCCCAACTATCTAATAGTCTCCTCGCTTTCAACAATGCACGACTAGACATCTTTGTTAGCCAAGTAAGGTAATACGTTAGAAAGTGACAATTTTTCATAAATAAATTCCTTATTATTACGACGTACCAACTTTATGCGATGTACAATCGAGTACAAAAATATTAACCCAATTTGGTACCAAACTCAACATTACACCCAACACAATGTGATATGGTACAAAAGTGGGTATATATTTTGGTATATAAGTGTACCTAAGAAAATTAGTAGGTAATTCTTATATTCGTTTTGAGGGCCGCAACCTCTAGCGCACATCTGGTCTCATGTTAACTTTTGCATTGATGCGTTAATCGAGTGCTAACACGGATGACGTGTCCAAACTCACTGTAAATATTACATCAGCAAGTCAATCATTCAATCTCCGAAGTAACATCGATAATGGCTGTATTTAGGATTTCATTTAAATATCTTGGATTTAGTATGTTATTATCGACAGCCTCTTCCCATCTTTTGGTGAGTAAAAGCTTCATCATCTCCACATCTTTTTAACTAAATAGGTATAATTGTTTTTAATATGTAATGTTAATTGTAGAACTAGATTATTGGTGGAATGTTTTTGGAGAGTTTTTGGAGAGTGTGCGCAAGAGCTATTTTTGTTGATTCCACCTTCGCCGTTCAAGTACCGGTCAAACAGAAGAACGGCAGACCTTCACCCGTACACTGTAGATGTTCCTACAGCTCGCACCAAGCGTTTCGCTTCCACATATATCGTGCGTACAGCAAAAATATGGAATGCACTACCGGTTTCCGTGTTCCCCGAAAACTACAACTTGGGAATCTTCAAAAGAAGAGTAAATAGGCACCTTCTAGACCAACACGTAACATCGTCGACCTCATCGTCACTTACCATCAGGTGAGATTGAGGTCAAGTGTTGGTCTATCTTTAATATATAAAAAAAACAAAAATCGAGTACCGATAGGTACCCCCACCGGGAATCGAACCTGGGTCCTCCGGATTGTTAATACAGCATTCAGCCTTTAGGTCACGGGGGCAGTTAAGTTAGGCCACGTAAAACCTATCTGGTTTAATATTCGGGATGGAATCAAAAGTAAATTTTAAAGCCGAGATCATACACGTATGAATGCAAAATAGTTCCAAACCAGTCACAAAAAGAGCAATCCGTTGAAAGCCTGACCTGTAAGCTCGTTACAGAGCATCGCGATGGCCGGTGCATTAGTGTCCCTCCCGTCGAATACCTTGATGATGTCAGCTCGGCGCAGGCAGCTGCAACACAAGGAATTAGCTTCGTTAGCGCAGGATCCGTCCCGGAATAAATACAGCTCAGAGTATATAGTCCATAAACAGGTTTATATTGAACTTAAGTAACAGTGGATTTTTCAACGGAGTATGACATCATCCTGCCAATGGTGAACCAATGATTTTTATTATTTATTCGATAGGCTTTCTAAATATATAAACGGTTCAAATCACTCCGCGATAACCAATTTGATTTGAATATAACATCTAAACATTCTGTTTATAAAAGACCTCGTAGATAATTGAAGTAGATGTATATTTCTTTTTGAACCCTTTATGTTACTTTAGTATCTTCTTATTACGTCATTTTCTATGTATAAGGTCTTGTTTGACTACGGAACCCTAAAAAATTGGGGTAAGTGATGGAACAGTGCTTACCCACATAGATCGTCCCGAAATAAATGACCATATATCGATACTAGTAATGTAATATTTTATTGTGTGAACAATAAAATAAACATTTGCTGCCGGCTGGGCCAACCACCAGGTAGCGGCTTGGTAGACGTAACATCAAACCACCACTACTTCTTAAAAATTCTTTGTGGAGTAATGAAAAGGGAAATTTTGAAAACAGATACTCCTATTTCCGTAAATTCGTAACTAAATTGTCAATTCTACATAACTAGCATGTTCCGACAGATCCATTCCAGACAACTTCTAATTTGGTAACTAACTTGCATTGGGAACTGTAATCGAGATCACTGGAGTAGAGAATCTAGAGCTAAGTTCGTGGAATCGAATTTTCTATACCCTTTTTAAGTGTTTAAAATTAGATTTTTTGGTCGTTTTTATAGATAATGGTAATCCTTCGTGCGCGAGTCCGACTCGCACTTAGCCGGTTTTGTTGTTGTTGAGCGTTCACAGTAGTAGTATGTATATTTTATTAAAAGGAAAACTATCACGACTGAGCTGACTTTAATTATAAAATATAACTTACACAAATTCCATTCAAAATTACTTTACATCGTCCTGTGTGGACCCAACTACGGAGCCCTACACTGCGTGTGGGCAGACACGCACTTGGCTGCTTTTGAAATTATGTATTTGTCATAATATTTAGTGAAACATTATCATCGATCGTAATAGTTTGTTCGCTTTTAATGACTACACAAACTCCTATCCCCCAAGGATGTATGCGCATGGTTAATATGGTTTATTAAGGATAATTAACGCCATATAGTTAGTCGTAATAGCTCATTTAACAGGAACTGCCAGTTGGCCAGAATATTCATAATTCAATTATGCTAACTCGGCGTAGCCCAGAAATGGATAGCAATTTCGGTTTTAGTTCCGAAATTCGGGTTACACTTGTTAACTGCAGCGTAACTACTCTGCAGTGTATTTCAGATAGTTATGATTTAAAAATATATTTTTTTCTATTTTGGATTATTCTCAGATATACTAGTACTAATTAGCTTTTAGTAGAATGTATAATACAAAATAATTAACCTTTAAAAATGTCTAAAAATTATGTCTGTTGTATATCCCCTGAAATATTTGTTTTATTTTAATTCAAGAATTTATTTTTAAAGTGAATATATAACTAACTGTTCTGTGAACATTTCAAGCGTTTAGCTGTTGCCGGTGTCAATATCAAGCTAAAATGAGCAAAAAATCACGTTTGCTGTATGTAAGCCCCATGTTTTATTCTGTTTTTTTAGTATTTTTTGTTATAGCGGCAACAGAAATACATCATCTGTGAAAATTACAACTGTCTGTCACGGTTCATGAGATACAGCCTGGACAGACAGACAGACAGACAGACAGCGAAGTCTAATTAATAGAGTACCGTTGGTTAGCCTTTGGGTACGGAACCCTAAAAATTACCTACTTTATAGCGGGAGGCACAGTAAAATCTTTTTAGCTTCATGGATAACATATTAAATTTGAGATCGGCGATGTCCACGTGTTCGGTACTACTATACGTCTGCACTCGCTCACGGCTCTCGTGACACTTGTCAGTCATTAAAGGTCTGACACTAACGTTTAATATACCTACCTCCCTACCAACACCCTCAATACTATGCTAATGATTCCTAATGGTTATACATTTCCATACATGCCAAATATAAAATCATCAGCATCAGAGTTAAACACTTTTGGTGACGGTTGATGATGAAAGCAGCCATTTATCACAGTTAAATATAATAATTTGAGTGAATCCATTGAGTAAATCCTCAGATCATTTTAAATCAATTGATTACCCACCTACCGAAAGTGATTTAAAAAATCATTAATACGATTGATGACAAATTTAAGAAAACTAAATTTTAATTGTTGTTACCCACCCAAACAAAACACACAAAAGTACATATTATAATGTCTTGGATGTCTAAATATGAATGTGAATGAAAATGAATATTTAGAAACTTCATCTTTACGAATAGGTTCCTAGAGCTGAACTTAATCTTAGGAACTTGGTGTTTTACGATCGTAATAAAATATGTCACATTCAGCATTTTTATTCAGTAATACTATCCTAATAAACTTAACCGTATTCCAGCGCGTGCATGAGGTAGAGTCTGGAGCAAAACGAAGGTTTTATGTCGCACTTACCTAATGTCACCTTTCTGCAAGGATATTTCTTCAAACACGACTTTCACGCGTTCCTTTGGCCTGAAAATTGAAAATGAATCAAGTCAGTCATCACATTATGTATAGATAAGCGAGGTGCGCGTTTCTGTAATTTTTATTTATGTACACTTAAGTCTACCGCCAAACAGAAGCACTGTTACACTTTCCGGTATGAAAGGTAGTATTGCCAGGACCTCATTAGCTTGAGGGTTCCTAATGAGCAGGCTGTCCACCCAACGGCCTTTCTATCATGTTCTGTCAGGTGAGATTGAGGCCCAGTGCAGACAAATAATAATCTCTTCAGTTGGCTTTAAAAAGGATAATTCTGATGTTATAGGTTTGGTATTTACTTCTGTACTGCTGATATCATTGCTGATTCCTTCATACATCATCACGAGTTATGTTCTTTCTTTCAGCTTTGCCATAACCACTATGTTTAGTGGGCGAATGATTATTGCAGAAAAATGATAAAAAATAGGTAAATTGTTACTGCTTTTGGTTATGTATACTGCTCTTTTCTCATTTAGCTGCCTTTGATGAAATCTACGTGAAGACTTGTTTTACTTACGACGTGTTACTTATTTTTGACCATCTCATCCTCCTCAACATCATCACTTTTTTAATGTATGATGGGTTTGCAATTCCCCTTCATCTCACCTGATGGTAAGTGACGATAAGGCCGTTGGATGGTAAGCGTGCGCACCCAGAAGTCTCAACCACAGGTGCTAGCTGTGCTACCTTTCATACTGGAACACAACAGTGCTATCACAGTGCTGTTTGTCGGCAGACAAAGGTAACTATCTATATATAACGGCGGTAGCTATCCAGACGGACTACCTACCAAATCAAGTACCGATAAGTTCCACTGGGAATTGAACTCGGATTCTCCAGATTGTGAATCCAACATTTAGTCATTAGGCCACGGAGGTGGTTAAAATCCATCCACAGCTAAAATATAGACTTCCCCAATGGTGCGCCAAAATGACCAGCTCGAGCCGCTTGCACCCAGTGGCTCAGTGGCAGTGACCAGGTCGTCGGTATATACAATGTCGTATATATATATATAAAAAAATTTATTTCCTTTCACATTAACATTAGATTAAAGTTTTTGGGACACTCCTTTTAAGTTAAAAAAAACTTGTATTAGGAGGCCCCGCTCTTCCGCTAGTTATTTAGGAATATAAATACATAGGGGATAATACAGTAGTGCAGTAAAAATTAATAGTATAAGTTATAAACTAATTATACATTTTTAAAAGAAATTAGTTGTGTGTAAGTGTATATGTGTAAGGTGAGTGTGTGTGAGTGTGCGTGTGTGAGTGAGTGTGTGTGAGTGAGTGTGTGTGTGAGTGTGTGTGTGTATATAAATATATAATTACCATAGGTTACGCGTTCTTCGAGCCATGCGGACTGTCCATCGCTTCAACTTCATCCATTGCCAATTTATAGGCAATATCGCTCAAAGAATCGATAACCAGTGGGGAGTAAAAGTTCTTGAGTGGCGACCACATACCGGGAAGCGTCTACCGGGCCGTTCCCCTACTAGATAGACTGACGACGGTCGCTGGGAGTCGCTGGATGCAAGTGGCTCGGGACCGGGCATGAAGGAGGCAGGACGTTTCCCGGCCAACGAAGATGATGTTGGAGATTAATAAAGAACATTGAAGAGGTACAAACCTAGCGTGGAAGTGGTAAGAGCACCGCACATTGTTAGGGTAGATGGACGGGTAACGAGGGCTGTAGAGACGGCCGTGCGTCGGTCGGTTGCCGGACCGGCTGAACTGGTAGTCGCACTCAGCACCTGGCAGCTGGACGCCTTCCGTCTCAAACAAACCTGAGGGCAAGAGGAAGAGAGGGGTTCTGTTAGATCGTAGTAGTGGCTCTTACTGTAGAGTAGGCCCTATCTTTATACACAGAACTAGCTTAAACCTAAAATCAAGTCATTCTTCAGTTATAAAAAGCGTCGGTGGCGCAGTGGATAAGGCACGGACTCTCAATCCGAAGGTTCCGGGTTCGAATCCAGCCGTGTACCTATGAGTTGTTTTTCAATTCAAGTACATTATCCGATTGCTTAACGGTGACGGAAAACATCGCGAGGAAACCTGCATGTCTTGAACAGGCGCGGTAGACCTACATACACTCTCTGTAGCAGAGTAGGCCTCAGTATGTAAAGTCATTCTGACTCTCCGCTACGATGTTAAAGGACAAACCATCAAATAGAGTCACTTCCGCATTATTGTTCATGTGTTCATATTTTCATACATATGTGTGCATGATGGTAAGTGACGATGAAGCTATTGGATGGAAAGCTATCTCACCCAAAAGCTTAAGTCTAATGGGCCTATGATGCGTGGAAATTATGTTACTAACATAATAAATTACCGTGATCGTAATGACAACCAAGCGCACTGTCATGGCGGCCCAGCAAAATGAGCTCATTTATTCTTTATAGTATGATCTGTATAATGATATACTAAAAACGGGTTGACATAATTAGGATAATACTCGCTTTTGCCCGTGACTTCGACTGCTTGGACTTCAGAAATTGTGCCACGAGATTGACTGCTCGACAGGGATAAAAAGTCTTTCAAGTACCTCTATGCAAAAGATTAAGTCATTTTGGACAAAGAATCAAACTTATTTTCACATTTATAATACTAATATGGATAGTACTCGTATGAATAATTATTTACGTCTATTTGAGAAGTCTAACACGACGCGATGAATATTACTCTCCTCTTAGGGGTAGAAAATTTTCATTAGTAGCTACAAAAATAGTATTTCGGCAATATTTATGAACTTACTCCGTATGTTATAAGTATGCTTACCTACAAGCCTCAAGTTAAGACTTAATTATCTAATAGTGTATTTCAATTTAACTGGAATTGCTCTCCTTAAATTTCTTTCGTAATTACTAAACAGTTACTCTAACTAATTGCGTTCTCGATGGACTCCTACCCAATCGCTACAAATCTAATCTCAGAATCTTGGAAGCAATTTTCTATTTGGGGAAGTATTCCGCTTTCAAACCAACTTTGATAAATTTTAAATTATTAGGACAAAGTTCTGTTTGTGTAATCTTCCGGACTAATTGATGGTATTAATTTAGTTTTCGAAAATAAATGCTTGCATAAATCTTTATCGGATTCAAGTCAAAGGAGAAAAACAATATATTTATATTCCATTACAAATACAATTCATCATCAACAGCCATCAGAAGACTGCTAGACACAGGACACGGGTAATTTTTGAGCTCTGTCTTAAATTCTACTTTAAGTATTATCACTCTTTATTAAGACACTTTGGAAATTTTTCAAGGGTATGCCTAAAACGTAAAAGACTCTTGAATACGATATTCAAAATATTGATATGATTCTACGATTGTGTATCGGACTAAACAACTGACTTTCAGAAATAATTGGCATAGCAGCGATATTGTAAAAATTAATAAATATTATTATTTTAGTTCTCATGCCAACAAAAGTCGGTCCCAAAACTTATACATGAAATAGACAGAAAGTTAAAGCCAAAATTTATGGCTTACTTTATGGTATTCATCTCAGATTTATACTAGAACGGAAATTCGTCTCTTCTTTTCGTCAACTTGAAATATCCATTTCCTATCCCAAGCCTAAAATCCAGAGGGCTTTCGAGGTCAAAAACTTGGATTTCTCATTACCATTTAATCGTCAGCAAGAATTACCTCATTTAATATGATACCAAATGGTAAAGTGCACCAATTCCATGATCTTATAATATAGGCCCAAGCCTATAGAAGAACATGACGGCAGATTTCAAAATTAGAGACATAATGTCACTGTCTGGGATAAATATTCGTTGCAAAGGTCGGTATTGCACAGATTTTTAAAAATTCAAAATAACTCAAAATTTTTTGTTTTTCTAGTAGCATTTACTGGGAGTATTATGGACCTCCTTAAAAACAGTTACTACGCTAAACAAAAAACAACTTCATGCTGTAACAGTCTCAATTAAGCTTACAATACTTGTCCTTTTGCATCGCATTAAAAACTTCTTCATCTATCATGGCACCAAAAACCTCTAACAAAACCATGGCTTGACCTACCCTATCTTTGTCAACCCCCAAAACCCACAATGGCAACACATAACAATGGGGAAAAACTCTGTTATCTTTTCACTCGACGTCCTAAACTCCGTGGAGTAATCTTCATTCGTTCCGTTGTTACTTTTACCATTCGTCGGACCATAAAGCCTGTTTTAGTAATATTAAATTATGGGCATCCAGTTGTTTCTGGGTTAATTGGGTCGAATACGGAGGCGGTAACTGTGGGTGTCTTTGTTGAGATATAAACAGCTTAGGGTGGTATTCTTTTACGATCATTTTGTTTGGACTGTTGAAATATTTCATCAATCGTTTACTGATGGATTTTTCTGATAATTTTTGGGTTTAGGTAGGTGGGGTTTAGGTATGCATATAGACGCTGCTCGCTTTTCCTTTCTATTAACGTCCCATTCATTTGATTGTTCTGTATTTGAATGGGATATGGTGGAGGTGACATCAGATTGTGTATGTAAGAAAAAAACCGTTGCTGCTGATGGTATGTTCAGCAGGGGACCTCTTTACGTTGTATAGGGACAAAAATATAATTAACCGCCATAAACTGAATAAATAGAGGTCTGTACAGATATAAGGTTACCATTATATAATTGTTGAATGACATATCAAAGGGCTATTTATATATGACTATATATCTATAGATAAGAGAGAGGCACGTCAACAGAAGAGGTCAAACAAAAGATACAAGTACAATGCCCCGAGAATAGCGAAATGTATTAATAGCGAGTTTGATTGTTTGTCCGTCCTTACTGTCGAAACAGAGGGTCAGGATGACTTCATTTTTTGTGTAGGGATATTTTAAGGTACGGAAAAAACATAGGCTACTATTATCCCGATCGAGCAAGAGTTCCAATGGGACGTCCGTTCCGTTCCGAAGTCCATGTTTTAAAATATTTTAAATTAATTTTCTTTTAGTATTTTATAGTTTCTGATCACCTTTTCAACCGACATTAAAAAAAGGAGGAGGTTTTCAATTCGAAGCATATGGTTTTTTTTGTATGTGTATTACGCGATAACTCCGCCAATAGTGAGCCGATTTTGAAATTTTTTTGTTTTGGTACGAGTAGAACACCCTCTCGAAATTCATTAATCGCTCTTTGAGAAAATCAACAAAAACCAAATTTTAAGGCAATTGATGTCGGTTTATAGTTTGAATGTGCTAATTATCTTTTGACAACTATAGTTTCCATTATTTGAATATTTTTTCCATTTGTAATTTCCCAGTTAGTCCATGATCTACCTACGACGTAATTAATTTCTAAAGCTGTAACGATCTCGTCAATAAAAGGTATATAAATTTTTTTTACGACGAGACATAAAATAAAAATTGTTAATAACTATTAAGACTCAATTTATTTTCGGAAAGCTTATGAGAAAGTAAAGCGGTATATTACGAGTATCACTATATTTGGCAAAACTTATCGTTCGTTCGCCTTGCGCAAAGCGAAGCTGTATACATACGTATTTTATGAAAATATTAATTATTTTTATAAGATTACGTTAAGAAGTCATAGAGCAACAGAGGTCATTTGATATTTTCTACATTTCTCCGTAATTGTAGGAATAATTCAAAAAACTAAGCCCGATTTATACTAAGTTATTGCTGGTTTATGGTTTAACATGCAAAATGAGCAATATACGAGTATACCTACGAGGGGCATACCGAAAAGATCGGTAATCGAGTACTTTCGATTTAATTAGATTAAAAACTCTTTTTGATGAATAAACACTGGTTAGTTGAAAATCGAATACAATTGACAGAATTAAAAAAAAAATTTTTTTTAAAGAACAATATCAGTTTGAAATTGATAGGTCGATAAAAAAATGGAGCTTACAAGAGAAAGTTTCCGTGCCATAATTTTTTACAACTTTCGACGAGGATTATCTCAGGGACAATGTCTCGCTGAGCTTATATCTATATTCAAGAGTGAAGCGCCTAGCCAGACGACAATATATCGCTGGTATTCTGAATTCCGGCGTGGACGTGCTTCTCTTGGCACCGTACCTTCCACAGGCCGGCCAAAAACAGCGGTTACACCAGAAAATGTCGCTGTTGTGCGCCGAATGATACAGGATGACCGACATATTACATATGAGCAGATTCGGGCTACTTTAGGGATAGGTATGACTGCGATACAAACTGTTTTACATGGTGAACTGGGAGTGAGAAAGCTAGTTTCCCGCTGGGTGCCCCATAATTTGTCCGAAGAGCAAAAGGCGGCTCGTGTCAATTGGTGCCGGTCTACTCTGCAACGCTTCAACGGAGGAAAGTCAAAAGCAGTTTATAACATTGTCTCTGGTGATGAATCATGGATCTATTCATATGAGCCAGAAAGAAAGCATCAGTCGGCTGTCTGGGTCTTCGCAGGTGAGATCAAGCCAACAAAAGTTGTCCGCTCTCGCAGCGTATCGAAGAAAATGGTCGCTTCGTTTGTCGCGAAAACAGGACATGTAGTCACAGTTCCCTTAGAGGAACGGAGAACGGTTACCGCTGATTGGTATACAACGGTTTGTTTGCCACAGATGATATCCGAACTCCGTAGAGGTAACCCGAAACGACGCATAATCCTCCATCACGATAATGCGAGCTCTCACACCGCTCAGAAAACAAGCGAGTTTTTGAAGCAGGAAAACGTTGAATTAATGGATCATCCTCCATACAGCCCTGATCTGAGTCCCAATGATTACTTTACATTCCCTAGAATCAAAGATTTATTGCGTGGTCAGCGGTTTCAAGGTCCAGAAGAAGCAGTGGAAGCATACAAATCGACGATTTTGACCATGTCAACTTCGGACTGGAATTGCTGCTATAATAATTGGTTCGAACGAATGCAAAAGTGCATTAACTGCAACGGAGAATACTTCGAAAAGCAATAAAAATAAATTTAGTTATTTCCTGTATGTATTGTTTTATATTCCCGATCATTTCGGTATGCCCTAGGCTACTATTATCCCGATCGAGCAAGAGTTCCAATGGGACGTCCGTTCCGTTCCGAAGTCCATGTTTTAAAATATTTTAAATTAATTTTCTTTTAGTATTTTATAGTTTCTGATCACCTTTTCAACCGACATTAAAAAAAGGAGGAGGTTTTCAATTCGAAGCATATGGTTTTTTTTGTATGTGTATTACGCGATAACTCCGCCAATAGTGAGCCGATTTTGAAATTTTTTTGTTTTGGTACGAGTAGAACACCCTCTCGAAATTCATTAATCGCTCTTTGAGAAAATCAACAAAAACCAAATTTTAAGGCAATTGATGTCGGTTTATAGTTTGAATGTGCTAATTATCTTTTAACAACTATAGTTTCCATTATTTGAATATTTTTTCCATTTGTAATTTCCCAGTTAGTCCATGATCTACCTACGACGTAATTAATTTCTAAAGCTGTAACGATCTCGTCAATAAAAGGTATATAAATTTTTTTTACGACGAGACATAAAATAAAAATTGTTAATAACTATTAAGACTCAATTTATTTTCGGAAAGCTTATGAGAAAGTAAAGCGGTATATTACGAGTATCACTATATTTGGCAAAACTTATCGTTCGTTCGCCTTGCGCAAAGCGAAGCTGTATACATACGTATTTTATGAAAATATTAATTATTTTTATAAGATTACGTTAAGAAGTCATAGAGCAACAGAGGTCATTTGATATTTTCTACATTTCTCCGTAATTGTAGGAATAATTCAAAAAACTAAGCCCGATTTATACTAAGTTATTGCTGGTTTATGGTTTAACATGCAAAATGAGCAATATACGAGTATACCTATTTGTACTTTTGAGGTACGGAAGACTAAAAATAATGGTAATACCAAAGATAAATACCCACATATCGAAGCTTGAGTAATAATTCTTTCTAAACGTGAAATAATATTTTTTTAATACTGTAGCCGGTAGTTTTTTCATAGCCCATTCGCGTCATTACTTAATGCAGCTCTGATAAAAAAAGTCAGAGGTGCAACTCCCTGTTTATATTACGTATATATTTCAACCCGAAAAATCCATTAATAGCCTACTCACACACCAATATTCGCGCCTCTGCGAAAGCTGCAAGTAATACGCAGGGAATTAGGGGGGTCTCCTTATAGAACACTTTCACGTATTCAATATAACCGCTGAGTTTGTAATAACGCGTATGATAATATGAAACGCTCATTAACAATACCAGACACACTTTCAGTTGAGCTGTGCCTCCTCTATGGGGATGATACATTGTTATAATCCAACCCCTTTTACGTATCTCTCGTTATCCTTTATTCTTAGTATTTCAGGTTAGCTAACATTTAAACTTTAAGTCATGTAAGTAAAGTAAAGAAGTCCGATTTTGGACCCTAGTTAATTAAGGGGAAGACACTTTGTTAGTTTGTTGTTTTTAGGGTTCCGAACATCCGATAAAAAGGGACCCTTTTAAAATCTCTGGTGTATTTCTGACTGTCACAGCTCGTTATATACGATACTAATAATGCTATCGACTTGAATTTTGGACTAGTTATGGGAAATGAAGACCCATCGGATAAATAAAATGTTTATTTGATAAGGGGCCAAAATAGGGGTGTAGATATTTCAAAGTGGAGTTACTAGGCGAACTGTGGTATCATATAAAAGGCCTGTGTTTGTACATTCTAAAACATATTTTTATTGGTTTTTGACTTCTATCTATAATTCTTAAACAATTGAAATAGACACGAATTTGTGTCAATCTTACGGAAAAACCTCAGCGATGTACAAATTTATTTATGCGGTCAGAAAACTAACTTTATTTAAAGGTTATCTGTAAGATTCTTTCCATGGTTAGAAACCCTTTCGGCAAAGATTTTTTAATTTACTAAGCAAGACTATCTCAAAAGGCTTTGTATTTTCTCTCTATGCAATGTTAACAGAAGTGCTTCCACACAATTCGCATCGATTTCTAATACTAAAACTAATTTCAGATTTTGAGGTACTGAAGTTGGAATATTGTGGGTATAAATGTACATTTTGCGCAAAGCACTTTGCATTGTTATAAACTGTAATCAAAGTTACCTGAAGATGAGACAAAAGCTGTCCTTGTAAGGGTGTTTTGAAATTTAACTGTGAAATGCTTCATATTTCGATAGACGTATTTCAGATTGATATGATATAATACACCCATTGCACTAGCTTTTGCTCGCAACTTCATCCGCGTTGACATCAGGATTTATCTCACTGGCTCAAAAGGGATAAAATGTAGCTTATGTACTACTTCCGACCTTCAGTTATACTTAGACAAAAAATTTGTTATTCTGACTTTCTGTTACGTTGTGAAGGGAAAACGAACAAAAAAAACAAGAGTACTGTCGGTAAAATAAGATCTTTAGGTGTAATATTTATTCATCCAAAAATTCATGCCAATAAGTCATTCTGTCAAAAGAGAGATGCAACGTCCAAAAAATTTGTGCCTCGTATATGATGATTAACGGATTTTTAATTTTAAAAACAACAACAAATTAAACGAATAAAAAATATTGAAACTTGATTCAAATGATTACTTACAACGTTGTAATTATTGTTTTTGTTTGCAGGAATATCCAAACATCAAGGCACAATATTATTCAATTAATCGCTCCAGTAATCCATAACTCAATATAAGACATACATTTCGAATGAATAACTAACAAACAGTCTTATAAATCACACCGCACAAATAAATTCCATGCCCTATATCACGAGTATTGCAGACGCAAGTAAACCCAGACCAATAAAAAGTTATATCCATACTCCTATCATTCTTTTCTTCAGTTAGGCGTTTCCCAAACATATTCATCCAGAATTTTCGAGATCACACTCTTCACGAAAACGTGAAATTCGTGCAAGCACAAACCGGTGGTAAAATTTCAATAAAAACTACGTTATCCCTCTCCTAATGCTTCCATACTAAATTTCTGTTGCCATAATCTTTAAAAATAGAATTTGATAAGTCATTACATAAAAATAGGAGACGAAATTATAGTGTCGCGAAATAAATCTAATTAATTTATAGCTTTATAGTTAGCTACAAAAGCCGTTACGCAGCTAATGGTTCATAGATGGCGCTTTGAACAATAATCGAAAGTGTTTAAAATGAAAATTGTGATTCACTGTGTGTATGTTATGTTATGTTGTATGTTAATGATACTAATTTCGCGACATCACAATCTGATGTACTATTTTTCGATAGTTAGTACACATGGCCAGCTATTATATTTTAAAAGATTATGGCAACATAAATTTAGTATGAAACTTTGATGGAGGTCGATCGCCTTAAACAGTATACAATGTAAGGTCTTAGAAAAACAGAGTTTGATCAGACAAGGGCAAAATATACCCTGCCTTTAATATAAGCAATGTAGCTCGAATCCCGACAGACTAGAGACTTTACGAGAACGCAAACGTTTATAGTCCTGTGGGAAGCATAATAATGCTGAAAGAGTTTGGAAGCCACTGGTTTAGAGTTGGACGAATGTACTTAGTTCCGAGTTGGGGCACAAGTCTTAATACGATTTAAGGGCTTTGCCTTCTACGTATAGTCGCGGGGATTCTGGAGAAAAGAAAGGTGCTTTGTTTCTGACGATGTTGCTTTACGTGAAAAACTTCGAGGATTATTGAGAAATTTTGTTAGACTCGTTTGTAAAGTCGCATTATAGAAGGTAAATCTATGAACTTCACGATTTCATTAGTCTAATGTTTAGACTTCTTTTTACCTGACTACAGCGAAGCTAAAATGAAGGTTGTGATTTTGATAGCATTTGTTTGTACGCTCATCTGTTACCTTTCTCATAAACTAATCATCATATTTTTAACTGTCGACGCAAAAAGAGGGGTGTTATCAATTTGACGCTAATGTCTGTGTGTGTCTGTCTGTGGCATCGTAGCTATCGAACGGATGAACCGATTTTGACGCGTTTTTTTACGTGAAAGCAAGTAGTTGGTAAAATTGATTCAGCAGTTTGGTGTTATATATCAGCTCATATTAAGTATTTTCAGAATAAAATAAAGTTTTTATTATTATTTTCGTATGATTATTGCGTAGATTTTAAATTAATTTTTAATTTAATTCATTTGTGACAAATGAGGTATCATTGGAAGCGTCGTGTTTTTGCGCGGCTTACTGTCTATATGACGTTACATAGAATCCAAAACGGCTGATACGTTTCTTGTAGTAGACGGGTTTTATTACAACTTACTTATTGTTAGCTTAGACTCTAACTAAAGAGAAAACCATCTTAAGAATAATAAGCTTTTTAGTCATCTTGATGATTGAGTTAAAGGATGGTTAAGATTCATGAAAGAGTTTTTTACATCGACATTACGTTTATAGAGATCAGATCGTTCTCTATGTCAAGTCCCCTCGTTAACTCCTATATAATATGATGCAAAAGACTAATTATGATGAATTATCTATTGGTCGGGATTTTATGTGGTTACACGTGGAGTCACAGGCAGGTTTTGTATTGACTTAATACGTATTCATTTAAATGACTAAAAAATATACACATTATGACAACACATAGAAAAGTTCACATTACGTACCGAAGGGCAAATGGGAACTTTTCTTGAACTAATTACGTCCGATATCGAGTTGATTCTCAATTAACAGGCAGTCACTCGCACGTGCTTGACTTCGATAATATCATTTTCTCACATCCCCATTCGATAGATATTGCTTTTCCGACTCAATTCAGTCTGTAACGTAAGTTGATTGAGTGGAGAGCTAGATATTCTTTGACATGACTTATAATGCTGCCTATTTTCTGCTGAATGATTTATGTTACATGTAATTTGGTATGACTTGGTTATTTTACTGAATTAACACTTGACTGTCTTTGTTTAGATGCAGCCGGGTATAAAAATAATGAACCGGGGGTCACTCAAGTGTCAACGTGCCTTCCACTTGAACCGCCTGGGGATACATGGATACTCACTAATTCTCTATTATGATCAGTTCACATTATTCCAGTCCAGTAACCCAGTAGCGCTGGACTGGAATAGGCCGATTCGCCGGACTGGCGATATCGTCTACATGATTCAAGCCATTTAAAAGCTGTCCAGTCGTCAAGCCTACAATGACAATGAGTTCAACCTGTAAAATTGCTCTCTCAACACTAAAATGGCACTGGATTGACCGTCTACATGATTCCATTTGCGCTGGATTTAAAAGTAGACCGCCAATCCAGTTTCTGGACTAGATTACTCACTGGATCCAATACATTCTAGTGCCAGTTTAAATTATTAAAGTTGCAATACAGCGCCGGATTCGATTGCTGGACTGGAATAGGCCGGATTGGCGATATCGTCTACAAGATTCCAGTCATGTAAAAGCTGTCGAGTCGTCAAGACTAGAACAATGAGTTCAACCTGTACAATTGTTCTGCCAGCCCTAGAATGGCACTGGACTGGCCGTTTAAATGATTCCAGTTGAGCTAGATTTGACAGTTGATTTTGACTTTTCAATGCTCTAGGTCTGCGTGCCGTTTTGGGTACGCTAAGTGATAGATAACAAACAGATAAAATTCCTTTAAAATAATATTAGTTTGATTTTAAAAAGCTGACGCATTAGTGGTTAGAATTGCAAAAGCTGTTTATGAACGGTTCAGTAGCAGATCGTACATTTGAATTTCTTTTAAAAACTTGATACTGGTAAATAGTCAACCCGAAATCAATTTCAAATGAAAACAGATATTCCTGGACAAATCTCTTGCTCCAAAGCTATTCCAGAGTATTACGTGACAAAGTGCATTGTATCCCTGGGAGCGTATCCGAGCTAACATGAGAGTGTCTTGTGAACACACCTGTGTTTGCGTTTCATTACTGACTGCTTTAGGAGGTGCTGTGCATCGGCACTTTATTCGTAGTCGACGGATATTAAAGTATGTGCTAGTGTTTATCTACGTTAACTAGGTTTGAGATTTTCATTGGAATCTAAAAAGGAGAGGTGGTTGACAGCGTGCTTTCGTTATTAGAAAACCACTTCATAACGAGACCTCCAGTAAGTGTCGTATAAATATACTGAGGTCGGGTAGAGTTCCATTCACTAGAATCTTTTTTGAAGAGCAAAAATTTCAAAATGGTTCGTCTCATCTCACTGCAACCACCAACCCCTTTGCCAAACTTGGTATAGGAACCTATGACCTTATTATCATTACACACTTTATATTAGGTTCACTTGTATGTAAATAACTATGTAAGTCACTCACTATATGTATATAAACAAATCTAGATTTTTAGACTAGACTTATAATTATAGTCGTATTGACTTGAAACTTTGCGATTGCATGTAATTGGGATAGTAAAACAATAATTTGACACGACCAAGCTGATAAATGAAATCTGACTCTGGAGTTATGAGGTGGACAGAGGACACATTACACTTGGTGGCGAGTCTGATGATGGAACCAATAAGTAAAAAAAAGCAGCCAAGTGCGTGTCGGGCCATACGCAGTGTAGGGTTCCATAGTTGCCCGTCACAAATCACAGTAACGTCTAAAAACGGGCCTACACAGGAATATATAAAGTAATTTTAAATGGAAAATGTACGAAGTTATCATTTTGACATCTCAAGTATATTTTATAATTTGGTCAACTATTACTCCTTAAAATGTAAATCTAACTTAGTCGTGATAGTTTCAATTCTTCCAGATTTTTAAAATCAACAGTTTATCATGGGGCGGGGGAGACGCTCGACTAACAAAATTTATCATTTTAAAGCTTAATATTTCGCAAATGCACCCCTAAATCGATAAGTGGTGTTTCTACACACTAAATATTTCTAAAAGACCGATTCTACAACACAACAGGGAACATGTGAATTTTTTTTTATATCTTCAAGGTAGGTTTGACTACGGAATCCTAAAAAGTGGGGTTTTTCAACGGTTACTAAGAATCCCCGAATTTGGGACTTCTGAGATATCATGTACAGCCTGCGGCAGTCCACTGCTGGACATAGGCCTCTCCCAGAGTGCGACACTCGATTCGGACCTCTGCTCTCCGCATCCATTCACGTCCGGCTACCCTACGTAAGTCGTCTTTCCACCTCGCCGGCGGACGTCCTACACTACGTTTGCCTAGGCGTGGTCTCCACTCGAGAACTCGTCTGCTCCAGCGACTGTCTGTCCTTCGGCAAATATGACCGGCCCACTGCCACTTCAGTTTGCTAATACGGTGAGCTATGTCGGTCACTTTGGTTCTCTGACGGATCACTTAGTTCCGAATGCGGTCCATCAGAGAGACTCCGAGTATAGGTAGCCCGCACCATAGCCCGCTGAGCGACTTTCAATTTGTGGATCAGTCGTGCCATGAGAAATGTGTGTTGCAAAAAGAATTTTTAGATGATCGATACCCGACTTCCAACGATCTTGTCGTAAAATTGTTTACGAGTAAAATAATAATAAAAACTTTCATCAGGAAGATCCGGGCGTCTCGAGTTCGTTTCGGAAGTCAGTTTATTAACTTGTGAAGTTGTAAAAGTTTTATTTAGCTTTAAACACTATAGTTTTCAAGCAGGAAGTCTTCTACAGAAAATGTTTCACTGAAAGTATTTCTCTCCAAATTAAATACCCAAGCTAACATCTTGCTGGATAAGAGTCTTCAACATGAGAGATATTTTCCTTGTTGTATATTTGGTTTGCAGATTAATACGTTCTTGATATTTAAATAGGTAGGTCGGTGTTAATGCCACAATTTTGACATTTGGTCACGGAATGACATGAATTTGTCCCATTTTGATGACGTTACGATTTTTAGATGTGAAAAAAATTATTTTAACACCTCTATGCATTCAAAATAAAGTTTCAGATCTTTTATCCTGACTCCTACTTCAGCCTATATTGTTTTAATGTTTATAAAAACCAGAATCAGTTTTACTTGTAAATATGAAGACTAAGAGCATAAATACAGAGCTCCGCTTCGCTGTAGATATGACATAATTTAGCATAAACCTGCATCTGTAAATCTATCCTTCTTTTGCAAAAGGAATCCGCCGAATGAAAAAACAAGACTGCAATATGTTTTACTGGACGTCGATTTCTACCTCGTAACTATGTACTTATTCTGTTAATATTTGACTACCATACCACGCCATACCATCCGCTTTTCTTTTTCGTCTCCTAGCTTGCCATTTCCATAGCACTTGTGCTTCATTATTTGTACTCATCGAAATAGCGAGATAAAGTTTAATTTTTCAGTTTTTACTCGCCGGCGTACTGTCAGCGTCAACGGTTGCTCCATATTGAAAAAGTAATGAAAAACTCCCGACGCTTTGCGGAAACTCACTGCGTTATTGAAAAACTATTTCATTTCCAACTGAGGACTTCTAGACACTTCAGTAGTGTCTCTTTAGCAATGATTTTTTTTACACAGCAGCCGCTTTAAAGATTAAGCTAAAAATTTTATTCAGTTAATTTTCGTTTCAATTTCCGTAAACAGTTTCGAAAATGAGCGATTGTTCACGTTTAGAATTTTTTATTTTAAATGACGTCGGTATGAGCAATGAGATTTACAAGTGAGAGTAACTAAAACTCATTTGTACAATAATATAAAAATGGATGTTATGTACACCCAAGTACAAAAATATGTATCCACCTTTGGGACCATGACACATTTAACCGTTGTTGTTTCTTCGAGTGTGTTGAGGGAAATGACAATTAAAGGTAAATGTGACAAAGTTCAAAGTGGATACATATTTTCGTATTCGAGTGTACTTACTCGTAGGTACAAAAAATAAGGCCTATATATAAAGCTAATAAAAGCTTCATCTAGGGCAAGTCCTCACGGCATGCTGCCGGGCACGTTGGTGTTGTTGCCCCGATGAATAGCAATTTATTTCGGAGCGTACAGTGCTCCATTTCAGAAACTGATTACATAACTGATTTTAATAAAAAGAAGGAAAGTTTGACGTGTGTTGCTTGTTTTCCTTCACAGCTCCAATACGGCGAGATGGATTTAGATATTATAACATGTTTTATGATTGGTATTACTTTAATGATACTAAAAGTTAAAAAATTAAAAATGATTTATTACCCAAATCTACACCAATGATTAATACAGACAGAACAACAACAGTCATACATAATTATTGATCAGCCAGTGCTTAAAATAGGACTGTAAGTTCTGTAGCGTAAGCACTGGCTAGCACGTTGGTACACTGAGAGACATACATTTAAAAAAAGTTGGTACGAGTATGTTGGTATTGTGTGAGGTGTCTGTGTGTTATGAAACATGACGTAGAATCTCCTCCGTGTCGTCGTAGCCCAGAGAGAAAAGCTACGATATACTTTAGTGACTTGGTTTACTAGACTAGTAATGTCTCCACGATTTTTGTAACTTTTGGTTTTAATACACAATGAGCTTACATAGAAACCTCGCTTTGTGAAACCTGTGAAAGTGACACAAACATAAGAACATGTGAAACTTTCTTTCTATATTATTATATAACGTAATATTATACGAAAGACAGTATCTGACAAGAGCAGTAACACTATGTTTTATCGGCAGCTATCTACGTCACATACGGTTCTGTCGCCCGACCACTGGAATCGATTTTGAAGTGGTTTTCATCAGTTCTCGCTATGTGCGAGTCGTACAAAGCTCGCTCGAGTGCCCTCACAATGGAGCATGCTCAATGTCTGAGCTAGAGGCAGTGCTTACACGATGTCAAAAGAGACTGCCAGTGCTGTGAAGTGTAACTTTACATGGATCTAATCTTTAACGTGTTGGAATCCATTTGAGTCTCACCGGTTATGTGCTCCTCGAGGAAGATAAAAACGGTTAAATGGAGTTGGATATTTAGTACAGAGGTAGATATTACCCTGGAATAGCACATTTCATTTATTTTTGAATCTTTTATCGCTACGAAATAAGGAATACTACTGTTTAGAATTGAATTTTGGGGTAGAAATTTGTACCATTGATTTTTGATACCATTTTTAAAATGAGGTTTGTTTGTCATATGTATTGATTGCACTGTATACTTAAGTATAAAATATGTATCCACTTTTGTACCATGTCACATTCACATTTGCTTGTTTCTATGTAGTGTGTTGAAGGAAATGTCAATTAAATGTGAATGTGACATGGTTCAAAAGTGGCTGAATTTTTTGGTACTTAAGTGTATATCATGATCGAATGATATTTTAAACAAAGAACACTGTATGCTGTAGAAATAATGTAGAAAGGTTGTCTTATATTATAAATACCAAAGTCAGTTTATTATAGTTTATTGACCGGAGAGTCACATTAGCTACTTTTTATCCCAGGTTATGTGTTCTTGATAGATAATTTCTGAAGTACACGTTGACGAGTCGCTAGTAAGACATCTTTTTTATTTTTCCACACACACGAGTAACTACAAATAAGTTATCTTCGCAATTGATAGGTTGCGATATTATTAATTTTAATCCTTGATTAGTTACGATTAAATTCTGATGGTTAATGTCTTATATTATGATTCACTTTAGCGAAGCTTTAGTGGTGCTGTGTGTATTTAAATTTGATGTTGCCAAATGAATGTATTATGAAGCTCAACACCATATTCAGATTCAACCACTGGTTAACTATTATACTAAAATAGTAAAAGCTGTATTATTCAAGCATCGAATTGGTTAATTAAACTGTTCAATGGTATTCAAGTCAAAACTGTTAAACCACATCCAAGGATAAATATTAGTTTTTTAAATATAAATTGTTATGATGTTCTAAATTTCTGCATGCCCTTTTTTACATACTCTAATTACCTCTATATATAGTCTTAATTTCTCTGTAAGTGAAATGTTAATTTCTTTTGAGAAATAAATTATTCTTTAAACTGAAATGTTAACATTTTGGGTAGTACTCACTTTTGGTGTGTTCAAGTTTTTTAAATGTTACAATAAAAAAATTGTCATGAATATCTGATGTTATTATATGACATTTTCCGACTCTTTAACAGCCCCTCTTCCGATGAACAAAACGAACAACAGTCGCGTGACAAGGTTTGAGTCAGCACGTGTCACGTTTCGTGTTGTTATAAATACGTTATTTATTTGAAGCATATTCGTAGATAATATTTCTGGGTTACATTGTAATGAACCGAAACAGTGTTGGCTATTTATTTTTCAAGTATAATGAGTTTTGGACGACTTTTATATCACCGAATGGTAAGTGACGATAAATCTGTTGGATGGAAAGCTTGCTTACCCAGAAGTCTCAAGATGGTGAAAGCCTCGAGCAGGTTCTGGTATGGAAGGTAGTAAAGCTTTCGTTAGCTGTGGGCTTTGGGACGAGCATGCTTTCCATACTACTGCCTTATTATCGCTTACCATCAGGTAGTGTGTGACTATGACACTTTAAAAATGCTTATCTAGATAATTTTTCGTATGATCAACAAAATGTTGGTTGCCTGGAAGACATCGCTCTTAGCGATAAGGCCGCCTTAATTGTACATTTTATGTTCTTTTCTGTTCTGTTTTGTTGTTGTTGTGTGTGTGTGCGAATGTGTCAAAATACATGTACCATATTAAGTGACATGCTACGTTACAATAAACACTAAAACATAAAACAAGAAATCTCGGTCAAACTAATCGTTACAGCTCGGAGGCAATCATAGCGTACCTAAATGACTCCCTACCATAGGAGACCTAAATAAAACAATAAATGGAGAACCAATAAAGTTAGATTAGGAACATATCTGAAACCTTATCCAATCATTGATTCAATAACTAAGGAAAACGCTTAATTCTTACAAATATATACGAGTAAGCTTTGGATCAGACAGCCTTGATGAAACTAGGTCTTAAAGGTAAATAATACATAGTCATAAAACATAGACCTCAATTACAGTATAGCTGTTAATCTTAACTAATGGATAGACAAAGCCTTGTTCTATATTGAGTTACCTTTCAGTACGAATTTTCGGGATAATCCTTGTAAAAACTCAACAAATAAGTAGGTCGTCTTTAGGCGTTGTACACACTTAGCGGTAAAACGTGGCGGCCAGGCGGTTCTTTTTATTAAGTATTTGAAGACATTAGTATTTCTAATATAGTAGTTTCGTGTCGTTTTCAGAAATACCTATGTGATAAATAAACATCTAACCGCAATCACAAATCGGTATGCTAAGCGTCATGACTACGGCAAATCGACTCATGGAAAGTCTATTGTGCCCCTATCCTGTGACAGAGATTTTTGTCCAGTAGTTGACTTACGTGGCTGATAAGATACCGTACGTTAATTTATGAATTATTTAGTAGTATGATCAGCCCTTTTTAATTTAAGGTACACTTGTTTTTCAAGCCTTCTTTTTCAAACATTACATACACAGTGTGTTTTAATTTTGTAATTAGATTATTGAGATGGTGCGAATGATATTTATTTTGATAAACAGAATACTATTTTTGACATCGTTTTAGGTTAACACAATACTTGTTAAGAAGGAAATCAGCTCATTTCAATATAAGACTATCATTCAGAAACAATTCATTTGTAAAAAGTTATAACTTTTAACATTTATTCAAATAATAATCGTAAAAAATGAGGCCATGCCATTTTACATGCCAGTGTATGTCGGATCTGAAGTTATACAAGTGATACTTCCGACGCAGTTTACCCGCTATATGTGCTAAATGCCTAAAATCCTGAGCTCAATATTGTCAAAGGCGTGGCCGTCCTTCGATCGGTAGGTACCACTTGACACGTCTTCTCTCACATATTGGAACATTTCTCTACGAAAAAAGCTTTGAAGGAAAAAAGTATCTTCTTTACCTGTAATAGCAAGACTCGAAGGGATTATAACGAGTTTTTTCACAGCAAACAGATCCCAGATTTGTACACTGAGCGAATAATGTTTAAGCAAATATTTCCCCGTCGATCTAATTCCGGAATTTGATTACGTTTCCCAAAATTTATTTTCGAGTTGCAAAAATGAACGATTCTATTTCGGCAAAATGGTGTGTGTTCTGTGCTATTTTTGGACCACTTGATAAAATAAATAATTTGATTTAGCGACTAAAGCTGGATATCATAAGGTTTTTAAAAGTAGAATTAAAAATTCCCAAACGCGTTTTTGGACCGAACATGAACATCTTATACCGTCACGTTAAACAAGCATTCAATTAGTTATTTGCCATTATCACCACGAAGAACTTTAGTCGTAGTAAGACATGTGTCAAGTTAAGTAACTTAAATGTAAATTTAGAATGAGTGAGTTTGACTTGATTTTCTGTACAAGGATAGTAGAAGGTCCGGAAAAAGACTAAGACTACTTTTAATCCCGATCAAGCAACTATTCCATAAAGACAATTTCTAAAGTCCACACGTATGAAGTCGTGGACAAAAGTTTTTCCTAAATATATAAAAAATAACGTGAAGTTATCTACACTAATATTATAAAGAGGAAAGATTTGTACCTATTTTTGTATGTTTGTAATGAATAGGCTCAAAAAGTACTGGGCCGATTTAAAAAATTCTTTCACCAATAGAATGCTACATTCTTCCAATTTGACATAGGCTACATTTCATTTTGAAAAAAATTAAGGATCCTTGGTAAAATTTGAACAATGTAACCGAAGGTGTAGAAAAATGAGTCTTAAAATGTCTTTCGTCGAATGCGCTGCCGAAACTATTAGCGATAGAACAAAATAATGTACGACAATATTGAAGAACATCATAATGTCTACAAAAAACTCCGCGGTAGCATATGTCCAACTATTGTAGTTATGTCACTACAACAACTTTTTTCATTTTAAACATTAATGAAAATGCTAACCAAATTCAAACCATGCTATTTATGTGTTTATATTAATCCTTATCCAAATAAATTATTTTATGGTCAAGACCATTTAACTACCTATAAAATAGTTTTTAAATTATTTAAATTGGACTTTCCATTCAAAAGATATTACGAATTAAAAAATTCAAACAGTAAACAAAACCAAACAGCGCCGTGGCCGTTGTTTGCGAAAAGTGTTTTATATCCAAATTTCCAAAAATAAATAACTGTCTACCCCGTGCGAAGCCGGGACGGGCTGCTAGTTTGCCAATATAGAGCTTGTAATTCGAGTGGGCTCACTGTCATGTCACAAGCTGGAACTGTTTGAGATAGTATCATACTAATTGATAGCTGTGTCATTAATATTGGCCTATACGTAAAAAACCTATCATTTTTCCTATCAGTTATTACCTCATCCATAAAACCAATCGTGATGAAATTTTGCAAGCGCGTATATGCTATTGCATGAAAAAAATATGTTTTTTTTTTAAATTCTTTACATTACATAACAGTCAGTACGACATATTATAAAAAAGTCAAATGCATTTTTAACTGTTGTTAATTTATTGTGCTTTCCAATCTTCACAAGCATAGCTTTTTTGTTGAGATAGAAAATCACCCAGACTTTGTGAGAACGAACATTCGAAAAGTTAAACATCGTGGCTGGTAGCTTAGCAACATTTCCAAGGCCTAAATAAATAAGCCCTTATTAAATATTAAAAGGGGTTTACAAAACAAAGCGTGCGCTATCTTTTTTGTTTCGTAAAAAATCCTTTTAACTTTTTTAGACTTCTGTTTACGGAGCTATTAAGTGTACAAATGTAATATCTAAGCTTTGTTATCCATCATCAGCTGAAAAACTTAAAATTCACAGCGTAGGATTTACTGGCCACCATTCATCAAGGAGCCCAAGGAGACGCGGATTCAATTCCGCTCGTGTCCCAATTTTTTAAATATTTTGAAAATTGTATTGGCTGAACTAAATCTAGCATTACATACAAAACCAAAAAAGTAATATATGTTTCGACATTAAAATTCCTATTATCTTGTTCTTTCACGTGATATTAACTTATAATATTTGGTAAAAATAATATTGGATAATTAATGTATACAGTTGACGGTAAAAGTTAGCATGGTGCGAGGCAGTGTAGTCTCGGCTTTACAATAGACAACAAGGGAAATATACAGCGTGTATATTTCATACGGGCGTATATTTTGATGGCAATTAGTGTTCGTCGTAAACAACTCATTTCCATACATTTCGTTAGTTAATTGTGTTTTTCCATACAATATAATTGAGCACGCAATGTATTCATTACATCTAAAGTTATCGACTGATTGACGGTCCTTTTTACACGTCATAACATGACAGTTCAATAAACCGTTTGTCCTTTGACAACTCAAGTCAATTTGGACGCAAAACATTGCTGGCCGGTCGTACTTTCAAAAATAAATTTTATTCATTAAGCTATTTAACAAAATTGCTTTCACAGATCATTTTTACGGTCATAAACTATATCTGGATAAATTATAAGCCCGTATGAAATTTAAACGATTATATTTAAGAGATAGGTAGCATATATCTGTGCAAACTCATGGAAAACCTTACGTTGTGATCTATGGAGTGCAACAGTGGAGCAAAAAAGTGTCGGTTTCTTAACGTCATTATTTAGAAATTAGACTTCATTGCGTCGAGGCAGGTGAATGAGTTTATTATCAAAACCGCCTCACAATACAAGTAATGTCACAACACTTACACGCCGCGCCCCGGTGTCACGTTCCGTTGTACTCTACATTAAGAGGCTATGTTGGTAAGACCACGTGGTCGGTTTCAAGGTTAAATTGTTTTGTAGCTGTCCCTCTCCGAGCCCTATCCTACCCGAGCGCGTACGGTGAGACAGCATACATTATGCGATGTTATCCACCCGTTATTTGGATGTTTCGTAGTCCAGGGATCATTTGAAGGATACGGTATATTATGTAACCATTTTTTTAATACAGTATACTAATGAAATTTCAGATGTCGGTGGTTTTTCCAAATTGTTCTAAATTGATTCGTACTCTTGTAAATCAGGTTCAAAGTTGGGGCTTTTTACTACCGAAAAATACAATATTTTGACGCCCTGTAACTCTGGAAGTATATATTTAAACGAAAATCTGACTCACCACCGACACAGATATTTGTTTATAGATTGTGTCTTGAAAATTTCATAGATTTTCATAGCTTAATACTCAAAATATGACTGGACTACGTTTGTATGGGCGCTTTGACAACAGCATACCCTCTTAAAGTGCAGGCATTTGTAACTGCTATTTTTAGAGTTCCGTATCTAATAGAAGTGGAAGAGCAGGAATGGAATGTTTATGTTGCTGTCAAACTGCAGTGTTAATAATTAATATATGTATATGTTTTGTTACGGAATTGATAGATGGCTTAATCATTTCATACCTGTTTTGAGGCTTCTGGGTGTACGACTTAATCTTATGGCTTTGTGTAACGTATACTATAAGGCCATATCAAGACCAAGTGTCAGAGCAATTAAATTTTTTTTAAATAAAAGTAATTTAAAGTGCTATACCTTAATTTTGACCATCGGTCTTTTGAGTTTACTCTTATCTTATATCAAGTGCCTGAAATATACTTTTGTTTTAGTAACCCAACACCCTAGGGCTCCATTGACTATAGAACCACAAAGTTTTCTAAATTTCCAGTTAAATATCAGTGTAAGTAGCTCTGTTGTGTTCCAGTAAGCAAAGGCAATACAACAGTCAATCTAAGCTCCACGATTTCCAAAAACTACTTTTGGGCTCATCAATAAAGGCTGCGTGAGTTCACTGATGGACATTTACCTCCCTTGTAGAACGCCACGATGAACTTCTGACGAGGGTATTTACTAAAATCACCACGCTTGCCATATGGATATGTGATCACAGTAAAATGTTGTTCTTACGTATGTTGATGTTGATGACTTTGACATACTAAATATTTTGTATTGTCTTATAGCATAATGCCACATTGGTATTTGTACTTTGAAATTGTAAAATATAATGTCTGTAACCATGTTTTATGCAAAATAAATATTATCATATGATTATGACACCTCCGGGATGACATGGGGTCTTGGCTTCATTATTGTCAGATTAATCGAATCGATTTCATAATCGGAAAAATGAATTCAAATATACATAAACAATGTGACTTTAGTTTTAAAATATAATAAAATTCAGAACCCTCGACACATGTGCCAGTTGAAGTTCAACTGGCACATAATTATCGTTTTCTATGAATGACTATATTTAATTCCTACTAGTAAATAAATAGAGATGTTAAGGCACGCACAGTAAAATAATTTTATCAACAAGTTTTAGCTAAGACGTGACCGTTTAAATTTTCTAATGATGAATTAAGATACTGTATGCGTTTAAAAACAGGTGTTTACAGAATATTCTCCTTATTCCATTTTCTTTGATCGAGAAGCAATTTTCGAGAAATATTTGTAAAATGTATTTTGTTACTGTTGTTTTTGTCACAACTGTGCTGTGTGTTGTAAGTATTAGATGAGTTATTTGTTTATTATCTTTTTACGGAGATGAATTTGTTTGGCTTAAATACTTCGAATGAAGGTTGAAAAATATAGGATAAATAGTATCTGGAACATTAGATCTAGACTAATGTTACACGTTTGCCATACCTTCTATGTTAACTCATACCATAGTAGTTCACCAAAGTGAAGTTTTATTGACATACCTTGATACTGATTCAATCTTGAGAAATATGAAAACTGAAAAATAATATTCTCGTTAGTATTCATAACAAAAGCTAACGAGTAATAGCCGACCAACTTACAAAATGTACAGAAGTAAAAATTTAGTAAAGTATCCATAGCCAATAAAATTAAAACTAGATGATATTGTATCGCCCTTCTAAGTATGCATATGGTGACGGGCAACCACGGGGACATTGGACCTGTGTGAATAATAGAAACGTGCACTTGGCCGATTTTTCGAACTTCGATTGTGCACGGACGGACGACAGTAATGTTACGTTTTCTTTGCAGTCTCAAGTCATCTGTTATCCTGGCATAAACAACTTTAACTATGAAGAGCAACTGGAGTCCATAGTTAATGAAATGACCGATTGCATGGCTGAGAAACTATATCCCATATACAGCAAAGTGGACGATATGTCCGAGGACGATATAAGGTCAATGGGTCGAGAAGCTATTGAGTTGTATGTTCGTCATCTGGTAAGATTAAGATTACTCATGTTTATGCCTCTAATACATTATAATGAGATATAAAAGGGCTTAAAATAAGCCTTCATCCCACCTTATGGTAAGTGGCGATAAGGCCGATGTATGGAATTCATACTGGCACCGAAGCCTCAATATGAGACACAGCTCTGATAAACATATCGGAATAAAAGAGTGCTTTTAAGGCTCTGTTTGACGGTAGACTTAGGTAACATGGTGGTAGCTATCCAGACTGACACTGACACATACACCACCACCTAAGTCCACTACCAACTAAGTCACTAGGAATCGAATCCGTGACCTTCGGATTTTGAGCCCAAGCGTCCATTAGAGAGCTAATGCGAATGAAGTCGCGGCGGTACTGCTAGGATACACTAATAAATGCGAAAGTGTGTGTTTGTTTGTCTTTCTTTTAAGTCGTAACGAAAAGTCAATACTTGAAGGACCAGAAAAGGATAGGCTACTTTTTAATCCCGATCGAGCAAGAAGTTCTATAATTTTTGAAGTCCACGCAGATGAAATCTCTGGTAAAACTCTAATCTATTACACAAATATCATATAAGTTAAATGGTACATTATTTTAAACAAATGCTAGAAGTATCGAATGGTTGTTAACAAAACAAACAAACGTTAGTTGAACAGCATAACTCGTAAGTAGCAGCTTAAACAAGACTTTGTATCCAGTATGACGCGAAGATTGTGTGTATGTGCTCAGTTGCACCAATATTTGCAGTGTTCGAGAAAACAGGATATTTGATACCAAAATCTTACTATGTACATGTCGTTGATTCGTGCACTCACTGTAAAACTAGTATACAAAAGGGTCATGCAGAGGGCATGTCAAATGAAGGTGACTTTCAGAAACAAAGTTTAGGTTTCTAAGGCAACCTCTTTCATCTATGACAACCGTAACGATTATGGATGGCGTACGATGATCTTATTACGTTTCGCACGGGTTAAATGTGCTGATGAGAAATAATTTTTCTTCTAGGCGGCGTATCATGATGAAATACAATACAACGCTGAAAACAGTATTCAATTTTAAAGCAAGAAAAAAATTCCCTTTTGGTGTAGTAATTTTTGCATGATACGCGTACAAATACACAGACAGGACGAAAGCTATTTATTGTCTGTTGCTTTTATGACCCTTCATGTTAATTTTCTTAAATATCTCCTCGGTACAGACATTGGCAAACGCTACATTTCTCGCTAGGACTTAAAGTTAACCATAGAGTTACCTTTATATTATGGTGATGATAAAGATATATTTTAACAGCTTTTATTTTTTCAGTCCAGCCTTGCTATGGCAAATGAAGTATTTGAAGCATTTCATGAAGGACAAGATTATCATGAAGAAGAGGAATATCATGAAGTAGAAGAATACCGTGTACACGATGAAGAAGAATATCATGAAGGAGATGAATACCATGGACACGAGGAAGATGAGTATCATGAAGGAGACGAATATCATGGGCATGAGGGAGAAGAACTAGATGAAGGAGACGAAAATAAAGAAAACTATGACAATGTCAAAGCGACTCTGCCCATTCACGCTACTTACTTTCAGTAGGTTATTAAGTTTTAATGAAATATAAATCTGTGTAAGAAACAAATGTACGTTTATGTAATTAAAAACTATGCTCGTTTCTATATATTTTTTAAACAGTTGATACCTTTGTGCTTCAGTTTTGATGGGTAATTCTCACACACATATACTCGTAGTATATTCAAAGTAATTGGTTTGTATATAATATTTGTAAAGCAACTGTTAATATAAAATGATTATTAGCGTTTTAAGAGCGTCCGTAACGATTGGACAAATATAGATTTAATATGTTTTTCTAGCGCTTCTTAGTTTATAATATTTTCTTCAATGTAAATAATATAAATAAAACTACATATTTTAAAAGCTTGCCTGAAAATGACGTGTCGACTCTAAACCACTTGCAATATAATTTTTTTGTTTACAAAAGGAGTGATATAGAATAAATGATTCAAGCAAATATCAGCTAGGTTCAAAGTGATCCGAGTCACCTATATTCTACCAGAAACTGTTAATATCGACCCTTTTGATAGTGTATACTACAATTAAGAAAGAGTTTTAAGTAATTCTCGACGAGACGGCGTCATTTTTGCCAACTAAACAACGTAACTCTAAATAGAAATTAAATTCAGTTAGAAGCAAGTCAGAATACGATTGTCCAGTTTGTCCAAGTGGGTCAGGACAGGATTCGCTCATCGCTATTATTGAATATATGCTTTTATATCCCAGCTTAGCATTATTGTACATTTCAGTTGACTGGCAGATGCAATAATTGAATTACTTTTTAGGGTTCCGTACCTCAAAAGGGAAAAAAGAACCCTTATAGGAACACTTTGTTGTCCGTCTGTCTGTCTGTCAAGGCCTTTTTTCTCAGTAAAACGTGAAGATATCAAGTTGAAATTAATATCGTATACTTAAGTGTGCCCTCCCTTTGATCTTTGATCTAACCAAATTCTATAGGGAACTTCCCGTTGACCGACCCAATAAATAAGGTCTTGCAGCACAAGTATAGAAATAAATCTTAAAACCAGAATTTTTTATTGTATTTCATTAAAATCGCTTATTGACGATTCAATCATACTTAATTTTTCGTTAGCATTGACCTTATTATTCATGATTTTCAGTATGTTAATTATTCATATTCTGTTCGGAATCCTCAGCGCGTGAGTCTGATTGGCACTGGACCGGTTTGTGTATGGAAACTGCATTCTAAGAGCACCTTGCAACTGTCATGGAGTACTTGTGTATTCAGCCTAACTCGAAGATACGCTTCCACGGTCCTCTGTGCGCTTCAGTGACGCACCTGTGAAGTGTACACATAAACAGCTCGAGTACATAAAGACAGATTGCCATTGATCTTCGATAGTTTACGATCAACTAGCTTTGTGGCTATTGCCAGGTCGTGTGGTTCTACTAGTTTTAAAGTCTATAAGCAATGTCGGTGAAACTATTCGCTTTGTTCTGCCTTTTATTGGTGGCAGAGGTAAGTTTTGAGTTGTTTTTGAAGTAGATCAAGTTTTTAAGAGTTTGTAAATTGTGTGGGATATCAATGGATGTTCTCTTTTACGATTTAAATTTAGATGCGGTGTGTGTTCGGAAATGTTTCAAGAATAACACATACACAGATATAGTCAGACTAATCTTATTAATACGGAAGAGTTTTTGTTTGTTCTTTGACTTGTGGCACCTCGACGGGCGCAATTAATTAATCGTGATGAAAGTTATCATGTACGCAGGCGAGAGTATGGATGAGAAGAGACATATGATACTTTACATGACAAGAGACAAAGTATTAGGCAAAAGCACTAGTAAATTAAAATTACTAGAGAGAGTGTATAAGAATTAAGCAGAAAATTATATTACACTAAATTACTTCGTTCGTACGACTACAAAGCTCTGATTTAAATATTTTGATGTCGCTCAAATATAATCTTGCCGTGATTTAACATGTGCAGTGGATTTTTTTAAAGGAAAAAGAGACCGATACCGCATTTAGGACTAGCTTACATTAATTTAAATGTTATCTCCTCTTCACGTTCTGAACTGATGAAAATGAGACAAACTTCACAGAATACACTTTTAAATAAACAAAAATTATATATCAGTCTACAATATGTGACCATGCATTAAAAATGAAAGCACACAAAAATAATATACATCGAACCTCCTCCTTTATCTGAAGCCCGTTGAAAATAATATACTCATGATTTGCACTGATGTAATATTTTTAAATTCGTTAAATGCTGTAAAAAAGAGATAAAACACAGCATCGTTATGATTTAAAAAAAATTAAAGACTTCACTGTGCATCAACATAAAAATATGGAATCAGTGCCAAACGCGAGTCTGTCTTGCGTGAAGCATACGTCAAACATGAACCCATGTTAATAATTCAATATATTATTACAGATCCAAGGGTTTATCAAATTGGATTTGGGACCATCTAGTTCGTCTTCCCAACCGAACGTGTTAGAATCTATACAAAAGAACCTGGACCGATTCAGAAAATGCATGGACGAGAGTCTAGCGCAAGCTGTTAATGAAGTTAACGAGAAGCAACTGCAGCCGGTGTTCACTACCGTGGGAGATTCCTTGAACAGGGTGTCTAAAGCGGTAAGAATAATATCTGATTACATCATCATTAAACCGCGGGTTTGTGTTATATTTCTCAATAAGCAAGAACAAATTAAACAGGAGGTACCGTTTTAATGAAGTAGTAAGTTTTCTTAAAATATTCCTCGAGAAAACCCTGTTTGAACGTTTGGCAGAGAGAATAGACTTTGGCATTTGGCCTAAAATGAATGATTCATTGTATTCCCCTTCACCAAATGTCTTCGCATGTTTATTAAATATAGCGAAAAATGTGAAATGCTTAGAGACGGGTGTAATTTCCAATGTATCCAACGCAATCACAAATACTGCTGCTAATCGTAGCGATTATGGAATATCTTTAGTGGTGTATATTTGTAAAGCTCGTGATCGGTAGTCTAGCCAGTTGAAATCACTCTCTTTTAAAGCTAGAAAATTGTAGTACTTTTTATCCCTGCCAAGTATATGAGTCCCGTATATCGATTCAAACTCTCATAGTGGGAAAAACTAGATGTACCAACGACCTAGTTAGGGTCACGAGGAGTTGGATGTAAGTGGCTCGGGACTGGTCAGTCTGGCGTATCATGGAGGAGGCCTATGCCCGGCGGTGGACGTTTTCTGGCTGATAATGATGATGATGCGGAAAAGTCCACGGATTTCATTAAAGTCTTGGCAATAATTTACACAGTAAAGATCAAAATGAGGAGTCCGTACTCAGCTCAGATTGATTGTTATTTTATGGTGGCATGGAACGGAGCCAAAACAACACTTTTATCCCAATAATAAATGAAGCAGAATTAATTAATATTACGTGTTTGTTTACAGTTCGACGATTTGACAGCATCGACGAAGCGTCCTGGGATTCGAGATTATATCGATTAAATATATAAACTGCAGGATCGTTTTTAATTAAGAGATTGAGTTCTTTATTGTGTTGAGGGAGTAAATATATGATACTATTTAATTACTTATTTGTTTTGATGTATCACCCAGACATAGTGTATTAGCGTATGTTTAAGTTGATTCAGGCACCTTCTAGACCAACACGTGACATTGTCGACCTCAGCGTTGATATATCTTTTAATGAAAAAAAACCTGCACAGTTTTCTGTTTTTTAACTGACTTAAAACTTTCACATTTATACTCGTAACGTAACGTACTAATTTAAAAGTTGTAAATTCATTATCGACACTAACATAAATCTAATTCATCATACTCGAAATATGAATTTTGTTTCAATCTTATTAACATGCTACTGTTCGCAAAAAAACGCATAAGAGATCTTTTCGCGACCTGGCGACGAACGGGCCCCTCTTGCTGATCTCTATTTATTTAATAAATGTCATCCTAAGTCAACACCCAGTTAAAGGTGAAACGGGGAATGTTACACAGACAAAACCTGCTGATGGCCGATCCTCTACGACGAGAGAAAAGAATTGACGACGTCGTATTTTGGTTAGGAACTTGATTGGAACTGGCATTGTTGGGTGCATATTACTGTTAGAAGTTTCAAAACGTAGTGTAAAACGTCAACTGTCAAGCGGCAGAGTGACATTAGCGTCGCTGTAACATGAATACTGTTTCGGGCCGGCCTTCGAACTTCAGCTAAAAGATTATTTGGATGTCTTATTGTATTTCCTTGAAATAATGAGTCTAATTGAACAGTAATTAACGTTGGCGATGCTCGTTCATGTACCTACCATTATAATGTTGTGTCGGCTTGAATACCAGTACACGTGTTCCTGATCAGGTTCTAGTGAACTGCTAACTCTATACTAGGTCCTAATTTAGCATTTATGACTATTACGAGATCGAGTACATTCTAGAAAAGACAATAATTATTTGCGAGATTATATCTTAATCAGATCATGAAACAAGAAAACATTGATATATCTAATTTTGACAGTATAATAATTTATTGCCTTCGATATTTTAGTATTTATGACAACTTTTGACTAAAATTAGCACTCAGCGTGTCTGGGCATTGATGAAACTAAAGGAAAAGATGCCAGACTTTTCAAGAATAGGTACGGTGTAGGCATTTGTAACATACTTTGGATAAGGGTTTTTGAGTCTGAGTTTTTGTCTGATCGTAGTCCCAGCAGTAGGCATCCCTCATTGTACGTCACACTGGCCGGTTTCGAGACGCCTACCTCCACAGGTACAATTTACATAAAATATAAGCATATTCGGATTGTTCACAGACAAATTGAAATATTCTCTTGCCAAAGAATTGTAGCACATCAAAACCGCAACCCCAGGTCATAGTTACACTGATAAACGTGTTGTTGTGATGTAACTCACTCATACCTACGCTGAGAAGTTGTATGTCTGTGGAATAATTAAGTCGTGTTTTAAGGTATACAAACAGTCTCCTGCAAGAAAAAATGAACAAGCTGATCCTGTTAACCTTGCTTGCTAGCTGCCTCATTTGTGTAAGTAAATAATTTTTAGAAAATATGTTTCTCTCTGTACGAAAACGCTCTGCTTCCTCTCTTTCTTATCATTCTTAGTACGCGGAATGATTTTAAATTTTGAATGTACTGGATGATATTTTCTACTGTTTTTCTTTGTCCTCCCAGTCATTCCTCTACTGTTCCTCGTATACGAGTATTAACGTCATACTGTGTTTCGACCACGTAGGTACGTCTTCATTATTTTGTTGAAATTGTGGAGTGGAACTTAGAACTTGTACACTATTAGTACACACTTAGCTCTTGCCCGCGCAGATTATTGGATTTATCCCATAAGAAATACCCGTTAGAAAAGGAAAAAAAATAACCTGTATCTTTTTTGACCCTTCAACTATCCTTATAAAAATCAATTTGTTCTGACTCTTCGTTATCTCGTGAAGGAAGGACGGACAAAGAAACAAACTCACTTATGCATTTATAATAATAGTGCAGTGCTTCTAGTTTTTTAATGGCTCTCGGCAAACTTCGTGTTTCGTCAGTCGTCGGATTTCTATCAAACTGCACTAATGTACTCAGTTCTGAATTCAAATTATTGTAAATCATAAATTTAATAATAAATGGAAGCATTTGTTTGCATTCGGAAATGCGATGAATTGAATGCCATTAAGAAAATAGAAACGCTATAATTGATTGTGTCTAACTATAGCCCAACAAAATACAGTTGAATTGAAAATGTAGCGGGTCCGCTTCTGATTCCCAGTGGGTATACCTATAGTGTAGGTACGCCCAGCACTGTTCAATTGCCATCTAACAGCAATAGAATAGTTAGTGCCATATTAAGTTGAGACTTCTGGATGGTGAAGATTCCTTCATACAGTTTCATCATCGTCACTTACCGTCAGACAATTGTGTACAAAAAATTCAGTTACCTACCGTTTAAGGTCAACGGCAGTGGCCTGCACTCCAAGTCCAAGTCTGACAACGATGACAGATATATAAATGCTCTACGACAGTCTATACAAGATGAAGATGAGAAGATAAACAAGCAGATACGTCAAGGCACCTTTCAGAGAAGGCAGCAAAGCACAGAAGAAAAGAGAATTGAAGAGAAAATGAAAGAGAGAGTGAGTTAACATTGTATTGTTTTAACTGCATCTATGGGTTGTAGAGGATACACAATATACATACAACATGGAGGGCCCGGGATCGATTCCCAGTGTGGAGGTACATGTCACTACTCGGTTTGGTTGGTGGAAGGGCATTTTTATGTCCGCCTGGCTAGGTACACAGACGAACAAACGAACCATTAAACAAACTTACATTATATTTGTATACGAGTACCTGTTAGATATGTTATGTTCATTTATGTACAATCAAAATTTCAATTGTTGTCTGCCTAATGAAATAAGAAAAATGTCACCCATGTTGTTTCAACAAGAAAATAATCCAGAAGCCAACTGATAACACGCGTATAATATACGGTGACTCTTGTGATTGTATTTCCGCGTCAGGATGATTTGCCATCGTAGTACTATCGAACCATATGCGAGTGGTTACGCAAAAAGGTACCTGAAGCAGTTTTTCATGAAGTTTGATTTAGTGGTTTTTCAGCTTAGTTTTTGCTATTGATAATATTTTTGGTTTTTGGTAGTTTAAAAAAAAATTAAGTCCCCCGCACTCAAGGCGAAACTCATAGGGTCTCAAAACTTAAAACTGGATTTTCTAGAGATCAGTTATTTTCCCTTGAGGTGATTTTTGCGCAACCACACATATAGTTAAATTGGCGAATATAGCAATTTGTTTCTGAAATAATTTAATAAAATATTCCTCAACTAGAATGCTTGACAGGCATGTATACTCATGATCACGTCGTACTCACGCACTTCGTAAGGTTCCAATACTGCATTACGCGCTGCTGTTGCCATTTGACGATAGGCGTTTGTATTGGTTAGCGGTTGCTTTCGAGTTTAGTATGGCTCAATTATTGGTCGGCCATATATTTTTTTGTAATAAAAATATATTGTAATATAAATGGATTGTAGTAACGAGTCAAAATCTTATCGCTTCAAGAATGCAACTACAAATTTTTTCGCGTTTATAATAGACACCATGCTAGATTATGTGTTATGAATGTTTAAAATGTGGCATTTTACACATTTCAGTTCGAAGAGCTGAAGCTCCAAGCAAGTGGGCGTGGTCGGTCATCAAGGGCTCAAGAGAGAAGAATCCCAACAAAATCAAGAAACCATGATTAAAATGCATTTTTTGAATTATTTTGTTTCTAAGAACCTTCCCACACAAAGTTTTTCTTGTATTTCCATTAGAACATATAAGATAAGACTATAAGCATTATAGAGTTTACATACTAATTGAAGCAGGGCCAGCCAAGTTGAAAAAAACATCTATATTGATAGTATTACAGTGACATAACGTGTCCATGTCCATAACTTTTAAAGCCAACAAGGTCAAAGTACAAAATACAGGGTACTTAGTCCAAATGACACTGACAAATTAGGATGTAATTACTGTTCAAACATCGATTAGAGCCAATCGTTCATTCTGCTGATTGGCTTCTACAGAGGAACACTAGAGGATGTTAGATAAAGGAAGTTCTTGTTGAATTAAGAATATCCTTTTCATTTCAAGAGTCACTTGAGTGGGATAAAAAGTATTTGTTACATTTCTTCCCGTGTTTATGAGTGACTGACTCGCTTGAGTTTTCTTGGTGCGCACTATTACCATCCTTACAAGCCTTATTCATAAACAAAATCAGCGACTCAGACGAACATGGATGGGTCCCCCACAAATGTCACTATGACACGACTAGCCTTTATTTACCGTAATGATCATGCTGGACAGGTGGACTGGTGATCCCAATAAGATGTTTGAGATTTGTAATGCAAAGGTTGGAGACGTCGCTGCCTTTCTAGAATTTCCAGGAACGTTAGTTCCAAAGCCAGAACGTTTCAGTAATGAATAGCCCCGTCATTTTGAAAGTAAAGGCTCTGCTAAAAAATTCACGCTAAGGATAGCATGCATCACGTCTTGACACATAAAAGCCGAAAAATTATTAAAATCTTTATGCGACTCGCAGCTTAATAAACTTCATATTGATGTAATTAATTCAGTGGTATGATGTACATAAAGATTTCGTTATGCTTATTTCTGGGCTCCCTTAAATAATTTGTGTTCAAAAAGGGACCCGTCTATAAAGATTGAGAGCCGCTGTCTAACAGTCGATGGACGATTGGATAACTAAGCATTAGATATTCTTAGAAGTAAGTTTCACTTTATTCGTTGACTTTACGCATTTAAGTAAACGATATTGTTTGTAATGTAAACTACTCGTAATAGCTTTGTGACTATAGGGTGCGTCTCTCAATCCGGAGGTCCCGGGTTCGATTCCCAGTGAACTATCTGATACTCGGTATGGTTGGTAGTAGGACAACTTTCGAAGCGTCGGTGGCGCAGTGGATAAGGCGCGGACTCTCAATCTGAGGGTACCGGGTTCGAATCCAGCCGTGTACCTATGAGTTGTTTTTCAATTCAAGTACATTATCCGATTGCTTAACGGTGAAGGAAAACATCGTGAGGAAACCTGCATGTCTTGAACAGGCATGTGAAGTCCGCCGATCCGCACTGGGCCCGCGTGGTGGACTATGGCTCATACACTCTCTGTAGGAGAGTAGGCCTGAGCCCCTCCAGTGGGGACATATATAGGCTGGTGATGAAGGACAACTTTCTATGCCCGATTGCCTGCTGCCACTATATTGTCTAAGTCTAAGAGGTGTTCATTTCCCGCCATGATAATTTGGTTTTCTATTTTTAAATAATCAATTCTTCTATAAAGCCTTTTTAAAAGCTTTTATTTAACTTGTTATATCTAAAAATATCGTAAATAAAATTATAAACGAAACTTTTTTAGTTAACGATTTAAAATTTTATTTATATATACTCTGAAAGGGTTTATTATATGCATGTTGCGTAATCATGAGATCGCCACGTCGATCGACACACCCTTTCAGGGATTTTCAACAATCACCAATCTTGGCAGGTGGATTTGTGACCGCGGTAAGGTAGGTAGACACTGCTTCCCGTCTCCTAAACATTTTTTCATTTTGTCGCCTTTCACAACAGCTACGGTGGAGTATAGACAGACATAGATAGGTGGAGACATAGGGTGGAGTGGTCTTATTCTGAAGCTGAGACCACACGGACCGATGTCTGTCGTATCTATGTAGATAAGCAAACAACTTTAATGACTCACTTATAAAAACCAGCCAAGTCTGAGTTGGGCTCGCACACTAAGGGTTCCGTACAGAATATGAATAATTTGACTAAAATACTGAAAATAATAGTTAAGGTCGCCGAACAATTCTCTAAAGAAAATGTAAATGAATAATACCGATTTAAGAACAACCTTTACATTGCAGTTGAAAAAAATTATCCTACACATCCGTATATATTATTACGATCAAGATTCAACTGCAAATGTAAATTTGCAATTGTAAAAAATAATTTTAAAGCGATTAAAATTGTGAAATAATGAATAAAATTAAATAACAACAATTTTATTTATTTATCGCTTCTTAACAAATTTCAGAATTCTAGGTCAATGAGAATGTGTTTACAAGGGAAATCGTCAAAATATGCGATGTAATCGGCGGAAACTTTTATTACATTGAATTAGACGTTTGATTTTTTCACGAATCGAATGAATTGTAAATTTGAGTGTGTGATATAAATTTCAATTTGATACTTCCACGAGATTTTGAGAAAACGGGAACTGACAGACAGTCAACAATGTGATCCTATAAGGTTTCCTTTTTTCCTTTTTCAGTCACGGAACCCTAAAATGTTGATTATTAATTTATGTTAAAATTTTTGTTGTTTAGAAAACACCAACTTACTTCTGGACTTAAAACAAAGTTTCCACTGCCATCACAACAAACAGTGTTTTCCCAATAGATAAATTATACAGTATTCTGTTTACAAACTACGAGTATTTCAAAGCGACCCTTAGGTCGGTGATAACGCGAGTAAACATACAAATGGTTATAAGGCGAATACCAGATGATTGAAGTCACTGGTCGGTGTGCCATTCTGCTGTGAAGTCGTTTGTATCTGAATCACAGAAAACACTACGCAAAAATGAACAAACTCCTCATTGTCCTGTTGGTGGTCTGCCTCGTCAGCGTAAGTGATAAGTTATTGTGATAAATTAAGTGTTATTTACCGTCACATACGTTTGTTACTGTTGCACATGTCAGGAAGGATTTAGCATGAAGGAGAGAGGTGTTGGGGAGAGGTGATAGTTGAAATGTTTTTTATTGATAGTTGTTGACAACGCAAATCCGTTAGAGTATGTCTTGATTTATGGTTATCCGCAAGGAAAAAGTTTCATTATAATTTTGTAGTGTAGTAATTGTTGGCTGATCCTATAAATAAATAAATACTTAACAAACCATATATTCTATTTGAAAAGATTAAATTAAAAGTTGTATGCAAGCATTCTGTTTGTATTCACGTTAGATTAATTTATGAGTCTATTGATCATCTATTAATTAATTTGGGAAGTTGTTATTCATTCTAGAGCTAACAATATGACTACGTTACTTTGAACAGTTACAAAAACAAGAAGGCTATCTATTCGTTCGAATGTGTTCTAGTCATGTTATATAGCTTCGAAAAAACAAGTAAATGCGTTCAAAAAGAACTAGAAACCGACTTCAATTGACCTAAAAGTCAACTTTTATTAAGGGACATTTAATATTTATATCAATTTCTCATGGATGCCGTTGTCAGAACTGGACCAAATTAAAATGGGACTACACAGGAAGCACCAGCTTTCAAATAAGAATCATCCAAATCGGTTCAACCAGTCAAAAGTTCCGAGGTAACAAAATAAAAAAGGAAGACAAAAAACCATACTTCCAAGATATGTCATATAACTTTTTGACGGCAAAAAGTACAGATATCGTTATTGTGTTTGCTAGTCATTTAGCAGTGAGCTTCAGTGATTTTATTAAAAGCAATCTTCTTCAGTATGAAGTCTTCTTCGTCTCTTAAGACAACGCGTTCTAATAGACGATTCTATTGTTAAACAGGTCCATGCCTTCGTTAAGCGTGATGCCCCTGAGACCCAAAGCAACGACTTATTGGAGAAAGCGAAGAAAGGCTTCGAAGACTTCGGAGACACCCTAAAGAAGACTTTCGACCCTGAAAAGATCAAAGAAGGCTGGAACAAGTTTTCCGAAGATGTTGGCAAAGCGGTAAGTGTAAAGCGACGTGTCTACACTACACGTGTCCTATCAAATTTAAATTAAATATACATACCTTTCAATCAGAATCATCAGTAATAAAGTTAGAAGCATAGTGCAAATGTCTTCCAGGGGTCAATAGCTTTCATCATAAACGGCTGCATGAGTCCACTGATGGACATGATGTTTCCCTCATTGATAGCCACCTTGCACTTTCTGTGAGGGGATATGCTATAATCAACATAACTTGGCATTCGGATAGGGAAATTCTGCTTCTCATCTCCTGAACAGTTTCTATAATTTATCTTATGTTATAAACCATTAGAGTAGTTTCAATGTAAGTCTAACAGACACAACAAGATTGTTAAAATGTTAATGATATCAGTATGCTACTTTGTTCACGGGAAGCCATGTGGTATTAAAACTGTTAATAGTAATTTGGAAGGTGTATACTCCGGGAAAGTATCCCCTATGTTAAATGGGTCTCCTATCATCGTGTGTGTGTGATTAACAGTTGTATTAAAATCATATTATCCGATAGTCTGGCGGAGATCTTGATCCACATCTGGGTCTTAATAAAATCGTACTGTTTTTACAAAGATTTAGTAATATTCAGCTAATTCGAATCACTGCTAGCTATTTTATAAAATAGATCAGTTACCCGTGTTTAGGCGTTTTGCAGAATGACTTAATATGTTGAATTACAATAAGCGTTTGGTATAAGGTAACTGTCATGAAATAAAATTTAAGGAATAAAAATGACATTTAAATCACTGTATTCACTGGGGTCGTTAGTTATATTGGAGCGTCAGAATGACTTGATTTTTTAATAGAGACAGTTGAAGTGTTGTAAAAGGACACGGACTATTTTTATCCCGATCAAGCAAGTAGTTATATTATTTGAAGGCTAAGTCGCGGGCGAAACGATAGTCTTGTAATATATTCAAGTTATACGTCAAACTCCCATACCACTGACTACAGTGCCTTATTAGTGCTACATAGTAATATGTTAATACTAATTTTTGTTTATTCGTTCCAGCTCGAAAACATGAAGCCAGCAACAACACCGAAGGAATAAGCTTCGTGTATGACTGTTCAATAGTATTAAGATGAAATGTACGAATAGTAACTTCATTTGGACGTCCTAAAATACTTGTAATACAATGACATGAAAAAAGTATTTGGTTAAATTAATGAATAAAACTAATTAGGTACAAATAGTTATTTATTTATGAGGCATCCATTTTAACCAAGGCCGTCAAAAATGATACCAACGATATTTGGAGGAATTGGTTGTGCTTTTCCTATGTAAATCTGGGCACAGTTTTAAGACTCCAGTTGATATACTCTGACTTGGCCCTATAACTCAATTCTACATAAATTTCCAATAGTAACATTTTTTTCTTTGTTGCTCAATCACTCCGTTTCCGTTACTTCGAATATGAAAGAGAGATAGACAGAGAAATCTATGAGTATGAGATGAGAGTATTTATGAAAATTATTGATTGATTTGTATTAGTTACGTAATATTTTTGCTTGTTGTGATCAAAAACTATTAATGCTTTGATTGAACAACGTTCCTATGCCATCAAGAATATACTCTCTCCGTTGGGAATAAAATAGTGCCAATATGTCATTGTGACTCGTTGGGAATACAATATTCCCAAGGAGTCACACTTTTATATGCAGTGTGACTTGTTAGGAATCTATTTCCAACGAGCTTGACGTGATTTATTGGGAAGAATCCTAATTGCCCGGTATAAAACCGTTTCTTCTGCTTGGGATATATTTCAAGATCTTTAGTCTACGTTCGCGTTTCTTTCACCCAGGCATGACCTAGCGCATACAACTAGTGCTTTTTTAATCTGTCTCCAAACAATACCATTGTGTTCAGGTAATAAAATATTTTATAGTCTTTACCTCGTTAAGCCAAGGCTTATGGGAGAGCACGCATTCATTCAATGGCCTTATCATCACGGACCATAAGGCGAGATAAAGGCATAGATAGTACATATGAGTGAGAAGGGGCGGATTCAGAACTAACAACATATTTCCACTTGGCCTTAAAAGCCACCGCATAAACATGCGGTGTATGTTTTGGACGTCGATAGTTTAGCGAAGGACGTTTCCTGGCGAATGAAAGCGATCTCATCCAGGCAAAATGGAGGCAGAGGGCTTAGTAGAGTTTTTAACCACCTCCATGGCCTAATGTTTAAAAGCATGGATTAACAATCTGAAGGTCCCGGGTTCGGTTTTATATCGTTACTCGGTTTGGTTGATGGTAGGGCATTTTCTATGGCCGCCTAGCTATCTACGACTATGTTAGCTAAATTTATGGACCAAACAGAAAGTGCTAGTTAATAACACTGTTATATTCCGGTATGAAAGGAAACTGAGCCATAAACCTCATTAGCTTGTGGATTTCTGGGTCTTGGCATCGTACGCACTTACCATTAGGTGAGACGAAGGCCAAGTGCAAACATATAAAAGTGGCTTAAAATAATATAAAGGTGCAATAAAACGTCAAATTTAAAAGGAAGATAATACAGTTTTCCTGGTTTTCACTTTACAGCATAGAGTACGAAGTGCGTGTGCAGTTTTTGATTTAATCAAAGGTTATGAATGTTATAATAACAACGCTATCGTTCCCCCGGACACGTAAGAGCGTGACAGGATATGTTCTGCCGACACGATAGCACACTACACCCGATAACACTCACGGTTAAAGTTCATGAGCACAGTTGACACTGAGATAGTGCTCAAATAGCTTCTCCTCAGATAAACAGTATTGGTATATGCGACGATGCGGACTTCGATACTTCAACCCTTGTTGTACATTTATCAAAATATACGAAAGCAGCTGGAACTCACTACTGGCGGCGGCCATTTTTCAGACCTGTGATTTGGATATATTTGGTAAAATACGTCTTTTATATAGGTACATTGTGCGATAAAATATTCAATTGTTTAATTCATCACATCTTTGAGAATCTTTATTACAAATGCTCTATTAAAATATATTTTGTTGTTATTGTCATATTTGGGCCATTGTACGTGAGTGAAAGTGGAGCCTGCTAGTCTAGCCATCCGATTTCCTCCTAGAAGTACGCAAGGCGCTTGATGTACCTGCACGCCTGGACCAATCCTGGATTGTCTATATATAATTGTTGTCCGTTTTATGGCTACGCTACTACAAGTAGTGAGAACATGGGAGTTTCCTCGGCGAACATGCACCCACTCCACAAGGCTGTGATATTCATGTTGGACATTTATTTGTTAAGTGGACAGTAACTCCTTCATTATCATATCGATCATAACAGATAATAATCTTAAGTTGAAGTTGGTTTTCTTCTCTGTTCATTTGTTTTTAATAGATCTACAAAGACATTAACCGTCAAATATATCTTCATATGTTAATTAAGCCAAGTCAGAGTGAATGTGCGAAAATGAATTGGTGTATAAAATCGTATAAATTTCGATCATGTATTAATTAGAAATACAAATTCAAGGAAGACATGCTCTATATGCTCTAAAGTTACCGAACTCCTTCAATCTGCTGTAAGTTACCAAGTTGTCGCTGACCACTAACTTTCCCGGGAGTTTCTTTCACACCTAATAGAATATTCTCTCTGGTGCCAACTTGTGGGTGCAGGTGGCTTTAATATGCACAGAGCCAGCTGCCTGATAAGCCGTCCTTACAAAGCCGGACCTGATCCTATTTGAGCTTCTCGGACCGTCCTTGCAGGCCTTTTGCGGATTTACACCATTCCGTTTGCTTTGTTGATTTCAACGAAAGATCTACACCTTTGTTGGATTTGTGTTTTATGTATTCGCATAAATGATGATTCAGTCTTCTTTGGTGTACCTACCTTGATAGCAGGAGTTTCGTATAGAAAGCGTAACCGAAATAAATTATACAATTTTATCTGGTTGAAGATACTCACTGGTCCAACTGAAAGGGTACCTTTTTTTAACCAAGGGGAATCTTCAAAAGATTCCCGACTCCTTAGGGGACGATTCAGGTTATTTGAGATTCGCCGCCTGGAACGTCGCCAGTGCTCCCCTAGTGCGGTGCATTTTACTCTTCCAGGGTTAATGTCCCAGCCCTTGCACTCTCATACGCTATTTCCACTGACGCCTCAAGGTAGGACAGCCAAAGCCCCAACTCATACTGCCTCCGGTCTCTTGCACTTTACACCCAGGGCTACTATGGTGCGACTACAGGGTGAACGTTGTCGTCACCCTTTTGTCTCCTCCTCCGGGCGGGATCAGTTCGTTCGCGCTCCCGCTCTGCGGTCTCCTTCTGAACATGGTTCACAGTTTCAATGAAGGAGACCACTGCTCTCCACGTAGAATCCCTCTCCAGCATTTAGTTTGCAGCAGCGTTACGACGGTTGCCAGAGAGAGAGAGAGATCTCCTCCCACTTCGTCGACCAGCCAGACCTGCCACGCTGGGCCGGCCACGAGCGTGTGCTGCGCAGAGTCCCGGTCATCTCCGCAATGGTGGCACTATGGTGTGTGCTCTCTGCCAATCCTATTTAGGTACTCACCGAAGCAGCCATCTCCGGTGAGCACCTGAGTCAGCCGTTAAGTGACAAACTGAAAGGTCCCTAACCTTTTAAACCGTAATAAGTTGACACTAGAAAATTTTCACAAACTTTAGCCGCTATAACAGCAAACAATAATTTCAATTCAAAGTTATCCCCAAGAAACGCATTTTTCTTATCATCATCATTATTATTAGTCTTAATATATACTTTCATTATAGGGTCATTACACATACATACATTCATTCATTATAAATTGAGGTTTTTCCCCATATGATATTGTCTCCTAGCTGAGTTCCGAGCCCCAGACATGCCGCTCAATATTCATGGATTCCGTGATAATAACGTCCAGCAAAGCCTCCTAGATCCTATTTAAAACGTTTTCCACCGCTTACTCTTAGAACGGAAACAGCCGGTAAGCTTCGTTATTTCCTTTCGCGGAAATTGTGCTTAAGAGTTTTGTGAAGGTAGTTTTTGAACGATCAAAAATAGGATATTGAAATATTTTATTAGTTTAGGGTTTTCTTTAAAAAGTGTCAACCTTAAGGCCTCGAATGTTTAATTTAAATGTGCTTTTGTCCTCGAAAGCGAACATTGCTATTTATTTCACTGTTTAAAACTCGATAAATAATACGTAAAAAAGGTGATATGAATGTGTTTCTGTGTTCCCCTAGTTACAACTTCTAGATATTCATGTACTATCCTCGACCACCTCGACCTCCTATGAAAAAAGAAAAGTCAGGGAACCAATTTCGGCCCTTGCAGTAGCCAATGCTAGAATTCCTTGAACAGTTTTCAATCGAATCTTCGTAGCGTAGTTGAGGTAAGCTTCCCTGATCCCGTAATCCGTTATTTTTCTCATAGCACCAGCGTCGGTCTGCGATACCTTCGATCATTGTCAGTGCACCTCAGGGTAATCTTCCGACAGAGACATACAACGCGGGCACAGGTGCTCCCTCCCGCCCTACAACTTCTCAAGTAACATTTGTCTGAGTTGACTTGAGGCTCTCCGCAAGATTTTATTGGACGCGACAATGTTTCACGGTGTTCAATCGAACCTTAGTAGAATGACGTAAGGTGTGTTATCGTTTGCTGATATTATCATAAAGCTAGTGATCACATAGTGGTTTTGTCATGATCTAATGCCCACGTATTTAGTTTTAAAAATTCATTTAGTTTTAAAGGTTCAGACAACAATTAGGGCACTGTTATTTCTAACTATTGGAACAGAACGGTAATTTAAGACTACTGCTCAAAGCAAGCTGATAATTATGCTATGATAGTATTCCAAGCAGTATCAGTCTACTAGTAAATAAAGCTTGTTAATTAGTTCATTTGTTATTATTCGTCTCATTTAACTAATTTATGATTTTATCTTTATCAATACGCGTAAGTTTAAAATTTATTGTCCATTGCAAAGTTAATAATTAGTACGATTCAATTTGACTACCTAAATTACGTCATTAACTACCAAAAAGCTTGAACAGATTTATAGACAAGGTGTGAGAATTCGTAGAATTGGACCTTGAACAAAATGTACTTTCAAGGATCTGGTAAAGTTGGAGCAGTTTAATCGGATGTATTGAATATTCAAGCCATATTGTAATTACTGAAAATGTATTCTGAATACGAAATTACATTTAAAATGAATGTGACAACGATGGTGACAACACCGTCTAGAAAGTTCAATGTTGGAACGTGTTTTGACCGGCTCTAGGTATCCAAGCTCGTATACTAATGAGTTATACTCCGTTTAGGTTCTTGGACCGCTTCGTTGGCTTAGTTCAGTCCAGTTTGATTCACAATCCGAAGTCTCGGGTTTGATTCTGAGCGCGGGGCACCAATCGGCACATGGATTGGTACGGTACTCTCTATGTTCGCCCGACTAGCTACGAGTATCATCATGTTTCCCTGATATGGTAACCTCATTAGCTTGAGTCTTCTGAGTGAACACATTTCATCCAACAGTCTTATAGTCACGTACGATCACGAGAGATGAAGGACAAGTGCACGCCAACTGTTTTAAATTAAAGATATAATCATTTGTATTGCTCAAGAAATCTTGGATACTTCTCAAAAAAATTCTAGCAGGTAAGTGAATTGCCATGACATACGGAACCGAAGCGTGGTCCTTTACTGTGGGTCGAACAAACAAGCTCAATGTCACTCAGCGAGCAATGGAAGGAGCTATGCTCGGAATTTCACTCGGAAGGAAATCTGTGGACGAATTAGGGTCACCGATATAGCTCGAAGAGTCCGTGATCTGAAGTGGCAATGGGCACTCCACATCGCTCGAAAAACGTATAACCGATGCGGGATAAAAGTTCTCGAGTGGCGATCACGTACTGGGAAACGTGTACCGGGCCACCCCCCTACTAGATAGGCCGATAACCTAGTCGGGACTAGTCAGTGTGGCATATTACAGAGGAGGCTTCTGTCCAGCAGTGGACGTTTTCCGACTGATTATGAATGATGATAATGTGAATAACAATGATTTGCACTGAGCTTGCGGAGTAGATAAGCAATGGCTCAGGGAAAGTGTTACTCATATCTGCAGAAGACGCCGTCAGTACTCTGCAGTGTTACATGATCTTTGGCTATCACACTGCCACCTGATGCTTCATGACACATTAAAACTATACTTTTCATGTACCGTTAAGAATTTATTTTTCGATGGGGAATGTAAAAGGTGGTAAAGTTTTTTGAAATTAGGAACATCAATTAATTGGATGATCTATTTTGCTCAATATATGGTGCAGCAGGTATCACAGTAAATAATATTAAGTACGCAAAAACAGTATAAATATATACGCTGACAAATCTGCGGGTGACCTACTCGTCAATTATAAAGCTGCACTTCACTCGGGTATTAACTATGACCTAATTTAATTATGTGTCAGTGGAGGCAAGTGGTTTACCATGCTCTTCGAAGCATGCAGTTATAAGTAGTGACAATAATAAAAATGACGGAAATTGCTAATGTGTCACATCCGGTAGAAAAATTGGTTAGTCTGCTATTAAAATTTGTGTATAAATTGATGACTCCGGATGTGTTATAAAAGCGAAATAATGTGAAGCGAAGTTTGAAGAGCGCATCGTCAAGCCCTAAAAGAAGTTTAACCACCTCCGTGTTCTAATGGCTAGACGCTTTGGCAAACAATACAGAGGTCCCGTGTTTGATTCCCAGTGGGGATGGGGATACCTTGGTACCCAGTTTGGTTGATGGTGTGGCTGGATGGATGATGAATAAGCGTCGGTGGTGCAATGGATAAGGCGTGGGCTCTCAATCTGAGGGTTCCGGGTTCGAATCCAGCCGTGTACCTTTGAGTTGTTTTTCAATTCAAGTACATTATCCGATTGCTTAACGGTGAAGGAAAACATCGTGAGGAAACCTGCACGTCTTAAACAGGCATGTGAAATCCGCCAATCCGCACTGGGCCCGCGTGGTGGACTATGGCCCATACACTCTATAGGAGAGTAGGCCTGAGCCCCTGCAGTAGGGACGTATATAGGCTGTTGATGAGGGCATTTTCTATGTCTGACTGGCTAGCTACCGCCATGTTGCCTAAGTCTGCCGCCAAACAGCAGTGCTAATAGCACTGTTGTGTTTCGGTATGAAAGGCAGCGCCTCATTGATCAGCTTGACACTTCTGAATGCACCCGCTTACCATGCAATGACCTTAGCCTCACTTACCATACTTGCGTTCCTGAATTTAGAATAAGTTCATCTCATTTAATCTCATAGATGTCGTATAAGGTGAGTGAAATGTCAGGAGACGGGCAGCTGCAGAATCCGCGTTCCGTCTGTCTGAAATCCAAAGTCGTCGAAAGATTGTTCGCAATAGAGATCTATAAGGCATGTCAAGCTCAAAACAGAACTTACGAGTACATGATAATCTAATCATACTTGTGTGTCCAATACAAATACCTACAACTTTGTCGCTTCACCATGTCATGTATTACGTATTTATTTATCGGATTGTTAGAGTATTAAAAACCGGTCAAGTGCGTGCCAGGCAACGCGCAGTGTAGTGTTCCGTAGATGAACTGGTTTTATAAAAAGTAATTTTGAGTGAAATTTATACAAAATTTTAATTTTGACCACGCCAAGACACGTTTATAATTTGGTCGCCTATTACTCAGTAAATAAAAATATATATTATCCTCAAGTTACGTGTATGGGAGCCACCCTTAAAAAATATTTTTCAGATTTTATTCTTTGTTTAACGTGATTAATATGTATACCCGTGTAAAAAAAATACCCGTACCAAATAACAGCTTTCTAGTAATAAGAGCCTCAGCGCTAAACTGCAGATGAATAGACAGAGCGAAACTATAAGGGTTCTTTGTTTTACTACGGAACCCTAAAAAGATAGGAAAAACCATTTTCGTCATGAATAAAAGTAGCTTTTAAAATGATCAAATAGAAATCAAATCAAATACGGTAGCTCAAGTTAACTAATCCATTCGAACATAAGTTAAATGGCTTCTTTCACACCTTTCCCATTGTAACGGGCCATCGAGCTTGGTTGGTTAATCTCTGTGTCGTTTGGTATTCAGTCCGTAGATTCTTGACGAGAATGAACTGATTATGCATTGGAGGAGTCGATGAGAAAAGATGAACTGGGGTTAATTTTTATTAGAATGAAATATAAACAATAAATAAACAAATTTATATTTGAGAGGAAACATTTCAAATCATAGTGATATTTAATTTAGTGGGAGTCTCAGGTTCGAGTCCGAGAGCGCACCTTTTCTTGTAAAGGATTAACCTTGTGTCTATGATAAAGGCGAATGTGTGATAAAAATATATTATGTCGAACGATCAAACAATTCGATGTCAATAGAACTCATATATAGAGCATCTAGAATATTTTGAGTCAACGGTAGAATAGCGAGTGTCTAAATTGCCTTTAAATCGATGGTCGAATATAAACCTTGAGGGTACTTGAAAAATCTATTGTCAATCTATATAAAAAAATATTGCGGGTAGCGTTTGTAGACCTCCGTGAAATTCCATACAAAAATAAACCTTAAACGTATTAAGAAAAGTATTATGATTGAATGCGTTGTGACTAATGAGCTCGGTTACCTGCAGTCGCACCGTGGACGGCCGAAGTAACACGTCATAAATGGTATATGTTGTAGGGGCGCATACGTCACAGTATGCTGACTTGACGTTTTGCGACTCGGGGCTCGCCAGTCGTTCCCCGCGCCCCTAGCCAAACACGCGCGCGCAGCGCTACATTATTACGTCATACAATAGTCTCGTCTAATCTAAGACAAATTTGTAATATCTCAATAAATAGCGCATTGTTTCGTGAACTGAGTATCGTGGTTTGACTTGAGCATCTCCTCTCAAAACACAGACTGATTTGTGCAGTTAAAGAACACGTGACAACTAAATTATCAGACTTTATAATGTCAATGTCTGCGTTAAATAAAGATGGGCTTTAAGTGTATTAGGAAATATGATACTTTTGAATGCGCTCGTGACAAATACGTCAGGGTGGAAACGAGGTTTCAGGCGAGGAAGCGGGGGCGGAAAACTGGGGATATAAACGCAAGCGCGGCCGGCGTACGAAAAACTACGCGTCGCTCAGTCCAGCTAGCTAGTCATTTTGAACAAGAAGAAAGTTTCCTTCGTAAATTCTGTTTAACTTCGTACAATTTTGGGGATGGATGTTTTCATTTATTTTAAATGAATTCAACTATCGTAAACTACGATTTCGGTCTTACTTCATAAAGCTGGACTACGCGTAGCTCAACAAACCCCTCACTACGGCCAAGACACCTTTAGCCGTCAGCTTTGCTGATCACTCTTCTGAGCCTGGTTGAGTGGTAGTGAGGAATTCCTTCCTGTGCACATTGCACGACGTGCACAACCCTTTTATCCTTCCCCCTTCCGTCTGTTACCTTAGGTCTCCCGGTAACAGGCTTCCCGCACTTATTTATACATATTTATTTGTTTATATGGTAGGTAGGGTATTAGGGGAGTAGGGTCTGTAGGGAATATCCAGGGTATTAGGGAAGTAGGGAGTAGGGAAAAGTCCCATAAGGACAATCAGTTTAAAGTAGGAAATAGGCCAGGGATTAGGGAAAATTACTGGGAATTCATAGTAAGACGTACGTTGTTAATTTCAGTCCTGTAGCGATGAAGTTATCAAACCAAATTTACGTCAGTAATCGAGTTGTCCTTTGTTTATCCCAGTAGTAAAGGGTAATCGCAGTAAAGATTTTAATTTGAGTGAAAAGGTACATCTTTATAATTCAATCTTACAAAGATTGGTATTATATTGACTAGTTGTGATATTAAATACTAACTTTGGTTATCCAAATTCCTAAGAGATAGGATGATCAGTTAATTAACAAAATTATGTTTAATAATATATAATTAATAAATACAAAAATAATATTTTAATTTTAAAGTTCTAGAAAGGAATAACTTTGTTATGAATGTTTACATGTGTGGCTTCTTTGAGATACATACATTATTTTTAAAAGTAAATATATCGTAAGATAATTGATCTAGATAGTACAGACAAATTTCTGGAAATTCATTCAAAAGTATAGACTTGGCACGAAAGATGCAATTTATTTTAGAAGGTGAAAAGGACCTAGTATTGATTCTTCCTTCCAAATATGAAGGTAGATTTCACGTGTATTGTTTGCAATTTGTACGAAGTAAAAATGCTTCTTGTTCTGGTTGGCTAAAAGACGGCTTATTGGCTAGAACATACTGTATAGTTGGAATGATACTAGTGAAAAGGATAAATTTAAAGTCCTGGAAACCTAACAAACAAATTACTATTGATGGAATTCCTAGAAATTATGGATTTCATAAAGTTGATTAAAATAAATAACCAAAATGTGTTGTCTTGAATCAGTCATACATATTTACATATAAATTCATAAATTTCAGGATAGGTTTAACAATATTGGTGTTTCTTAAGATTTTCCTGTTTGATAAAAGATGCCGTAAACATAGGTTTTCTTGTCGTTTCTTTTACCTATGTAAACGGACAGCCCCTTAGTGAAACGACAGTAGAGTCATTCCTTTGCAAACAGAACATTAATTGTATAAAATTATACAAGTTTGTTTATATATGTGTCATTATAAATTATTGATAGTTCTAGTACTCGTATGGTATAAAATTCCATACGTGGCTATGTCTAATGTAAAATAGTTAGACTGTCGCTAAACGCTAGAACTAGACTTTTATAACTTAGAAATTAAACATAAGTTTCCCACAGGAAGCTAAAATAAGGCTTCGGAAATATTATAAATATGAATAATGGTTTGGATTCAGTCAACAATTTGTTCTGTTCCTAAATAATTCCTCCACAACATCATCTCAGTAGAAGTATCTGATATTACTTAAATCTCTTGGTATGACAAAATAGTTCATTACCAACAAACTGACAAATTAGTTAGACAAATAAACATAAACTAAAGATGGCTGGAAATTCTCTACGAAATGGAATGAGAATTACAAAATTGAGCGTGGATGGGGCTCTTTTTATCTAAACCACCTTAGATGCCTATTACAAATGAATACATATATCCCAATATTTATTACATAAGTTTTGAGAAACATAAATATTGAAATTTGTTGAAATATTTATCGAACCAAAGAGGTGTTCCGTTATCTGTTTGTCAGAACTCATTAAACTAGTATATCTTTAGGATAGGCATTTTCTCTAAGTAAAACATAGTATTCAGCATAATGTAATTAGTAGGAAGTAGGAATAGTTTGAATCATCAATCATAGGAGGATCATAGAACTTGGGAGACTGTGGACATGACTTGGGTCATTAAGCCACTAGATTATCACGAGCCAAACGTTTTATTTATTTAATATATAGTTTACCTTCTTCAAAGGTAGTAAAGAGTTAAAGTGGAAGCGTATTTAGGAGATGTATGTGTATGTATGTGAGTTGGATTTAGTGGATAGAGTGAATGGTTGTAGTTGTGTATGCAAATATAGTATTGGTTAGTTGAGATGTAGGGTATCGCGCCGATCGATCGTGGGTCGTTGCTAGGTGGATCCTGATATAGTGACGATTATTAATTGGATGATATCGAGAGTTGCTGGATTTTATTATAACATAATATCTCCAAATTAGGACGATAGGGAATAAAGGTTAACGTGGTTCAAATTAAGATGAGTAATTCGACGAGACGTGAAGGAGAGCTGAAGGGTAGGTTAGTTGAACGGTGGGTAGTCACAGTACAGTAGGTAGGTCAGGTTAGGTTGGGGGGGTCATTACAATTTGGTGCCGTGACCAGGATAAATAATTGTTTGTTTGTTTGTTTATTCGAGTGCTATTTATTAACATCTTTACGTAAATAATTATAATCATGAAAATAGCAAATAGAGATTATGTATGTCTAAGTCTGTATATGAATTTTGCAGGGCTATCCCTATATTATCGTACATAAGAAGTTTCTTATTCTCTAGTAATAGTTGTAGCAGTGAGCCATTGACTTGATGCTAAGTAACGATTCGTAGATATTGGTTTTGAATAAAAATTGGAACAGGAATATGTTTATACAGTTACACGAGTATGTATGTTCGTGATTAAGTAGTGTCGCTTGATGGTTAGTGGAAGCAACTTAGTTGTTATGATCTTCCTTTTGACTTCAGATTATATATTATGATTAAGAATGGTCTCATGGTTTCTGAAAGTCACAGTTTCAATGGAAAAGGGGAACGAACTTGATGTAATTATTCGCTTTGGAGTTTGATGTTTTGCGAACAGATCTCTGAATTGAGAGAACCTTAAGGATAGTTGGTAAACTAGTTTAGTGATTCACCTGTACCTTGCATTGCGTCAAGAAAAAAAAAATCTTACGCTTGGTGACGTGACTAGTATATACGTATTAGAGCCAAGTTGCATCTTATTGGTGGTAACATATTAGGGGTTTCCTTATATGTTTACGGAATCATAAAAGGATTAGATGACTTTCTGACGATGCTGCTAAATTAAGGGAAGGAATCTTTTAGGGACAATTAGTTTATTATTGGTGTTAAGGAATAGTATTATTATAGTTATTTTTAAGCGAGTGGTTTTCCTGGAAGGGGAGCCACAATTTGTTGTTCGTGAAAATGGATTTCGATTCTCCTTGATTGATGATTCATACAGTTAGGGACATATGTCTATTAAACATAAATTTTACCCTTATTTTAGTTTAAAACATGAAGGCAGGATGGTAGCCTTAAATAATTATAGTCTAAGGCAGGGAAATCTGAGAGATAAATTAGGGAATAAAAGTTTTAGAGTGTAACAGTCTAAGGCAGGAAAAGCTGTGATATGAATGAGGGAATAAAAGTTTTAGAGATTACACTTTAACGCAGGAGATATATCGAAAAAAAAGTTCCGGAGGAATAGTAGTTTAAGGCAAAGGGAAAATTCACATTTGAGAATTGAGTATGATCTTCTGATATAAACATCTCTTAAGTAATCTCTATTGTCATTACAAACAGAGAATAGTAAATAAGTTAATGTAAGAAACGGTTCTATGGACGTTTCGTGGTAGGCTGCTTGCATGTTGCGACAGTGGTCAGTTATCAGATTGATAACGTAGTTTGCCTTCTAAACCACAAGTGGCGTCACTTTTCACCTTTTAATAGAATTTAAATTGTAAGAGGCATATGTTAAATCGATCTGTACGGGAAGTTCATGTTCAGTAATGTGTAAATAGTGTTCAATAGAGAACTTACACAGATAATATCGAACGTATGTCTTATCTCCACACTAATATTATGAAATAACTTTAATGTTTGTCCCGATCGAGCTAGAATTTCGCGTGGGATAATTTCTGAAGTCGACGCGGACGAAGTCGCGGGGAATACACTAATGGTTTATAAAATTGAGATGAACTTATGATAAATTGTATGTATTACTTAAGTTTGAATGGTAGTTGGCTTGATACGCTCTGTTAGATTGTAAAGGTATAAAGTTCTTAAGTCTTTTGGTTGTTTCCAGTTAATTTGCTAATTAGATTGCGTAAACATTAAACAAATTAATAGAGTAGCTGTTGGAAGTAATTTAAAGTCTGCGAATTTGTGACTTTAGTTTGCGTGTATGGCGGAATGTATGGAAGCGTGCTTCCATATAAATAACAAGGTGATAGGTAGATAGTAAGTTAACTTTTAGGAAATAGTAAATTTAATATTGTTTTGAAACACGAAGGTGTTTTGAAATAATATAGTTCTTGATCAGTCTAATTCTAATGTACATCTTGCTAACTACTTTCATCATCATCAATGATGGGTTTATGAAATTTTGATGTTGTTTGTAATAATTACAGTTTTACACAATATGAGATTACTGATGAACTTGTAATTAAATATTTTTAAGAATTTGATAATAGAAAGATTTTCACGTTGGCAATTAATTATACGTAGTCATAAAAAATATATTTGAACTTGTTAGAAAACATTGAGTTAACGATTAATTAATAACTTATGTTTGAGGGCTTGTCTGCTGAACGAATAGAGATTGACCGTGAATAGTTGAATGTTAGGGTAACGAAATATGAATATATTATAGATTAGAATGAGTTATTTATTCTCCTTAGTCTGATAACGGGGTGATAGATTATAATGGTAACTTTAAGGGAAAGTCATTATCATTTTAAAACGATTATCTCAATATTCAATGTTAAATAACATTAGTTATTTATTAATCAGTTTTATGAATTATTGCAGTTTATAAATTGTTACAAATTTAATACAATTAATGTCTATATCCGCTCATGCTAATGTAGTGCATATTTATTGCCAAGCTAGAGAGTTTGAAGCTATTGTTATGAGAGAGCACGTAAGTTTATTAACTTTTGGACATTGAAAGATATGATAGTATGAAGAATGTGTTAGTGGATTTATGAAATTTGTCTGTGAGATTAATTCATTTAGGTATAACAGGAGCTTCGTAATGGCTATGTATCATTAGATGTTGGGCGGCGTTTGTCCATGTAATTTATGAGACACATACTATACAACGGTGTCATCAGGATCTCAGCTCGTTGGTGCTAGGTTACATTTATTGTTGTTCGAAAACGACAACAAGAGCGTGTTTTATACAGGATTCTGGCGATATCATACTCTACTGGCAGGGAACAAATACTTGACCTCTACACTCTACATGCTCCAAAATGGAAACAGGGTGAAGAATGTGTTGTGGACTGTTGATGTGTTCTGAGATATGTACTGATAGGAGTTTTTTGTCCATGGGTAATATTCTGACCTGGGAGATCCTTTTGGGGAATGCGTAGAATCACTGATGGAGAACGATTACTGTGTAGATCCCCAAATCGAAGTTCTTCTAACTGCGGAAATTCACAACTTTCGTTTTCACAGGTTGGGGTATTATCTGACATTGGCTACTGTCTTTCTATGTTTCGGGATAGTGATTTGGCAGCTCACGCATAACTTTATTCTGTGACTACGTTTGGTTCAAATACACACAACAATTCAGATTTATCTGATTCACGATTAGATTAACATGGACAAATGTTTAGATTTTGTATTTAAGCTCGATGTTGATAATTATTAAGTTGGGGTAAATTATTATATCATGTCAAGGGAGAATACGTTGCCATTCTATAATAATTTAAAGGCAGGGATGTAACGGGCCATCGAGCTTGGTTGGTTAATCTCTGTGTCGTTTGGTATTCAGTCCGTAGATTCTTGACGAGAATGAACTGATTATGCATTGGAGGAGTCGATGAGAAAAGATGAACTGGGGTTAATTTTTATTAGAATGAAATATAAACAATAAATAAACAAATTTATATTTGAGAGGAAACATTTCAAATCATAGTGATATTTAATTTAGTGGGAGTCTCAGGTTCGAGTCCGAGAGCGCACCTTTTCTTGTAAAGGATTAACCTTGTGTCTATGATAAAGGCGAATGTGTGATAAAAATATATTATGTCGAACGATCAAACAATTCGATGTCAATAGAACTCATATATAGAGCATCTAGAATATTTTGAGTCAACGGTAGAATAGCGAGTGTCTAAATTGCCTTTAAATCGATGGTCGAATATAAACCTTGAGGGTACTTGAAAAATCTATTGTCAATCTATATAAAAAAATATTGCGGGTAGCGTTTGTAGACCTCCGTGAAATTCCATACAAAAATAAACCTTAAACGTATTAAGAAAAGTATTATGATTGAATGCGTTGTGACTAATGAGCTCGGTTACCTGCAGTCGCACCGTGGACGGCCGAAGTAACACGTCATAAATGGTATATGTCAATGTCTGCGTTAAATAAAGATGGGCTTTAAGTGTATTAGGAAATATGATACTTTTGAATGCGCTCGTGACAAATACGTCAGGGTGGAAACGAGGTTTCAGGCGAGGAAGCGGGGGCGGAAAACTGGGGATATAAACGCAAGCGCGGCCGGCGTACGAAAAACTACGCGTCGCTCAGTCCAGCTAGCTAGTCATTTTGAACAAGAAGAAAGTTTCCTTCGTAAATTCTGTTTAACTTCGTACAATTTTGGGGATGGATGTTTTCATTTATTTTAAATGAATTCAACTATCGTAAACTACGATTTCGGTCTTACTTCATAAAGCTGGACTACGCGTAGCTCAACAAACCCCTCACTACGGCCAAGACACCTTTAGCCGTCAGCTTTGCTGATCACTCTTCTGAGCCTGGTTGAGTGGTAGTGAGGAATTCCTTCCTGTGCACATTGCACGACGTGCACAACCCTTTTATCCTTCCCCCTTCCGTCTGTTACCTTAGGTCTCCCGGTAACAGGCTTCCCGCACTTATTTATACATATTTATTTGTTTATATGGTAGGTAGGGTATTAGGGGAGTAGGGTCTGTAGGGAATATCCAGGGTATTAGGGAAGTAGGGAGTAGGGAAAAGTCCCATAAGGACAATCAGTTTAAAGTAGGAAATAGGCCAGGGATTAGGGAAAATTACTGGGAATTCATAGTAAGACGTACGTTGTTAATTTCAGTCCTGTAGCGATGAAGTTATCAAACCAAATTTACGTCAGTAATCGAGTTGTCCTTTGTTTATCCCAGTAGTAAAGGGTAATCGCAGTAAAGATTTTAATTTGAGTGAAAAGGTACATCTTTATAATTCAATCTTACAAAGATTGGTATTATATTGACTAGTTGTGATATTAAATACTAACTTTGGTTATCCAAATTCCTAAGAGATAGGATGATCAGTTAATTAACAAAATTATGTTTAATAATATATAATTAATAAATACAAAAATAATATTTTAATTTTAAAGTTCTAGAAAGGAATAACTTTGTTATGAATGTTTACATGTGTGGCTTCTTTGAGATACATACATTATTTTTAAAAGTAAATATATCGTAAGATAATTGATCTAGATAGTACAGACAAATTTCTGGAAATTCATTCAAAAGTATAGACTTGGCACGAAAGATGCAATTTATTTTAGAAGGTGAAAAGGACCTAGTATTGATTCTTCCTTCCAAATATGAAGGTAGATTTCACGTGTATTGTTTGCAATTTGTACGAAGTAAAAATGCTTCTTGTTCTGGTTGGCTAAAAGACGGCTTATTGGCTAGAACATACTGTATAGTTGGAATGATACTAGTGAAAAGGATAAATTTAAAGTCCTGGAAACCTAACAAACAAATTACTATTGATGGAATTCCTAGAAATTATGGATTTCATAAAGTTGATTAAAATAAATAACCAAAATGTGTTGTCTTGAATCAGTCATACATATTTACATATAAATTCATAAATTTCAGGATAGGTTTAACAATATTGGTGTTTCTTAAGATTTTCCTGTTTGATAAAAGATGCCGTAAACATAGGTTTTCTTGTCGTTTCTTTTACCTATGTAAACGGACAGCCCCTTAGTGAAACGACAGTAGAGTCATTCCTTTGCAAACAGAACATTAATTGTATAAAATTATACAAGTTTGTTTATATATGTGTCATTATAAATTATTGATAGTTCTAGTACTCGTATGGTATAAAATTCCATACGTGGCTATGTCTAATGTAAAATAGTTAGACTGTCGCTAAACGCTAGAACTAGACTTTTATAACTTAGAAATTAAACATAAGTTTCCCACAGGAAGCTAAAATAAGGCTTCGGAAATATTATAAATATGAATAATGGTTTGGATTCAGTCAACAATTTGTTCTGTTCCTAAATAATTCCTCCACAACATCATCTCAGTAGAAGTATCTGATATTACTTAAATCTCTTGGTATGACAAAATAGTTCATTACCAACAAACTGACAAATTAGTTAGACAAATAAACATAAACTAAAGATGGCTGGAAATTCTCTACGAAATGGAATGAGAATTACAAAATTGAGCGTGGATGGGGCTCTTTTTATCTAAACCACCTTAGATGCCTATTACAAATGAATACATATATCCCAATATTTATTACATAAGTTTTGAGAAACATAAATATTGAAATTTGTTGAAATATTTATCGAACCAAAGAGGTGTTCCGTTATCTGTTTGTCAGAACTCATTAAACTAGTATATCTTTAGGATAGGCATTTTCTCTAAGTAAAACATAGTATTCAGCATAATGTAATTAGTAGGAAGTAGGAATAGTTTGAATCATCAATCATAGGAGGATCATAGAACTTGGGAGACTGTGGACATGACTTGGGTCATTAAGCCACTAGATTATCACGAGCCAAACGTTTTATTTATTTAATATATAGTTTACCTTCTTCAAAGGTAGTAAAGAGTTAAAGTGGAAGCGTATTTAGGAGATGTATGTGTATGTATGTGAGTTGGATTTAGTGGATAGAGTGAATGGTTGTAGTTGTGTATGCAGAGGAGCAACAGATCAAAGTGTTTTAACTCCGTTAATGTAACTTTTGAGATAAAAGCATAATCCATAATATTTTTAAGAGAGGACAAAAACAAACAACTTTGTATTGTAATAGGGTTTATTGGAAGTCAAATCAGCAAATAAAACTGAAATCCACATACTTCTTATTATTAATTATCAATAAAATTTTACATATTTTTTTGGATTTAATACATATTGATGCATTAACCATAAAATAATACTGTTTGATGTGGCACATTTGGGATTTAATACAGTTTGACATGGGTGTGAAGACTATTACACACTGAACTAAAGTTTACTTATTTCATCCTCCTCTTCCAAACAGTCACACATTTCATGCTGTTCTTGATCTGAATCGGTAACACCATCACCATCACTGTTTATAATTTTTTTGTAATATTCTAACTCCCCATTATCTTGCCATTCCTCTCCAAAACGTTTCTTCAGTAACATGTTTACATCATTTTTCTTTGCCTGATTTAGTAAATTATTATTGTTGATGATTGCAGGCTCTGGTATATTATCAATTTTAAAACCCCTTTTCATAATTGGACCATAGTCTTTTCCAGTATCAGCATTGTAGAAATTTTCCATTTTGACATCTATTCTTGGTTTAAGTTGCCTTGTTGCTTTGTTTCTTACCATTGTCTTTTTTATATAAATCCTTTTAGCATCTCTGATTCCATCCATCTTTTTCATGAATTCTGATAGACTTTTTATATCCAGCGTATTCCATTCCTTTCCCAATTCATGGACTTTTCCTTTTTCAGAGTAAACTTGTGTATATTCTTTTCGTGTGATGATTTCTTCTCTCTTCTTCAATTCTTTTTCTACCACTCCAAAGACACGATCTGGAGGCATATAAGAATGCCCTCTTACAGGGTAGAACAAAACAACTTCCTCAATATGTACAGGAGCTTTAGTAAAAAGCCACCAACATAAACTATGAACGACATGCATGTTTTTGTTCTGCCCTCCGCAACCGTCACAGAACAGTCTCAATTTGGTCTTGGATTCGGGAAAATTGTATGTTTGTAGATATGATAGTATAGCAGAGGATATTTCCACTGAGCCTTTTCCGGCCTCCGTTTCTGTCCACGTAAAAAAATGTGAATCCTGCATATTCAGTTCAACAATACAAAAAGTATAAAAGTTTATTTGCCGAGCATAGTAAGCTTCACTAATATTCAGTTTAGGAAGAGGATGAATTTGTTGAAGATCGAAACAAAGTCTGACACTATCAGAATAGTCTGCTTTTAGTAACTTATGAAATGTCTTGGCACGTAACTTATGAGCTCCCAAATTGTGCATCAAACTGTTTTTCTTTTGTGTATCAGTTTCTGCTCTCATGGCAGACGCCATCCTTTTACAATAACTACAAACATCAACAGCAGGAGTTCCGAAGCCAATATTAAATTTTGTACAAAATATTGTGGCAAAGAAAGTTTTTTTAACTTTAAGATTTTCATTGGCTTGACTGTTGTAAATTTTGTAAAGCTTATTTATTGACAACGTGGATGGCAAATATATGCGCTTGCTTTTAAGGCGATTATAGTGACTTATACTACCCTCAAGTTTAGAAATGAATTCAATAACGGCCTGTTTTTTCTGGGCATACAGATGTGCCTTGTGATTTCCACCTCTCCGTTCATGAACTCCTTCACCACTAAAAACACCCTTTGCAATTGAGTTGATTCTGGTTTGAGAAACATTAAACAACTTTTGAAAAAACTTTGCACAAACAGGCATCATTTTCCCTTGTTTGACAGGAATGTAATACTTAACGGAGAATTTCTTAGCATTTCTGGACTTAGTTTTAGGCTTTGCTACTGGCCTAGATCGTTTAGTGCCTGAAACCCTTAACATGTATGACAATCGCCTATCCTGCTCAATTTTCGTATGGGCGTCATACATTTTTTGTTTCGCATAAATCAGGTAATTCATAGAAATCAAACAGCAAGAATACCGTTTTGTCTTATGTGTACATGGTGGATTAAAGGCTAACAAAGCCGGATCACTATCACGGTATCTGAAACAATAAACATTATGACATAAACAAAAACAGGCAAATAACCCATTAAAATAAATTACTATAAATGCTGTGATAAAATACACAAGTGCGAACAACACTTACCTTGCTTCTTTACGCCGAGCTCTTAGGTTTTTATTACGTGGCCGTTTTCGTGAACCATCCGAATGTTCTCCAACAAATATTGATTCTTCCATCTTTACATACGATTATTACCATAAAATAATAACAAATCTATTTTATTATTCAAAAAACATTAACACAACAACAGTGACAATATAACCGCCAATGTTTCCTGTCATATTGACATCGAGTGACAAGTGACCACAAACAATATTATAGTTTGTTGCGTTCAGAAATGACTTGTACTTGATGTCTATGGATGTAACACACTTTGTTCTAGCGACAAAATTTAATACACTTGGATATGGCAACGAACCTGGATCTAATATCGTTTGAAACGGTGACTACTTTTGGTTCTTTTTTATAATAAAAAGTAATACAGTTTGATGCGTCATAATTTGACATGAGTTTCAAGGTTTGAAATAGATAAAAAATCCGTTCTGTATTAGAATAATTCGGTAGGTGGAGTTAATACACTTTGATCTGTTACTCCTCTAAATATAGTATTGGTTAGTTGAGATGTAGGGTATCGCGCCGATCGATCGTGGGTCGTTGCTAGGTGGATCCTGATATAGTGACGATTATTAATTGGATGATATCGAGAGTTGCTGGATTTTATTATAACATAATATCTCCAAATTAGGACGATAGGGAATAAAGGTTAACGTGGTTCAAATTAAGATGAGTAATTCGACGAGACGTGAAGGAGAGCTGAAGGGTAGGTTAGTTGAACGGTGGGTAGTCACAGTACAGTAGGTAGGTCAGGTTAGGTTGGGGGGGTCATTACACCATTCATTTGGATCGTTTCAAATGCGTTATAATACAAACCATTTCCTTTCAGGCGGAACTTTCAAAATAAATGAGCTGAATGCGGTGTTTCGATTTAAGTCTGACTTTGTTTCATTCAACTCGTGGAAGTGTAAAGTATATAATAGACGGTTCAAAGTAAAACACCACAGCGAAATTAGAAAACTTCCAGGATGATGTTCCATTGCTTTTGTTTCGTGGATTCCAAAAAGTATTTAAACGTAAACGACATATCGATCCATGCTCTGATATGTATGAATCACATGCAACACTATGATGTTTAGTAAATCGAGAAAAATATCTTGGATTTTAACCCACGAGGCAGGCCTTGTTTAGTCTAGGTGACATTGTTTTCTATATTTATCAAGCATTTGTATTAATTTATTTGATTTTTAATAACAACTTGTCAGAAGAGTTTGAAATTAACGATCCTAAAAATCTCCCAACGTTAGATTTTCGAAATTCTAATTACATTTTTGCTGGTCCTTCATCTACGTGGGCTTTAGAAAATATATCTTCATACATACTGTCATTTATCCTTTTACATGTTTTAGGCCAAAAATTAAGTCATGAATGATTACGTTAGTGACTGAGACTGACACTGTAACATTCTCTGTGTATCTCTATTTCTGCACTGCACATAATATACTCATATCACGGTCATCTACCTGTTGTTAAACTCTTTTGAGAGTATGCACCAGACGTAGAGTATATTTCGCATGTTTTTCTCAGTAGAATGCTTTACCAAAAGTTGCGGTAGATTTATTGACGTCGAAAAGAGACATTTCCTTATTTACTATGAAGATAATTAAAAATTCAATTTGCATTTCTTGGGCAATGCAGCCAATCTGTTGCAAAAAAAATGGCTTTATACGAATATTGCATTACGGCGCGTTGTACCTTTGAGGCACCAAGAGTTAACCAACAAAGTCACATATGCATATTTTTAAAGTAACGGGTTTGCCATTGTTTTCATATCACCCAGTGGTAAGTGACGATAAGGTTGTTGGAAATATCCTGAAGTTAATGAGGCGCTGGCTCTGCTGTGCAATTAATTCTGCGTTTTGGCAGCTGATAGGTCATAAGGTGGCAGCTAACCAGGGGCACATAGAAAAGCTCTTCCACAACCAAACCAAGTACCGGTAGGTACTCTCCGTTGGGAATCGAACTCGAGTCCTCCGGATTAGTCCACGGAGGCGTTTTATGTACAGTATTAATGTTATTTGTGTTAGTGGTTTATATGAATAGACGTTGACAAAATAACAACAGTTCTCAGTGAAATGCGCGGAGACTGAAACATCAAAGAACTAGTGAGGTCCAGATCAAAGCGCAAATGGCTCAAAGCAAACTGACTCCAAAAGGAATCGCGTCATGAAACTAACTCATTAACGGGAGTGAATTGAAAAGCAGTAGTTCAGCAAAGTTAGTCAAGCAGTGAATTAACAAAAGTGCTGATACTTTGTTCGTAGGGGTTGTGATACACTTAGTGAACACTATTTACGATCCATTACAATCTGTCTGCAAACTTTGAGCCAATACTATAACTGATCGAAATAATAACAAAGCAGCTAAGAGCCTACCTTAGTAAAATATTAGGTACAGAAAAGTTCCTCTCTATACAAAAAATTGTGTGGTAAAATAGATAAGAAAACTAGAAATATTACTGGGACTCGATACCCATTATTTAAATTGTAATACACTTTATTGGAATATGAAGTTCCCCGTCTCAGAAGGAAGCCTTTCCAACCTGCTTTTATTATCCTTTAAAATAATTTACGAATCCCTTTGAATCAAAGGTCACGTCTTACTTTAAGAGAGCGGAGATGAATTTAATAGGAAACTCAAACAAGTGATTTGGGTTATACGACCTATTTAAGAAGACAGCGATAAGTTTAATGTTAGATAGACGTGTGCAACTCACGCCATTCGTTCGGGTGTTACGAGTCAAAACTAGATTCGTAAATATCGGTGCCTTGAGGAGTTGAGTTTATTATTCATAAAGATTCAGTTGTTCATGTTACGGTGCCTCTCGAACCGTAATAAGAGCTCAGACAATGGCGAGAGATTCTCTGGGCTTTAATTTCTCTCATTGTTCTTAAGTGTCTCGCAATGCGGCAGGGACTTTAGTATTTTTATTTTAGAATTTATATATATATCAAAATATAGAGGGATAGCAGACGTTAACAAAGTATGCGATATTTCAGATATAAATTGCCCAAATATGGTACTCATATTTTATATTTCCTACATAAGTCCACTAACGAAGAAAAGCATACGAAATGACTTTACTATTTGTATGTTAGTATGGGTTTTTAAACAACAACAACGAAAATACAAACCCAAATCATGCAGGAAAATTTGGAAATTTGTAGGGTTCCGTGCCTCAAAATGGAAAAAGGGAACCCTTATAGGATCACTTTGTTGTCCGTTTGTCAGTCTGTCTGCCGATACCTTTTTTTATATCAGGAACGCGTTGAGGTACTCACATCCATTTGAAATTAATATCAAATACATAAGTTTGCACTCCCTTGCACCTGTGAAAAATGAAGCTTCTAAGTCAACACAATAAAAAGATACAATCAATTAAGCTAGACTTTCGATGAAGAAGGAATCAAAACCTATAGGGTATTTCCCGTTGACCTAGAATCCTGAAATTGGCTAAGAAGCAAGGTCTCTCAGCACATGTATAGGAATAAATCAGAAAAGTATAATTTTTAAAATTATATCTCATTAAAATTTTACTATAACAATCTGTTCCAGCGCCAGCGCGTTATTTGTATTTTAATGAGTAAATTAATAATTGCAAGTGATTTTCGTCAGGCGCTTACTCTTATATAATAAGATTTTTAGTATGTTAATTATTCATATTGTGTACGGAACCCTCGGTGCGCGAGTCTGATTCGCACTTGAACGGTTAATTATACAACAGAAGCATGCTCACCCTGAAGCCGGCGGCAAGCTTTGATAACATTGTGTTGGTAGTTAGTCAGGAGGGCATAGTAAAGTGACTTACCACCAACCCGACTGAGTAACAGTAGGTACCCGAGATGGGTATAGAACGCACGTCCTTAGCATTGTCAGTGCAACTGTCTAACCAGTAGGCTACAAAAGGCCATTACTATAATAAACATACTATGCTAGAGGAAAACCATAGAGTTTTATGTTATACATAGATGGTAATGGTATAATTTATATATGTATTTTTATATATGTACGTAATACAGTAATGTAAATCGTGTTTTTATTTATTTTTATGCTTTTTTTTTCTTTCTTCTACATTATCTTCTCTAATATATACTTTTTTGTTTTGTTTATGTACATGTATGTAGGTCTACTTACAGTATATTTATTTTTTGAAAAGTCCAGTGTGAGTGCCGGGAGAAATCTCTTATTAGGGATAGGCCACTCTAATTTGTACAATTTAAATTATAATAGACTGTGTAATTATTATTATGTGCAATAAACAATAATGGAAGTTAGAAAAAAGTTTGTTCTATTTTGCAATGTTGGCACTATAATATATCTCCAACACAGACATTGAACAAATCGCGGAAGTTGTCAGTTAGTAATTTCCCATATCCCTCCGACACTACTCGAAATAATATTGTTTGAGGCAAAAACAACTTATGAATCTCTGTTGCCGGGAAATGTTTTGCTAGTACGGTCTGAAAGGGTTTTTGATCAGATGTATATTTCCGGTGTCAAATAAAGTTCTTATTTACCAGACATTCATTGCTAATTCTTTGATATCGTAGATCTCAATCAGTAGGGACATTTTATTGTTCCAGAAAAGGCATATATTTTATTGGTTTACAAAAAGAATTATAATACTTAAAATTTTTAAAAATATATTCTGTATATATTTTGAATGTGAATGTTTGTAAATTTGTGACGGCTGAACGTTTTCGAAATAAAATTTGGAATGTAGAATATATGCACATAGTATTATTTTATCCTATTAATAAAATTGGACGAGATCGCTCTTAGCGATAAGGCCACCTTACATTAAGTCATAACTAAACTCTCAATATTCTTGAAATACCTACTCAACGATACTCCACACAATGGGGTATACGCAATAAAAAGATTTCATCCCCTAGTTATATCTATAGGACCAACCCTTATAGAATATTTACACAATTTTATTTTACAATTTTATTGGCGTAATTAATATATGTCCGTAACTAATTACAGCTTTCTTGTAGTAAGGGTCTCGCCGCTAAGCCGCGACGGACAGACGGACAAAGCGAAACTACAAGGGTTCCTTGTTTGACTACGGAACTCTAAAAAACAAACATAAGTGATAAATATACTTCTCATCAGAAAAATCGAAACACCTTGCAAGTTTATGTTTTGTAAGCATTATCAGAAAAATGAGTATATTTAGGAATATATGTAAAATGTCGTTTAATAGTGAATAATATGAGGTTTACAAATCCTAATGTTAATGTTCTAAATTAGCATTAAATTTTCATAGGTTTTTTTGATGAGAAGCATATTACACCATTATTCACTCTAAAATGTACATGTGTGCAAATTTGTGAACGATGACAGCAGCAATTGCTTTCATGTAACCATAGAACGCGAAACGTGACCTTGGTCAAGGTCATGTAATGTTTTGTTGCACCATGTTCGAACACACTGTTTTGTTTAGTGTACGGTAAAAACTCATCACTAAGTCGTCACATATTGAATCTAATATGGGACATTCATATATTGTTGGACGATAATTCCTCATTTATCGCTCACACAATACTAAACAACGTAAAAATTTCATAATCAGTACCAAGTACCGGCTAGATCCATTGGAAGTCCTTTTAATTACATATTTAGGGACACAATAACGTCGATTATCATTCAAATGAACTGTCACGGGCTTATGGGATAATTTGTTCACTTAGCGAACGAGTAGGTGCCGTCAATAGCTCGGTGATGGATGGTATATTGAAAGGTGGGATGACGACGATATTCATTCGGTCTATTAGGGTGATACCATTTATAAAGTTAATGCTTGGGTAAGAGTTAGCTGCTTGAAAAATTGGATACGACGGCAGACGGTTGTAATGATTAGCTCAATAGTGAATGTTAGGTTGGAGCTGAAGGATGATGTGGAATTTTTGTATGGATTGTTCATTAAGTGTCTAGATTTGGGCTTCATCAAATTGATTGAAGACACTGAAGATTCCTGGATCTTGTTATAACGTTTTTAGCCACATCCATAGCCTATTGTATGCACGCTTTCAAGTACCAGTGGGTACCAAAGTACTGCAGTTGGTTGATAGGGAAGTGTCTATGTCCGCCTGTCTGCCGTCATACATTAGTGGTAATAGCACTGTTTTGGCTCCGATATGAAAGGTAGCAGAGCGAGTTGTTGAATCATTAGATTGAGGATTTTGGGTGTGCTAACAAAAGAAAGAAGTAAGTAGCAGTATTACCTGTATGACATGTGGCATATACAAATTTATGGGTAAGGAAAAGGACTGTTGCAGCTGTGTGGTCTCGTGGGTGACGTAAATTGCAACTAAGTGAAAAATATGACCCAGTTCTATGACTGCTAAAAATTGTACATGTGATTTTATATTAAGACAATAAATCAATTAATCCTTATAAATCGTGGAAAATCAAATCATTTTATCACAAAAAGAAATGTTCAAAGTAAATATTGCCTCTCATTCATATTCATCCATGTCAAAAATTCGATTGGTAAAGCCCTCTATGCTCTATGAATAAACCGAGTAAAACTTACATCAGGCGGAAGAATGATTGAATTTCCTCGTAGCTTCCTGTAACCCGAGTCTCGATAGGCCTAACCACATTTCAAGCAAAAAATGCACAGCGTGTTTTGTGGAAGCCTCTCACACTCGAGTTCACGTGAGCTGAATGTTCCGGACGTGATATAAAAAATAGTTTCAAGAGACAGAAAGTTTCGTCTCCCAAAAGGACAATAAATAAATCCGCATCTCTGCCTACCATTGAAACCTAAACAAACAAATACAAATCATAGAAGTGCCATTCTTACTTCTGAGTGTTGACCGCGTTCACTCATTTATTTCGCAAAGCCACCTTATTTGTAATATTTATATTATAATCAAGTCAATCAAATCAAGGTATGTATAGACCGACCGCTTAAACGAGACCTTGCCGGCCCCCCCCCCCCCCTTTGTGGCCGTGCCCCCGCGCCCCTGTACCGCGCGAGGACACATTTAAGTGGTTGACCTATAGAACCTACATGCGAGTGAGTGGTTGTATATTTGTGACTTATCATGCACAATTAATTATTTATGTTATTATTATAATATTTATTACATTAGTACATATATTATGAAGGTGTTGGAGGAAAATATATGAAATACATGTAGACAAACCGAACATAAATATAAATGATAAACGACGACATCTAGTCTTATAAATATAGTCCACACTTTCTATTGGTGTTCATGAAATTTCTACAGTAACTAAAGACGATTTCGTTCAAGTTTCCACGTGTAATGACCTAGGGAGTGTTCTTTTACATGATATTCTGTCAGTCCGCGTCAGGTATTATTTCAATCAAGTTTTCCCAATAGTATTTTGTGCTATATTTCGCGACAGTTCCCTTCAAGTTCAGCTTTTTTTTTTTCATTGGTTAAGTCAGTTATCTTTTATTAAATAGTTATTCATCAATTAGTATAATAACATGACCAATACTCACCAATCTGCCTGCCGAGCTTGAGGATTATGGGACATCCCATATTGATATTTAGGCCAAAATATGACTTAGGCTTCTTTTTATCCCGGTCGAAGAAGTCGTATCAGTGGAATAATTTCTGTCGTTCACACGGAATATGGCGCAAAGCTAGCAAAATCGGGCAAAACTATTGCAAGTACTACGGGTAAGGTAAGTACGGGAACAAATAAATAAGTCCAATCAAATTATGACTCGACCATTCTACTAAAGTGTCAAATCGAGTAAAAATATTCCTTCAAAATCTTCCTTGTCAAACACATACCGCAATTTCCACTCACTGAACTCTGTTCAACCAGATCGTATAAAAGCAGATCAAATAGTTATTCCTCGTCGATTGTTATCGAAATTCAGTTAGTGCTTTCAGATAATGGGGGCGTGGATAACGAGCAAAAGATTCAGGTCAACGAGCAAACAAAGCGAACCTGAAATGTTGCGTAGTTTTAATGAGGTAGAACGGCTCACGCCTGTAAATAGACTGGCATCATCGATGACTGAAGTTGTTTGTATAATATAATAGTATAGTAGATATTAGTATTATCTCGTAGAAACAGCCGCAGGATTTGAATCTTGATTAAGAGTCTCTTATTTACCAAAAGATGATAATTTTGCATTAATTTTAAAACAACTTACGTCTGTCTATGAAGCTGTAGGTCCCAACGAAACCAGTAGCGTTGTTTTGCTTCGAGCCTGTGTGGAACTCCAGCACCAGGGCTGGTCCTGGTGAGTACAGAGCTGGTGGAGCATCAGCTCTACTACCGCAGAGCTCTCTGGCCCAGGCAGAACGCTCGTTGATGGATCCGGGTGGCCCGGGGCCTTGAACTTCCCAGTACACCTTCAGGTAGTCGCCTCGAATGCAGCTGGAACAACAGATAAGATACGCATTTACCATATTTTAATACTACGTTCCAATAACATGTATGAATATCATGTTTGATTACCACGTTTGAATACTATGTTTGAATATCATGTTTGAATACCACTTTTGAATATCATGTTTGAATACCATGTTTGAATATCATGATTGAATATCATGTTTGAATATCATGTTTGAATATCATGTTTGAATACCATGTTTGAATACCATGTTTGAATATCATGTTTGAATATTATGTTCGAATATCATGTTTGAGTACCACGTGTGACTACCATGTTTGAAATGTCCACTGCTGACAATATAATATCCTCATGACGCAACATAATGACCGGTTCCGTTCAGCTTGCTTGCGACAGCTCCCCAGATCCTTTATCAGGTTGTCTGTCTATGGTGGGGAATCGCCACCGGTGTATGTAATTTGTTTTTACGTTTCGATAGTTGGTATTTTTCCACCTTATGTAGTAAGAACAACCTGTAAAGTATTGAAAAAGTACTTTGAAGAGGAGATAAATCCCTGCACAGCACGGCGTGCCAGCCAGGTAATCTTCACGTTGCTAGTGCACTAAAGATGTAATATTTCAACACGGACATGCATTAGTGTCAGTCTGCGATGCTTTATTGAAAACCGGCTTCTTTAGTGTCTCAATTTTATAAAGTAATATCCGTCGATAAATTTTACACCGTCGTTTAAACTTTCATGAACGACATGGCTTTCGATTTAGCGTTTTACATAAAACATTAGAAGAATTTTCTGAACATTCATTGCGAGATGGTTTCGTAGAAAATTGTATTTGATACGTCGTATTTTATCTTCTGTTTATTTGTGAAAAACATTGTACATTATATACAATGGTTCGAAAATTGGCGTACATGAGAAATACATTTACCTGAAACTTTCCATTGCTTTTTGACAAGATCAGATTATATACATTTATAATAACGTAACATTCAATAAAGCTTTGAAAAATTAAACAATTCGAAAACTGATTGACAAAAAACGAGTTACACAATCAGAGATAAGTCAAGAATAATAGTGGCCAAAAATACTATTATTTAAAAATGCAAAAGCAAGCTTTTTTGTCCCTTTACGTCGTAAAACATAGTCAGAATGGCTTTATTTTTTGTATAAGGATTTTGTAAAGATTGGAAAATGATATATTGTATTTTTTTATCTCGATCGAACTACTAGTTTCCATGGGATAAATAATGAAATCCCTCGAACATAGGCGTCAGGTTGCCTGCCTTTCGGTATTTTATAGAATACATTTTGGAGAGTGTGCGCATGAGCTATTTTTGTTGATTCCACCCCTTCGCCGTTTAAGTACCGGTCAAACAGAGGAACGGCAGACCTTCACCCGTACACTGTAGATATTCCTACAGCTCGCACCAAGCGTTTCGCTTCCACATTTATCGTGCGTACAGCAAAAATATGTAATGCGCTACCGGTTTCCGTGTTCCCCGAAAATTACAACTTGGGAATCTTCAAAAGAAGAGTAAATAGGCACCTTCTAGACCAACACGTAACATCGTCGACCTCATCGTCACTTATCATCAGGTGAGATTGAGGTCAAGTAGTATATCTTCAATATATAAAAAATCCACGAAGTCGTGGGTAAAATATAGGTATTTTATTAACAAGTTATTTTTAAAACTAAAACTAATAACAAATTCAGCTCTAAAGAACTTCTAAGTTGTCCGCGACATAATAAAAACGATTTACTTCGAATAGAGCTTGGATGAAACCTTATAACCCTGATTTCTTGAACGCTGACATACAACTTTAATCTCTTCGGGCCATCGGTTCTGTTGGGGGTGACAGGTCATTTTTAAAAGCATACTAACCCAATTCAGTTGGGAACTTTCTTAACAATTTTGAAGGGCAATTTTATTTCACTCGTGACGTTTGGAATGTTTTGAGGCCACACAGTTGGCCTCGCAATCCGGAGGTTCTGACATACGGTTTGGTTGGTGATAGGGCATTGTTTATATCCTCCTAGCTAGCAACCGCCATGTTGTCTACGTCAGACAACCAACAGCATTGTTAATATTGGTAATACTATTATTTTGGTAAAGAAAGATGACATAAACAGCCACCTTATTAGCTTGAGACTTCTTCGTTTCTCTAGGTACCCACAGTTTTCATCCAACAAACTTATCGTCTCTTACTATCTGGTGAGAGGAAGGCCAACTGCGAACTCATTGTATGTAAAAAAAATGAAGATTTTTGTCGTAGTTTTAACTCTCTTGTCTATATGGCTATCTTGTCTCTAGGCTAACAATTCACGTCCAATACAGCATAGCGCATATAACAAATCTGTAACCTACACTGGATGGACAAAACAACGATTTGAAAGTTTCATTAAACCGAACAAGTGCGAAGTGTGATTGTCACTCGTTGGGTTTCATTTTGTTTGTATCGGATACAGCTATTGCTGTGTGAGAGAGAATCTAGTTCGTTAGCTTTGACTTAGTATCTAGAGATTAAAAAGCACTACTTTGGGGGAGAAATTGAGCTTTATAGAACTACGAGTATATTTGCGTTTCCCCGTGGCTTCTTTCGCGTGGACTTAAGACATCATTCCGCGAAAATTGATTGATCCATCGGAATTAACCTATGTCCTTTTACGTCCCTTTGACTGCTTATATACCCAAAAATTACGGCATTCTGACTCTTCGCTGCGCCGCAAAAGCAGGACAAACGAACAAACACATTTTTGCATTTATAATACTGGTATCGATTATGGCTTAGTACAACCTGTATACTCATACTTAAAATTAAAAAAGCTATTTTGAAGTGAAAAAAATTGAAGCGATACCAGAGAAAATCTTTAGACACAATGAATCAAAATAATTAGTTGATGTAGATTTTTTGATATTTATAACAAGATGCGTTAGTCCGCTAAGCAAATCATTCCCGCAGGCACACACGGGACGTGAATATAACGGTAAAATATATAAGTGTATTTCACGTTACACTCCTTCGGGACAACCAGAGAACGCTTTGATTGTTTCTATCCACATTGCAATGTAAACTTTCAATTTCAACACATTCATTCACACCTGGATCTTTTTGTTTCGTCAGGGGGGTGGTTTCTAGCTTTAGAATATATCTCTTTGAATTGACGTGGTTTTATTTTAACCATTACCTTCCTAATGCTATAGCTATACTGAGTATTAAGTTAGCAATAAGCCTTAGAAAGGATGTTTATTCGGAACCGGTTCCCTCGGTATAAAATCTTTATGCAACCCTGGGCTATATTAAATTTCAGCTGATGCATATTAATTTTTGGTGACAGCAGTTCTCAAAAGCTCTGGAGGAAAAACTGAAATTTCTCTCATCGGCTTTTTTGTTTTAGTTGAAACTTGCAAATCTTAGCTTAGATTTTCCTAGTGGGATTTGATTCAACAAAATATGACTGGCAACGACAGAGATGGAACTAGTTTTTTAACAGAAATATGTACCGGCAGGATTGAAATCAGAGAGTACTTTTTTACATAACTAAGTATTGGTTAACGACCTGAAATATGCTCATCGTGGTACCCAATAAGCATGTTTTGTGGCTGTTGAAGATTGGTATGGTATTGTATAAACAAAGACATTTCTCATCACTAATGATAAATCGCACAATGCAAAAAATTGTACACTTAAAATTTTTACGAATTGCTAATAAACTCACTGAGTCTATCACGCGGCGGCACAAGACATTTGGCGAACGATTCGTGATCAAGGTTTTTCCATGATATTTTTTTCCAGTGCCCGCTCGATAACCTATTACTAGATATAAATCTCTCTGGATAAATAGTTATAGATAAGCTTTATTATCATGCGAATAGTTACTTCGACTAAGATCCGCCTCCGTAGCCTGCTGGATATACAGATGAACGTAATTCCGAGGTTTTCTTTGTTTTGTGATAGGAAACTTTCCTATTGGCGCTGGGTGGCAGGCGCTGTTTTCTGTCGTATTACTTTGGGGCTTCTATATCACGCTTCAATCCTCTCTAACGTCACTTACGTGAAGTGAGCTGAAAGGCGAGTGCTAGCCAATTGTGAATAAAAAAGGCGTTTTCAATGAGGTATCATTTTAAAATATCTATTCTCTGATTAATCTACATCTTTTTAAATGCATAATTAGTGTGCATATGGCCAATGCGGTTGAGTGAAAAGCGTACGCACACATAAGTATCAAGTAGACATTTATAATTATTGTTAATATTTTCAAGATGCACTTTGAACAGTAGCTGAAAGGCAATGTATTCAGTAGCTGAAAATGTCATACAGTTGTGTAAATTCAGGCAAATGGTACTAGGTATCGTAGTGTTTGCATTCCTAACTCCGATCGCGGCGGACGATAGTTTGCACTTGATGCATATTAATGATTCGTTGCTGGACTGTTCATACGACCGTATTATGCTGAGAATGGCAATAGCGTTTCCTGGCACAATGGATATCTGGTTCATTCGAAAGGATTGAAATTTGGTTGTCGAGTTGTTGAAAAATTAATAGTGTTTGAGATATTATCTTCTAGCTGTAGCTAGTCTGTGTCAAGCATTAATAATTCAAGAAACAGCTTTCAATTGTAGGTCTTTTAATTTCATATTTGTTTTTTTTTTGTGATAAAGTTTGATAGCTAACAGCAGCTGTACGAAGGAATAGTTCCTGACTTTATGGCTGGACTGAACTGAACAACGTGTGACAGCTTGGTGACAGTATACTCGTATTATGCCAGCCAGGGATATTTTCACTTATATGACAAAATCCTGGAACACATCGTAGCATAAACTCTCTGGTGCATCTCGTGAAAACACAACATTAAAAGTTGCACTCACCAGAAGATTTAGTGCAGCTAACTTTTACTGTCTCTTAAATGTTACGGGAATAGGTATTTGGCTCTTAAAACGGGGACAAACGACGCAACTGGGAAATCTGCCGGGGAATAGAGCAGGAACCAAAAGCAGAGTTTACCCTCCACCGAATACGAGGATTTACGAACAGTTTTCGATAAGTAAGTTTCGGGTTGTTAACAGAGTTAGGTTATTGTGAAATACACCGACTGTTACACACGAAGCGAGGCGCTTCTTCATTTATGCGCACTGCTAAAGGGTATATAATTGCTTGCCGATTTCTGTGTTTCTCGAGCGTTAAAATTAGGATTATTTCAAGGCCAGAGTGAATACTACTGCTGGCTACATCTGGCTGGTCGTGCTTCAGCCGTTAGTCTTTAGTCATTTTAATCATCTGGTATAATTGTGGTCAAACGAATGTTTAAAAAAGTCTGTTGGAACGAAGTTCCTTATCGCGCGTTGTGAAAGGGGGCTAGACGGAAAAAATTCTTACGAAAAGTTGTCACCGACACTTTTTGCTATAGTAAGTTAGCGTCATCTGTTAGTACGACGTACGTAGTAGTAAGACGATACCAACAGTACAGCTATGTGACGACAGATGGCTCTGATTAGTTGCCGCTACTCAATGACAGATGTCGCTAAAAACAAAACGTATCACGTACATAAAAAATCTAATGAAAAAACCTTCAAAACCATATTTAAAATATAATGTTAAAAATCCGTTCAAACCTTATTGAAAATTTGTAAAATTTTATTACAATTCCTTCACTTCGTTCCATCCGGGTGTCCCTTGACACCTCTCAAGTTTTTATTCGTTGAATTAGCAAGAGTAACGTCAATCAGTAAAAGCGCAAATGAAATGAAACTTTTGCATCTTCCGATAGTTGCCTGAGCAACAATACGATTCAACGATAAATATTTAGTGAATTTTGTTTAATGAACTTTGACAAAGAAATAAATGTGCGTATACCGACAAAATTGTTTGAACAGTATAAAATAAAGCAGCACTCTCGTTTAAAAGCGATTTCTTCCAGGCAACCATTGAGCAGATAATATCAATGTCGTTAAATGAGGTTTAGGTAAATAAGTAAAACATGTAAGCAGAGGTTACTTAAATCTACGTAAAATCCGAAATTATCCATCGGGAACTACTTAAGTTTGGTCGGGAACTAAAAAGTTGTCTGTATCCTGTGGCGCTTCAACTATCCCTATCAATTAAATCATTATTTCATGCCAACTTTAACAACCTGATGACGTTAAGGAAGGCCAAACAATCTCTTTTTCCTTTTAATATTAATATGAAGTATGGATGGACAAGTATAAGAATATGGATAAAATAATGGATGGATAGGGATAACAATTAAAACATATCTATATTTCAAACAATAGCAGCATAGAATTAGAAATATGTAACTTAAATATAGAAAAAACATATATGTACGACTCAACAATACGTCGTAACGTATTTAATGTCTTGGAAAAAACTACAACTACATCAACTCTATCGAGTTGAACAAAGGGAGAATCGCGCAAGATTCGATTGTGATTGATCAGCGCAGGAATCAAGAGACATGGTTGCTATTCCCGCTGGATAAGTGTCATCAATCACCCGTCCTATCATCAATAAAGACAGCCCTGAGAGGACAGTCTGATTTTTTACTCCCCAAGAATAGTTTTAGTGTTATTTCAAGATCTACTTTGCTAAGTGTCAAACGTTAACGCTTCGATGCTTTTAGCTGAAAGGGTAAGTGGGACAAAGGGTTATTCGTCTGTGAAAGAAACACAACAGATATGGGTGAATGGATACTGTTATACCTTTTTGGTACAAGTCGGTCACACGTGTGAAGTATGAATAGACAATGAAGCCTTCAGAAATAGTGCGAAACAAAATTATCATATTCGCACGTACACACGAAAGTAATTTTGTTAGTTAATTTGTTTGTTAGTTTTTAGTAAGGAATATAATCTGCAACAATTCATAATTTGAACAACTATGCAATAAAGAAAAACATATTTTGTTTGGATTACAAAGCCCTTTCATACAACTTTACCTAATGATTTTCGTGTGAATTTTTTTTAATATTTTGAAAAATAGTTAATACACTATTTTAGCTGCGACACCTGTGAGTTACCAGTTCCCATAAGTGTGACAATCAGATGTGATATACGGACGGACGGATAGACACCCAGGATGAGATTATAGCTCCGTTTTTTTTTCATCGGGTGTTCGGTGCTCTAAAAACGAGTCATTGCTGAACGTTCCTGCTCAATTTTATCAATTTGTGCCGTGACAAACAAACTCACTTAGAAACCTACAATTATGTGTGTGAATAACTTTATATATTCTCGTTAATAACACGATGTATTTAAAGTGAAAAGGCAACGTTTCTGTAACCAACAAATACGTCTGTATGCATGCAAATAACGGTTGTTGATCGATTCCTAATTCGAAGTAATCTCCCTTATTAGCAGTTGTACTAAGATTTACTGCACAATTGCCTGTATTTCCATAAAGTCGGTCGGCTTTTCTGGAAACGATTAAGGTCATAAACACACCCAATCGTTCCTCCATCTAAGTTACGGCGACAGGTGAACGTGCAGCCACGGTTTTGTGTTTAAACTAGCAGTTTTATCGTTCTTGTTTAAAAGATTTTCGGGCTAATGGGATTAAACTGAAGCCGCGCTAGGTTTAAGTGATGGTTTACTATTGGATTTCCTTAGCAAAGGGCTACAGGAAAAGAGACTTTAATTTAGAACCATCATGTGGAAATATTTTGGTGCAATTTTTAGGCTAACAACGGGAGTAATGATATCATAAGATGATTTTGTATCTGTTTAAATTAATTATATACAACTTAAATGATACATAGTGGGTTTGCACTTGACTTTAACCTCACCTGTTTAAAAGTGACGATAGGACATTTGGATGGTAAGCGTGCTTACTCAGAAGCCTGGAAAACTGACAAGACTCTGGATCTGTTACATTTTATACCGGAACACAGAAGTGCTATTAAAACTGCTGTTTGGCGGCGGACAAGGGTAACATGTTGTACCTAGCCTGACGGACGGATAGTAGTTTTAAATATTTTATTTTATTGTATTGCATATTATTATGTAAGTATGAGTCTTGTTATCTGACAATAATAATAAAACTGAATAATAATATATGATTGTTTTTAAGTTGTTAAAAAAAACTACGCGTCAACGCTAACTGGAAGATGGATTTCGGTACCTCTATCTAATCTATGCCTCTAAAATCGCGTTTTCGTTACGTCAGATTTGTAGGATCAATTGTGCAGCGCCTCTAGCGGCACGTTTACGAAACTGTGATTAAAAACTCACACTAGACATACAGATCTACTGTGAACCGGATCCGGATACGGTTTACTTTGTCTCTCTGCTTGAACATTACATTTCTGCTTCTACCACGACTCACTGTTGAGTGGACAGTCTCACACATGAATTGTATGACATTACGCGTTTCATAATGAACCCGAATCTAATTCAATCAGTATTCTCCAAGTCTCACTCCGTAGATCGATATAGTACACGTAGCGCCTGTATAACATCACCGGTAATAGCAAACGGTAAATCAAAGCCAAGTTCCGTTCAGTTTGCATTGCCATCGTCCCGGGCACCCGTGAATATTAATGTGGTGCCAACGTGTGTCGCCTAATGAGCGCGCGATTGACAACCGAATAGAAATACCGAAATTTGCCGAAATTCCACCGAAACGTTCGTATTACCGAAATGAGTTCTCGCATTCATAAGGCTTTAAATTGGAATTTGGATGGATTCGGCATATGGAACCGGCGCTGAAAGGATGGAGTCAGCAGCTGGCAGCAATTACTGCTGACTATTTGTATTAGCTTTTTCATTCGCATATACCCATTACCCACGCTTGCGTTCATCCTCTTTTGTGTGTTTTGTGACATGATGATTTTTGACAGCGCCTCATTTACTTGAGGCTTCTGGATGAGCATGAACACGCTTCTATCCTTGTATTACGCTTTGTCATCAGTTTTGTCAGAAAATATTACAGCAAAGTGCAAGAAAAATTTTCCTTCTTCAATTCTTCTCCTAATACAAGCTATGCCTAACTTAAATGGAGCGAGTTTAAAAAGGTGCTTCTTAAACTGTTACTACAGTTTAATTAAGTCAAGATAAATACTTTTTAATTTTTCAAATTGAATAAGTTCAGTTCGTCTGATATGGTAAGAAATCGTAAAAATAAAAATAAAGGTAAAACATTTTTCTTTCTTTATTTCTCTCAGTCCTATTTATTTCTCTCAGTCCTAAGCTTCTTTAAGTATCTTTTCTAATAAGCGTGTATGCCCACGCATTTACCAGAAGTAATTTAAATGTCAGGAGAAAATTCCTATTTTTCCTTATCGTGTAGGCCGTACGGTCGATAAACGATCTTACAAACCCTTAGTGTCACAACTTATGAGCCAACATAGGCCTCTATGGCTCGTTTAACTATTGCCTGTCGTAGATAGTAACCGGGAACAACTGCTTAATAGGCTTTGTTGGTAAGACCACGTGGCCGCGTTCAAATTTGGATTGTTTTGTAGCTGTCCCTATCCGAGCCCTATCCTACCCGAGCGCGTACGGTGAGACAGCATACACTACGCGAAGTTATCCACCCGTTATTTGGATGTTTCGTAGTCCAGGGATCATTTGAAGGATACAGTATATTATGTAACCATTTTTTTAATAAAGTATACTAATGAAATTTCAGATGTCGTTGGTTTTTCCAAATTGTTCTAAATTGATTCATACTCTTGTAAATCAGGTTCAAAGGTGGGGCTTTTTATTACCGTAAAATACAATTCTTTGACGGCCTGTAACTCTGGAATTATATATATATTTAAACGAAAATCTGACTCACCTCCGACACAGATATTTGTTTCTAGATTGTGTCTTGAAAATTTCATAGATTTTCATAGCTTAATACTCAAAATATGACTGGACTACGTTTGTATGGGCGCTTTGACACCAGCATACCCTCTTAACGTAAGGCATATAGTCATTTTACTTTTTAGACAATCAGGTGATTCAGCTTGTATTGTCCTAGCCAATCTGGCTAAAGTCTCGCAAACTGATATGTGACAATATCCCTATCAGGTACCGAATCCGGGACTTTCTGCGTGTTTTGTGCGTCTGAGTTAAACGCTTAGACACTCAGAAAACTCAAATTCAACCTTTATGGCCTAATGGCTACACGATTGGACTAACGGGTTCGACTCTCAGTGGAGTACTTGTCAGTACTCTGTTTGGTGGGGTGGGACATTTTATGTCCGCCCGGAATAGTTCCGGTACGAAAGGTAGCAGAGTCAGGAATTCACTTTACGACCGCGGCCTTGGATCAGGTGAGATGAGGGACAAGTGCAAACCCATCATACATTTAAAAATACTGCGACATGGAGGTCAAACATTAGAGGCCCTCAACTGTAAGCGTCGTCCTATACCTACCGACTTGCAACCGAAAGGTTGGAATGTAATACAAAATGTACCGATCGTGTGTGAATGACATTCGGATTTCAGTGGCAACATTTCAAGCAGTGGGCAAAATATGATACATACTAAAATTTCTCGAAATAGAAAACATGTGCAATTGTGCATATAATAATAATTATTGTAAGCAGCAAAAGTGAAGCACATTTAATTTGATAGTGGGCAGAACGCTATCATGAAGATTTACGAAGATTAGCAGCATAAATATAAACTGGAATGTTTCTTGGCATACTGGCACAAAATATTTTTAGATGTTTATGAAATTAATTAATTGCGGAAAACTGCAACGCAGCTGTAAATTAGCATCAAATTGAAATAGCTTTCAAGAGAACCGTTGGTTGAAATTAGATTACTGATCTTGAGATACTCTAGTCATGCTTAAATCAAGCTGAATTTATGAATAATAAAATTCATATCCACATACATACACCACAAACACCACCGGCCAATGATCCGACAGAAATAAAACTGATATGATTTAAACTACAGTTTCTATAATACGTTTTTTCAGCACTTAAAATACACATTTTTTACCTAAAATGTCAACAAACATGTCAGCAAAATAGTTTTGCTGTTTACACGTTATTTTTCCCGCGGGATTGTTTGACGTGAAATTCAATATCTTTTTGCATAGCAACGCGTATCAATGTTTAAATGTATGAAATTTGCTTGTATGTAATGCATTATTGTTCAATTAAAGTTTATTATTAACCTAGAATTTGTAAAGAAAAAAAAACTGTTTCCATATTGATAAATAGGAATTAGGATTACCAAAAGATACATTTGATCTTAAGGGAGTTACTAAAGTAAACATTGCATTTCATATTACGTACGGGCTTTTTAATAGAAAACATACATACGGGTATAGAGCGTCAAGGCATTCTATTTCTGGAAAATCGATGAAATTGACGATACAAACTGAAGCTATGAATTAACGCTATAAAAGTGAAGCAATAGTTCAATAAGTAAGTGTTGTACATATTTTTGTGCAATTTTAATCCGTTTACTATAATATATTATGCGTAATAAAGTTTTTTTTAAATTATTTTACAGCAACTGCGAGATAAGTGAAATGATTTATGTTTCGCTGACAATTGTTACACCAGGAATATGATTTTGTGTAAGACGTATTTGAACTACTAGCAGTGAAGTCGTTAAGCCTTTAAAAAGTTTTTAGTAAACATGTAACCCTGGAATCACCTTAATATAAACAGACTGCTTATACTACTACTCATAGTCAACTCATAGTCTGTGTAATAGTTTTAAATTAATTTAAAAAAATATCTCCCATAACAAAGCCGAAAGCCAAAACAGTTACTGAAGCGGCTAACTTTCTAATTTCGGTAGATACATATAGATAGATAGATAGATACGGTATAGAATGCTAGCAAACACTAAATCAAACTGACCTGTATTTGGACAACATCGTGAAAGCCGCATACTAATACAGCCGGAACGGAAAGGTATGCCAAATTCTAGACATTTTAGTGGTCATGTCTGCTTTCTCCGACAGGAAACCTAATGGTGACTGCAAGGGGAAGACTCATAAGTATAAATTAAAACTAATTCAAATATGGTCAAACAATATAATTTACACCCCTGTTTTATTATTATTAGATCAACCAAAAACATCAACGAATACAAGTAAACTCAATAAGCAACGAAGATTTGTGAAATTTAAAGATAACGTAATGTAAATGAAAATTAGGTTAGGATGCAGACTGTTTTCAAAAGCAAACAGCGAAGATGTTATTACAGAATTTCAGATTTCCTTAATGAAAAATCATTATTATGACATTTACATTGTTTTATCGTATTGTATTGTCGTGTTGTATTGTAATATGTTGACATTTAAATCATATAAACTTTATTATTTTGGCTTATTGTATTGTATAAATGTAATATTTGTATACCTACCAGGGAAGAAATAGCGATCTACGAGTATACCTCTGTTCTACATCTTACTGTAATTTACCTATTTCTACAAATAAAGTAAATTGAATTTGGCGTAAGATTTGTTCACCAATGCTGGTCTATCGAATCGCACATTTGGAGTTTTGATTATGACGGATAAAACATTTTTTGACCAAAACTGACTGTTTCAATTTTGGCTTTATGGTTTCTGGTTTAGGAGCATGCAAGTTGAGAGTGCACTACTTGTTTTACAACTTTTATCATCCATCGCTTACGATTATCATTTCACAAAAACCTGATGTGTGTGAATGGCTTTTCTAAAATGTAAAATGCCATCATACTACTTGGTCTTTAACTAGTTTTTAAAAACTCCACGGACACGGACTCCATGGTTACATCATTCTGAGCTGAAACCACCTCCACAATTCCACTAGACAGTTCAAAGTTAAGCTGTTCGATAGTTAGTTTTTTTCCACAAATAATTTCTATTTACTGGAACTAAATCCTCACAATCTGATGGAGCTCGCGAGATGCCGAGTTGATCCTCCGCTACTGGCGCAGGATTTACGTTGATTTACTATCGTGTGACACTTGCTTTCTTTTGGCTTCCACTAGATTGTAGTTTTAATCTTTGATTCTATTTTACAGTGTTCTCAGTATCTGATAAGAAGCACTTTGACTTAGTGCTCAATTTTAAAACTTCGAGTAATAACTCACAAAACCTTTTTAAGTCGAGTACGAGTGCTTTCTGATAGTGTTTTTTGTTGCTGTTCCGAATGGCAACAGCTATTTTATTTGCAAAAAGAGTATCCATATAATATCCATAGTTTGTTTGTGCTTTCTTTACGTCGCAATAAATAGTCACAATGACTTATTTTTTTGTATAGGGATAGTTGAAGGACCGGAATAGGACATTCTATAGGCTACTTCTTATGCCGATCGAGCAAGTAGTTCCCGTGGGATAGTTTTGGAAGTCCACGCCGTCGAAGTGACGGGCAAAACGCTAGTATTTATCATACTAGCACTAACCGGTAAACGTGTACCTGGCCGTCCCCCTACTAGATGGAACGACGACGACTTGGTAAAGGTCGCGAGGAGTCACTGGATGCAAGTGGCTCGGGACCGGTCAATGTGCCTTACCTTGGGGGAGGTATGTGTCGTATGTTTTTAAATATGGTTTGTTACTTAGATTTTATCTAAATCTTAGCTTAGATTTTTTTACAATATTGTTCCGTATAAGTGTTTCCGATTTTTTTTAAATAAAAAAAACGTTCAAGTGCGAGTCGGACTCTTGCATCGAGGGTTTCGTACTGTGAACTCCTCCTAAACAGCTGGACCGATTTAGATTAATTTTTTTATGTGTTCAAGTGGATTCGAGATTGATTTAGATTTACAATTTTAAGATTTTTTTTGTCTTGCATAACTATACATTACTAAATTTATTACAAAATGTTTAAAAAATAAATGTCCACCCGTGCGAAGCCGAGGCGGGCCGCTAGTAGAATATGAATAATTAACCTGATGAAAATCATAAATAATTATTATTGGTAAAGTCACCGAATGTAAATGTAAGTCCGATTGAATCATAAAAAGTGATTTTAATGTGCTAAAGTTAAAGTTAAGGTTTTCAAATTTATTCCTAAACTTGTGCTTTTAGTGGTAAGTGGGAAGTAATTTTTTGAAGATTTTAATTCTTTGCGCTAGCGAAGTATATCGTCAAGATGAGCGGCATAAACGGCCGCATCTTTTTTTAGTTGACTTAGAAGTTTGTTCTTTGATATTAATTTCAACTGTATACCTTCAAGCGTTTTTGAGAAAAAGGTTATTAACTGACAGGCAGACAGACAGACGGACAACAAAGTAATTCTAGAAGGGTTCCTTTATCCCTTTGAGGTGGTGAGGTGAGGAGGAGGGAACACTCAACACAGATTAAAATTGCGATTCTACTTATTAATTTGTCACTTATATAAAATGTATAAATAGCTGTCCGGTCTTGGAATTGAAGTGTTTGGTATATTCGTGAAGGTTTAATTTTGCCATGTTATATACTCATGAGATCAAACGACTGGCGCTCAATGACACTCTACCGACGACTCGTACACGTGTTACATTAATATTACTTGTGAAAAGAAATTGTTGGGTATTTGGTAAAAAATTATAATTTCTTCAACATTACCACTACATTATTTTAATTAATTATTGCACAATCATCACATCACGCTTGGAAGGTGGACTAGGTCTACCGCATAACTGAGTCTGTTCCTGAGGTATGAGCGCGACACGGGAGGGTGTGTTTACGGAACGTCAAACGACGCGTTTAATAGTACGCTTAGATAGTGTCGGTACATCCAAACGGTATGTGTGGTTATTGTATTAAAAAACAGTCTTAAATAATGCACATTATTGAATTTAGGCATCACCACATACAAATGCAACCTCGCTGCAATGCCTCGATATAAAATGCCAAATTAACATGTGCGGGTGTACACCTTAGCGGCATCCCTTGAGTTGAAAATCGAAAACCTTTGATTAGAGGCGGCGTGTGCCGGATGGCATACTTCTGGCAACACTATCTAAGCGCATGGACTCTAAGCGTTTCCTGTCTCCTTGACTTCTTCCACGATAACCCACGAAACGTATTCTCTCCTAAAATTGTATTTATGTTACAATGATAAAGCAATAATAGAATACAAAAAAAAACTTAACATGTCGTCCCAACGTGAATCTCCCTACTTATACTCGTATCCCTAATTTACAACCATAGAGATAAACGGATAAGGTCCCTTTTAACTTTACAACGGTATCAGCATGACCCAATTTATTAAACAAAAAGAAAATTCACAGAAAGGGGGATTTAAATTACAATCAGGTGGAATGACTTAGCAAGGGTGTACCTGCAAACGTCTCCATACCCTCTCTTCGGGCTATGCCATTGTTTTTGATACGTAAACATTATCTTGTCTAATAATCAGTTTAGCACAATCTTTAATCTGCTTCGTGTCAAATAAAAAAGTTAGTTTATTGTAATACTTTTTAATGTACCCAACAACTTCTCGTGTCCACAGGTGTTATTATTATTATTCATTTATTTTCAGGTAACAAAGACTAAGGAGAAGTTATACTTCTGGGTAACCTCTTACGTAATCTATTAGTTGCAAGTTTGGTCAACTGCAATGCAAGTGGACTTGCTATAGCTGGGTAGATACAAGGGACGAAAATGTATGATGACTTGAACTTGGCCTTCATCTCACCTGATGGTAAGTAAGGCCGTTGTACGGTAACCGCGCAAACGCAGAAGTCTCAATCTAGCGAAACGCTGGTTCTGCTACCTTTCATACCAGACCACAATATTTGGCGGCAGACTTAGGTAACATGGTGGTAGTTACGAATATTAGTATGTTATAAAATATATAGCTAAAAAAATTAAAAAGCTTTCGAGGACACTACTGGCGCAATATGATGACTTTTATAGACTGTCAAAAAGAAAGAGAAAAAACTAGACTGAACCTTTTAAAATAACACTGTTGATTTTGGCTGCAGTAATAGAATATATATTAGAAGTTATATTGACTAAATATTAAATAAATAAAGAGGGATGTATTCGCAGCATAAGCATCAAGAACTGGTGGCATCGAGAGTTACCGCAAAATACTGTGGCTCTGAATATGATGATTAATCGAAAAACGTTCCGCTAACCACTTTTCACATTCTAATTGGAGGTCGGGGCCCGCACAAATTACTTTTTCATCAGATACAAAAGATCCATTATCCACTCAAATTAGTTCCCCAAGGAAGTCATTAATATTAATCAATGTTTGAAAGGTACTCTATGGTAGTAAGCTCTACGAATGAAACAAAATACCTATCAGACTCAGTTCGTTGAAAGCTTTTCAGCGAAGTAGTAAAATGTTTTGGTACTTACTACGTAACGTTATTATCGAATGCCATTGTAGGGATAATTTAATAATCGTCGTAGAGAATAACAAAATTGGGACGAGTGAAGAAGACGGCCTTATCATCTCGTACAGTGCTATAAAAAGTTCGTATCGTTTTGTCGTAGTCACTATCAATCGATAAATTAGTTCAACTGTCCGGAATCACTTGTTCAATGTCGCCGGTCCCTGTTTATTACAAATGGAATGTACAGTACAATTGACGCCACTGAAACGAATCTATTGGACTACGCTTGAAGAAACCACTGTCCTATAACCCGCTTAAGCTATTCCTTTCCTTTAAGATTCCACTATGTAACGGCTGTGTAAAAAGGAATGGATCTAAATTAAATACCGACATTTGTGAGTGATTTTTTGATTGGTTTAGGAACAGCTTTAAATACATCATTTAATAGATGAAGCCTTGGGATGCCAAAGGGAGACTATTACTACGACTCCGCTTGCTATCCGTCAATCTGTCACAAGGCTGTATCTTTTGAACTGCAACAGGAAGACGGAAGACACTTTTCTTTCAGGGAAATTTTTAAAACGCGTATTACTATATAGGGGTTTCCGTAAAAGAAACGTTTTATTTTCGGTGTATTTTGTTCGTTCAAAATAATTTTATTACACTTAAAAAATATTATGTAGTTTCAAGCATTGTACGGTGGTGCGGGACCCTTCGTTTGTGAGTTTAATATCCTCAAACAAATCGTAGACTTCATAATATCCTCTGAATGGGTTCACCGTCGTAAATCACCGGTTAGAATTCAATCGGTATAAATCAGCTGACTCTGCACAGGTGGGTGACCTAATCTCGTACGAGATGACCCAAGGAGCTTGTGGTTGCCTGAAGTCCCATGAATTACCTCTGTGTACGGAGTAATTATTATTTGTGTTGTATTAAACAGCTAGCTTTATTTAATTTATAAAATATTATTTCAACACTTGTTTTCAATCTAACCTAATGCTTTAATTATTTTTTCAAGTCTGTAAAAGTTACGTAATGGAAGAAAATAACTCAAGATAGAAATTATTTTCGTGAATACTTATTACTTCTAGTTGAAATAAATGTAATTTGATATTTAAGACCATTTCAATAGACTCTGAAGAATCCCAAATCTTTCCTAAAATACTAAGTCAACTTAGTATCCTGTCGATTTATTACAAGAGTATATTTTGATCATATTGAAAACGATATCTGTATACACATTTATTTTCCACGTAAAAAGAACACAAGTCGCGCCCTCTTATCTATCAGCAGCTATCAACGAAGACCCAAAAAAGGGACCCTCAATTTAGTGGACTTTCAATAAAGATCTCATTGATTTCAATAGGGCATAATATCCATCCATAATATCGACGACTTTATCGGTGGGCCGTCTAATATTTCCCTCAATTTATAGGGGTGTGCTTCTGTGGTTACCAGACAACTCTCTTACGAATATTCAGATATTGAATCTTATTCTGACATCCGTTACGAGTTTATGGACTTGAAGTTACGAGCGTAAATAGTGTTGGCAAACACTTGATGATAGTTTTCGAATTGCGTTCCACTAAGGGCATTGGGTCGAGGTCTGGGTTCGATCCTGGCTCGTACCAATGAGTTCCTATTCGTTATTTGGAATTTATGTACGAATGATACAAATCATTACCATTGGTATTTCGGTGAAGAAAAAATGGTTAGGAAGCCTGCACACTCCTGACAAGAAATTCAAAGGTGTATGTGACATTTACCAATCCGCACTGGTCCCTTGTGGTGGACTATGGCCTATACACTCTCTGTAGAAAAGTAGGCCTGAGCCCCAGCAGTGGGAACATATATAGGATGTTGATGATGATGATGACGGGCATTAGGAAGATTTCAGGGGTAGGTAGCAGTTGTGAGTGCACCTGTGTTCCTGTGACATATTGCTACGATCACCACCCAGAAACCTATAGAAAACCTACGCTTTTTAAGACTCGATTCGGGAACCAATATGTGAAGCGTTTTTTATTTTCTAATTTACCTAATTTACTCGTACGCAAAAAAAAATTGCCTACCTACCTACTCTACTGTAAAAAGAGTGGCACTTACACTTCGCCAATCATGATTTTGTGTCCGCAGCCCAAAATTTGACAACTCAATAAGCAGTCATAAAAAACCTGAAATGTGTTTTGGTAAAGTATCTTAAAACATATTGATTCTTGAACGTCGTAGAATGTTTTACCGGAGAACTTGTTTATCGTTTGTGTTACCCTATAGAAAATATAATATTTGATTTTTGAAATTTTGATCTGTGGCCATAAAATCATGAATTTTCAACATTGCGGAGAGTAGGTTATATGCCAGGCTCTGTACAAAAATGTATAATGCCCTTTCAAAACCCCACTTTGTATTAATGAATTTGAGGAGTTAAGGAGGTCAGCAAAAAGTATTTAATGTGGTGTGAACCGTAACCGCTGAATATGAAATCGTTCATTTTAACTTTCATGTAATGGGTACCGTTTCTTTTATGAATTATGAATTTTTTTGTCCCCTGCGATTTGTAATTTCAGTGGTGTTGAGGTTTGTGAGGTTTCATAATAATTGGTAATAAATTAATCCGTTTAATCTGTTGTTATTGTCTGCTTTATAGTTTTCAAAGTTGTCCCAATTTGCATTCATGCAAAGGTAAGTAACGGATACATTTTTACAAATAAAGAAATTGAAATATTTATTTGGTTGAAACGCTGAACATAATTTAAGATTAATCAATAATTAAATAGTTAAGAGGCTTTTGGTTAACTTTTCGACGTGATAATAGATTTCTGAAAATAATAATAATAAAATCCATGCTGTCGCCAGCTGTATACAAATAAATTATTATCGTATTTGTTAATGAATGTGCATTTAGTACATGAAATAAACATAGGCATGCAATTGGACAATATGTCGTTAAAATATAATTTAGGCATTACATTTAATATTACAAGACTCCAATATGATTATTTGAGCTCCTTCGCTGAGATACAAATTTAATTGGGAACTGATTTGTTCAAAATACTATTGAACTGCGTTTGTAACAAAGATATTGTTTATCACTCTTTTTCTTATTGAAACGTAATTTGAAAATGGAACCTTTTGTAGAGCATGTTGTCTAGAATTTGGTCAGAACCTGAGAATTCACAGATGGTTTTGCAAACGAATAATCTGTTTCCTCGATCGACGATTGAGGCATACGAAATCGCTAGGGTCGGATCGGGAAAGGATTTCGAACCTGGGATGGACAGCATTTTTGGGATAGGAATTCCCCGAAAACCGTTCGCACTGAAATTTCCATTAGACTCGTTAATCTGAACGAGGCGCTGGAATCTCGGCAATGATGGGAGCTTGTGATGCTGTTCTAGATGACAGGGTGACGATAATTATCGATAATCTAGTCGGGAGAAACTTAGGATCGGTAAGCAGCAATTCAATCGCATGTATGTCATGTTATTTTGACGCAAAAATTCTAAAATAATTAGTATGACCGTCTTGGAGTTGAATAGGTATTTAATTCATGACCATATGGAATGACAAACAATACAATTATAAAAGTCCATTATAACCTACGAATTTTAGATCGAACCTAATAGATCTAGCGATTAACATGTGATTGGCGACAATAGCGGTAAATGCTAGTGATACATAGATATTCGCTGCTATCTCCCTACTGGGATTATTTTGCATCCACCTTTTTCTACATCAATTGCTCATATTCAAGAGAAAATGAAACTGAAAATTATTAAGCAGGAAAATTGTATTATTCATGTCCTGAAGAAGTATAGACAGACTATTTAAATTTAGGGTTCTCCATAGTAACTCTATTTGACACGTCAGGTATGAGTATGTTGACGTTGGATTTGCCTGATGAGGCTTACTTAAATACGCTGTTGTTATGGTATTCAATGTAAATTCACGTGCTGAGGCATTTTTTTTTTCAATGTAGAGAAGTGAGAAAATTCTAACGCTGTAGACAAAGTTTATACATTGATAGCAGGGTTACAAAACAACATTACATCTGGTTCCACAACATACATGTGCATCTAAGCCTTAAACATACCTTGTGTAACAAGAATTCCTCAGATACGGCCTGATATCGCAGCGATAGCGCCGCCAGTAATTTGACGAATGGATGTTGGAACACAACCAAATGGATAAGGCACGAATGCATTGTATCGGGTGATGCTTGAAATACTGGTCTACGTGAATTACATTGCTTACTTGAATGGAAACGGTTTCAGGATCCGATATTTTATTGTTTGCTTTGGTTTATTGTTCTGTAACCTGATTTAGTTTCAATGGTTCTTGAATTAGAATATCTGTTACACATTATTTTATGTCCATACAAAATTGCAATTTACAAGTTGTAAATCTTTCCTGTTTGCACATCCGAATGTCCCGAGAGTCTACCACGTGACCTCGAGGTGAAGCTACTCTCACCGAAGGCAATGCAGGTCACCAAATTTAAAAACCATTTTAAATAATAATTATTTTATATATATAAATTTTTTATTAAAAAAATAATTTAAACCATTACAAATACAATACTAGTCTGTTGCTAATCACTTTTACATTTTCATACAAACAATTGAAATTTAAAAGTGACGCGAACTGCCACTAATTTTTTGCAACACTTTTTGTGGTCCATGGACCCATTCTAAGCTCTAATATGTATACATATATTAACACAATGTATTTTTCAAACAATTCTTCAGGTAGTTAAGCAAAGTCAACATATGTCATATAACAATATTCCTGAACTTCCCTCCCAAAGCTGTGGATCCCTAGGAGCAGGGTTCTGCAGACAGGCACGCTGCGGAACCATGATAGCAACGTGGATGACGTACGACCTAGATACCAAGACTATGACCAAAACTATAGGTATCGAGTAATGGATTTCTACCCGAATTTTGTTGGGTAGTTTAGTGCTTTTCATTACTACATGCTAGGCATGATTGTCGTCTAGTAGTATCATTTATAGTTTATTCATTTTCTTTTCTTCAAAATCTAAGCTAGGAACAAGAACAAGAAACAATTTACTAAGAAAGATTTTTAATGCATCTCAATTTTTAAATTATTGAAATCTCAATTTTTGTTAAATACGTAACCGGGGAGTGTTAAGATCTCAAAAATAATCACCAACAGCGAATATAGAAACTTATAATATTAAACTTATTAGCACTATGCAAATTTAAACTTATTGTCGAACCACCGGCACAACCTTTTGTTCCTCTTCACTAGACCCAACTGAGCCGCCGGGCAAGTCATCACGCTGTTTTATACTGAACCTCAACTGCCGTTTCTAATTCCTTGCTCCACCGATCGCTTGTACAGTGTTGCCAGTAACATAATTTTAAAAACATCCACATAAATTACTTAAACCACAAAGAAAACCTTACTTAAAGATGTAGGATACAATTGGCCATAAACATCTTTAATTATTTTTTTAATTCTTAAAAACACAGATAAATCAGAAACACTTTACAAATTAATATTTAACTTCTTATTTTTAGCTGATGTGACAATTCACTCCGCTTAAATAAAAATATATATATTTGAATAAAAAACATTTATTGAAAACAACGGTGTGTAACGAACATGAACAGATGAAAACGTTATAGTTGAGCCATTGCTATTGTAAGGGAATTCTAACCGTTCAGAATGCAATCGAATGTGTGCAGTTTATTTATCAAGTCTGAGTCACAGTAGTGTAGAATTTCAGCGTCTAGTTATTACCTACCTGCATTTCTGTGGTACGTTTCGGTTGGTGCGATGAATTCCAGAGTGAATAACAGATGTAGTCGTATGTTTTCTACCTGCGAACGAGTTCACATTAAATAAAGCTCTTTGGTAAACGAAAATTGTTTTAGTTGAAGTGAGAAAGATGCATGTTCAGCGGGGTAACATGAGCCACGAGATTATTTTATCACGCTGTTTTGTGTGTTATTTAGAATTCATTATTTAGAATAATACCTCATTTTTTGCGACATTGATCATTTGAAGTCATTAGGTAGACATATATATTCTAAAGTGAGCCCCCACATACACAAAGAACGCTATTTAGTTTGGCTTAATTACATATTTTTTCCATCATGTTGTTAAAAAGAAACCAAATGTTGTTATTATTTCTCAGAATTTACTAAAATGCAATTACAAATACGATATTGGACATTATTATTTAATCTTTAGCGAAAAAAAGTTAACCTTTGTTTGTTTTTGCTTTGTATTTTTTGGGTCTCCATATTCCGATTATAAAGCCTTTTGTTTTCCAAATCACATTATTTCAAACTCAATTTCGTGGAATGATACGAAACATAGAACAAGAAACAAATTATACGCTGTTCAAGCAGCAATCTGTTTGTTCTGGAGAACTCTCAAAGGTGCGAGTCTGCCTCCAATTTTATTTAGACTCGTGACTTTATAAAGCGCATGAATCTACGAGGATATGTTACACCTTAAATCAAGAGCTGTGACACTTATTAGACTGAGTTGGCTAATATTTTAAAGTTCGGTGATTGTTATAACAACCCATCGATATTTTTTGATTAGCTTTAATTAGATTGTAATAATTTAGTAGTAGTAAGTTACTTGATGAGAACTTGCTAGCCGAATACTCGTGTGTAACGCCATATTTTGTTTCTTTACTGAACGCTTTCCCGAAAGAGCGTTGGAAGATTCATAGACGCAAAAAAAATCTCCAAAAATATGTTAAGAACAGCTGTAAATACTTTGAATCGTAGAGGTAAATATGTACCTCAGTAAATATTGTTTCTATGCTTTTAATAATAAAAAATTAAGAGCGTAAAAAAAGAATTTTAACATTTCTAGAGCCGTGACATCAGAGATTTAGAAAGGCCAACATGCAATACCTTCACGACGATGTGACTGGCTAATTACCTAAAACTTTTTTTACCATAAATTTTTCGTTTCCTTCAACTATTAGTCCGGTTTTTTTACAGAACACACAACAGCAGTAACGAGATAGAAATCGACATACTGATATAAATATTGCAGTCTTGCTTTTTCATTCGTCGGATTACGTGTGAAAAAGAAGAATAGACTTATAGATGCAGTTTTTTTTTAAAAAAATGGCTTTAACCAGTGGTTATCTAGCCAATGACGAGTAAAATTAGGTGAACAAATTTTGAGGTTATAAACTATGCCGAAGCCATTTCTTCAGCTTTCTCAATAAAATGTATAATGTGTACATTTTATCGCTTGTTTTGGATTCTTGACGAGAATCTCAAAGGCCAGCCTTGGTTTCAACATTATCCGAAAGAATCCATATGCCGAATGTACTCGACATGGTAAACTCTTCCGATCGCGTCGAAACCCTCGCAATTTTGCGTAACTGATACTATAACACCGTCCATGACACTTTTTGCACTATATCACACCATTATAACACAAAAAACACACATAACAGTATTATTAACGAATTACGAAAAATTGCAATCAACCACCATAATTCAAGTTCGCGCCAAGAATCTCTAGATGCAGGTTATACCAGGGTACCTATAGCGTAGTGTCTCTTATGTTCTCATCTCATGTATTACGTATCAATTGAAAGATTAATGCAAGAAAAACATGAAAATGAAACATACGTCGTACAATTTGCCGTAAAACTACACAAAATAGATTAAAATTCAAGTTCTTTGTTGTTAGAACGTTCTTGTAATAGGACCTAAACATGCACAAAGAATATTGCGAGCTGGGTCGTGACTCCCGACCCATTTTCGACGCAAAGCAGGCAATAAATATGAAATTCGGGAATCCTTTAGGATTAATTTTCTGATCTGAATTCATGATGCGGTCCGAATAGATTTAGCTTGCATTAGAGGTGATCTATTGTGGATCGAACGAAAGCCAGTCCATTTTATTATTTTCAAGCTGGTTGTAAGTTTATCGATGTATTTGTTTGACGAGTGGTATTATAGCAAATATAGAAAGCGTCGTATGAAATAGGAAAAAATAGATAAGTTAGGTTACATATTGTAAGTTAGGATACGTGTATTTCAAACTATATCACAATTGGTTGTGTCGTTGGGGCGTCATGAGGGAACAAACAAATGAACTAACAATCACATTTATTAATTTTGTGTGATTACATTCGGCTCCAGTTTGCCGGTGTTGACTATGTACAAAACTTGTATAGTACTCGCACACTAAGTTTGCCCCTCTGAAGTTAGTCACAAAAGACCAAGAAGTATCAATTATTAACGTATACATGGGAGGCAAGGCAAGTTTGCGGGTGGAAAGAAATGTCCTAGTGTTTTATGTCATTTAGCGATAGTTATTATCGAAAATAATACACACACATTCCGCCTGTACATGTTTGAAATTGCTGAGAGCTAACTTCAGAGGGGCAAACATAGCGTGCGAGTATGTAAAAAGAAAAACAAGGAACTGGGTGTTTTTTTGAAATCTTTAATTAAATTTAGTCCACTGATGGACATGAGCCTCCCTCATAAATTGCCATATCAGACTTTCCACATATTTTTTTGATCTGATTTTTATTTGGATTTTTATCCTTGCGGCAAGACGATCCCTTATAGCTTATTCTATATATTTACACCTACAAGGGAAACACTGATGGGTATCAGTGAGCAATGCACAAACATCTCTTGCTAACTTTCCACATAGATTTTCACATTTGTAGAAAAATTAATTAAATTTCAAGAACATAAAAAACCTGAATTAAACCACTCAATCTCTTTAGCACTAAAACGTACATAAAACGCCAGTAAAGTTAAAGAATCTCGATCCCGACCACACAGGCCAGATGCAAAATAGAATGGTAAAAGATTACGTGATACTACCACTTTGGAATGCAAACGATTAAACGAAAGCTTATAGGTATCGTTGGAGGAACCACGGTGGAATTGAATTCTTTAAACGTTATGTTATTGATCGGAATAGCTTTTTCGTGCTGATTGATTTACCAAAGAAGATTGCAATGTGTTAGCGTGTATGTATGTATGTTTTGACTCCCACACGGCTGAATAAACGATTAAAAAATATTTCTGAATTCAAGTAGTCAAATTGATGTTTTCCTATTCGTTATTTATTAGGATATCATAAGTAACGTTAATGGATTATATCTTCACTTCGTATTTCGTAACCTAGAAAAAACATTTACAAATCCCTCTTTTTTAAATAGACCTTTATAGAACTATACATAAAACCCAATGACTCTCCTCTCCTTTAAAATAAATAAAAATTTATATGAAGTCTGAAGGTAAGGGACTAAAGGACCGGCGGACAGAAAGCGTGCCTATCCATAATCCCACCAAAGGCATTGATGTCAGTAAGGCGGTGGACTAAGATTGTATTGTGGTAACTAGTTGGACATAGGAGATTCCATACCATCGACCAAACCGAATATTGGAGTACTGCGAATCGAACATGTGACCTTCGAACTGTTATTGCAGAGTATAGATAGTATGGCAGCCATAAATTATCACAATTGTTGTTAAGAATATAATAGACAAAAAGGCAGTACAAAAATATCTCCAATTAAAGGTAAGACACTTTAACTTATCAGCCTTATAAATTATTATATTCCTACGAATCTTAGAAACTCACGAAACAGACCGCCCCGCAGGCGGTATTTATGCAACTGTTCCCTGCAGTATAAATCCTATAGGAAGAAGTTATTGCAGGGAGCTGTAATGGTGGGCTTGGCTTTATTGTATTATTAATGAGGTTGGTTTGTCTATGGGGTGCTTTAGACTAAGGTAGGTACAAATGCTGAACATTACGGGAAAGTTACAGCCTCCATCGATCACGCAATTTGTCTTGGATATGGTAAACGCTGAGTGGTGTTTAGAACGATCATTTACGGATATAATTCTTGTGTGTGTGTGTGTGAGGGTGTGTGTTGTGGGAAATGCTATGTTCAGAGCCTCTCTACTGGAGCGTATTCAAAACAGTGATCCGTGAGAGAACCAAAGTCACTGGAACAGTTAAGAGGGTATGCTGTTGTCAAAGCGCCCATACAAACGTAGTCCAGTCATATTTTGAGTATTAAGCTATGAAAATCTATGAAATTTTCAAGACACAATCTAGAAACAAATATCTGTGTCGGTGGTGAGTCAGATTTTCGTTTAACTATATACTTCCAGAGTTACAGGGCGTCAAAGTATTGTATTTTTCGGTAGTAAAAAGCCCCAACTTTGAACCTGATTTACGTATGAGTATGAATCAATTTAGAACAATTTGGAAAAACCACCGACATCTGAAATTTCATTAGTATACTGTATTAAAAAAATGGTTACATAATATACTGTATCCTTCAAATGATCCCTGGACTACGAAACATCCAAATAACGGGTGGATAACATCGCATAATGTATGCTGTCTCACCGTACGCGCTCGGGTAGGATAGGGCTCGGAGAGGGACAGCTACAAAACAATTTAACCTTGAAACCGACCACGTGGTCTTACCAACATAGCCTCTTAATCGGATTAGCAGATGAAGTAGCAGTTACTCAATCATATGCTAGCCGAGAGTTCGACTAGATATACATAGTGTAAGATACAATCAAACCAGTCATATGACAAGATAACACATAGGTCAATTGTCCTTGATTGGACGACGTTCCCTATATAAAGTTGAGGACCACCGAAGAAAATTGATTTAGGAAATCAGAAGTGAGTAGCTGCACACTACTGGTGACGTCATTTTATACCTGTTTAATTAACCCAGTCCCCAGGCACGTTGGTTGTTTATCTAAGCGATTCGCAAATTGTATTCTCTCGACGATTGTAAAATTTGGAGAGGCTATGCGGTATTTCCGCACACTAGAACACGCATCATTAGGCGGCTCCATGGTCCGTGACGTCACTGAAACGGTCTGACCCTCCGTATCAACACAGAGTATCAAATTCCACTCAAATCCTAGCTAAAATATTAAACGGAAGCTAAAATGCTTATTGGAAAATATTCATACTTGTAAGTATCCATCGACCTTTACAATTATTCTCATATAAACATTTTAGGCCGCGCGTCAGTCCTTGATCAATCGAGGTCTGGGTTTGATCCTGTCTCCTACCAATGAATTCCAATTTGTTATTTGAAATTTAATTACGAATGATAAAAATCTACCGAGAAAGGAAAACATCGCGAGGAAACCTGCACACTCCTAAGAAGAAATTCAAAGGCGTGAAGTCTATCAATCCGCCCTGGGCCCGCGTAGTGGATTATGACCCATACACTCTCTGTAGGAGAGAAGGTCTGAGCCCCTCCAGGATATATATAGGTTGATGATGATGTGATGTGAAACATTTTTAGAAATCATCATCAAGGGTCTAAAAATCTAGGTTTGTTTGCTATCCGTAAAAAAGACAAAATCAAAGCCTATCAATAAAAACTTGTTATTCTAAATTAACCCTTCTAGATGGAACCCTTCTAGAAGCAGATAAATCGTCTTGCTTTTCGTGTATTCCACGGAGGGATTACATCGTACAAAACGTGAGCTATTAACGTAAACTAATGAAACATTAATCTAGTGCAGAGGCGTGAGGCGGGAATACCAGTGAAATTATACTCATGCATATTTCAAACGCAGGAAGGAGAAGTGCAGTTAGGTCACCGGGGGACAGTTTTATGTGATCTAAAATACTGTACGGAAGTACGCACCTCCATTAATCCGTAAAACGGAACGCTAGGCAAACCGTAGGTAAACCAATTTTTGACAGGTAGGTAGCTAGGTAAAACAAATTTAAGACAATGTTTATCAGCACAATTAAAATTTACTTACGCGTTGGGGTAGTTGATAAGAATATTACCTGACGCGAAATAGCCCTGTATTTTTAAAAGCTTTTATTTAACTTGCAATGTTTGTATGTATGTTCGGGTCAAATCTTACAAGCTAAATTAGAAGCACTTCCTATTATTTTATATATATGCGTCTAATACTATTCTGCGTGATGCGAAAAGGCTCCACAAAAATCGTCGCGATCCATGACGTCACCAATCTTAAATAAATATAAATTAAATAATATATAATAAATATTCGTAAAGTAATTTATAAAAACGTTTAAAATGAAAAGGAAAACTATACCAAATAGGCATTTTAACATTACAGTAACTTTATTTCCCGCTTTTGTGAAACCTTTAAACCCAAGTAAAATATAAATACTGTTTGGCAGGTTGTAAAGAAAATTTTATATTGTAGAAAATACCGTTTCAACCCAATTTTAAAATTTTCTGTGGCAAATATCCGATAAACTTTTATTTATTCAAAAATGTTAAAATCTGTATCATCAATTGGAGATTTGAAAACTGATATTGAAACTTACTCGATTATCATGTATGAGTTAGGATTAGATAGATAACACCACGTGGTCATATGTAATCAATCGAGACGAGCAAATGGGGATAATTTTCCAAATTGGGTTCCACGTTTTTGTTTGTTTCCTTGTTTTTGTGATAAAGAAATATAGGTAAAATCTTTTGATCTGGTTCAGAAATACGCTAGTTGATTAAGTCATAAAATGGAACGTTTTGTAAACACCTTTGAAGCGGTCTCGCTAAACTTGAGTTATTTCAGTTATTGAAGTACGGGATGCAATAGTATTTTAGCATTTCCGTTGTCAGGAAATGCCAAAACACTTTGTGCTGTTGTGATTAAGTTTACCGTATCATTATTATTTGTGTGTTTTGTAGGTCGATGGTAGGTACGTGTAGGGTTATTGTACATCAATAGAGTGACATAATCTTATTGATAAAACTCTTAATTTTATATAAAATATTTTTTTAAAGATTTATTTCAGAAAAGAACTACTACGTATAGAGTTAATTTTTACGCCGTTTTGGACTATCTGATACTACTGTTGTATTGAAAGTTCAATCTTCGTTGCATATTTCCCTCTGGAGGATAGTTGGTAATAAAAAAAATTGCAATTGTAAATATTTTCTGAAAAATATATGTAACTTAAAAATAAAATTTCATTACATGATAGAGGTTTTGTTAATTTTTCGCTTTTAACATAATTCGGATAAGTATTTAATATTATACGAGTTCAATTTGTTTTTGCATTTTCAGTAAGTAAATTTACCATAACAAATGTGTACATCACAAACTTTGAGAGAAGGCGAGAAAAAACAAATAAATCACTGTGCCACTCACAAGTGCTTTTAATGTTTTTGAATTTAAATTTATTAATCACGAACTCTTGAAAGGAATAGAGTGAGTAGGTAGGTTCGTGAGGAATAACTTAAATTAGCGAGGCTAAACAACATACCTTAGATACCTTTTGGGAACTCAGTTATATTCCTTTCGAGATTACGCTGAAAAGATTTCTCAATTGAGGCTGTTTTAGTGAAGATTGCTGGAGCTGGATGAAGTGGAAGTAATTAAATTTTAGGTTAGGAGTTGACAGGTTTGTCAGTTTTCAAACTAAACATAATTTATGATAATAACAGCCTTAGCTGTTAAGAAATGTTTCAAATTACAAATTAGAAAACTAATCTTAACTTTTTGATACAAAATGAATCTTAAATCGCAAGTTTCTGTTTAAACCTTCGTACCAAAATACTGAATTTTGAAAGTAATCGGGCTGTGCCGAAAATCTACGCTGCTGACAGGCTGACAAGATTGGCGGATTTCATCATCCTGACTTTGTCGCGCAAATATGTTCCAATATCAAATGTGAGCGCCCATAGCCGTACTGCACCGTTTCAAATAATCAGTCGCCAGTCAGTTTTCAGCCTTTGTGAAACGAGATGCCCCTATTACGTACTCGGTCATTCTCCGAGGGACCTAACACTAACGTATTATTTATGTCATGTGTCGTCATGCCGTTACTAACGCAATGTGTCATTGTCTGTTAAAACATCAGACCACTATGTATCCAACACACGAGTAGATGACTAGATATACAGGAACGGCTAGAAATTGAACAATGGCTTGGTAATATGTTTGTTTGGTGGTGTCAACGTTGTCCCTCTCTTAATGTTTCCATACTGAATTTATGTTGCCATAATCTTTTAAAATAGAATAGCTGGCTTTGATAAGTAATTACGTACAAATAGAAGTCGAAATTATAGTGTCGCGAGATAAATATCATTAATTTACAACTTTATAGTTACCTACATTAGCAGTTACGCAGCTAATGGTTCATAGATGACGCTTCGAACAATAATCGAAAAAAGTGTTTAAAATGAAAATTGAGATTCACTGTGACGTTAATGATACTCATTTCACAACATCACAATCTGATGTCCTATTTTTAGATAGTTACTACACAAATCCAGCTATTATATTTTGAAAGATTATGGCGACAGAAATTTAGTATGAAACTTTGATGGAGGTGGCTCGCCTTAACACTTTGTCATTATTAATGGAGAAAACCATACACTATTTTTGTTGGGAAATGTATAAATTCTTTATATAAGCGAATTTTTGATAATTACTTCACAGAGCCAGCTATCCTATTTATATTTATTATAAATTTGTATAAAACTCCTTGCCATCAATCAAACCAAGTACTGAGTAGTCTACTGGGAATAGTAACAGGTATTAGTTACTAGTAGTTACTATGATATGGACTGACGACCTAGTTAAGGTTGTAGGGAGTCGCTGGATGCAAGTGGCTCGGGACCGGTCAATGTTGGACCATGAAGGAGGCCTATGTCCAGCAGTGGACCTTTCCCGGCTGATGATGATGTACTCGTATATTAACGTGTGTAACGTGAAAAGTCTACTGCCTCCCACATGGTACAGGCCGGACACTGCAAATAACTGTCGTGATATCGGTTCTTATTCCCATACATCGAACCGATGATGTTTGTATACGCGCGTATATTTGAGTGCATATGCGCGCGCCATATCACACTGCTCCTTGAGCGAGTCCCTTCCTTGCGGGGAGAGGTGAGGTTCTGTACCTCTAGTTTGATTTTCAACAGATACTATCAAGTTTGCGTTTATGTCCGATTTGTATGAAGAATCACAGTTTCGTAAATATGCCGCTAGAGGCGCAGCACAATTTTTCATACAAATCTGACGTAACGCAAATGCGATCGTATCCGTTAAACACACACTAGAGGTACTGTAAGTAGTAGATTAGACTATATTCATTCTGTGCCCATGGTACAGGTACGCCAATGTGACATCCAGATTATGATCACAGACAGTGAGATACTATTATGATGCTTGGACTACACACCCTCAGTGAGGTAGAAAGAAAAACCTTTTAATCTCAAAGCATCCAGCAGTGTACCACATGAAAACAGTAGCATAAAGGATTTTCTGCTCGCACTTGGGCATTATTTATATGCCGGATATTAGCAGTCAGTCGCTTTGTGATTTACATGCATATAGCCATGTTTTTATTGTTCGAAGAAAACGCTGTGAATTTTCGCTAAAAGTACAGAAACGTTATTTATTTTCCAGCGTTGTTGGGATCGCATTTGTTACATATCTGTCGTCACTACATCATGTTATTCGCGATTCCCTTCGCCCTGTTCTTGATCAATGTCTAACATGTAATAAATGTTTATGATCTAACCTATTTATGATATTTGTTTGTTATTGCGGCTATTTTATTACACATGATAGTACAATCATCTAGTTTGGATTGTAGGTAAATTCAACGATCCGAATTACGATTACAAAAAAGTATTCATTTTTTCATCAAAAATTCGGCAAACATAATGTGTTAGATTAAATACAAATATACTTTTAGCCCTGGAGTGAATTCATATCGTAAAAAATAGTCTTTTACGATTCTTCAAGTAAAATATATGACAAAATACCTCGATATTATAAGATATTTTTATATGGCTCATGGCGTGATTACAAAAATACACTTGCATTTATTTCAATGAACCTTTCATACGCTCTTCCGACCTTCCCTTACTATCAGGGGAGATGGCAAGGATTGTCATCAAAAGCCTACATATGTCCCCACTGCAAGGTCTCAGGCCTACTCTCCTACAGAGAGTGTATGGGCCATAGTCCACCATGCGGGACCCAGTGCGGATTGGTAGACTTCACACACTCCTTTTAATTTCATCTAAGGAGTGTGCAGCTTTCCTCGCGATGTTTCCCTTCACCGAAAAGCCAATGGTAATGACTTTTATCATTCGTACGTAAAATTCCTAATAATAAATTGTTGAACCCAGACCTCGATTGTTTAAGGACTGACTATCTACCCAACTGAGCTGCTATGACTATTACTCGTATGTTAAAAGTTGTGTTGGGTGTAACATTTGATGTTATGTGTGTGATCGTTAATATTTCACATATTTTATTTATTTCTTGTGTACATTTCGATATATTTTCCATTGTGTTTCCTCTACATCTCTCTCAAAAAACACATATCCAAAAACTCGCATCCACAATCCCTCAAGGGGATCACATCCGGTCATCCCTGGGTTTCAAGTGATATTAATGTTATTTTCGCTACGAAATTCGCTGCAGAGCCGTTTGTCACAATAAGTTTTAAACAAGAATCAGTCAACCCCCACAAACGCGTCCCGTGCGGCCCTGAGATATGACTCAATCCTAAAATGATGACGCTTTTCCAGTAAACGTATCTTTTTGAAATACTATGAAAGCGAAATTTTCGGATCTAAGCCTAGGCCAGGGTCTAGCTGACTCTTACTGAGAAATTAGAGAGTAAGAAAGGGTTCCGTACCTCAAAAGGAAAAAAGGATCCCATAGGATCACACTTGTCTGTCTGTCTATCAAGACCCTTTTTCTCAGAAATGCGTTAAGGTATCAAATTGAAATTAATATAGAATACTTAAGTCTGCTGCCTCTTGAATCTGTGAAAAAATAAAAAAATTAGGTCAGCGCATTAAAACACATGTCTGTTTAAGACGTATTTTAGACCCATTCCTTAAAGAATGCAAAGGTACAACAACCTATAGGGTACTTCCCGTTGCCCTGGAATCCTGTAATTAGGCAAGAAGCAAGGTATTACAGCACAACTACCGTAATAAATCTGAAATCTAGGATTTTCCAATCATAACATGGTAAAAATAGCTTTATGTTTACAAAGTTAACTTTGCAGTTGCAAGTAGTACATTGGGTATAAAATGTAACCGCAAAGTAAAGTTGGTTCTTCAATCAGACTTACATTTTCAGTGGTGCATAATTTTAACTATGTTATTTATAATTCATATTCTGTACTGAATTCGTTGTGCGCGAGTCCGACTTGCAGCTGACCGTGGTTCCGTACCCAAACGGTAAAAAACGGGACCCTATTACTAAGACTTAGCTGTCTGTCCCACAGTCTGTCCGTCCCAGGCTGTATCTCATGAACCGTGATCTCGATTTGAACCGTACTATAAAGTCTGGGTTCGGAGATACTGATACTTTCCGTTGCGGCAGTGTGGACTCCGAGGTGTCTGTTTCTGCTATGATGTAGGGCGTCACAGTGACAGACGATGTGGATGGGCGTTTCCTCATCCTCCTGACAGAATCTGCAGATTTTGCTGTCGCTCAGGCTCTGCAGCTACACTACTCTACAGCTGAGGCGCTTGTTTAGCATACAGTGCCCAATTAGGTTCCATGTCAAGATCCTTAGATGTTCCTGCTTAGCGAAAGCGCTTCATTTGCGTACGAATTGTTGTTGCCATTAGGGAATTAGATCTGGGTGACGCAGTGCTCAGCCGACTCATGGTTGTTTGAGGGAGTCACAAATTGCGATACGATCGACTTTAAATATACGTAACAAGTAAAGGTTATAAAGAAGCACCCTCAGCAATTTCTAAGGCCTCATAAAGAGGCGCTAAATCGACCTTGTAAAAACTATGGCAACGACCCTGTCCGGGGACCTTTTACGTCGCGTGCGTCATGAAATCCTTAACAAGGTTATAAATCTCCAGTCCGCAGCTGTTAACATGCTGGCTTGTAATGCGAGACTAAAATAATAACGCACCTATTTTGGGTGCTTTGTGAGGATGAAAAATGAGATGTTGCTACAAGAATTGTTACTAGCTTACATTTTATAATTGGCTTTTACGTTTTATTTTGAAAGATTTTTTTACCACTGACACATTCTTTCCAATCTTCGTTATCAGCCGAGAGAATAATAAGTAATAAATAATATAATATCAAACACTTTTATCAAATTATTCGACTTTTTGTTAGTATTAATTTTTTTGGGTTTAAGTTAGCAGTTTGCCTCAGATTTAGAATATATAAAACATAATAAATTACTATAATAAACTACTATTGTTGAGGGGTTTAATCGTTTCAGTATAATGTATAAAATATTATAGTTTATCTTAATCTAACCAGATGGAAAGTGACGATAGGGTCGTTGTCGGATGGTAAGCGTGCGAACCCAGAGAAGCCTCGAGCTAATGAAAGAAGAAGAGACGCAGAACAAACCTAGTGACTGGTTGGGTGGATATTTTAAGGACAATTTTTTTGGAAGTATGTATGTAGCTTATGAGTATTGTGTAGCCTATATACACCCTACAATAAATTTTCTTTGAAAAGGCTTTTCTAAAAGTATTTTTTGGTCACAAAAATTAACTAATTAACACTGCACAAAACAGTTTGAAATAAAGTCCAAAAGCCTCGGAGTGTTACTTTCAATTCTCTCTCCTTTTTACAATTTCAACAGCAAATCACTCGTCTTCAAAAGCATGCACCCTCTAAAAACACAACGCAACTGTTGTCTTTTTTATTATAATTCTATAATCCTTTGTTCGTTGGCTCGGAAAATAAAGCATGTTTATAAAAACATCATAAATTTTTCCGCTCTTAAAGGGTTCGCCACCGCACCGAGGCGCACGTATGTATAAACACATTTGTACGAGTGTATATCGGGTATGTGCTAAAATGAGTAACGTTTCGCGACGTGTCTACGCCCGGGGGCATCGTAAATACAACGGGCAAAAATGAAACCAGTTTTCACTTTGCGGTTTTTCATAGCACCGTCCAAATGACGGAAAAATGGCGACGACGGCGGCCACTTTCTTACCTGTTCCAAATGAAATAAAACGAATCTTTGTTACAGAAAATAGATTTATCGGTTCGTATAAATTAGTTAATTGTTTTATGTAATCTATTTGACAATTGACTGATTAATCTGCGGTCTAATACATATACTTCGTTAGGATATACAATTCTTTTCATTTACTATCAGATCACTTGCTAGCTAAGCATTGCTTAATTTTAAATTTGAGAAGACGTGAGGACAACTATTCAATAAACGGACAAGGTTGATTCAATATTGTTTAGTTCTTGTGTTTGCGGGTATTTTTATAAATATTATTTCGGTCTATCTATTTACCAAAAATTTAAAAAGACACACTAATGCAAAAAAGTCGAGAAAATAATAATGCAAATGTACGAATACATACATTTCAGTCTTACATGATTTAAATATGACAAATAAAAATTAACTAATTTATCAATTATTATTAAACCATAACATTTAATTTGTACATGAATGCAATGTGACAGTTAATGGTTTTCCGCGTAGCTCTTAATACTTATCCTGTAAAGTATAAATTCGCCTAACGGCGGTGACTTTTAGTATACACGTCCCGACCACTCGCATTTCCTCATATCCTGGAAAAATAGCAAGGTAAAAAGGGGTTTTCGCTTCGCCTTTCATTTACTCATACAATGAGGGAGAATTTACCAATGAAATAAGAAAAATAAAACCTATAAAAGGCAGAACAATCACGTTATTGGTGGGAAATGAAATAAAAACCTTATTGAAGTAACGTCAACGAAAACATGTTAGAAGGCAATTTTGTACCAAAAGTTAAATCAGAGAACATAAAACGTTATGGCAGGTATGTTTTCAATCCGGCATCAATTCTAACAGTACCTCTGTGGGCACCACGTGTTTACGTAACTTACAAATAGTTTTATTTCTCCGTATTCCGTACGACCAGCTTCCATAGATCCCTGATAGACTTTCCCGTAAGATTTTTTTGTCAAAAGTAACGTCTACATATTTTTGTTTATTTCTGGTCTTAGAATTTCAAAAAAGTATTTAATAAAGAAAAATATGTAGCATAGGTATTTACAGAGATGGCTATACTTTTTACTTATTCAAACATTTTTGTGGTTTAGATACTATTTCGCGCCAGATTTCGATAAGATGGCATAGAAACTACAAAATAAAATAAATTTACGATAACAGGACTAAAGAAAATTTTAACTGATATCTTCTAGTCAAGTGATTCTAAAGTTGCCTTGTAACAGAAACTACTGTTAGCACTGTCGTAAGCCTGTACCAAGGACTCGACCGTAAACCAAAGCTAGTGAAGATTTTGCCTAAGTGAGCGGCCGCCACCTTTTTGTTTTTTTCAAGTCGGCAGCAGATAATTCTGCGTATGTATATCTGTAGGGGACTATTTTACGAACCAAAAAATTGATGAAACACAGTGGCCTAAAGTGACACGTTTCCCCGATATTCCGAATATAAATATGGACAAAATAAGTACTACAGACATTATTAAAAACAAGCTTCACGTGTTTTTTTCACATCGATTTGTCTTTACACACTGCCCAATTCAATTTACTCGTACAAACTACGAACAAAAATCTTCGATCCCCTTTCCAAATAAAATTCACAAATGAGCTTCGCCCGCTAAATGAGCCATTTATATACTGCTAATTGTAGTGTGGTCAATCACTGACTACACGGACCATTATCGTCTGATACTCATACAATAGAGCTTGAACAAGAACCATGTGCGATCGCAATCGCGGCATGATCGTGGCCAAGCGTGCACTAGCTACGAGTATATAGTAGTTTTAAATTTATTGTTCTGATTCAGTTTTGAATTAAATTTAAAAATACACTTTTCAATTTCATACAAAAATAGTTAATGTATTTAACAATTGAAACCTACCCCTATCCAGATGGTTGAAGTTCATGCAGCATTGGTCGGGATAAACAGTCGCACAGCATCCCCACATCACTACAACTTCTCACGTTACCAACAATTTATTGCTGTTGACGTCCCAACCGAAACTAAAAGCCTTATTGTGGAACGTCTCGGAAATATAATAGCTTTTACTTTCGTCTATCTATCTTATGTTCACCATTAGTAATCTCGTTTCATTATTGTTCTACTTTTATTATTCGTCTCATATATTTCCTCTCTCTCTCTCGTCTTGATTAAGATCTCACCATGATTTCTCATAGAACTTGCTTGTGTGGTTATTATATGAATCAAATCACTATTTTACTTTCTCACTCACTTTTCACTATTTTATTTTCAAATATGATAATCCTCTCATTGAAATCTGATTTGTTGTGAAAATTTGGCATAAAACTAACCGATACAATTGCCCCCGTGTTGGGTGTTTTTAACAGCTAATGGTAAAGAAATATACCAATATGTTAGTATTTCTTATAATATGTGTATGAATAGCATTTGTTATATTAGTAGAGAGCTATATAATAAGGAAATGGTCTTAATATTTTATCGTTATGGAAGTGTGGTATGTTGGAAGCATTTTTATCTCCATCATTAGTTTGATTAACGATCCTCCGATGAAATGAAGCGTCCACCATTGTTGTCGGGACCAATATTTTCGTAAGTCATAATTGGTTATGTTTCATTATTCCTATTTGATGTACGATTAATTAAAAGGAACCACTGTGTAATGTACAGGTGGTAAAGCCAACTTGTTTTAGCTATTAATAGTGTAATTGTAATATGTACACGTATGAGTTAAATATATATACAAAATTAAATGACATCACTTATTAGATTTCGAATTTGATAGTTACTCTGTCCCTCTGTTCTTTTTTATCTATGTCTGTTTGTTTCACTTTCATTACTAAACGGCTGATCCATACCTTATAGATGAGATGGTGAAGGAGAAAGGCTACTTTCTATCCCCATGAAGGGTTCGATTTAAATACTTTTCTAAAGTCAAAGCAAACGAAGTCACAAGAAGTAGCATTAAAACTTTTCAAAAAGAATTTCTGTTTACTTAATAAACTAAACTTTAAAAAAATATGTTCTGTTTGATTAGTAAATTTGTTAACACATCATCATCATCATCAGCCGGGAAACGTCCACTGCTGGACATAGGCCTCCCTCATGGTACGCCACATCGACCGGTCCCGAGCCACCTGCATCCAGCGACTCCCCGCGACTCTAACCAGGTCGTCGGTCCATCTAGTGGGGGGACGGCCTGGTAGACGTTTCCCGGTACGTGGTCGCCACTCGAGAACCTTTACTTCCCACCGGTTATCGGTTATTCGAGCGATGTTAACACATATCAGCCTTTAAAATAAAATAAAAATACGCAGGAACTTCAAGTTTAATAATACGAGAACATCAAAATGAAGTGACTGAACTATTTCAGGGAGATTTCGTTGAAAAAGGCTCCGGTAGACGTCCGGGCTTAAAGCAGTAGCCAATAAAGTGTGCTGGAATTTCCGTAAATACAGGAAGAGGAGGGTTATCTCGGGAGCTCCCATCAGTAGCCGGGATAAGAATCAAACATGGTGCCTCGTAAAGTTTCAGCTCAAGCGGAAAGAGGACATGTCCAAGCTAAATAAGCTACGGGATATCGTGTGACTTTGGACAACTCCAGGCTGAGAGAGGTCAAGAACATGTCTTGTTATGAAAAGAAATTAGATTAAATATAGGAAGTAATTACAAAATTATCCGAAACAGTAACAAAATATGTTTATATACCAGATATATATATATATATAATACCAGATTATTCTGTCTGTGGTATCAGCAATTATAATAAGTATACTAACAAATTCCTCGTGAATGGTTTATGTGTATGTCACTATGGGGTGTGTAGATGTACAGTATGTTAGGGTTTATACGCAAGTTAGAATTAGTTTTTCAGTAAAAAAGTTGAAATATCTGCGTGACCGAGCTAAGCTCGTATTGAACAGAATATGGGTTATTTGTTGTTGATTTGTATTTACGTAACATATTTACTACATTACATCGTTAGGTAGTAGAAAGTGTTGTTGTTTGTTGGATACTTCAGAATGTGTCAAACTAACTAGATTAAAATCTAAAATCATATTCATCGATCTCATTTTCAAACTACTTTAAAATATTCAATACCATTTTGATAGTGTTCTAGCCATAACGGACTATACATGAAAAATTCACGACATAACAATAAACCATTAAAATACAAGTCAACAGATCCAACGACGTATTCAAAAAACCTACAAGACATCATAATGCAAAAAGGAACAGCAGCTTTCAATTTTTTTCAATCCACAAGACGTTTCCCCGCAAAAGGAAGCCGCAGTTAGTGTCCGAGGTACACACTGCTGAGTTTTTTATTACCCTTGCTTGCTCAGCTACTATGAACTAGGCGAAGGCTTTATATTTTATAGTGAGGTACAGAGCTTCTTCTTTACAAGTTGAATATTTTGAAAGAATTGCCAGCGTTGCAAACAAACTTCATCAGCCTGCTTGTTGAAACACACACAGCACACTGTTTATAAATTCTTGGTTCTACAAAAGGGCTATGTTCATTTGCTAGAAAAACTAAAGTAAATCTTTGATTAGTGATAACAGCAAATGAAGCGATTCTGAGACAGTCATAAAATGCAGGCCCGTTTTCTACATTCTAAAGATGCAATAAAATTATTAATTTCTGACAAAAGGATGAAAAAAGTTCCATCCAACTCCTCCAGTTTCTGGTATTCACTACATCACCCTGTAAATACTAGTGGCCAAATGGACTGCGTCAAACCTGGACTCAGTCAGGAATATAACTGAGCCTATTGTATTGGGAGGAAAGGATTGTTCTATTTAATTCCAAAAGTTGTGTAATAATAGATTACTTTTAAACTTTTTCAAAACAAGAAGAGCAAAATAATGATAAAGTGACAATATAATACATAATTACACAGTCCCGTTTAAACATATAGATTTACCATACTATTGAATACAGAACAGGACAATATATTCGAATGGGCAAGTGGAAGAGGTAACAAGATTATGCGCTGCTTCGCATAACCTCGCTTGGCCCGGGCGGTAATGTAGTCATGCCTTGAGATAATAACCCGAGAGAGATAGAGAAAGTGGCGAAAGACCAATCCCCTTTGTGCTATCACGTTTTAATCGGATAATGTACTTAAATTGAAAAATAACTCATAGGTACACGGCTGGATTCGAGCCCGGAACCCTCAGATTGAAAGTCCGCGCCTTATCCACGGCGCCACAGACGCTTCACCTACCTATGAGTTGTTTTTCAATTCAAGTACATTATAAACATTGTGAGGAAACCTGCACACTTCTGAGAAGAAATTCAAAGGTGTTTGTGATTGTGGTCCATACACTCTCTGTAGGAGAGCCCTTGCAGTGGGGTCTTATATAGGCTGTTGATGATGATTGATCACCTTTTCAACATTGAGAAATGTGTAAAGAAATATTGTAAAAACATAATTAAACACATACCTTTCATCTTAAAGATTAAATAACGAATGAGACATTTGAATTATAACTCTTAGTAAATTTACGGTACTCAATTAAACTAATGAACACTGGATAGTGCACAAGTAGGGGAACAAAGATTAAATTCGTGCACAGGGAATACTAGAAGCGAAGTAATCGCCAGCTCGTGTTGTCAGGGAAGGAAAAACGGTGCCCGCGAGTACGGTAGCTTTCCTCGTTCCCACATTAAAACCATTGTTTCGTTACTCTAAAATGCATACTGTGTTCGGGATTAATATTTTTTATATCCCAGCATTATGGCTTTTAAGAAAACAAAGATATTTATAAAAGAATCTGTACCAGAGAAGCCGCCCAAAGATCCATAGTAATATAAATACTAGAGTGAGTTTATTTGTTTGTTTATCCCTCCTTTACGTCGTAACGGAGGGCCAGAAAGATTTTTTGGAGTTTACTTGGAGTTTAGTAGTTTCATGTATAAGCCCGGGGTGTGAAAATATATGGGAGTAAAATCAAATTCACGATGTCACACGTATGGAGTCACACGATGTTAGCCAAGATGCGTCGTATTATATATAGACAGAGTAGAGAGTGAGTGAGAGAGAGTGTGTTAGAAAAAGTTAAAACACAACTAGATGTATACTGGCTGGCTGGTGGCTGGTTCTTAGCAAGGAGACTGCGAGTCTCTGTGCGCGCTGCCGACGTCAAAACTTCCCGCGCTACCCCCTCATTTCCCGGCAGATGCGTCAGCGGTTAGTTAAATCCTACTAATATTATAAGTGTGAAAGTTTGGATGTTTGGATGTTTAGATGTTTAGATGTTTAGATGTTTGGATGTTTGTGACGCTTTCACGGTAAAACTACTGAATGGATTTGAATGAAACTTTGCAATAATATAGCTTATACATCAGAATAACATAAAGGCTATAATTTATAAAGACATATTGTGTAAATTGTACAAAATCACACTTATAATATTAATGGGATTACATGGGCAATTTTGGCATAACAAAAACGCGTTGCCTAGCAACCGACCATAGAATATGTAAATTCGTATATACAAACTTTCGCTTTGATAATATATGCGTGAAGACTATTTGAATGTACTACGTCAGATATTGAAATTTCTTTTGTTTCTTTAAACTATTAGCCTACGTAAAAGAATAAACACTATTTTGTACCTTATGCTGGAAATGGAGATAGATGCATTCTATGCCTATCGAACAAGTAGAATAAATCCTGAAGTACACGCGGACAAAGTCGCAGGCGGAAGCTAGTGTATAATATAACCAAGTGAATAAAACTCGCAAATAACAGTAAAATATGGAATTAACCTATTCGAGTGAAAGTGTCCCGAATTTGAAAAGCACGTGGATGCGGTAAAAACCTTATCATGCATGCTCGCAGAAATATAAGAAATGAATTCATTTACCGTTATTCACTCGTACCGTTAATCGATCGTAAGTAGTAAACTCCAGTCAAGCGTCAGAGCTGAGACACACACACTTTTTTATAGGTATAGTTGATGCGCTGAAAAAAAGACATCAATCAAACTAGTAGTTCCCGAATAATGATTTGTGAACTCCTCGCCGCAAATCGCGAGCGAAAGCTAGTTTTGTATTAGTACGAGTGTCACAAGTTCAACTAATGTACACAAACTACCAAGAAATTAACACAAGAAGCATGCACGTTTTGTAGTTTTTATAGTTTATCGTACTGGAATTTTTTAAATAAAATTTTGAGAATAAAATTTTATTTCCATCTCGTGTGCTCGCTATGCTTGCAGAAATATTGCTCACGGTTAGCCGTTTCTTAACTGTCCTCTTTATTATTTGCTCTACTCTATGGTACCTATCTTTAGAATGCACTCTGTATAATCCTAAAGTGGGCCCCAAATTCATTTCTTATCTCATTGAGACAACTTTGATCTCAATTAAACTATGAAATACAAGCTACGAAGGTGATGTCTACATATTTTTTGCACACTACACAGTGGTCATTATAACAATTCAAATCCCCTTTATTACCTATGATTTAAGAGAAACTCGAGGAATTCCTCATAAACGCTAACAAGTGAGCGAATGTGAGGCATAAATATCTTTCTCGATCAATATTGCAGGAATGCTTCGGTTTCAGATAAAGTTGTTTTGATTTCTGATAAAATATAGCCACTGAGTCTTAACTAGAACACTATTTATTGAGCCATTATTTTAGCACTTTTTAACTTTTTGTTCTTTCATTCTCGCATTTTGGATTCCGTAGCTAAAGATCCGAACCATCATAGTTGCGTTCAGTGCATCTGTTTTTATAGTTATCACGTATTACCGTCATTAGATCGTATTGCCGATCCACTTTTGGACATGAGACTCTCTCATAGATGAGAGAGCTTACGTTTTTACCAAAAAATACACAGCATCGGTTGAACACAATCTATCTTTCACTCCTATATTCTGAAACAAGAATAGGTTAGCTCCATGAATGCATGCCAGTTATATTTATGGAGGGACCTCACGTTCCGGCGACTAAATGCCGTGATATATCTCTTGAAACTGCGCTAGATGAGGCTAAACGATTTTCAAAGAGAGATCGTTAGAATGCCTGAAAAAGCAGTTGAATGTAAACAAAGGTAGTTTAGCTAAACAAGACTTGGATTCCGGATGATTTTGCAGATGGGGCATTCACATAAGTTGCACTGACACGGTTGTTTTGTAGTGGGTAGTTTCGTAAAACAGTGGGAATATACGTTAGGCGTAAAAAACTAAACGTAAATAAAGAAGCATAGTAGCGTCTGAAATACTATAAAGCACATGCAAACGGATGTTATTCCAAAATAAAGTGCGGATGCAGGGAATTGCAGCTTAACGTTGTTTTCGTAGACCGCTTCAACGTCATGCAATTTGACGGGGCACTGCAGAAGCTGGACTTCTATATAAGCTACTATTATACAAAAAATATACCTGTATCTAAATTGATTGACTGATACCCCACAAGGTAAAATATCACCTTAGAATAATCTATACTAGCAATGCTAGGAACAAGAAATATTTTTCTACTTTCAATGCCATTGTGGAAACAGAAAAAAGAAGCACTAAAAATATTTACTCGGCAACGAAAAGAATAGCCACGTCAAACACAAAGAGCTTTACAAAAACGGAGACAGTCTCGGACCGAAACGAAAAACACAATATCATATTCGATATCACGAATAAATAGGACGGAATATGTTCGTTCATTTTATCTGAAGCCTTTCAATCAGCGACCTTTTGCATAATTCTGGGAAAGTAATCCATCTCCTCTGTCAATACGCATAAGTCTTCATATCGGGCAGAATAAAATGGCGGTTTCATAAAGATCTATGTTTGTCTTTTCCTCAGACCAATTTCTAATACGGCCACAGTATGTGGAGGCACGAACTAACGTTTGTTCGAATCGGTTCAACAGAATCGAGCCTGTTTATTAACTTGGAAATCTATTAAAAAGCATCTAGCTTGATTAATTAATTCGTAGAGATATCGATACAATTGTGAATTAGGTCAACAGGGTCTGCAATCAGGAGAAATCAGCATGGACAATTAACAGTATTAATTTTTAAGACTGCATATCTCACTGCTCTTTCCATTACTTCAAGCTCTCTTTTTGGCCTGTCGTTCTGGAGTAAATCTTGTTTGTCCCGGCACCCATTTTATGACCCCCGCCGATTTTTATTATAAGTTGGTTTCCAAAAGATTAATCGTTTTATCTGATGAGTGAAATACAAGTATTAAATTATTCTCATACAAGTTGTGAAACAAATAAGGCTTGTGCCTTATAGTGCCACAGTGCAATATATTGTAATTTCAACTTCATAGCTTTCCAAAAATGTTATCACTATGCGCATTATGAAAATCAAATGTGAACATTACAAAATCTAATTAATGCACCCTTTGTCATAACAATATCAAATACAGGACAGTCGCCTTAAGCCCTAAATACGTCTCTGCTCAATAGTCAAGGGATCACTACGACGAAATGTAAATCGAGTCCAACCCTTTTGTTAACTATAATGACTCAGGAAACGGCTTCGTCCCGGACGGAATGCCTATCCACTAGTATTGGAAGATCTACACCGTCCATAGGCCCAACGGGTGGCTCTAAACAATTCCTTGGGGTTTATAACAGTGCATAATATATTTGTCAGAAGACAGCTTATACAAATAAATTTATTAACATTATAATACAAAACCATATAGATAGACGCGGACTCCACTTTAGGCCGAGCGTGTATCGTGGAGACGAGGTGCAAGCCACTAAGGACAAACATCCTTACAGTACTCGCAAAATAAGTTTGCCCCTCTGAAGTTAGCCACAAAAGACCGCGAAGTAATAATTATTAACGTATAAATGGGAGTCAAGGCAAGTTAGCTGGTGGAAAGAAATTCTCTAGTGCTTTATGTTATCTAGGGATATTTACTCGTATTATCGAAAATAATACACACACATTCCGTCTGTACATGTTTGAAATTGCGGAGCCCTAACTTCAGAGGGGCAAACATAGCGTGCGAGTACTATACAACCTCAATCTTGACGACGATATCTATCGAAATATTGAATGACGAAATTTTAGATCACAAAGTAACTTAGAAAGAGAGACCATTATGACCAAACATTTAAATCTGCAGCCAAACAGCAGTGTTAGTAGGACTGTTATTTTCTGGCAAAGAAAGACAACATTCCAGCGTCTCATTAGCTTGACGCTTCTGGTTAAGCTCGCTTTTATCGTGCGGTATTACAATCAAATGATATGAACGCTAAGAGTGAACGCTAATAGTACATTAAAGGCACAAAGCTCGACGTATAGAAAAAGATACCTAAAGATCACGCATCGACTTATAGATAGGGTGGGCCCTAAACGATTACTCCATTAAACGATACTGCAAGAACTTCCGGGAAATCACGATCAAATTCAGGGAAAGCACTAGCCGTTACCAACTTCCGATTAAACGAGTGTTGTACCGAAAACGTTTTGTTTCCGGCGGGTGCGAGGCACGAATTGGACCATTTCGCGCCTATATCTAGGCAGTTAGCCTGGATTGTAACAACCCTAATATAGATGATACATGAAATCCTATTGTGCGAAGGAACCGTCTAAAGCGGTTATAATGGCTTGTGGAAGTGAAATATTTTTCTGTTGTTGAATGCGACACTTTTTACTAAAACTAAGGTATTAGGTGTGTATTAGTACGGGGATAAGGATTACATCGTGTGGACATCTGCATGCTGTGAAGGAATTCTAGGGTATATATAATCACGGTAAGAAGCAGAACATCGTAGTCTATTTCTGGGTTCCATACCTCAACACGAAAATAAGGAACTCTTACCCTTCTCTCTCTCTTCTCTTCTTCTTACTCGTAAAATTATCACTGTGTTGTCCGTCTGACTGTCTGTTAAATCCCTTTTATCGAACGACTTCTAGTTGAAGCTCTTTTTGAAAGCTTTAAATTATCAAGTTGGAATTATTGTTAAATATGTAAGTCAAAGTCAAAAGAGTCAGTGGCGCATTGGATAAGGGTTAGAATCCAGCCGTGTAACTATGAGTTGTTTTTCAATTCAAGTACATTATCCGAATGCTTAACGGTGAAGGAAAACATCGTGACGAATGAATGAAACCTTGGACGTCTTGAACAGGCATGTGAAGTCCACCGTTCCGCACTGGGCCCGCGTGGTGGACTACGGCCCGGAATACACTCTCTGCAGTGGGGACGTATATAGGCTGTTGATGTAAGTCAAAACTAAAACTAGTAGGTCAACGAAATATAAATATACACCTGCTTATGCCGCATTTTAGAAAATTTCCTATGCGATGCAGGGGAATTAAATTCTTTTTTTAATTTGAGCCAGAATCCTGAAATTTGGCAAGAAGTATGTTATTACAGCATACTTAAAATAATAAATCTATAAACTAGAATTTTTTAATTACACAACTACGTTTTGTTACGGCTTTGTGTTGACTGAGAAGTTAGAATTTTTCTACAGATCCAAGGGATTGTAGAATTGAATATTTGATATTAATTTCACCTCGACTCCATGCATTCCAGAAAAAAAGCGTCTTAACAGGCAGACGGACGACAAAGTGTTCCATTTTACTTTATAAGGTACGGAACTCTTAATATTTTACGAAATATTTTATGTTGTTTTTTAAGGAAAAGCAAATGAAAACAGTATCTTATTTATTTTTGAACGCATTAATAATTATACTAAGGTTGAGGAATAAGTTTTGAGTCAGTCGACTTTTTACATTCTGAAAATTTGGGGTACATCAGCACAGTGTAAATAGTTCGTAAAAGTTAAATACTCAAATGAAATTTTAAGAAATCCTTTATTATAAAAGATACCAAATCGTTAAAAATTTAAATCACCAATCCCAGCCATTAGCAGATTGAAAACCATTCGTTCAAATGAATATTTAGAAATCCTACGAGTTGGAATTCACATCCGCCTGCTGTGTTTATGGTGCAATCTTTTACCAAAGTTTATTGCAGTTTTAGAGCGGCGTTATGTTTTGAAGAACAACGGAGCTTCAAAGTTTAAATAACGGTCGATTACAAAAATTTTTGCTGTAACATATTGTTTCACATACAATTTCATCGCATTACATACAATGCGTTAACTCGATTTTACAGTAGGATCAGTCCATGGCATAGTCTCTGAAATAATTCCAAAGTGTGAGTCGGAATAGCACTTGGAGAGTTCCGTACCATCGTAGAATATTTTTAAAAAGATCAAGAATAAATTATTAACATTTTTCCATGTTATTATTTGTTAACAGTGGACATAGAAGTAAGTGAAAATTTGAATTGTCTACCTATCACGGTTAAGATACAGCCCTGTGACATATATTTTTTTATATAATACCGCCTTACTAGATCTGACCTAATTGGCAATCGATCACGTGTCTACCTGCCAAGCACTAAAGAAAAATTCATTGAATATTTTACTTGGCGAGGGATGATGACTAAAAAAATATTATGGTCTCATTCGAGAGACCGTGTGAAAAGACTAATAAACTAGTAATAGATTTTTCGATATGAGTTACAGTTTTCCTAATATAACCCGTATATAAGTTATTCTAGTCAGGTGGTGTAAAAACGCTTCATACAAATCGGTACATAATTTATGAAACTTTTAACAATATTTGAGTTATGTCTTACGCAACTTACCACGCCCTTAATAAAAAATCATCACCTTAAAAAGCAAAATCTAATATAAAAAATTTAATTCGAGCAAGTTTTTTTTCTTCGAATTTTTGCCGGCTTACGAGTAATATGCTGTAAAAGTCAAGTAAAAAAGTAAATGTTATTAGATATTTAAATTTTATATGAGTTTAATAATGCCTTTTATGGTTTATAATATAATATCACCCCGATATAGTTTGGTGTCATCTAGCCTATTGTGTGGAAAAGGTCTTATTTTAAAATGTAACTTATGGGGCTGATTATGAGGATGTTCTTTGGAGGAATACTTTTTTCTCCTCACAAAAGTTGGACAAATTTGGAATAACATATTAATAAATTAAATTATTTGAGTCGTTTTTATTAATACTAGTACAAAAATTAGTAAAAGTTACAGACACTTGTTTGTACGACCTTGTCTATCAATATTAACTTAGTTGGAATCTTATTAAAATTTCAAAGCATCAAAATCAAACTGAAAAACAGAAGAACAATGAAATCAGACGAAATGTTTCACAATATGGCTGTAATTAGAAAGTTTATACAAATAACAAGTTTCAATTCAAACAATAAGTTGTGTATTTCGTTGGTGAAATATTCCTACAACCTCTAATAATGATTTCTAAAACCAAGACGGACTTTTGTAGCTATTGCTTGTTTCCGGTTTATCGATACAATACGGATCAATGTTTAGATTCTGTGTAGAGGTAGTTATTATAAATTGAATCGCCTCAAGTGGTTACTTTTAACTGCGTACAATCGAAATAAATATATATATATTTGAAATTATTGTATGATTACGGAGGAATGTAGAAAAGAGCGGATGAGAGTGCTACTGCCGTTCTATGCCCTCAAATATTAACCTTCTCGGCACTTATTCTATCAGAAGTCACGGGTTCGATTCGATCACTCACGTACCTTATGACACGTAGAAGGCCAATGTCTACTGTTTATCCAAAAGTTTAAGTAGATGAAGTCACGAGTAAACGCTAGTATATCAATAAAAATAGCTTTCCGTATATTCGACACACTTGACATTTTCAGATGCGTGAACCGAAGCACAAGCACACCCTTAAGAGAGATTTTTAAGAGTACCCAAAACATTCGCCGTGTACACTGGGTGCGTCCTTAAAACAGGGATAAGACGGGGCTATCGACTTCACCCATAGAAAAAAAGAGATGCCAATAGGCGTACATATAGACATCATAAAACAGAGTATATTCCTGTAGCTTTTAGGCTTGTACAAATGAATCAACTAATGAGTTTAGAATGAAATATTTTTAAAATATCACCAGAGTAATTTTTCACAATTTAACGAATTTAAATCGTGTTTTCAGTACCATACTAAACTAAAGGCTATTTATAAATTGGAAGGACAAATATTGGATATCACTCACTCACTCACTCACGTGTGCGTCAATTGTAAGGACTAAAAACAAAGATCTTTATATTTTTGCTTACAGTAAATTTAAGTATAAAATAGTACCTTGCAAACTGTAATTTTTTGTATTTATGATTGTTATTTAAACATAACTTGTTCATATTAGCATACCGTTGTTGCCTGTATTCAGAATAGCATTTAGCTACGATGTTAATACTTTAACCTTAATAAATAAAATTATTTATAAATACCTATATCCCTAACTATATCTATCATCATTACCAGCTGCGTAAGTCTACTCTGGAACATGATTCTCTCTGATAAATAACAACGACGAGGAACCGGGTTTCACGAGAAGATTTGTCATAATCACAACAAACCATAATTGGGTGTCATACCTTGTACGCACCCTGTAATTACCATTCACAGTAAAACATGGTGTTGTCTTATTCGAAAATCAAGACCACAAAGCAAGCTAAAGTCAATGAAGCACCTTAACAAGAATAGTCTCATAGTGCTCCTGTACAAAATTTCTTTTAACATAATCCTTTAAATAAAACATCTAGCTTTGATAATTTAGTAATTATAAAATAGGGTATTGGATTATATAAGTCTGGTAATGAATTTAACTCACATACAACGTTAATGTAAGCTATACAGCAAGCGTTATGGTAGGCAACGGTCCCTAGACGACGTTTTGAACAATAATCAAAAAGTGTCTAAAAATGAAAATTGTGATTAACTATGAAGTTGTATGTTAATTGTACTCATTTTTCAATGTCCTATTTTTAAATATTTACTGCAAAAAGTCAGCTATCTTACTTCAAAGATTGTGGTTAAATAAATTTAGTATAAAAATATTGTTGCCGAAATCGCCTTAAGCTATTTTTACCGCTTACACAAAAACCAAATTATTTTTATGTGCACCGGTAAGCAAATATGCCCATTAGTTAATTTTACGAGCAAAAATAAACATTATCGAACAAACAGATCTAAATTTTCATACCTAAAACATTTAATTTCAGTGGGCTCTGCGTAAATTGCCGCATCCGTAAACGCCCGCCACCCACTCCGGCTGCTCCTTATATCTAGATCAGGCCTGACACCATAAGTAATTTAGAGGGTCGCATTTGAATACGCAAATAAAAAGTAAATAAATATTAAATAGAAATAAGAATGCTGCTAAATTGTGTGTATAGTCGTATCTGCAGTAAAATAATTAACGCGTTCAAAAAGAACTATAAACCGTCTTCAACTGCCATAAAACTTGAGGTAGAATTAATTATCATATTTGGTTTTTGTTGATTTTCTCAAAAAAACGCTTAATAAATTTAGTAAAAGTTGATATGGGATCAACTCTGAAGTGCACCCAATTTCGATTGTTGTTAAGGGATCAACTCTGAAGTGTGCTCTACCGAACAAAGAGTAATCAAAACCGATTCACAATTGGCAGAGTTATTGCGTAACATACATACAAAAAAATCATGCAGTCGAATTGAGAACCTCCTGCTTTATTGAAGTCGGTTGAAAACCAGCGCCTGGACACATCACCACGGCGCCGTATGATCATAATGAGACATCACCGATATCAAATAGAGACGGTATACAAAATGCTATTGGGGCGGCTAGCCGCTGTGCACGTGGCCAAGACGAAGCCTGCGTGGCATAAGACGCATGATAGCAGTGAGAATGAGATATTGTCATAACCATAACGACAAATCGTATTGATATTTGACGTTTAAAAATGAAACATCACTCTTTTACCACTCTCATGCTACGCAAGCTGGAATACGCCTTGATGGAAATCCTTTTCAGTTCCATTTTCCAATATTCATGTCATACATACATGTATAATGTAGCTGCATGCCATTTGATAACACAGATTTGCACGTAAATATGTAATGTTCGACTTTACAATTTCTACACACGTAAAAGAGATTTAAATTATTTATAGTAGGTTTGTGTAATAAATAAGTATAAATACAATTGTGTGAATATTCACGACAGCAATATTAAATTTTGGTCGATGTTTATCAAAGAATAAGTGACCGCCACGTAAGTACGAGTATAGAAAGCAACCTGATTCTTTATATGTGAAACGAGCTTTTTGCCCGCGACTTCGTCCACGTGGACGAAGGGACTAATTGGTCGATCGAAATAAAAAGTAGCCTGTATCATTTTCCGGCCCTTCTACTCTCTACTCTATGCCTTTACAAAACTCAAGTCATTTGTTTGTCTGACTCTCCGTTACGATGGAAAGGAAGGACAAAACTAACAACTCTTTCATATTTATAATTTAAAAAAAGTAAAGCTTCCAGGGGATCGGTAACAGCGGCCACACGTGCAGCATTGACATCTTATTGCGGTCACTAAGCGGTAATTATGATAGTACCCTAACGATAATATCGATTGCCATGGCAATATATGATCGAGGAGGTCTAGCAATTGACTTGGACGAATGACAAATAGGCCAGTCGTTATCAAAATCGAAACATCGAAAACGTGAATGTAGCTACGATGATGTTAGTTCCCCTGAGAGTAGTTTATATCAAAACTTGCAACTTTGAAAAACTTGTGCCATTGTGCTCGAAAAACTGCGAAATTCTGGCTCTTGTTTTTAGTACCTTAAGGAAGCGTTTTCCAGGTATAATTACTTTTATCAGGCAACTAAACAACAAAACTCGCAGCTAAATGAGCGTTTGCGATGTTTGTCTTTTTTGTGTCGATAATGACCGGACTTAAAGTAAAATAAAAGAAGTAGAAGTAACGATGTATCATATTTTCTAAGACCACAAAAGCTTTTAAAAATAATATGTTGCATAATTCCTACTGCTGGACACACGTACAACCTTAAACCTTACGGGTGCGGGTCCCCATGGAAAGCCATAGCTGGTCTACAATTCTACATGGACATTACTTGATCCCCTCTGATCTGGATGGAGACGAGAGCTACCCCACATTTAAATTTATCTACAGTTTAAATAAACCGGTGCTATTAGTTGATTAAAAATCTCACTTTACTTAGCCGAGGTTGACTTCCGATAGGAATTTAATTTAAACCTGCCAAAGGACGCTTAAAGCTGATTCCTTTCCATGTAAGGAAAACGATTTACTTGCAGTAAACATAATTTGTGAAATGAACGTTTGAGGGCAGAGATCTTCAGCCCGCATTGGTGTTCCTGTGATTTATTAATGATCCTACAGCTTCAGATGGGCAGCTTGGTTTTCAGGAACAATGAAATACTGGCGATCATTGGTGAGAATATATGTAATCCCTTATTTACTTTCTATACACCTCTATTCTTATTTTCAGTATAACTTAACTAGAATTTAAAAAGAGAAAAATATGTTGACATTTTCGACATTGGCTTAATACTTTTTGAACATAAGATGATGCAAAGTATATTTTGGGTTTTCAGTACAGCACAACCATGCGTAAATATTTTCGAGTAAAGTTTTGAGATACAACTGTCTGTAAATTGCTGGCGCTGCTACATTAAAAACCGGTCAAGTGCGTGTCAGACCACGCGCAGTGTAGGGTTCCGTAGTTAAACTGGTTTTGTTTTGAGTGAAATTTGTAAGAAATTCTCATTTTTAACCACTCCAAGTATATTTAATAATTTGGTCGCCAATCACACCTGAAGCCACCTTAGTCGTGATAGTTTCCCTTTAAATTTCAGCATATGTACTACTATTGTGAATGTGTTCAGATTTTTACAAGCAATATGTAGTTTAGAAAATACGGGGAGATGACGCACTACTCTGACAAATATTATCACTTTAAAGCTTAATATTTTGCAAACGTATGCATCAATCAAAAAGTGATGTTCTCAGACCCTTTCAAAAGAATTTTCAAAAGACCTATTTAACAATACCCCACATAATGAGGTGGACGCGAAAAAAATATTTCATCCCTAAGTAACGTGTATCCCTTAAGGAAAATTATTTTTTAAGATTTTATTCCACCATTTTATCAGCGTGATTAATATGTATACTCTTACTATATTACAGATTTCTAGTAGTAAGCTCTGAGCAAAGTCGCGGACAGACAGACAGACGGACAGAGCGAAAATATAAGGGTTCTTAGTTTGACTACGGAACCAAAGTACGGAACCCCAAAAAAGAGCTTTTCACACGTCGACGTCCGTCAGAGAGAAAATCGATGTGTCATTCCATTTTTAAATGCATTCTGATTTTTAACAACGTATGGAATCTGTATTTTGTATTGATTACGAGTATAACAATTGTGTTTTTAAATTATAATTATTATTTACGCTTGAACGTTACGTTGAAATGATGAATTGAAAGCAAATGACTACTAATGCGCGCAGAAATGCACCCTTCGGATTTACATTCACGCGGTTTGAATGCATGTAACTGATAGTGGGATTCTGGCTTTAAATGTACGTATACAAGTTGTGTTGTAGTTATTTCATCAATGTTTATAGCCATTGAGTACAGCTTATGCCTAGTAGAGAGAAATGTAAACAAATTTAAATAGAGTTTTAAAAATAAACAGATCGCACGTTCCAGATATTAAAGAGATTAATGTGGCTCCCACTGAATTGTGAAGATTACTCATATTTTAACTAGGTTTCGCCCACGGATTACCTCAAGCTTCGAGCTTAGACTTTGATTGCATTTATGATGAGTTGAGTAGTCTTTTTAACCGACTTCAAAAAAGGAGGAGGTTATCAATTCGACGGGTATGTTTTTACCGTGTTTTTTTTCTTCAATGTTTGTTACCTCAAAACTTTTGACTGGGTGAACCGATTTGGATGATTCTTTTTTTATTTGAAAGGTGGTGCTCCCCGTGTGGTTCCATTTCGTTTAGTTTTTGGTTTAGTTCTAACAAAGGCATCTATGAGAAAACGATATAAATCTAAAATTTGCCTAAGTAAAAGTAGACTTTTAGGGCAATTGAAGTTGGTTTCCAGTTATTTTTGAACGCGTTTACTTCTATATCGTGTAGCTTTTAAAAAGAACCACTGCAAGTTTTCCCGTCCAGTAGAGATAATCGTAGAAAGTGTGAAAGGGGAATTGTAGGGGATCGTCAATGACCATGTGTTATGTCCACTAATAATGGAATGGCATGGAAACTTAGAAAGATTAGTTTGTTCGTCATGTAGTAGGACCTAACGCAATGTAGTACTAAATAATCTAACGTGATAAAATCCGGAATGAGGAAATCCGTAGACGAACAATGGTCACCAACATAGCTCGACGAGTCAGTGAGCTGAAGTGTAAATGGGCAGGCCACATTGCTCGAAGAACCGATCAGCGCTGAGAAGTAAAAGTTCTCGAGTGGCCAAGTCTACCGGGCCGTCCCTCTACTAGATGGACCGACGACGGTTAAAGTCGCGGGGCATTGCGGCATACCATGAAAGAGGCATATGTCCAGCAGTGGTAAATTTCAATCACTATTAAAAACTATTTTTGAATTTAGTTAAGGAACTTAATAAGAGTTTGTCATAGAATCTTCCACTTCAATCATTATATTGCTACGATTTGTATAAATTCTATGACATCATTTTATATAAATATGCGACTGATTAATCAATTACACGTACACGTAATGTAGAGAAAGTATATTTAGATATTCGTATATTAACGTACAATTTTGCGGCCTAGTTTTATGATAGAAAAAATATTGCGCTGTTAAATGTTTGAAAATGATTGCTGTTTAATTTTGGAAAACAAAATTTAGGCAAGGTCTCCAGTAGGTACTCAAAAGCTTTTAGGAGTGTTGATATGACAGGATGAGTCGTTTGAAATCATGTCAGCTTTTTTCATATCTATTATTATAGAGGCTCTGATATACTTTTTAAATCACATTTAAGCCAACCACAATGATAACTAAACTACTTGAGTGTTGTAGTTTTAAAGGTCTTCGTTAGTCGTTGTGATCAAAGCGCATGTATAACTTTGTTAAGATCAGTGTGTGCCCATTTCAAAAGATTTTACGATCCGCTAACGACGTTGTACCGATTGATCGACAGCCAGTGAAACAAATGTAGCAGACGAGTGTTAAAATGCTTTGATGGATTTGTAAGTTTTACAAGTTACAACAAACAGTTTCCAAGAATAAGTCGAGAATAACATAAACTATACAACAATGATGCGTAGGCAATGTGTAAAAAGTCATGTCTAGTAGATGAGACAAGCAGCCATTTTATACTGTCTGATTAGAATAAAGATGTGAAACATAAACTGTACAGCTTCACTTTTGAAATAAATTTACTTACAATTTCTATGCAGGAAATGCAGACTAAAAAGGGCCCAAAAGTGACTGTAATAATAAAGCGTTCTAAAAGAACTAAAAACCGACTTCAACTGCCTTAAAATGTTCACCGTTAGAGTTATTTTATTTGTTGGAAAATTAACAACAGAGCACAAGATATCAAGCCTTTACAAATTTTCTCGAATATTACAGTTAAATAGAGCTAGTTTTACGAGTTAACGAACAAAGAAAATATAAATAACTAAAAACATTTTTCATTATGAGGCGTTATACATTTTAAGTCGTATGTATGAAGGTAGAAGTCTTGTTATTACATTTTATTAAATAAGGATAAATGAAATATTTGTGTAATTTATGAAAATTGTATCAATGATGACATAAATGTAATGTATGTATGTAATTGAGTGAGAGTTAGAGTGTACTGGGTACATATTTGGTTTTTGTTGATTTTCTCAAAAAGCTCCCAATCAATATCGATTAAATTTATATGCGACCACCTCTGAAGTATGTTCCACCAAAGAAAAAAGAATTATCAAAATCGGTTCATTATTTGCGGAGCTATCGCGTAACACATACAAAAAAACATACGCTTCGAATTGAGAACCTCCTCCTTGTATGAAGTCGGTTGACAAATCTACATTAAAGACTTTTGCCTAACGTTGGTTTCTTTGGTGCTGTCTAGGATTTTTTCGTCGCTGTGCGTACATTTCTTAACTGGGAATCGTTATTTCACGCGTTTACTGATGTTGAAAACATGACATCATTTGCATGAAATCTTCAACGTGTTAGTAATAACAAACTCCACTTGTTTATAACTCTGTTTTGTTTCGTATAATATACAATATTAAAAATATCTGCTTGTCTTTAGAATTGTAGTGTATAAACTGCAGAAGGTCTACCGTGGTTTAATGCATTGTACTTATTTTAGGACAAATTATATATAGTTCGTAATAAAATACGGGCAGGTGCAAAAAAAAACCATATTATATTTACCTATACGTGATATCCCTCAACGAACTGTACATCAAATAAGAATGAATGTAATATTGTACAAAAGTGTATACATCGTTTTGCTCTTGACTGTACCTACATTTTGTGAATAGAAGACATGGGGCTTAAATTATCCTAATACAACATTCGAACCACATCGCAATCAGGTTATTCATTATTTCTTCAGAATGTTGTTAGCAGTCAATTTAAGTTAACGCAGTAATAATTACACAGAATCGTGGTTGGTTCTGTCTGTACATTCCAAATTGTATGGACTTCAAAGTACCTAAACAAACAAAGTAACCATATTCAGCTCGGAGCTGAAACAGCGAATTACTCGTATCGCCAAGTCTGAGAACTTCACGTTAAGTTTAGCACAACAAAGCTCCGAAATTAACAGAGGGCTCAGCAATCCATCCATTCCTTAGGCAGGCAAGTGGAAACATGTAAACGAGGCACAAACAAACCGGTGGCCTGGAAACGTAAGAACCGTTGCCGCGTTAAGATTAATTAGTTAGAGTACATAAACATCTCTCTAGAGATCGTGAAAATCTTGAAATCTGCGTGCATCCGCCCTCGAGTTCATAATTAACGGTCTGCACGTAAAATTTTAGCATAAATCGCTTTATAAATGTTGTTTTCATGCAGAGGTGGCCATCTGCCGGCCGCCAATGTTTCCTAGTCTAACAAATTTTTATGGATCACCTGCGCATGCGGTTTTTATTGTACAGCTGTCGCTAGCTTGATCTTCCACCGAAGTTTAAACTAAACTGAAAGTAGATGAACCATCTCTCTGATATTCCATCCACCCAAGCTATCCAACTCCCAAAACAAGTGTTGTCTCTTCGGTAGCAGTCGCGATGGCGATGGCGTGGGAAATAGTAAATCTTATAATCTATTTAATGTGTCCTATACATACAGATCGCAGATTTTTCCGCAAATTCAAAATAGTTTTTTAAGTACGACGCTGAAAATTGGTGCTTAGCGCATTTCGGTTTCCATAAAGTATATAAAACTTATGTGTTGCCTTCATCCTTTCAACCTTGATATCCTTATTGATAATTTGTTATGTACTGAGCAAGTTTTATGATGTAATAACATGCATCGTGGATTCAAGCGCTGGAATGATGCACATCTTTTTTTAATAGCTGTAAGAGCACAATAACTTCTTGTCTAGTGAAAATAAAATTCAGACAGAGTGTGTGCTAATTTTTTTTGGGAATACATAAGTATTCCGAAAGAAATTGGTTGAAAATCGAAGTAACTCTTGAAATACGATTTTAATAAGTATGGGTCAGAGAATTTTAATTTATAAGGATTTTTGTAAATGCCTGGTCAAGTATTCAGGTCACAAATCTCTTAAAGACCAACGAAAACGTTTATCGACGTAATTATATTATTTATACCCTGGAAAGGAGATTGTTCGCTTTGCTCTTACATTTCCTTTTCATAGAAGGAACCTTTAAATTTCCTTCTTTTTTGGGTAATATTATCTATTTGGCAGTCTGTGAAACATAGTGGGTCTAATGTACGGGTTTTCTTGAGCATACAGAAACTAAAACGTCTGACATCTCTGAACACGTAATTGTAACCTATGAAAGTTATTTATGTATTTCGTTCTGACTCGGATTTTTGTTGGACGGAATAGTTTACTTCTGAAAATGAACCTCCCTCATTCCCTCCTAGATCACCACGATGACCGAGTTTCTTATGAAACCATCGAGTACACTCGAGTACAAAAATATTTACCCATATTGTTACCATGTCACATTCAGGGTATTCTTAGTTTCGTCCTTCAGTGTGTTGAGAAGATCAATTAAAGATGAATATGACACGACACAAAATAGGTGCACATTTTTGTAGTCGAGTGTACAATCCCACATAATTTTAACCGAGGAATGTTTACCGAAGTTTGACCGCCCCTGGTTCAATTTTATGTAGTTTAATTCTTAGTGCAGTGCTCAGTCGTGGGAACGCTCACATATGCGCTAGTGCTCTAGGAAATAAGAGATCGGAAAAAGAAAATAGTTTGAGAGATGGAAGAGGCGGATAACAACATCGGGAAGGAACCGAAGGAACGCAAAGTGAGTTTGTTTGTTTATCCATTACTGGTGGTGCTCGATACGTAAATTAAATATGGAATATTTCGGCGATAAACTGTGATTGATATAAAGCAGCTATCGGAATGATTGTCCGTGATGATTTTAAAACATAATAAATTATCTCAGATTGTGTCTACTATATTTTTAAATAATATTTTTGGAAGCTGTTGGAGACGGTTTACCGTATATTTGTCAGTTACTATGTGTCTTTAAGAAAATTAGTTGTATTAAATTGATATTTACAAAGAAATAGGTTTTAAAATTATTTCATTATAGATTTTGCGCGTGAAGTCATCTACATAGGCTTTACAATTTATTTTTGCTCCACTCGTTGCCATACCTCCGTGGAATAATGGCTACACACTTGGACTAAAAATCCAGAGGTCCCTGGTTCGGTCCCCAGTGGGGGTTATCTATCGCTACTCGGTTTGGTTGGCAGTGAGCCATTTTATACCTCCGCCTGGTTAGCTATCCATCTAAGTTTGCAAAGAAACAGCAGTGTTAATAGCACGATTATGTTCCGGTAGCAGAGTCAGCGCCTTATTAGATTGAGGATTCTGGGAGCGCGCGCTTAGTATATAATGACTCTATCGGCACTTTTCATCAGGTGAGATTAAGGCCAAGTGGAAACCTATGGATACATATTAATGATAAAAAACGGTAGGCTCCGTGCGTTCTAAAGATTTAAAATCATTAATGGTTGTGCTAATGATGTACGAGTAGTACTTAAATTCTAAATTCAAATTACGGTTTTATTACGTTGAACGTAATGAGAAGAAAATCAAAAACTAAAACCCTTCTAAAATTTTGAAAGTATATGTATGTATAGGAACTTATATGTAACCCATTTATTTTCCGAATTTAATGATTAATACCAAACACGATACTTGAATCTTTAAAAAATGCATATTATATCCGCATAATGTCATGTTGAACTGTATGCGATGTTGTATAGCCTATTATAGCCCGAGGAGAAGCGCTTTTCATTTCGATTAAATAGCGAGGTTGATAGAATATACATGGTAGTCAAAGCCTGATGGATAAAACAAATTAGGAAGTTGACCTTAGGACTTACTAATACCCACCAGGAAAAAAATCGGTCCAAACCCGTTTCCAAGCAATTCTTTTTTAAATTAAAGTTTTGGGATTTCACTACCTCGATTGATGAGTGAACTTTTTTTTTCTGAAGTAACCGATGACAAAGTCAACAATTTTTTAAAGGTTATATTTACCTAAGAACTTTACTCTCTTAAAAAAACAGTCCAATAGATTTATTATATATATCCAATAGACCATTAAATCGTAAATTAATTCAAGAAAAGCAATGTTCATGCAAACTATACAGAACATTTTAAACTCCGATCTTAAAAATAAACAGGGGTACAACAAAACAGGGGTGTAACAAAAGTTATGATATTTCAAAGTTTTAAAAAAAGGGTCGTCGATGTAACTTAACAAATTAAAATCGTTAACTATTTGTGGAAGTTCCGACTCGCACTTGACTGATTTTTTCAAAACATCTTGATAACTACATACATTTTAATTATAACAAGAAAAACCCTAGATGAGAATAATGTCGGAAACTCACTGTCTTTCCTCAAAGACATATTAAAAGATATAATTGCCAATAAATTAATGATAAACTTTCTTACCCACAATATTACTCCATTATGAGATTTTAAGAAACACAGAATCTTTGACCGATAACTTTTATAAGGTGCATACACGTAATGAAAGTTTCCCGAAAAGTTTCTGAAAGCAATCCCGTTTGTTTCGTGTTGTACGAAGTATGGCTGTAAGAGTAATGATCAACTCCTTTCAATGAAGTTTAATGAGGTTTTGGGTTAAGTTTAATGTAAATTATGAGTTTTAGTAATAATTGGCCACGAGAGAGTTAGACTTGTATGGAAAGTGTTCCGAATTTAGTTTTTGATTAGTATTTGGAAGAAATCACATAAAAATAAAATAATCACAAACATAAAGCAACTTAATTTGCTGACAATGATCTAAAATGAACATATCCCTGTCCCATCATTTTTATGTTTTCTTTTACTAGCTCAACAGGGTTACTCGTCCGAAGCGCTCTGGCTATGTTCCTTTTGTAAAGGATCACATTAATGACAATATGCTCCGATCGCTTGTTTAAGTTTTTTAGTTAACTTACCAGGTTCAAATTTATTTTGCTACTCCGTACATCGCCAGAGGCTTTCAAATCTACTCAACTTTGTAAAGGTATAAATGAAACTGATTTACTTATTTGAACTAAAGCCGAAAGAGAAGAAAGAAAAGAGCGAAAAGCGACGCAGCAGTAAACAGACAGAGGTTCCCGCTGTCACCGTGGACTCGACGCGCGACGAAGTCAAGAAATTCAAGGAGAACCTACTACAGTCGGTACCCAGTGGAGAGTAAGTGTAAAACTTCTTCCTCTCTTTAGTTATTTCTTTTTCTATAGTACCAATAGTCTCCTCCCACTAGCCAAATTTTAAAATATCATGGAGTATCTATCATGCTGCTTGCAGAATGCATGCTTTTGCCACTTCTTTTGTCCAGATTTGCATTTGCCTTAATAACCACGCTTGGCAGGTGGACCGGTGATCACAGTAAGATGTTGTTGTAATAAGTCCTATATAGTAAAATATAATTATATCCCAGTCACTTTTTCCCTAAATAGCATGCGATGTTTTAAAACCGATATAGGAAAATTCAAGAGAGGTAGCTGAATTGACCTAGATACTCTTGACATTTTATTGCGATCACCAACCCTGCTGACAAGTGGGTTTACATAGTCTTCTAAGAAACACCAATTGGATTCAGCAAAATAATGCGAATATAATTTCAACTGGTTCCATTCAAGTTACCCTATATTTTTGAAGAGTTTACAAAAATTTTATTCTTTCCGTGACGCTGTATTGGAAAAGATATCGAATATGAGTATTCCAAAACTAATAGCGTTTTACTTATCCCAGAAGAAATTCAGCCATTTTTCAACGAAATTTGATGCCTTTGTTCGTTCAGGAAATTAATTCCGTAACAAAGACAGCCTAGTCTGAGTCATAGGCGGCTGCAGACGTGTCCTTTGATCGCAAATTAATAACCTTCCATTGCCTTTATTCAGTATTTTCACTAAATGAAAGACGCTCCTTTACATTTATTTATTTCCTCGGCTTTTATGATTATTAATTTCCATTTCCGTGACTTGCGGCTGAATTTTTCTCCCCTAGGTTGATTTTAAAGCGGTTGAAGTAAGATCAACCGTAAAACTTTGATCCTCGTTTTATGGCTGAAAAATTCACGCTTCCTAAATGCTTTAAAGATTCTTTACAGTTTTGCGAGATTTGTCTGTTTACAATCAAATCTTTCTGTTTAGAACTTCCGAAGAAGTTAAAAGCTTTGAAGTCAAAAGAAATCGCAATCACAAAAAGCTTTGTGTAATCTAAATATTTCGTTTTGAAAGGGCTGATCATGACCTATATAATTTGTAAAATCAGCTCACTTACAGTCACTAAAATAGCACGGCGCGCGTTATGTAAACAAATTATATCTATACCTACTTGTTAATATTTTCTATATTAAAGCCATGCGAACTGGACCATGTTGGCGACCAGCAACCATCTTTTTGATAGAAATATATTTTTAAATATTTTGTTTTACATTTCAATTATATATATAATTACATATATATAACATATATGTCAATGTGTGTGGAAAATGGCGTGCGCTCTATATTAGTATCGAAATTAATAAAATACCATAAAAACTGTCGGGTTATTATTACACGGGCGATGTCGTCGACAACATTTTACTTCATTTTATGAAGACACTTTACACGTAACGAAATTGTAGTTTGTTTTTTATTGATTTGTATTAAATATGTATAACAATAAAACGCATTTATTGTTGTGATAGTTATTTTGCATGCACACTTTATGTACCACGCCATTATTTGTAGAAGACATATAAGTAATTATTACTAATTTATATTTAAACAGATCAATTCTGTCTGGAAATGAAGCCAGTGTGCCTGTCGACTCATATAAACCCAGATCTTCTATAAAACTACGAGAGGGGTTGTCGTCAAAGGCGCTGGCGCAGCTCGACGAGAAGAAAATATATGAACTTAAAGAGGTAACACAAATAATTACTTTAGTTACGTTTTACAGGTAAAACAAGTTACACTTTTAAAAATGCACATCTGTTAGTAATACGAAAACGTTCTGTTTTAAGTTGGCAGTAAAAAAAGAACCGTTTAAGCGCTTTCCCATGTTGCGCAGTCCATAGTCCAGAATGTGGCTTAGGCTTTATTATGCCTGTAATAGCCGTGGTAGCTTATTTCGGTAGAGCATCAGTCTTTGAACAATCGAGGTCGGGGTTCAATTCTGGCCTGTACCAATGAGTTCCAAATTGTTATTTATTTATGTACGAATGATAAAATCATTACCATTGTCATTTTGGGGAAGAAAAACATCGTGAGGAAACCTGCACACTCCTGAGAATAAAATAAAAAGGGGTGTGTGATGTGCGGCAATCCGCACTAGGCCCGCGTGGTGGACTATGGCCCATAAAATCTCTGTTGATGATGACGACGCCTGTAATTATTTTGCAATATTTTAGTAGATAATGCATAAAATGTCTGAATCACCACTTTATTGCAGGCGTTTCTCCTTTTCGACCTGGACGGCGATGGTGTTATTAGTTTTGATGACCTGCGAGGAACTTTAATCAGTCTCGGAGAAACCGTGGATGAAAAGCTAGTTCGGAGCATGCTTTCGGAGGTAAATATGAAATATTTTAAAATTAAGTACTCGACCGTAACTCTAGCTTAGTCTAGTACTAAGTATATAAAGGGCAAATGAAATGGAGTTCTAAAGAGCTTATTTAAATAAAAATTAGGATATACACAAAAAGTCTTTTTGTAGGCACAGAGATAATTCTCTGCCATTTGCAAAACGGCAAAAGTAATTTATCAACGCGGCTTAACACAAAACTTTGCTTTATTTGCAAAAGGGATACAAGTTTTGAAAAAATATAACTTTGTCACTTGCTCATTCGTGATTTCATAATGAAGTTTTTAATACAAAAAATTAAAACAAGAAACGGCAGTAATTACCTCTACCGCTAGATAGCTAGAGAGTTAGTGTTCAAAACTTATTTACATTCTGCACCGTTTTGTAATTATCATGTTAATTAGGAAAATGGTGGCTTGGAAGAGTACAGCTGTTAGCCACAGTGACTCTTAATTAAATACATTTAGGGTTCCGTATCAATTTCAAAAATCGAAACTCTTGGGTGAAATAACGGTTTTATGTTATTCAACTGACTGTCATTCTACTAAAGACTATTTAAAAAAAGAATCGGTTAGAAGTCATACATTGAATAGTCTAATTAAATTGAATTAATCATAAATGAATGGCATGGTACAACCTATCGGTATTGGTCAGCTCGTACACGTTTGTTCCAGTATTAGTAGTAGTTAGTAGTATGTACTGGACTGTACTGGAATGACGGTTGTACAGACCACGTCAACCGCCACACTATAATAGCCTGCCGACCAAATCGGTGTTCGGGACGTACCAAATAGTAGCATGTAATAATGCGATAAATCAATGCAATTAAAATATGGCATTGTTAAAGATAAACTATTCAAAACCTAACATACTGTACATTAAAAAAACTTAAAAAATATTGTATTTTTCAAAAGTTGACTTTGCTATTGATGATTGTTTCTTTCTTTCCATAGTCCGGAACCCTTGTTGCGCGAGTCCGCGAGTCCGATTGGCACTTGGAGGATTGTTATAAAACAGATATGTCACAAAATCGATGTTGAAACTACCAGTCTCTTTTCTTGGTCTTGGTATTGACTCTGTTCACTGCACTCACCATCCTAAGTAACTGGTGACTGTATAAAGATTTACCCATGGGACTGTGTCAATCTAGCGCGGTGACGAGGGCCCAGGAAATTGTCACTGCGGTATCCACTCACAAATTCAAAGAAATCGATTTGACCCTTTCCTTAAATAACTCGTTACAATAGCTAGCTTACAAAGCGTATTCGATTTGAAGTTCAGAAGTTTCGATGTGATTTTAATGTAATCGAATGCCGGTTCATTCGCGGCGTGACAGAGGCTAAAGGTCGTTGATTGCTTTATTAGCATCATCCATGTGACAAGTGTAGAGCAACAGCATAATGCTGCCGAAATATGCAGCACCGTTGTAAGGCCTACTTTAGTAAGGATTGTAGACTTCACACGGTCACCTTTGAAATTCTTCTCAGAATCGTCTCAATTTGCAAATGTTATAATGGAGATCCCGAAAAGCTTTTGGTAACGTCAATCGTGTTTAAGTAACAAATTATAGTTAAATAAATATTCGGCATAAACGGCCATGTCTCTTGATTGCTTTGATTTAGCAGTTTGCATTTTTCACAGATTGTAGGAATTTTAAATTTGAGTATCCCATATTAATTTCAAGTTTTTTTTACTTATCCTTGTGTGTGTTTTGAGAAAAAGAGACACAGACAGCTAGACGGACAACAAAGTGATCTTACCTCTATAAGGGTTACTTTTTTGTTTTCTGATACGGAACCCTAAAACATGTTTTGCGAATATAGTATCTAACGGCGGAGGGATATTGACATCAAATTCAGATTTCTAAATTTACTTCGGACAGATGTGGATAGAGTTAACCTTTATTCGAAATTCAAACCGTATCTAAATGTCTTTTTTCCTTCGTCTCTTACGGGATTTTCCGACCACAAAATTGGGATGCGTCAGCGGTCCCGGTACCCATTGTGGCAGATTCCAGCTTTGTAAAAGCGAATGTTTACAGAGATACTTGGCAAAAATTTAAAATCTCGAATATTTTGAATTCATTTTTCATTCACGCGCATTTAATAAAGCCCTTTTCGCTTTGATTCTGGGTAACGGTTTGTTCCATAAAAAGCACCGTTAAAAGTTAAAACGAGTCGTTTTAAACGTTTAATTCACAACGTTATCGCTACGAAAATTAAAAGATTGAATGTTTTATTCTTTACACGTTTCTTTCTCGATTTAAAAATGCACTTAATAGCTGGATTTGCCTTTCCTTAGATTTTTTATATATAGGATCCATTTTAAAACCATTCCAATGTGCTTTATTTTTAGGCTTCCAATCCGCTAGACTTCGATGGATTTGTCAGACTTCTTGGACATCAGACGGTTGAACTTGACAATGAAGAGACTCTAGTGGCAGCTTTATCACGATGGGACCAAGACAACACTGGATACATCCCCGAAGAAAGGCAAGTGATTATCATCATCATCGTTTGAGATTCATTCATCATCATTTTTTATAGATAGATAGATCAACGCTTGACCTCAATCTCACCTGGTGTTAAGTGACGATGAGGTCGACGATTTTACGCGTTGATCTAGAAGATAACCACATACCACAAGCTCTACGAGTCATTATCATCAGCCGCAAACACTCCGCTTCACTGGTGAACATAGCCTCTCCTATGATACGTCATAATGACCGTTCCCAAGCCGCTTGCATGCAGCGGCCCCCTCGACGCAACGTTCACTAGGTCGTCAGACCATTTAGTGCAATATGTTTACTAAGTCGCAGCTCTACTAGATGCACCGATGTGTTATTAATTTACACGTAATGCGTAGAAAGTTTTTCTAATAAACCCAATACATGAGTTGATCTACACTTGACACTTGCATAGTATTTACAAGTGACCTGACATACTTTCTTAGATTTCTTTTATGTGACTCACACGCTCCATTCATGATACCAAATCCTTATAAATTTCTTTTTTTTACACTTTCAAAATCTTTCTTATAATCTCCATTTGTCGTCATTCAATGACGTCGCAGAAGGCCCGTGACCCGTAATGTAAAAAAAAACTTCACAAAAAAAACACGCGTCTTGCACTTTTTAATTTTTTAATTATTGTTACGGTACCAAAGACACGAGTGATGAACGAAAGACCCTGTAACTGATGAACGGACAACGGAGCCATATTAATAGAATCACGTCGAGAACCGTTTGGTTACGGAACCCTAAAAAATATTCATTTGAAAGTATTCACTTGGTTGTATTTTAGTATGAAACTGTGCTAATTTAAGGACAAAATTGGTATATACTGTATTTTGGCACCAGATAAAGATCCCATGTTCGTATTTCAAATCTATCACTTTGATCCAAACCTCGCAATTTATTGTCACAAATACAAAGCCGGCGGAATGCCAAGTCTGTAAGGCTGGTTTGTTGATAGGTTCGCAACCACACGACCCCGTTCAGACGACAGCTGCTGGTCAACTTACGAAGTAATCTGCAGCAGTAATAAACGATGTGGCGGGGTGAAGAATTATAGACGAAGAAGTCTAGACGTATTTATTCTAGTTAGACTGTTTTGGTGGGAGATGTTTGTTTCTAGCAAACATTCTAAGGCTAGAGAGTTGTTAACAACTTTCAGAAAGTTGTCTCTTTTACGATATTATTTATGTGATAGCATGTTAGAGGAGTTTGACATTGCTGCTGAGTGAACTGGCTTAGAAAAGAAGCGCTTGCTCCATGGCAAGTGCGGCAGCTGGGAGACACTTTATTTGCATCCACGACCTTTGATGATGAAACTTAGCAAAAATAGAAACGTAAATTTAAACATTTGAACTACTAGCCATGATAATCTGGGAAACGTCCACTGTTGCCCCCTTCATGGTATACCACACTGACCAATCCTTAACCCTTAATTAGGTCGCCAGTCTATCTAGTAAGGGGACGCCCCGGTATACGTTTACTGGTATGTGGTCACCACTCGAGAACTTTTACTCCTCATCGGTTATCCGTTTTTCGAGCAATGTGGCCGGCCCATTGCCACTTCAGTTCACTGACTCGTGGAGCTATGTCGGTGACTTTAGTTTATCTGTCAGTTTATATAGCTAGTTTACAGCAACTAAAATATACAAAGCGTGAATCGATCATAAATTAATTTACCCTTGCCTTGCCTTACCCCAAGTAATAATAAATAAAGTAATAACTTAGCACAAACTAAGCGAATAGGCTAAGTTATCTAATCTCACCGGTATAGAACCTTGCTAGCTAAGTTTCCACGCTTGAAAAGTTTGAATTCATTGAACAATGTTAGTATTTGGAAGTTATAGGGCTATGTGTAGGTGGAATTAATATTGAAACAACATTGATTTTGTAGTAACATGGTTTTAAATTAACCCCAATAGACTTTGTTTGACAAGTTTGAAGCCTTTGTTTGTCTGTAACATAATAACTCTCAAACGGATGAGAATTCAATGCACTTTTATATCAGAATGTGATGGTTCTAACAGTTAAAATCTGTTCAGTCTGAAGATAATCGGTTATTTCCTTGATTTGTATCAGATTTTTGGTTAACATTTGCAATTATACTTTATAGTTAGTTCCGATTTTCAGCTCCAGTGGAACGTGCTGATAATTGCTATAGGCTAGGATTATTGCTCGTCGTGCTTTGAGAGACCAAGTGATCGTATCATTGGTAAATAAGTGTACAATCATTACTTCAAAACACTCCAGTGTATTTAATCAAAATCATTTATGTATATTAATATCAAGCCGCTGCTTTAAAACCTCTGACAAGTGAACGAATACCTTGATTAAATCGTCATCTAAATGGCTTTATATTAAACCTCTTAAACATGTAAGTCTGAGTTCATCATTGAAATTCTCATATGTACGTTTCAAAGGGCAAAATTAAATAAAATTTATACGAAAAAATCCACGTCAAAATACTGTTTAAGCTATCTCAGATACACAAGCGTCATACTTTTTAACGTTTGGGGTTGTTCAATTGTCGATACTCCAATCTAATTTTATGGTTTGAACAATAGACAATGCATAACAGCCACGGTAGCTCAGTTGGGCAGAGCGTCAGGCCTTGAACAATCGAGGTCTGGGTTCGATCCTGGCTCGTACAAATGAGTTCCGATTTGTTATTTGGAATTTAAAAAGTGGTGGTTCAGTACCGGTCAATGTGGCATACCATTAATGATGATGATGATTTGGAATATATGTGCGAATGATAAGATCATTAGGTGAAGGAAAGGAAGGAAAAAATTTGTTTTCAGATTTATTCCTTCTGGTGTAAGACATGGCTTCTTGCCAAATTTCAGGATTGTACATTCCTTCATTCATTGATTTATGTGCCATTTCAGGGTGCCTCTTTTTCCTTTTACGGTACGGAACCCAAAAAACAAACCATTAAGAAAACTACAACATATTTCTACGTACACTTATGTCCGCAAAGTGATAAAAAAGTCAAGATGGGTTGTATTGGACATTCCCAAATGAACATACCTATAGAGGTACATCATATACGTTTGAAGGGAGTGTGTGCGTACATACTACAGTGAACTCGCTATCACCCTATTTATTATTTAAACTGACGTGTTCGTATAAAAAATCTGAGCTTCGTTTTCTTGCTACGCCGTGTTTATTTGGAGGTTTATTAAAATTTTCAGTCCAATCTTTATTTTACGACAACGCCGGATAGGCTGCGCATGAATCTCAGGGAGAATCTGACGAGCAGATGAATATGAAAGCATTTGCTGGTCGTATACAACATCGTAAAAATGAGTTCAGTCCTCCACTCACTTCACGTTTCACTGCGTAATGTTTATGTGGAGCCGGTACTACATTATTTCCTGTTTGAGTGGTTTGATCCCTGATTGAAATTTCAAAGAGAAACAGTAACAATTGAATGAGTGGTGGCGGTGGGGTGCAATCCACTTCGGCAAAACATCCTTACAACATCACAGCTTACGGATGTTATAATTGCTGACGTCATTCGATATTGATCATTGTTGTATAGAAAACTAGAGATATCGAGCTAAGACTTCCAGGAGTCGTGTGGTTGTAGGTATATTTGTGCTTAGTTATTTTCTTGTGCTTGATGATAAATGATGTTATATCACCTGAAATTAATACCAGGAGAAAACAAATTTCCAACTCTGCTGAAAATAAAGTTTTAGTTTGGATAGCCCTATTTCTCCCATGTGTGTTTTGAAAGGTACTGAATAACCAACCCACCTACTAATTGTAAGGATTACACAAAGCCAAAATCTCTGCATGTTTAATATTTTTGTGTATGGATTTATTTAACAAAGAAAAGTCACATAAGTCAGATAAAATATGACTAACCTACTACTCTACGGCTTTGGGTTTTAGCGCCCATTACAACCACGGAATAGATACGAAATATATTACTGCTATCATGACAACCTCTTCATAGGTATTCGCTGATCTGAGGTAAGTTTATGTTCATCAAAGAACATTAGATGGAAACTGAATAAAAGTCATTGCAATTATCATAAGATCTTCATAATGAAATATGTTCAGGTTGTTGAGAATTAGATATATTGTGAAACGTCAATTGTACAAGACGATCGTTTTATTAGTGTTCAATCGCGAGCTCGAGAAACAACCACAATTTTCTTCTTCTTCTTCAACGTCTCTAAATAATGCTCACGACAACAGCCACATGTCTTCAGAGACTTGAACAAGATACACTTGATTCCGACACAGTTCCTTTAAAACGTGCCACATAGTAAGCATTCACTTTGATAATTACTTCAATAACAAGCTGTGAGACGTGTAAACAAATTTTAATTAGCCGAACATGTTCCAAGCTTGAGATAATGATAAAAGTTAGACTTTATTACGTTGGAATAGGAGCTCGCGAAATTGGTAATGGGATTTTCCTGCTAACTTTTATTATATTGATCAAAGTGAAGTTTCTGGAAGTTCACATTTGAAGTTTGCGAATTTTCCGACACTTTTACTTTGAATTGATTATGTAAAGCCCTATTTATGTTTATCTATGGTATCAATGATGACAACCAGACAAAGAAGTAATAAAATATATAATAATTTTTTTTTATACAATACCCATACGGCTTTTTTTATGATGGCTTGGCACTTGGCCTTCATCTCACCTGATGGATAGTGACAATAAGGCCTTTGGATAGTAAATTTTTACACCCAGAAGCCTCAATCTAATGAGGCGCTGGCTCTGATACCTTTTATATCGGAACACAACAGTGCTATTAACACTGCCTTTTGGCGGCAGACAGACAGAACAGGTGGACATCGAAAATACCACCTACCAAACCTAGTACCCGTACTCGTATTAACCCGGGACCTGTAGATTGTAAGTGCAAGCTTGTAGCTACTAGGCCATGGAGGAGGTTTAAGCTTTGTAGTATAAGGTAGTTTCGGTGTTTGTTTATTGTTTATTGCACATAATAATAATTACACAGTCTATTATAATTTAAATTGTACAAATTAGAGTGGCCTATCCCTAATAAGAGATTTCTCCTGGCACTCACACTGGAGCTTTCAAAAAATAAATATACTGTAAATAGACCTACATACATGTACATAAACAAAACAGAAAATTATATATTAGAGAAGATAATGTAGAAGAAAGAAAAAAAAGCATAAAATTAAATAAAAACACGATTTACATTACTGTATTACGTACATATATAATACTACATATATAAAAATACATATATAAATTATAAATAAATATATACATACATACATATAAACTGCCTATTATTTTATATACCATATAAACATGCCATATAAACTGTTTATTTGTATGGAATTGAAACAATTTATAGTGACGGGTTACGATATCCTATTATTTATCACGTTCCGGGTAGAATGTACCTTTTAAATTTATTGAACCCTATTTCTGATAGTATTCTTTCAATGGAAGAAATGGTAGAAAAACTGATCAGAAAAGGAGACTAATAATATTATGAAGCTAATTTCATAAACCCTAATTTTGTATTTCGGTAATGGGTGGTAGTAGGTCCATCACTGCATAAGCTTGAGGATTCTCGTTGAGCACTCACCATTAGAATTTAGGGCAAGTGCACACTACACACCCATTCCACATATTTAAAAAATAACATAAAGTTATTATTCGAACATTTTAAATAGAGAGATCCAAACGGACTCATTTGCATATTTCATAAAAAATATAATTTATTTCAGAATCCGTCACGACCTCATGACTTGGGGCGATCGTTTCACCGAGAAGGAGACCGACTACGCATTGGACGAAGCACCGGTAGTCTACAAGTGGGGAGCCAACATGATCGACTACCAAACCTTCGTCAGCCAGTTGTCTGGACTACGGAAACCTAAGAAAAATTGATTGCGAACTCTCTCGCACACACACGCCTTTCTGCAATCGGAGATAAAAGCTGCTTTAATATTCACAACGTCAGGAAGGATCCTACGAATAAATTTTCTACGTTTATCAGGATTTGAAAAATATACCCTTACATAACGTTAAAAGTGTCTAGGGATAGACATTTCTTGTCCAATGTTTCCTACATTGACAATTAGTACTTCTTTTAGTATTGTATTGTAAACAAACTGTGAAACATTTTGTTACATACTTACAATTTTATTTACAAACCTGAATTCGTTAATGACTCAGTTGAAAGATTATAAGAGGCTCATATAAACCCTGAATAAGATTTAAATTCATTAGGTACGAGCTAAATAATTCACTTTACTATAATTATAATAACAAGCACTGTAAACATGATTCTAACTGAAATTCGGATCAAGATTTGGATTTCAAATAGAAATATATATTCGAAATCGTTATCAAATGCGAGTATTGTTTTAAAGCAACAACATTAACCAAAACACGTAAAGCCAAATTGAAATACGTAACAGGGGTTTTTAATTCTGCTGCTAACAATGCCGTTGAAACGTTATTCAGAATAATTACAACCTTATTAATGAAATATTCCGTTTTTGTTACAGTTCAAACTATATTGATGTTTATTTTATTATCTTATATTTTATTAACAATACTCGTTAATGTTCGTATTAATTAAATAATTTATTTGTAAACGCAAGCTTTGTGAATAAATAAAGTCATAACGTGCATTAACCAGCCTATAAATTTTTACATTGTTTTTGTTTGTAATTTTCATTCGTAATAAATCAAATGCAGTCCACAAAATTTCGGTATAACAGTAACAATGTTGCCCGTTGTTGATTATAGTAGGTCCCATTCGGAAAAAAGCATAACACGAGAAGTAGGTTTCTTAGGAAAAGCTGTTTCAGCACAACTGTCGTCGATTTCCACTTAACATAGCACTAACAAAGTGTACTTTTTTAAGTGAGCAGTTGGTTTTCAGAGAGCGATAACTCAAGAGTATTTTGTACATACTGCAGTTTAGCTAAAGGGTACTCACTCAAGATGCTCCTTATAGATGTCAAAGTCAGTGAAGACGATCTCTACGATCTCGTGTGGAGCAGCTAGGAAGGTGTAGAGGAGACAGTCGATCCTCGCGGGGTACGGGCGTGGGTAGTCGGGGCTGCTGAACGTGCCACGCTCCTTGCCGTGTGTGGACGAGAAGCGGATACAAGCGCAACCTGCAAAGAAAGACATAACATTCACACCAGCCTTTTCTATGGAGCATAGACATATCGCAACAGAGAGCCAGGTGATTTCATTCTTTATACACGGGTGGTTTAAGGGTTGGGAAAGGATACCAGTTACTTTTTATTCCAATCGAACAAGAAGTTTCAGTTGTATTTTTAAAGTCCACGCGGACGAAGTTGCGGGCAAAAGCTAGTATCTAAATAATAAATAGTTTATCACACAGCTTTAATTAACAACAGAACGAAGTATTATAGCGTAACTAAGATGATCTAACGGCTTAGCATTATTCATATGTCTCTTGGACTGGCAACAACAAAGTCACCCACTGTTATCTCTGCCTCAGATAATTGAGCATGATACTGCAGAGTCATTCACTCATGTTATTTGCTTAATAGAAAGCAACAATAACGCTGCAATTCGCTGCATCCTAATAGAGTCAGATTGATTCACAGCCCGCGAAGCTAAACTGCAACCTCCGGATTTGATGTATATTGAGATCAAGGCAGATAAATTACTTTATTGAAACAGCCCTCAGTTGATAACTGACTTACTGCTGCCGAGCCGAGATTTGCAATAACAAGAATGTTCAATTGTATGAACGACGATGTTGTGGGAGTATTTAAAACACTGGTGTTAACTGAGTTATTCTCATATCAGGGAAAAATCGAAAGTAATTTGATATAAAATGATTCGATTGTAAAAAAATCTAGAGAATCCGTCAAACGAATGAGGCGCTGGCTCTGCTACCGGTCATACTATAGCACTGCTGTCTGGCATACACTTAGGTTACATGGTGGTAGCTAGCCAAGCGGGTGTAAGAAATGCCCTACCACCAATCAAACCGAGTACCTAAAGGCTAAAAGTAGCCACGGGGAATCGAACCCAGGACCTTAGTCTAAGTACCAGAAAAATAGACAGTGTATAAAACTAAACTAAACTCAGTGCATAGGCACACAATTACTACTACCATACCAACATAATATTAATCTAAAGACTTGATACTTGAGTAGCCAGGTCCTCAAATCTTGATGTGATGCCGATGAAGTTTGAGACATTGTGCTTCACTGGTCTTAGATAACATTCGATTGGATCCACGCGTATCTATTGACCTTGTAAGTTTACACACAGACTGGTCCTAATTGTTCCGTACGGATTACTTGAATAATTCAGAATGCGAGCACCTACTGAATTATTACACGCACATTGATTACTTAGCTTCAGCACAGATACGTTGTATTGATCTGCTAAATATACTTTGTTCGTACAAATTTGGATCGTAAAAGATATTAGATAGAGATAGATAGATTCGAGTAAAATACCAAGTCTGTGCTCATTGACGAGAAGAATTGAAGGTAATTCATGACTATGAGTTTTCTCTTGTGTCAGGGATAGAAGGTTTTTATGTAACATTCGAGTAATCTAACGCAGGCGTTTTCGGTGCGTTTATCTAATCGCACCTAAAAGGATACTATTGCTTACTATTTACAGTGCTCAAGTGTTCAACAACATTCAGGTTTCCTCACGATGTTTTCCTTCGCCGTTAAGCAATCGGATAATGTACTTGAATTGAAAAACAACTCATAGGTACATGGCTGGATTCGAAGCCGAAACCGTCAGATTGAGAGTCCGTGATACCCATCATAATTAAAAAAGTTGACTTAAATGTAATACAGTGCAACAACGATAGTTGCAACTCTTAAGAAGCACCCAGAACTTTAATCAAACTACTATTTGACTCATTCATTCAAACGACCTGGCCTACAGTTATCTGGTCGATTAATTAAGCAGTTCGCGAAATTATTCTCGGCTTGACCGCCTGGTTCTCGTTAGATCGCATATCGGGATCGTTAAGCAAACTAGTTCAATACGAACCGAAACATTAGATGCTATCAAACATCAATTCTATTAACATCCTTGATTTCGGTTGGTAATTCGTTAACTCTGGCTCTGTAAGGCTGAGTAGAAAATGTTGGTAGGTAACATGTGATTTTATGCAAAAGTAATACTAGTAGAACTTATAAACGATATCTTGATGGAATTCCCAACAGGCCTTTCAAAAGCACGGTGATTACTGCCAATGCAAAGTGATTAATAACAAGACGTTTCGATATAGTTATTTTTAGGGATACTTCGTTGACCGAAAAGGAAGGAAAATGTGCTCTAAATTGCGTTCATGTCTTGAGCGATGCGTAATCTTACAATGGGTGCTTCAACAATGAGGTCATCGATGACAAACAAAAGTTTTTTTTATGTTATGTCCACGAATACAATTTTAAAGATATTAAGTGAACACTTAGATTGTTGCCTAGAATCTTGTTGGGAAAAAATTCGGCTTGAGTTCTATGCATACGGTCTTCATTTAGTTGGCAAGTCTTCTACTTCAACATTGCGGTTCTAATGGTTGGCAACAGTTGCCATACAATAATCATCTCGACGCACTTGTGGCGACTGATAGCTAACTGGAAAGATACGGCTTCCTGGCTGCATTCCTGCAGTCAGTTTGATTAGTATAAAGATATTTAAGAGTCTGTAGTCACCCACTATGTGATTTAGCATCCTTGTGTTTTGGTTTAAATAGCAACGGTATACTTCGACAGCCGACACGCCTCGACCGATTTTTTCAATCATACTTTTATATAAATAAAATTGAATGGTTCAATAATTTATTTTTAGGTAAATGGCCACCAATAATGTCTGAAGTAAAATGATTGGGTTATGATAATTTGAATTCCTTTTCGGTTAAATTATGGCAATTGAATCTTCGATCACACCTTTCGATCCCTAGCCTTACAAAGGTCGAAGTCTGTTGACAATTCTCTAACCCTGGCTCGCTTAACTATCCTAATTTGAATGTTACTCCTTGATTACAGAGCATTGGAAATTGATGAGAAGTTATTGTGTGAAGACGGAGCCGATTGTAATTCCATTAAGATCGCTAAGCAGCTTATTGCTATTGGTAGTTGTTAACTAATATTTGAAACTTATTTTATTCGGATTCAATAATCAATATGTGTTCAGTGAAAGACGGTTGTGTATAATATAAACTTTTCTTGTAGAAGCTCGCTTTAAGCAAATAACAATTGGTGAAGGGTAATAATACCTGGGTGACCGAGCTTCGCTCGGAGTTTTTGGCCAAAAGTAAAATGTACTTTTTAATTTAAAATTCAATTTAATTTCCTTGAATGCATGACTGTTGTTGTTCTGTATGTTGTTGCATTAATCACTGGTGTAGTTTTGGGCAATAAATCATTTTTTTTACTTTACTAATTTGGCTTAAAAATAAAACAAGACAAAAAACTTTGTACCGGGTTTGAATCCCGGTCGGATTCAAATCTGTGATTGTCAATCTCGCGCCTTGGCCACTTGGCCTCTATGCTTATATGCCTAAGCATATGATATTAGCGATCATATTTTACGTAAGAAAGAAAACCTCATGAAAACGCGAAAATAAGCGTTTTCCTAGACATAAAACTAACCTAGATCGATTTTTCGCCCTCGAAACCCCACATACTCCATACCAAATTTCAGAAAAATCGTTGGAGCCGTTTTTTGAGATTACCGGTATATATAAATAAACATAAAAGAATTGGAGCTACAGTCATCCAATTAATGAGAATCTTATTTTATTGTAATGGTCTACGATGACCACAGACTATCAGGTCCAGTTGTTTGCCATTTAAAGGTAGATGCTCGACTAGCTCTGCCGGCATCGCAACGGATAATCACAGGCTCGAGTGTGCTCGTGGACGGAAATTAGAACCGCTAGCTTCGTCTGGAGACCGGACTTCAGCCGGAACGTTGTGAATATTCCGGACGGAGTTACTCGGGCGATAACTGCTGACGCTATGATTTGGAGATAAATTAATTTGGGTTAGTTGTAAACACACAATTCTGCTCAGTAATAATATTAGTAAGCGAAATAGGAAGGAAGGAAATATTAAAAGTATCACGGTTTTTGAGGATATGTGTTAACCGCCTCTGTGGCCTAATGGCTACACACTTGGATTTACAAAACCTAGGCCCCGGGTTCGATTCCTAGTGGGGGTGCGGATAGATTCTCGGTTTGTTTGGTGGTAGGGCATTTTCTATATCTGCTTGGCTAGCTACCACCATGTAACCTAAGGCTGCCGCCAAACAACAGCATTAATAGCACTATTCTGTTCTGATATGAAAGGTAGCAGAGGTAGTGTCTCATTTGATTGAGGCTTCTGAGTAAGCACACTTACTTACTTACAAGTCAAGTGGAAACCGAGTACTGATATGTACCCACACTCTCCCACACTGGGAATAAAAACGGGACCTCCAGGTTGTTAGCCCAACCTGGAACCTTTAGGCCACGGAGGCAATATCCAGCATTTAATTTTTTAATTATTTAGTTTCATAGAGATCAACTAGCTCTTTCATCATCATCAGCCAGAAAACGTCCACTGATACACACATCTCCCATGGTACGCCACAGTTTTTCACTTTGTGAAAATACTAAATCCGATTATGAATAAATACAAAATTCTACGAAGAAATCTTGGTTCTTGGTTCGACCTTGTAAAACCTAATAAATATATTCCCAAATTCAATTTGTATTCGAATGAAGATAAATTGTTTTGAAATTTTCTTTACAAATCGAAATATTTCAGACAATAACTAAATTTTCGCCAAAACTCGCTATTGAATAGAAAGGAATTAAGTGTGTGTCACATTGTATTATTTTGTATTTAACATTTATTCGATATTTTCCGTTTCGTTCTCGAATTAATTTCGAACCAATAATACTGTTGTTACTTTTGTATGTAGAGTAACGCCGTCTTATACGAGTTACCTTACTTACGAATAAACTTTATACTTTGCCATAGCTGATTTATATCGGTAAACAGTATGATATACTCAAAGCTTTGGATATATTCAAGAGTTGCATAAATTCAATGTTAACAGGAGTTTCTCTCTCATAGATATTCACATGGAGCGGGTATGAGCAATTATTGAAGCGGTTGAAAAGGGGTGAAGAGTTTGTTTCGGCAAATCATCTTTTAATTTAAACATCGAACCATTTGACAAAGAGAGAACCAATAAGACGACTTACTAGTCGTTCCTTCTCTGCTTCAATCACACCACAATTCAAAATAACAAGACACTGATTGTAGTTATTCATTCAGGAGCCGTTTATTCAATCCTATAAATCAGCACTCACTCACAGCAACCTATTCAGGATCAATTGGTTAATACTATGCATCTAGACTCAAAGGATGGGGTGACGCGCTCATTTAAGAAAACTATCGTAATTTTCCTACAGACGAATCATTTTAGGGTTATGGACATCTGGATTTTCTATTACTGTGGTGTTTATTCGTCCATCTGTCACAGCTGACGGACAAAAACCATAGTATTACTGTGGTGTTTATTCGTCCATCTGTCACAGCTGACAGACAAAAACCATAGTCGACCAAGTGCGTGTAGAACCACTCACAGTGAAACCACGTGAAGCATCCCGTAGTGGGTAATGACGTATGTTTACGGAAAAAAGTCAGTATCAATTATTAAATAATAACGTACCTGCATAAAATTTTTGGGGTAGCAGACAAGTTTGTATTGCAAAGCATTTGTGTAAAATAAAGATTCCGTGGAAACTTAAATCAGAACAGTATTTTTATGTTTCTAATTTTTTTTAAAACTTAATCAAATACATCAATCTGCCAAATGGATTGGTATCTCTCTATATATAGTGCCAAAATATTAGTATCCGAATTAAATGGCTATGATATGCGGACGGACAGACAGACGGCGGGAAAATTGGCTTAGGAACCATAAAAATATGTAGCTATCGTATAATAAAATCGCTTAGCATAGATATTCCTTTCATATATCTCCAACTATTAACGCCACTTACATATTTGAATATGTATACTGAATCACTCACAATTCCAAATCATAGTTGGCAAAGCACAGATTTGGATACATAATTGCTTAACATTATTATCTTTTGTGGTTTTTTTTTCGCTATTGCTTGCAGCTTCATATAATTATCCACATGTTTTAGAATTTAACAACAAATTCGCGTAGTGAAATTTCGCAGTGCGGACTTTCCCTAACATATGACCAAACTGAGTGTTTATGCAATGAGTGCTCTTCTTTTACGAGTATATTTATGTAGACTTTTGAACAATTTTCACCGATGCATGTTAGAATATATTTTTCCCGAGTTTCAATATGATTATACTTATTCTGAAATTTCGCAACTCTTTATATAATAATTAAACATAAGTTAGCTTTAGTAAAGTGTATCCAGAAAGATGTTTTCTCCATTAGGTGTTTTTTAAAATTTATACGTAAACCAAAAGTAGATATATTTCTTCTTCGAGTTTTGTGAAGACATTGGAAGCCGACTTTGCCCCATTTGCATTTAGCTAAGAATGAAATGGAGTGAATATTTTCCAATCATATTTCGGAAGTAACGACCTAATAGAATTTAGTGATAAGTAGAAATCGATTTTGTAAGCCAATTATTTGGGTGTCAGGGATAACGAAAAAATTTGAGAGGAGCCATCTACAAAAGAAAAATTTCGTTCAAAATTTTAAGGAATTTCCTTTAAAATTGTTCAGAGATGAAAGATATTTGTGCAAATAAGATTATATCACATAAACGCTTATTTAAAACACTTACACTTTGTCTCTCTTTCAGTCCATTGCTGAGAAGGAGCTTCGTTGACAGTCACGACGAAAAATCTCTTTCCCTGGGACGTTTTGTCACACCACAACGCTTAGCAGGGTACACAGCTGCCCTTGAACTTTTCGGTAGTCGTCTTTAAGACAACCACCAAGGGACGACTGTTCCATTTTAAAATCAAAGACATAAATTAAATCATATATTAATGTCTAGTCTAAGTCCAAAGGAAATAAATACACAGAGCTTTTTGTTCGCCAATATTTTAAAGATATTTTTAATGAATACAATGTGTAAATACAATTCAATACATTTATATGAGTATACATGGAATCTATCAATGATAAATGGACTTAACATAGTTGAAACAATTGAGATTAATCCAACCTTCAATGACAATTTAATCAGTATCAGTTACGGAAAATACCGTAAAAGATTGGCAGATTTTTCATCAAGAGGAAAAATGCAAATGGATGGTTAGCGTCAAAAACTCTTCGTAGGCGGGGTATATACGAGAGTTTTATTGTTTTATAGCTAGAAGGTGCTTCAGTGCTTCCTTCTTTCACTTCTATGATTGCTTTCTGAAAAGCCTCGTTCAAATATATTATGTTATCTTGACTCTTCAACAGTTCAACTGGGCTAGCCAGTGATGCATTTAAATTCTTTTTTATTCCAATATTTTGTAACACTTTCAGAAGATTAGTAGTGGTTTCGATTTTGAACTTGGGTAGGTAGACATTTACATCGTATAAGCGCATCTTTTCAATCGATTTAGTTAAAAAACTATCATCGGTCATTTTCTCTTGGAGTTCGGAAATACCTTCAATGTCATTCGGAAGAATAAAGAGCATTGATATGTTTTCATTTTCACAAGGAATTCTCAGCAACTTGGCATTAAGATCAGCACTTTCAAGGTATAGGTATATTCCGATTCTATTCATGGTTGGCACTTTGACTATCTTGTTCTGCGTCTCGTAGAAATCGCGATCTCTTGTTTGGTTAGAGTTAAAATTGAATCTCCAAGAGCCTACAAAGTGAATGACGCTGACAAAAATGCCGCGCGTATCTTTGTTAATCACGTCAGAGTTGACTACATTATGTATACGCTTGTTAGTTTGATCTTTGACCCAAGCGTTAATTAGATTGGCAGCTTCGATGTTATTTGAAAAGTTAACATTTTCAACTTCTGACGTGAAGATGTCTGTAGGCGCGGCTGCTGAGTCGTCGTCTATTTGGTACCCATTTGGGAGGTAGACTCTATTCGAGATCATAAAATCTTTCACAGTTCTCAAATTGTAAAGTGTCAGAGCGATCCGAGTATATTCTTTCGTAGCATTACCATTAGGACCAATTGCTTTGAGCCGTTTGTTGAGGGTCTGTATGGTTGAATTTAATCCATTCAGTACAAGTGTGTTCATTACAGATAATGCAGACATCACCACACTTTTATCAGGATTATCACTCACCACCTCGGCAGACATCTTGGCGGTAAGCTCGAAGGTTCCTTCATTGTAGAACTTTCGATCGTTGGTATCTTCGGCAAACGCCAAGGCGACTACAACAAAGATGTAAGCAAAAAGTTGCATATTGTATTTTTCGACGAAGTGCATCTCTTACGAATGTCTTCGCGAAACTGATAAGGTAGCTTTCGACTGATCCTTATGTGAGTAGCGGAAATAGCAATGCACAATTGCACAATTGCATATTGTTCAATACGTATGCACCCTGTTGCTTAGAGACTTACTTCTATTAATATACAGTAGTATGGATTATTTGCTCAATTGAGATAAGAATGGTCATCCTGCGGTCAACTCAGTACGATAAACGCTATACTCTGATACACACGCATTTGGACTAGTTAGTTACAAAATGAATTACGTCCCATTTTTACTTGTTATTTATTTCTCTCTTTCCTGTGACTGTGAAGTTCAACTGGAGGCAGAAGTAGCACCAAATACACCAGTTCTAAAAGATCCACCGCAATTACATTTTGAATGTAAATTGAGGAGTCTACAAGGTGACCCGTATCCGTCTGTAATAGTAAAATGGCAAGGCGATATTCAAAGACTAACTTGGAATTCTGCTGGAGAGGTGACGTTTGACAGAAACTATAAAGTGCCGGAGAGTTCTCATTCATACCCATCGTCAGGAGGTCTCTCGGGAGATAGTTCTACAACGAAGCCTGCTGATCCTTTCAGTGATGCACCGAATGTTCCAGATTATTACGTCTGGGATGATATTGTCAACTATTTTGAGAGCAACTGTAAGAGGCCTTATTAAATGATGTTTCCAATATATTTATAGATTTTTTTATTTATTGTCCCAAAGTTTTTTTAAAATAATTATTATTGACACAATATTTTACTCCCCTGTTCGACTAACAGGCGCTACACACGGGGAAAGTCCCGGGTTTGATTCCCGGTGGGGACAAAGTCAAAAAATAGCTTTGTGAGTTTCCCCAGTTTAGTTAGGACGTTACAGGCGGAACCACCTGATTGTATAAAAAGTGAGATGATTACGTGCTTAAGAAGGCACGTAAAGCCGTTGGTCCCGGTTACTATCTACGCCAGGTAGTACCTACTCGTACATACATAAGACATGTCAGAGGCCTAAGGCGGCTCAACAACGGCTTGTGAGGTGGGTCATTGACCTTACAACCTATTCGATAAGAGAAGATTGTCCGGAAGGTTTAAAAATTTTAAACGATACGTTTATCTTCCTTAACGGGAATTTGCTCAGAATGATTCCATACAACATTTATTTTGCCAAAATCTTTTCCAATAGAATAGCCAGTTGGCTTTGATAAGGAATTATGTGGTTTATCTTTACCGGCCGTGCTAAATTGGTGTGGAAAATCATGACGCTGGAAACTATAGTTGCTGACTCTGTGGTGGCTATTGCCATACTTCTAAATATTAAATGGAATTATTTTACTTTGTTGATGACTTACGTACATTCATTAAAATAATATAGTTACTTCCTCCATATAATTTTATCGAGGTAAAAGTTGCAACCTTATTAGGATATTACATCAATATTTATCCGGTTTTAAATAGAGAGCTCTGGATGGCGCGTAAGGACACCCCTCTCTCTGAAGCGAGTATTGTCATTAGGGTCAGGTGCGAACGGAGCGTTATATATTTTACGCAATTTGTTCCTGGATATAGCTACCCAGTACACGTATATCTCCCATATCCTCCATCCGATCCCACGATGATTACATTTTTAGTACCACAGATTAAAGCTAAACCACAAAGAAAAATCTATAAATTCAATACCTACACGCACACAAATACCAGTTTTTCTGAATTTCAAATATTGTCTTTTTTAAACAGTTACCTCCGTGGCTTAGTGGAATTAGGTTCTATTCCAAGTGTACTCAAACTTTTAGGGCGCCTTTTTATTTGAAATAAGACATGCATGGTGGTTCCTTAATTTAAACGAGAACATCAACGAACAAATCAAGAATAATAAAAAGTATTACGCCTAATATTTATTACGTAAAGAATCTATGAATACCTACTCGTGTTCAACGTGGACTGATGCCGTTGATGATGATGAGTTGTTTGGGTAGTGAAAGTTGAACCAGTTTTATTTAGGAAATTTAATTTAAAATTACTAGATGTTAAAAGGGAGAAGTGTATGATCTGACTGTGTAGGTAATATATGGCCTTGATAAGCTGTTCCACCGACAAATCTGTGACATGCTTAAATTAACCCTTTTTGCGATATCAACAAGGATGTCCAACTATCATCCGAATTCGGTCCCATTCACTTTTAGGGTGGGATTAAAGCTGCCTAAATCACAACATTTTAGTTAAGTAGTTTCCAAACACAAATTCACTCGGCTAGAAGTTTGAGACCGGTTCATTATTAATCACCCTTCGTGTACATACATACGCATTAATTAATCATTCATTTCAAAGACATACTGATGGATTTGATCATGTTCTGAGTTAAGTGTTTAATAGTTTCAAATTTATAGAGTTGCTGGGACGAGGTCGTTTAAAGAAAGTGTTTTCTGAAACTGTATATAAAAGGTCTATTTTACAGCTATATATACAGTAGGTACCCTAGAAATTGAGTAGAGACCGAGTTTAAATACAAAGTTTCGCACTCAACAAGTTTAGTTGGACATAGAAAATACCCTATGTATTTTCTATGTCCGCCTAGCTAGCTACCACTATGTTACTTGAGTCTGCCGCCAAACAGTAATGTTAATAGCACTGGTGTGTTCCAGTACGAAAGGTAGTAGAGCCAGCGCTTCATTAGCTTGGGGCTTCTGGGTGCGCACAATTACCACCCAAAGTCATTGTCATCACATACCATCATTGTGATGTGAGTGTGTGATGGAAGTGAGAGAGTGAGATCAAAGCCAAGTGCAAACCCATCATACATTAATGTCTGACGTCATTTGACATTGATCCTTTTGATCTAGAAAATTAGAGATAAAGTTAGACAAAGTTGAAGTTGTAAGGATATTTGTAATTAGTGGATTGCACTCTTGGTGTTCGTATGTTTCACCAAAATTCGAAACGAATTTGCAAAACAAAGCAATCCATAACGCGTACGACCCCACCCACAATTTCCTGGCACCCATTAGCTCGATGCTTAAATAAATTAACATCGAGCGACCCTCATACAGTTTACGTGTCGTCAAGGGCGTATCATTATTAATTTCAAAGCCAAGGACCCTGTCGTTTGCGGTGTACAAACAGCTTAAGTTTAATCGTAAACGGCGCTCGTGGCCGAGACAGAGGTTTACGACAGCTTCTAATTCTTGTACGTTAACTAGCGACATCTAGCGACACGAAAGTTTCAACTGGCTATAACTAAATGTCACGGCTTGTTATTAGTATGAGACAGCATAACTTTGTTAATATTACTATCATATGACGTCACAATCGATCAATACACAAAACTCATTCCAATGATGGATTTCACGAAATTTGGGTTCAACTGTTCATAACTAAATGCCACAACTTGTTATTAGTATGAGACAGCATAAGTTTGTTATTATTACTATCACATGACGTCACAAATCGATTTCACAAAATAATTAGTCAGGAAGTCTCCCGTCCCAGAAATATGTCACTTTTTATTTTTTATTATGAGGTACCTACTCTTTTTCTTTGTTATAATGTGTGCTATGAAATCACACGTTGTGTCACTATGTTTTCACAGCGCGTATCAGTCCATCCGTTTGAGAGCTACGATGCCACAGCACAGACACACAGACATTGCCGTCAAACTCATAACACCCCTCTTTTTGCGTCGGGGGTTAAAGAGTCAATTAAATTTCTGGGATGGGAGACCTCTTGCAAAAATGGTGCCAAATACTGAAGAAAATTTTCGAGTTTGTATATGCATTGAACAATTCTTATTTTTCCTTCAGATAGTTCATATTTTTAAGATGTCCTTTAGTACTTTAGTAAATCATAATTCTATGTTAACATCTTACTTTGATCACCAATTCGCCTACCAAGCGAGGTGGTAATAGCAAATTCCCTCATTGATAAACTTTTGCCGTGGCGATCTATGAGGAAGTCCCATGTGCAAATGTGGATTTTTGCAGAGGATTATGATGCTGAGAAAAATACAGTACACACTAAAGATAAAATATAACTACGACAATATGATTAGCTAACGGAGCTCGAGCCTTTAGAGTGAGCACGCTTTCCATCAAACGGTCTAATTGTCACCATCAGGTGAGGTGAAAGGTACTTGGCGAATGTAGTGTATGTAAAAGATAAATATATCCACTTTAATAAAAGTAATAATAAGAACGTTTCTGGCCTAATTTGCGTAATGGCAAGACAAGTAAAACCATTTAACTGTTATGTCAGGGATCGGAACAGAAGCCATTTTATGTCTTGCTTGACCCTTCACGTTGACATTGTGTGGACATTCCAAATCAACGATATTTATTGCCGTTTAAATTTGTAATAAATTTACTTTCTTATTACTAAAATTTATGAATAAAAATAACAAAGATTGTGTAACTTTTGCTAAAAATATGGATGAATTTTTTTCTAATAAATTTTAATAATCCAATTAGTTTTATGATACATACTCGTACTCGTACTCGTATTAAAACTCAATCGTATTCTGTTTCGTAGTTTTTGTGTAGGTATGTAGGTATCTTTGTAATTATTTCACGTCGTATCGAAGAGTCAGATTGACTTTATGTTTTGTTAAGGGATAATTGAAGGGTCAGAGAAGGTCGTAGGCTTCTTTTTATCCCAATCGAACAAGACGTTTCCGTAGAATAATTTCTAATGTCCGCGCGGTCGTTGTCACTGGCAAACGCTAATCGTATTTTAAAAAGATTCTGACCAACATTATGAACCTTATAACTTTAATTAATTTTATCTTTAATGTTATAACATTTCTGTTCAATCTCAGAATTATTTACCTTTGTACATACATAAAGGTTCACAAGAATCATCATTTTCTTCAATATTGTTTCCAATCCCGCCCGAGAATTCTTATAAAAGGATAACGTACCAAAAAGTACAATGCCTCTTTGAACCTCGGTTTTAATATAATGATATTTTATGAGGCTGAACGAAATAAGTTTTTAACTGTATACTACAACCACAATATCGTCGATGAAGCGCAGCAAAAACCACAGTATTAAACTACGCACTTCAAATAAAATATTTTTCAAATTATTCGCAGCATAGTTGAAATTTAAAAATTATGATTTTATCGTCGTTGTAAAAATAAAGTCATGCTCATGAATTCCCCTAATTTAAATTGAATGTTAAAAGAGAACTTATTGTGACACATCAATTTTAAAATAGGACGGGAAAACGTCCTCCTTTGGCCTAATTTAAATTCACGAGAAAATTAAAAGAAATAAAAGTTGGGCCAATTTAAATGTTTGTCCGATAAACACTGTTTTATCTACGTGCTCTTAGCATCAAGCACTTTCGCTTCGAAGGTGTTCCGGTTATATATAGGGCGCAACAAACTCAATTAACTTAAACATGGGGTACAATTAATAGTCAGCATATCCTGTCTATGCCTTACGCCCGGTGTGCACTGGTCTACTATTACTTTCATCACTACTGAGCCCTTCTATTTTATTAAGGGAGGGTGGCCACGTCACTCGCGTAATCCCACTCTGGTCCATTTCACCATTTTCACGAGCACTTTGTGGCACCTCAACCCCTGTCATGCCGTCTGGACGCCCTGTAGCTGTAGACGTCACATTTAATATTCAATTAGGAGCCATTTCGGTCATTCATTAGACGAGGAACCGAAACTTTGGTTCATCTAGATGAGCCTTTTGTTTTAGGTATTGTGGTTTTGCCTCATGATCTACGCTTGAGAATCGGACTATCCCACGGTATCCCGTGGGTATTGTAAGTTAACTAAAGAAACACGTTCAGAGGATAAGCAGCATTACAACATATTTTTGTGATCAAGAGTCCCCTTCCCAAGTGTGGCATGGAAAATCCCCTCATGTACATAACAGTCCGAATGACAAGCAGAGGCTCAGTATCAGTGGAGTTATACAGTCAATGAAACGGTTTTTGCTGATTTCTCAATACTTTCACATCAACAGCCTTTATATGTTCCCACTGCAGGGGTTCAGGACTACTCTCCTACAGAGAGTGTATGGGCCATAGTCCACCACGCGGGCCCAGTGCGAATTGGTAGACTTCACACACACCTTTGACTTTCTTCTCTGTGCAAGTTTCCTCATGATGTTTTCCTTCACCGAAAAGCTAATGGTAATGATTTTTATCATTCGTACGCAAATATTTCAAATTACAAATTGGAACTCGTTGGTAAGACCTAGGATTGAACCCAGACCTCGATTGTTCAAGGACTGACGCTCTATTCAACTGAGCCTATATACATATCTCGCTTGGGTTTTCCTTAGTAGTAGTAGCTAAAATAATCAACTGTGACAGACGTATAGACAAAGACAGAAAAAAAACAGACACCGGTCTAAGTCATCCTAGGTAGATCAGAACAGCAAAGACAGGTGTGTCCCCATGCTAACTCGTCGCTACGAGGGGATATATTATGTACTTTAGCTGAAACGAGCTTTAGCTCGACTCTCCTTGGGGACATATTAAACACACAAAGACATATACGCGGTCGGGATAAAAAGTACACAATATTCTTTTTTGACCATTCAATTATTTCTACACAAGAAATTAAGTTATTCTGACTGTGCGTTACGTCGTGAAGGAAGGACAAACAAATCCACTTTCCCCTTTTATAATATTAGTATGGATATTAACAGTCGACGACTTGCTGGCTCAATTTGTTTTCGTGATTCTCTTTCCAATACAAACTGCCGATACATACAACCCAAACGTTAAAGACTGACGTTTTTAGATGTTTGAGATATATTTTACTTAAAACACGTACAGTTTGCATTTTATGTCACTTCTTTTCACACCATAAGTTTTTACGGCAACAAATGAATGCAAAATGTCGTCACGTAACCCTTCTCCGAAACAACATAAATTATGCAAGTCGTGTCCATTACATACTTTATCTTTGGGACAACCTATGTACCCGGAATGTATATGTCCTTGAAAGTACATATAGTCGCACTGGAACTGAGACATTTGTGAGAAAGTGTTCGATAGTGTATAGTAATTATTTAAATACTAATTACGAAAGTACAAATGTTTCTGTCTTCTTGATTTGCGCAACTGCAGGCGTACTGAGTCAAATATATACATCCCTCTCAGACATATGGAGTTTGCCTCTCTCTCCCTCTCAGACTTTCTGACCTGCCAGCACGTTCTCCGGGGATGCTGACGGTGCAGAGAGACAGGTGTGTCTCGATTGGTACATTTTGTATGGCATTCTAGCCTTCCGGATTCCTAATGATCTGGGTGGATCAAAACAGCAAAGACAAGTGTGTCCCCACGCTCAGACTTCTACATAATAGACCACTCCGATGAAATCAATAACAAATTACCTCGCCCGCGTGAAGTGTCACATTTCAATAATAAACGTCGACACAATATTACTTTCAATATCAAGAAAAATCGAGCTTCCGGCAAAGAAATATAAGATTTGCTACCTAATTTACTTAACATCACTTTTATTTAATAATTTTCCAATTGCCTTTACAGATAATAAATACGTTAATTCCATGTTACTGCAGTATTTCCCATATCCATTAAATATTTCATCGTAACTATATTAACCGAATCTGACAAAGTAGAGCAAAAAGTATTGTGTGTATTTATGCTCGTACGTACACTATCTGTTGACTCTTTTAAGCAGAAACTTAATTTAAATAAGATACAGAAACTAATAAAAAAAGCCTAAGATTTTACAATGACCACAGGTGGGTTTTAGACAAACAGACTGACTTAGTTTTATTTTCTTCACTTGACATGCACAGACTCATTTTTGTGACGTCTTTATTATAAAGAAGATAATTTATGTACGAATGATAAAAATCATTACCTGCACACTCCTGAGAAGAAATTCAGCTGTGTGTGAAGTCTACCAATACGCACTGAGCTCGCGTGGTGGACTGTATCGTCCATAGAGTCTCTGTAGGAGAGTAGGGCTGAGCTCCTGTCAGTAATTTAAATCTAAGACAGGATTAGTTTGACTTTTGTTTAGTTTGGACAGAATTCCCGGAGCGTGAATCGCCCGCGAGTACGTGTGCGTCGACATCAGAAATTACCCCACGGGAACGACTTATTTGTCTAGGATAAAAAGTAGCCCATCTTATTTCCATTCTATAAGTCCATCCCAATTATAACAGTATTTGATTTTTTTGTGTTAGGACAATTTAAGTACAAGAAAAGGATATAGAGTAAAAAGTACCTTTTGTGCCTATCGAACAAGTCGTTCTCAAGGGCGGTTTTCTGTACACGCGGGCGCAAACCGCTAGTTGATGATATGTGATGTCATGGCTGCAATATTTATTAGTGTATTTGTCTAGAAATAAATTATTGCTCTAGCAGGTTGCTGAATTCATTATTTCTGTGGTGCACATGTGACAAGACACCCATCCCTTGTAACTTAACCTGACTCATTTCTAGAACTGAAAACTCATAAATATCTACGCAACTTTATAACATGTCATATTTGCCTTTTACATCATATTGAAACAACACTAAATAAAATCAATTAAGGGTTTGGTAACATATAACAAAAAATCATAGATATTTATCAAGCTAACTTTTTCTTTGTACAGTAAATACAGCCATTCTTCGGCTATTTTGAAAATGGAAAAAAGCATGTAAAATACTAACCGCTTTCATCATCATCATTATCATTTTAACACACTCTCATCAAAGGGAATATAAAAATCACCGACTTATACATGGTTTCGGATTTTCTCTGCAGAAGCTAAAATTAAGAATCCAGAAGGTCGCTGACTCAATTATTATTACACTAAGGACACTCTACTTACAGACAGTAATTCAGTGAGTAGACCCTTTGTGATCCAGAATCATTATTGTAGCGGTCGTAAAAACCTCAATAAAAGGGGTATAAAAGCAAAAGGAATGAGAGAAAGGGATTATATACAGGCTGATAGCAAACATCCCGCTGTTTAAATCCCACGCGACATTCGTGTTTCGTGTTGAATGTTTCGTGAATGAATACAAACAATCCGGAATGGGTATTATGTATAACACAAACAAAAATATGACTTCATTGTAGTGTACACAAGATTGATAATTTTATTAAGTTCATCGTTTTCTCATACAACTGCATCCCGACTCGTTGCAAGAGGAACGGAACTACTGGGAAGAAAATTCCCAACATACCCGGAACGGGACAAATGCTTTAACGGAGTATCTGGGAATACACTGCAATGACACTAAACAATACAAATACACTAAAACAGACACTACACTGAAACATTTTATGTAAAAAATAGATTTAAAATGTATCGGTAACGGTAAAAAGACAGTTTTTTTTCGTGAACCTGAGACGAGGAAATGCTGTTTGATCATTTAGGTTCAAAGAATAAGAACATCAAGTTATCATTCATATTTAAATTTGGCAGTTTTGAGACGCTTTAGCCTATTTCTGTATATTTCCTGTCTCATTGTTTCTTAAAAAAAAATTGAGATCCTGGCTCGGTGGAAACTTTTTTGGGGTAAAAGCGAGTGTCGCCTTACACAGCGGTCGCTTTGAGTTTTAATTTCATGCTTGTGGCACAAATAATGAATTGTCTTCCTTCTTTCTTTGATATAATAGGGAGCTTAATGACGCCGGCAATTTATTTGGGTAAGGAGATCACCTGTTTACCGCACGTAATTTTAACGACTACACGTAATTGGATTGAGGTTGGCACGAGTACGTTTTATGACGTTTATCGAGCAATATATGATTTCAACCTTAAAATAAATGTCCATTGTCTCCCATGGTTTCGTAGAAGAGGACTTCGGGGAAATTCCAGAAGCAGGCAGTAAACGCGTGTACCACTGAAATTTAACTGGGTCCGACGAATGCCAAGAGTCGTGACTGTCGTTATTATGAATCACGTTCTTAGTGCCGAATTTGAGAGAGGCTGATGTCCATCGGTCGATGTTGACGTCTGACTACGATATTTTCGTACCTGTTGTATGTGTACGTGTGGTACGTGGTACATGTGTTCTATTAACAACACTGCTGACACAATCTCTTCTGCAAAGCGTGGTGATTACGACAATCAAGGCGAACCTATTATTTACCCTAAAGAGAGACAACGAAAACATTTTATTTGAAAGCCTGGCTCCCTTTTTGTTTTCGATTTTTAGGAGAAGAAGAAGAAGAAGATGTGGAATTTCCACCCTCTAAAACTCATGGTGGTGGTCATCGTCTGCGCAAGTCGAGGAGCCTCGGGAACTCCACAAACATTCCAGTGTTCTTTTCTCCCTTTGGCGTTTTAGACACAACAACTCGGCAGCTCCAGGCACTCTAACCATGCAGAAAATTATTGCTTAAAGTTATATCTATCGCATATATTTTTGTTCACAAGGTCTATGACCGTAATATGATTTCTGAGTTTTAATCACAGACTACATCCAAGATATATAAATAGTCTTTATATTGAATATATTTGGCTCAAATTTAAGAAACGTTTAGTAGTTCTTCACGAGCATGTGGCCTGCCCATTAGTGCCCATTGCCACTTCAGCTCTTGAACTTCTTCTATAAGTTTCCTTGCAACGAATACCTTGACTCGGAGAAGAGCTGCGTACTTTTGCTAAGCGAAAATGAAGTAGATACAACTTCGTTTTGTTTCAGATATTGACCATGAGCATCACAGTTTGCTTGGGAATATTAGATTTGTTCACGAACGTATATAATATTTTCTTAAATACATACAGGGAGCAGTTAATATGTCAATGTCATTCTCTCAAATTAAATTCGTAACATGCACCCAGCACGGACTCCGGCAGTATCATATCATTTCACAAAATCGCAGATGTCCAATTTTATAACTTCAGCTTGGCAAACTTGTCGTGTCGTGTCACTGGCCGGCCATTTATCATGCCACCTCTCATGGACTCCATCCGATTTGGCTTTTAATATTTTCATCAACTCTCTCCTTTTTGGGAACGGTAACAAAAATGTCACTATCTCGTTTTATAAGCTTATTTCGTACAGAATTAGATAAAATATCACGGGCTAATACTAAATTTGGGAATTTAACAGAAAAACTAAATTGGAATAAAATACGAGTAAACACTAATAGACGTGGGTTAAGTTGCGGAAATTATAAACTTTGACATCAGCCATAGCTTTTTTTAAATCAAAATATTTTCAAACTTGTAGCAGACAGAAACTTGACTTGTAGAATCTGTTTTAATGAACGAGAATTGTTACTTTTATAAAAAATTAACATAAAAATTGAGAATTTAGAAAGTTTAGAAAAATTTACAAATTTAGAATGAAATTTAATGAATGAATGTTAAATAACAATATTAGGATTAATATTACGAAAGAAACAACAGATTTTACACAAATAATAGCAGTATTACATACATAAAATTAGCCTGTTCCGATTATCAAAAAAAGGCAAAATTATTGGTGGAGTTTTCGCCTTATTACCGAAAAGCGTTTTATTTAAGAAATATAAAGTCGAAAATGGAACTTACAATGACTAAATATTTGATGAAACATTTACAGTATTTAAATCTATCTAAATAATTTGAATAATAATTTCAGCATGCCGCACGAAGTGTTCACTTTGTAAATATACGTGTTTTGTTTTTTATTATTGTATTTGTTTAATTTGTAATTGTAAATAAGTGACTTTATTTATAGATTAGGATAAATAAATAATTTGAATAAAATATATTTTTTAAATTACCTAGATATTGTTATCCTATCCAACTTCGCAGACAATCCAACATCCTATCCTCAAGTTTAATCCATAAGTCTATTCATTTAAATACCTTAGAGCCTAATAAACTCGTAAATCAACCGACCTCCCATGAAATTTGGCCATTCATTAGGTAAACTGTCTCAATTGTAACTGAAAGGGATGTTTAAAGTTACTTTGATGACTTCTTGATAATGTCCCGGGTCCCGACATCAATCAAACTGAATATTGACTTGTACCTACAGCTTTGGCTCTCCTTTGCTCTTTAGGACTAAACACACATAGCGTTCGATTCGCGTCTGATAATAATTCGCTATCTTTGAGGCGGTTTCAATTTTGACGGTTATTTACAGTGTAACAATTTTTGCAACACACTCGCCCGTAAATTGAGCCTTATTACATCGCTTTAACGACGCTAGATAATAAATAGACGATTTATTTTACAAGTATACAAACACTCTCTAAACTCCTTCTAAACTCCAAACAAACCCTTAGCTGATGTGAAACATAGAAATTATTCTGTATATAAATATGCACAATGAGATGGTTTAATGTAGGAAATGAATATACGAGTATCATAATAAAAACAAATATTTATATTATTTATGAGATTTTTTAAAATTTCAAAGATACCTTGACTTTTTACAATAAAACATACGATTTTCTTTGCAAAAACATCTTATAAGTGCTTACTTTGGCACGAGTAAACAACATTCATGTTGAATTATAATTTTTTGCGTCCTCCTATTTAAACCACTGTGAGTCTTGTTTCGGCTGTCGAAAATAATATGTATAAAAATAGTTAAGGCTGTTTATTAAGTAGCGGTTAATGTTTTTAAGTACCAACAAATTTCCAACTCGGCCATGGATCCAAATTGAACTTATTTATGTGTGGCTGGTCACAAAGAGTTTTTTTTAAATTGTTTCAAGAAATAAACTTTATGTTACTTTTATTGGTTTAAATAAGTTTATATATATATAATATAATATAAAATAATATATATATAAACACTCTATTGAGCGATAAGTCTGTCGCAGTTTGTCCGCTCCGCTATACATACTCAGCGCCTAATGTCTGTAAATTTCACGGTCCACTGGCACAGTATAGGACCGTAATGACCGTGCCCTTAAGTTTCTAATTGGGTTCATTGTTTCGGGTAACGCGAGAACTTTTTGCAATATCTCCCAAACCTGCCATATTTACGCTCCTCAATAAATACAAGACTCAAAACAACAGTACCTATTCCACAGAAGGAAGGAGCATCATTAATGTAAAAAGTTTGTCAAGTTTCACAAGTTTTGCTTCCAATTGGTTATTCGCCTTGAGAGGGAAATGAACTGGGAATTTCCAAATAAGTACTTTGGGCTTATTTGTTTTTGTTCTTTATGTAGGTGTTGCCACATTTCTTGCGAAATTGTTTAGCTTATTAAGTACTAATAACGCCTATTTAAATTTAGTTGTAAAATGTAATTATCGGTAACTGTAACTTAATTTCTCGGAATGCAGTGTATGTTAAACCCAATTGACATATTTGTGTATTATCAATTTCATTTCTTTGGAAAACATTTAAATTTAACGTAACTACTGAAATTTACTTAACACTGATTAAAAGTCAACCTTACTGTGTACAAAGGGGATTGGACTTTAAAAAAAACTACCTTTGCGAAAAAACGTTCAAGTCGACTCTACATATACATATTTTTCACAGGCTTTTGACAAGGTATGTCACTCAATTCTTTGCAGAAAGCTCAGTGAGCTAGGAATTCACGGTAACTTGTTGCGATGGATTATCTCATATCTTTCAAAAAGGAGTCAGCTTGTAGCACTTAAAGAAGATCTTTCGACACCCGATTTTGTCACGTCTGGAATGCCCCAAGGCTCTCACCTAGGTCCCTTATTTTTTATTGTATTTATAAATGACTTGATTACCAGGTTGACATGTCCTTGCCTACAAATATTCACAACTGTCCGCTGCATCAGTGATGCTATAGCCTTACAAGGAAACCTCGTCGAGGTAGCTGTCACCAGTCAGCTTAACAAATGTTGCTTAACGTGGAAAATGATTTGTTATTACCTTTACTAAAACCACTTTCGATTACTGCCTTAGTAACGTTGCTTTGGATCGTAAATCTGTTGCAAAAAGATTCAGGAATACTATTTGACGAAAAACTGACCTCCATTATGAGAACATTATCAATCGCAGTTCTCACATTCTGGGCTTCATTGCAAGGATCACAAAAGGTTTTAAAAAACGCCAAGTCTCTTTTGTTCTTTGATCAGGAGCTTATTAGAATACAACTCTTCCATATCTTTCAACTCTCATATTCATATCGACCGCATATAACGCATACAAAACGAAACTTTTGGCATTTAGATTATATTTAAACCGAACTCATAATTATAAAGACCTTAAGAAGGGTTTAAACTTAATTTGAACTCACCTCATTAGAGAATCGTCGTAAACGCAGTGACTTAATTTTACTTCATAAGATATCTATCTTCAGAAGATACCTTGAGAAGAGTGGGTGACTCTTCTTTCTAATATTAATTTTGATACTAACTACCGTTTTCGTAATCCTAGAACTTTCCACTTAACTGTATATCTTAATAACACATCCTACTATAACCCACTAACCCGTATGTGTCACCTCTATAATTTTATTTTATTTTTTATTTTATTTATGAAACGAACAGTCATTCAATGTACATTAAAACAAATATTATTATTTAAAGACCTAGAGTTTCAATACATTTACATATAAACTAAAACTAGTGTGTGTAAGCTGAGTGATTCAATTAAAAACTAACTAAACTTGAATAACTGAACTAAATTATGTATACATATAAACTTTTTCTTAATTTATCCTTAAATCTATTTAATGAATATCTAAATATATCTAACTGAGTAAGGTGTTTATTATAATAATCAAGAGAACGCCTAAAGAAGCTATTTTTAATGTAATTGTTTTTACATAATTTGCTTTGAAACAATATTTTAGAACGTAAGGTGACGCGTGATGGAACTCTGAATGAGATATTATCTAGTAATGTAGTAGAATCTACCAAATTGTTCACAATCTTGTAAAGATACATTATATCCATATAGGATCTTCTAATGTTCAATGATGGTATTTGATGGCGTTTGGCTGCAATTTCATAACTGGTAAACCAATTACCTGAACGGTAGTCTAAACTTTTTAAGAATTTATTTTGTATTTTTTCCAATCTATCTATGTACGTTTTGTAGCATGGGCTCCAAATGACACTGCCGAACTCCAGAATGCTACGAATAAAAGAGAAATATAATACTTTTAAGGTTGAAACTTTTCGGAAAGGTTTTGAAATTCGTAAAATGAATCCTAACTGTTTATAGGCCTTTGTAATTATATTTTCTATGTGTTCGTTGAAATGTAATTTTGAGTCCAGAGTTATTCCCAAATCCCAAAATAATGATTTAACACGTGTACATAATAACTTAGACATTTTCAACTCCAGCTGTACATCTTTTGGCAAGTCTGTGTGTAATGTATTAGTATAAAATCATCTCTTCTTTCTTTTATTTTAGTAGTACATAATTAATCAGTATTCTTTGTTTGTTGTATTTATAGCGTAAATAAGTTTCATGTCCCACTTAAATTTGTATGTTCAAGTAGTTTCTCTTTGTACACATTCTACTGGACTACAGACTGATTTGTATAGCTAATATCGTAATTCTAAGCTGTAATTGTCTGTAATATGTTATGTTACCTTTAATTAAAAAAATGATCATGAATTAAAATGCTAATCGAAGAATAATTCAAAGAAGAACGCTCAATAAAATTTGGAGACAATCGAGATCACAATAGTTTCACACCTCTAAGTAGGTAAACCTGTCTACGTACTCGCCAATGATTCTGAGCATGTTAGCTCCCAAATCCAGGGATAAGTTAAATCTTGTTCCAACATTATGATGAGATTATCATAGTCTAAATTGGAGGCGCATTAGTCGGAGCACCGCACGCTTTTAGGTTAATGGTTATCATACGACATCTGGCTTCGATAGGGATGTGATGAGGTGTGGCGGGCAGACCGATCCGAAACCGAAAACCACAAATCTATTTATACACATTTGAATTTAAGTCCTAGATGAACTCACGATGACGTCCTGAAGTGAAATACACTAAGGAAAAACGTTGTTAAACCTTGAGGGTTTCCTCAACCTTGGCTGACGATATTCTAGTTTCCTAGGCAACAAGGATCAATATCTAATGACGTCAGCAAAGTCATCCCTGAGACGTGACAAACAGTCCTTAGTGAATGCACCCCCAGACAAAGACTCACATGCAAGCTGATCAGAAATTATGGCATACCATGGGTGCACGTTTTCCGGTCGATAAATTCAAAGATTTGATAAAAGATTGATTGATTGATGAAAGATAATGTTGAAATTATTGTATATTGTTTTACTGAATGCACCTATTTCCATGGCGAATGCAGATGAAAAACAGAGACGCTGTCATCTTCTTGACTTGATTTGCTGGTGCTGATTGTCTCTTTGTATAAATTTTATCGGTGGAGCCTTTTGATCTGTTTATTTCTTACAAAGATCGAAACAATCTTATTACTGCTTATTTGTGATAAGTATCACTATCACATGGGTAAAACTGGAAAAATTACGAAAAAAGTGAAAATCGAATCCGAAACCAAAACCAAAGAATAAAATTTGAAAACCAGCATCGCTTCTCTGCAATGTACAACTCACCTGCCAACTATCACTCATCTTCATTCTATTTTAGTCTCTGCTCGCGCGGGATAGTGCTCAAATTGGTGCTCCTGTATTTTATAATGACAACCGTGTTCATGCGGTACTTATGAGTTAGGTCGTTATTAGCACCGGGTTTAGGAGAGTTTCATATATAAAAGCAGTTAAACCCTTATTATGTGTCCTAGGTACTATTAAGCTGATACTTTGTTGGTCTTGAATGTTAACATTTATGAAGGAAGTTATTAAAAATAATGTAAAAGTCCGATGAAATTGTAAAATTCTAAAAAGAAGGCAAAAATATAAGCGATTCATCGTTCCCTTACTTAAACTCTTGTTAGACAACCAGGGCTACTCCAGTGATTTCTGTCAGGGCCATCCTCAATGATATGGGCTGCATTGGGTTAGTACACTAGGGATTGAAACCGTGGGCGTTCTACACCAAAAGTAAGGGAGGTTCTTTGAATTGTGTGCGAAGTCCTAGCCAGCTTCTGCTCCTACTAACCGGTTAGTCCATATATTGTTCCTGATACATTTCCCCCAGTGGTAATTAATACCCATTTATTAAGCACATGCTTTATAGCGAGAGCTGTGGAGTATGTTAAAATAATGTATCAGAAATAAGTGGGCATAAGTTAATTACTTCTGGGGAAAGTGATTCAGAGACTGTAACAGATGGAATGACCAGGAATCACGTAAGTATATCCCTGTTGTTGTAGTTATTACATTTTATTACACACACGTTTAACACACACAGGTCTCATGAGCTGTCAGTCGTTGACACTTTGACACTCACGTAAAGCTAACCACACAGTGACACACGAGACAGTGTAAGTTTGCTATAGCACCTGCACTACACGTCATATCTGTATTACAATCCATTAGAAGCTAGCTGGTTATTTCAGTTCTCGCCTCGTCTGAGCGATAATCGCCGTCCTACATTTGGCCCATTTTGGAAGACGCCTATTCGCCTAGGGTTCGGTGAATTGCATTCCACCAAATGTGGTCATTGATCGTTTTAACCAATCGTTTAACATTTCAACTTCAATTTTTTCATATACTCAACAATAAGTTACAAACCACCGGAATTTGCAATACATTATAATGCACCCTAAATCGTCTAGACCTAGAGGATATCATTAGCATTCAACAAAGGAAAATCCCCTGACCTAGCTGAAAGGGCTGAAATAAGATGGAGATGACTTATCATTTCTATAACAGAAAATTGTACGGCCAAAACCCATTGACTTGCGTAAATGAAACGCTAATGCAGTTTTAACAGAAAATTGTGCTATCGGGACCAACTTCGTAATCAAAGTGACAACATATAATACTCAGACAGCGACATGTGATTGTTATCGTACAAAAACAGAAGTGTAAGAAACTTAAAAAAATTAATTTATCCGGATATTACTTTTTACGTTGGATTTTTAAATATCAGTTGTGTAAATCCTCTACTTATAGTATTTAAAAAAGTTTGCACACCTGAATGATTGATATAAACGCCCATACCAGTTGAAACCGCTTGAGACGGTAACTTGCGATAATGTAGAGTACCACTAAAGAAAGAATATGTGCACGGGTGAAGCCCCAGGCGACCTGACAGTAATTAGAAAATGACTTAAATGTTTCATTTAATTCAATTTTAATTCGTGCGTAGGTGCCAGTTAAACACATTTACTCCGATGCGAATGTTTTTGTAAGTCAATGGCGAAATCCTCACTGTGCAAACGTAACGTCATGCCCTCGGGTAATCAATCTTATTATCGGTGAGATCGATTCGGTGCGAGAGTTGATTGTTTGGTGGTAGGGTTAAGGATAACGTTGAAATCTAATGTCATCGTTAGAGTTCAACTCTCGTAAGTCATTTCAGACAGCTGAGTCTAAAGTCAGCAGTGTCTTCGTAATGTGCCAAACTCATTGATGGATAATAGAAAATTAGCTTCCATTATTTCACTAGGGTAACACGTACAACACATACACAATGTTATATAAGAGAAGATTGATCTCCCGATGTATCTTTGTCTGTTTGTTGCCTTTAACGACTAAGCCGGCTAAACAAACCGTGACGAAGTTTAGCAGACTGGCATAGGCTATGTGTCTCGACATCATTTTACAAGTGAACGCAGATGAAAACGTGGGACAAGCTTGTGCATGATATGTGTTTCCGATACAATGTAACATGAAATTCAGTTGGTTTGGTAGAGACACGGTAGGGAGTATCATATTATTTCACTTGGTTTCGGGTCTCCTCGTCATTTTCCGCCATGCACACCGGTTTGGCACCTATGACAAGATCTGACCGATAGAAATCCGATTAAAATTTCTCTACCACAAGATTTGTTTCGTTTCGTTTTTGTTTCGGATTGATTGCTTTCGGATTGGGTGCAAAGCCTAAATTAGAATTTCAAAAGGATTTCGACCAAGTCATTTTTATGGCTTTCTAAAGTCATTGTTGATAACGGACCTCCAAGTTTGAAGGGGTCTCCCTAAATATTATTTTTCGAACGAACTTGATGCTGTTAATCCTGCAACCGTTACAGCTTCACCCAAACAATGGCGAGCGCAGAAGACACTTAGACGGATAAGATTTTACTAACAAATAACCTAAGGACGTCTGCTTGGGCTCGGCTGGGCTTAAGGCTGTCGCTTTGAGATGAAGGGTTCGGAAAGAGGGATCACCTTTATTTATTTGGGCCCTTATACTTATGGTTTGTCTGGTCATGTCATTCAGGTCATCTCATTACGAGCCGATACCATATAAGCCTAAGTCGTGTTTCGTATAGTTTTTAATCTAACAGCGATGATAAATTACTGGCACTTTTTGTCTACAAGCACAAGGTTGCCGTCCAACGCTCGGCTCATACATTATTCAATCGGCAGACGCTCATCATACGCTTTATATCGGCCCTCGACTGTACCCACTGGTAATATCAGCTTATTTCTTCCCTTTATCTAGCTATTACGAAATGGTGAATGGTAAAGGATTTCCTTATTACTCTATTTATTTACAGTTTGCGTTATCTGTTGAGTTATTTGTAGGAACAAAGAAAATAGGAAAGAAGATACTCGCATCTGTCTGAAATCCGATCTCTGATCGAATTATCCGTAGAATTAAAAGGATGTTTAATGAGATGTAATTAGACATAATATGCGAAGTTTGTGGTTTGAGATGTTGACAACATGTTAATTATCTTTAGAAATCGCACAATAGGTTTTGGTTTTGACGTCACTTCATTCTGAAGTTGATTTGTTTTTCGTTACGACCGAGACGTTTAATGCAATGCAAACACTTATAATATATATATAAGGTGAAAACACACAGAGGGCGGGAGCGGGGCGGGCGCGGGAGTAGCGGGAGCCTAGTGCAGTTGTATTCCGTTGACTTATATATGAAGGACATCACACTGAACGCGGTCGCGTGTCACGCGGCGGGCCCACCTGCACCGATCCCGCCCGCCCTGTGTTTTCCTAGAACACATCAGACCAAATTATCTTATAGACTGTGTTTCTGACTATTTATGATACGTCGAGAATTTGAACGAGCCAATTAGCGAGCTCTTCCCTCTTCTTGGACCCAATCAGCGAGCATTACTTTTATTTGTATTAGACATAATGAACCAACCGTATCCATCTGGGGCGGGTGGTCAGGGCCGCAATCACTAAAGACAAACAGGCTTACAACGTCAATCTTGGCTGACGATATCTCTTTTGTATTTTGCCATTTATGGATTTTACAATTTTTAGGGTTCTGTACCCAAAGGGAAAAAATGGGACCCTATTACTAAGACTCCGCTGTCTGTCTGTCCGTCTGTCACCAGACTGCATCTCATGAACCGTGATAGTTAGACAGTTGAAATTTTCACAGTTGATATATTTCTGCTGCCGCTATAACAACGAATACTAAAAAACTGAATAAAATAAATATTTAGGGGCTTCTCTAGGGGACAGTCATTATTTTTTGGCCGTTTTTATAGATAGTACGGAACGCTTCATTCGCGAATCCGACTCGCACTTGGCCGGTTTTTTAACTAGCACATGAACAATGGATTTTCGTACTCATTTTACGCCCGCATATTTGAATGGCAATCACGTTCTACCTCGTTTTCAAATAAGTGAGGAGGTACTTTCCGAGCAGGTGTAGTATCAAAGTTAAATCCCACTACAGTGGAAATAAAAACAAACAAACCAAAATGGCCGCTCTTAAACCCGAACAATATTTACAAAGAGCATTTTTCGGTTTTGTACGTTTCACAATCCTCGCTACCTTGTTCCTGTGTGATGAACATTAACCTGTTCAAAAGCTGAAACGCAACTCGCTCTACACAACACTCGAATGAAAGTTTTTTTTTTTTCATTTGTTTCCTGCAAAATGCATTCGACCTATTTCGCTGAAATCGCGATATAGTGGTTTGCCTGAAGCTTTTATGGTTCAAACTGTGTTTTGGTACAAGTTAATTTTTCATTGCAACTAGGTACTTTTTGCAAGCGTACAAAAGATGAAGGCATAATGAGTACTTTTGTGCAAATTCTAACGCAGCTCAGGTGACAGCAGACTAGCAACCTGAAGTTTATTTAGGTCGCAAGCGACAGTCGGTAACCAAAGCAACCTGTTGAGGTACCTGCTCACATAAAGGTACAGCAAAAATCATTTTAGTACAAGTTGACGGCAGATCAGTAAGTTGAAGTGCTAATGATACCTATTGCAAGCTCACAGAAAGATGCAAGAGTGATGCGTTATTTTGTGCAGATGTTAATGCAGCTTCGTGCGACAACAAGAATTCGTACCCTTGTGCAAATCGTAATACAAGTGGACCGAACTGTTTTTTTTCTTCAGACACAAGTTAATGCATTAAAAAAGAACTAGAAAGCGACTTCAACTGCCATAAAAGTCTACAGCAAATTTAAGACTATGGTTTTCTCATGTATGCCATTGTCAGAACTGCACAAAGATGTTTAAATAATAAAAAAAGAATCATCAAAATCGGTTCACCCAGTCGAAAGTTCTGAGGTAACAAACATAAAAAACATACCCGTCGAATTGATAACCTCCTCCTTATTTGAAGTCGGTTGAAAATGGCGTAGCGCTCCACAATATGTCGCTTATAGTGTATCAGTGACACTTGTCGAAGTGACGAGGACTTTAACCCTTCAATTTGATTATAAGCGTCATTTATTGGAAACCATTTCTTCAACGTTTCAAAATAATAAAGAACCACACAAACATAGCTCATTATTATTAGCTTCTGTCACCCTCAGAAAAATTTAAACACCCGTTCTTATTTCTATTCGATCGTACCTTTATTTTACGTCACAGTCATAAGTTACCTAGGTTTGCACCGCTAGCATTAGGTACGTATAAATTTCCCGCATTATTACCCACTGAGCGGCCACGTATGGGGTCGAGTGGTCAGGTGAACGAGCAGTTAAGCCCGTTGTTACGTTCGGCCGAACTAGAGCTATGATCCGCTAAACTATTACTACCGCTGCAACATATTACGTTGTAGGGATAAAACTGGCACCAATCAACTGGTTTAACAAAGTCCTAATTATTGGGGTGCAGTTCACATAGTACAAATATCCTTACAACCTCACGGATCACGAATGTCTTTTCTCACATTTTTCGATATTGATTCAATGTTGATGGATATAGGGAAAGAGGAAGACCTAAGAAGGTATTGATCGGATTGCGTGAAGGATGATATGTGTATGAAAGATATGAGATGACAGGGGTTGATAGAGTGTGCCGACCTCACTTCGAGTGGGGTAAAGACAGAAAGATGATATGATGATTCGATATTGATCCTCGTTGACATGAAGCTAAAAACGGTTTTACTGTGCTGCCCGCGGGCGCTAGTTAACTTCATGCTTATTGCCTAGGAAACAGATAGCATTAGCAAATACATCCGTGAGCCGCGAGGCTGTAAGAATGTTTGTCCTTAGTCAATGGCACCTCTGGACATGGGCCGCCCTCGTAGATCGCCATGTTGTATGTAGATTCCCATGAGGGTATTTCCCGGCATCAACACGCTTGGCAGTCAGGTTGTAGATCGCAGTGTGACGTTGTTGGTACATAGCTGCTGCCCATCTCCAGTTTTTTCTATGGTAGCCTTTAATGACATCCACGGGGTGCCATGGGATTATCCTATTCTAGAGGTGAAGCCGAGAACACACAGTCAAGTATGCATACTGAACGGGATTAGTGTTCTCCTAACAAAAATGGAAACTGGAAAGAAGATGCCACAAATATTTACCAAAGAAAAGCGGGAACACAAAAAAGCACTTAATTTTTTATCAAAACCGACCTCCGCCAGCCCAAATAATAATTTTTTAAATCTCAGGAAATTCGTGAAAAATTAATCACAAAGAGGCGGCTTTCTTTGTGAACCTTTTGTTTTCGTTTCACCAAACGATTATAAAAAAAGGAGCTAAACAAATTCCTATTTGACCACTGACGTTAACCCTTGACTCGAATGTGAATATATAAAAGTTGAGTAGGTAAATTCTGAAGTAGTAAATGCTTACAACTTGAATGAAATATTTATTTGTCATAATCGGCTGCATTTCTCTATTGGATATGATCGCCGGATTGGATTCTCCACAGGATTGGTGATCGCAGTAATGTGTTATTGTTACGAAGGTAGACGCTTGCCCATCCCATAAGTATTTTCTTTGTATCAACATATAAGTGTAAAATATTTGTGACGGTTTATTCCTTTGTTTGCTCACAATACAACGCATTAAAAACCGAATGGAGATATTAGTAATCGGATCCAATGGGAGAGAGCCTGGTGATCTGAAACTCAGGGAAATCCTATCTCGTACACCAGAGTCTCACATAGCTGTATTTATACATTCTCAATTATCATGCTTTATGTACATGCTGTGATTTGATTCCCCCATTTACCCAACACTTTATTGAAAACCCCCACCTCATTGAAAACTACGATTATTTCTTTTTTATGCGTCTTAATTGTTTTTACTTTTTGACATTAATAAAAATATATATTTTTGCATTTTCCAATTTCGTTCTATTTGGATTAAAGAAAGCTTGAAGGATATATACTATCGTATAAGAATCGATTTTAAATATATAAAAATACATACACTTCTTTGTTTGATTTCTTGTTAGCGGAAGAAAGTAACTGTATAAGATATTCATGAACTCACTCGGGTTGACTGCATGCCCTTCGTCCACGACGTGCATGGAAAGGTGAAGCAGCATCAGAAGAGTCGTAGACATCTGCAAACAAAACCAATCTATTAATAAATATTTACATTACATTGAGGAAAGCTGTATTTGGATCTGATAGAGAGTTGGAGCACAGAGATTAGGCATGGTTACCAGTTAGCACTCATCATAACATCTTCTAATTGAAAACGTGGCCTTCTTTGGAGTATTAGACTCACAATTCTGGAGTTCGATTCCCAGTAGAAGAAAATTTTAATGCAGAAAAATATTAAAATCATGTAATTTTTAGAGCACATTAATTTTGCGTGACACCTTTAGTCCTTTAGTCTTGTGCACTTAAAAAATGCCACAAGCTCTCCGGGCAGGACACAATGCAGCTAGTAAATTGCATTAAAATTCCGCTTTGTGCACGATGGCAAGGAAAAATGAAAAATTACATTCTTACCCCCTGGACTTAGGGTCGGGGCTTTTGTAATCACCTTTTGTGATGTATCGCGTTTTAAAAATAATAAACTAGAAACCCATGTGTATGCTATGTAAAACTTAAATCTGCTACTTATATCAGGTATATAGTCTCAGAAATCTCATTTAACAATGGGCATTCACAGTACATCTCTCGAAGAATGGAATACTGATTAAAAGTAAGAGTTTAGAGTACAATTAGTAAATGACGAGTAGTTTTATTTTGTTTTAAAGTTTTGATTTTACTATTATAAATGTATTTTAATAGGAAAATTACTTATCCTATAACATATAACAGACAAAATTGGAGAGGTGTTGCCACAATGGGCATAACAAAATTACCAAGCGTTAAATATGTTTTTGTTGTAACAGTGTCCTGCATTACATGGCATCTCAGAGCAGTTGTATGACGAGATTAAGACACACATAGATTCTTGGCGCCAACTTGAAAAATGGTGATTCATTGCAATTTTGTTAATTGGTTAATAATACTGTTATGTGTGTTTTTTGTGTGATAATGGTGTGATATAGTGCAAAAAGTGTCATGGACGGTGTTATAGTATCAATTACGCAAAATTGCGAGGGTTTCGACGCGATCCGAAGAGTTTATCATGTCGAGTACATTCGGCATATGAATTCTTTCGAATAATGTTGAAACCAAGGCTGGCCTTTGAAGTTCTCGTCAAGAATCCAAATTAAGCGATAAAGCTGAAGAAATGGCTTCGGCGTAGTTTATAACCTCAAAATTTGTTCACCTAATTTTACTCGTCATTGGCTAGATAACCACTGGTTAAAGCCATTATTTAAAAAAAGACACACATAAACCAGCCAAGTGCGAATTAAACTTGTTCACCGAGGGTTCCGTACAGAATATTTGAATAATTGACAGACAGACAGGCCGACAAAAAAGTGATCCTATAAGGGTTTCTTTTTTCCTTTTGACGTACGGAACCTTAAAAATTCCTATAGTGAGATAATCAGCTGTCAGACCGACACGGAGACTCCGTGATTACACATGTATTCAGATCGGATGGCCGGAACCTTAAAAATTCGGGCGATGAGCGGCAGTATCTAAATAGGCATCGACAACATATTACAAGGTTCGTCCATCATCGACATATTCCCACTTAGAACTTTAACCGCCTCCGTAGCCTAATAAATGTTGGACTCACAACTCAGAGTTCTCGGGTTAAATTCCCAGTGGGGGTATCTATCGATACTCGGTTTGGTTAGTACCACTTGTCAGCTAAATCTGCCGCCAAACAGCAGTGTTAATAGCACTGTTGTGTTCCGGTATGAAAGGTAGCAGAGCCAGCGCCTCATTAGGTTGAGGCTTCTGGGTGCGCACGCTTACTATCCAGCGGCCTTATCGTCACTTACCATCAGGTGAAGTGAAGGGCAAGTTCAAACACATCATACATAAAAAAGAAAGCCGGTTCGTTGTCGTACGTATATCGAGATACCAAAAATGGACAGAGTGTAAGCTTACGTTATCTAATACGAAAATTTTAGAGTTTGGTTTTGGAGACTATATGCTTCTGCATTATTAATGTATGCAAAAATATTTGCGTGTAAAGTGGACTCGACCAGAAACCTCAACCTAATTAAGGATATTCGTACGCATATTACTAATTAATACGAAACATTATATGTGTACACATAAATAATTTAGTAGAAAACCATATAAATTTCACCTGATTAATGAAAACAAAGCACGAAGTGGGTGGCGTCACCTTACTATTTAAAATATGTCGTAAGTTTTAATTAGGCGCACATACAAAGTAAGAATGTAATGTTAGAATTAATTATGGACATTATAATCTGGAAACTATTATATTGCCGACTAAGTAATTAACAATTTCTTAATTAATGTAGGAACTTACATACCAGAATGAAAATAAAATTGACTTAGACAATAATTGAAATTCTTGTACAAAAACGAATTTTATAAAAGGCAAAAAAAAAATTTTCTTCTTCATATTATTAACCACAATATTTAAATAAGATTTTCAAAACCGTGATTGTTTGCCAAATCTTTCGGCTTCGTAAACTATAATTATTCTGAAATAATTCTAAATGACAGGAGCATTTATCAATTTCGACGTTCATGTAAACACCTAGAATTTTATTTTTGTTTGAAAGAAGCCATTGTTATTGATAGGGTGTTATAGCGATACACTCATATATTATACCAATATAATGTCGCAATATTTATTACAGCGCCGTTTGAGGACAGAAATATTGTATCCCGAACTTTGGGTTGTTTTCACTTACTTTTGGCATGATGGCATAATAATAACGGTAAGTTTATAAAACTACGGTACTATCCTTATCCTTCTCCTGATATATTTTCTGGGTAAGGGAACGGACTACAAAATTACTGTCTAAACTTTATATATGGCCTGGATGTTAGTTATATTATTATGAGATCTGTCAAGAGGGACTTAAAAACAACAAATGCGAGTCAGACTCGCGCACCGAGGGCGCCATACAGAACGTAAATAATTAATGTTCTGAAAATCATATATAATTAATAGTTGCGCCTGACGAAATCCACGAACAATTGTTAGCAATATAGCATTCATAATATTACGACAGGGGCCAACAATTTGTAATTATTAAGTGGCGATTTTAATAAGATATAATTAAAACATTATACTTTTCAGATTTATGCGCTTTCAAGGGTTCAAATTTTCAAAATAAGCAACGTATTCGTATCCTTTTATTGCGTTGACTTAGAAGTTAGATTATTTCACAGACCAAAGGAAGTGCAGACTTAAATATTTATTATTATTTTAATTTGAAACCTCCACGCGTTCCTGAGAAAAATGGTCTTGACTGACAGGCAGAGACCAAAAATGAAAACAGGAAAAAAAGAACCCCGATCCTACCAGGGTTCATTTTTTCCTGTTGAGGTATGGAATCCGAAAAATGGCAGGAATTGAAAATATTCCAACATCACAAATTTATCTAAAAATATTCCGTTCTGTAGCTTTCACGGAATGTGCGAATATTTTATAAAGTGCAGTGTTCACTGCGCCGCTGGTTCTAAACAAACTTCGCGACCATGTGGCCAGTGGACGGTGTACACTTAAAATTCAGCAACGAGATGAAATTTTAGTTCCATTTTATTTTCAGCTAAACCGTGAAAGTTTTGGTTTGGAAACAAGTTTGCATAAATGTTTTAAATCGAGCGTGAATTTGACCCCAACTTGTTTTTTGTGCTCTCTTTGTTTATAGGACAAGGAGCAAGAGGTTTGCTGTCCAACAATATTTGTCTGAAACTTCGTTTGCGTGTTTTTTTTAATGTATGACGGGTTTCTTCTCGGGGACTTAGCCTTAATCTCAACTGATAGTAAGTGACGATAAGGCTGTTAGATAAATAAATAAAAATCACTTGGATGGTAAGCGTGATTAAAAGAGGTTTATTCATCACAAATTCTTAAAACTAACACTTGAACATCGGATATATATATATGTATGATGAATGTGCTAATAGCTCAGCATATGTCTCAGAGGTTCACGACCTCAAAGACGCTGTTATTCTTCTATTGTCTGAAAATTACATTCGATACAACAATCATGGCGGATATCATTTAAAGTTACTAAATATTGTAAACATTCAAATACCAATTTTAAACTTTGACACACTATTTGATTGTTAACACATGATATAGCTAAAGTAGCATCTCCGTCTCACATAACACGGATAGGTAATTGGCTATTTTTTATGAGATCTCCTTATCATCATAAAAGGTAAGGTACTGTTATGTCCTAGATAAACTACGTTCGAGTCTAAATTCATTATGATGATCACAAGACAGAAACTCAATGACTATTCAAGTATCAAAAAACGAATGCTAGCATATTTTTATTAGTATTTCCATAAACTTCTACTTTTACTCTTAACAAAAAGCAATACACCCAGAACGAACGCAACTCCTGTTATGCTGGCCAAATATATTACGTGACATCTGGCATCATGGTAATTTGGTTGGATATTAGCAACCACGTCGTCGCAGTAAAGACATACAGTAATTGGTATGTATCTAGAGCAAACGGTGTTTGATTTATGGTGAGCATCTGCTGTCTCGTTAATAGAAATAGTGCATATTAAAATCACATTAATTATTGTGTGTCAATCGAGGAGCTACAGTGATATCTAAGTGTGAGATAGTGTTCGAGACTGATCTGGGACGAATAAATGAACGTACTAAGGAAGAGTCGAACAGGAGGAACTTTACTGTACGTCTACGCAACCTTTGCGCTTATTTTGCTTGAATATACATATATACTTAGCTGTCCACCATACAGCTTTTCACTCCCCAATGTTTGCCTAAATGAACCCTATGTTATTACTTTAAAAAACTTAAAAGCATTATTCAACTTTCACCTAAAAATGAATTAACCATGGTAAACTGTTTAACATAACATTTGTAACAAGCTGAAATGTGTGCTCGTGAGAGTTATCTTTTCCATCTATTGTTGAGATCGTCGATAAATTTGTTATTTACTAATCCACTTCTGCTAAGATTCAGTTCATTAGCTATCTATATTCGTTATGTTGTTTTCCGTGTTCCCCTGATTTCTTATTGACCATTCTCTGTACCTATCTATCTTATTTAGAAAAACCTTTCCAAGTGTTCTCTACTCCAGCTCCTAGTGCTTCCTCTACATATCTTTAAGACAATCCCTTATACTCTCTGTGCTATTTGGTAAGGACCAATCCATTTCTTATCAGTGAATCCGTAGTCATAATTTCTCACACTGTAAATCGATCGAAATTGTTGAAAATATAAGTGAATCAAACTTGGCTTTCAACATGAGATGACAGGTGAAGCTTTTACTGATAAATATATCATTGCTGGCCCAACTGTCAAATCAATTATAATCCACGCCGTCGCTTGTTATCCAATGAATAAACCGTGTTCATTCATTGTACAACTAACTACAAACAATTACAGACATGTTTCTCCGACTTCCGCTTAAGAGAAGACTACTGTGGCATTTGTTCAATACAAATGCTTACCTTGTCCTATATAGAGTTCCGTAGCAGCTTTACTACATTCCTCAGCTGAACAGTGGTAGTAAAATAAGCTTTTATATTAGACGGATTTAATTAAAGCCGAGTGCAGCTAAGCCTGATTAAAAAGGGCAAGAGTATCACGACTACTGGCAGTCTCGCGATTAATCCTTGGACTTATGCCGAGACAAAGTTAAATCGTGGATTTATATGCGGTGGGAGTTTATTAAACTTGCTAGACGATTGCGATTACGTTCGGAGCGCACCTCACCGAGAGCTCATTGCAGGGTTCGTGTTTCGTTTGCTTGTGCTCTGTCGTTTATTATTCTTTCGAGGGTGACCTGTTTGTCGTTTGGATGTTTGTTTGGAGACAATTTGGAGATAACACTTTAGTCTTATTAATATCACATACAACACCTCTGCGTGTATGTAAGAAATCATGTAGGACGAATTATCGACTTAAATATACTGCGTATCAGTTTTCTTTTTTGGCGTCACCAAAATCGTTCAAGTCTTTATGAATGACTGAGTCCCAAATATCCCAACTTTCATATTTGTATTTGAGTAGGATTTCTGAAAGCCTAAAACAGTTTTAAGTTTACCAAACAATTCGACCAGCTTTCAACTTTCATTAGCGCTGGTATCTGTTTACGAACTGAAAGTTTGGGAGTTCTCTATTTGGCTCCTACCTCTAATAATAACACTAATATTATAATTATACGAATCAGTTTGTCTCATGTTGGATGCAATTAATCACTGCGTTTACTGACTAGTCAGTGGTCGTTGAAGGGGTCTGCTTAACAAGAGTGAGCCCATGCGGCTATGTTGACGGTTTAGCGTATTCTCACATTTATTACTGTTTATAACTGCAATGTTTTATATGTATATATAAACATAAAAAAACACTACATTTAACAGCTCTGAAAATTATGTCCTATATTTTTTTACAAACATTTCGGTACTTTTTGGCCCTAATTTAGTGGTGGTTATTTTTCAAAGCATTTTTTTATTTAATTCAGAAAAATATTTCATTACATTTTTATTTTAATAATAATAGAACAACTTTTTATCAGTTTTCAAATGGTTCCAAACTAAACACTTTGAATTGCAAATGCTTCTCATAACGTAGTTACCAAGTAAGCTGAGCCACTGGACCATTTTCTAAACCTCGTTTATGCTAAAATCGCATCACGGAACTCTGCAGTTGCTGCGAACTCGAAACTTTGCTAAAGTTAGCAACATGAGTTAGCTAAAAATATTTTCCGACGGGCAACAACGTGAGAATAAAGCAGTCTTAGACACGTCTTGGACGAAACTTGTAGAGTGTATTACTGGGAGTTCCTTAGAGTAGATTACGTCTCGAACAAAGTTTAAAAGTATTGAAATCATTTTTATTCAGTAACCCAAAGCTGTTCAGAAAATATAGGGTCGCCAAGGGGGGTGATTACAGCAAATCATGTCATAGAAACCTTGTTTGCTGCGGCTTTTCCATGAAAAAAGGCTCATAAGGTTCTGCTGAGAAGAAAAGGTGAAAGAAACCCTGCAGCTATTTGAATATTTTTTTGAGTATTTGTTCTGCTTCAGTCATGTCAGTCTGCGAATGAAAAATAAATGTTTTGATATTTTATCGATACAGTTAACAAGGAAAAATTAAATTCATTCGATAAATATACATTTTTTTAATCCATTGACTATCGACGAAGACATCGAGTAGCATGCACAAAAACGTACAGTCAAAAATTTAGAACTTTCTCTCTTTTTTAAAGTCGGTTATAAGCTACATTTATCCGGTGATTCAAGACATGAGGTAAAGCGACCGAACGACGAACGAGTTTATTCTGGATGCTGCCCGAGAAAATAAAATAAAATGAATTTTTAAAATAGGTAAATTTTATTTCCCTTTTTTGGAAACCTTCTCAAGTAAAAACCGATACCCCATATAATTTGATAAACTTTTCCACTGTTAATATTTCCTACATTAATTATAGATGTACATTGAATTATAGTTGCATAGTAATTTTTGGTCAGCCAAACTTTTAACAGTTCTTTTGTTCCATATAGTGTTGCATCTGTTTGTTAGGCATTGATGATTTACTTTTATTGAGTGCTTATTCATTACTTTGGCACTATGTAGATATTGTTTTAATATTAATAATGAAAAGTATTTATTTTCCAAAAAATTGTTACATTTCATTTTAATCAGTCACACTACAATTCTCAATTATAGTTGTTGGTACATTTTCCAAATTCTTAAAACCAGATCTATTTTCATAATGAACTTATATTATATAAGTAACTATCATTTTAAGAGACCAAATAATTTAACCGCACCGAAATATAAAAGACTACGCTCATACAGTACGATGTGAATACATTAGGGATACCTCCTAACTCAAAGATAAAAGCGGCGAATTTTATTTGATAGTGTAGTAAAAAGAACAATCGGGGGGAAATCTGTACAAGTGAGTTCAAAGTAACAAGATCGTCTGGACCCTTGGAATGGACGCACATCAACTGAAGCGGTGGTTGTTTATGTACAGACATGAGATAGCGCCACAGTGTGACAGAAGTGACTGTTAATTCTTTGACAGAACATTTCAAAGCTTTTATAAAGAGGGCAACCGAAGAATCTAACTCTGCTGGGCAGCATTCAGGAAGATACGGCAAGTCTTCTATCTAAGTCTTTCATCCAAATACCTCAGCTTCAAACAAATCTAACAGTGATGTCATATGGAAACGAAACGTGGTACATTAGTGCTGACCGAATTTACAAGCTCAAAGTCATTAGAGCTACGTTTGGGATTTCTCAACGTGACAAAATCCGTGTCACTGACATAGCTCGATGAGTCAATAAGTTAAAGTGGTAATGGACAGGCCATATCGCCCGATATTAACCGATATAGTTATAGAAGTAAGAGTTCTAGAGTAGTGACCACAAAACATGTACGTGAACATCGATTAGACAAGATATCTTATTGATATGTGCACATAAACCATATACTGCACGCAATATGTCGTCTCGTTTATGAAAGTGAGACACAAACAACTCAGTGATTATCAGTTGGTTTCTTTTTTCTTTTCACTTATCGTTCTGACTCGTCTATACTGTGGCAATCACTATCTCTGTAAATCGGTTCTGTTGTAGAAAGATGACCCTATTTGTTATTTTCAACAAACCGAGAGTCTCTTCGGCCGCACCAGTGTGCAATGACTCGTAATAAGAATAACGAAATGTACACTGAGCTTTTGTTAGGACTTTCATCGAACCAATACAAGCTTACACATTGCTAAAAGCATTGCCTATTCAGACGTAAAATAAGTGAAGTAATTCACTTGTGTTATCTGAATACATTCTGAAATAGCTTTTGGCGCGTGACTTAGTCTGCGTTTAAAAAAATCGTCCCAAGAGAACTCTATACCAAGTTCAAATTAGTATTCAGAGTTCTGCACGTACACGCCGAATTTCATCCAGATCGGTTTAGATGCTTAGTTGCAAAAAGGCAACAAGCAGACGGAGCTAGTTTTTTGTCTTCAAATTTACAATATTCGTGTGAACATGTAACATAATCGATTCAGCTCGACGGTGATATTGACCGCGACTTGAGGAATAGGATAAATGCAGGTTGGATGAAATGGCGACAGGTCTCAGGAACCATATGTGACTCGCGAATGTCCTTGAGACTATGGGAAATTTATAAATCGTAAGAGCTGTCCTGGTGTGTGTGGATCTAAAAGTTATGCGCGGATTGTGTGAAGAATGACACGTGTCTGAAAAGTGAGGTGACGGTTGATAGCGACGAGTGGAGGAAGAAAACATGTTTCCGACCCGCTCTGAGTGAGATAAGGGCTGCCTGCCCTGTTATGATAAGTATGAACGTGTAAAATGATATCTAGCCCGCTTATCGCTATAGAAGGCTCTCATTTTTATTCATATTTTTGAAATCAACGCCGACAAAGCCGCATGTAGGACGATTGTTTTTTTATTTAATAAATGGACGACAGTCGCTGGCTCGATACATACAGTTTTTAAGAACTGAACCCTATAAAACAATAGGTAAGATAAACTCTTCAAGAGACTATATGTTGCTATATCACATTTTGAAGGCCAGTGACCGAACAACGGCCCTAAACGGAGCGACTCTAATGCTTTCTGGCGTCGGACCGGGATTTATAGTCTCGGGAAGAAGTTTAAGCTGGGAACGTAACAGTTTTCTGGTGTTAACCTTTTTCTTGCAAGCAAGAGTTGGGGCTTAGTTAAAAGGGAATATTAGCTTTTGAAACCGATTTTAATTATACCAACTTTAATAAAACTTCTACCTAAGTTTTATTAAAGTTAATCAACTTAAAAGGTATTCAAGTAAATTGAACTTTCCAAGCATTCTTTTTTATATGAAGAAAGATAAACACCGTTTATGTTGTTAGCCGTCGTATTCAATATGGATTTACACGTAAATAATACACCATAGTTATTGCGCTAAGGTATAGGTAATAGACGTAGATAATATTTACAATATTCAACTAAAATAACTTAAAAGTATAGTTTAATATATAAAAATTAAAATTAAAAACTATTTTAGTAACCTATCAAGATACTATAAGATTATAAATATTAATGATAAAGTTAAAATTACAATTATAAAAAATACATCACCTGCATTTCAAATGTAGACAAAAATACTACGACTAGAAACTTGAAAATTAAAAAAAAACTGAATGAGGTGCCATGGACTATAATGTATCGACATGTGTAAACAGATGAAATGTCAATTGTTATTAATCATGAACAATCAATAAGTCTACTGTTTTATGTTTTTGTTTTCGATTGGACTTGATGCTACCAATAGAACTTCACCCCGAACAATTGGCGAGCACGGAGGGCGTTCAGCCAGTTAAGATTATACTTGCAACTTGCCTAAGGGCGCCTGCTGGGATCGATCTCAGCGAGCTTTTGCTTTATGTTGAGAGGATCGGAGGGAAAATACAATTTTGTACTTCAGTCCAGGTCCAAAGGTCCAATGGCCTGTCGTCAGAGGTTTGTCAGAATCTTCACGCCGTAGGCAGATTGTTTGTAATGAAATGTTATAGTCACATATAAATAGATGCTACTACTAATCTCTAAAAAGTTTTTCTTAGTCACTTTTTACAACACATGTATTAAAAAGCCCGATTCATACGTCCTACTGATACAGCGGCATTCGTGAACAATTAGGTTCCACATCAGCAGCCTATATATGTCCCCACTGTAGGGGCTCAAGCCTTGCGTATTGGTAGTCTTCACACCCACCTTTGAATTTCTTCTCAGGAGTGTGCAGGTTTCCTCACGATGTTTTCCTTCACCGAAAAGATAGTGATAATGATTTTGTTCATTCGTACATTAAATAATAATTGTAACTCATTGTTCAAGGACTGGCGCTCGACATAACTGAGCTGCCATAGTTTTTTCTTTTAAGATATTGAGGTTCCACATATGGACCTAAAATATCTCATACAACTGTGTACGCCAGAATCAATAACTCCAAATAGTTTGCAAACCGTAGATAATGGCGGGTCCACATGTCGGTGTTAGGTCACTAAATCTTCGTTAAGCGAGGGTCGACATATGGCTGGAACCCCGTGGCGAAGGCTGTGGATATAGTAATATATGTGCTGCTATGTGAACACTACTCTTGTAATCAAGTGACGTACTGCATCTACGAAAAGGCGTGGAAGATATATTTCGCGCGTAATTTGTTTTATAGTACCCACATAGTTCCAAATAGATAACGTCCTACAGATCTAACGCATAACTAAGTATATTGCTGATGTATGGGAGTATTCAAGTAATGCATTGTTTGACGTTCCGTAAACACTCCCTCCCTTACCGCTCCCATACCAAAGGAACAGACTCAGTTATGAGGTAAAGTACCGCGATCTCTATAAAACAAGTGCCTTTCGTTTTCCCGGCCTACGTTATAAGCTCTATTTGGTAGCAACACATTTAAATAGTATTGCTATAAATTACATTGAATTTATCACCACCGTCGTCCGGTACCACCCACCCTTTTGGTACTCCATAATGACCTCGTCCGAGCCGATTTCATCCAACAGTGGACACGGTTAGTGAACGAAATCTTGGATTTTTAAGACAAAAAATGAGTCAATTTTCTTATAGTTCTAGTATAAAAAAGGTCAAATAAAATACACTAAAGTACAGTAAGGATTAAAAAGAACAAAGGGCGGTTTCCACTCGACATATTTCAGTTTAATTGTTAGAAACTGTTCTACATTTTTCATTGACTTAAAAAAAGTAATGCCGTCGCAGAGAAGTCTAGATTAATTGCTGTATTTCATTAAAGACCACCGGCACTGCTCCGTTTTAGCTCAACTGATAAAATTATTTCGATTTGTCTTTCTTTTCAAAAATATTGCCTTAATTTATAAAAACATTTAGGATTTAAAAACTTTGTACTAGATTCTAGATACCAATTATTACGGATCCAGTTTCTATTGTGCAACGAATTAAAAAAAGGAATATATACGTGAAAAACTGAGAGTTCATTTTATGTGATTTTTCGAATAATAGTATTTGTTTCTACATGGATGAAATCGCAGGTATCTCCAATAGGATATTAAAATTTGCGCAAAAGTTACAAAGACTAATTTATTGAATACTTACTTACTCGATTCAAGCAATCAAATAGGCTACTTTTACTTATAATAACTAAAAATAAACAATTTAACTCTCGAACAATACACTATTTCAAGTTGGGGACGTTTCTTAGCGTTTCACTTTTAGAAAGTTACTCGTGTACGGCAGGTTTAACGAGCTAACTTTCTGAATAATTTGACTCGGCTCAAGACTCAACTGGAAGTACCATTCCTCCTGAATATATGTATACTATTGCTGCACAAAACGAAAATTTCAATCAGAAATGGCTCGATGATGTGAAAACCAGCACTGACTACCGGTGTAGACTGTGCTTAGTTTTGGTTGTTTTACTATTAGCAAAATTTCAAAATGTTGTATAATTAGTGGTATACCGTTGTTTGAAGTAATATTTGATGAGGTGAGTAATTTAAATAAAACGAAATCAACTGCTTTGCAATGAGAATGGCATGCATGACAATGCCAGGCAATGCTTTGATTACCTTTGCAAAATTACTACACAGAGGAATTAATTTCAAAACCGGATACCCGGCTTATTTCAATTTAGGACATCGCTGTGAACAGCTACGTGCCTTAAAACAATACACTTTATTTCACTTTTCAAGACACTGACTTATTGAGTTAAGGTGCATTGAAGTCAGTAACTACGTGATCGAAATAAATATGGGTAGCAATAAATTCTTCAAAATAAATCAGTTTGGAGTTTGAAATTTGTAAGCGGTCTTGCCTTGGATGAAGCCTAAAGTTTATATTCAAGTATTGGTCTGCAACTTAGCACGTAGTCTACAGACTTTAGATAAAATTTATAGATGGAATTGCAGCTGCAATAATTTGCAACGACTCCTGAAATATAGACATAGATGATTATCAAAACAACTGCTATGATTTTTAAACAAAGGGTGAACTAGACGTCTTCTGGGGCAGTGTTCCATGGCCACAAAGAGCAAAGCTGCTCTAATAATATGTTTTTAATACTTCTAATATATTGAGTCGATAGCATCAACCTTCTCTCAAACATCCATTTGAAGTCTATAAAAATATCTTAATCCATAGGAGCTGTTATTTTCTGGCGACACATTTTCAGCAAACGATAAACAAGCTATATATCGTCTGTTATATTATAGCTCTGGGATATATATATATATATATTTACCGTAAGCGACATTAAAATGTCTTATCTGCCAAATTTTCACTTAGGCGGTAGCACCTTGCTGACAATATCAAGAAAATATTTGTTACGGTCTTCCTCCTAAAAACCTCATCACATTGAGACTTCTAGGTAAGCACGCTTTTATCAGACGATGCATGCTCGCTCATTGTATATAAAACTGACTCAAAACATCTTTCGGGCCAATTTCCAAACAACAGAGATGGAAATTTTAGCTGCAAAAAGTCGTATGTACCTCTTTGCAGTAACGTGTTAAATGACTGAACTCAGACCAAATACTTATTCGTTTAAAAAGTGACTTCGAGGTGTTTCACTTCACACCTATCACAGTATTCTAAAACAATTCCTATCTGCCAAAGTGCCGTGAAAAGAACAAACAGCGCCTTGCAGTCAATGCATTAAGTCGTTAGTGGGCGGAAAGCTCTGCGAAGGACTAGGCAGGCACCTCCGGTCGCGTGCGGCAACGTCTTACAACTCGGCACCTTTATATTGTCGCCAACCCGGCCCCGGCGGGAAGACACTTTGTCATACTGCCCTTTGTTAGCGAACTAATGCTTCTTAATGTAGCCGGTGTGCCTTGGAACTCGGAAATGGCGAAAGTCGTTTGGATTTTTTGTTTGCTTTCGGTTTTAAAAGGAGTGAATTTTGCACGATTTTACGATCGTTAGGTATATTGTTAGCTAGGACACGATATTAAATTTTCTATGTCCACTAGTGAACGTTTCCCAAATGGTGACGATAATGAAGACATTTTGTGTCCGACTGACATGCTACCACGATACTATTTTTCATGTGACATATTATATAGCAAATATAATATCCTGAGGCTATGTGAAGGTCAAGTGAATTCGTTTTAGCAACATTTAGCACGCTGAGAGTATCAACCATGAAGCTAAAATGTGTTAGTGTGGCGTGTGTACAATTATGGCGCATATCTAATACCTTTAAACAAGCAATTATTGTACAGATATACCGACGATCTCGGAAACGGTCCAAACGATTTTGCTGAAATTTGGCATGTGGGGGTTTCGGGGGCGAAAAATCTAGCGTTTTCGTTCAAATTATTCGACGTGACGTGGTCAAGCGGTTAAGGCGCAAGATTGTAAATCATAGGTTTTAATTTGTATTTATTCAAGTTTTTTTGTATTTTGTCATTAAGACAAAATAAAAAAGGTACTTTTGACCAAAAACTTGAAGCGAAGCTAGGTCACCCAGGTGCTAAATCATAAAAATTTAAAATGTATTTTCCTCTCAGATATACCTATACCAGACCAATTTATTAAGCAACCATATTAAACGCAAGGACATCATTATTTCCAACAAGGTTAGTCAACGGCGATTTCGAAGGAAACTTTAATTTTCAGTAGATAAACATTTTATCTTCCTTGGAGAATTTCTTGAGTATCTCCTAGTGAAGTTAATTGTGTCTCAAGTAACTAAATCCAAGTTAATGAGACATCTCCCAGCTGTAAGTAAACGGGTGCAAAGTCCACGAGCAAACACTTTGTGAGAACAGTTCAGCAAATTACATCTTACGCGTTGTGTTGTGGAGTCGGCCCGTTTTTGAAGACAGGTACGAATCTATTACAACTTTGTGATGTTTTGTAGTTAATTATATTGATAAAAAATTATTAAAAAATGATTTTAACAAGAAGCTGTTTGAAATAATAGTGTCACAGTAATGGAGACGCATAGTTTTCAGACCGAAAACATTAAATACCGTATGGTCCCAGTTTTAGAATCGAATCTATGTAAAATGTTAGGGTAAAATATTCCCAGAAATTTTGCCCATAAGAAGGTAAAATAGACGATGAACTCGTGTTTAGAAAATTTGTTATTTCTGTAGTATATGACGATAATTTAGCTAGAATGTCGTATTTCTAGCTTTTCTTAGAAGATCGATATATCAACATAAAACAATTCCTCAAGAAGTGAAATCAGGTGCTAAGATTTTTTGGAAAACTTAGTGTCGCAGTCCAGAACAGTGAAATCAAGGAATCTATGCAGATGAAATTGCGTCATTGTCTAGAGTTGTATTCTTAAGCATCTATTGCGACCACTACTTAGTCGACCAAGTTTGGTGATTCTGCGAAATCTTCATGGAGATGAGGCGACGTTCTAGCTTATTAGCGAGCGATTTACAGCTCTGAATTTATACAAGCTAACTGACTGTGAGAAAATATAATTACAAATTATTATTTGAAAATTTCGACAAGATAAAATAAATAAATAGGTAAGTATCCCACTCTTTAAACATAGAAATGTCGCAGGCAGTGAAAACGATAAAGTACTCGGAGTTGTCAGTCGTGAATTTCCAAGTCGCGACTTCGTCTCAGGACCCTGAATAAATAAAGAAAGGAAGAATTTCATACCTTAGTCTCTCGCGAAGACCCAGTTTCTATGTTTAAACTTGCCTTCGTAATGTAGTGGTCGTACATATATGCATGACACATACAAAATTTGAAAGCACGAACAAAATATAGTCAAATGTTTATTTCCTAACAGCCATAAATATGTTTTCAGTCCTCTGGGGCGCATTTCACAGTTTCGTTCTTGGCTTCTGCTTTATATTGTCCTTATTAAACCTGCTATATTCTATTGCGGGTTTTCCTTTCAATCCTTTGTTATATGATAAAATTGTAAACAAAACCATTATGTATCCAAATCTTTACTAAGAATTCAAATAATTTTGTATATTCTGTAACAACTTTTCTAATTTTGGAATCGGAATAAAATCGAACTCGATAAACTCGATTTCAATGCTAATTTCAAACCAGAACCGAATCGCGAAAATCCACAAAGCGCGCGAACGCAAGTTTGTACTTGGTTTGTTAACAGTATTCCGTAGACAAGCTTTGTGTTGTCTTTTACAAGTGCCAACACAATACTATTACTGCAATTCTAAAATTAAGACTGACTACAACTAACTGCAAGCCACCCTTTTGTTTTCACGCCGCCGCGCCGCCGGATAATATAGATATGAATTGAGTAGCAATTTAAATAGTTACAAAGTAGGTAATTACCTAGTTACTTTGTTCCAAACGAAGAATAAACGTGTAGTAGTTTAAACATCATCATCATCATCATCATCAGCCAGGAAACGTCCACTGCTGGACATAGGCCTCCCTCATGGTACGCCACATCGACCGGTCCCGAGCCACCTGCATCCAGCGACTCCCCGCGACTCTAACCAGGTCGTCGGTCCATCTAGTGGGGGGACGGCCTGGTAGACGTTTCCCGGTACGTGGTCGCCACTCGAGAGCCTTTACTCCCCACCGGTTATCGGTTCTTCGAGCGATGTGGCCTGCCCATTGCCACTTCAGCTCACTAACTCGTCGAGCTATGTCGGTGACCTTCGTTCGTCTACGGATTTCCTCATTCCGGACCTTATCACGTAGAGAAATTCCGAGCATAGCTCGTTCCATTGCTCGCTGAGTGACTTTGAACGAAAGTTGAAAGTAGTTTAAACACTTTGTAGAAACTTAAAAGATTAAAGTAGCTATTAAAATTCATCCGAGCTTCGATTATGATGGGATAGGAGAGACAAAATATTTTCCGGACAACAAATGAATAATAATAACATCTTATGTTTTACATATTTATACCAGCATCTAAATAGCGCTTTGACAGTTTGAAAGTTAAAATTTATTCAAAGTGAACCATTCACTTTGAATAAATTCATGCAATATGTATTCTAGCATCTCAATTATCTGTAGTCTCTTCACCGATTAGATGTGTTTTCATCGACTCGATACCGTTTCCAGCCGTTTGCGAAATCAATTTACCTTTAATTTGTTTACAATGGATTTTGTGGCTATTCGTGGAGCCGCAGTGTAACCTGCCGTTTGGGTGTCGTAAAGAGGATTACAAGGGTCCAAAAAGGCTCGACACCTTACGCGTCGAACGTTTACCTATGCTACGAGAACTGCCTATGTTTGCACATTTGTTTCATAAAGTAACTACATTTAGAAATTGACACATATTAGAAGGTGATATAGAAATCTATCTACTTGAAAATCTTTCAAAATTCTTAAATATAACATTTCCTTTACCTGTATCTTTTTAAATAGAATAGCTGACTTTGGTAATTACGGGTAAGTAAAATAATAAAAATAGGACATCGGATTGTAATGACAAAAAATAAATTTCACTAATGTAAGTACGCTACCATGTAAGCTACCAAATAAAAAATATACAAAAGAAAATTGTGATTCACTATGAAGTTGTATGCTAATAATACGAGTACTCATTTGTCGACATTATAAAAGTATGTTATTTTAAAAGATTATGGTAAAATAAATTTTGTATGGGAGCATTCTGGGTGAAATCTCAAAGGTAAAGATAAATTCTTGTTAAAAGGTGTAACAAATAAACTCATTTAAGTAATATAATTTAATGTACAATTATATATATTGTTATTGAAGTTATATCTTTCCAAATAGATCATTGCAATGTTAAAGACTTATAAATATACACTAGCGGCCCGCCCCAGCTTCGCACGGGTGGACATTTATTTTGGCATAAACGCAGAGTAAATGTAATCTTTCTAGATCATTACAGAAATTTTCAGAACATTCCATAAGTTATCATGTGAGGATCACATGAGTTAGACAAGGACAGATATATATTTTTCACATTTTTGGCACCCGCAACCACCCACTTCCACCCATGTTTGTGGGCCACGACCAACCAAACTCCCTTACTTTCATCAGGAGACCACGGGTTATTCACTACTTCAACGGGAAGTTGATCGGAGTTGGTGGTGATAGAGAAAACCCTGTCTTAACGTACTAACATTAGCTTCATATATATACATCCCTTAAAGTGTTTTATATGTATATTTATAAGTACAGGAAAAGGCCAACCCGATACAATGTTTCAGTGACAAAGAAAAGCATTAATAGATTAAAGCTATTACTTGATTGATTTCTTTCCCTCCAACATTTTAAGGGTAATTCAAATCAAAAGAAAACTATGGTATGTAAACACAATACCTTCAGGAAAAAAGGAAAGCTTTTTCTCTTATTACGGAATTTGTATGGACACAGCGATTGCATAAACGAATATTCTAATGAAAGACATAGGTATACAGGGTGACTTGAAATTAGTAACAAGAACTTTTTTTTTCTGACTGAGCTAACAATAACTATACTTAAGTAAGTATGATAGAATCATGCAACATATTAAATATATTTAAAAAATCTCCGTTCATTATTTCGAACAATGAAAAATATGGACACCTTACAAATGCGATTACTTCCAGACCAAATCTCTTTAAAATTGACGTCTTAGTTGCATTCAACTACAGGTTGACTACAGGGCTTTAAACTGTTTGTAATACAATTTATGTAATGATAAATTATCACATTGACATCGACAGATGGAAATAATTACGATTGTTGAGCACTGTAGGGTGACCATGGCTTTAAAACAAAATCATAACGGAAAAATGATTTTATGTAAACAAAACAAAACGTTTCAAGATACTCTGTACTATTTCATCATAAGCTGAGTCAGACAGAAAAAGGTTTAAAACACGAATTCCAAGTCTTTCTGTATACCTATTGTTTGGTCTCAACTTTAAAACATGACCACCCCAAGACATCCCACGAGAGTCGTAAAAGGCGACTAAAGGACTAAATATTCAGGAGATTTGCTGCAAGATCAACCTATGAAAAACAACGAATCTTATACTAGGATTCCATTTCGCCTGCCAAGCGTGCTGGCAATAAATATTCTGTCTGTCTGCCCATCCATCCCTCTGTCATAACTGATTAACTCAGCAACTACTTATGCTATCGACTTTACATTTGGAACAGGCATGCAAATTGTGACTCAATGGTAACGCATTTGAAATAAATGATAAAATGTTTTGATTGATATTTAAGTGTCACAAAATAGGAGCTCTATTCTATATTCTATAGGGGTCGAAATTGCAAAGTGGAGTCACTACGTCAAGTTGGCTATTGGATGAAATGACTTTATTTGTACATTCTAAAGAAGGTTTTGAACTATCATGAAAATATTGTGTAAAAATACCATCCCCTCCTCACCTCTATCTCCAAAGTTACCAAAGTAAAAAATCTGAAACAATTCCAGTAGACAGGACTTGGCGTCAATATTATAAGAAAACCTAACCTCTTTTTTATAGTTTTTAAGAAATTATCAAAAAACCATGACAGTTATACGGACACTGCATAACATTATATATGCGTTTTATTCCATAGTTTGAAACACTTGGTGCGCGAATCCGACTTGCGCTTTGCCGGTTTTATAAACTAATATGTATTGTGTTTTGTTGCTCTTATAAAAATTTGGCCCAAGACAAGAAGTAGCTGTGCACCGCTCCTATTTTCGTAACAACCTTCTTCAGACATATTTCTATTATAGAGCTATTTTGTACCACTAAACTGCCTAATGTTTGTCAAATATGTCTATTATAACATGACCATAAATTAAATAGGATGGCACGTGGCACTGACTGGCACTTACATTGGTAGGTGATAAAACCAGGTGCAAAGTTTGCACAGCCGACAGCCTATATGGTCGTGAGAGAGTAAGCGAGATAGATAAAAATAGAATTACGAAATAAATAAAAAGGAAACAGTTTTGTAGAGTAAAAATAAAAACTGCTAACCCAGAAAATAGCAGCGATATACTCAGCGTTATTACCTTGGTAATGTCCTTAAATCCTGTTTTACAGGGTGATAATGTTGGAGGCAGTTAATGTCGGTAATTTAATGCTTGAAAGGTGTGGCTAGGAGAAAAATCAAACGAATCTAGGTTATACAGATGAACTAAGAAATAAGGGCTTGTATTCCAAAACACTTGATTTTCGAAATACTAGGACGGTTTTAAGATGAAAGTGGAAGGCTCATGTCCATCAATTGGACTTATGCTGTTGACGATGACACGTTATTAACTTTACTTACATAACACTTTATAAGCGCTTCCTAAGGAATGCCTTTGTTGTACAAGGTACTGTGAGATCTGAGAGTATATATTCGACGAAGAGAAGGGACCTCTTTTCGAGTAAGGAGAAATTATACAAAGTGATGTGTCCATAACATTTTAAATCTATAGATGACACGATATTGCAGGAAGTCGCTATCGTCATAAAGGACATCTGTTGCAAGATTGATGATTAATTAATAGAATGTATAAGGGAGACTAGTGAGGCGCCTGGTGACGATGATTTAAGGTGAGTGCGATTAGTCCTCAAATTTCAGTGTTGCACAAAAAATATAATATACTCCTTTCCAGTCGAAAAGTCGAACGGAGCTTCCCTCATAGATCGGCATAACTAACTAGGTACCTTCTTTGAGGAGATTTTGCATAATCACACGCACAGGGGATGGTCGAGGGACGGTCTTCTGAAGATAGAAATAACTCGATATAGGTACATAGTCTAAGATTAGGTAAATAAAGAAACTATACTATTATCGTTTTATTTTCATGTATCATGAATGACGAGGACATAAAGTCCCGTCTAAATCACACATCGGTGTCACATTCGAAAGTTTGCACCGAGTTTTATTTGATAGTCGCGGAACAACATCCGAGGTAATTGCACGATGCCTCCGAGGCTCGAAAAGGACGATGCCAGAGCCGAAGCTAGTATGGAATTTCAGGCATCATAATTTACTCAGTTCAAATGCGGACATAAAATTCTTGTTTGTATTCAAACGTGTCTGTGAGTGGGATTCACTTAGAACTTATATGATACTTAGAATCCACCTAAAACGAATTTTAATTTTATGAATTTAACAATGTATTTTGGTTTAGATAGCTTAGTGAGTATGTTTTCAAGGCACTAGGTAATTTCTTTTTAGGGTTCCGAACCAAAAATGCTAAAAATTTGGAATTTTGGAGCTGTAATGGCAAGATTTAAAGGTCGGATGTGGACACTTGACATTGTGTCAGTGCCAATTGCCAATTTTAAACCCGAAAAAAGTTGTAAGATTTGTAAGAATTGGGGTTCTGACGACCCTAAATCCGCATTAGCGCCGTCAAGAGAATCTCAGAGGACAACAATAAAGTCCTCTCGTTAGTGCGATGGTTGCGGAGACTTGGGACGAAATATTTTCAACTGTTTATGTTAGTACGAGTATACCTAAGTCCCGTTCCCGTGTTTAGCTAGATAATTGTAGCCGGAATATGGAAGAGAAAATGGCTCGGCTTAGTGTTTTCTTGAGGTTTGGATATTTTAGCAGCTAGACTTTGTGAGAGAGACCATTTTGCTAAGAGCGTTGTTGAAGGTAAGAAAAGCGTAGAGTGAGATAAGTAAGAGCGTGGTTGAAGAAAAGAAAATCGATGTGTGAGTGTGAGGTACATTTTTGAAAGTATTGGTAAAGTGTGGGGATTAAGGTAGTGGGAAAGTGGTTTCATACCACATTACTTTCGGACATCTTTTAAAGTAGTGTAGCTGGCTTTGATAAGTAATTACCTAAAAAAGAATATTAAATTAACATGCCGTGTGCCATGACTTTGTTGTTTCAAATAAGTTGCAGTTTATGCGGGATGCATGCAAATATGGAAATTATGGAAAGTGGTCGTCGTTGACATATTTATTTTATTTTATTAATTTAGAATATGGCATCATTAACAGGAAGTCTTAGTTTCGCTCTTAAAATGGAGTATTCTATATTGAAAATTTTCATAAAAGATAATCATCTGTTTGACGCCATTTTATTAAAGCACAAGAAGAAGAAATGAGTGACAATGTATACAAAGTACATTAAAAACCAGCCAAGTGCGAGACAGACTCGCGTACTAAGGGTTACGAACCTAGAAATAAGGCACATTTTCCCGATTACGTAACCAAATTTTTGGTCAAGGTTTATTGATGACTTGTCAAAAATTAGACTTGATACAAAATAAAAAAATTATACATAGGTCCAACAAATCGCATTGATACATCGCTTAGGTTTTTGTAATATTTTTCATGATAAGTCAAAAACTATGCAGCAAAGAAAATAAAAAAGTCTGATTTAGAATGTACAAAGCCCTTTCATCTTACCCCACTCGACTTAGTGACTCTACTTTGAAATTTCGACATCGAATAGAGGCCGCTTTTTGAATTTAAATGTTTAATAAAACTATTTTATCAATTATTTGAATAACGAATCGATATCATTAGAGTTCCTGATATAGTCAGCTGTGACAGACGGACAGACAGACACAAGGGTGAGAATATAAGGGTTCAGTTTTATCATCAGATGTTAGAATCCCTAAAAACAGGAAAGGAAAACAGCAAAGACAGGATTTTGCCTAGCATAAAGCATCGTAGCTAAATGACTTAACGTAGTAACTATATGTAAACGAAAGGAAATAGTTCTACGTGAAACAACAAGACTTTAGACAAGCAACATCTCAACCAATTCGCCGCCATGTTTGCTCAGAAAACAAAGTTCCATATCATTGTGAGGCACTGAGACACGGACCGAGGCAAACATGAATACAAAACAAACAGGTATTCTCCTCGTTAAGTATTCTAAGGTACTTACTCAAATAGATAACGTACAATCAATCAAACCAGTGAGCATTGATCGACCAAATTTATATATAACTATTAGTGCATGTTATATCATATTTTTGCGGGGTTAAAATGACTAAGAACGCAGAAAACGTCCCACGCCACAATGAACGGTCCCGAGCGTCACCAGCGACTCCCCGCGATCTTTACCACGACTTTCCAGGCACGTGGTCACCACTCGATTAATCCTCATCAATTTATGTAGTTATGTTATTAGTTTAATGTGCGATTATGGACTCTAAAAATCAGCGCTGGACAGCTGCACATCAATGCTAACTGTCACAGCATTTAAGCTGAGAGTCTACCCTTTCAGCCAGCTGTCTGTTTTTTTTTTATTGAAGATAGACCAACACTTGACCTCAATCTCACCTGATGACGAGGTGGTAAGTAACGATGAGGTCGACGATGTTACGTGTTGGTCTAGAAGGTGCCTATTTCTTCCTTTTGCATAATTGTTTGTATTTATTGTAGGGTACCAATAAACGTGCTACTACGGTTATCTGTTTTTCGAGTGTTTGTCCAGTATCCATTGCCACTTCATGTGCCAGCGCATTTTAACTTTATTATTTTTAGGTTACTTTTATTGAATGTCACGATCACTTCAATAATTTCATTTTTATACACGATGTATACGCACTGGTCCTTCATTTCACTTGATTAAATGTTACGCTCACCTTGAAATAGTAACCAAGACTAAGACTCCACTGTCCATCTGTCTGCCCGTCTGTCACCAGACTATATCTCATAAACCGTGACAGTTAGTTGCCGCTATTTAATTTATGTTTAAGGGGGCTCCCATAAAGCAAACGTTATTTTTCGGACGTTCGTTTTAACGTATTAGTAGCGACATCTAGTGACGAGTAGCAAAACTAAATCGAGGCGCATTCGTTCGTTATTCATTTCTGTACGGAACCATCGGTGTGCGAGTCTGACTCGCACTTGACAGTTTTTTTATTAAATAAAACAATAAGTAATGAGTGAATAAGTATATAAATAAATAAAACTGTAATTGCTATTCACACCCACGAAGCAATTCCTTTACACCACGCAAATGCAATAGCGGGGATTAACTTAGTCACAAATAAAATTAATATTTATGAGAGGACAGCGCGGAAAATACGGAGGAATCCAAACTTGGAGCGCGACATCAATAAGCTTATTACCGAATCGAACAGATTAAGCCCCTACTCCAGTATTGAAGCTCTACAAAATCGGAACTTCACTTGTAGAGGGTTGCTAGCACTAACAAAAGCCTGTTTTTATCAGCGTATGCGTTCCAGTAAATAATGAAATGAACGAAGAGAGACAAATATATATCCAGTATATATTGTCTTTGTCAAGTGAGCCATCATTATTCATCGAAATAACTGTTTAAGAGACTTTGTTGGTTAGACCACGTGGCCGCGTTCAAATTTGGATTGTTTTGTAGCTGTCCCTATCCGAGCCCTATCCTACCCGAGCGCGTACGGTGAGACAGCATACACTACGCGAAGTTATCCACCCGTTATTTGGATGTTTCGTAGTCCAGGGATCATTTGAAGGATACAGTATATTATGTAACCATTTTTAATACAGTATACTAATGAAATTTCAGATGTCGGTGGTTTTTCCAAATTGTTCTAAATTGATTTATACTCTTGTAAATCAGGTTCAAAGTTGGGGCTTTTTAGTACCGTAAAATACAATTTTTTGACGCCCTGTAACACTGGAAGTATATATTTAAACGAAAATCTGACTCACCACCGACACAGATATTTGTTTCTAGATTGTGTCTTGAAAATTTCATAGATTTTCATAGCTTAATACTCAAAATATGACTGGGCTACGTTTGTATGGGCGCCTTGACACCAGCATACCCTCTGAATAAGCTCCATAAATAATTAAAAAAACACAACATGAAAACACTTCACTTCAAGTAGATATTATTTTAAGTTTTGTTGTTCGTTACATGGGGTCGGCATGTGTTTCCTACACCAACCTCCTTAAAATTAGAATAAATAAATAAATGTGAAAGTGTGTCTTACTTTGTTCGTCTGTTGGTTGGTTTGTCCTTCGCCTGGAAATCGACGCAAAATCATGCTTTTTTGCATCGATGCGTACTTTATTAATAAGAAAAATACATTTAAAGACTACTTGTAATTTATAACAATTTCTGAGGTGCATTCAGATGAGATTATGAAAGATTTTGATGCTTCATGCTACAAGCTACAGCTTAGTACAAGTTAAAACAATGCTATTCAAATGATCTAATTATTTTTATATAGTGAACTTTAAATAATCAGTAATAATTGCATCTTGAGTACGCATGGCTTGTATCAGCTGAGATCACCCTAGTCTTAGTTGAACTTAAAGCCATTTAGCTCGTAGTCCGTTTCCATAGCCAGAGTACCCAACTCAACCCTAAGCAAATCTTAATCTCGTCCCGCTTAAACTCGTTGGTAGGAAGCGAGATTAAATAGTGACTGAATTAGCGCTATGCCCCGGGAATCAACTAAACAACCCATAGATTTTCTTCCTCATTTAACTTTGCTCGGTCCCACGATGTCCCAGATAAGTGACTCAGGAATACACCCAAGTTTTGGTAAGCGCTCAGTAACGACTGTTCTTTAATAGTTCGTCCGTGGCTGGACTTGTAGTTTACTGAATATTTGCTTGGTTTATTCGCCACGTTGGGTTTAGTTTAATTCACTCCCAGACTCTTCATTAGCAATGGAAATATCCGAGTATCACATAAATTCTCATGTACCTATACATTCATTTAAATTTTCCTCCCTATTCATTTCATAGTGAGTTGATTTTTGTAAAACTTAAACAGCTAGCATTGCGACAACTCTCATCTGATTCTCACAGCTGTTGCTGCTCCCTTGCTAAACATCGCGACGCCTCTCTTGATGTACGTGACAGCTCGTGTCGCGACGCCTGAGCTGGTTCTACGTCGTATAGACTAGGGATATATACTATAATATCGGAAAATCCATACTAAAATTATATATGAATCCTTCATATGGTAACGGAGAGACAGAATGACGTTATTTTTAATACAGGGACATTTGAAAAACCTAAAAAGCCATAGCTTACTTTTATTGCAGTCTGACAAGTCTTTCCAGTGAGATAATTTTGGAAGTCTATGTGGACGAGGCCGCATGAAAAAGCTAGTAATCTTATACATAACTTAAAAACTTATTACATTTATACATTACGTGTAATCAATGTAGGTATTCTGTATTGAAATAAAGAGGTAATTTTGTGAGTACGAGTATATAGGTACAGAATATATGAATTCGAATCACGAACAATTATGTCTTGGTATAAACAAGTGCTTCTAATCTTTCACAGCTCCAGGTTGCTCTTACAAATTACGAATTTGTTCATGCAAATTACTTCTGCCATGTTTGTTACAATCAAATCCCAATTCAAGCAACTCAATTTGTGTCTCTGTCTACTTTGAATTGTCTCATCTGTCTTCAGAACTCCCCATCCTAGGCCTTAGGAACTTCAAATTGTGCAAGGGATTTCTTATCCCCAAAGCCTAGTAGCGAGAGTTTAGATGGGACTTTAAAACACGCGGACTCATGTCTTATGTGTTTATTTTAACAAGTAATGGTTTGTAAAAATGACAGTTGCCAAATGAAGATATATTTTTACACATATAATAGTTTTTTATCGTTTATCTTTACAAATATAATAATTGCGAATTTGAGTTTATTTATTTATGTGTTGGTCCTTCCTTCCCGTCGTAACGTCACACACACACACACAATAAATTGATTTTTGTATAAGGATAGTTAATGGGCCGGAAGAAGAAATAGGCCACTTTTATCCCGATCAAGCAATAAGTTCCCGTGGGATATTTTCTTAAGTCCACGCAGACGAAGGTGCAGGCGAAAGCTAGTACCTTATAAACTAAATTGAGTAGTGCCGCAATTACAAGTTATATGTTTTGTGTCTGATTCAAGTCGTAAATGTTTTAAAAGGTTTTAATTTAGCTTCATTACGTCATATCGAAATTAAATAACGGATCACACTCGCCTGCTAAGCGTGGTAACTTGTACTATTAGCTTATACAATAACCATATAGTAAAACCTTTTCAAATAGTAATTTCTGAAGGGGTAAACGTATCATTCAAATTATATATTCTTCAACTTCAGAGCAGATAATTTCTACATTGTCTCCGAAGTAACTGAATGTTGCTAGAGTTCATTTCAAGCCCATCAAGCAATCTAATTGAATTGAAACTAATACATTAACGAAACCAATTTGAGCTTGTAATAAAAAGGTATAGACCCCCAGACAATGTCAAAGTGTCAGGGTTCACAAAACCCGCCTACCTTTTGAATTGAAATACTTATCTCTGAATACTTTGCAATGCACTTTTGAGTTGAAGAGCACGAGCAGCACTAAAAGTGTCCCGACTATTATTTCTCTATTCCATATTTCAAACGATCTCTTTGTCTCAAGCCTTCACTCGTATCTAGTTTTAAAATTGCACAGCGTTGTTTAATATACTATTGTATTTTGTATGTAGGTATTCGTGTATAAGTTTTCGTTTGTTACAAGTTGAACAGCTGAAAGATATATCGGCTGCACCAACTTTGCACCAACTGGTGTCGGTTGTTTCTAAACTATGTGTAAGTATTTGTAATCGGAAGATGTATGAGTTTTATATTGCTGCATATTGTTTGAATCCGTGCACCGAGGGCTTGAAATAATTTACGTTTAGGAACTTGAGTTTAGGGCAAGTTTTTTCAGTCACAAAATTATCTATCATTGTTCTATAAATTTAGGGCCCGGAACAGGAGCAACTAATTTTGAAAAATACAGACTCAAGACGGTTTTTCTTTTTTAGCTCTATACGAACACATTTTCGCTTTCGAAACGCCTATTCATCGAAATACTGAAATTAGACAGATTTTTCAGACTTTCTTTTTTCTTGCGTTTGATTTCACTTCGATACTTTTTCCAAGATCTCCTTCACACACACATGAACAAACACTTGTTACTTCTACTATTGATTTCTGAATAAAACCTTGTTTAAGGCGCCCTCCGTTACAAAAACGTAAATGTACCTGATGTTTCTCAACTTTAGCAATGAACGCCTCCGTTGCAACGTAGCTTGACCCTTCCTATGTCCAGAATGTCGCTAATAACAAACTTTGTAGGATAGCTCGACGGGCTTTCTCAAAAGTGGTTAGACAGACAACAGCCAAACTTTTTCATTGAAACTAACTAAGCGAAACAAAGACAAACAAGGCAAGTTGAAAGAAAAGTCAAATAAGCCTCAAGTTTTGTCCTTCGGAGATTCGAATTTACCATGGAGTAAACATAATGTCTAGATTCGCTAATACAGTAGCTTCACAAGATAAACAACAAAACATTTTATTAAATTTGAAACATGGTTCCTAACTCCGTATAAACATTGGATATTGATGTAGTAGGGATTGTTATGTTGGAATATAAAACTAATTTAAGCCCGATACTTCGTCGGGATTTCAGAAATAGTAGCACTAGTAAACTACCAGGATTTTCATCTGAATCAATTAAGCTGATTCTGTGTGATTGAATCACAAACATACAAGCATTCACATTTATAATATTAACAGCATGTATTTGTAATTTGATTTCATTATCATGAGTCATGCTTACGAACGCAATGTATTTCAACGATACGATTCAACGATAGACAATTTTTCAATACAGTGGTTAACATGGCTTGATTTCAGAGGCTATAATTATGATTACAGAAATTAAATCTTTCGCAAAGGAATCTTCCTTTAATGCGGCCGTTACTTTCTTTTACGAGCTCGATCATTACTTTTGCAGTTAAGTTTAAAAAGTGATCATTCAGGCTCCATACATTTTGTGGCCTTTTTTGAAAGGCCAACAACAAAAATAGAACTAGCCATTTGGATCAATAGCTAATATGGCACAAAAGTTGGAAGATTGCTCAGAATCAAGTTATACAAGTTTGATTTTCCTACATTTATTTATTTCTGAAGGTGCTGGCAAACATACAATAATGACTGATATTGCTAGAACTAATAACCTGAAGCAACTGTCATTACATCGCGAAAGCTGTGGCATCGTCATCATCTGTTCTGTTATCATCATCAGCCAGGAAACGTCAATTGCTGGACACAGTCCTCCTTTATGGTACGCCATATTGACCGGTGCCGAGCCACTCGCATCCAGTGGCCAGGTCTTAACCAGGTCATTGGTCCATCTAGTCGGGAAACGGCCTGGTACATGCTTTCCGGTACGTGGTTGCGACTCGAGAATTCTTTCAGTAGAGGCCTCCCAAAATGATGTCCTTTGTAAGTCAACTTAAAAAGTTTAGTAGCAAGAAGTTTTCAAACATGTTTTAATCTTGGGTTTGTTTTTACTATTTACCACAACCGTATCGAAAACGTCGTATGATACACGGCTGTGTAGGTTATTGCAAACTCATGACCTTAAAAACCCTCGCTTCGGCTCGGGCTTGATAATGACAGCTCGTTTGTAATAACCTTATTTCTACCCTTGTATCACAATTTACTATTGCATATTTTGTTGGTACCGGTGAAACGTACGACTGACGAAAAGCTACAAAAACGCTACGCCATACTTATTAAATTTTGTAGGCTTTCCTCACAGTGCACAGGGAGAAGAACTGTTAACGTCAGGGAACCTACTTTTTACTCTACAAGAGAACAGAGAAAGTTGTATCTTAAATCGTTAGTATGGTCTAGGGAATTAACTTCGTATTTTCAGACCAGCGGGTCCTTTGTCCCGCGTGACACAAAACCCGTTCGTTGTGTTTGATCTTTGAAATATGACAAGTCACTAATCTTACGCTCGCGGGCATGACAGGGGAAAATAGTTTTCATGTTTCTCACATGGGTAGGCACCTTGTTTGCTTAGCTACTATAAAAGGGCACTTTGTTTCAAAGTAACTTTATTACTTCAGGGTTCTTTAATCAAATAAGGAATTCTTAGAGTTCTAAAAAATCTTCATTTAAAATTTAATTTGTATAAAAACTCTACCACTTCCTTTATCTGTCCATGCTTCCTTACCTATTAAATTGTCACAGACTTACGATTTTGATAATTATGTACTGATATTGTTTGAAATGATTAGACTCCAAATTCTTCATAGTATGCATAAAATTACCTATATTTTTTTGAAATAACTTACATTAAAAGCAAGGGCTATTCTTTATTGAGCTTAGAGTTCTCCTGCTACTATATAAATTTCAAGTTTTATTTACTTAGAAAATCAACAGGTATCCAAAAAAGTCTTACGTATTTCGATTTCTGTGGCAAAAGTTTCATACCAAATGTAACAAAAAAATACTACCTCGCTTTGTGCAGTCATCATCATCAGCCGGGAAACGTCCACTGCTGGACATAGGCCCTGCGTCACCTCCGTCACCTCCTCGGTCCCGAGCCACCTGCATCCAGCGACTCCTTGCGACTCTTACCAGGTCGTCGGTCCATCTAGTAGGGGGACGGCCTGGTAGACGTTTCCCGATACGTGGTCGCCACTCGAGAACCTTTGTGCTTCGTGCAGTAATTATTTTAAATCTGACGATGAACTGGGGAAGGCATGGGCGAAATCTATGATTACTTGAATTTTAAATCGTTTCTTTGGACCTATTTTTAGGGGTCCGTACCTCAAAAGGGAAAAAAGAAACCCTGATAAGATCATCACTTGGTTGTCAATCTATCTGTCTGTCTTCCAGCCAAGACACTTTTTTAGGATCTCATGGAGGTATCCAATTGAATTTAATATCAAATACGAAACTGCAATCCCATTGATCTGTGCAAAAATCAAACTTTTAAGTCAACGCAATGAAGAGATACGGCCGTTTATGCCGCTAATTTTGACGATTTCTTTTGAAAGCGCAACGAAACCTATAGGGTGGCCTAGAATCCTGAAATTTATCAGAAGGTTCAAGTATAGAAATAAATTTGAAACGTATAATTTTGTATTATAGTATTGTTTTATGGTTGTTCTATACCTACTATTTATGATTTTCAGTGTATTAATTATTCATAGTCTGTACGGAACCCACGGTGCGCGAGTCAGACTCGCACTTTTACCTGTCTTGTAACTCCAGACCACCACGTAGAATAATAAAATGTGTGATTTTCCAGCCGCACGGACTAAACCCTGGATATTAGCACACGGGAGGCGACTCTAACTTCAAAGTATCTTTACAACCGAAATTCTTGCACATTAACAATTTCCATGCTCAAGTTAGAAATAAAGTGTAACGCGAGTGAGTTCTAAATTGCGCCAGATTGTCTCAACTCGACAGCCTTCAAGTTTCAACTTACCAACGACTGAGAGTTACGAATTGGTAGCAGTCTGCTTTAGAATGTTTTCTATACATTTGAATATTATTTTAAGATATCGCATTACTAATTCCTGTACTAACATCTATTTTAAAAGCTTTGTTTGTTGAGAAAAGTAAAATGTTTGGAACTCTGAACTCAAAATCTAGTGCTGTCAAACAAAAATCCAAATTTCTCCTAACCAGCTATAAAAGTAGATTTCAATATTTTCAAAATGTTATAGGCAACTGCGCTTGAGCTGTAAATATAAAACGAAAAAATAGCTTTGGTATTATTGGTATTCGTTGGATATGTGAAACTTGTTGCAGTTTACTGTACATTTGTAAAAAATACTCAGTTGCCATGCTATTCAAACAGTCCGCTTAAGTATTTCTCTACATCTGCCATCTTGAATTACGAACTTAGACTATAATAAAGTCAATTATGAAGTCAGTTTGGGGTTCTGAAGGCGTAAATTTTGTAGTTTGAATGGAAACTTGTAGTTGGCGAATATTGGCGTATAAGATTACTTATATTGTAAAAATAGCTGTAAGCTTCCCAATTAAAATAAAATAAATAAATAAAATATTTTCAAATGACTTAATTTACCTATTGGGTTGTTGACTGCTTCTCAATTTACCAATACCTTTACTTTGACTTTTGAAGATTTTAATTAGCACCTCGAAGGTTTAAACTTTATCCAGGATGGTTCACTAGGCCCGTATCATCAGCAGCACCTGAGAAATGTCCGCTAGACAACGCACGCCACAATGACTGGTCTTGAGCCGCTCTAGTAGGGGGACGACATTGTACATGTTTTCCAGTACGTTGTCACCACTTAATAACTCTTATTTCCACTTGTTATCCGTTCTTAGAATGATGTCGCCTGCCCATTGCAAATTCAGCTTACTGGCTCGTCTAGCTATGGCGGTGCATTTAGTTCACCTACGAAATTCCTCATTCCGGATTTTATCAAATAGGGAAATTCCAAGCATACTCGTAATTCGCCAAGTGACTTGGAGAAAGAGTCGATGTTTATATAAATGGATTTGTGAAACGATTCATTAATATTAAAAATATTTTGATTACATAAAATACCTTGTGATATGTTTATAGTAATTCAATTAAACCAATGACGTCATGTGCTAGTCGACTGCTATCGGTCGCACAAAAAGCCAATTAGTTGCCGCCGCTGTGATTCGCTTTGATCATTCGTTAGGGCAAACCAGTGGCGCTGGGCTGAGCTGTTCACTAGGCAGGTGTTTGTTGTGACCTACTTGTACCTACCTACTTGTATGTACTAATTTAACCTTCTGCGTACCCTAGTGGCTACGCAGTCAGGCTGATGATTCAAATATTTTTTATACAAAACATTATATGTGTGCAGAATCTTCTTATGTTGATTCCAACGTTGCCATTTAAGTACCGCACAGACATCATATCTCCATTCTTGCGTCTGATATTGCCGTAGCACGGATTTGTAATTAAGTAATGCACGGTTTCCATCTCGTCTAATAATGCGTAAGGTCAACAAAAATACACACAAACACACGTTTAACTGAAAATGACGCGCGCTGAACATTGACGGACGAGTGTCTGATCTTTGGTTATTATGTGTTCCTTGTAAATAGCAAACGAAAGTGTATAACCTAGTTCCTTCATACGTGTTCAGGGGAACACAGACTCTGGATTTACTGATCACTGTGTCCCATAGCTCGCACCAAGCTTTCGACAATTTAAAAACGCTTACAGGAAATATAATATCCTACCAGTTTTCTTGTTCATTAAAGTAAGTAGGCACCTTTTGGGCCAATGTGTAACGTCTTCGATCATAGTATTGTTACGAGCTTCAGGTTCGATGTTTTGAAGAGAAACACGAGTCCAAAATTCCAGAGTTTATTGGTAGCACAGGTCCAATAACCAATCTTCAAAATCACCCAACAGAGTGCGTCCCTGTCTCACTGATTCTGAGATAGATGGATTGGTCTCCCTTCCGCACTTGACAATCCTTATGCGATTATTCGAGAGCTTTCAACGCTAATCATTTGTTGCATTCCGACACGAAGGTATAGATGGATCCACCTCTCTCTTTTCTTTATCTCTAGACTTTTCGAGAAGCTCCGTGACAGTATGTTTTTTGGTCAAGCGTTGTAATACGAGTATCTCGAGTATATTGTTTTTAAATCGATTATGTTGCTGAATTTTCTATGACCACCTTAGCTATCTACAGTGTTGATAGGCCATCAAGTACGATGAAGACCAAGTGTGTTTAACTCAAGTGTAATATGTAATTAAGTTTATCTCACATTCATCTAAATCAACAGCTATTAACAAATGAGATATCTACAAATATGAATGACCTCCGGGGATATCATGGTCAATCCGATAAGGTACATATTAGGGACAAAACTTCCAGGCACAGGAATCAGTAATCGATTTACCCAAATTATATTTTGATTCGTATGAATCTGGTATTATAAAAGTATTGTAAAATCATATGAAATTAAAATAAAGAGTACCTTTTACTCTTTTTCCTGCAGTACGCATTTACTAACGTAGAGGTAAAGTAAGAAATTTTTTTAATTCTTTCTAAGCTTTAAAATTAAGTACTTATATAGTGCATCCTCGAATATGTCAGTCCATGAGACAACAAAACCAGAAATAGGTACATATTGAAAAATTAGTAGCAAAATACTGAGATTCAATAGAATTCTAATTACCTTTATGTAATACAATGTATCAGTAACTTAACAAGTTCTCCATTCAGAATTATACGAAAACATTCGACCTGAATATATCAAAATTACACATCATCAGACTTGATTTGCTACTTGGGAAATAATGGAAATGGAATAGAAGCCCTGTGGCTAGATTCTGTACAATTATCTAGTCGTTTGTCAGTTTTGTTGATATCATACTATGTCAATCATAACAAATATGATAATTCATTGAAATTTCAGATCCAGGTACTTGAGTTGCGAGCAACAGAAAATCAAAACGGCGAAGAAGTTAAGTTGATATAAAATGTTCCTATTTGGTCAACACTCGCCAATCTTACTACTATTACTATATACTAATATTCAATTCAAATACACACACACAAAAACAGAACATAAAAGGTACAATGAAGGCGGCCTTATCGTTAAGAGCGATCTCTTCTAGGCAACCTTGGGGCAGAAGAATCCTTTAAATAACAAGGGGTAAGTGGTGCTACATAAATAAAAATATAATATCTGGGCGACCGAGCTTTGCTCGTAGTTCCTTAAAAACAAACAAAAACTTTATTTCTGTCCCTGGTTAGCCATAAAGAGTGGGGAACAATTTTCCACAAAAAAATTACAAACTTTTTTAACAAATTTTCTAACCGGGATTTGAACTGGGATATCTCGGACGGAATGACACGTGTGAACCACTCGGCTAAAGTGATTATGTTTGACAGCCTGAAATTTCCCATCATATTTAGCGTCGAATAATGCGAAGGAAAAATGCATGAAAACTCGAAAACGCGCGTTTTTCCAGACATAAGACTAAACCAGGTCGATTTTTTGCCCCCAAAACCCCCTAAATACCAAATTTCTGCGAAATCGCTGGAGCCGTTTCTGAGATCCGAATTATATATATACAGGAATTGCTCGTTTAAAGGTACTCGTATTAGATAGATAGATATACATATTATGGATAATATAATAATATGGAATAATATAACATATAATGGATAAACAATAGACAAAATTAATAGTAGATCAGGAATAAAAGGAAATTAGAGGAAATCAGGAAGGAAAAAAGAAAAGGCTGCTAAGGAATAATCTGTTCAAGGATATACGTTTTTAGGCTAGTTTTGAAGGATTGTAAGGAAGGAGCTCGTTTGATGGGTTCAAGGATAGAGTTCCATAGTCGGATACTCTGCATGGAAAATGATTTTGAGTAAAATTTGGAGGAATATTATATCTATAAATGCGAAATTGTGTTTCTTTGTTCGTTCTTCCTTACTATCGTAACGGATAGTCTGATTAACAAGACTTTTAGTTTAAGTACTGTACTATTACCACTGTTACCAGTTTCCACATCAAGTACCGTTTTTCTTGCAAATAAATTTTATTCGTTGATGTCGCGAGTAAATCTAAACTTGTAATAAAATACATTTCTGGGCCACACAGTTTTTTAATGTATGGGTTTGCACTTGGCCTTCATCTCACGTAAGCAATGGCACCCAGAAGCCTCAACCTAATGAGGCGCTGTCTATGCCACCATTGATACACAACAGTGCTATTAACACTGCAGTTTGGCGGCCAGGTATCTTGATTGCTTGATAATAGCTAACCAAAAGACGTTTTGATTTATATTTGTTAAACCATTTTGATCTGCTTTAATTGTCTTAATCAGTCAATTTATTATTCATTCAGTAATCACGACCAATATCAGATGTAAAAGTTTCAACCGCCTGATATAATAGCCAACGGTTGGTAGAACGATTCAGTGAATTAATCATTTCGCTTTGTGAATAAAAAATGTATAAAATTTCAGTTCAAAAACGTACCACAATAACGGAGGTTTAATACGTTTGAAGCACACGTTAAATTGAATTTTCGTACAACCGCGTATTGTACATGCTTTCAGGGTTACAACAGTAAAAAATGAAGAAAAAAAATGCTCATTTCGTATCCTGGAGCATTGCCAGTTCAGCTTGATTCCCACTACATGTAGTGTATGTGAAACACACACACTGAAAAACGATGTAAATATTTTTTTTAAAATACTACAAACTAGCAAATTATAATGGGTCTGCATTTGGCCTTAATCTCCTGATGGTATGTGACGATAAAACCGTTGGATGGATTGGGCTTAGTCAAGATATTTGTTTCATTTTGTGTAAGACAGGTAAGTTTTCATTGAACAATCAAAAAATTCCATTGAGCTAAAGTTGAATCTTTCTAAACATAATACAGGATGTGATTTATGTGCTCTTCGTCATCATCAGCCGGGAAACGTCCACTGCTGGCCACAGGTCTCCTCCATGTTATGACACATTGACCGGTCCCGGGCCACTTGCATCCAGCGACTCCCTGCGACCTTAACTAGGTCGTCATTCCATATAGGAAGTGGATGGCGCAGTAGACGTTTAAAGGTACACTTATTAGTGGTTTATTTCGTTTAGTGGTTGGTTGGTTTTCAGCAAGCGCTGTGGTTCAAAAAACAACGGAAGTAAAATGACCACAGGTACTTCACCCGCAGTCCTATAACTGCGTCAGCGACGTTTCTCTACTTTGTTCTTAGTATGTAGTTCTTTTAATTTGTTCTATTTTTTCAAGTGAAAGTTTGTTGTACTAAATTTACACAAATACCAGTTGTGGACACTAAATATTATATACAGTCTAAATGTCTAGATCTATCTCATGAAGCCCGTCAGCTTTACGGACATTATATATTTACTTAATCACCGACAAGGGCCGATCTATGCCGTCAGCTGGAACGCTTTGGGTTAAGAGTAACTAGTTTAAATGCAGCCATGATGAGACTGACCGAGCTCGAAAACTTGGACGGGTAGAAAAACGCTGAATACATTTTTTGATAAAATTGCTTTGCCCTGTTTCTGAGCGCGATAAAAACTTTCTTAATGTGTTTTGGTAAGCTTTTCTCGATCTTTTTTATAGCTATGCCTGTTTAAAACGTAAAGCGAACTGGCGAATCCATTCTCAACTGATTTATTTCAGTTGGAATACGTAAACATCTGAATTACAAACCCACTTACATAGAGAATAAAACTTTGGAAGGAAAGTAAAGTTGTAGATATGACAAGATTTATTATATTTGTACGTTTTTTTATTTTGAAAATAGCAATAACTATCGCTTTGTTCAAATTAATACAAATTTTAATACTCGTCTGTATATTCAAAAACATAAACCGGAAGCATTTTGCATAAACATCTAGTTCGTGTGGACAGCCCCCTTCGAATAATCACAGTACTCATTGTTTTAGTACCGAGTTATGTGGCATAAAAAATGGAGCAATCAATACAGTGTCCAAAAAGAAAGAATTGTCTCATTGTCGAAAAAAAATATCTTTTCGATTTTTTCTGGAACGACGAACACTCAAGGGAAAAATATATAACAAATATTCGTATCCTTTAAAAATCTATTGCATTCAGTAATTATAACTCCAAAGTAAAAACGAAATGTTTTTGGATTTGTGACAGCAACCTTTGAAGAAAAAAATCGGTTCCATTGATAGTCGCAACTAACAACCATCTTTTTTTTTCCACGCAGAAACAATAGGCAAAAGTTGGGAGTAGATAGAGATGCTTCGGCATCCAGTAAGTTTTAAAAACAAAGCGAAAATAAAATAACGGTCGAGCTACGGGCGTGGGGCGGCGCTTGTCAGCAACATTGTGGGACCAGTTATAAAACTGTAGAAAGAACCAGATGCGACGTTGTTTTAGTGTCCAGGAGAACTTGTGGAGACACTGCTTTGCCAGAAAATAATGGTAACTACCGACGAGAAGGAAGCTTTGTATATGTCCATGGAATTTCAACTCGAGCATCAAATAGACGAATGATCTCCATAATCTAAGCCATTGGCACATCATTCGTCCAAATTATTCTCAAACATGGAGTTGAAAACTTAGTATATTACAAAAAACTCAACAGACTGCAAGATCTGATTTACAATCTTCTCTATTATCCATCACTAGTCATTACACTTTTCAAGCAAACTTTCGTAGATTTAGTTATTTCGTTTGAATAGGTTGATACGTTGTGAATGATCATGATATTTTAATAGTTCGATTTCTTCTAAATAAGTATATAAATACATAATGCAAACAAACCAACGCAATGAAAAACTACGATTTGCAACGTTTAAATGACTCAATTGAGAATCAAAATGGTATAATCAACTTTACGAACTCTTACTTCTTTAAAACACAATTTTATTACTGTTCTTACTTTGTGTTTGTTTTTTGAAATTATATTAGGTTAGATTTGTACGGTTTCCGTTTACAATTGAGGCTATGTCCTACACTAATTTATCACTCCCGTATTTTAAATCATCAACCACACCATCTCAATTTGTTATTTGTACGGACTTTGAACCTTTGGAAATTTGTTTATGGTCTCCAAGGAAAGTAGTACATAATAAAACATGGCCTTCCTTGCGGTCTACTTAGACATGCAGGTATTTCCATGGTTGTTGGCGAATGAATGCATATCAAAAAACGTCTATGCATACCTCCATGACATTACCACTTCGTCCCATGGCTAGTATTCATGCCTTGTTCTTGAAGGTGTACCTGAAATTAAAAATAATGCTTAGATCAATATTCACGTTTGAAAATAGTAACTAAATAATTAAGTTAAAAAATGTTTGATTGGCTTCTAATTGTCTAGTTCAGTTGTATTTACGATGATCAAGTTAAAAATAAAAATAACAACATTATATTTTTACGATTTTATGCATAAATAAGTATGTATTTGTATTAATGGTTCATCTACAAGAATTTATCCTTTATCTATCTAATCTACCCTTTCAAAAATGTAGGGCACAAACAATAGGGTATTCAAGTGTTTTGGATTCTTAAGCAGTCATTGTAGAAGGAATATAAATGAACAAAAGCCGTATGCTCTACGTCATAATACATGCTTAAAAACTTAAACTAAATCAAGAGTTAAAAATCATTGACTTGTTGTGGAAAGCTTTCTCTAATACTTGACAGTATATCATTGAAGGCACTTTTTAATTCTTGTTGTCGTACCATCACCTCCATGATTAAACCATAATTTTGAAGTTGAAGTTTAACTAGCAAATTGGGGTACCTAAGTACTTCTAAGTTACTAGACTTATTCGAAACTGTCTGATTTAAAATACGAAGGGAATTCATTGCAATCATATTTCAGGTACGGCTTTACAAAATTGTGAACCATACGATGAATGCCGTAAAAATATTACCCGGACGCACGACAATTAAAACCGGACTTTTTAAAAGGGCCCCAGAGGCAATTACGAGTGGATTTTATCAATTGCTGGAAAACATATAAATTACAGTAATAAATGTTCATAAAGTTTACAAAGTGCGTTTATTTTTAAATAGCGAAATGACAAACGACATTATATTTTGTTCATAATATTGCGGGCGCTCGACGGAAATTAACAAGTTTCGTATTGTTTAAAGTGTTTAATTGTTCGGTAAACTTATTTCCATCGACTATTTTGTGAATTTTACATTATAAGGGTTTTCAAAAATTATGTGACCCTCGTTCTTATTATATGTCCAAAACTTTAGCTTTACCACGTTACTAACTAATAATTTATGGTTTTCTAAAATGAAATTTGATTAAACGCATGATGTTGCAAATTATTAATAGCCCAAATACATAAAATTACAGACGTAACTTACTGAGATCACCAATCCAAGTCTGATTATGGCACATCTCTTGTTTTGAGGCTTACGAACATACGATGAAAAACGGAACTCCATATAATCACAGCCTGGTGTCTGTCTGCTGTATTGTTGTCTGTTCATTCGTCGGTCACCGTCGTCATATTATCTCATAATTGTTTTTTATTTGTTAATTAATATTTTTAAAGGTAATTAAATAGGTTGGTGGAAATTTCCACGCGGAGTCTTTAGGTCAAGTAGGGTCATTCTAAAACAGTTTTATGTTCTACATAGTTTTCGACTTATCGTGAAAAATGAGTTCAAAAATATCATTCCCTCATCTCCGAAGATTAATTACCATGTAATTTATAAAGGAGACTCCTGTGCAACAGTTGACTTATTTTGTAAACAATAAATGGACATAAATCAATATAATGTAATATCAACTGAACACAGTAGCAATCAATATGAATCCATACAAATCTTTTTAGATGCCACTGAATCTATTGAAAGAAGTGTGAAGTCGAATCGTTAACTAGACAATAGAACGAAATTGTAGATTACAAAATTATATCAAAGAGTGCTTCCAACCTAAATTGCTAATTGACCCACTACAAAGGAGTACAAAGGTCCATTTTATTTCAACAACACAAAAGGTAACAAAATAATAAAATTGTCGGCGCTGGCTGGTTGCGTGCCGGTGCCGAAAATCCGAAAATTACTATCGACACGATTTCCCCTGCCCTAATGATTGGCAAATTAGTAGAATTGCTTAATATCGACTGGATGTGTTCTGATCTCGTGATGGACTCGTTAATGATTCTCCGTTTATAGTAATAATTCCATGATAATTCCGTGGAATTCCTGTAATATATTGGTAGATTCATTGATGTTAAGATGAATGTGTGGTGTGACTAGAATGGACAAGATCAGGAATGAGTATATACGGGGAAGGTCACGTGGTACGGTATGAGTAGGGATGAAATCCATGTACGAGTAACAATAAAAGTGCTAAGCATAATTGATGATGGACATAGGGGTAAAGGAAGACCTAAGAAGTAGCACAGCCTTTATGTATACCTTAAAGTGCAATGCATGAAATACAGCGCACAGCAAGTTGAGTTCATAGCCGCAAATAGAAACCTCAAACACAGGATTTCCATTTTTGTGGAACGGCAGAGAAATTGTTAGGAGCCGCTGAAACGGCAGAGGTTGCAATTAGACCCACTCGTCCGGCAACACCCTTGGACTCGCTACTACGAGACACAAATACATATTTTTAACTTACAACTTTTTGCTAACCCTAATTAAATCTATGTGTTAGCTCAAAACTGAAACAAGTCTGAAATGCCATTAATATAGAACTATGATGTTCTTTGCAACCAAATATGGCAAAAGCGTCGGTGGCTCAGTGGATAAGGCACGGACTCTCAATCTGAGGGTACCGGGTTCGAATCCAGCCGTGTACCTATGAGTTGTTTTTCAATTCAAGTACATTATCCGATTGCTTAACGGTGAAGGAAAACATCGTGAGGAAACCTGCATGTCTTGAACAGGCATGTGAAGTCCGCCGATCCGCACTGGGCCCGCGTGGTGGACTATGGCCCATACACTCTCTGTAGAGAGTAGGCCTGAGCCCCTCCAGTGGGGACATATATAGGCTGTTGATGATGATGGCAAGTTTTCCTAAAAGTGTACAGGATAAGGTTTTTGTTGATTATAGCGTTTCGTGCGAAAACTTATTTCAACTACATATAACAAAGCCTTTTGACTTTATCAACGTTTCGGCAGACTGTAATCTAGAGATATCATTTTTTTATGGTTATACTTTGTTTGAAATCGTATTTGGTTTCTGTCTGTATGTAACAGACAGAAAATTGTAAAGACGAAAAATCCACATTTCAATATCAACCATTAGGAATTTTGAGAAAGGAATCATCATCCATAGTTTTCCATAACGCAAGTACCATACACAAATTGTTTAAGTAATTTGAATAAGAAGAGTAGCAAAGCGTTTTCTACATTCGTATGGACTTGGACCTGGTTTATGTTCAGAAGTTGAAGGACTTTGTAAACTGCAGAAGCTATGGTTCAAATATTTTCTTTAACTTTTAGAACCATTTCAATCCCAATAATTTAAGCAAAGCTGACACGTCCGTATTTTGCGCCGAATTTTGTGTTTATGTTTTGGATGTATTTTTTTTTCTTTTCTACAATTGTACGTTTAGATGGAATCAAATGTCAGAAAAGTCTACAGCTGTATAGGAGCCCTTGATAATTAAGACGTTCGAGCTCTCTATGAGGAAATTAGCAATATTATGTGAATGAGTACCGACCTCCCGAACACATCGTACGGGCGTCGGTTAAACGCCCAAACGAACTTTCTCGCCCTCCACTGTACCGAAATAACCACATGCCGAAAACGTTACTAGGATTTTGTGCTTTTATTAAAATTGTTACTACCACTCCGCTGGACTTTAATATTATCATTCTTCGCGCTTCAGTTTTAATTGTTGTTTCAGAATAGGTGAAAACATTTCTTGACGCTATGCGGGCTGTTTGATAATGGTGGCTAGGCATAATTATTTTTATTTGATAGATTAAAACTAAATAAGTATATTTAGTCCTATTAGTAACTCCCTAAAGTATCTCATCATGATCGTCCACTATTGGACATGAGAGAGGCTTAGCAGGTGGATTGGTGATCGCAGTGTGTTATTACGAAGATTAGATGTTGCCGATAATCTACTAAGTATTAATTACCCTTAGTCGCCTTTTACGACCCCCGAGGGATGCAGGAGGTGGTCCTATTCTAAAGTAGTGGTCTCGGCACTAGGCGTTGCGTAGGGGCCATGCGAATCTCCTAGGATCTCACAGCACAAATAATGCAAAATATTCTAAGAGACAAAATCATCATAATCAGCCGGGAAACGTCCACTGCTGGACATAGGCCTCCCTCATGGTACGCCACATCGACCGGTCCCGAGCCACCTGCATCCAGCGACTCCCTGCGACTCTAACCAGGTCGTCGGTCCATATAGTAGGGGGACGGCCTGGTACGTGGTCGCCACTCGAGAACCTTTACTCCCCACCGGTTATCGGTTCTTCGAGCGATGTGGCCTGCTCATTGCCACTTCCGCTCACTCACTCGTCGAGCTATGTCTAAAAGAGATAAAATACAATATCTAAATTATTATTCAGATTAGGATAAACGCGGCTTGAATTTAATGGCACCCTAAAATAAAAAGACCCGTCTCGTTACAAATGTTTTATATAACCATTAACCACATTCCCGATGGCAGTTCGAGTCGTAAATAACACCGGGAAAGTCATAAATAAAGCCACAGTCACCGGGAAACGGTTTATGACACCAATTGAAATCACTTTAGGCGTCGACGGCGTAGTAGGGGTCTCAGAACATTTTAGCGGTTTACAATCTGTTCCTGTACTTTGTAGATAATTGCCCTTGTAATTAAATAAATACATCAAAAAGAAATGGAACCTATTTCAGCTGCTCTGGACCAAATGGAAGTGGGACCTTACGGGAAGCACCAGCTTTCAAATAAAAAACGAATCGGCAAAATCGGTTCGCTCAGTCGAAAGTTCTGAGGTGAGTGAGTGAGTGAAGACATTTTAATAATTGAGAACCTTCTCCATTTTTGAAGTCGGTTGAAAATCGATCAAAGAAAATATATGGACATTGTTATAGTTGACCAATATAAATATTCCACCCCTCCTCGTGCCGCTAGCATATCTCAGGAACCGACTCAGTTAAGCGCTAGACCCGTAGTAATAAGATGTTTCTCACCTTCTCTCACAGTTTAGCAATTAAATTTCTTTTAAATTTCTTTAAAAGACTTATGATTATGTATATATATATATGTTCCTACCTACAGTCAAAACTCATCACTCTGATTGGACAAATTATTCCTCTATTAATTCATGTATATGACGGATGTTTCTGGCACAGTACATGACGTCATCGTAAATCAATATTGCAGACATAGATTAATCTACTATCCAGAAATGATTTGTCCATATTCGTATAACACATAGCTTGTTCTTTAATTTATTAAAGTGATTTCTAACGCTACTGTAAAAAATAAAAATAATAGCCCACAAAAGCTCAAAAGCTTTTCTAATTGACTATAAATTTCGAGTCTATAAATAACATAGGACTGCCGAGAGCAGCAGTTTAAAATAAACAACTGCCTTTATAACCCCTTTTCAGTGCAAAAATACGAAGCAAATAACCTTTCATTATCGTGAAACTTTCCAATTTTTCTCTTCCAATTATTATTTCCCTTTATATCGGAGTAGCAAAAAAGGAATCCTCTGATTGGTTCTTGCCTGTAACGGTATAAAAACCACTTCGGGGAGATAAGTTCAGTCCGTCGAGATAACGTTTCGGTCATAATGCGGCATGGGGGCGGATAAAAACGCTGTTTTTGTTTCCATTCCCTTAAGGCATAAGGAAAGCCCTTTTATTAAAAGCAGCCACGCCTCAGTTAGCAGTCATATTTTGACAACTGATCCCTTTAACCTTGAATTTGTTTCGTTGTTCACTAGCTGGTTACAAAAGCATTTGTGTATATTTTTACTTGATATTTTGTTGGAGTATCCAGCTGTTAGTGATAGCAAAAACGACATTTGAATATTACAGGATTCAATTAAATCTCATTAAATTGTAGTTTCTTGGTGAGAACCCCTTTATACGAGTTCGTTATCAACTACATAAGTCCACTGTTGGACACCAAAAATCTTAACTAAAATTGAAATTTTATTTTAAAAGCTATACCAGTAGAAAGCCATATTTTGCACACAATTCTCAGATGCCTTTACGTTATGATGAAAGGCACCTCGCTCAGCATATAACTATAACTATATAACTCGTATTTCGTGGGCATACGACAAGGTGCCACCCCTTACGTCGTCGACATTCCGTCAATACGCACAAAGCGATTTCCCACTTAATTTATTATACGAAGGAACGGTAAAGGAGTCAAATTCCTCAGCAGCCTCTGTTCCCCGAGCGCTATTACTTGAATATCTCCATCGATGGTGTCTAGGTTAATATCTTCTTCTATCTTCTTTGTTAAAGAAATCTTCTTTGCCGATTGATCGACAAATTAATGGCCTTCGGTTTTAAACTTAAAACTCCAGACACTATGTTTTGTTAAAATTGGGTGGTAATTTTCCTTCATCTCACTTGATGGTAAGTGACGATAAAGCCATTAGATGAAAGCGTGTTCATCCAGAAAACTCAAGATAATGAGGCGCTGTCAATGTTGTATTTCATGTTACTTTAAATCAGACTAAGAAAACATTGTGGTAGCGGTTCAGGTGGATATGGAAAAGTGACACCACTAACTGCAATGTACATTATAATTACTAAGCGTAAAAGCTACAGAAGATGTGGTCTACTAATGAGAAAACATTTTCTAGGGTGGACTAGTATTAGTTCTCTTAAATCAGTATTTGTGATTGTTAACGACGACGCAGGGTAAGTATGACTTGCGGGTAAGTTAATAACGAGTATAAACACGAATGGACTGTATTCTCTATTTTAAAACGATATTTTACATGAAACGAAAAAAGCTACACAGATACACAGAAAAACCAAAAGAAGACAGACATTTTGACATAACCTTTTTTTCTAATATAAACAAATTTATAAACTGCCAGCAACAGTGATTATTCTGGGATTCCTTATCGGACATGACAATGTTGGACATAAACTGCCCGGAGTGATAGTGATAGCTTTCCGTCAAGAGATTTGCCATAATCACCACGCTTTGGTGCAGTTGGTGCAGTATAGATTCAGCCAGTCCACTAAAATAGCTAAAGTTTTATATGAGTCACTTCATACGACCAGAGAAACATGTGGAGCGGTTACCCACACGTCAAAATTAATATTGACGCCCACAAAACGGAGGTAATTATGTGAGCAAAGCGACATTTCAAATTGTTTCTCTCCTACCTTTACAGCTACACATAAACCTGGGAATTTACTGATGGAACAAAAGTTTTATGTGGCGCGACCTAAAGATTTCATTGTTATATGTTTTTGATGCCCTAACAAACAGTTACCAGCTTCACACTACAATTTCATAACTTTGTATGTATCCGGGACGTGCATGTTCTTGAATGCAAATAGCTTTGGCTTAACGAACCATTGACAATGCGCTACGTAAGAAATGCGTTTTGGTACTAAAACTACCAATATTTTTTTGTTTTATGTGCACTGCTTGCTCAGTCGCAATTACCAATAACGTTTTGAAAATATTCACCGACGCTAAAGGTATACGTCCGAAAGTTTAATTGGGAAAGCGTTCGCCCCGGAGTGGCGAGAGACGCGTTCGAATCACGCTCATATCGAGCATTTTTCACTATTTTCAAAAAGAGCTACAAAATCTTCAAATGTAACTAATCTAGTTATATAAAATCATAGATTGACCAGAGCCCAACATACCAATCATAGATTTTTACACAAAGAAATCATCTTTGAAAAATATCGTGCTATAAACTTGTCCCAGATGTAGACACAACTACTCCAATCTAAAACATAAATCAATCATTATAGGGAAACGGCGCGCTGTAGCACATATCGACCGAAAAAGTTTCAAATGTGTCGCACTCGTTCCTAGCATTAGCGATATTGTAGGAAGCTGGTAGCTCGTTCCGAAAACGATACAAATTTACGAGAAGCCTAACAGTAAATACCGCATTGCCCTGTGTGAATAGCCCGCCGAATAGTTTCATTTAGGCGGACCCAGCACGCGATTCCCAACACTTTGGCTGGAGTGCGTGTTTATTACGAAAAAGGGTGCGGGGGACCAAGTGAATTTTCACGTATACTGCTAATGAAACATTGCACGCGACGTTCCATCGCCATTAGAATAGGACCCTTTATGCTTGAGCTAGATGACTCACAGGAAGCTATTATGATTCTTTTTGAAAGGCTTAATTGCTATTACCACTGATTAATCATAGTGATAGATGTGACGGTCTGGTGTGAACTTTGAAGGTGGAGCTTTGGGTATAAATTACTTTCTTAGTTTCAATGTTTAGTAAAATAGAATTAAGGCTTTTTTCATACCTTACTGCTTGTAACAAGCAAAATGATGTTTGTGAAAATTAACAGAACAGTTTTGGAATACCCCCCAAAATACTAAACACTAAACATTACAAATAATAAAGATACTACTATGGACCCCTTTTAAATACAGTTTTATTTTTGATTAGCCTTTTTTGTGTGTTACATTAGATTAAATATAGATTAGAGAAATATTTTCTGTCGGCAAAAATGACTAACAAAAATTTGTAAAACAGACATTAATTACAAACAACAAACGGCAGAAAGCAACGTGGAAATTCTTTGTCATGAACATAAAAGGCAAAATGTGCGGTCACCTCACTGTAGTACAGAGACTTTCAAAATTTCTACATACGCTTGACATCTAAAAATAATTAACCCCAATTTAATTTTCACCATGAAATGGTGTGGTCAATTATGAATTTTCAGAGAAAAGACTGTCGAGGGTTAAAAACAGAACGTACAAATAATAAATTAGAATATTTTAACGTTAATTTACAAGGAAAGGCAAAAATAAACGAAATTAGCCTCACTGCTAACCGTGCAAAGTTGACTAAAGTGCAAAAGAGATGGCTGCTGGTAGGTAAGGTGCCAGATGAAAAGGGAAATTCTACAAGCAGCACACTAATTGGGTGGCAAAGTAAATATTTAAAAAGGTGAGCAGAAACGTGAGGTTTTAACTTTTCAATTACGTCAATTAAGAACGCTGCGCACAGCTGGGACTCGCATTTCTAGAAACTAGGTGCAGCAATGCTGATAAATTGACTTTCCAATTATTGGCAATTCTTCTCAAAGAATTCGAAAGAACATTTGAAAACAGAATCCAAAAATAATAATGTGTACAACTAAATAAGGGAAGTGTTTGTTTATGTTTATGTTTATCAGTATATTGTAACAAGCAAAAAGTAACAAATGCTAAAGAAACTATGATCCTCTTCATGATCACATTTACAAATCCATACATACTCGTAATCAACAATGAAGGGTTTAACATATAGGATTACTCAAAAGTTTTTCAGTTGTAATTTTTTGTGTATATTTTTCTTGGGAAAACTGTTATTTTTTGGGGCAAATAAGATATGCTCTTTAGTTCGAATATATAGAGGCGTATAGTCGTTATTAGGAACCATAAGGTACAAAATTCAACCCAATTTCGTTTCTCCTTAATTCTACGCGATTTCTGATTAACCAAGTTTTATGTCACCTGAAATATTCAATTTAGAGCTAATATCTATGAGTTTTACTCTGGATTGTAGCGCATTCATTTAAAATTATTGTATTTTTCCCGTTGAGGACTCCATACTATGGGGTTAATAAAAGTCACCCTAATTAGTATGCCAGAAAGGAAAACATTTCTTATACAGTTTAGGTTTTAGAAAAAGTATCCAACGTCTATCTTAAAGCCCTTTGTGGCACCCAACCGTTCCGTTTGTAGTTCTAAAGATGAGCTATTCGAAGTGACAAAGGCATCGTAAAAAGAAATAGACAGTCGTTCAAAAGCTCCAGCTCCAGCCTTCGATTTCAACGGAAACTCAAATATTTCCGTGGAAATTGTGAAAAGTGGAACGCGTTTCCTTTTTCCATTTATGACTACCGAATAAAAAATATGTGCATTGGTTGGGCGGCTGTAGCGAAATATGTCTTTGATATTTTAGTAAATATTTGAAGTTACCTGCGAGAGTCGATTTAGTTATTCCAATCGGCAACTTGTTAAACAATATCAAGTAAATGCGTTCAAAAAGAACTGGAAACCGACTTCAATTGCCCTAAAAGTCTACTTTTATTGAGGCAAATTTAAGATTTATATAGTTTTCTCATGGATCCATATTTTACCAATTTCCGTTGTGAATGCAAGGAAACAAGTCATATAGGGTACTTCCCATTGACCTGAAATTTATCAAGAAGCAAGGTGTTACAGCACAAGTATAGAAATATGTCAGAAAACTATATTTTTAATTATATCACATTACTTTCGCTTTTTTACGATTCAATCGAACTTACATTCTCATTAGAGCATTGTTCGGTGGCCTTACATGTTATTTATGGTTTTCAATTTAAGTGTACAGTCTGTGAAGCGTCTCTTTTCATATACATCCGTTCAACCGTCTATATATGACTGAGTAACACACATCCCAACATTCGAAACGTTCACATTTATATCATTAGTCTGATTTCAGCACGTCACAGCTGGAATAGTTGATACTTATTTTCGTCACAAACTGAACAAACGGAAGTAGTTTGCGCCGCGGTATCGTGAATAAATCTAGTCCCGTTCACAAACTGAACAATTTTATTTAAAAACTGTGAACGTGTCGCGAATGATATATTTGCCCCGTAAAATTGGTTGAAAACCTTTTGAAACTTTTATTCGATGAAAGCGAAAATCGAATGAAACAAAAAAGAAAGGTGAAAGTAAGTATAGAAAAATTTCTAAAATTTCTATAATAAATACAAGCTTTTGCCCGTGACCTGGTCTGGGTGGACTTCAAAATTTATCCAACGGGAATAATTGGTTTGATCGGAATAAAAGCTAATGTCATTTTTTCGGCCCTTCAACTATCCCTATACATATACCTAATGAAGTCATTCTAACTCTCCGTTACGACGTAAAATAAATAAAAAATTCGTCAACCAATCGCTGGAATCACATAGAACACAGAGCTGTGTAATGAAAATGCAAATTAAGTGACATGTTGGACGCTTGATGTATTGACATTAAGCTCTTGAACCGTCTGACACACCGCCATTGTATTGTCCAGAATTTCAGCATTGTGTCATACCGTAATGAAGTCGTTATTTTGCCTTATAATATTCTGCTCTGTCATTTGTTTGTGCGCAGTACAGTTTTGATTATACTTTCCATTAATAACAACCTCGTAACGGTGATTCGTATGAAATTAACTTGTATACACATGAAATGGTCGTTAATATGTAAGTTAAATACCCATGTAGCTAAATAGCCATGGTAGCTCAGTTGTATAGCGTCAGTCCTTAAACAATCGAGGACTGGGTTCGATCCTGGCTCGCACCAATGAGTTCCAACTTGTTATTTGGCATTTATGTACGAATGATAAAATCATTACAATTGGCTTTTCAGTGACGGAAAACATCGTGAGGCAACCTGCACACTCCTGAGAAGAAATTCAAAGGTGTGTGTGAAGTCTATCAAACGGCACTGGGCCCGCGTGTATACACACATACACTCTCTGTAGGAGAGCAAGCTTGAGCCCCTGAAGGGGGATATATATATATGCTGTTGATGACGTAAGTTTTTCAAGTAACTGGCGCGTGATTTCCATATGTAGATTGTAATTTTTCACGACTTCGTACCCCGTAACCTTCAAAATTTAGGCTTTCACTCTCACTTTCGTATTTCAACTCACTTTCTTATTTATTACATTACTATGGTTATTTAAGTTTTTCAAGTTTTCATTGCGTCTGTCATCTATTCTAAAATAAATTAAAAATAATCACCTGTACCTACTATAAATTTGAAATTAAAATTGCACAATTACGACTGTGAATGTTATTTCTACTAAAAAATGCAATATCATACAACACAGACACACACACACACATATATATATCATGTAAAGGTAAATATCACCTCGTGGAATATCTTGGACGTTCATGATCGTGCATGAGCTTGTTGACGACCTGTTTCCTCGTCTCATTAACCTACATTACCCACATTATCATTTTAAAACCTGGGAAAAAATTAATGAACAGTTTTTCTTTTTCTCTCAGTTTGAAATTCCATTGAACTACTAACTCTCACATGAATTACTCACATTAACTATATATTTTGTGAGTAAAAACTGGTGGTTTCCCTTAAAATGTAAAATCAAATAATACTCACTCTGTTTTAAAATATATTTGAAAATATATTCGACTAACATAACATGGCTGTGCTCTGAATACTCCTTTATTGTGTGCAAAAAACAAGGAATAAATAATGGAAATGAAAGCCACATTGCTTATCGATATTTTACTTACGTCTACAGATCAAGCTATATATTTACAACGTAAACTGAATTAGCATCGTGAAGGAGTCCAGTCAATGGAAGATCAACGTATACTGGAAATGTATAGCTTGATGTGTAGCCATGTGTACCATATTTGGAAACGATATAAAGAATAAAAGATAAGCTCATACAAATTGAATTGCATTCAAAGGTCTGCACAACTTGCTCTTTATTGTACTATAATTAATACACAAAGATAAAATCATAAGCAAGCCAAATAATATTTACGACGAATTTGGTGACTATTGTAGTAGTAACAAGTGACAGAAACTTGGCCAAAGAACCAAGACGAGTAGACAAGTTTATTTGGAACCACAAAATAACAAAACTCAAATTCAAGCAACAGCACCCCTATTTCAGAAGCTGCGGGACGGGCACCAGTAACTTAAACAAGCCAGCACATTTTGGCCGATTTCAAGTACATAATGCATTTAGAATAGGACCATCCGCAAGCGGTGCATCGTACCGTATTACAAAGAGGCTAGCCGGAAAATAATAAGTTTCATGCGATTCCAGCGCATTTCTACAATGGGTGCTGTTAGTATATCGCTGAGCTTTGTAGCCGGTCTTAAATAATGAAATATGGGTAAGCCGAGCCCAATTTTTCAACCTCCTTGGGAGGAGTAAACTTTGAGCAATCGCTGAGACCTTCACCCTTATATATCAAATTGGTTTATAAGCTTTGATTTGTCTGGATTTCTGTAAGGGAGGGTAAATGAAGCGTCATGAGTTGAAGATGAAATCGTTTGTTATAATTTAGTGCACACTATTTTAGCTCATGAATTAATACGAATATGACATACAATTCAGTTATTTCAGTATAGAAGTATTAAGTTGTTGTTTTTTAATTTATTTTTAATTTATTTATTGGCTTATCACTCGGGCTATGATTAGCAGTGAAAGTTTCCCAGCTGATTATGATTACTTGGCCTTCATCTCACCTGATGGTAAGTGACGATAAGGCCGTTGGATGGAAGGCGTTCTTGTCCAAAAGGCTGAAGCTAATCTGTATCTGGCCCCGCTATGCCGTGCTATTGGCACTTCTGATTGCTTCTAGACAGATATCAAGGTACCCCACTGGGAGTCGAACCCGTGACCTTCGGACTGTAACTCCAACTATGTAGCCACTTGAACAACGAGTCAGCTAATGACCAATCAAAACACCTTGAACACCAGCGTCATATGTATTTCCGTAAGTTTGTACCATGTCATATTAACTATTAAATGACAATCCTTTTGATACACTTAATAATATTAAGTCAGAATGAGTGTGACATGATACAAAGTTGCGTAGATGCATATGACTGTCTACTAATAATAATAGTCTGGAATGTGACGCTGTTTTGTTAAGTGCCTTCCCATTTTGTAAAATGGCTTATTATACCGCAACACATATGCTGTTAAGACTTATCTGTGTTCCGCCGGAAGATTTCCAAAAGATACATCAACGCTGCGCAGGTGTTAGAGGTAAGTGCGAACACGATGTCTGCGAGGCAAGATTGTACAAGTACAATATACGACAAATCCGAGATCGTAAAAATCTACGCTCGCTAGGGGGTATAACCCCTCGAGGTATCATGGCTCGAGTCGCTCTTATCACGGGATAGTGACAACAAGAGTAAACAAAACATGAAACGCAATGGGTGCTAAAAGTAAAGAGGCTTAATAAAAGGCGAGACCATGACAGTAACGTTTGGTAACTACAATGAAACTTTGCTTATTATGCCTCTGTTTACAACGTAGAACGTTCGTCTTTACCATCGCCGCTTATAAGAAAATACTTTTACGTCATGTGTAAAAAACGTAGAAATATTTTCCCGTTTTTCATGTATGCGCCTGACAGCTTTTTCTCGTTTAATGTAACGCTTGCCGAAGCAATGCAGATAGAATGTGTCATTAGCATGTTCAATGCTAAGGTACAAAATGCTTCACTATATTGAGATATCTCATCCTATATAATATATATATTTATTCATCACTTATAACGTGTGCCAGTCTATCGCATTTTTTTTAAATCAGAAGGTCATACGAGTATCTTACTATATAAAACATTTAAAAAAGTTTTCTTTGTGAGTTATTTGTACTTTTAGGGAGCCAATTCAATAATATACGAACTTTGCTTTAAAAAGACACATTTTAGAACTTTATACTATATCCTGTAGTTTTCAAGTAAATAATTTAAAGCATGTTTAAATTTTCTATACAAATACAACTTTGTATAGGGTGAGAAGACCCGAATCAATAACCTACATATTTATAGTAACGCTCAATAATAACCTTAACTGATTGTCATTCAAAATTATCCAGTCAAATAAGTATACAATAAATCATTTCCTTCAATTATTTCTATCAAATTCTAATAGAATAGTTTCCACCGCAGTTTAAAATTAAAACGTAGACCGAATAACTTTTCCTCTTTATACCTTGTAAGCGTTAACAACAAAGTAACTTTTGCTTTTTTATCTAGATACAGACAAAACGGAAAGTTTTTGTACAGTATTTTTGGCTTCCCCTTTGGGAGGCCACCAAGCGTCCAGACTGATATGTTAAACTTCGCTCCAGCAATTTAGTTAAATAATTCTGTCTAGTCCAAATGATCCTCAGTTTCAACAAAATGCCAAATTTTTATACAAATCGTTGCAATTAGCTGAAACCTGTAGTGAAAGGTTCCAAAATAGATGTTTTTATTTTAGTTTATAGGTTTTAATATACCTAAAAGAAAGACGGAGCTCTAGTCATAAGCTATTATCTTTTACCCTAATGTCTTAAAAACTATGCTATAAGGTTCATACCTTAGCCTAGTTCACTTTGTTTCATCGTCTAGAATATTTTAGTGACTTTAGTTCATCCCCGAATTTCATCATTAAGGATTCTGTCGCGGAGCAAAATTCCAACCTTGGTCTTTGCCTTTTACTTTCAGGGAATTCACTCCAGTAGATAAGTAGTGAAGTGTTTTTTTTAAAAAACTTTAAGTTTTCATTTTGAAACATAATCCACGTAAAATCTACTGCGTCCCACTCAAAAAAGGTTTGTACATGTTCTCGTTCAAAATACTTCGGTCTAAAGACAAAGGTTGCGTTGCAAGTGATGGTATATCCTACTAATCCTACTAATATTATAAGTGTGAAAGTTTGGATCTTTGTATGTTTGGATGTTTGTGACGCTTTCACGGAAAAACTACTGAATGGATTTGAATGAAACTTTACAATAATATAGCTTATACATCAGAATAACATATAGGCTATAGTTTATAAAGACATATTGTGTAAATTGTACAAAATCACACTTATAATATTAGTGGGATTACATGGGCAATTTGGGCATAACAAAAACGCGTTGCCTAGCAACCGACCATAGAATATGTAATTCGTATATACAAACTTTCGCGTTTATAATATTAGTGTGAAGACTATTTGAATGTCAGATATTGAAATTTCTTTTGTTTCTTTAAACTATTAGCCTACGAGTACGTAACAGAATAAACACTATTTTGTACCTTATGCTGGAAATGGAGATAGATGCCTTATATGCCTATCGAACAAGTAGAATAAATCCTGAAGTACACGCGGACAAAGTCGCGGGCGGAAGCTAGTAAACAATAAGCATAAGTCATTCATGCATAGCTAAGCAGCGCGCTATGCTCAATATACCTCCCAAGAATATCATCTTCAGCAGGGAAACGTCCATTGCTGAATATAGGCCTCCATGGGACTCCACAAAGATCGTTCTCAAACCACTCCCACACCACAGGTAGCTGAGTAACTTTGACCCCTCTACAAGATACCACCGGAAACAAAAGGTTATTCGCATGATAAATCTTTCATACGAATTTTCTTTTACCAAAATCTTCAGAGTAGAACAGCTTGCTTTTACGCAATAATCATCTAAAATATGACATTGGATTATGTCAGGAAACGAGTATCATCTAGGGACCATTAGCTGCGTTCCAGCTATTGTTTATATTAAAAATTCCCGACATTACAATCCGATTTCCTATTTTCAGGTTATTACTTATCAAAGTCATCTATTTTACTTTATCTATAAGGCAACTGATAAGAAATGGGAGGGCAATACTGTTTCGCTGGTCGCCCAAGACAACCGATGGATATTATGTCTATTATATGATGTGAAGACTATTCAATGGAGACCAATACGATCCTGAAATGCTTACGTTGGGTAGCTCTGTCATCGTGTTATTTATAAAGCTTTATTTAATAATCACGTATCATTTATTTAATTAGACTTCACTGTATCTATTAATGTGACTCCCATAATTATCCAACAGTCGAACTCAATACTGTTCGGAGAACCCATTTGCGGCGGATTTCCTCGGCAAAGCGGCAACCGTTTGCAGTGTGGTAAAAGTACGGAACTTGTAGCGATTTCAATATAATAATTGGAAGTAAGAATATTGTAATCCTTAGATTCCTTTAGCGCACCTACTGCGGCGCCGTACATCATTAATACTCGTACCACAGAGTAATAGAAAACTATAACAGAGAAATTACATTTGCAGAAACTAACGCCTGTGATAGACTGCAGACAAAAAATTAAGGCTCGTGTCAATATTAATAAACGCTACTTGGTTTGCTTATTTGTCTATTCTGTATAGATATCAAATGAACGTCAAGTGGACACTTTTAATAGTGTTTCCTTTATTTTCCACGATTGTTTTTTTTTTCTTCTATTTAATGTTACTAACTGTATATCATTGAAATAAATATATTTATATAAATCACTCATAATGTCTCGTCCAATTTTAAAAGAAACAGCTATGAGTACAAATTGTTAAAAAAATTACAAAATGTGCGTAGGTGCCACTGCACTGGGCGCTCATAAATGCCTTGATGAAAGACTTCTTCAAGTTTTCACTTAATTTTTTTTGAAATACTCACAGCAGTGCTTGTAGCAATAGTGCCTAATTAAAGAAAAAATGCATGTATTTATCATTTTACTCAATTTATCAACAACAGGCAAAATCAAATCAAATATTCTAACACTATTTCCTATTTTTCCATTTTTACACATGGAGTAAAGTATTTGGTAGCAACTAATTAGATTAAACAAGAGTAATTCATTTAATGCAAAATGCAACATGTATATATAGTCCTCCTCGCCGTGTCCGGCGACGGCGACTCCCTCAATTATCCAAGTCCAGGTTGTGGTGCGCTCTGACGTGGCTCGCGAAGCCAAACTTGGATTTAAAGTCGCGACCACACGGAGCGCAGTGTAGCTGTCCAGCCGAGTTGTACGTGTACGTGTAGGAGAGCTTAGGCCGGGTTTTCCTTGTTTGGCGCTTCACATCCAGGTCTTGCAATCGCATCTGCTCGTATTGGTCAACCCTTTTCTGCACAGTAGAGCGCCATTCCGGCCTCTGGGATGCGAGCTTCTCCCAACTGTCGGTCGGTATACAGCAAGCGTTAAGGTGGCGTTTGAGGACGTCTTTATATCGCAGGTATTGCCCACCTTGTTTCCGTTTTCCACATGAAAGTTCCGAGTAGAAGATGGCTTTTGGTAGTCTACTATCAGGCATGCGGAAAACGTGGCCACTCCATCGCAGCTGATGTTTTATTATAAGTGCCTCGATTCCTGGCATTTTGACACGACGAAGAACTTCGGTGTTTGGAACACGATCTTGCCATTTGATATGCAAGATGGAACGCAGGCAGCGTAGGTGGAAGGTGTCAAGTTTCTTAATATCTGCTTTATAGCAACACCATGTCTCTGCAGCGTAAAGAAGCGTGGGCAAAACTATCGCCCTGTAGACTTGAATTTTAGTCTGCAGCTTGAGATCGTGCGACTTCCAAACACGCCCATTCAATTTACCAAAAGCTGCAGCGGCGTTAGCTATGCGGGCAGGTATTTCCGACGCGAGACTGTTGTCACATCTAATTTGGCTTCCTAAATACCGAAAGTGAGACACTACTTCTAGGTTCCTATTGCCCAGTTTTACATTCGAGTCGTCTGCATGACAACTTCTGGGTGGCTGTTTTAGAACCTGTGTTTTAGTTACACTTATCACTAAGCCAAATTTACAGCAAGACGCGTGTAGGTGGTCCATATAAGCCTGAAGTGATGCCACTGAGTCAGCCATGAGGCAAACGTCGTCAGCGTAGAGGATATCTATGACCGAAGATTCTATGACTTGTCGTTTTGCTTTGAAGCGTGAAAGGTCAAAAACGCTTCTATCCGTCCTTGAATTTATTTCTATCTGTCCAGTACAGCATTTAGTCGCATCTTGCATCACTACAGCAAAATATAGCGCGAACAGGGTGGGTGCCAGTACACAACCTTGTTTTACTCCGCTCGTCACTGGAAAAGGGTCTGAGAAGTCGTTTTCATGTCTAACTTTTGCCATCATATTCTCATGAAACTGGCGTACTAAGTTTACGAACTTCTCAGGACAGCCAGACTTCTTCAGCACAATCCATAAGGCTTCACGCGGTATTCGGTCGAAAGCTTTTTCTAGGTCAACGAAACACATATATAGAGGACGATGTTGTTCCAAACATTTTTCTTGCATTTGTTTTACAATAAAAATTGCATCTACCGTACCTCTGCTAGGACGAAAACCGCATTGCGTCTCGGGGAGTATAGTTTCTGCAAGGCGGGATAGTCGGGTGTTAATTATATGAGCTAGTATTTTTCCAGCAGTGGACAGGAGAGAGATGCCTCTGAAGGAGCTGCAGTCGGAAATATCACCTTTGCCCTTGTATAATTTGCAGATTGAGGCGTCTTTCCAATCCTGTGGTATAACTTCACACTCCCATATCTTTAAGATAAGATCATACAACCTACTTTTGATATTTGGACCGCCATATTTGTAAATTTCTGACGGTAGGCTGTCTATCCCCGGTGTCTTGGCATTCTTGAGCCTATTTATCGCCGCAGAGAGTTCTTCAAACGATGGTGCTAAATCAAGATCATTAACGATAGGTGCAGTTGCGAGTGCTTGTATATACTGCAAGTCAGTGGTCTGCGTTTGGGGATTGAGGACATCGTTGAAATGTTCAACCCATCGAGCAAGGATGTCGCTTTGTTCCGTCAGTCGACTTCTTTTATCTTTGCTGAGTATTGGAGCAATCTTCCTTATTTTTGGCCCAAAGATAGTTTGTAATGTCTCAAAGAAACGACCAACTTGACCGGTGTCCGCGTACAACTGCATCTCTGTTGCTTTGCATTTCCACCACTCGTTTTTGAGAGCGCGTACTTTAAGTTTCAGATCATTTTGTGCCTTTTTTCGTTCGGTAGCATTTGAAGAAAGGAGAGCACGTCTGTAGTCATCAACAAGCTTTTTAATCTCCGCATCGGATTCATCGAACCAGTCTTGGTTTTTCCTTTGTGGTTTTCCAAGTACTTGTGAAGCACTTTCATGTAGATTATCGGCATATAAGCGCCAACAGTCATCGACAGACATATCCTCCGGTATCTCCGGTGTTATGGCTCCGAAGGCATCATCTATTTCCTTCCTTAGGTCATGATCGTGGACTAATTTTGTGCATGATAGCTTTCCTGGAGTCTTATGTGGAGCTCGACGTGGTGCTTTCAGTTTCAGCTTCAGCTTAGTTCTAACGAGCCGGTGATCTGTCCAACCTTGGGCACCTCTCATTGTTCGTGTAATCATTACTTCCCCTAGGTCTTTTTTTCGTACGATTACATAATCTATGAGGTGCCAGTGCTTCGATCTTGGATGCATCCACGTAGTTTTGTACTTTTCTGGCATTCGAAAGCATGTGTTTGTGATGCAAAGACCAAATTCTGCGCAAAGACTGAGAAGATCTAGGCCATTAGCGTTGCATTTCCCAATCCCGTGACGACCAAGCACCCCGTCCCAGACATTATAATCATGACCAACACGAGCATTAAAATCCCCTAAGAGAAGGATCCTATCTGAAGGAGATATATTTTCAAGGACGTTTCGAAGTTCTTCATAGAATTTGGCCTTCTCTTCATCTGAAGAAGGCAGCGTAGGTGCATACACACTGACAAGATGGATATGCTTCATAGTCGTTAGTTGAAGTCGGAGAGTTATTATTCTATCGCTAACACCTTTAGGAAGCTCTGTTAGTGACTTTGCGAGTTGATTCCGTATTGCAAAGCCTACTCCGCTTGCTGCCTTCTCTCCAGATGGTTTTCCGCTCCAGTAATAAGTGTAGCCACTTACCCGTTCACATAACTCTCCAGTGTCACTGAGATGTGTTTCGCTTATAGCTGCGATGTCTATGTTGTATCTAGCCAACTCGTTAGCAATAAGCCCTGTTTTCCTCTCTGGACATGAATTACGATCGTCGTCTAGAAGAGTGCGGACATTCCATGTACCTATAATAAGGGGTTTTTGAATTTCTTTATCTTTCTTCTTTCGACCGCGTAAGTTAGTGAACAGGTTGACCGCGGTTTGCCACCTGCTTTGATTTTTGTGACGGACTATGTTTAGGCCACCTTTTCTAGGCCCCTCCCCGGATTGGGGAAAGCAGAGCGATCCTAAATAGGGCTGCTTTGTCGTCAGACGTGCTGCCGAACCAGTTCTCCCGCCACATCGAGTCCCAGAGCGACCACTCTCATCTGACCGCCTACGTGCAGAGCACCAACTAAGGCTCGGATACACCAGTTCCTTACCCCACCATCAGTACTCCATCGCCGCAGGGCTTTCTTTCCATAGTCCGTTGAAAATTGCGGGAGTCATCAGCGCGTGAAATATTTTAGTGGACAAGCAGTTGCGCAGGTGCAAGTCCACTCTCTCGTCCTTTGCCTCCTGGGGCCAGTGGACCGGATGGCCGGTACGACTGGTTGGAGACGAAGAGTGCAGGAGATTGGCCGTATGTCACTCAGAGTATCCTGACGTACGCCCTTTGAGGCTTATCACCACGAGCCTTGCCACATCACTGCAGAAGCCAGGGGACATTTGCCTATCGACGTTGTTCGCCTCCTACACTGATGGGGTCTTCGTGTGTTGTTGCGGGGGATCACCCGCCTTGTTCTGTGTACATCCAAAAAGGTACACAGCACCCTTCACCAGGTTTAGCCCACGGGTCGACGTGGTTTACCAGGGTGTGGCCGCTGCACACACAACAGCTACTTGGAGCCTCTGATGAAGAGATTGTGGAGGTTTGCAGACCAGGCAGCAACTGCCACCCGCAAGCGGGCCGACCGGTAGTCCTGTAAAGGTGCTACTGCTAAACACCCCACTACACCCCTAAACAATGTAAGCAGGCCACCAACCTATCTGTTCTCTTGTTACGTGTACCACAGCACAGCTCTGAGGGAGACCATCAAGTGCTAAGTTCGCGCGAGCTAAACTTTGGCCGCGACTCCTTTTAACACTTTTGTAGCTATTTACATTTTATTGCTCAATCCACAATGCACACTCCAAAGTTGCCTAACAGCTTTATTTGTGACGTTTATATTTGTTTTAAAGATTTGTGCTTGAAACCAATAAATTAAAATAAAGGTAACACTGCAAGTGTCTCATTAAATTGAAGCTTCTTGGTAAGAACGCTTTCAATATAAACCAAATAACTACAATTAAAAATAGCATCAATAACCGTGCAGCTAGATGAAGGGTGAATGCAAACAAACAATACATAAAATACATTTCGCATAGGAAGGACATTTGAGCAAAAAATTATACGATTTGAAACAATGAGACCGCGGAAAAATGCGACTGCAGAATGACAGTGCACGAAAGAACGATTTCGAGGAAACGGTCTAACATGTACTTCATAGATTTATTGTGACACGAATTAACAATATAGTCACACTTACTTTTATACACACACTTTATTCTGAGAAAGTGTTCAATTGGAAAAAGACACAGCAAAGACAGTTTCGTCTTTTCCTTGTGAAGCTCTACATTTGACAACATTCGTATATTGTCTGTGGAGTCCATACGTGTCGCGGAACGCTCCCTTCCTGAGTTTCCTGTTACTAAACCCATTTGTAACTTTATACAGCGGGGAATCGGAACTTTTTCCTAATAAAACGTGTCCCATATTATCTGATCTAAATATATATCGAGTTATATCGTAATATATATATATAGTAATATCTTTTTCCTCCAATACAGTAATTTTCATAACTTCTATCACATTTTTTTTAATAAACAGGCGGTTGAGCTCGTAACAACGTACAAAACCCGACCACGTGCGAGTCAGATTCGCATGCGCAGGATTTTTTATAATAACGATCAAAAGTCATACACACTTTATGAAAATTTTAAGTGTCTACCATCACGGTTCAAAAGATACAGCTATGTGACAGACAGACGGACGGATGGACAGCAGAGCCATTGTAATAGGGTCTTGTTGGGTAGCATTTTGGGTACCCTTAAAAATAAACCACGAGTATTATTTAACTGCTTAAGGTATGGGACAAGTGTCTCACGCATAGATCGCCATGTCAAAGGTCCTTTGATTTGCCATAAGCACAACAGGCGGATGCGATCAGAGTCAATGATATTAATCGCAGTATCAAAATTCCATTACAACACTTTTTTCAATATACTATTCCCATATTCTATAAATTTAGTTGTTATTACTTCTTTCTATCAGTAAATCTTGTCAATGACAACAACATAAAACCTTAAGTATAAAATGCCAAATAAAACTACTAAGCTATTTGATAATATGAAGCTTAATGTGAAGCAATTAGATACTTAATCCCAGTTCTGAGAACTTACATCTCCATTTCACACAATATACTGTCCCAGTTTATACATTATCACGTCTATTTCGCTATATAAACGGTTTTAAAAAAACGTCCTGTAATAAGCGCTCTATAATCCTATTGAAAAAGAAACAATTATTGTGGTGGGCTTACATTGAAACACTTTGCTATTCACAAGGGGCTTGAGTTTGTCCTTCAATTTGCCTAAAGAATAATTGGATACTCAGACGAAGGTGGTAACGGGACAAACTAAAACCCTCTAGTTAATGAGGTCAACTCAGTTGTGATAAAAAAATAACACATGTTTTTTCATTGCCTACCCAATGACCTTCTCTAGATCTACTCCGATTTGGTCTGGGTTTTGTGGACGAAATTTTTGGATATATTTGACTCTGCTCTGTTTCAGTTGAAAGACTGTGAACGACAAATTATTCGTAGGGTACATTTCTACAATTTCAACGTTAAATTATGATGTGATATTGTTAGGCTTTTTATGAGCTGGAAAACTTTTTGGCTCAATATAAGCCTCAGTAGTAAAGCATCATAATCCGTAAGTCCGTAATCAAGGGATTTGCCACAAACAACTCGTTTGGATGTGTTATTTTTATGTATGGGATTTGCACTTGTTCTTCATGTCACCTGATGGTAAGTGATGAAAAAACCGTCAGATAGAAACCGTGCGCAGCCAAAAGCTCCAAGCTAAAGAGGCCGCTTGCTCTGGCCACCTTTCAAAACATGCTGGTACCACCAACCAAAAAAATAATCGAGTGCTACTCAAGTAGATACATCCCGTATTTTCCTATTACTGCGTCCCTTAAAACTGGAGGACAAATTGTAATTATATTCTAAAGTCAAAAGCACACGGCACGTTAGGTTCAGTCCAGTATAAATAATTAACTATCTGGTCCGGCACTGACCTCGATCAAAGTTTAAGCCACAAACAGCTCACTACCTCCATTTAAACTTTCTCGAAAACAAAACCATAGCAGAAATTAGGGTCAATCCACACTTTGACATGGTTTCGCGAGGCCTACATGCTCGTAGATGCCGAGACGGTTCGTTCATAATCTGTAGACTACGTTCTATTGTTGGTGCCTGTGACCTAGAAACTAAGTTGAGGCGTCGTCCCTGGCATATGTGTGCAGTGTAGGCAGCAGCGATACTGCCAACGGATGAGTGTTTTGTTTATCTTAGTCTATGTTGGAAACACAACTGGAACGATACACTATGAAATGTTCATAAAATAATGGCAATCCAATAATTGTAATGATACAATTTTAATATACATGCGTGTTAACAGTGACGTTAGTAAGAATTTTAGATTGGCAATGACGTACTGGGAAACGTCTACCGGGCCGTCCCCCTACTAGATTGACTGATGCAAGTGGCTCGGGACCGGTCCAATGTGGCGTACCATGTAAAAGGCCTAAGTCCAGCAGTGGACATTTCCTTGCTAACGATGATGAAATAAATTTATTGAATTTATTTAAACGCTCGAAACAGACTTCAATAAACGTCTTTAATATATTAGAATAGACTGAAAATATATAGGGCATCATCCGGAGCATCTACCTTTATAACTTTAAAATATTCACAAAGGAGTTTCCGAGTCACCATGAATAACCCAGGCACAAGGAAAACATGGTAAGTTCTTAAAGCTATTGAATAAACAAGAAAATCCCTTAGCACGTGTAAACGAAGGCAAGACGCCGATGAATATTTCATTTGCTTAAATAAATAAATAAGCAATGCTTAAGACAGACACCAACGATGCGGCTTCCGTGAGGATAACGCTCAGATCCATCATCACATAACAGATGAAAATGTGGTCAAGCGTAGACCTATCAATCCATTTAAACCGCTTTCGTTGCCTAATTAACGGCAACAGGCTTAGACTGACCCCATATCCCAGGTTCAATGCCCTGCTAAAGTGGGAGTAAAACCATATTATGCAAGTCTTAATAGCATAAGAGTTAATAGCGCTGTTGTCTTCAGGAATGAAAGGAAACAGCCTTCTGGGTGCGCACGCTTGCCATCCAACGTCCTTATCGACATTTAACATCAGGTAAGATTAAAGCCAAGTGAAAACTCATTATAAATAATAATAATAATAACTTTATATATGCTGTCCTGATTGGTTGACATACCAACGGCCAACCAAGACTTTTTGACCTAAAATCTTGCAATTTCTAACCTTGATCCCTTTAATGGTGCAGACTTAAAGAAATATTTTTTTAATTCAGCTCCTATGAGTATATCAAAAAGAATGAGAAGTCCTTTCACTTCAAATTACTTGAGCCAGAACTTTGATAGACATTGATCCTAAAACCAATACAGGAAGAATGTACACAGTCCAAACCGCAGACGATCAACTAGTTTTAAATAAAGTAAAGGTAGCTTTCAATAACTCTTGTATGCTATCGTGTTTTGACATCAACGAACAGTATATAAAACTGTAATCGAATTACAGACCTATTTTCATGTGGGTTAATTGTATTTCGGATTAAATTCCAATGAATAAATTTCGTCATTACATTGTGCAACAAATTTATGAAATAATGCAGCGCTTACATACTCGTGTAATACTGTCAAATACGAAATCCTCATTTGTATGTAATTCACTTCGTGAGTATCAGACTTTAATCACTGTTTTCACTTTCAGTCTTGAGACCAGGAATGCTGGCACAACCGGAGATTGTTTAGAACTATTCATTTCGTGGGTCACTTGGTAGCATAGTTTTAATTAAAAGTTGAACCGAGCTCTTACATACATGATAATTACACTTAGACGGCATGTGCGCTAGCTTACATTATCAATCGGTAATTATTATAAATTCGAAAATAACACTGTTTCTCTACTTGTTCGTTGCCTATTAGCAACTAGACGACTGTGCCTATCTTAATAGCATTTGACATTTTATAGCCTAAGGAGAGTAGAAAGCCATATTATGATACTTTTTATATGATTTTTTTATTAGTAACAATTTTGTAACCAAATATAACGTGATTGAGAGACACAAAACAAGTCCTATTTAGTTTTTATTGACATTGATTAAAATTAATGTTGATTGTTACACATCTATTAATTAACAGCCAAAACTGGATTCATTTGTTATGGAATATTTCGTTAAAAAAATGAATCACGAAAATTATTACATACTCGTACATGCAATTTTTTTCTGTGTTCGTGTCACTTTTTGTTTGTTTGTTTGCACTTATATACATGAATCTCTCGCATAGATCGTCACGTCGGAGTTTCTATGGAGATTTGTTACAACCAACACGTTTCTTTGAAATACACTGCATAATTTCACCTAGTTTTGCTGACAAGCCGTTGAGGTTAAATACGAAAATCATTATCATCAAGATTGGCTGAAATGTCAACATTAATGCGTGCTACATATTCTTACAACGTGCCATAAAACCGAAATACATCACCTGTAATATCCAGAACACAGGTGAGTTTCGAGGCAATTTCTCAGAGGCTTTGAGGCATTGGTATTAAAACGCGGAACAAGGTGGAATGATAAAACATTTCAGCAGCGCGATTTTTGCTGGAATCTTCAGAATAAGCAGCTCCCGTGAAAGATTGGTAGCTTCATGCACTGAACATTTCCGAAAGTATATTCTTCGCTAAAAGAAATTATTCCATGTGAACAATTTTCATGGATTTATACAAAGCAGCATATGACCCTCTCCATTCCATATGTGGCGTCGAGGAGAAACAAACAATCTCAATTTGTGGAAATCTATTACATAGAAATGTAATATATGTAAATGTGTTTATGTACGAGCATATAAAATAGATGAATTAGTCCAACAGTGGACTTATGCTGTTGTTAATTGATAATGATGGCCATTTAGTAGATATGAGTATCAAAGCTTACTAGTTTAAAAGGCCAAAGAAATGTAAAAAATTAAAACCATTTGGCAAAAATGCAGTGGATGCAGCAAGTTGAAATTACTGAGCGCGTTCAAACAATGGACCAGACGAGTTAATTGGCAAGAAAATGTTCCGTACTCCGACACGGCTTCAACTATAGCAATACTGGAACCCATTAAGACTTCAGTTATGTATTGTAAAAACATTCGCTAATAATTACTTTATTTAAGTTTATTTACCGGCAGAAAAGCTGGACAGAAACGAGTAATTAGGTCAAGGCCATAATGTTTATGAACTATTGTACACTTATTTTGATAGCAGCTTTCTTTTAACGTCAAGTAATTATCACTTCTTTTTTACTAATTTATATTTCTCACTGAACAATATCCAGACATTTTACAAGGTAAGTTATTATGAAAATGTAATGATATGAATTTTAATCCCAATTCTAAACATTAACAGCGCTTGAACACGTTTGACAAGTGCTTGTTAGCAAGCGGCATGTGAAGCTGGAAGAAACCCTGGGTCTCGTGAGATATGAGAACTTGATATCATTGTCATACGTTATTACACACTAGCTAAGGAGAAATATCTCAGCTTCTATATCAAGATGAAACATGCGGCCAATTTTTAAGACCTCCAGCGACACAACGGAAACCCGTATCGAATTTCGTGCAGTAAATTTTGCGTGATACGCATACCAAAATACTACATATAATTGCTATGGCTTCTATGTATTATTGTACCTTAAATATTTCAGATTTTTATGTTTGTAGTTTACACTTGGTAGATATTGCTTTTTAATTGCACGCAGGCGTTTTTTGTAGTAATGTTTTGAGCGTATACAAGTTAATAGTACATTACATTAATGATATGTGGAAAGGATTTTTGAAAGGTAAGCCGGTGGGAATCGGCTTGTATGGACCCTTCGCCACTGCTTGGTATACATATCACTTGTTGGTGATTGACGATAAAATCGTAGGATGGAAATAAGTATATAACCTAATAGTACCGGAGACAAAACTGTATTAAAGCTCTGCGATTTAAAAGCAGACTTAGGTAACGTGGTGGCAACTAGCCAGGCGAACAAAGATAATGACCTTCCACTACAGCCTACAGCTACACACTGGGAATCGAACCTGGGATTGTAAATCTAAGCGTGTAGCTAGGCTATGGATAAGATTTTCATTATTCCGGTCGATCCTGATGATAGAAAGAAAGAAAGAAAGAAAAATAAATTTATTGCTTTGTTACAAGAAAAAGAAATAACAGAGATCTATAAACTAAATATATATAAAGCAAAAGGCCTATCTCAGCTCATGCTGCAACCACAGAGTGATTGCAGCGCTGGTTTTCAGATAGGCCTTGACTAATACTAAACTAATCTAACTATCTAATTAAATTTACGCATCAGCTACTAAATACGAATGATACGAAGTGGAACGTGAAGCATCTACTTGGTACTATTATATGTTTACAAACTTTTGCAGTATTGTATTTATTCTTCTTGGACGGTTTGAAAAAGATACAAATATGCTATTGTTTTTCTGTAGAAAATACTGCATTTCACTGAAAGCTCAGCTGTAAAATCTTAATTGAGATCTACATGCTACATCGCACTAAGTTGTTTCGTCGTTGATTGACTTTCTAACTGCGAGATAATAATTAGACCTGTCCTAAAACAACTTGGAACTGTAATTTACCCTTCATTTATCCGAATTGTAGAGACCTATCTATACTCTGTCGTAGAGAACCATCTGCCCAGGGTCAACGTTTTCATGGACAAGAAACGTACGTATACGTAAGTACAAAGTCATGCTCCGAATGTAGTGATAATGTTAGTATAATCAGAGTATGAGCATTACATGACTGACTGAAAGATTAATTAACATATAGACCAGCTCAGCTCAGACCAAATCAATTCGGATAGAATCTTGAAATTTTGAACATTTATAGCTTTTGAATGTTTATAATACCACTGAGGATATAACGGATACGGATACGGCACCTCAATACAGATTTGTTTCGTTTGTAATTTATTTCATGCTAGCGTTTCACCGCGACTTCGTCCGCGTGGACTGCAGAAATTATGCCCCAGGAACTACTTCAGATCGGGATAAAAGTAGACTATGTCCTATTCCAACCTTTCAAACTATCTCTATACAAAAATCAAGTCATTCTGACTCTCCAATACGCGGGATAGAAAATACGTTATGCCAAATTCCATCACGATTGGTAGTCGTTTAGGTGCCAAAATGGAAAGAAAGGTTACAGGGATACAGGTTGGGTATATATTCGAAACTCGTATGTCTATGTCTCTAAATAACTAAATTAATTTCTCAATTTTCAAACTCACTTTACTTTAGAAATTTTCAAATTAATTAACCAACTTAAATTTGCATTTCCCAAACCCACTTTGCTAAGAAAATACAGCTTTGCCACTAGAGCATGACCTCTTACACTTGAAAAAGAAAACCTGCCTTCAAAGATATGGTTTAACATTGATTTCCACACTGTTTTAAAGAACTTTTGATGATGATTTGGATAATTTTATTATAATCCACGGGGACGAAGCTAGTAATTTGTACAAAATAACACAACAACAGTAAAAATCTAGTAAAATTAACCATGTTTTACGAAATGTAAACTTAAAACTATTTACTGGAAGTGTGAAAAACTGGAAAATTCCTAAAATGCGAACGAAAATACCGACGCAAAGGAGTAGGTATTCGTGTTGAACCGAGGAAAATTTCGGTCCGGAATTATTTGGGAATAAATTGCTTCCGATTCGTATAAAGGAGTTGGGCTGGGGATTTGCGTCCATTGACTTGCGATTCCAAGCCCTTAGGGCTGATAAGATTACAAAACAAACAGCAGAGATTGCGGAAACGCATGAAAATCGTTGTCCTTTGATTGGACTGCTGTGTTCAGTAATATTTATATATTCTACTTTGCTATACAGGCTGTTTATGCATTTCTTACTTCTTAAAAAGAAGACGGATCTACGAGTAACAAGGTTTTGATACTTTTTCAAGATCCCAATATGAATTGTAACGTACGCCTACGATTTAATGATTTTTTTTCTTCAAATTAAAGCCAAAAGCTCACTTGATCATATCTCTTGTAGTTTATTGTTAATCATAACTAAGTTAAAGTTAAGAAAATATATTTCAAGTTAAATTTTAGTTTTTACTTGACTTAAATAGTCAACAAGGACTCTCTATCACTAAAACAAAGAAAAAGAAAAGAGAATGTATTAAGGTATCTACACGATAAAATATACATACTTGTCGGTATAAAATAATGCACTACAAATAGACGATCTGCCGCGACCCCATCGGTTCTTTCAGTGATACAGAACATGTCACGAATGGATCTGTGTACACGCACATAGTTGTCTATGAAAATTCATTAAGAAGATTAACTACTGCGTCAACGTACGGTTATCGCCCGAGCCTGGTGACACTTATTGCTAAATAAATACACCGGCGTAAAGGATTACGCGGCTATTGTGTATAGCGGATCATCACTTCAGCTTACGTGGTAGATAGGGTGACGTGTACCTTTATTACAAATGACTGAAAATGGTGTCAGACGGGGATGGAAGCTAAGTGTACCCATATATTCTGCAAGGAAGAATTTTAGTAAAAACTAGATTTATGAAGACAAATTCAAATTTAGTTTTTATTCTGATCTTGACGGTAAGGTCGTTGTGTGCTAAGCGTGCGCTCCAAGAAACTTCAAGCTAATGAGTCGTCGCTACCTCTCATACCAGAACACAACTGTGCTATTAACACTGCTGTTTGATAGCAACCTTAGGTAGCCCTATCATCAAACATACTGATTACCAATAGGTACCTTTTCTTTCTTTCACTTTCTGTCTTACATCCTTATCATCATTTACCATCAGTTGATATAAAGGCCTCGTTCAATACCAGTACATGTAAAAAAAGCTTAGATTTGAAACCTCACATTCAATTAGTAAGGAAGTATGTAGATTAACTGCCCAAAATTCGCATGTACGTAATTCCAATTTTACTCACACTCGGGAGCTAAAAACCTTCTTTCCGTATTTCCAATTCACTGGTTTTTACGGACGTGTAAACTCTACCTACATTCTGATATACCTTAAATTCGAGTGTAGCTCAATGTGAGGAACCTGCCTAATATATGCTGACGCATCACTCACGATCGAAATCTATTCAATTTAACGCTAAAAGCATCAGTGACATATTAAATTGTGCTATCAGCACTGTAGGCTCCACATTCTTAATGGATTTAGTAAAATGGGGCGTGTGATTGCTTTCATAAATTAACAAAGCTGCCTGCATATCGATCTATGTAAAATTATGCCAGCGGTATGTGCCAATGCAATAATACTTACTTTAGTAGATGTAGACGGTTTTAAAAACAGTCAAGTGTGAGTCGAACTCACGCACCAAGGGACCCGAAGAGAATAGGAATGATTAACATAATAATAACTTGCGCCTAGCAAAAAAATACGAGAAATTGTTAATTTACAAATTAAAATACAGATCAGGACAGGAACAGTTTGTAATCGTAAAGACGATTTTAATAGGATATAATTTAAAAATATATTTTCCTAATTTTTTCCTATACTTGTGCTGTAATTGTAAGATCGTGCTTCTTGCCAAATTTCAGGATTCTAAGTCAAAGTACCCTTTAGGTTTCAATTCCTCGCATTTTTTGGGGGAATCCTAAAAATATGGGACATACCGTATCTTTTTATTGCGATGAATTAGAAATTTGTTTTTTAGGGATTGCAGATTTGAGTCTTGAGTGAGAATTTCAACTTGATATCTTCACATGTTCCTCAGAAAAATTGTACGGAAGGTACTTGAGGTACGAAACCCTAAAATGCAAAGAATTGACAACCGTTTAAGCACACTAACGCCAATTTCCAAAATGAAACATGAGTGGCAAATTATTAAAATGATAAATCCTTCTTCCCAATATGGCTAATCCTCAAAATGGTAAACCTTTACCATGAAACGAATTATTTCGACAGTCGTTTATTCGACCATTTACATTTATACTCATATTAATAGGATAAATTATTTGTTACTATATTTCACTAAATTTTTCGAGTAAATAATAATTTACATAGATATGAACTTATAATCTCTGACTAACTGCCGCTATTTACGTTAGCGATGTTTGCTTCGAGCGGGAATCCTAAACTAACAGATTCAGCTAACTCCAGACGAATACAGCTTTGATTACACGCAGTTCTGAACTTGTACAACAACAGATGTCAACACAAATATAAAACTGAATTAAAGAAAAAAAATACATTACTTTCACTGGCGTTCAAATTCACGCATTTGAGCTATTGATCTTGATCTTCATGTCACTTGAAAAGTGAACACATTCTCACTAGAATTTTTCGCTTCTGCTTTTTGTCTCCCTCTATCTATTTGATCGGTCTGTTTCTCTATTTCTTGTTCTAAGTATGATATTTAATGTAGAATCTTCGGAATTATTCTAAATCCGCATCTGCTGTACAACCAACATGGTTTTTTTTTACTTGCAACGTACTACCTCTACTAGTATAAATCCTTTTTAACAGCAGAAACGTAACAAGTTGAAGTCCAAGCTCATAAATTGCGTCATTACTCTTGGAATACTCGTACCATATCAAAAGTACAGTCAAAATTGTTAGTTATTTCCAAACTTGCCCACGACTACGTCTGCATGGACTTCAATATAAATCTCAAGGGAAAACTTTAACGAGATAAATTATCGCTATGTCCTTTTCCATGCCATAGCCTACGTTTGAACAAAATTTCATCATGATTGGTTATGTCGTTGAGCCGCCAAATGGTAGCAAACAAACAAACATTCTCACATTTAAAACATTAAGAAATGATTATCTCTCACATCATGTTCAGCATTAAAATATTTGGAACGTATTCGTGAAACGTAAACGAGCTAAAATTTCTATTATGGGAAAATATAATACTATGTTATTGATTCTTTTTGCCTAGAGGTACCTTACAATCTTCGCTCTAGTTCGCTCACAAACTTGTACATATAAAAAAGTACTAGGACTCCCTTTGAATATACGTGCATATGTATACATGTAGCAAGACAATGAAGGACTAATTCCCGGGCGGAAACTGGGACATGCGGGAGTGAGGTCGATCGGAAACCATAAAAAATCTTCACGAAATGACCTTGTTCCTCGCACTTTTACACGTCATTCGGATAAAATGTGACGAACGGTTTGGCGTTGTTTGCTCTTCGATCACGCCTCAGTAGTTCTGCCGGCTCAAACGAAATTATACAGAGACAGGACGAGCTATCTATCTCATAAGTTACTCTTTTATCGAAGGGAAGCTGGTAAATCCACAGTCGAGTTCTAAGCCTCTTTGTTCCATTTTATCGGTTCAGTTCTTTGCAATTCTTACTCGAAGTATTTTAGCTCGATCACAACGAAATATACTCTGGTAGGATTTACTAGAAGCTGTGACAATGTGAGAACTATCTTTTACTTTGTAATTTTATAAATAAAATTATCTGAATTTGATGTAGACGTATGTATTGGATTTTAAAAAATTCAACTGCAAAATTTAGTTACCCAATCGAGCTTATATTTTCTTCAGAGCATAGTTTGGTGACCTAACCTATTATTGATATCAGTATTTTTACCTATTCATACGGAGTCCTCTTGGACGTTATTTTATGTCCACCTGGCTAGCTATTCATGTTACCTAAGTTTGCCGCTAGACAGTAGTTGCGAGCATGTACCATCGCCTCATTCACTTGAGGCTGGGTAAGATGAATGTCAGGTGCAAACCCACTACAAATATTAAAAGACTGAACTATGACTGCTAGTTTAATGTAATGAATATGTCAGGAGATCCACAAGTGGTATGTATGGACACCTTTGTCCATCCCCTGATAATTCCATCCATCGTTTACGACGCCCCAGACGACTTGAATATATGTATACTATTCTAAAGCTGACCATATAGCCCATTCCACTTGCATGAGATCCAAGCATGAGCGTCTTCTAGTCGTCACAACAACATGAATCCCTTAACCGACTTCAAAAAAGGAGGAGGTTATCAATTCGACGGGTATGTAATTATACGTAAACTGGGCACATAACATCTATTCCAGATTAGGTGAACCACGGGCTGTGAGCGATTATGTATGTTACACTGACTTATATGGAACGACAGATAATACTTATATACCCATAAAATACGGGGCTGCCATGTCCAAAAGGACCAATCTGCATTATCATCATCGTCAACTAAGAAACGACCATTGCTGGACATAGGTCTCCGCTATGGCATGCCACATTGACCAGTCACGAGACACTTGCATCCAGTGACTCCCCGCGACCTTTACTGGTTCGTCGGTCCATCTAGTAGGGGGACAGCCCGGTACACGTCTCCCTGTACGTGGACGTAGAAGGAAAAAAGACCGAAGTAAAAAAAAATTAAAGAATTGGAGCCGCATTTTAAAACACGTGCGGACGTAAATTAAAACAATTCTTAGCTGAAAATCTCACGGAAAAACTCTAATAACGCCACAAACACATTGAAGCCAGCTGATCTGACTCCAGCTTGCCCTTACAAAATCCCATGCCAATTTTTCAGATTTCTTGCCCGGCCAAAATCCCCGCGAAGATAAGTGGGCGTTGTAGCGCGCCATTTATCAAACCCGGATTTGAATATGGAAAATCATAATAAAACGAGGGTACTCTGATTTAATATTCGAGTGATACGGAGTGTTTTTAGCTCCGGATGGAAATTCCGTACAGTTCCTGTATGCGGATAAAATTTAGAATACATTACCTGCCGCGTTGCGCGATGGTAATGTCATTTGTCATCGAAACGGTTTCAAGGGATTTTATTTGTTAAATTGTGCTTTCATGTCACGTCCATAAAAATGATATCATCCTTAGGGCTGGACCCTACTTCTGAAATATTTAATTTATGCATATATTATTTTAATTTAGAAAAACAAATTCATATTAAGAACTGTTAAATGTGAAGTATGTACTCCGTATCCACTTAACCCTTTCACGAGGCAGGCAAAACCCTAATCAATGTGAAGAAGTGGGAGCATTCATAAACCATGTCACACTCAGATATTTATGTGAAAGCTGATGAATCTCAATGTGGCTTTTAAATGTAAACTCTATAGTATGCCGATGATATACATATGTATTCTTTTTTGAAATCACTAACAGAAACTTTATCAAGTGGATACTGCTTTTCTTATTCTACGTATACAATACATCAATATATACTATACTTGTCCTACAGGCATAACGCATAGCTGACTCTATTCCTGAGGTATGGTAGCCGTACGGGTGTGTTTACAGAACGACGCTCGACCACAGAATCTACTCATGTGCCCGACTGAAGTTATGCGTCATTTGACTTTCTGTAAACCCTCCCCTACCGCTCCCATACCTCAGGAACAGACTCAGTTATGCGTTATACCTGTAGCAAACCACTGCACAGAGTGGGTTTGGTCGTCATTATGTGCCTTGAATCAAAGCATTATGCTATAAAATATTTTTTTTGAAATTTAAGGAATAGGTACATAATTAGGCTATTTATTAAATATGTATATATGTGTACCTTGAAAGACGCACATTTATAAATGTGAGAGAATTTATATTTTATTTTAATGACACATTAATTCAATTTTCTCTTTAAATTCTTACTATTTCTTTCTCGTTATTTATTTCAGGCAGCAGACTCCACTTCTGAACATGGCAGGGCGACTAGCAATCGAACTCCCTGTCTTGTGGAAATTCCCTTTCGTCGCCTATTATAACTACAAAGCGAAGACGGTAGCCCTTCATACGACGATTGTTATCCTTGTTTGTGTGAAGTTATCCTTCACAGTCCTACATCCAAATAATGCAAGTACCGTCATCGGTATGGAAAAAAAGCGTGCCACATTTTGCCTAGCTACTATTTATTTCGTCACAAGAGCTGTGTAAGTGTATTAACATAAGCTGGACACGCGAAATATCCACTTTTATATTGTTTTGTAATGTTATAAATTGCCTGCGAATGTATTAAATGAGCGACCCCTTAAATACCTCGAGGAAGGTTTCAGAAAGTGCACGTCAATCCGTTTGATTGGTCCGTTTGTTGAATCGATACAACTTGCCTCCAGCTCACCGTCTAAGCGGCTATTTTCGGCGCTTTTAAAATCGTTTTTTCCGGTTGAGTGCCGAGCTCTGTAACGAAAAAATCTGGCAAATGGCTAACTCGGAATGACTGGGAAAAGCATTGTTGGGTCCGACTTTATTGCGAACACTCCGGATAAGTGCAATGCGATTAAAAGCGCAAAGGCTTCTAAACAAATTTTACAGTTGTGTTTTTCAGTTGTATATACTTTGGGATACAGGGTACTTTGTGTGAAAGCTTTGAGTTATAAACTTAAATTAATAAAATTGAGATATTATAAAAAAGTTATTATGTCGTTGCCTGAGACTGGATACTCTATCACGTAGCCTTAAATCCTGAAAGTACAAAGTAAATGTTTGTGTACAGTCGAGTACAAAAATATGTATCCACTTTTAAACCTTATCACATTCATCCTTTCTTGTGTCTATGCAGTGTGTTGAGGGAAATGACAATTACAGGTGAATGTGACATGGTACCAAAGTGGATACATATTTTTGTACTCCAGTGTACCCTACGCAACAGTTTGTATATTTTCATGTTGTTAGAATATTACGCAAAGACGACTGTAGAAATTTAGGTGAAGTTTTGGGTACACAACTACACAGGTAAAATACACTTATCACTTTTTATTCCCATAAAATTTCCCGTTACACAATTTTTGAACCTCAGGCAAAAGATGTAGTGGGCAGTAGCTTGTACAAACACAAATCAATTTCTTTGACGAAACTCTTTGAAATCATAACATGTACTTATTGTTCAGTTGAAGTCCGTTTCTTATTACACTGGACCAGCGTAATTACTACATCAAATGGATCTCGGAAAATTCGTTACCAGGGAAGCAGATCTCTATAGAAAGAAGTTAGCTGAAGTAGCGAAGTGTGTTTACTGTTTAGGTTGAAGCCCTCGGAGTCGGCGCGTTGTCTCTAGGAGCCTCTCAATTAGATTCCGGCTCCGGCGCCACGTACCGGTCTAATTCAGTTAGAAAGCCTCTCACAACAATGTTACATATCAATTTCTGAGGGGATAGCGTTCGGCGAGAATCAATCTAACTCTTTAGGGATGTTTTTCTGGCAAGTTTTACATGATTTTCAACCGACTTCAAAAACCCTTTTCTCTTTTTATGTTACGGAGCACTGTTGTGTTCCGTTATTAAAAGTCGCAGTTACATCACCACATTTGCTTGGGGCTTCTGGGTGAGCATACTTTCATCAAACGGTCTTATCGTCACTAATGACGACAAAAATGAAATTACGAGTTAACAATTGTACAATTTGAATTGTCTATCCCTTTTATGGGATCCCTTTTTAAAAGTGGTCAAATGTTTGATTAGTCTGATTATTATCTTAACAGTGACTTTTTATTAGCAAACCTTATTTGTATAATTACCTTACTAAACAAGCCTTAAAAATCCAATAAGATTCCGTTGAATATGATACATATCCGTGTTTAAGAGTTGCTAATAAAATAAAGCACACACTTCTTTCCTGGGATAAATGTCCTCGGCCAACAAAATTTACTACCTGCTAGCTGCTTACTGCATAAACAGGACGATGGTAAAGCGGTGCGCTCCCAAAATTTATTTGCGTCGAGGTATGCAAAATGCACTGCGCCTTGCATTTTTAAGAGACATCTGAAATGTAGAGTTATCTTTGAGCATTAAGTGAGTTAGGCTTTACAGCAAATAAGAGGCAGCAATAAGTCAATATATTTTATCCTAGAAGAAAAGAAGGTACGGATAAAACTTGTATAAAATCCCTTATTTTAGTTTTGATACTTATTTATTATGTATCACATAAAATATATCGTTGCACTTAATATAATGTGTTTTGAGATAACTAAAGTATTTATAGATAATACTTTTGTCAAATACTTGATCTATAAACTGTAATTTGTGCATCCAATTTTTTAAAGATCCAGGTACAAAATCACAGGTCTTGGAAGGACGTAGGAAATGTTCGTGGAAAATTAACATGTATTGAACTCCAGTTTCAGTTTATAAGTATATTACATAGAGTATAATAAGAGTATATAAAAAATTAAATTGAATGAGCTCAGATCGGAACATTGGTGATTTTCAATCTATAATTTCTTTAAAACTTAAGCAAACTCTGTAAATAATTACCCGCTGTAAATAAATACCGCGTGCTTAAATAAGAAAATCAGCTTAATTAAAAAACCCAATTCGCTAAATTACAGCGAAGACGACAGAAAGACCGTTACTTAAAAGAAAAAGAAATCGTTCCGACGTATTTCTCTCGCTCGTGACTCACTTTGAGCGTCTTTAAAACATACGAAGACAGAAAGGTACGTTCAAAACGTAATTCACGAAATGTGTTTCGCGAAAATTACAAGAGAGAGAAAAAACGTGAATTGGAGATGTAAACATTTCGAATAATCGGGATCCACTTCCAATTTCTGTAAAGATTCGCTTTGATTAATGGATTTCATAAACAAATGATGGCTTGGGGGTGTGTACCGAACCCGCCGCGGGTTGAATAAAGGTGATTTCCATATCAAAACAAAGCGCTGTGGCTCGGCGAAATGAATCCGCATACGGATACGATATTCCTTTGCTTCATTTCAGTTAGTGTCTACCTAAATATACCTGTATAAATGTATACGCTAATTGAAGAAAGTTATTAGAAATATATATTTTTAAATACTACATACTAGCTTTTGTCCGGGATCGGGATTTAAAGTAACTTATGTTCTTTTCTGGCGACCACGTACCGGAAAACGTCTATCAGGCCGTCCCCCTAATAGGTGGACCGACGATCTGGTTAGAGTCGGGGGGAGTCGCTGGATGCAGGTAGATAGGGACCGGTCGATGTGGCGTACCATGAAGGAGGTCTATGCCCAGCAGTGGACGTTTCCTGTCTGATGATGATGATCATTTCTGGACCTTCAATTATCCCAATTTAAAAAATTAAGTAATCCTAGCTCCGCTACGACGGGGTATCGATATTCGGTTTGGTTGGTGGTAGGACATTTTATATGTCCGTGGTAGCTACCACCACGTTATCTTATGTAGGCTTACTGACCCCTAAACAGCAGAGTAAATAGTACTGTTGTGTTTCGGTATGAAAAGCCTTGTCCTTGAACCATCGAGGTCTGGGTCCGATCCTGGCTCGTACCAATGAGTTCCAATTTGTTATTTAGAATTTATGTACGAACGGCTTTTTGGTGGAGGAAAACATTGCGAGGAAGCTTGCACACTCCTGAGAAGAAATTCAAAGGTGTGTGTGAAGTCTACCAATCCGCACTGGGCCCGCGTGGTGGACTATGACTGATAAAGTCACTGTAGGAGAGTAGGCCTGAGCCCCTGCAGTGGGGACATATATAGGCTGTCGATAATTTCCATTGTGAAAGGTATTTGCTTGAGGCTTCTATGTATGTGAGCACTTTATTGTTACTTAATATCAGGTGAGATGAAGGCCAAGCACAAACCCGCTATACATTTTAAAAGGTCAAAATGTGAAAAGAAACTTCCATCTACGAGTTTATTAGACAAACAATATTATTGAAAAAACTAGAGTACAATAAGAACACGTTAATTTGTCACCTACTTCGTCAAACAAAAAATCTTAAAGTCCATATTAGCCAGTATAGGGAAAACTTTATTAATGGCCATAAACTCATCATTATGATGAGATTATGGCCATCATCTGTAAAAACTTATACACATCACTGAGACATGTAAATAAATGAAATGATTATTCATATAACCCGTTTGTAAATTCTGATTCAATTACCTAAAGAGAGTTGCCTTTTGTTTAAGCCAAAATTGATTTCTAAAATTATTCCATTGGATCGGCCGCCCGACTTCCAAATTTAATTGCCTATTCAAAACTTCATGACTCTGTTAGTTAAGGAGGAAATATGTAGTAGAAATTATATTATTATACCTGTATATGGTATACAAGAATAATAATAACGTATATATTATAATTCACTTATTTGACTCTTTGTAACCTGTTAAAACGTTCCTGTGGGATAGTTGCTCTGCAAAGCTCTGCTCTAAAATCTATGCAAATGAAATGAGGACTATTAATTAATAATATTGTGTAACTTATTTTTAAAATTTTATTTTTTGTATTTTAAATTATTATATTTTTTTTATAATACTACCAACAAAGCTTCGCATGATTGATCAAGGTAGGTTCTGAAACATTTTTTAGGATTCCGGGTCCTCAAATGAATACATATATATGATCACTTGGTTACCCTTCTGTCTGTCTGTCTCAAGACACTTTTTCTCAGAAACGCGTGGAGGTATCCAATTGAAATTATTATCAGTCCCTTAGACCTGCGAAAAAATCAAACTTCAAGGTCAACGCAATAAAAAGATTTTATACCACATGTTTTGACATTTTCCCTTGAAAGCTTATCAAAACCTTCAGGGTTCTACCCATTGACCTAGAATCCTGACATTTCTCAAGGAGCAAGTTCTTAAAGCACAAGTATAGTAATAAATCTAAAAAGTATACTTTTTAATTATATAAAATTCTATGTGCAAATAAATTATTTCTATCTATTTCATTAAAATCGCTTTTACGGTTACAAACTGTTCCAGCGGCAGTCGGTATACGTATTCTTAATGCTAACAATTGAGTTAACAACTGCTCGTTCATTTCGTCAGGCATCTTTCAGTGCATATTACCCTCCCTCATATTTATAATTTTCAATAATTATTTATATTCTGTACGGAGCCCTCTGTACGCGAGTCTAACTCGCACTTGGTCGGGTTTTAATAATTCATATAAACCTTTAATTAACGTTTTTCTCTGTATTTTTGTCGTCTGGTTTGAGTTGTGTACAATAAAATGTGTAAATCAGAACAGCGAATCCCAGAGTGGATTGGGAATAGCAAATGTCAAAATTAGATTACGTTTCGTCCACGGAAATGGCTGTTAAGCTTTGTGCCATGAAACACATTTTCATCAAAAGTTTCTCTGTCCGAATAGTATCTAACTTTCGTGTTTATAAGCAACTCTTGTTTGACAATTATTGTATATTGAATGTACTAACTATCATGGACCTAGTGCTGCAACCGACAAAATTGTGTTTCGAGTACAATGTGCATGATAAGTTGGACACGAGCCATGGATCGCCACGACAGATTTTCCATGAGGGGATTGGGAATTATAATTACTTTTCACTACTGTGCAGTTTAAAAAACACGTATGCTAATTGTACTAATCTACTGTAACTGATATAATAGAAAAATCGGCCAAGTGCGAGTTGGACTCGCGGACCGAGGGTCCCGTATATAATATGGATACTTAAAATACGGAAAACCGTAAATAATATGCATCGAACAATCCTCTAACGAATATGCCTCGATTTTAAGTCTCGATTTAGTTTTGCAGTAGCAGTAGTACACGAATACGTCACTAGGTGGCGCTACTAATATGTCATGGGAGCCCCCTTAAATATTTATTTTATTCTGTTTTTTTTAGTATTTTTTATTATAGCGGCAATATAAATCATCTGTGAAAATTTCAACTGTCTGACTATCACGGTTCATGAAATACAGACTGGTGACAGACGGACGGACAGCAAAGTCTTAGTAATCGGGTCCCTTTGGGTACGAAACCCTAAAAAGTGATTTTAGTAACAAAACCCTAACAACCTCCCCTACTTCTAGATGAAAGCCAACTGCAATTAGTTACGGTAGTATCCAAAGATGCCAGCATGACCTTTTGAACTCGATAGAATTTAGCACCATCGAGAAAATAAACAATTCAATAGAATTGTTGATCAGAGATCGGCTTCATTCAAATCGAGTTCCAGTTAAACAGTTCTTTATTATACTGTTGTTGATTATTCTGACTGTACCTGCGTATAATAAATTTCGATATCACCATAAAAATTCAATATCCATTCGCGAAGCCCCACATATTAGCATAAACTCGTGTGGCGTGTGCGGAAGAACGCTTAAAAGGCAATCTGTGATCCATTAATAACACACGTGGTCATGGTATCGGCACTACGCCCTGATAGCGACGACAATGCGATACCTATCAAGCTTTTATTCCATTGAATAATTACCTTCTATTTTTGATCTCCTTTCCAATTGAATTCACAGGATGGTTAACATTCATCATCATCAACAGCCTATATACGTCCCCACTGCTGGGGCTCAGGCCTACCCTCCTACAGAGAGTGTATGGGCCATAGTCCACCACGCGGGCCCAGTGCGGATCGGCGGACTTCACATGCCTTGTTCAAGACATGCAGGTTTCCTCACGATGTTTTCCTTCACCGTTAAGCAATCGGATAATGTACTTGAATTGAAAAACAACTCATAGGTACACGGCAGGATTCGAACCCGGTACCCTCAGATTGAGAGTCCGCGCCTTATCCATTGCGCCATCGACGCTTGATGGTTAACATCCCTTCCTTTAACTATTTGTATTTCCCTTAAACTAAACTATATAAAACAGTACGCCTCAAATTATGGGGGAACATGCGTCTTCTATCTGGAACAAGGCGCCATCGTTGGCCACTTTGACATTTGTATCATATGGGATACTGGAATTTTTAAGTCCCCTTAGACGCAAGCTTGCTTTGTATATGTATATAGAAACAAACGATAACTGCTAAAATTCCTCAGTACAAACCACACAAACATAGTCCTCAGGCTAATGACCACATGGTGTTCTCGCGGAGAATAAATAAGATAAATTTTTGAGCATATCGACAATCGCTTGAAACTGTAAAATTTGAAACTTCTCAGTTTTGCAAATTGATTGTCCGTTTACAGGTGTTAATTTGAAGGACTGCTACATGTAATTCATAAAATGTGAATTAGTGCATAGTAGTATATTGTTCATAAGCACTTCTGGACATAAACATGATAGACAGGATCTGCACTCTCCAAGAAGAGATTTCCTAAAGCCAAAGTTTAGTATGCTTTATCAATTGATTAGTTCAAAAAATAACTACAAATGTTTCTTACAAAATTAGAAAATACACTACTTTTTAGAGTTCCGTAGTCAAACAAGCCTTATAGTTTCTCTCTGTCCGTCCGCGGCTAAGCTCAGAAACCCTTACTACTAGAAAGCTGTAATTTGGTACGGGTATACATATTAATCACGTCTACAAAGTGGTAAAATAAAATCTCAAAATAATTGTTAAGGGTGGCTCCCGTACACGTAACTTGGGTATGAAATAAATTTTCTCACGTTTACCCCATTGTGTGGGGTATCGTTGAAAAGGTCTTTTAATCAGAGTCGAGCGTCCCCCTCTCCCAATCGATCTGCTAACCTATTGCTTTTAAAAATCTGAAAACATTCAGAGTACTATTATTTATACTGAACTTAACAGGAAAACTATCACGACTAATCTGGCTTTACAGGTTAACGAGTAATATTCAACCAAATCATAAAATGTACTAGGATTTGACATAAGGAAAGATTCGTACAAATTCTATTTAAAATTACTTTACATCGCCCTGTATGGGCCCGTTCTTAGACGTTGTTCCCGGAAACCCTGAACTTATTGTTCCGGACAACTACGGAACCCGATACTGCGCGTGGCCCGACACGCACTTGGCTGCTTTTTTATCTGTTTAATAATATTCCTGCAGGTTAAGTATGTAGGTAATAATTTTAAAATTAAATTTAAAGCATCCGAACCAGAAAAACTCTTTGGATATGATAACTCGAACGCAATGGCGGTCTCATTTCTTTCATGTTCTAAGTCTAGACACACCTAAGTAGATTTAACATTTTTTAACATCTATGTTACTATTACTGTAGACGGGATAACTTTGGTCAATAACCTTTGCCAATAAATTTCCTATTAAACTTAATACGACTGCTGAACGAACTACCAACTTTACTGCTTCGGGGCACCGCTCGCTGAGCTCAGTGTCAAACACGTTCAACTTTGAAATACGTCGCCCACGTCATGCCAAGTTTCAACAAGGTGCAGTTCGTAAGTGCAATCGACATCTCGGTGCCCGGCGACAAGGTCTGTGCACGACAAATTCTATATTTGCTTTATAGGAACGCGAGTACGTTGTCCTAGCATTTCCCAATTCTGTTTCAGTTCGACTGTCCTAAGTAAAGCGACGTTGGTTCTGATAGGTTTGTAGCTTTCTACATAAATATAATTTGGTCGAATAAATAAACTGATTTCTATTCTTAAACAGAAAATCAAAGTAAACTGTACCAACATATATTCGCTGATCAACATTTCGGACTTTGGGCAGTAAAAATTTGTTGATGAAAAATGCTTCTGTACCTCTCCATATTTTTACTGCACCCATGAGATTTGTGAGACATGTGCCAACTATGTACAAATTGTTGTTATTGAAGTTATTGAACTTTGAAGTTGAACGAGTTGAAGATTTTTTGAAATTGGCAATTCAGGCAACAAATGAATTTAAGAAACTAACGGATTAGGGAAACTGGGCCAGTGCTTGAGTTTTCTAAATCCGTGACCACACGGCCGCTATACCATTGCTAGTCCTGAAATGAAGAAGGAAGTTCCTTACGTCATTTAATTAAGATTAAACCCGAGAGTAAATATATTTTTCATGCAGAACTGTAAAGCATAACTTGACACTCATTTCAATAATTTAAAATTGTGGCAAATTACTACACTACAAATAAAGTAACGTATCTGTTCTCTGTTGAAAATTGGTCGAATATCGAGTTCTTTGACAGTAAAAGACAAAAAAATAAGTGTATTTATTCTCTTTTACAGAAAAGAACACTCCTTGCAAACTTTCCATCAGACAGCGGTACTATATATCCAAGCACTTGTCGTGCTAATTAGTGTTGCCATAGTAAGTTGCACATGCACAATTATGTGCAGTTGCAAGCAATTATAAAACGGCAAGAGTCGTTTCGCACGCAAGTCTCGATACAATGTTTGTATGTTTACCCAAGTATACTATGTTATACCACCTACTTAATTAATATTTACAACTAGTTCATATACAATTATGAGCGATTTATTAATGCCAAGAAATATCTATAAATAAAATGTTGCTACAACAAGGTATTTCAGATATTTTAAGATCAGGCAAATTAGTTTTAAGAGTAGCTGTTATTCATTAGGATATAAACCTACGCAGTGACTTTATGTGGGCCGAATAAACAAGCTCAAAGTCACTCAGCGAGCAATGGAACGAGCTATGCTCGGAATTTCTCTACGTGATAAGGTCCGGAATGAGGAAATCCGTAGACGAACGAAGGTCACCGACATAGCTCGACGAGTCAGTGAGCTGAAGTGGCAATGGGCAGGCCACATCGCTCGAAGAACCGATAACCGGTGGGGAGTAAAGGTTCTCGAGTGGCGACCACGTACCGGGAAACGTCTACCAGGCCGTCCCCCCACTAGATGGACCGACGACCTGGTTAGAGTTGCAGGGAGTCGCTGGATGCAGGTGGCTCGGGACCGGTCGATGTGGCGTACCATGAGGGAGGCCTATGTCCAGCAGTGGACGTTTCCCGGCTGATGATGAGTGACTTTAAGTTCTTGGATTGAAATGTTCGTAAGGGACGACTAAAGGAAACAATATTCAGCGTATGGGTAAAAGGTATGGAACAAGTGAATGCAAAGTAATTTCTTTTAAACTCGACTGCATAATTTTTTTAACTTTTTATGATTTTGATATACCCAGTGTCACTCTCACAGTAAATACAAATCTAACGACGCCTCTCAAGCTATAATCCAACGAGCCGTTCAGGTACATACATACATACTCTCTAAAACATAGCCCTCTTACTGGCGCAGTCGGGTAAAATCCACATCTTACTGTGATCACTCATCCCCACAAACAGACAAACAAAATAGAGACCCTAACACTCATCCGTCTGCCAGGCGTTGTGACCTGTACAACCAATAACGATTTTATAAAATATATAACGTTTTATAGATATATTTTAATAGTAAATCATTCATTTTGGGTATAATAAGGAAATAATTTCATGTCATACTTTATATTCAAGCCTCGTCCACTTTTAGAACCTTTCGACAATGTTATTCGACTGATAAATCGACAATAGATTCTCGTAGGGGTTTCCAGTACTTGACCGATGGATGGTGGTTCACTACCTGATACAAATATAAGTAAGGGTTAGCCAAGCAGGTGCGTGTACTTCACAAAGATCGTTTGTCAGGATAAGCACGTTGGAGTCATTGCATTTGACTTAACAAGGCTGGTTCTGCCTCGAAAATGAAAGAAATAATGTTTTTGTTCCAAGTGTCACACAAACATGAGATTAGATTGAGTGGTCGAATAAATACAGAAGTTAAAATATAATGTATAGCTTTTCCGTGACTTCATCCGCGTGGATTCCAAAAAATATCCAACTGGAACTAACTGTTAGATCGGGATAAAAGTAGCTTATGTCCTTTTCCGTCCCTTCAACTATTCCTATACAAATCAGGTCATTCTAACTCTCCGATACGATATAAATGTCAAACAAACAAACTTAGTTTCGCAATGTTGATTTCAAACATTTCTTCTAATTTTTCAGTATTTTAGGGTTCCGTACCCAAATGGTAACCAGCGAGACCCTATTACTAAGCCTCCACTGTCCGTACGTCCGTCTGTCTGTCAGTATCTCAATATCCGTAATCGGGAGACAGTTGAAATTTTTACACAATGTGTTTTTTGCTGCTATAACAACAATTAATAAAATTAAACATCAATCAAAACAATTTGTAACTATATCACATCAAAATTACCAATTTACTATAGCTGTTCGCGCCTATATGAGAATATTATTTTATGTTTAACTTAACAATTGCGCGTATCTACTTTTCAGGCGTTAATGGTTGGTTTGGTGAGTGTTCAGTGTGTTATTTATATTCTGCACGGAACCCTCGGTGCGCGAGTTTGACTCGCACTTTGCCGTTTTTTTAAATATAAATTCATACGAGTTTTTCTTACAGAGCCGTAGTAGCTTGCATTACGTCTTGGTTTGTAACGTGGAAATTCACTCTAGGAGATGGATGTTTGGCTGTCAGGTTGGCACGTATATAATTGGCAGGCAACCGTGCCCCGTGTTGCAGAGCCATCCAACTTTTAATCCAACCAATCCAATCCAATCAAACATCCAACTTAAATAAGTTTAACTTGGTACTCGTAGTCACCGTGTGAACCAGGTTTAGTAATGCACACCTCACGAACTAGTTTTATAAGCTTTATATTACGACTATAAAGACTTTCTAAAGACCAGCTTTATCTCAGAGCATGTCGTATTTTGTCTTATATATGGACTGGGAAGTGTAAAGAATATTAAAATCCTGGAGCTGCTTTAAACCTAGCTCGGATATTTTAGAATTCTGCACAGAATTTCAAAATATAAACTGAAATAAATGAGCTGTTAAACTCTAGCTTCAGGTCGTGAGTTGTCTCGTCTTTAGCGTCATTATTGGTGCCAGAATTTCATCGTAACGAATACTTACAACTGCTACATTAATTAGTATGAATGAACCTGGTCACCCTGATTTTTCATGTGCGTTGCGAAAGTCTAACTAACGGTAAATTCCAGATGATTGACAGCAGAATCACTATATCAATAAAATGTAAACTAAGTCTGCAACTTGCGACGCCACACGTGTTGGCTATTTTATTTTCTCATAAAAACCATAACATTCACTGCTTTAGAAAATTTTCAACTCGTAATTTTTGATTACGTGGTAGGACTTACTCATAAATTAAGAAGATATTGTACATAAGTTTTTAACATGTTTTTTAAATTATTTTTATATAGTGTGTGATGGGTTTGCAATAGTACTTCATCTCACCTGGTGGTAAGTGACGATAAGGCCATTGGATGGTAAGCGTGCGCTCCCAGAAGCCTTAAGCTTATGATGCGCTGGCTCTGCTACCGTTCACACCGGAACACAACCGTGCTATTACACTGCTCTTTGGCGGTAGAATTAGGTAGCATGGTAGTAGCTAGACTAACATAGAAAATACGATATCATCAACCAAACTGAGTACCGATAGATACCCCTACTGGGAATCGAACCCGGGACCTCCGGGTTGTTAGTCCAAATGTGTAGCCATTACGCCACGGGGGCGGCAAACCTACGAGTATTTAACCTCTTTATATTTTTGATGTCATCAGATAGAAATGTATGTAGTTTTGCTCCTTCATAAAAATGTTAAATTTCTTTACCCTGCCGAGTTATAGGTGTACTGCTGTTTTTAGTCTGCCTTGAAAGGTGTATAACATGTTATCAACCGACTTCAAAAAAGGAGAAGGTTCTTAATTTTTCTGCAGTTTTTATTTTTTTGTATGTTTGTTACGCGATAACTAATTGTAAACAGATTTGATGTTTTTGTTTTGTTTGGTAGAACATACTTCAAAGATGATCCCATATAAATTTTATTAAAATTGATTGAGCGCTTTTTGAGAAAATTAACAAACACCAAATATGTACCCAGATAATTCTACCTCTAACGGTGAACATTTTTAAGGCAATTGAAGTCGGTTTTAGTTCTATTTGAACGCGTTAATTATGTAATTGTATTACACATCGGTCATTCTACAAGTTACAATATATTCTTGTAACGCAAACGAGGCCAGTACACTTCAAAGGAACATTATTTGACTGTGTAAAGGAACAAGTTGTAATTACGGGTGCCGGACATAACTCAAACATGGAGTCTTCAAGCCACCGTAACTTGCTAGCGTAGAAACGTAATTCAAACGTTCTCGCTAACATATTCGCTTCCCGGCTCACAAACTTTGGGTTAGGTGATTTCAGTCCGCATTGAAGCAGAGCTGTGTTGCTTCGGCTACAGAATTCAACCGACATATGTTGTCCCCTGAGTGTAGTAAAGTTATTTTTACACATATAGCACTTCTATCACTATCTTCTTCTTCTTCCTAGCCATTCTCTACCAGTTTGGTGTAGGCCTCCTTCAGATTGCGCCATCTATCCCGGTCCCGCGCTACTTCCATTCAGTTGTTCCCCGCAACCTTCCTAACGTCGTCTTTCCAACGCAACTGTGGTCTGCCTCTGGGACGTTTTTCCTCCAAAGGTCTCCATTCTAGGACCGTGTTTACGGGCAATGTGTCCTGCCCACTGCCACTTCAAACTTGCGACTCGTTTAATGGCGTCCGTGACTTTACTTTGCTATCACTATCAACTGGCTTTAAATGTCAATAGAGCGGATTAAAACTGAACTCGGTTTGTTTGGTGGTAGAACACTTTTGCTTGCCATTAATAGGTTATTACCGTAATACACCACGATTGGCAGGCGGGTTGGTGATGGGGAGACGCGAGGTGGGACGGCCTCCATCCCGCTGGTAGCGGGGAGCGAATGGATGAGGAGGGCTGAGGACCAGAAGGAGTGACCCACGTGGGTCGAGCCCTATCTTCATCAGTGGAGAAACATGGGCTGATAAGTCAAAGACACTTTTATACGCCGCGTGGTTAGCTTTAACCCACAATGTAATTCTGCCAAGAAACAGCATTGCTAATAGCACTGTTTTGTTGAAATCTTAAAAGGTAGTATATCAAGTGAATAATAGGCTAGTTGACTAAATTTGAAAACTTGGCTAATTACATACTTTAATATCTATTTTATCCCAAAAAAACTATATTTTAAAGAAAAATCAATATTTACATTACGTATTTTGTATTTTAAAAAAGCCATTTAGATTTCCCTCGAAAACGCTGAATAGTGTCATGGCGTCTTGAATGACGTCACAGCTCGCGAAATAACCTGCTCTGTGATATGAAAACGTCAACAACAACAATGATGTTTTGCGAGGCGTGACGTCACACTTTCTTGCGCCGCGTTCTTCGTGTTCGTTGTCACGTGACCTAATGCCTATTTTTTTCGAATTCATTATCTAAAAATATTAATAATCTTTAACTTTTTTGAGAAATATACTAGTTTTTTCTTATCTTCGTCTCCTCATTTATAATTAGAAACTATAAACCAAGCAATTTGTTATTAGTGGAAACAGGCCTATTAACTTGAGGATTGAGAGGTGGAAGTAAGCGTGTTGATTAAGGGTACTTTTTACTGAATTACAGTACTAATAGTGTAGTCGAGTATAATTTATACCGATTAAGCCGGGTTATGTGAAATTTTTATCCACTAAAACCCCCTCGTGGTCGTCCTCCGCGCAACTCGAAGAGCCCTGGGATCTCCTAGGAACACACCAGAGCTCCTCTAGCGCTTCGCAATCAGCCCTTCACTTGGCCAGTGAGCCATGACGTCTCCGCAGCTCCGTTCCTTAGACCTCAGTTCCTTGGACCTTAGTTCGTCTACGGATTATATAAGGTATATTCTATATATTATGGATAAAATTGCCAATAAAGGACATTTTACACATCATAATAATATCTCATTGAAAATACGCTCCTTTCATCAGCCCTATCGTCACAACATCAGCTAAAATGAAAATCATATAGTACTACGATAGTTCAAACTCGTCGGACTATCCTTTTCACGTCAAGTGAGCATCAGAACAAGCAGTGCAACAAACGCGCGCGGTGAAGGCACAGCCGAGCCGTAGACGTGACATGTGTACGCGTAATTCCTTTGTATTACAGTTGTCTGCGCTCCACCGCTTTAGTTCCTTTACACCTATGCTTACAGCGTGTATATTGCATACGGCCGTATACACTTCTCATCAGTAAAATCGAAACACCTTGCCAGTTTATCAGAAAAATAATATGAGGTTTTCAAATCCTAATGTTAATGTTCTAAATTCAAATAAATTTTCGTAAGTTTTTCTGATAAACCTTACAAAACATACTTGCAAGGTGTTTTGATTTTTCTAATGAGAAGTCTTTTTTGATCGCAATTAGTGTTGGTCCTAAACAACACAGTTATCGACTGATTGCCGGTTGATTTTACACGTCATATCATGACAGTTCTTCAAACCGTGCAACTTTTATCAAGTCTATTTGGAAGCAATACATAAATGATTAATTCTTTATTAAGCTATGTAACGAAATGGTTTTCTCATATGATGTGTACATAAGGTTGTATTCTAATGCTACCCGTAATTAATTTCGTTATCGTTGGTAAAGTGACTAGACCATTATGCTTCCATTGTTCTATATAAGACTAGACTCTAAGTTTTATCCTAAAACTATTTTTCAAATATTCTAAGCAATCCATTACAATGCCTAGAGCTAGACGTAATAAATTATCTTTCCAATCTCCCAAGTGTTGATTAATTTTTTACGGGATACATTCCCGTGTTCGCCCGGCGCTCTGGGACAGCTAGGCATTGTCTACTTAGCGTGTGATGAATAAAATATAGCACGTCCCGTGATCTGTATGCGTGTCGTGCGCAAGATAACACTATTGTAATGAACTGGTTACAAGACAGCGGCAGGGATGTAACTAAAAGGAAATGAGTGGGTGGTGACTGTGGAATCTAAAATTTATTTGATTGTATGGCGCTTGAGGTGGTCGATCAGTGTTTGTTGTCAGGGGTCTTTTTTGCAAAAATACAATTCGTTAAAAACTAACAAATGCTATGTCATTTTCGCCCAGCCCGTTGATTGGTCGGAAAGTCGAAAATGGCTGACATAGGTCAATTTATTACGAATTGTATTTTTATGAAACAGGCCCCAGGTCAGGATTTTCCTAACATTCAAATGGACGATTTAATATTACTAGTGATCGCCCAGTGATCAAAATTCAACCATATATCACATATATATATATATTTTAATATTAGCATTCTGTACTCCTTCTCTACCTCTATATAAACTACAAGTGTGCGAAATTTTATACTCCTCCGTCCGCGCAATTTTCGTCAAAAGGGGCACAAAGTTTTTGCTTCACGTATTAATATAGAAGATTTCTTTTTCTTATCATTTGAACAGTCATTTTAATGTTATTTCTGTTTGTTGTTGCACTTGTTAATTACAATGTCCAGGGCAACGTTTAATAAATTATTTATCTTTCCAATCTTCTAAGTGCTCATTATTTTTTTACCCGATAAATTCTGGTGCTCCCTAGGTGCGCTGAGATAGCTCGCAATATTCTCTGTACTTAGTTTGTAATCCTACTAATATTATAAGTGTGAAAGTTTGGATGTTTAAATGTTTGGATGTTTGTGACGCTTTCACGGAAAAACTACTGAATGGATTTGAATGAAACTTTACAATAATATAGCTTATACGTCAGAATAACATATCCTACTAATATTATAAGTGTGAAAGTTTGGATGTTTAGATGTTTGGATGTTTGTGACGCTTTCACGGAAAAACTACTGAATGGATTTGAATGAAACTTTACAATAATATAGCTTATACATCAGAATAACATATAGGCTATAATTTCTAAAGACGTATTGTGTAAATTGTCCAAAATCACACTTATAATATTAGTGGGATTACATGGGCAATTTCGGCATAACAAAAACGCGTTGCCTGGCAACCGACCATAGAATATGTAAATTCGTATATACAAACTTTCGCGTTTATAATATTGGTGTGAAGACTATTTGAATGTACTACGTCAGATATTGAAATTTATTTTGTTTCTTTAAATTATTAGACTATGTAACAGAATAAACACTATTTTGTACCTTATGCTGTATAATAATTAGTCATATACGTCACCTGTGCCTGTCGAACAAGTAGAATACATCTTGAAGTACACGCGGACAAAGTCGCGGGCGGAAGCTAGTAAATAATATTATATATCAGTAATTAGTACGTATCAAAAAAAACGTACGTTTTTCATCGCCTCCGTGGCTTAATGGCTACACACTTGACTAATAAGATGAAGGTCCCGGGTACGACTCCCAGCGGGGGTACCTATCGGTCCTAAGTTTGGTTGATGGTAGGGTTTTTTCTATGTCTAGCGCTAGCTATCACCTTGCTACCTGAGTTTGTCGCCAAACAGCAGTGTTAATAGCACTGCTGTGCTCCAGCCGGTATCAGAGCCAGCGCTTCATTAGCGTGAGACTGCTGAATGCGCATGCTTACCATCTTACGGTCTTATCATCACTTACCATCAGGTGAGATGAAGGCAAAATGCAAACCCATCATGCATTAAATGTAAAGGCGAATTTACATTAAGTCAGTATCTGAAGTCAGTGCTGTCTGATACACTGCTGCCGTATACACTGTCGGCACTACTGCTCTTGAAGTCAGTAACCGACACAATGTAAATTCGCCTCAACAACAAAATAAATTTTCGTAATAGGATGCAGCTTCATAAGCCCAATACCCCTAAAACTACCAATTGCAGGCAAAAACACACAGCCTTAAGGATTCTACGAACGAAACAACAGCATGATTATTACTATTATTTTAAGACCCAATTGTATAAAGGCATGATCTCCTAGAAGGGGATTTGTTATTACCACCATACTTGGTAAACTAGACAATCACAGATGCCAACCGTATACAGACGGACGCTACTGCTAATCTCTAGTAAAACTCTAGTCTTCTAGAAAGTCCACGGAAAGACGTGTGGTGAATACATTATATTGCAAATCCTCAAACCCAAGGCTAAAAGAAATTACCACCATTAACGAAATTAATTACGGGTAGCTTTAGAATGCGTAATAAGAACAAGTATTATTGCTGCTAAACTACTATTCCCGCTAATTGGAGACTCGTAGAGCCTTAAGTGCGGGTATTCCAACTTAAAGTGGCTTAATTACCACTTCGATAACTAAATTCCGGCGGCAGGCTTTGCGAGTACATTTAAATAGAGAACAATACGGTATCGAAGAACCGTCATATTCTAAATTTGAAATTAGATGGTTTTAAAACTGTAAAATCATATGAAAAGCTTTATATATTTCACTTGCTTTTGTCCGTCACTGAGTCGTGGTCGTGAACTTCAGAAATAATACCACGGGAAATATTTGTCTGATCGAGAGAGAGATGAAAAAAGTCCGTATCGTTTTCCGATACTGCTATTCCTAAACAAAAAGATCTATTCATTTTTAGTATCCGTTAAGACGTGAAGGACAAATAAACAAAATCACTTCTGCAATTATAATATTAGGGTGAAAAACTTGTTCTGCGTGTAGCACTTTATCTGAATCAAATTATTCAAATTATCTAACGTAAGATTTTCAGGTTAATAAACTTTTGATGAGATGTACTTTTACAATTAACTTTTACCAATATGTTTATATGTGAGTTTCACCTTACCTGCCGCTAAGTTAGATTGTTGATAAGCGATTTTATACTCAGTTATATTTAACTTTTAAAATTTTTCAGTTTCCACGATTCCACGAAAAAACAAATAACCATATAATTCGTATACACTCAAACCACAAACTTGGGACCACTTAAGGCAAGACCAATGGCGTAACTTCAAAACTTTAAAGAGCATGCAATTCATTGTAATCCCAGTACAAGTCCTACAAAACTTACCGGCAACCTTACACCAGGAAAAGGGCAAACTTCAACTCTACGCGGAGCTTCTAAGAAATCCAATCTCAAAAAAACTTTTATTTCCCCTCCGCATTACATAATAATGAGGTCAGAGCTTAATTAAAAAAATACCCTCTAAGTCTAAAAGATCGTCGGAAACGTTCGAAATATCTGAAGAATTTAATTCGGAACCTTTCGATCTTTCCGAGTCGATATTAAAGCGTGACCTTGAAGGGTTTGTTTTTTACGTAAAAGGTTTATCGCGACACGTGGCTCTTGTGATTCTCATGTGAATGCAATTTTAAACAACGAACATTAATGAAAATGACATTACTTTAATATAACGAAACACATTATGCAACAATACGAACACGTATTGCAAAGTTATGTTCTACATATCAGAGCAGCGTGTGAAGGTATTCTTTTCGCAAACCATGGTCATCAGTCATACTACTTAAATTAATTAGATTTTTTTACACTTTGAAATGTTCTAAATCATCTAATGGCTTTAATTGATTCTGGTTTTCTGTAAATCCACAGACAAGAAGTTGTTTCTTAAATATAATAGAATAATGAATCAAGGACACTACCGGGTACATCCTGGTGCCTGTTAAATTACGATTTCAGTAAAGAGGTCTTAAAAATATATTATAGGACTAGGCATTTGCACAATAATTACTCAATGTATAAAGATTAATTAAACTTATTATTCACTACTACAAGCAGCAGATGAACTTTCGACGTTATCAAAGATTTTTCGTTATTTTGGTGGTAAGGTTAAACAATGTCATATAACGCAATTGAAGTATTATTGAAGAGGAAATAGTTTTCAATAAGTTTCTTAGTCCGCTTGACATTTGAACAATAACCTTGAGTTCTTTTTGTTGCATAAGTGTTTGATTAATTTTATTTTATAAATTTTATAATCAGCTTCGTAAGTCCGCTTGTTTATATGAGCTATCCTCATATAAAGCCACTTAGGCATAATGCCACTACGTTTGGCAGGCGGATTGGTGATTACAATAAATTGTTGGAGTAAAGTATAGGTGGATTTTTTAAAAATGAATTATGTTTGCTACAGTGTGTATTTTCATCTTATAAATTATTATTTAAATGGTATCCGTGACATGGAAGTCTCCGTTGTCGAATAATACATAAATAAAATGTATTTAAATTGACAAAGTACGATATACGAAACAAACATACGATAAACTTAATAATACGTCCTATTTTCTATCATGTTTAATAACTTCGTTCTGCTTAGTTTTTAAAAATTGAGATTAGTTAGTAATGAATTTCGAGACTGATTTTTTCGCCTTACTTCCAAAATCCACTTGGTCTTCTCCTCATATGATTGGAAATAACTATACGGTTCTACGATTGCAACATGTTCAAAGAAAGCTTAAATTAATGAACCTATTTTATTATCTAAAGTTTAATTCAATAAGTCGTATATTGAAAAAAGCTGTAATTGATTAATATTATTGTATGTTGGAAAAGGTATGGAAAATGTATGTATTGCATAGTATCCCCTTCTGAACGCACTGAAGTATTTAAAAAATCAACTTTCCTTTCATGTCTGTAACAGTTTCATCTAAAAAAACAGCAGTAATTGCTCACCTCCGGTGTATAACGAAGCATTAAGTAGGTTGCCGTGCACTATTCAGACACAGCCCCTAATGTCACTCAACATTGTTTCATTCAAACTAAGACGGTTTCTAATATCAACTAAATTACAGTTTTAATACAATTCATACAACAATTACTAATAACTAAAATACTTATACGAAGTTCGGAAAGTTACAAACGCGTAGGCGTAGATCTACGATAGCTTCGTAGCCGTGCTACGACGTAGCGTCCGTACCCGCGTAGCGATCGCGGCACACTGAATGTGTAGCAGTACTGGAGCCATTAGTAGGCTTTTTGAGCACTCGACATTTTTCCGTTTGAGACGTAATGATCGTTATATTTTTTATAAATCTTAAGAAATATTTACATTTCGTTCCTACATCTCAAAGATTTTAGTTAGTTAATCTGATTTCAAATGTGCTTGAATTTAAGATAGAATTTACTATTTAGTACTTGCCTCTGACCAAAGTAACATTAACGTCGTATGTAAATGTCTGAAGTTATTAAAATGTAGCTTGTAGCTGAAACTTATAATTAATAAAATTATTTTATAAACAAGGCCAAAACTAAAAATCTGAAATGTTTTTACTCATAAAAGGTCCCCTAAGGTCAAGGGTACCTTTATCTGCCTGATGGTGAGTGATCATAAAATTTTGATTATTTGATCAGTATACTTGCAGTTGAAGTCTATATCACGATCAATGCTTCAACTGCTTTAGAAAATTAAAATTCTCATATTGATTCCTATACTCGTACATTAAGGTCTTGCTTCCTGCCAAATTCCAGGAGTTTAAGTCAACGAGAAGTACCTTATAGGTTTTGATTACTTGCGCAAGGTAAATCGAGAAAATGTGCAGTATAAACAGTCGTATATTTTATATTATAAATTAAAATAATTTTAACATGATCCTTTCACGAGTTCCTGATCAAAATGGTCTTCAGAAACAGACAGATGTATAAAAAGTGGTCCTATAAGGGCTCCTTTTTTTCGTTTTGAGGTGCAGAACTCTTGAGTTCGTTATAGTTCGTTATCTTTTGGCACTTTAGCATGTCATTGTCAAAGCCTGATTTATTTGAAGCTACAATTTATAATGCAAAAAACTCATGTTTATATACGGAACACAGCAGACTAAAAATTAAAGTAAGAAACAAATGCATACGGAAACTTTTTAATTTTGTTACATTATATATTTCTACCTCGATGCATTCTATTAACTTTGCCTTGATCGTGTTAATTTTTTGCTTCCGTGTGACGTAGCAAGTCACGCAGACTTTGTGGCTACTGACCACGAATTATTAATTTTATACATATTAGCCATGAGCTAATAGCCGCTGGTGGTTTAATAGCTAGTGACCGAGTAACGCAGAGGTTGGTCCGGCTATAAACGATCAAAATCGTTATTAACACGCTTTTATTAATTAGCAGGTAGAGAACACGGTTTTCGGGGCTATTATAAACATGCTATAAATTAATGTTAAGTAAAAAGCTTTCAATAATAATATTATAATAAATATTTCTATAATAATTTAATATTTAAATGTAATAATTTTATTTTTTATCTTTTAATTTGTTTATTAAACGCAATAATTTGCTTAACTATTCTTCTCATTCCAAAAGACTGTTGATGCGTAAATGTGGAACGATCAAACAAAGAAAAAGTATTTAATGATGATGATTTTATGATAAAGAAAATTAAAAGTAATAGGAATATGTGTGATATTAATGATAAAAACCATCAATGTACCCGATTTTTTATAGTATGATGGGTTTTACACTTGGCCTTCATCTCACCTGATGGTAAGTGAAGATAAGGCCATTTGATGGTAAGCGTGCGCACCCAGAAGCCTAAACCTAATGAGGCGCTGGCTCTGCTACATTTCATACCGGAACACAACAGTGCTATTAACACTACTGTTTGGCGGTAAACTTAGGTGACATGGTGGTAGCTAACCAGGCGATCACAGAAAATGGCCAAACAACAACCAAACCGATTACCGATAGGTTACCCCACTAGGAATCGAACCCGGCACCTCTGGGTTGTGTCCAGTCGCTAGGCCTACAAAAAGATCAATTGTCAACATAATTTTTCCTGTCCGAAAGAACTACATCAGGTCTCCCGCTATTTGATATAGAATGAATGGCATATCATAAAAAGTATTAACAAGTAAACTTTACCACTATAATTGTTTATCGTAATATCTAAGCAATTATCTCTAAACATAAAATCCACGTGTTTCTAGGACTGAGCATAATACGTCTGTATCTTTACGGTCGCTACACGTAGTACGGTTCTAGTTACGTGATACAGCTCTTTATCTCAACTCTGTTCGTATCAGGCCAATGCAAATTAAAACGTTTATTACATTAGCTCTAACTTCAGCGAACGGTTGAACTCGAGAGCGGGTAGTGATGTAAAAGTGACCAGTCCTTTTAAAGCGACTTGAAATGAGATTCTTTAACTCGCACTTATGTATGATAGCGGAGACCTCGGTTTTAGAACAGGACAACTATATTTAAGTAGAGCTGCATCTATAACTATTCAACAATATCATACTGCGATCACCAATCACACTAACAAGAGTGGTCTACTTATTCTAATCGTGTAGGTTGTAGCTAAACTGACTTCATAAATTACAGAGTTATTGAACCGCCACAGGTCTCCGTGGCTCACGTAGCTGGCTCGTGGCTTCCGAAACACTAAACCATCTTACTTTTCAGTCAGATGATTCAGCCTAATATGACGCAAACACACTGTGGAAAGTCTCACAAAGTGAATTCAGACAATGTCCGCACCGGGAATCGAATGCAGGACCTTCCGCGTGTGTTACGCGAGCTCAAACAACTGTGCTACAGAGACCGTTGGTGAGTGGGAATTATGAGGAATCGCTACATGTGAAGCCCTATGTAGCAGCCAATTCATACGTTAGTTAATTAGCTAATTAACTCCATCTACGTGGATTTAAAAATGTAAACCGCGGGAATAAGTTACCTGAGCAAAAATTATAGGCTTGCCAAATTAAATCACTATTGGTTGCCACTGATCATTGGCTTTAGACTTACCTCTAGATAACATGGTGGTAGCTAGCCCGATGGACATAAAAATGACCTAACACGAATCAAACCGATTATGAGTGATCTCGCAAAGTGAATAAAACCACCAAAATCGAGATCGAGAAAATACATAGCCACAAAGCAAGCCACGGGGGTGGTATTTAAGTTTTTGTGACAAAAAAATCTACAACCATTCAAAATATGTGTTTGATTTATTCCCCAAGCAGTGCAACTCCCAGCACTATGAGTTTCGGGTCAGAATAGCGTGAGAGGCACTATTTGTGTGAAATAATTACAGTGCACGTAGTTCGGACCTAGGCACGTAGTCGTGAACTTCTAGTTTTAAGTTATTTTGCATCGCCATTACTTTAGTAGCGGGCAATTCTTGTATGGCTCCGAGACTAGCGGACACTCTCCACTGCTACAAGTACTGCTACAGAGAATTTTTATCTATAATGGGTTTGCACTTTGCTTTTATCTCACTTGATAGAAAGTGACCATACGGATGACTGAAGCCTCAACCTGAGGCGCTGACTCTGTTACCTTTAATACCGTAACCGAAAAGTGATGTCGTGCTGTCATGCTGTTTGGCGGCAGACTTAGGTAATATGGCGGTACCTAGCCAAGCGGACACCTGATCTGCAATCATATCTATCTACTGAGGTTAGAGTCGATTTTGTTTGTCAAACCAGAAAATTAATAAATTAACGTGTTCAAAAAGAACTAGAAACTGACTTCAACTGCCCAAAAAGTCTACTTTCATTAAGGCAAATTTAAAATGTATATTGTTTTCTCATAGATGCCTCTCTCAGAACTAGACCATTGAAATGGGACCGCTTTCAAATAAAACAAGACTCATCCAAATCGGTTCACCCAGTCAAAAGTTCTGAGGTAACAAACATTTAACAAATACGAGTACACACTTAACATTCCCTATCTCAAAACTACTGAACCGATTTTGATGAAACTTGCAGTCTTTTCTACGTTGAACAACACCTAGTTCAACAAAAAAATAATTATTCAAATCGAACTTGAAGTCCCGGAGATATGCGATTACAAATATGCAAATATACATACATACATAAACTTTTGAAATTTGGCACACTTATTTAGAAGCTAATGGACTAACATATATACGAAATCTGGGCAGTTCTGGAAGTATAACATACATACAGGTCGAATTGATAACCTCATTTTTAAAAGTCGGTTAAATGTTATGTATGTTAAATTTTTATCTTTTATTTGTTAATAGTTATTTATTTGTTTTTCTTATATTTACATTGTACACTAGCAATTTTAACTTATCTCTTTATTTTCCCACTATGAACTAAGTACTAAAGTGGTGATATAATACTCTTCATAATATTAAAACAAACTGTAAGACTTGCAACACTTGGCTCCTCCCATAAAGAAAGCTATCATCCCACCACACAGCGCGTTTCGGAGCCCTACAGCCGTATCCGAACGACGGTCACGCCCCCGACTGCGGTTTATGTTCCCAACACGAAAACTGGGTACCGAGATTATCTTTATGAAGGGCCCTGTGTATTATTTACTAGTGTAACGCTGCGAGTTATTCCAGTGGTTTGACGACGGAAGTGACAGCGGGAACGTGTCTAATGGGCTAATACGCAGCCGCGGACACCGAAGATATGCTACAGTTTACTTTACAGGGGAGTTAAATTGCGGTTTTCGGGAAATAATCTTTTGTGTAAATGCTTTAAGTGTGCCTTTTGAGGCTGTTATCCACGAAACATGATGACTCTCGGGAATAACATTTTTAAGTGGAATGATAAAGTCGCGGGAAGGTGCAAAAATATATGATAATTTGCCGGGGTTCCGTACCTCAAAAGGAAAAAAAGAAACCGGATAGAATCACCTGGTTATCTATTTGTATGTCTTTCAAGACCCTTTGTCTCAGAAGCGTGTGGAGGTATCAAATCGGAATTGGTATCAAATTCTTCAGTCTGCAATCCCTTTTATATAAATAAAAAGATACGGCCGTTTAGCCGCGTATTTTACTGATTTCCCTTGAAAGCGCATCAAAACCTATAGCCGTCCTATTGACCTAGAATCCTGAAATTTGTCAAGAAGCAGGTTTTTACATCACAAGTATAAATCTGAAAAGTATAATTATTTAAGTATCACTTTTACGATTACAAACTGTTGGCGCCTGTCGTTTATTCCTAATGCAATATTATTAGCAATTGCTCGTTGATTTCGTCAGGCTATCATTTATAATTTTCAGTATGTTAATTGTTCATATTCTGTAAGGAACCTTCAGTGCACGAATCAGACGCGCACGTGTTTTAAAGTTACAATGGGTAAAGTAAGCTATCCTTAAAAGATAGGCATATCACTCACTTTTTAGTGACCTATATAAGAGAAGCAATCCCTCCATATATTGTTTTGTTATGTATCAAACTTAGTTAAAGTTAATTATTATAATAAATTACTTGAATATTATTTTAGAAGTTCATTATTTATTAGTATACATGCATGACATACAAACCCTTACTGTTTCTTTCGCGACAGTTGGATAAAAGTGAGTTATCCAGAAACTACTACTGGTAAAGTTTACCTCTATGAAAACTCGGCCCCGTACCAACGACTATTGAGGCACATTTCGCATGAGTTATGCGTGAGAAACGGAAGAGAAAAGTGAGATTATTCAAAAACTTTCCTCATCCCGTAAATTTGACAAATTATGATAATAAAAACCGTTTCACTTTTTATTAAAAAAACTTCGATTTGAATAATATTAAAGACGGGAAAACATTAGACGGTTACCGTTTGCGTTTCATATTTTTTGGTTAGGAATAAAGGAAAGGAAGTAAATAAAGGAAGTTAATAATTATGGACACACTAAACCCGAAAAGACCAAATATTTCACGGTCTACATACGAATATGCACGAAGGAGTAGTTTTCAGTTGTGGTTTGCATCGATAATATGGAAAGTGAAAGAATGAAGAAGAAAAAAAGGGAAAGAAAAAATAAAATGTGGAAAGTCTCCCGGTCACGACGGTCTCAGCGTGGAGCACCTGCGCTACGCCGGAGTTCATTTACCTGGAGTGCTGGCCATGTTCTATTCGCTGTGTGTGATACATTCACACCTACCTTATGATTTGATGAAGACGATTGTTGTACCAATAGTTAAAGACAGAACTGGAGACATATCAGACAAAGCGAACTACAGACCTATCTCTCTAGCTACGATAACTGCAAAAGTGCTTGACGGTTTGCTTGACGCACAGCTAGACCAACATCTGATACTTAATGACGCACAATTTGGATTTCGTCCAAGGCTGTCCACTGAGAGTGCCATACTGAGCCTCAAGCATACTGTCAAGTACTATACCGATAGGAAGACACCGGTGTACGCATGCTTCCTAGACTTGTCCAAGGCTTTCGACCTGGTGTCGTATGATATTCTCTGGAATAAGCTGGACGAGATCAAACTGCCATCAGAGATTGTTTCTGTCTTTAGGTATTGGTATAGCAATCAACAAAACTTGGTGAAATGGGATAGCTCATTTTCCGATGTATATTACCTGGAATGTGGTGTGAGACAGGGGGGCCTGAGTTCGCCAAGGCTATTCAACCTTTATGTGAATGCACTGATCGAGGGTCTCAGCGGCACTCGTGTCGGCTGCCATGTTGATGGTGTTTGTATGAACAACTTCAGCTATGCAGACGACATGGTGCTGCTGGCGCCCTCGGTCTGTGCACTCAGGGAACTTCTGAGTCAGTGCGAGACATACGCTACTAGTCATGGGTTACTTTACAATTCAAAAAAGAGCAAATATATGCTCTTTAAAGCCAAAACCAGGAGTCCAGCGTATGTCCCACCACTGACTCTAAACGGAGTGGCCTTGAGCCGAGTTACATGTTTTAAATACTTAGGTCACATTGTAACCGACGACCTAAAAGATGACATGGACATCGAGCGTGAGCGCAGGGCGCTGGCGGTGAGGGCGAACATGCTGACTCGCAGGTTTGCTAAATGTACAGACGCAGTTAAAGTTACTTTGTTTAAGGCGTACTGTACTTCATTCTATTCAAGCAGCCTGTGGGTCAGCTATACCCAAAAATCGCTTAGCGCTCTGCGCGTCCAATACAATAACGCGTTCCGGATGCTATTGGGGCTGCCGCGCTACTGCAGTGCGTCAACTATGTTCGCGGAGGCGCGCACAGACAGCTTTCATGCTGTCCTCCGAAAAAAGTACGCATCTTTATCCAGTCGAGTGCGCGCCAGCTCCAACCGCATCCTGAACACCATAGCCTGGAAATTTGACTGTCCCATTATGCGACATATAAATAGTTTGACAAATTCAGTTATGACATATACTTACTAACATAATTATAAGCTGTACTAACAATTATATGGATCTTTGACATCTGATAATAAAATGATTTTAATTTAATTTAATTTAATATCTATTTATAGAACGAAATAATTCGTAATAGACATGAATTTTCGAAAACTTATCTGTTTATTGTAATAGTTTGTTTTACAATTACTAACCTGAACTGACTGAACTAAACCTGCATAGCCCACGCGCAGATTCAGGCAGTTTTTTCATTGTAACCGGTTAAGCAGATTTTAAGTCTCTGGTTGGTTTCTAATTGAGACTTCTGAGTGAACCCACTTATATCCTACGCTCTTACCGCCACTTACCGTCAGGCGTCATTAGGACATGTGTAAAGCCACCGTGTATATTTATAAAAAGAAAAAACGATAGACTTTTGGCCAAAATACGTTAATTAATCTTGCCGAATTGATTGGACTTTCGACCAAAAATCCAATTTAGACTGAGGTCGCTATTAGATACTCGTAGTGATGTAATGAAAGGAAAACAGTATATTAAATTTAATTGCCAGCAGAAATAAAGTCCAGCCGATTTACAAAAAGAAAAACAAGTTCAAGTCTCATTAAACTTATCTGAAAATCCACCTCTGTTGGTGAAAATTATCGGGAAGAATGCAGTATTATATTTTTAGAGTCAAAGTCAATTTTATAAAACCAATCCCCCCATGTAAAGTGCATCGTGGAATGTGTGTGTAGACAACTATTATAAATGACTTTACAGTTCTATGTGGCACAGATGATTTTGCAATTTGACACTTCGAATGGAAAGCACCTTCAAATAGTCGTTATGGTCTGCTAGATAAAACCCAACTATCAAAATATTCAAAGTTGTAAAAACGGATTTGAGAACGTCTACGCTATCTAGAGCGTTCCATGTATCTGTCATCCCTTACGTTGCACCTGTCTTCCGTTCCTCGCAGCTAAATCCGTCGTATGCATACAGAATACCGTTCTCTAAAGTCAATGTTCCAGAAAGATCGCGCTAATACCGACAGTTTTAAGATATAGTTTTCTTGTGACTTAGTTACGTACATTATCCACTATTCTAGAGAATAAGACGACACAAGAAAGTCGCGTACTTTGTGGTTGTCATTCAACACTTTCCCGATCAGGCTGGAGTCAGCCTGGGAGCTGGCTTGTGATGATGATGCAACCCGATTATCTTATTTCATACATTGCAAAAGATTTTGAGAAAAACTATGATACTTAATTATTTTAGGAAAACGTATTTATTTGCCATGTTAAAAATTTCGGTAGGTTATGAAATGAGTCACTTATTGAAGTTAACAGCACAAAAGTCGCTTCATTCCCCCTTTCCCTATTCCGTGAAATTTTAGCGTTGACCATAGCAGTGTTGCCATTATGGATTACAGAACATTGGCTTAAAGATGATGAGTTGCAATGTATACATTTAAATAGGTATACTTTACCTTTTAAATATTGTAGCAGTAGTTTAAATTATGAGGGCTCGTGTATAATCAATTTTTTTTCCTGTTTGATATGGCTTTTAGGAGACGTTGGCCAAGATAGTGCCAAGACCTTTAATTTTAATAACAAACTTGCATCCAATAGCACGTTATCCGTCCATGTAATAACAGGATACCTACGTGGGGCGTATTGCGGCTCATTCGTACACAGTGGGGTAGATTTTCGGTGGCAACGGTCCAGTGTAATCGAGGCGGCAACAGCTGTCGAGCCATGTGATCGTCCGCCGGATATTGTGCCAGTTTGTGACCGTTCACCACTCACTGTTCTACATGATCACTGTGGACGACGACATATCTAACGATTTTGTACTAAATTGACAATTGAAATAGGTATTACAAATTGACAATTAAAAACAGGATTTGCACGCTGTCGTTCTTTTAAGAGGATAGACGAGATAAGATATGCTCAGAAATATGGAAGAACTAGGGCACAAATGCATCAATATAATAATGTTCTGTAGATCTAATAATACAATGACCTATATTACCCACGAAATTGACAACATTTTGGGGAGAAGAAAGTCACAGGAAACAACGGAAATGTAATCCTTATGGAAATTTTTCTAACTGTCTTCCTACGTAGACTATCATATAAATGAGACCTAAACTACTCAATGTATATACCTATTGAAACCTATACTATAAAACAGTTTGTACTTTGGTTTTAAATCTATATATATTCGTCATATAAAAATGATTTCAGATTTCACACATCATCAACAGTCTATATACGTCCCCACTGCTGGGGCTCAGGCCTACCCTCCTACAGAGAGTGTATGGGCCATAGTCCACCACGCGGGCCCAGTGCGGATCGGCGGACTTCACATGCCTGTTCAAGACATGCAGGTTTCCTCACGATGTTTTCCTTCACCGTTAAGCAATCGGATAATGTACTTGAATTGAAAAACAACTCATAGGTACACGGCTGGACTCGAACCCGGTACCCTCAGATTGAGAGTCCGCGCCTTATCCATTGCGCCACCGACGCTTTCACACATCAACTGATTAAATAGAATAAATTACTACAAAACAATTAAAACGAACCTAAACTGGTCTCTAATTAAAATTTTATATACATATACGAATAAAACCCACAAAAATCTTCTGTTCTTATTTGGCGTCCAGTTAGTTGTTTGGGGTCTGGATCTTTCCGATCTGTATCTTTTTGATCTGGCTGTTTCGTACTTTTTAAAGCTGTTGGAGGTGGTGGTTTCGGATGCGACCTTTAAAAACGAAAATGAAAATCAGATATTGTGAACACATATCTATTTTATTTCTACAGTCATTTTTTACGGGAAAGAAACGTAGGAAAATCTGGAAATGTCCCCACTACAGGGGCTCAGGCCTACTCTCCTACAGAAAGTGTATGGGCCATAGTCCACCATGCGGGCCCAGTGCGGATTGGTAGACTTCACACGCACCTTTGAATTTCTTCTCAGGAGTGTGCAGGTTTTTCACGATGTTTAGAAACCTGTCAGAAAACCGATAGGTATGTGAAACAAAACATCGGACGGAATACTAGTGCTCAATATATTGATGGCATTTTTACAGATTGCTATGGAATAATAATAAATGTTTTTTCTTCCGTTCCGTAGGGTCGTGAACGAACTAGGTTTAGGATGGAGCGTTATTATCTATTCTATAATTTAGGTTATAGCTCAGAAAAGCATTTCTCCAAGTTTGAGACATTAATAGTAGATAAAGATACGGTAACTGTGCCATTTCATTTTGTGTAAAATGTGAGACACCAAAATATTACGTTCTTTCAGGTTTATATTAAAAATACCAGCCAATGGGAGTCATCATCATCATCAGCCAGGAAACGTCCACAGCTAGACATAGGTCTCCTTCATGGTACGCCACATCGACCGGTCCCGAGCCACATGCATCCAGTGACTCCCCGCGACCTTAACCAGGTCGTCGATCCACCTAGTAGGGGTACGGCCTGGAAGGCGTTTCCCGGTACGTGATGGCCACTCGAAAACCTTTACTCCGGTTATCGGTTCTTCGAGGGATGTGGCCTGCCCATGGCCACTTCAGCTCACTGACTCGTCGATCTATGTCGGTGACCACAGTTCGTCTACGAATTTCCTCATTCCGGATTTTATCACGTAGAGAAATTCCGAGCATAGCTCGTTCCATTGCTCGCTGTACCACGTTTAGGTTCCTTAAGTCATTCGAGTCATAGAAGGCGACTAATGGACAATGGATCGCACTTCCTGTAAACTATTTAAATCTTACCGCGATCACTACACGTATTGTTTTGGTCAAAAAATATCACGTCATCAGTGTACAGACGCCGGTGAATTTGGTATTTTGTAAACCAGGCATCCCAGTAAGGTGCACGACACTTCGAGTGATGAAAATTAGTGTTTTTATGTTCCCTCATGACTGTGGTCATGTGTATCCATTTTTGGTCGGTTAAATTAATTTTATTAACTCATTAACGTAAACTATCGCTCTGTCCTTGTCACTCTCATCTTCAGCGAGCTCCATTCCTGATAGTAAACGCACAGAACAGCATATACGGTTGATATACGGCACCTTGTTCAAACGGGGATCTCTTAAATGGTCTATTCCTCGGACCTCACTTGGATGGTACATGTCGCCGATAGAGGTAGTACCTGTTCCGTTTTGTTGTATCACTATTGGAACATTGGGACGACATAACGTCACTCTAGTTGCGGCGTTAATTCGAACACTACAACTGAAAACATAATTTGAGTATATTTGTCAACAAAATACCTACTGAACCATACTGAACCTCTATGATATATTTATACTAGCTTTTACCCGCGAATTAATCGGCTTACACATCAGAAAGTATCCCGCGGGAACTACAAACTACAAAAAGTTAGAATATTGTAAAGGGTTCGTTTCGAGAAAGAAGTTAAAGCGAAGTGTCTAAGATCGAATGACATACAGATTTGTCCCTTTAGAATATAAAAAGAATAAACTTACATTACAGACCGAGAAATATAATACATTTTATAATATTTTCATTTTCAAAATAATAAATAAATTGAAGTTCAATTCTTATTATTAAAAAAACTCTCCCATTCAGATTTTTTAATTATACATATACTGTCAAATACCCCGATTAAAACGTTGTGAGTATATGCTCCTAGGCTTAAAATGTTTTAGTTCAGAATTGGGAATATAAACTATAAAAAGAAAATAGCGATTCTGTTTCGAACATCCTTTTAATTAGTAACATCCATAATTATTGTACCTATTCAACAATTTTAAACAACTAAACATACAGCTTCTGCGTCTCCAAAATATTTGGAAGAGAACAAAAGACAATTAATTGACCTAAAAATAGAGGTAATTTTGACCCTGATAAGGTCCTGGTGTACAGATATTACAGAACACAAAACGAAAATAATTATTCTAGTAATACACAGATTAAAAACAAACGGTTAATCAAAACGTTGTATACTTTGTACAATTGGTTAGTTCAAAACGACATATTAAACATAACATACGTCACAGCAACATAAATCACTTTGTATCATTAGATACACAACACAATGAAATACTTAAAAAATATTCGCTCAGCGAAAACGATTTCTCACTATTCAAATACTGAAATCAGAATAATTTCACCGATTCAAACACACCTACTAGTACATTCGAACGTTTATATCTAAAGGCGGTATCCGACGATGCACGATTTGTGACCACTCACGGTAAAAACTACGCACAGTGGAAACCCGCCTGATGTAACATTTTATACTATGAATAATTTAGTAATACTTAGTGAATAGTTATAGTCAAGTCTATTATTTTGTTAAATATTGCAGAATTAATTCTCAAATTTTAAGTTACACTCCACAACCAAGTTCAAGGAGATAAAAAAACAATTATTTAAACGTGAAGGTGTAGCACAGTGATTAGTTTATTAAAATATTCTAACTGCGACCTCGCTTTATGTACTGTTTCATAAGATTTTAAAAAGTTACAATAAATGTCTTTCTTCAATTAATTACAGTTGTATAACTTATATAATAAATTTATGTAAAATGCATATACAGATGACCTGCACTCATGATTATTTTAATGCTGTCGTGACTAGACAATGTTCTTTCCATTATACTGTAGCTAAAACTGGTTTTAAGTAAAATTATGTATGCAGTTAAATTAAAAAAAAAGATCTTCCCGCTCGTACAAACATGAATAAGATACGTATATAATAATATATGTATGCTCGCATTATTCAAAATAAATAATTGTAAATATAATAATAATAACAATTCTTTATCGCGATTTGTTTGTGAATTCTATACATGTGCAATATCAACATTTATCACGAAACATGTATTATTCCAATTATTTGGATACATCTACTGGCTACTGTTAGTCTGCGTAAGTGTTGAGCGAATAGAGGGTGTTCAGGGGCCGTACTAATCGGTAAACAAAATTAGTCGATCTCAAATTAAGTCCCATTTTCACAAAATTTTATAGAAATTGACATTTCGTGCAGAATGCATCAAGACGCCTAAGAGAGGCTTTTCGTAAACGAATTATATACCAAGGCGGTATGCAAATACACGCTACAGAAATTTACAGCCACGCTTTTGCGTTTAGACTATCCTGTCACGAAAATTGCTCTTCTCTAGCACAAACTGTGCAGTGGGAAAACACCTTCCATTCTGGTTCGCACAATCTTACGAATTTTCACATACAATGAGAAGCTGAAACAATGTTACAAAGGCCACCATAACTTCATCGTTAACATTGAATAGAATACACATTTACTTGAACATGACATAGTTTCACGTCTACTTAAATTTAGCACGATTTTCAATACGCATGCAACTTTGTAAATGCTACAAGCACTGGGTGTTAATAAGGATGAATGATAAATTGTCTAATACTTTAAGTGAAATACTTCATTTATAAACACGATGTTGAACACTCATCGAGGATGGCATTGTGCGCCGAATAAAATAAATTAATGATATAAAATAATAAATAGTCATAAAATATATCTAATTACATCGATTTAAGTAATATAAATTACATTGAATATTGAATGGCCCATACAAATATTTCATTTTGAACGGTAAAATACACCTCTAAAAATCTATTGTTTCATATTTTATATCGTGTACCGACATGTAGGGAACGTCATATTGAATACAGAGAGATATCATAAGGCATATAGGCTTTGAAAATGGTCATTTTCATGGGAGCTTTCAAAGTTCGGTTTTAACACCACACATATATAGGAGGTGGGGGGGAGATTGCTTACTGTATTGGTTGCCTTTAGTTGCTGGCTTGGCTTTGTTGAAACTGAGAACGTAAACAGATAATTTAAAAATGACATAATATTAGGGCAGTTTCCTTAACTGTTAAGGTAATCGCCTACTTTTAATTACTGACCGATTTTTCTACACCCATTACAGACTAATGTACACGTTTTGACATATTATGATAATAAAATTAACAAGTGTTACTTCTATTAAATAACGCCTTGGATACGGGACTGAACCGACTTCAATATTATGCGTATAGTCTTGTTAAAATGTTTGATGGTTTGAGGGGTGCAAATTGATTTAAGATTTTATTTTTCAAAATTTCAAAATTGGGGCAATACATTTTTAGTTACAATAAGTTTCCCGGTAAAAATACGTTTATGTCACAATTTTTCCATTTTAGCATATCGTAATAGCGAATAAATAAATTGTTAAATCTATAAATACATTTAGATTTAAAATAAGCGTAAGCTAATTGATCGGTTACTGCATTTGTAAAAAAACATGCACATTTAATACATATTGTCAACAACCCTTTTAAATATTATACTATCTCAATTAAAAGAGATGTCTGGTTAATCACGCTACATTTCTGCAGCTTTATCTTCAATTACCAACAGGTGAGATGAAGGCCAAGTGCAAACCCCATGTCCAAGAAAAGACTATACGAACGTACACCTACGAAACCCAATCGTAAAACGACGTTTGAGCCACTACGTGTGAAAACATACTCTGCTCATTCGCATGTACAAACAAACAAACACAATTATGTATGGGATTGTCAAAGTTTAAATATTCTTAGGTACTGGTTGTATGGGTCTCACGTTGAATTTTTCCTCGGGCTTCCAGTTCCACACGACCGGCATGGCGCTCTCGTAGAAGTAGCTGTACATCTGATTCTCCACGTGTTTCGACAGGTTCTTAGGCTCCGGGTATACCGACGCCAAACCTGGAAGATAGCGTCAGTGATATGTTACATGTCTACGTCGCGTGGCTTCCTTATTGGGAATTCGGTCAGAATGATAACATACAAAAAAATTCCCATAATCTTTAAAAATAAAATAGCTGGCTTTTATAAGAGACCTAACAATTGATCGGATTATAATGTCAAGAAATGAGTATAATTAACATACAACTTCAACAACAAAATTATTGTTTAAAACGCCTCCTAGGGACCATTAGCTGCGTAGCTGATATTAAAGTTGTACGATAATGATTTTCGTGACACTTTAATACGATCTTCAATTTTTAATAAATTCAGTTATTCTATTTTAAAAGATTACATATAGTAAACGAAATGTTGTATGGACGCATTCTGAGCGAATTCGCGATAAGTCAAATTGAGCTGTGATCTCTGAAAGAACATCTTCAACGCAAACATTCGCGTCACGAAAATTCGACAGGAAATATTTAAGCAGTGTTGATTCGAGACTCAACTTTTGGAACGGTAGTAACAAGCAAATTATATTGTTTAATAAGAATTTTAGCTCGCGATCGGATAGTAGAATTGCTTATGTGTATTTGTTCCACGTATTGTAATAAGAGAATGTTCGCGATGAGGATGCACGCACACACTACACGAGTATGAACAAACGAGTACAAACTAGTTCTAGTTGACTAAGTCTAGGTGTCGTAACATACACTAGATCAAATAAAACTAATATTATAGTAGTATTATAGTACTATATATATATAAATGTCCAATGAGGCCGCGATTCGTGATGAATACAAGACATAATATGGATGTGATGTTACTGCCTAACACAGCAATACTTTTTGGATGATTTACCAAACTAGAATCACGCTATCTCAAGGGGCCCGCGGACAACATAAAAATATAATAAAAAATTACGAAACAAAAGAGATGTGATTGATGTAGTTATGGCTGGCACAGGTATTCTGATTTTTTCAGTGTAGGTCTATCCTAGAACTTATTATTTTCTAGAGGTACTTTGAAAAACTTACAAGTAATTTAGCTGTCCGTAGGCTATTATCCAATGTCTAAATCTAGCAAAATTCTAAATTTAATTTCTAAAAATTAGCTAATTTATTATTTAAGTGATAGCGATATAAATATTCATAGCAAAAATATTGTTTAGTCGCTAAAATATCTCAACTCAAAACAACAACTAATTCCAAATCTTCTAAGGTTATCTTTAAAATATACTAATGATACTATTTGAGAATTTAACATTAACAATATTAACTCAACAATTCTTCCTTATAGTTTCGCTAGATTATCGGGAATAATCTTCTTTGCTAGGTTTCGCTTGACAACGTCCTCGACTTTAGGCCAAGGGTAGACATCTGGCAAATTGGTCTCATAATCGAAACAGAATCGGAAAGCGCTCACGTGTTCTGAGAAATTCAGGGGCGTAGGGTAAAATGAACCGACTCCTGGCAGAAAAAATAATAAATAAATAAAATATCGACCTGACAGATCAAAACCTACTGACTGATAGACAAGACAGGAGGCTAATCGACTGGAATCTATTGAGAATACACATCTATATATGTTACAAAATTACACTTCTGTCTTAAAATTTAAAAAGTTAAGAAAGAAAAACTGTTCTGTATATCGTAGATTAGTCCCATGTTGTAACCAGAAGAATTTTGCTATCTATTGGGATCTCTTATTAACTGTTACAACGATGTTTTAAACTCTGTAAGGATAAAACTGTCGATCTTCCACAAAATAAATATTAATTAGTCATCTCTTTAAAGTTAATTAAAATTATTATAAATTATTATAAATTCGAAAGTAAGTCTTGTCTGATGTTAAACGTCTAAACTGATGTTAAATGAAATTTGGCATTCACGTTGCCTATGGCATGGAAAAGGACATATGATACCTGATAACGGCTACTTCTGGTTTTTGAAGTCAACTCTGATAAATCGCGGGCAAAAGCTTAAGTAAAACTGGGAATTCGTCTTAGAAAATGCTATCTATACCTTCATCATAAGCCATCTTTGCCACTTCGATAGCAATAGCTACGGACACGTCTCTCAGCTCGGCGAGGGACGGGTAGATGCGCCCGATGTCCAGATCAGACTCACTCACGTAGTTCGCTAAAGTCTGCAATCAAAACAAATAATCACATTTAATTAAATCATCGTAAATAATATTAAAGTCACAACGCCGTAGTTTTAGTATTTAAAATATAAATACTTCATATGTTCACTTAGACTAAGTTTTTACTGACTGGAATACTTCACCAACCCCAAATATTTCTGGGAAGTCAACTCACTTGTAACCCTGTTTTTTGACTGTCATTTCACATGCTTTTCACCTGGCCTTTGTAGATCCTTACTGTCAAATTTGACGAGAAATGGGATCCTGGTCGAAACACGCAAGACAATGATTGCACTACTCCAGCAAAACAATTAGGCTCCACCTTAACTTGAGTTGTCGCGGGGAGTTGAACGGGGTAGGGGACCAGGGGGATGAAACCGCATATCTGTCATGTGTCTAATAGTTTTGTTTGAGTGATATGTGACAGCACTCACCCTGGCTGCGGTCAGGAACATGTTCTCTGGTATATGGTGTGTGGCCGTGGCGATGACGCCGAGCGCGACGCCAGGGAAGATGTACGAGTTGTTCCCCTGGCCGGTGTGGAATTCCTTGCCGCCGTACTTGACGGGGGGGAACGGGGATCCGGACGCGAACACGCAACGACCCTGAAACATAACAGGTACAGATATCAGAAAACATTATTTAGCAGAACGAAGTATACGCCCAACCAAAAGATTCATAATCGTCATCATGAGCCGGGAAACGTCCACTTCTGGACATAGATCTTCTCCGTGGAATGCCACAATGACCGTTCCTGAACCACTTGCATTCAGCGACTCCCCGCGACCTTCCATAGGTCGTCGGTTTATCTAGTTGGGGGTCGGACTGGTACACGTCTCCCGACACGTGGTCGCCACTCGAGAATTTTTACTCCAAAAGATTAGTTGTTGAAATTGCCATTTCAGGACAGGCGTTAATTTACCAATCCAAACTCATTACCTCAATAGACCGTTTAAACCTTCAGCAAAACAGGATCCTACTGCTGGTTCAAATAAAATCAAAATTCATAGTACAACATTCGAGTAAAAACGATCCGCTTTTTTTACAGATTATAAATCAACGCTTGGCCACGATCTCACCTGATGGTAAGCGACGATGTGTTATATATAACCCAAGTTATAGTTTTCAGGGAATACAGACGCCGGCAGCGCGTTCCGCTCCCTGGCTGCACACCGCTGTGTACCGCTAACCGCGGTATTCTAGCAGTTACTTATAATGATTACGACATTAGTCCGAATAGAGCCGATCTAAGGTTACTAGTTATAATCCATACTTATAATTTTTTGTCCTTCCTTCACATCGTTACGATGAGTCTATGGCTCGCTTTTTAATAGGGTATTTTATGAGTAAATATTCTAAATCGGTGACGTAGTTCCCGTGAGATTATAATTGAAATCCACGCAGACAAAGTCACATGCAGAGGCCAGTTTGAAAATGTGTATTTACCTCGGTGTAGTCATACGCGTCCTGGGCGGTACACTCCGCTTTGCTGGTCGGGTTAGAGAGAGCGAATATGACGGGCCTGTTCGTGTTCTGCGCCATCTGTTTCAGTACATTCGGTGTAAACGCGCCCCCGACTGTAGAGCAACCTGTCATACAAAATTAGATTTATTAAATACATAATAATTTTATCTCCTCTGCGGTCTATCGGTCCTCGGGTGCTATTCTATTCTCAGGGGCACCTGCCGGTACTCGGTTTGTTTGGTGGTAGGGCAATTTCTATGTCCGCCTAGCTAGCTGCCATCATGTTACCCGAGTTACAAAGATAGCAGAGCCAGCTCCTCATTGGGTCTTCTGGGTGCGCATGCCATCGAATGAGTATACAGGCACAGATTTCCCTAAACCTCGCTCAAAACCTCACCTCTCCCCGAAAGAAAGTGGCCGGAAGTATCGCGCGCGCGTACTCACTCACACAAGCGCGTGTAAGCAAACGTCATCCATTCGATGTATGCGAATAGGAACCGATATCACTACATTTGTATAAAGTGTCCGGCCTGTCATACAGGTTTTAGTGACGGGAATTTACCTTTGACGATCAGACTAGCTACGCTTTCAGTTGCCAGTACTGCTTCATATTGAACTCACCAATCAAACAGCTCGGCTTGATCTTAGCGATGGATGCTTCGAAGTTGGTCTCCGGTTCGATGTCCTTGCCGAATGCCTTAGCGTGTTCGGGGACGCCTCCCTCGCGGCGCGTGGACAGCAGTCCGTCCACGTCGAACATGTACACGCGCTCCCGGGCGCTCTTCTCGCTCAGACCCTCCGCTACCATGGCGGACACTATCAAACTGGCTATGCCGTTTGCTGCCTGTAATAGCATTGCGTTCCTATAAATTTCCTTAACTACAACGGGAGGTATTCCCAAAGGGGTTCGGGGCGATGCGCTCGATTTCTTACATTCTTTAAACCAGACTACTGCACTGTACGTAGTACGCTGTAGCTGATAAGTATTATACGAAAGGTGTAATAATGTAAAGGAATCAAAACTACGAAAATGGCAAAAGTGATCCAGATAATCATAATCATTTAATAGTGCAGCAACACTCTTATACCAACCAGGCAGACAATATTTGTATATTGACTGCCTGACTGATTGATTGACATAGACTGACATTTAATGAAATGGAATGTTATTTGTTTGTCAACTTTTTGGTAAATTACGAGTACAAAGATGTCATTGTCATTATAGAGAACGCCTAAAAAGTTTACCATCTCGGCGTACAAATATTACTTAAAAACATACTAAAACTAATTAAAATTAGCATTTTTTTTTAAATCCCTAAGCCTTTCAGTCTAAATACTCTTTGACAGTATATAAACTTTTTATTCTAAAAGCTATTTAATAGAGACAACCTCCTTGGCCTAATGGCTACACACTTGGACTTACAATCCGGAGTTCCTGGGTTCGGTTCCCTATCGGTGCTCGGTTTGGTTTGCGGTAGGGCGATTTATATGTCCGCCTGGCCAGCTAACACCATGTTACCTAAGTCTGCCGCCAAACAGCAGTGTTAATAACACTGTTGTGTTGCGGTATGAAAGCAGCAGAGCCGCGGCTCATTAGATTGAGACTACTGGGTACACACGCTTACTATCCTACGGCCTTATCGTCACTTTCCATCAGGTGAGATGAAGGCGAAATGCAAACCCATCATACATATTTTTTAAACAATTTTTTGCGCGAGCAGCCCCCGTTAGGCGAACTGGTACTAATAGATTCTGATAGATATATTCTGACACGAAACTATAAAGCACCTGCACATATATTTCAAAATACAAACAATAAGCCGAACTCACCGATCCAGCACCGAGGAACATGTATATGTTTTCACTGAGCTTCCTCTTGGTGACCCTGACGGCCGCCATGAGACCAGCCACGGCCACACTCGCTGTTCCTTGTATATCGTCGTTGAAGGTGCAGTACTTAAAGCGATACTTTTGCAGCAGGCGGCCCGCGTTCGGTAACGCAAAGTCTTCGAACTGGAACAAAAGGCAGTGTTCATTCAGATGCTATCAAGTACTAAAAACTGTAGCATATGTATTAAAAATTAAAAATTTTGAAAATACCCGCAACAAATGTAAATGGTGTAATGGGAAAAGGGTTAAATAATTTTTTGAGAAACCCTCGACTAAATGGAAGTAAGTAACGAGATAAGAAGAAGCTTACATATTATTACAATAATAAGTCCGAAAAAATCCGTCGGGGGCTGCCATTCCCGTTTCTGAAGGAACAAAAATTTGCAGTTTTATAAATTTGACACTAGTTGAAATAAGGTTGGGTACCTAATTTTTTATGTAGTCTTGAATTGATACCACCTTATTAACCATCTCCATTTTCTAATGGCTACACACTTGCACTTACAATATGTAGGTACTGGATTCGATTCCCAGTAGCTGTCGGTACTCGGTTTGGTTGGTGGTACAGCATTTTAGGTGGTATTTTCTATGTCTGCCTGGCTAGCTACCACCATGTTACTTACGTCTGCCGCCCAACAGCAGTGTTAATAGCACTGTTGTGTTCCGGTATGAAAGGTAACATAGCTAGCGCCTCATTACATTGAGGATTCTGGGTGCGCACACTTACCATCCAATGAATGAAATGAAGGCCAAGTGCAAACCCATCATACATTTAAAAAATGACTGCATCTATACGAGATAAAAAATTATTTTCTTACTCCTACATTTTAATTGGAAACGACAACAGATTAGGCAATGGCAGCCCCCGACGGATTTTTTCGGACTTATTATTGTAATAATATGTAAGCTTCTTCTTATCTCGTTACTTACTTCCATTTAGTCGAGGGTTTCTCAAAAAATTATTTAACCCTTTTCCCATTACAACATTTACATTTGTCGCGGGTATTTTCAAAATTTTTAATTTTATTTTTTATTTTAAGCTTTTTAGAGAATTCATATGTTGTAGTCTAAATATCGTGACGTGTGAAGTATCATGTCATGACAAACAATATGTGCAATTGTATTAAAAATCAAAGGTTTCCCTATCTGACGGAGTTTTTTTTTTAATGTATAATTTCGACTATCGGGAGTTTATGTACAGATGCTAATCACCAAACACTCTATAAAGAGCTCAGGCATAGTTTATTCGCCATGTTCCTTCACAAAGTTCCCCTCAAAGTTATTCTGCTCAATCATAGACCCTCAAAAGTTTATGTGCAGGTTCTGCTCACCAAACACTCCTAAAAGAACCCAAACACGGCTTACTAGGTATTTGCCTTCGCAAGGTTCCCTTCAACATCGTTCTTATCCATCATCAGACCCTCAAAAGTTCATGTGCAGGTTCTGCTCATCAAACACTTTCAAAAGAGCCCAAACACGGCTTACTAGCTATTTGACTTCGCAAGGTTCCCTTCAACGTCGTTCTGATCCATCATCAGACCCCCAAAAGTTCATGTGCAGGTTCTGCTCACCAAACACTCCCAAAAGAACCCAAACACGGCTTGCTAGGTATTTGCCTTCGCAAGGTTCCCTTCAACATCGTTCTGATCCATCATCAGACCCTCAAAAGTACATGTGCAGGTTCTGCTCATCAAACACTCTCAAAAGAGCCCAAACTCGGCTTACTAGCTATTTGCCTTCGCAAGGTTCCCTTTATCGTCATTCTGATCCATCATCAGACCCTCAAAAGTTCATGTGCAGGTTCTGCTCATCAAACACTTTCAAAAGAGCCCAAACACGGCTTACTAGTTATTTGCCTTCGCAAGATTCCCTTCAACGTCGTTCTGATCCATCATCAGACCCTCAAAAATTTATGTGCAGGTTTTGCTCACTAAACACTTTCAAAAAAAAAACACGGCCTAGTAGCTATAAGCCTTCGCAAAGTTCTCTGTCCCTCATTTTAATGAGTTAAAATCTTGATTGCAGCGCCCCCTGGTATGCTAGCGCCATACCACCTATCTAAGAACCATCGCTGACGTATCAGCAACCCTTTACAAAAAACCGTATGTAAATCGGTCAAACCGTTCTGGAGATAAGTGGCAACATTGGTTTGTATGTACACACAAACACACAAACAAACAAACAAACATCCTCTCACCCTAAACGCATACACTGTCTCCGTTCCGTCGCGGGTAAAAATGACAGAATGTAAACCTTGCGTGTGTGTTAATAGTGCTTACGAAGACAGCTGTTTAGCTTTGATATATATCAGAAAATAATATCATTAATTGGGACAGAAAATTATTTCATTGATGAGTATTCGTCAGCTATGAGAATTATAAACACAATTGACGCATTTAAACGGTATCAGTAAAATTATTTCGAAAATATCTTGCTAATATCCGCCTGAAGTGATTAAGCCTCAATAAATGAAAGCGACAGTAATCTTGTTGCTTACTAAGATTAAGATCAAAGTCATAAATCAAAACTAAACGACAGCCGAAAATGTATAACTCAATCATGCGATAAGGAACAAACGACTGATAATTTATTACGTCATACGAATTGGATATAATCCCGACAAGGCGATAAAAGTAACGTTTGTGTAAATATGTGGCTTACATTAATCATGATTTGCCGATAGTCCAGTTATTTCTGGTTCAAACAGTTAGTCGATGTGTTCTGAGTATCGCATTTGTTTTATGGGTTTCCAAAATAAGTTTCAAAATTCGAAACTGCTAGTTAATTTAGCGTCACTTTTATATTTTATTTTTAGTTTTGAACTACTAAAAGCTCTACATACATATCACGGTACATGTGTACAAATATTATAAAAACGTAGAAAAACACAAGTTTCAGGCATAGTATACGAGTGTTTTAGCAATCTGATATTTTTTTAAATTATGTATGTGACAATCTTAGCAACACAGAAGCGAGACACGAAGTCACGCATTCTCAGCGCGTGGCTGTGTATGAGCCATCTGATAACGTAAATATCAGGTCGATTATAATCTCAACGCTGAATTATATATTATAGGTTTGACGCCAAATACGTAAACGTATATCTGTGGTATTAACAATAATACTAAGACGCAGCCCGAGCCGATGGCGAGGAACTACCTCCCTTCAAAATAACACTGTCAGTGTAGGTACACCTTGCAACCGCGGAAACCTTGCCGCGATCATCACGAACCCGCCTACCAAGCGTGGTGGTTTTGACAAATCCCCACACAAGTTTCGTCGTGGCGATCTGGGACGATAGTCAGCCTTGAACTTTTACGTCGGACAAGGACATCTAAAGTTTCCCACCCAAACACCAAACTGTTGTTTTTAACGTCATATGTATTTGTAGCTACAACTGTATTATATTAGGAATTAAAAGTCGATGAATTAAATAAGACGGCTAATACAAAGGACGAACGAAATAACAGTGTTCAACGGTGAACTATTAACAACTTATAACTATCAGAAGTTAGAAGAAGAACCAAGTATACCGTGTGTCTGAGTTCTCTCATAAGTCATAACTACCAGTATAAGTTATAAAGGAGCCTCATATAATTTATTCGGGGACAATTCACTTTATATGAATAATACAACAATTTTGACTACATACAACAAGAATAACCTAAGATATTATATAAGCTGCATGATTTGCATTTATTTATGTAAAGATAAAACCTTTCCTTGAAGGTTCAGATAAAATCTTTCCATTTAATGATTTGGAGTGGTTCTGGACTGCATAGTCTTTATCTACCTCTATAACATTGGGTCAGGTGATTTCAAGTATTTTATCATGTACGTGACGCAGGTTTCACCTTTGCATATCAATGGCACGAGTGTAATATCAACAGTAATTCAAGTGCCTTTTGAATATGAAAAGTTTTATTTATAAACTAGCGTTTTGCCCGCGACTTCCTCCGCGTGAACTTCAGAAATTATCCCACGGGAACTACTATCTCGATTGGGGTAAAACGTAGCCCATGAAATTTTCCGGACCCTACGACGTAAAGGAAGGACAAAAAACAACGGACATAGAAGTTGACCAACAAAAGTACCGCTGGGACTCGAACCTAGGACCTTCGGATTGTGAATCTAGCTAGCCACAAGGCCACGGCCAACATTTTCATGTACCCAATCCAACATTTTCAACAACTTACGGATTTTTTACTACCAAATTCGATTTCCCCAAAGGCAAACGCACATAAATACGAAGACTATAAAATATTAAAGAGAAACATTCTCGTACTCGACGGTTTTAACAACAGTTCCCTGTATTTACTTTTTAAAGTGATATAAATTCTGCCCATTCCCTACTGTCCCAGAGCATTTCCTGAACAATATAGATGACCAATGTGTGCTAGTAAGAAAGAGATCCTTACGGACAAAACCCATGTGTGAATAGATAATGTAGAATGACGCCATGAAACCATTTTGAAACTATACACACTCCCGAACCGTCTTGTCAAAATACAACCTTTTGCTTTTTATCGATTGTTTTCACAACCTTTCTGTATTTCATACGAGTAATATAATATCTTAAACGTAATGGTATCCCGTTCTGTGCTCTAGTATTACTTACAGCAATAACCCAAATAAGGAGATATCTCACAAGCAAATACCAACTATAAGGTGTGACTTTCATAATTCATATTTTCATAGATTTCATTTTTTTAAATTACATAGAAATACATTGCAATCAAGCATTAAGGAATCTAAAAGTAACATATAAAAAATATTACTTGATAGAAAAATTTTCGGTAAATTGTCATAATATGTACCTTAAATGACGTACTCTTGAACATTTCACCTTGGTGATTCAAACAATAACTTTCAGGTCACTCCCTTCCACTTCTACGTCGAATTCCTCACAATCTTATTGTAATTTATAAGATATTTTGATGATTTCAACGTACTTGTATCAAGGTGTTCTGCCCGTATCTCTGGACAGCCGCCTCCATGAACTCGTCTAAGAACTCGTCGTACTCCTTGCCTCGAACACGCCTCTGACGAAGACCGATGTACAGTGGGTCTTCCAAGAGATCCTGAAACATTGTTTGTTTTTTATTTTAGAATATTTGAGCAGAGAAAACAAGATCTTGTAAAGAATGGTCAAAAAATTATTGCCAAAGTGCCGATAACAAGACTTCCTTCAAACATCGTCCTCCTCCTCAGTCACGAAAAATGACCATAAATATTTCAAAACATATGTTGAACAAATTCATCCCCATTATCTTCCAATTCTGGCATAGTGTGTCACCATAGAAATCATGATTTATATTGATTTTAATTTATCATCAATATTCATCATCATCATCATCAGCCGGGAAACGTCCACTGCTGGACATAGGCCTCCCTCATGGTACGCCACATCGACCGGTCCCGAGCCACCTGCATCCAGCGGCTCCCCGCGACTCTAACCAGGTCGTCGGTCCATCTAGTGGGGGGACGGCCTGGTAGACGTTTCCCGGTACGTGGTCGCCACTCGAGAACCTTTACTCCCCACCGGTTATAGGTTCTTCGAGCGATGTGGCCTGCCCATTGCCACTTCAGCTCACTAACTCATCAATATTAGTATCCCTTTTCTATTTCAATGTTAGAAGTAAAATTTCAGCCATGGGCATAATCTTCCCTTGTAAATAAATATAAATTTAGATTCTCCTTTATATTCGGGTTCAAAAACAGAACGTTTCAACAGAAAAAAGAACATGTACCTGATTTTCAGTCCCAACATCCAATGTAATTGGCAGACATTGATGCGGCTTTATACCGGCTAGGGCCGTGTACAGAGACAGCTTCCCGACTGGGATACCCATGCCGTACGCTCCCAGGTCACCCAGGCCCAGGATCCGCTCGCCGTCGGTAACTACTATGGCTCGGACGTCGGGTTCGGGCCTGCGATACAAATTATATCTTAATTAATAATTTTTTACTACATTACATAATAACGGTCACAGATAATCAAACTAAAGAGGTACTTGGAAGGAATGTGCATTGAACAAAATCCTATGTACGATTTGAAGGAAAATTATGAACTACTAAGTAGATAATTTCAATAACATCGATATGAAACTACGGAGATTTCACTGAAAAGTTTCATACAATTTTTTTTACCATAACCTTTTACAATAACATAGCTGGCTATGTTAAGTAATTACCTAAAAATAAATTATCGCACAACAATTTCAGGGAACAAGTATCATTAACATCTAACTTGCGGCTAAAACTAGCTGCGTAACGGCTTTTGTGGCTTACATTAAAATTGTACGAAATTATAAACCGATCTCATATTTTATGTAATTACTTATTAAAATCACCTTTAGCTATTCTATTTTAAAAGATTATGGTAAAAGAAATTTTTTAAAAAACATTCTGGGCGAATTCCTCTTGAAGTATTTACCAATTTTTGAGAATGTTGAAGATATGCCCCTTGTCGTTAATGGTGATGAACAGCCCCCTGGGTCTTCTGTAGATGAGTCCAAACCTCTGGCAGGCGAGCCCCACCGTCGGCGTGTACACAATAGGTAGGTACTTCTCAACATTCTCCGCTAGTAGCCTGAAGAACAACTTCTCATTTCTGTCCTGCAATAATTCAATATCACTGTAAATAAAACTACAATACTTGATGGTAGTAACGTCACATAAAACTGACAAATACCGCCACAGAAGTTCTATATCGGATGATGGACATAATCTAGATGGTAGCTAAACGGTTTGCCAGCTGAAAACCAGCGCTACGGCTGCAGCACATGCTGAGCTGGTCAAAATTTTGCATTTACTTTGCCTATCTACCTGGGTTTTTTTGTATGCATATAGTACTGAACACAGATTTTGAATTTCAATTTTGCCATTTTCAGTAAAAATCCAGTTGTACAGTAATGTTTGTGGAAATTCTCTGACGATTTCGATTGAAATTTGGCAGACATTTAGAGATAAATGAGCACAGTACATTTGTATGATAAATACTTTAAACACTAAAGAATGATTAATATTTGCGCAAATCGGAATACTTTTTATCTGGTCTCTTAGACATATAATATTGTTACCCCTGTAACGGAATTCGTGTACGCAAATATCAAATATTTTCATCAAACATCTATAGCTGGTATCCTCTGCGCTCAAATGACATAAAAATTTTGTGATTCGTTTTAAACTAAAATTACACTCACTTTTGCTGGCAAGCAAGAATAACTAAACATATACCGGATTACACCAGTAGCCATACCCCTCGCCCATTAGTTCAATTGCTTTTTGTGCTTCAACAAAACCACTTAGTAACACACAATATTATACCTACCCATGGTGATATTTACGCTAGCAATCTAAGAGGGAAATTAGTTATCTACAGGCGCACATTTTCTATCAAACCTGGGTGACCCTGAATCAAGTGAGAATGTAGTCAAGCATGGATCTATCATAAAAAATAAACCGTTGCAAATCTGAATCATTAAAGACTGAACCCTCAATAAAATATATGAAAAAACCTTGCCCACTCATTTCATAGTAGAGGCTACATAAAACACATTAAACTTTAATTCGAAAAGTGAAATATAATGGATGAATTACGCAAAGCAAACTGCGGATTTACCTCGCAAAACTTATACTAAGCTTCATATATAGAATAGCATTTGTTTGTTCATACATAGAGGGCTGTGGGCTGCGGTGATACCTACTTCCAGAAAAGCATATAAAAGAACTTAAAAGTTCAAAAACGAGATCCGAATTGAGACGTAAAATCCGAAAGTTATATTTTCATTTTTCCTATCCTTATGTAGAATGAAGTAACAGAGTACGTAACACAAACGAAAATCCATCAAAACGGGCTTTCAATAAGGAAACAAATCACATCCTATCCAATTTCCTCATATTGTTCATTATTAATACCCATCACAAACCAAACCCTGCAAAACCCGTTTTAAACATAGCATAGTTCGCTAAAGCGAATCATCGGTTACCTTTATCATGTTTAGTCACCTGTAACTCCACGAGGTAGAGGTATTTGTTAAGGTTATCTTCGTATCGATCGATGGATATCCTGCAGATATCCAACTGCTCCTCTTGAGTTTTGAACTTGGCCGCGAGAAGCCCATGGATACCGAGGGCTTGACGCTCTTCTAGTGTAAATGCGAGACCCTGAAATCAAAGGTCAAAGTTAAGTGTTTTGTTGTTGTCGTATTTATAGAGACCAATGGTCGCCAATTGGTCGAAATTCGTCCATAATTAATCTAAAAATAAACAAAAATATTGGCATTCTACACTCCTTCTCTATATAAACTATAAGTGTGCGAAATTTCATACTCCTCCGTCCACGCAATTTTCGTAAAAAGATGTACAAAGTTTTTGCTTCACGTATTAATATATAGATAATAAATGGAGCCATAAAGAACTTTGGCGATCGCTTCCAGTAAAATTTCTTTTAAATAATTGTATTATTAGAACCTGTACCAATGGCTGTATTCAAATTTTTTAAGTTATTTGTACTAGGTTTGCCATCTCACCTCTGCACGTACTCAAATAAAACCTTTAAAAACCAGCCCACCAAGCAATGAAAACTGGGTCAAAATGAGTATAGAGTTATTATTTTTGAATTTTTCCCGAACAGACAAAAATTTTGTCGCCCGGTTGCAACTCTATAGATTTGCTATATTGTGCTTGCGCTTGCTGTTAATGTCAGCTCACGGTGAGTGAATACAAAAATGTAGGATGAAATCGTGCTCATCAATACTGAATGAATGAATGAAGTAGCTGTTATTTTCGATTTACAAAATAATCCTACTAATATTATAATCCTTCATAAATACAATTCAAAAGCATGTGGTCCCTAACAAAGCACTTTAAAATTTTTGTTCAAGAGAATATAAATTGAACTAACTTTCTCCATTTAATTCTATTGTGGTATCTACATAAAACAATGCGCTAATTATAATCACTGATTAAATTGACTCAGGTGTTCATGACACATGACTGACACATAATATCACAAGAATAACATATATAAATACATATACCATCACAGTAATATGCATAATGGACAACTAATTGTTTTCAATACCTAAACATTGAAGTTGTCTAACAACTAACACGGAACATAAGTGTGACATTCAACCGTAAGACGTTTGAAATTTTAGAGTTTAGTCAACAAAATTATGTGACAGACAGCACAAAATATTACTTTGCTACATTAGCTAGACAAAAAATAAGCTGCTTGGGTTTAAAAACTGTACATTATTATAGACTGGAGACTCCCCTAATATGACTCGAAAATTGAACAATCTCAATTCCTCTAATTTGTTTCGGTGACGTCAGATAATCAGTATTGTGTCGCTAAACACCAAACTAAATGCGTCATGGCGTAGCTAATTAATCACGAGAAGTGTTATAAACATTATTGTTTAGGCACGCAGCACATATTAGCTTTTCTTATATGTATAGCTTTTCTAGACTTCTCTACATGCAGATTAAGCATTTATAATAGGCTATAGCCTCCCTCAAAGATCTCCACGTCGGACTGCCCACGTGGGGATTTGCCATATTAACCACGCGTTGTTCTAAGCATTATTTAGTAAAATTACAGACTCACTGGACGACATTTTATTAGGAAGCGTTAGGCAAAAAACGAGTAAATGAGGAAGGAAAACTGTAGACAGGGAAGTAGTTCAATGACGTCTATTAAGATTTAACTAAGTAAGCTGCAGGTTTTACCAAGGTCAAATATTTGCAGCAGAGTGCAAATTATTTGCACAAAGATAGCTATAGCTTCATTCTAACGTTTTCTTAGTGTTACATTTAAATATGTATATTTAATTTTTTATACGGTTTCATTTTTGTAAATGAATGCAAAAATGTAAGTATATATTACTTTCATGTATACTTACTAATTAATAATTACGATTCCAACAGGATCTATGAAATCAATCAAGGTTATTGAATGTATCATTGGCTCTTATTCATTTCGCGGAAATTGTAACCGTATTATTTTTAACCTTACCGTTTGGGCAAATCCACTTCTACTAAGGCGACGTACTAGTATAAACTTAAACTACGATATTTTATAGCTGCTGGCTTGGCTTTTTAAATCCAACCAAGTCGTCTACACTACAACGATGAGTAAAACATCAGCTTTCATTTAAGATAGCGCTGTGCGATGAATTAAACCTGTGTTTCTCAAGCTGGGGTCAAATATCCACGTGAATTTTCCAAATAAAATGACAGCGATTTTTGTTTTATTTTTAGGGGTCCGCGGAGAACGGTATTTGATGGCGCTAGGGGTCCGCACTAGTCAAAAAGCAGGTAAACCCTAAACTAAACAGTTTAAGTCGTGTATTAAAGCTAACTAGTACCCACCTTATTAAGCCGTGGATCTCTCAAGTGGTCGATGCCCCTGACGACGTTGGGACAGATAATGTTCCCGGTGACCTCATGGTAGTCCCGGCATTGGTGAGTGGGTTCGAGGAAGGACGGGCACTTGGTCAGCGCGAACGCAAGCCCCCGGTGCGATATAGACTGATTTGAACAACATCTGTAACAACAACACAAACCACTTTATTATTCATCTTAAATGTATAATTTAAAAGTGTGGCTCCAGAATAAAATCAGTGTCGTGGAGGACATCGCCATCTTGTGGTTAAAACATCTAACTGCAATCACTAGAATATATTTGAAAGAATATAACAGAGCCCGTCGAAAACTGAAGTAAGCTGAGGTCAAATCTTTGTCTAAAGAAACAGCAACACGTACAAAGACAACACAACAAATACATTCATAAAAAACCGGCCAAGTGCGAGTTGGACTCGCGCACCGAGGGTTCCATACAGAATTTATTTTATTATATTTTTTAGTATTTGTTGTTATAGCGGCAACAGAAATACATCATCAGTGATAATTTCAACTGTCTATCACGGTTCATGAGATACAGTCTGGTGACAGATGGACAGACAGACGGACAGCGAAGTCTTAGTAATAGGGTCCTGTTGATTGCCCTTTGGGTACGGAACCCTTAAAAATGCTCAAAGATCGCTATGGTTTAATTCTAAAGTGGTCGTGGTAATTCGTTGAAATATAAACTTTTTGGACTAACTCCTCCTACTACCTACTGTAAAGCTTTATCGAGATAAAAGCTTTTAATAAAAAGTAACCCATGTCCTTCTCCTTACCATATAGGCTACGTGCGTCCCAGATTTCATCAATATCTGTTCAATTACTATCATAATACAAGTGTGTTACATTCGTTTGTGTGGACTTTAGAAGTTATTCCACGGGAAACACTTCCCCATGATAAAAAGTGTTCTTCATGCCACATGCTACGGGCCTCATCACGATTGGTTGTGCCATTTATGCTTAAGAAGGTACTGCACGAAATTTTGTACATTAAATTCACTGCACTATAATTATGCGCTGAATTCGTTAATACAACATTTTGTACACTTCTTAAAGAGGTAACAAACTGACTCTCTTTCGCATGTACATAGTGTGATTTCTCCGCTACAAATATCACTAAACAAAAAGATGATATTCAAGATCAACTCCCGACTAAATAGGCTTTCATTCACAACTAAGAACAACGACAACTGGTCAGGATTCACTATATTTAGCATATTTATGACGTCAACTTGTGTCGGAGGCTTCGTTGATCAAGGTCGGGGCTTTCATACGCATCGATATGAACAACTATGTTTAGTTTTTTTTATATTACAAAGAAATGTGTACCTCTAGTACACTCACACATTTACATTTAATTGACATTTTCTTCAACACGTTGCATAGGTACAAGCAATAGTGAATGTGACATGGTACAAAAGTGGATACATATTTTGCACTCGAGTGTACCATTACGAGCATTCTCTACATATTAGACTTTTTACATTAGTATATTAGACATTAAGTCTGACGATATTATGATGAAATTGTTGTAAAAAGTAACGCTCTTTTTTTTAAAAAAAATATGAATATGAATTTGAATATTTAAAGTTTAAACACAATATACAATAAAAGTAGCCAACCTGTCTACCCGCCTGGTGGAGGCCACAGGTGATGGGAGGGCTGGTGGCTACCTCCGACAAAGGATCAGCCTAGCTATGCAACGAGGAAACTCTGCCCAACGGAGCGGGACTGGCCGACGTATATATATTATAGACTAGGTTTGTTTAGGGTTAGTGTTTAAATTTAAGTAAGTAATAAGTAATTTGTTATTAATTATTCATTGTCATTTTTAACAAATAAATTTCATATACAATTAACAATATAACACTAGGTTTTCGATACATAATTCAAAAGGACATATTTATTTATCACTGGCATAATTTGTTTCATGCCTTCCTGTAAAAATGATCTATTAATAATAATATCTTTATTTTAGATTTTACATTCATATGAGATACATAAAAAGCATGGTTTATTGTAATTTAAAAGCTATTGTATATCCGAAGTAAATACATTTTACAACTGTTATTCTATAAACTTTCGAAAACTCAGCAATTTTGTTAACTACGCAATCGAACGAAACGCACACAATGTTTTAAGTACAATTAGTTTGCGCTTGGCCTTCATCTCAGCTGATGGTAAGTAACGATAAGACCATAAGGATGGATGTAAAGCGTGCTGGCTCTACTACCTTTCATACCGGAACACAACAGCGCTATTAACACTGCTGTTTGCCGACAGACCTACAATATTCAGAAACCTGCATGACATTAATTTTGTAATGCCTGCAAACAAAACGCATCATCACAATGCTATCTCATTTTTATCGCCGTGCCAACAAGATCTAATGTAGTGAGGTGGATGCACTGCTGCTTATCTATTTTTATTCAATTATATAATCGCCACAATGTATTGCAGTTAATTTAGGTACCAACTGACCTTATTCAATTGTCCACTTATACTTTCAGGTGGCGCCCATTTAATTCAGAAACACTTAACAAGCTTTTTCATTAATTCCAAAACAATATATTTTATAGATAGAATAGGGACGATGACTAAAAAAAATTATTCCCTCATTCGAGAGACCGTGTGAACAGATAGCCTTGTTAAATTTTTCAATATGACTTATAGTTTCCCTAATATAACCCGTCGAAAAGTAATTCTAGTCACGTGGTGCAATAGCGCTCCATACAAATCGGTAACTAGGCGTGACGTCACGCCTAGGCATTGAAGTTGAAAATGTATGAAACTTTTAACAATATTTGAGTTATCTCGTAAAATAACGTTTTTATGTGACCACTCCCTTACTAAAAATGTTTGCAATGTAATTTTAATTAATTACATTTACAATTTACAATACAATTTAATTAAAATTACAAAGCAAAATGTAAAATAAAAAATTTGATTCGAGCAAGTTTGGTTGGTTTTTTTGATATATTTTTTTTAATTAATTAAATAATATTAGATATTTTTAATTTTATAGCAGTTTTATAATGCCCTTTAAGAATACAATTTAACCCCAATCTGATTTGGTGTCATCTGACCTATTAAAGATAATATATGTATAAACTCTAAGATAAACAAGTCGAAGTAAAAATGTGAATCAAAGGGTGACTAACTCAACATGCCCCAGCGCTGGTTTCAGTTGAACCCACTACTCATTGTCACAAGTTGAATTTTTTAAGCAATATAACCCAACAACAACAAAGATATATTCTCAAGTTATAATACAAAATGAAAACGCAGTCAAAATATCCAATTACAGCATGCTATCAACTAATCAAATATATTAAATATAAAAAATACACTAGTAAGCGTTTATTTATGTACTCGCACATTAGTTACATCCATGTTGCGTAGTAATAACCTACACGGATTACAACTAACAATTTAAGTTAAAATTAGTTTAAAATAGAGTTTACAGAAAACAAACTACGCTAACAACAGAACAGAAACTCATTTAATCTAGAAAGACGTCCTTTATGAAAGTTTAAGAAACAAAATGACAAAAATAAATGTAAAAGAGTTTACTTTATATCAAATACACAGTTAAGGAATTGTGAAACATATTTTTTCAGCTTTAGCCGTTTCCTTCCCACCGCTTAACAAAAGCATTGGATTACAAAGCCATTTCAGCCATTCCACTTCCCACTGCTTGTCCAATGCATAGGATAATAATTTCAGTCATTTTTCTTCGTCATTTATCTATCACGTATCTAGAACATTATCATCAACAGCCTATATACTATGTCTGCAAGGGCTGAAGACTACTCTCTTACCGAGAATCCACGCGGGCCCAGTGCAGATTGGTAGACTTCACACACACCTTTGAATTTCATCTAAGGAGTGTGCAGGTTTCCTACGATTTTTTCCTTCACCGAAAAGCCAATGATAATAATGTTTTTTATTATTCGTACATAAATTCCAAATAACAAATTGGAACTCATTGATACGAGCTAAGATCGACCTCGATTGTTCAAGGACTGGCGCTCTACCCAACTGAGCTACAATGAGTCTAGAACATACGCTCCTTTCAGACGCTTTCTTCATCTTCATTTACCAATGGCATTTCAAGCGACTGAGCCTTTTCCAAGATGCCGCAAGGTATGGCAAATAGAAACTCTTAGCAACAATAAGTGTCAATATGTATAATGGGCTCTCAGCTCAGGCAATAATCTAGACCGGAACACTGACGAGAAATCGATACCCGACTCGATATTCAATGTCAACGTTAACAAACAAGACAAGAGTACTGTTTCATACGTATACATCGTCAACCTTGCTTCAGTTGGCACTGAAATACTACATCTGCAACGCGACACACTAATTTATATTTCCCGCTGAGTAATGTAAACTTTTTATGACGTTTTCATTACGTAATTAACTATATTTTAACGGGAACAGAAAACTCATCACTCACTCTATCTACAGTTTTTAACAGCAGGGCATCTTCAGTTCCCGCCTGGATAGCATACCGCCAAATACCTAAGCATACCGCCAAATAATGGCACTGTCATCTATTCATCATAGTGTTCTTTGGCACTGGATTGCTGGTATTGTACCAATAATGAAGTATGACACAGACAGCTCTTCAACTATTCGATGAAAGTGTTTATCAATTTAAATTACGGGTGTGCATAATAGTAAAGGTTTTTATAAACATTTTTAGCCGAATGAGTCCACTACTATACTTGAACCTTCCTCTATAAATCAATGGAGCCTTTTGGCTTTACGATGGAATTTCGGAGAAAAAAATCGCTGTTGTCAGAAGAGATGACACATAAAGGCTTAGGCGAAGCAAGGGTGAGGCGGAGTGATGACGCTTATCCTACCCTAGAAAAGCATGTATTTTGTTTGGAAAACATTTTCCAACAAAAATTATGACAACACAGATATTTTTTTCATTTATTTGCTTATACAAAACACATTGCTTATACAATAAATAAAACATACTATACTAACTACTAAGCTACTTTGGCCCGGCCTAGAAAATAACAATACGAGTACGCCATTGCAAAAGTAGCATAGACGTATTTGTTCTTCCCTGTAAACTTTACATACATACACGGTACAATTTGATCGTCTAATTTCGAGCACGTCCTCGATAGGACCTGGACTCTACACAACGCACTCCAATCTTTATGGCACGAAATTGGCCGATCAAGTTGCCCCGTGTAGGACGCTTTTTATCCACTTTGTCCGTTACCGGTCGATACCCACGGGAACACAACCAGTGATCATATTCTCAACCCAGTACGAATCTAGGATGCAGTCGACAAATATATTGCAGTACGAATTCGTTGGACAACTATTCGCAAAAACAAAACAAAATACGTGTTATCTATACTTTAAAACTCAGCAATTTATTTCGAACGAATGACATGAATAACCGGGTACAAATTACTACAGTGGCGTAAAATTTTACGAAGGGGAAATATATAAACTTAAAAATCGCAAACACTATTTCATAAATTTTATATTATTTCAAAGCGAGAAGAATTGAGGATACTTCTTCCTAATTTCATGTAAACATAATATAATCAAAATCAAAGTTCGTAATACTTCAAGTACTGCTAGTGAATAAATACCACGAAACTTCATTCGCACATACGTAAGGGGGTGTATCTTGTTTATTCATCCAAATCGAGAGGTGTGTATCGTTTCTATTTACATTGAAATTCGTCAGTTTGTCGACGGCATTAGCTATAAAACCAGTCCATCACATGATTCTCGCGTCATTCCACATCACTTATTTTAGACGGTTTTTGATAGCCTTTTCCGAGAATTCTACTACCTACTACATGTAACATATTAGACAGTTAAAGAATTACTAATATAATATTTATATATAAGCTGCATAAGTTCACTGTTGGACATGACCTTTTATACACAATTTCCATGACGGGATTTACATTTGGCAGTGATCGCAGTAAGATGTCGTCGTTACACAGATGATTTTTTCTTCTAATATTGGAAATGTGTTAAGAAGGTCTCAGATATATTCGAAATTCATCAAATATATGAGATGAATAGAAATCAAAACAATGAAGAAAAAATCAAAGATTCAAAAATGTCATGTTGCTCGAAATAAAGGTATTCAGTACCAGCTAAACTAATAAAGTAAATCTAAATAATGTTTCAAAAAATATTTGGTTTCGTTCCAAACATTAAAGTGGTACATGCTGGTAGTCATGGAAAAATTGTGTTGTTCATTGGAATTTTCAACGGGATACATACGGTATAAATAACATGTTAACACATATTCATCTCTGCCACAGGCGTTGCATTCATATACAATTTTAAAGATTTATAGCAGTGTTTGTACTTGACTACTAAAAATGCGTTCGTAGCTGTTTTTTACTGAATCTGTAACATGCTCAAGCCTAGAGGTCTAAAGTATTACTACAGTCCTTGGCTGATGATTACATGGTCATGCCATGTAGGGAGAACATCGGCCAGTTTTCCCCCGTGGGAAATAAAGTTAATTTGTGAACGTAGCGATTTATGAGGAAGGCTCATTTAGAATGGAGGACAGATTATACAGCTGATACATAACGTTCATGTTTTTTCAGGCTTCAGTTAAACTCCATCAGTCATGAAATTAAATTACAGTCACATGTCATGGCACCGTGCATTTTCACGGCATGACTGATAAAACTCGTAATTTTTAAACAAGCCCAAATGCGAATTGGACTCGCCTACCAAAGGTTCCAAACCATGGAAATAAATGTTCCTGATATTATTACCCTAAGTTCGCTGGTGCAGGTTTTTTGATAATTTCTCATAAACTACACTAGTTAGAGAGCTCGCATAGGTTTTCCTGTTATATTAACCCAAAGTTACCTACTGTGAATATAACATACTTTTCAGTTTTTTATCGATGTACGGAACTAAACGGAACCCTAAGAATACTAGAAAATATAATCCGCCATGGTAATTCCAACTAGGGACGCGTTTGTTTTTAAAAAATGATGACTTTTTCTAAAAATATGTAACAAAAAAGTAATCTTTACAAATATTTTTCTACGTCACTGGATTTTCGTACCTCGACCGGAAAGGAAAGGCTGTTTGTCGAGACACTGGTGTACATAAAATCTGTTGTTTCCAACCGCACTGCAAAAGTTATATCAGTCGAAATGAAAAGCGGCATCTATTATCAGCACTATCACGACACAATCTATCACAATTATCAAGAGAATATTAAAACGGATCTGACCACTTCACAATCACGTTTACAATGCTTATCATCGCTTTAGGTACTAGTCGCTTCTACGACAGTTTGTTGGTAAATAACGTGACATAATACTGTTGTTGCGACGAAAATATCTGACTTGCCTCCAAATACATCTAAGCTTACATAGGCGTACATATGAAGAGGTATATGTGCATCGTTGCCAACTCATACTCAATGGAATATGCTATAAATAAAAATAGGTCTTGCATTTTTGCCAATTCTTCAAATTTCTTGCTTTATTAAAATTAAATTATGTGGGTTATTGTTAAATCAATTCACACGGTTTTAATTTTAGGAAACACCTTGTAAGACAATATAATCGTATGAACATCAATAATCCTCGTGAATTGCATCTTCTGGTAGATTTAGTTGGTGGTAGGGCATTCTCTATGTCCGCCTGGCTAGCTACCACCATATTGCCTAAGTCTGCCGCCACTCAGCAGTGTTATTAGCACTATTGTGTTCCGGATTACATTCCTCTGTGATTCCGGTATGAGTGGTAGCAGAGTCAGTGCCTCATTAGGTTGAGGCTTCTGGGTGTCACCATCAGGTGAGATGAAGGCCAAGTGCAAACCCATCATAATTTTTTTAAAGATTTTCATATTTCAAAATCCCAATTTAAAAACCGATTCTGATTCTTTTACTAGGAGTTTTATAGACGCTTATAAATTCATTTTGACGACTTCTACCCAGAATCACATTTTATAACCCAATGTCTAATATCCAGAGTGGACTTCCATAGTCTGTACATAATCACTAGTGATTTTGCCTATGACTTCGTCCGCGTGGACTTTACAAATTATCCCACGGGGACGGAAGTTCAGGCATGTTCAGGTTCAAGTTATATGGAAGCGATTGTATTCATTCCCATACGCCAGTAAGTACCGGTCAGACAGAAGAACGACAGACCCGCATACTGTTGATATTCCTACAGCTCGTACCAAGCGTTTCGCTTCCACAATCAGCATGCGTACATCTAAAATATGGTATGCACTACCGGTTCCCGGAACACTACAACTTGGGAATCTTGAAGAATAAATAAGCAGCTTCTAGACCAACGCGTAACATCGTCGACCTCATCGTCACTTAACATCAGGTAAGATTGAGGTCAAGCGTTGGTCTACCTTTTATAAAATAAAAGTATTTTAAGAGAAGCACCGTCGACCATCGCATCACCTCTACATTGGGTTTTACTAAAATTAATTAAATGGAATTAAGCAAATTACAACAGGGTGGGTTAGGCACATTCGTGTAGAGATGTTGTGAAACTCGTGAAGTGTAACACAATACAATCTTGAAATTTGCAACCCAAAACCCTTAAGTGTGAGACTTTTCAGTCCAATATAAATAACCGTAAACAGACAGACATGGCATATGCTGAAAGCTGTGAAGAAAGCTTAGAAATACTCTGATTTCGCTAAGGCTCTACCACCTCTAATCTTATTTAGGTGTGTTTTGGGGCTCCGTACCCCAAAACGAAAAAAGGAACCCTTATAGAATCAATATGTTGTCCGTGTGTCTGTCAAGTATGTCAAGACCCTTTTCAGGATTCCTTAGCTAAATGATAAATAAACTGAACCCTTATGGATTCGTCATGTCTGTCTGTCCGTCCATATGTCACAGCCACTTTTTTCGGGAACTATAAGAACTATACTGTTGAAACTTGGTAAGTACAGGTATTCTGTGATCCGCATTAAGATTTTCACACAAAAATAGAAGGTCAAGGTGCCTATTTATTTACTCTTCATTTAAAAACTCTAAAACAAAGGAAACTGGTAGAGCATTTATCTTCACCCAACATTTGCTTTGTATGTTTGTGTGTATGTGCTAATACTTTATCTTTACGCATGATAAAAGTGGAAGCGAAAAGCTTGTTTGTCTACGGTTATTTTACGACAATCTTTTTTTGACGCTTTAGACAGGGATTTGTAGAAAATTAAAGAAATTTGTTCCAGTTCTGTGGTATCTTAGATAATAATTCACAGCAATAAAAACAAAGTAGGTATAAATTTACAAGACAGGTAACCTCCCTGTAAGGGTTTTATGTTATACTGATAAATGATTATTTACTGGCCAGATAAAAATAAACAAACACAATGACAATATCAACTTATAAAGTGACGCATTCCAATAATAGACACAGATATAAATGCTGCATGAGATATGACATTAAAGTTGATAAAAATGCTTCATATCTCAGATTGTTTTCCGCTCAGATAAGAGAAGCAATCAGACCATTTTTCATTGTCAATGTCAACAAATATTACAACAATTAACAGTGGTACAAAAATAATATTTGTTTACAACAAACCTCAAACATGAAGGCACGGAGGACCATGCAACTCTGTGTTGACTACAGAAATTATGCCACAGAAACGTATTACTCAGATAAAGAGTATATTATGTCCCTGTCCATCATAACAGAGGTTAGTTCATGACAATAATAGTACTATTAATTCTGTGACAGTAGGTTGTGTAGTTGATGCACCATGATGCACTATGAAATAGTGTAATAGTAGTAGAAATCCTTTTGTACATTTATTCGATTGAGTCTTCATTGTAAACCATAGGCAACAATGGACCATCCTATACATGGCACCAAATATCAGATTGTGGTCAAACAGAAGTAAAATAAACTTAAATAACTAAATGTCAAAGCAAAAAACTTTTTGCAAGTTTAGAAAGATGGTCTATTGACAGACATAACTTTATTGGTAACATAGTTGATGATAATTCAACAAGAATTAACACAAGTTATTTTGTGTGTCTACTGATAATTTTCAACAATATATTTTTGGAACAGTTGTGCAAAAATAGAGCCTTTATGTAATGTATCACTCTTTGGATATTGTTTGGTCCATATTTTAAAATAAAGAAATTCTTCAAACTGATTGGAGATATTTTTACAATAAAAAACCTAATAGGAAAACTTTGCGTTTCATTTTACTAATTCATAAATAAATCTATCAAAATATTATGTCCAGTATGTTACAATCTGTCAAATTGGTTTAATGAACATTGATTTACTAAATTATTTGATATGTGTATATATTTTCTGCAGCGAGTCATTCTATGCACAGATTAGGTACTAGTGATTCTATGGTAGAAATTGTTTTCTCATTCATGAAATGTATATATGCCAATACATAATCAAATATTTTCTATTATCTTTTCTTTTTAGACATAACTGTTTCCTGTTGACATTATTCTTTAAAAACAATACTATATATATGTAAAAATAAAAGCTGTTTAACTATACAACATTTACATTAATATTATTAAAAGTAGACACAGATATTAAAGCACAAACTTTGGAATTCAATTGGTATAAGATAGATAAAACAGATTTTAAATTGCAAGTATGTTATTAAATACAAAATAGCAATTGTATTTTAATGAAGTTGCCTCAGTAATTTGAGCTGTTTAAACAGAAAATTTACACAGAACGAAAATATGGAATTATTAGAGCGGGACCTTGAAACGAATCAGCTTCCTTCCTAGGTGTATTCTATAAAGACGAAACCGTGTGACTAACGACATCCAACTGTCTATACCGTTCAATATTTCAAACAAATGTATCTAGCACCACATAAAATTATTCAATTGAAATACGCCTCAATTTACCATAAACTGAAAAATTTCCATGGCCACTCAAGAGATCGTTTGGAAGAATTTTATCGCCCTGAAAATTGTTTATAAATCCAATAAAAACCAGCTGTCACGTTATGTAAACTCCGAAAATAAATGAAAAGGTACTTACAATATAGATCTTGGAACTGCAGAAAACATTTTTAAGATTTATTTTTATTAACACCACTCAAAAATCGAGCTTTAATGCTTTCACCTCGAATATATCTAAATTCTATAGAAATAATTCGCCGCCCTCCATTCAAGTCCATTCGTTTGGCAGTGAGTGACTGGACTGACTGACTGACAATAGACTGACTGACTGATTATACTAGTTAGTGTTGTCGGCTGTCGTTTTATTATTTTTAGGCTTGTCGATAGCTAGAAGTGGAACCTACAGCCAAAAAAGATATGAACTCTGATCATCAACTTGTAAAAATAGTAAAAAACACAATTTTTAATAAAAAAATTACACAGATTTTTATGCACCTTATGCATTTCACCGATTGTTAGAAGCGTGATCATTCAAAAGACTAAAGTAAACAAGGTATTTTCATTACTGGAATACAATCAATATTGATATCGAATATTAAACTAATTTGTTCATTTTATTTTATAACATAAGCAAGTAGGACAATTTCAAAATAAAGAATTATTATTATTTATCATTAGCCGGGAAACGTCAACTACTGGACATAGGCCTCCTTCGTAGTGTACGTATCCAAATATAGATTGGGATACTTAATACAATGTTATTGTATTGTAAGAGTGATAATTGTAAATTGTCATACAAATAAAATCTACATAATCGAATTGTACAAAACAGACTTCAGAAAATATACAATTTAACAAAACTTAGGTCTCCGGATGAATCTGGGCAAAACTAAGGTTAATTTCAATGATATTGTTGTTCCGAGACCGGTAATCGTTGATGGAAAAACTCTCAACATTTTTTAGGAATACGTTTACCTTGGGCAAGCGATGCAGTTAGATAGAAACAATTTCGAGAGAGAAGCCGATAATAGGATACAGTTGGGATAGGCAGCATTTGAGAAATTACATCATGTCTTTACATCGTTGTTATATCCGGCTAGGTGGAAAGACGACTTACGAAGGGTAGCCGGATGCGAATGGATACGGAGAGCAAAGGAATGAAATGAGTGGCGCACTATGAGAAAGGCCTATGTCCAGCAGCGGGTTGGCTCAGGCTGTACATGATGAATGTAACTTGTCTCCGCAAACACAGATTTTGGAAGCTATTAATTTGTTATACTATTATTAAGGTTGTAGTTTCTTATTTAGTTTATTGTGTTTCTGTTTTATAATTTGTATAAACTCGAGATATTTATTGTTTGTAGACACATTTGTAGATGATTACAGTGCGACAATAATATTTTATTTATATCGATATGCGTGTTGAAATCCCTAGCTCTTCTTAACTCAAGTGCGCATGCCTCGTCTATGACATCACTCAATCTGAAAACGTCTCATAAACCTCCCATAAACTAAGGACCCTGCGATTAACTTTGAAATTATCGAAACTGAAGATATAGCTTCGGCTTTATTCATAACCTAAAAATACAAAAATAAAAAATAACAAAGTATTGACTGTATGGTGTACCTTTGCCTTTTACTAGTGAGATAAAACTTAAAAAAAAGGTCTTCGTGCCGCCATTCAATCCACAGAGTACTTACTATTCGTCGTTCGCACATCGTTCGTTCCACTCATTAGTACGTACCCTCAGTGTTGCCAACGTAGGCGATTTGTCGCCAATTAGGCTACTCGGGATGGAAATCGGCGCCGAAAAATTCAGAAAGGCGACTGGTCGCCAAATAGGCGACAAAGGACGAACGATCGATCGAACGTCAATCGGATGACGACGACGAGCGAAGCTAATCACACGCAACAAAAATATGAGTGGGTGAGAGCTTCCTCATAGAGCTATGAGAATTCTACGCATGCCAAATTTTAAGGCAATTTAGGAGCAATCAAACTTTAGCATTTATAATTTAGCAGCAACCATAACTCAGTTACAGCGAGTTGTTTTTAGTGTGTCAGCTGGAGACATGGGAAAATTCAAACTTTGTACATTTATCAAGAATTAGCGCCAATATAATAATTTCATAAGTCTATCTCATTATGATTAGGATCGCCAGGATTAAATAATTGAACTAAAAAGTGGAAAATAAATATAAGTGCTTTAAAAGCGTGTTTTTTAGTTTTTTTAAACTATATTTATAGATGACGAAGTTTTGGCGTTTATAATAGGCTACCTCAGCTCAAATACGACTACATTAGGCTACTCAAGCTATGAAAAATGGCGATATCATGTCCAGAGTTGTTGGCAACACTGTGTACCCTACCCACTAGTACCTAATCTGTGGTTCCACTTGCCAATCAAATGAAAAACATATGATTTGGTTGTTTGTATAATTTTTTCGGTAATATTTGTTATTACTTAAATAGTTTAAAACCAATTTAGCAGATGCCATGATTCGAGAAGATGATCCACAGTTCCGCATTACGCCGTTTCAGCAAATGGCATCGGCATGCACCGGTGCTCTAATAACCTCGCTATTTAGTAAGTATTTCGTAATATTATTTGTTATTTTTCCTGTTAACGGGTCATTAACAGTTTTATTTTTACAGTGACACCTTTGGATGTAGTTAAAATTAGACTTCAGGCTCAACAGAAAGCTTTGTTATCGAATAAATGTTACCTTTATTGCAATGGACTTATGGAACATCTTTGTCCCTGTGGCGACTCTGGTTGGATACCAAAACGTACACACTTCCATGGCACATTGGTAAATATAGTTTTCCGTCTTATTTTCTATTAAATTACACAGTAAATTCCTGGATAAAAAATTAGGCAAATTATAGTTAGAAACAGCTGCTTTTTATGGTCTGACAAAGTTCCCTATGCAACTTGTATGTATATGACCCTGAGCTGTGGATGTTAGACTTAATTAAATTAATTATTATTGTTACAGGATGCATTCATTAAAATAGCTAAAATAGAAGGTGTCCCAGCTCTTTGGTCTGGTTTGAGCCCGACACTAGTACTAGCTCTTCCATGCACTGTAATTTACTTTGTAACATATGAACAATTACGATATAAAATGAAGAATAAATACAACCAAATTACTGGTGATGGTACGTATTACGATTATTTTCCCTATGACAAGTAATGAATTGTTTTGATTCTCCTACTCTTTGACAAGGGCTATAAAGTATCTACTCTTTTTTTAACCCGACACCTACATATACCAGTGGACAAGCTTTTGGGCTGGGACTTTTGTCAGCTTAGACTTTAGAAATTATCCCATGGGAATACTGTACCATTATTTAAAAAAATTCATTCAAGATTTTTCAATCTTGAGAGCATTTTTTTGTATAAAAGATAGATCAATGCATTATCACAATCACTAAGGGTTTGTTGTGTGTCACTTCTCTGTAGGTTTGACTGTATGTCTGTTACAGGGCCAATTAATAGGCTATCTATTTCATTGAGTTATATTTTATAGGATATAAAGGGATGTATTTAAATATTCATCTAAACATAACTTGTTTTCCCATGAATAACAACATTGAATATTATTATAAGAATGAAATTTCTATGGGGACTTACATAATGTAGCTTTTGTTATAACACAAAAATTCCTTCATTTCATTGTACCTTATATAACCTTAATTTCAAGGTTGCTAACTGAGCATTGTAATACTGTTGAAGTTAATTAGTTATTGTGTAAATAATCTATAAAACATAATTTATCTACAGCATGTTATCCTGGATTATATACAGGATGTTTATGTCTTAGTGTGTGTCAGTGTCATAAAGGCAATTAAGGAAAAACTTTGGGTGATGAGCAGTAGCATCTACCTATGTCTACCAATATCTTATATGCCTGTCAGGCAGTGTCAGGCGTGATAATCCTAGAAAGTCTTCTTTGGAAATTCCCTTCTTAGTGGCAATAGATGAGGGAAGGTTACATACAGCTTATGACAATTCTAAGTGTGGTGGTATCAAGGTTTGAAAATATCCGATATTATAAATATCAAAATATCGGATATTTATCATATATATAATATATATATCAAGTTTGATTGATGTATATCAATTTTGTATGAAAGCCACATTATTATTTTATTATATTTATGAAATATGAATATTATTTGCATATGTGTTACATAAACATACAAAAAAATGTCTTTAATGTTTTATGTATTTAGGTACTTAAAATCAGACAAATGAAACAAATCATAAAATCTTTTTTTAGAATTATGATTAGATGGATTTATGGATTAGAACTTACCATTAGGGACTCCCAGGCCATCTACATTTGGGATGTAGAAATACAGTAACAAACACTAAAAATTACTTAATATTTAATATATTATTAACCATTTTTGTATTGCAATATATTATTTTAAAAAAACATTTGATATATATATCATCGAACCCAGTTTGATGTATATCAGATATATCTTGATATATATCCTTGAACCCTGGGCAGTATACTAATAGTGATTTCTTAAATTTTATTTATTATCATATCAATTTTTATGTTGTCTGCAACTGATGAAGTTAAAATACCTCTATTTTGTATATTTTCAGTGAGCCAGCCCCTCTGGGTGCCATTAATAGCTGGAGCAACAGCAAGGACAACTGCAGTCACTATAGTCAGCCCTCTGGAGTTAATACGAACTAAGATGCAGTCAAAAAAGTTGACATATGCAGGTAATATATCAAGCAAAATTTTATATAAACCAAAATATAGTCTGCTTGATGAAATTGGTTACTTATCCTTTGTAATTGGAAACAAAAGTGTAGTTGAAACTATTAAAACAAGGGATGGGATATGGTGTGATTATTCTCCTTTTATGGTAAATCCTCATTAATGGAAAATGGAAAAACCACACTTTAATATCAGATGCTTTATCGCCACTTACTATCAGGTGAGATTAAGGACATGTGCAAACCCATAAGAAAATTTTTATACTAGTGATATTTTTAAAGGCCCTTGTTTCAGGAACTATATCTAATTTATCAATGTCTTCAGTAACATACTCATATTATAAAATTAATGCTTTTCTTTTCAGAAATTCAAATAGCACTAGCTCAAGTTATAAAATATGAGGGATATACAGGCCTTTTCCGTGGCTTAGGATCTACTTTATTAAGAGATGTGCCATTCTCAGGTATTATTTTACTTAATTAAAACAAGGTCATATGTATTATGATGATTTTACGGAAATGAATAAATTTAATTTACAGGCTTATATTGGACAACATTTGAAACAACAAAGAAGGCTTTCAACAGGCCTGATTCAGAAAAAAACACATTTTTGTTTAACTTTTTCTGTGGATCTGTTGCTGGAAGTGTAAGTATGCATAGCATGCTTTTTCTTGAGTATATTTCCAGGGCTATTTATGGCTTGACTTTCATAGCTATCCCTAGGAGAGTAAAAACAATTGTGAATAAAAAAAGTTTTTAGAAAAAGCTGTATACCAGCTTACCATCTGAACTAAAAGATTTGTGATGATTTCTGTATTTTCACAGGCACACACACCATAATTCTTTTTTAAAAAAGAGGGGTCTTATAAATTTGACGCCAATTCTGTGTGTGTGTCAGTCTATGGCATCGAGCTCTCGAAAGTTTTGAATGCGTTTTTTTACATGAAAGCAAGTTTCCTTGCCTTGGTGGTTCTTACCTATATTTGGTAAAAATAGATTCAGCAGTTGACGTTAGGCATTTTCGGCATAAAATGGTTTTTTTCTCTCTCATATGATTACATAGGGATTTTTAACAATTTAATTTACTTGTGACTAGACATGTGGCATGTGTTTCCAATTATTAACTGACATATGGAATTTTCATCATCATGGTATAAAGGTTAAATAAGTCATAAGCTAGCACATGATCCCCCATCATAATTATATTCCCCTGTTAGGAAACTTACAGGATGACATGGGCTAGACCTGTTCTAAAGCTGGTAGCACACAGCCAGAAACACATGTATATTACATTTCATGTTTGAAGGTTTATATTTTAAGGTCCCGAAGGACCCAAAGAATGCCTAACATGACCTGATTACTATGGTTCCACTGTCGGTCTGTCTATCACAGTGCTGTATCTTTTGAACTATAATAGTTAGATGCTTGAATGTTACCAAAGTGTGGATTATTAAGGCCACTATAACAACAAATAAAAAATTAAAATTAAAGGGATTAGGTTCCCTATACAAGAGATGTGTTTTTGTCAGCGTTATCTGATCGATCTTTTATTTAATGTTGTAAGGTGGTATGGAACTTTCCTTCGTGTGCACGTTGTTGCACTTGTACGGTTATGTACTAGCAGAATACAAATTCCACATTGTTATAATTCATGTGCAAACACATTTGTTTACATTAATTTTTAAATTTTTTTTTCAGATTGCTGCTTTTGTAACGTTGCCTTTTGACGTCGTGAAAACACATCAGCAAATAGATCTAGGTGAAAAAGAAATATATGCAGGTACTATTGAAGCTATTTACTTTAAAAATTTCTGTTAGAAAAGAAAAACCTATTGTAACACAATCCATACAGTGACATAGTGTTAGCATTTGAATTTTAAGAATTCCGTACCTCAAAAGGAAAACAGTATAGGATAGGATCACTTTGAGAAAATCTGGTGTCCCTTTTTGTCTAGAACTTGTGGTGAAAAGTTGACATATCAAATACTCAAGTGTTTAATCCCTAGGATATGTGAAAAATCGGTGACCTTAGCGAGTTCGACTTGCACTTGGACAGTTTTTATAGGGATATTTGAAAGGCTATAAGTGGACATTGACTACTTGTATCTCTTTCAAACAGATAGTTTCCATTTGATTAATTCTGAAATCAATGCTGATTTTTTAGTGGTTACTCTAATGGTCTTACAGGTTTAATTATATGTAATTTACAGAATGGAATATGTAAAATATATTATGATAGTTAATAAAATATAATTTATGTCTCATAAACAATACTATATGTAAGTACTCGTATGTATAACACCAAAACTGTATATTTTACAGATGGCAAAGTGCAACAGAGAGCATCTAGTATGAAAGAAATTGTGAGAAATATATTGAGAAACAATGGTTTCAAAGGCTTGTTCACTGGTCTATTGCCACGAATATTCAAAGTGGCGCCGGCTTGTGCCATAATGATAGCAACATTCGAATATGGGAAACAGTTCTTCCAAAAATACAACATACAAAAATATAAGGACAAAATGCAGAGGTAGGTTCAATGAGCCTGTGATTTATACATTGTGCTTTTAAGCCACGAATTAACTGACTACAGGCATGAAAGACTATGAATGAATTGTAGCTACATTTGTTTCTTTTTCAATTTTTATCTTTACTTTAAGTGTGTGTTCTATTTCAGAGAGGGGGTTATTGTTACTATTGTTGAAAGTTCAGATAAATAGTTGCATGGTTGTCTTGCATGTTGCTATTATAAGGTATTTCTTCTGTGTAGTAGAGCTAGATTAATAAAATATAACCCCAAGTAAAGTGATGTATATTAGTAAAAGTAGAAAAATAACATGATTTGCCATTGTTTACTAATTTGATCATTTAACTGTAGATCAAACAATAAAATTATAACAAATTGGGACCCTGGGACTTCTACAAAAATTGATATTTATTGAGATGTCATAAACATTAATGTTCATTAATTATTTATATATTTGTATTAAATTTCAATAAAAGCATTCAATGTGTTGACAAAATGTTCATGTATTTAACTAATTCAATGCATAGTAGCAGACTTTAATTTACAAATTTCGTGTAGTACCTTCTTAAAGTAATGATCTCCAAAAGAAATAGTTTATTAATATTACAAAGACAATTCTAAAGGCATATCATAATCTGTGTATGTATCACATGTTTCATGGAATGTTACCTTATACCATCCCAAGTGTTAAAAATGAATGATTTAATTTTTTCAAGTTTAAGTAATGGACATGAATACAAAAATATGTATACATTTTCTTACCATGTCATTTCCCTCAACACTGCATAGGAACAAGAAAGGGTTAATGACATGGTAAAAAATGGATACATATTTTTGTACTAGAGTGTGTGTCTTGGTTAACTTTGGTTAAACACTCATTCAAGTGTATAATTAAATTATTATTATTTATTTTCAGGCATGCAGAGATTTCCATAATAAGCAGTCCATCAAACAGCAATGGATATTCTTAAGTGGGAGTTTAATGTTATATAATATTGTGACAGTCACATTGGCTGTGATCAAAATACTTTAGATAGTAATTCAAGCAAATGAAAGCATATGCTAATGGAGTGCTTCAAGTTGTTATGCATATTTCTAGGGACAAGAGCTAGAGTGGAAATTAAAGTGACCATGCATTTTTCTGCAAGTAATGATATCAATATTTTGCCATACAGCAACTCTAGTCTACCACAAGGTAGGATATTTGTATTTCAGTTGTGATATGAAACTAATTGAATTAACTATAGTATTTATTTCAGTGAGATGAATTTCCAGATTTTGAAATGCCTTTAAAATATAAAATAAACCTTTCAAACATTCAAGTTTTGTACGGTTTATGGAATACATTTATTGCAAGATTTTAATCCATTTAAAAAACAACTATGATATACTAAAAAGAAAAAAATGTTAGTATACCAGTAAGTTCTAAGCTCTATGATTACCTTATGAAATTGGGGTTTTGGATAGCTTTGTTGAATACTGGTTGAAGCATAACATGATTCCTATCAACATGTGTACCATATTTTGTGATAGAGTGCTAGAATAGGAAAGGTACAATATCTGAAACTACCCATTTTTTGTTTAGATGATATATATAGTTGAGGTCTAACTTCTAGTTTCCTTAGATCAAGCGTAATTTTTTTGGCTTATTTGAAAAATCAAAAAAGATACTTTGGGGAATCAAATTAAATCAAGTCTTTTTTCAATTACCATTTGTTGGATATGTTTAGTTTGATAAAATCAGATTGAAAAGTATGGTTCCTAGTTCTTTCTATGCATCTCTTTAGAATATTGTATATAGATTTTTGTTGTAAATATTACTACTTTAAACTGTAAATAGAATTGAATAAAATTTTATGGTTGTTTTAAGTTTAGTTTTCTTTATCATAGTTTGTACCTGAATTCCCAAGTCCTCTCTGTAAGCCTCCCTCAAATATCACCAGCAAGAATGAACTTCCTGTGAGGAAATTTTCCATATTAACAACAATTAGGAGATTCGGCGAATGTACTTAGTATCCCATTTGTTCTATGGAACATGATATTCATCAAACAAAATGAAACATTTTCTATGGAACAAATGGAAACTACCAAGTATCAGTAGTCCGATGATCCCACTTTGTCATCTCAATCTACAGATGACAAAGTCACCAGTCAGATCATTGGGCTACTGACACTAGGCAGGTACATACTGCTGCTAGTCCAATGTAATTTTTGCTTGGGGTGACATCAGGTGGTTAAATTCTGAAGCTGAAACATTAATTAAATTATAGTCTCCGGGAGAAGAGTTGATGTGTGGTTATTAATATTTCCTATTATTAATCCTAGAGTGAATATAATGTGATCTGAAATGAAATCTGTCATAACCTGAACAAAAGTTCACCTCAACAATCACTCTGTGGATTTGCTAAATCACTCTGGACATTGGCCTTCATGATATGCCCAAAATATAATTTACTGCATGGTTCTAATTATTAGTAAAAGTTTCTTTATATTTCATGGAATCCCCATATCCAGCTTCTTTAGCTACGACATTATTTAAATTATCCCATAGATAAATTATGAGAATGAAAGACATTGTCATACACAGTGGGTTTGCACTTTATTTCATCTGTCAGTATTACGAGAGAGTGATATACATATTGTCATATTTGATGGCATAGATATTTGACATAATATTAAGACTATTGTATGGGTAACAGGAATAAAGAACCATGTCATAATATTCATCATCATCAGCCAGGAAACGTCCACTGATGGACATAGGTCGTCAGTCCATCTAGTAAGGAGATAGCCTGGTAAACGTTTCCCAGTACATGGTCGCCACTCGAGGACATTTATTCCCCACTGGTTATCAGTTCTTCAATGCCACTTGACACTTCAGCTCACTGACTCGTCGAGCTATGTCGGTGACCTTCGTCTATGGATTTCCTCATTCCGGATTTTATCATATAGCCTATGAGCATAGCTCTTTCCATTGCTCGCTGAGTGACTTTGAGCTTCTTTATTCAGCCCACATTTTGGTTCCGTATGTCATCACTAGCAACACACTGATTAAAGACTTTTGTCTTTAGACGCTGAGGTATGTATATTCGTCCACAACTTCGATTGTAGTGTTCCCAACCTCTACCGGCATAGGTGCAACATGGGACATTTGACATAATATTAGTTAAGTGCTATTGTAATATGAAGTTATCCCATAAGTGTAGTTTTGGACTTCAGCCACTACAGCATGAAATGCATGACATCGGTGAGAATGAGATATTGTCATATCTTAATGACAAATCATATACAGTAAAAGCTCCTTATTCGCACTTCCTTTATTTGCGTTTTCACTATTAGTGAAAGCCAAGTAGAAATAAAACACTGCATAAAAACAATCATTTAATACATATTCTAAATACTAAACTAATGCACAAAAGGTGTTAAAGGTTCTGCTTTTATGTTGTTAAGGTCTAATCTACTATCAATGGATTCATCTATTTGACCGATGATAGCGACGTTATCACCTCGTATGATGTGAAGTCCAAGCACCACCTGAGCTACGCCACTTGACGATGAAAACACCCGTTCGTGAGATTCATCCAATATTATGTTTATTGTTTGGTCGAAACCTTTCAAGGTACCGATGAAGTTCCGGCCATCAAAGGTTATCACTGACACTGTTTGGTTCACATAACTCTCGAGACCCGACGCCATTGCCTCCAGCTATATTAACAGTTTATTATATCGGGTTTTGTTAGAAACTTTCTTCAAATTGTTTGATTTTAAAATAATGAGACCGATGTGCTGTTCGATTGCTGAAGCTTTGTTTTGTTCGTTCAGAAATGTAACTGTCACTGTCACATTCAGAACTACCAACATTACAAGCATGAAAATAATTTTTCTACCTTGTAACACAAACTGCGGTGACATCAAGATGCGCTTCAATTTTCTTCTCATAGCACATACGTTTTACTAAAATTGTGACAAAAGTCCAGTTTGGATTGGGGGTATTTTTCCCCATTCTGAGAAAAAATATTTTGGGGATGTGAAATCTGTAGGAAAAACTTGGAGGAACAGATTTTTGAACGTAAGTTTGGCTTAACGAAAGATACGAGAGGATACGAGTAGCTGAAACAAGCTTCTAGTCTGAACAGTCAATTTGTTCACGTTGTTTACACATGAGATCTTGCACAATTATTGGCGCGAACTTGGAATTTCCAGCCTACAAAAACAAATAGAAAAGATACAAATCCGAAGAAATTTACATTACAAACACTGTGGATTTTAAATTATGGGAGGTACTGAATGTGGATGAATGAATGACAAAATTTGCGATATAAATTAAGCTCGTAATTCTTTTGAAATAATGTACGGCTTTTTGCTGAATGATATGGTATATTAATAATTAATGAATTCATACAAAAAAATGGGGAATATATTATATTATACGAAAAAATAACTCGTATCTGGGGAAATTTAGCGTACGTAACGGAGACCCTGCGAAAGTCTAATTTAGGGATGTGACATTGTACCTAAAAAATCGATTTTTCATTAATCGATTAATGAATAATCGATTTTTCTTAAGAAAATAATCGATTTTGTTATATTAATTGATTTTTTGCTAATTTGTCAATTAAGTTCAAAATAAACGCCATAAATATTATATCAATAGATTTATTAATTTAAAATAAACAACAGAAATAGCAAGCTTATATAATCATCACAAATTAAAGTTATAGCAATCAAATTATAAAAGGTTCAAATTAAAATGGCGACTGAACGACTACATCAGCCGAATGGTTACGTAATTTAGGCTTTAGTAGAATACCAAATACGTCATTTAGTGTGGTTCCGAAAGCGTTTTCATTTACGTTTCTTTAAAATAACTTAGAATCGGGCTCCAGTTCGTTAACTCCATCTAGTGAATGTTTGATTAAATAAATCTACTAAACTATTTCAAAAACACAGAACGAATGCCATCATAGATGCACAGATGGCGTTAATGTAATAATATGGAGATAGTATTCTTTGGCAGTTCACGTTCCGGGCTCCGGGCCAGAAGACCAAACTTAATGTCAGAGGGGGATGCAGATGAAAAATCGGTAATAATTGATTGAATGATTGATTTGAAAATATCGATTATTAATCGATTGTTCGTAAAAATAAAATCGCGTATAAAAATCGATTTTTTCCATAATTGATTATTTTTTACATCCCTAGTCTAGTTGTCACAAAAATCTGTCACTGTTACTCTTAATGTAAATGTAACTTCTTTTCCCAAAAATTTACATAAAGTAAATTTAACTGTATGCTATTTATTTTATTTGAAAATCTTACTGAAATTAAAAAGTAATTGTAGTCAATATACGGTCAAATTAATTTGGGTAAATATCATAAGACTTCAATAACTTTCTTATAAGTTAGTTCAAAAACTTCAATATGTCGAACTCCATCGTTCAATATGTTTTGCTTCGTAGTGATTTGTTCAAAGAACTAGGATGGTCTATTGGTGCTCTAGTAGCGCAGGCTTGCCACGCCTCTACAGCTGTCCTGCACTTGTACAAAGATGACGAACATACAGTTAAATACTTAAATGACTTAGATAATATGCACAAAGTTGTTTTAGAAGTAAGTATCTGCTCACTAGCTGTTTAGATTTCAATGTTTTCGCTCTAGACAAAAACCTGTGTATTTTCCTAGTAGTCGAAGAACACTTGTTTTCATTATTATCTGCATTAATCCACTGCTGAACATAGATTACTTTTGGATCGTTATGATGAACCAGTTTTCCATGAGAGAATTTCTCATAATCACCTTGCTTGGTACTCTGGGTTTGCGATAGCTTTAATATGTCAGTGCTACACATGAGGGTGCTGCTGCAATTTTTACTGAGTCAGTCTTTTTCACATGGCACAATGATATGATGACAATTGGGTTTGAGTGTACAAAAGCGGGTGATTTGCTCTAATAATGAAAGAGATTAGGATGTTAGCCACATAATTTATTGTAATTTTTGATTGTAGGTACCTAATGAAGAATCACTTAAGAAAATAGCTGCTAAGCTATCAGAGAATTCCATAGCCCACAAGTTATGGATTGAACAACCGGAAAACATACCCACTTGTTTAGCTATAAAGCCTTATCCGAAGGAAGAAGTCAAGAAATATGTAGGAAAATTCAAATTGTATAAAGCTACTGTTGATGTTAAGGAATAGTTATTGTAAATAAATTAATTTATTCATGTTTACTTACAGATTTTTTTTTCTTCTTGCAATGCCTCTGTGAAAAGATTCGGCCGCTTATGCCGCTAGTTTTGACGATTTCCCTTGCAAACGCAATAAATTCACTGGAAATTGGACATTATGAGTGAGTCCAACTATGTGGCTACTAAGCCAAGGAGATGGTTAAATTCTGATTTAATCACACATAAATGTCTAAATGGTTTTGACTGAAATTTGGCACACAGAATCAGAATATCCTGTGGTTATATCTACATCTACATCTACACTAATATTATAAAGAGGAAAGTTTTGATTGTTTGTTTGTTTGTTTGTTTGTATTGAATAGGCTCCGAAACTACTGGACCGATTGGAAAAATTCTTTTACCATTAGAAGCCGACATTATCCCTGATGGACATAGGCTATATTTATTTTTAGAAAAAATTAGAGATCATTACTAAAACTTCAGTAATGTAAACCAAGATGTAATATTTTTTGCCGTTATGGCGGGTTTGCGCCACGCCACGCACGCGCGCCGAGCGCTGTCAGTCGATCTGTAACTATGACTACGAAAAACAACGGCTGCTGTTGTAAAATGTTTTATTACGAGTCTTAAATATATTATTGTTGAACCAGAGCCTTTAGTCCGTTCTTTTCAATATCCCCGGAAAGAAGAGTAGACAGTGGATACGCCCGCTGCGCGACAGCCTGCAGCGGTCGTCCTCCACGTGCACCTGACGTGCGTCCGACGTGCATCCGAGTAGAAACGTGCGTGTTTCGTGGCCTGCCGTGGAGCGAACATGAGCGAACGAACATTGTATGCGAGCGCAGAATATTCTTCAGCAAGCACGGTTAGCAGGATTGTTTTAAACTTCAAAACGACGGAGGGGAACATGGAAATTAAACCTACAACGACGGTGGAAGCCGTTTGTGTGAAAGTGCCACCATTTTGGCCCGAAGAGCCAGCGCTTTGGTTCGCGCAGCTGGAAGGACAGTTCGTGCTTGCCAGCATCACCGCAGACAGCAAATACAATTATGTCATATCGAATCTTGAGTTCAAATACGTGTCAGAAAACAAAGATATAGTTAAAAACCCTCCCGGTGCGAACAACTATGACAAAGTTAAAACGGAACTGTCTTCATCGCAAGAGCAGCGAGTGCGCCAGCTACTCACGCACGAAGACATCGGGGACCGCAAGCCAGCACAAATTCTTACGGCACCTACAAAGTTTGGCCGGTCCGAGCGTACCCGACGATTTTGTACGTTCTATTTGGTCGAGGCACCTGCCAACGAATGTACAGGTGATTATTGCGTCGCAGCCTAAGAAAGCCTTTAGTCGGTTCTTTTAAATCTCCTGGGAAAGAAGAGTAGACAGTGGATACAGCCTGCAGCGGTCGTCCACCACGTGCTACGCCGTAAAATGTCTTTCATCGCATGTGCTGTGGAAACTATGAATAATCAACAGAACAAGAACATCAAAAAGCTATTTTCTCTGTGTTATAAATAAATAAAAGTATGGTTTTAGATTCATTTCTATGGTTGTGATGTGCTGAGACCTTGCTTTTTCCACATTTCAGGATTCTAGGTCAAACGGGAAATACCTTATAGGTTTTGATTCTCTTGCATTCTCTAAGGAAATTGTCTAAAAGTGCGGCTTAAACAGACATATCTTTTTATTGTGTTGACGTAGAAGTTTGATTTTTTCACAAATCTAAGAGACTGCAGACTTGAGTACTTGATATTAATTTCAACTTGATACCTTTACGCATACATTTACGTATACACTGAGAAAAAGGGTATTGACTGACAGACAGACGGACAACAAAATGATCCTTTAAGGGTACCTTTTTAGGGTTCCTTAGTCCAATAAAGAACCCTTATAGCTTCACTCTATCCCTCTGTTCGTCTGGCTGTCCGCGGCTTAGCTCAGAGACCCTGACTACTAAATAGCTGTAATTTGGTATGGGTATACATGGTATCACGATAGCAAAGTGGTGGTAGAATAAAAAAACTTGGGGATGAAATATTTTTTCACGTCACGTCATTGTGTGGGGTATCGTTGAAATATTACGCTTGAAAGTGAGAATTTTTGTCCGAGTTGAGCGTCCCCCTCCCCTCTATCTGCTAAACTGGTGCTTTTAAAAATCTGAAAAATTCATTAACATTAAATCCAAACCACTTATTGTTCAGAGCAACTACGGAGCCCTGCACTGCGCGTGGACTGACGCGCACTCGGCTGCTTTTTAGGGTTCCGTACCTCAAAAGGAAAAAAGGAACCCTTATAGGATCACTATGTTGTCCGTCTGTCTGTCAAGGTCCTTTTTCTCTGGAACGCGTGAAGGTATCAAGTTGAAATTAATATCGAATTAATGCGAATCTGCGGTCCTTTGGACCCGTGAAAAAATGAAGTTTCTAGGCCAACGCAATAAAAAGATATAGCTGTATTTCACACCATTTCCATACAAAATGCAAAGAAACCAAAACCTATAGGGTACGTCCCGTTGAGCTAGAACTTGAAATTTGACAAGAAGCAAGGTCTTACAGCGCAACCATAGGAATAAATCGGAAAACCAGGATTTTCTAAAATTAAAATTTTTTCTTTGGATTTGGCAATAATTTAAAGTCTCAAAAATAGCGTTTATGCTAATTTGTGCGGTATATAATAAGAGGTTAAGGCGCGGACTCTCTATCTGAGGGTTCCGGGTTCGAATCCAGCCGTGTACCTATGAGCGTTTTTCAATTCAAGTACATTATTCGAATGCTTGACGGTGAAGGAAAACATCGTGAGGAAACCTGCATGTCTTGAACAGGCATGTGAAATCCGCCAATCAGCACTGGGCCCGCGTGGTGGACTATGCCCCATACACTATCTGTAGGAGAGAAGGTCTGAGCTCATACAGTGGGGACGTATATAGGTAGATGATGAAATAAATATATGTCTATGTAATTCATCTTAAATAAAGCGTGGTTTAAAGAAAAAACCGCTCGCTTCGCTCGCGTAGCTACCGCGTTTTAGCTACAATGCCAAACCTAACCAATCAAAAATCTCACCTGAATGGATATCTTTTTTTCTCTAGCAAGTAGTTTCGCCAACAACAAACAACCTGTGTGGGGTTTCAGACCAACTCCCTTAAGAGGGAACAGCAGATAAAAAATTTCATATGAAATTAAGGGTTTGGGATATAGCTGTTTTCTCAACGAAACGTTAGCCAAATTCAATCATTTTGATCTTATTCTCTTTATCAAAGAATAATCTAGGCCCGTTGGTTTTGCTTTTTTCAATATTTTGTCTACAATTAGAATTATGGGCATCTCAAAACTCAAAATTTCAGAAAAAATTTCTTTCAACTTATGGTACTCATTATTTAGAGTAAACGTAACATTTTCAGAAAAAGCAAAACCAACGGGCCTAGATTATTCTTTGATAAAGAGAATAAGATCAAAATGATTGAATTTGGCTAACGTTTCGTTGAGAAAACAGCTATATCCCAAACCCTTAATTTCACGGCAAAACTAGGCAAATACCAAAAAAAGCTTCAACTGTCCTTCTCGCACAGTTCGGTTCGGGAGGCAGGGTACACTATATCACAACTATATACTGTGTATTATATGTATAAAAATAAAGTAAGCATGCATTAGTGATGTCAATAAGCTTTATCGATTTTTTCGACTAATAGTGGTGGGAAAAATATATCGATAGATACCCTTTCTCGAGCTATAATGGTTTTACCTGTTAGTTTTAATGTTTAGATTGATCTAAATAAACAAATATAAAGACAAATAATTCTAAGGAAATTTATTTTATCTCTAGAACAGAACATTTTCCCTGAAATTCTTAGTTGTTGTTACGTTTTGTTACGTGTAAATAATTAAATATGATTTATGAATAAGTGACTTATGTTTCAAATATTTTTTTAATGTTAAAGTTCGAGTCGGACTCGCATACAAAGGGTTCCGTACCACTGTAAAATATCTAAACAGAAAAAAAACACAGAAAAAACATAACATTTATTGCATGGACATCCGTTTATTTATAACTTTTTTAAAAGCTTTTTTATATTATTTTTTGTTATTTATTATTATTGAAAGTCTTGAGAGAGAACGAGAAGTTATATGGACATCGCATGTACAAATCGCTACGGAGACTATATGACCCGACACAGATATCCCGGAGATCAGCCAGCAAGAGCTTGAAATGGCTCTCCAACAACTCAAAAACCGGTCAAGAGCAAGTCGGACTCGTGCACCGAGGATTCCGTACAGAATATGAATTAATGACATACTGAAAATCATAAATAATAGGTATGGTAATATGCACCCAACAATGCTCTACCGAAAATGAAATTCTAAGCTAAATTACATATTACGAAGTTAAGTTTGTAAACATTAAAAAATCAATTTTACTGTGTTACAATTAAAAAATTCAGATTTATTCCTATGGTTGTGCTGTAAAACCTTTCTTCTTGCCAAATTTCAAGACATTAGGTCAACGGGAAATACCGTATAGATTTTGGGTTCATTGCATTTTGTACGGAAATGGTCTAAAATACAGCTATATCTTTTTATTGCGTTGACCTATAAGTTTCATTATTTGACAGATCTAAGGGACAGCAGACTGGAGTATTCGATATCACAGTGATCCTATAAGGATTCCTTTTTTCCTTTTGAGGTACTTAAAATATAATAGTATAATATGAAGTATGACAGTAGGAAATACGATAGATTTCGACGATATTATTATTCATGTCGACAAATAAAAACTTGAAATATTTTTTCCCAGTTATACATCTCATACACTTAAGACGGGATTTTTAACTCGTCTATTCTATTGTGTGAGGTGTCGTGAAATTACAGTTTTTTAACCGACTTCAAAAAAAGAGGTTATCAATGCGACCTGTATGTATGTAATATTTCCAGAACTGCCCAGTTTTCATATATGTTAGTCTATACCAGCTTCTAAAGAAGTGTGCCAAATTTCTAAAGTGTATGTTTGTTTGTCCTCGCATATATCCGGAACACACACACAAAAGAAAAACACACATAGGGTTCGTGGATTTCAACAAAGCATTCGACACACTCGAACATAGATTTATCTGGGACGCACTGGAAAAACAAGGCGTACATGCAAAATACATAAGAATACTGAAAAACATATACACAAAAAGCACCGCACAAGTGAAGCTAGAATCTACAGGCGAAGAATTTTCGATTGAGAGAGGGGTACGCCAGGGAGACCCAATTTTACCAAAAATATTTTCAGCTATCCTGGAAATGATATTCACAAATCTGGATTGGACGAATAAAGGACTAAATATAAATGGCAAAAAGCTGAGTCACCTACGCTTTGCAGACAACCTGATCTTAGTTTCGGAAAACCCGAAAACCCTACAGACAATGTTCCAACAGTTAGCGGAAGAGAGCGAGAAAGCAGGCCTGTCAACGAACTTAACGAAAACAAAAGTAATGTCAAATTCCTCACAAACAGAGCCCATAACAGTAAATAATGGAGAAATAGAGTATGTAGAAATGGACAAGACTAATAACTGAATGGCAACCACGAGATAGCAAAAGAAAAAGAGGCAGACAGACTAGAAGATGGGAGGACGACATCAGACAAGTGGCGGGTCCAACATGGACCCGCATAGCGAAAGATAGAATAGAGTGGAAATCCTTAGAGGAGGCCTATGTCGAAAGACAAGCTGAAATGTAGGAACGACCGGTTACTGATACTTAATATAAAAAGATAAGTAACGTATAAAGTAAGCATATTTTTAAGAAAATTAAAACAAAAAATTAGTTCAGCAATAAAGGCTATTTTATTTAATTTATTTTTTATATATCCGGAACTACAAGTTCGATTTAAATAATCCCTTTTTTGTTTACCTAGGTATTGTAAAACTTAGGGAAGACTGCAAGTTTCATCAAAATCGGTTCAGTAGTTTTTGAGACTGGGAATGTTAAGTGTGTATTTCGGCGTTGCAGTGCAGCAGAGCAAATTTAAAATTAATGTTTTAACTGTACTGTAATCTGTATGCCGAATAAATTATTTCTATTCTATTCTATTAGTTAAATGTTTGTTACCTCAGAGCTTTTCACTGGGTGAACCGATTTGGATGATTCTTTATTATTTGAAAGCTGATGCTTTCCATGTGGTCCCATTTCAATTTGGTCCGGTTCTTAGAATGGAATCCATGAGAAAACAATATACATCTTAAATTTTCCTTAATAAAAGTAGACTTTTAGGGCAGTTGAAGTCGGTTTCTAGTTCTTTTTGAACGCTTTAACTTGTTAGTCCTTAGACTCTAGCACTCTAGGTACTAAAACACCTCTAGGTCACCTAAAGTATCGTTGGAAGACGAACGTTCGGATATGGTGAAACTAAAAGGTTTCTTTGTTGACCGTAGAACCCTAAAATAGCAACGCCATAATTTATATTGTATTTATATGTGATAGGTACTTACTAGTCAATTATATCAAATACAACCACAGTATGTCGAGACTAAACCAATATGCGAACAATAATTTCTCAAAACGTAAAACAAGGGTTGACGCACGCTCACGTCAAGTTTATTATAATTTTGAAAAATACACTCTAGCCCAGGCGGAGGGGTAGCGACTATGCGCGGCTCGCAGGGGCCTCTTTGGGATGTTATGCAGCGTTATTTGTGTGAGTGAAAGCATGTGAAAGGCTGTATGTGTGCGTACCGAATCGCGACAGCAATAACATATTCAAATACCTACTATTCTACGGAGACTTTGCTTCATTGGCGTCTTAACACCAAAAATTCATAGAAACGTCAAAATTAGTTGACCATTTTAAACATTTTAAACACCAACTCAACCCCTCGCGGTCGGTTGTCTGTAAGCCACAAAATACCGCGTGAATTAATTTACGAAATTTTTCATAAAACTAACAACTGAATCACTTTTTTGTCCTTCTGGTGTTATGTCTGTCAAGACCATTTTTCTCAGGGACGTTGGTCGCGTAGGGATATGAAGCTGAAAATACATTTACGCTTATCCAAAAATGTTTAAAAAATAAATGTCTACCCGTGCGAAGCCGGGGCGGGCCGCTAGTTTATAATATATTTATAAATTATATATATATAATTATAATTGGTTCCAATGGGGTGATTTTAAAAAGTTAAGTTTAAAATACACAAATTTGTTACAGCGCCTAAACGGCACAAGGAATAATTATGGAATTTAGTATCGTCCCGTTGGGGGAATCCTGACTCACTTTGGAAAATATTATCACTATAAAAGGAAATTAAGATCAATTTGGCTTCTGACTGAATATAATGTTCTTTGACAATGGTGTTCAGTTTGTCAAATTCGGTCAAGATTCCTTCAGTTTCAGTGTACATACCAATCACATGGATAAGGACGTAGGTTTCTACTTATCCCGTTCTATGAAGAGTTTGGCGTGCGGTCATATCTTCTCATCCAAATACCTATCTTAGCGTCTAAAGACGAAAGTCTTTAATCAGTGTTTATTGCCAGTGGTGACATACGGAACCTTACTGTGGGCCGAATTAACAAGCTCAAAGTCGCTCATCGAGCTATGGAAAGAGCTATAAAAGTATGCTCGGAATTTCTCTACGCGATTCAGGACATCCGTAGACGAACTAGGGTCACCGACATAGCTTGACGAGTCAGTGAGCTGAAGTGGCAATGGGCAGGCCACATCGCTCTAAGAACCGAGTGAACGAGTGGTGAACACGTAACGGGAAGCGTGTACCGGGCGGCCCGTCCCTCTACTTGATGGACCGACGACCTAGTTATGGTCGCTGGAAATAGCTGAATGCATGTATGTCGGGACCGGTCAGTGTGGCAGAGCATGGAGGAGGCCTATGTCCAGCTGTGGACGTTTCCTGCCTGATGATGGCTGATCTGAAAACAACGCAGAAGTCGCACCAATAGCTACTTTATGTAACATTTTATTATTATTTATATTAGGTATATTATTACCTTTAAGACCACCTGGCTCTTATGTACGAGTAGGTATATTATTTTCCCACCATAGAGATTTGTCTGTCTAAATATAAACCTTGAGAGATGATAAGGACATAGCAAAATTAGAATTTTATGATTGTTTTATGACATTTGTATAAAACTTGAATTGAGTGAACTGGGTTGGGAGACTTGCTTTAGACACAGATTTTTAGGGTTCCGTTAAAAAAACGGAACCCTTATACTTTCACTCTGGTGTCTGTCTGCCTTAGACTAATGTACTTATCATAGTACCGATATAGATATCCCCGCTGAGAATCGAACCCAGGACATCCGAATTATGCCTCCAATTTAACTAACAGCCGCTGGGCCAGGGATGCGACTAGTTTTTGCCATTGAAACATCACAGGCAGTTGTGAAAAATTTAGTTTTATACCTAAGTACATTAAAATTCCGAGATTATCTGTAATATTAAAATAACCGTTTATTATTATTGTTCGATAATTGGCTGTCCTACAAATTGATAAACATTTTTTAAATAATTTATGAACGTTTTGCATTTGAATTACATTATGATTTTACTGGCGGTAATCAAATATAATATTCATTAATTCTTGTTAAATATACATAAATGCCTATATTGAAATCGGCCTCACCAAGGTAGCAAATATATACCTATCTATACCCTATACATGGTATCTAAGTATATGCATATGGTTCAAAGCCAGATTAATGATTTCTTATCTAAATTAATAATCAGTTCGATGACCTAAGAATTTCAATATCATTCTTGATCACTGTTTAAAAAATTAAAAGACTATAAAGTCGGGATAGTTACACCATTTATAACTCAAGGAAGTCTGGACTGATTATTATGATCTTTGATATTTTTAATTTTGTCCCGAATGGCAGAATTATGATTAAAACATGCAAATTCACTAAGAAAATCGTACATTTTGCATGGAATGGTGCAGTCGCAGTTACGGGTAAAAACTTATAATTAGAATAAAAAGCGGCCAAGTGCGAGTCGGACTCGCCCATGAAGGGTTCCGTAGCAGCAAGTAACTTAATATTAATGTTATTGTAGTTCGTTGTAACTTTGATCGATGTTTTAATAATAGTGTATTTTTTTAAATTAAGTTATTGATAAGTAAATGTATTAAAAACTATTTACTAGATCTTGTTCAAACCAATTTTCGGTGGAAGTTAGCATGGTAATGTACATCGTATATATTTTTTGTTTTATAATTTTCTTATTTTAGAAGTTATGTTATATATGTATGCATACATTTTACCACTTTGATCAAGAACAAAAATTTGAGTTTCACTTTTAAGTATGGGGAACCCTCAAAATTAATTGTTTTTTCTTCTTCTTTTTTTGTATGAAAATCTTAATACGGTTCACAGAATACATCTACTTACCAAGTTACAACAGTATAGCTAGATCTTATAGTTTCGGAAATAAGTGGCTGTGACATACAGACGGACAGACATGACGAGTCCATTAGGGTTCCGTTTTTTGCAATTTGGCTACGGAACACTAATAAAAACGTAGGATAGAAGCGTGCGAACCCGGATTCCTAGCTGCCTGTGTTGTCTACGTGGAATACGACAGAGCTAATAACATTGCTGTTTGGCGGCAGAATTAGATACAATCGTGGTAGATAGAGGCCAGCTGCATCTACTCTACTACCAAACAGACCGTAGTACCAAACAGGTATCTACCCCGCCCCCTCAATACTGATAGACGTAGCCCTAGACTGAAGTGATCGATTGAAGTTTGAACTGAAGAAATGCTTGTATGTGGAAATAATTATTTTCGCTACCAAGAAACTCGTAAAAATATTTTTGAAAATGTGGGATTCGGGATATGACCTCCCATATCTCTCTCTCCCCCGTTCACGTCGTATACTCTATGTTCCATGAGGGGACTGTCCATTATCACCACGCTTGGCAGGCGGAAAAATATGAATTCACTTTTGAACCATGTCACATTCACTCTTGTTTGTTCCTCGCAGTGTGTTGAGGGAAATGTCAATTAACGGTGAATGTGACATGGTTCACAAGTCGATACATATTTTTGTACTCTAGTGTACATACATAGGTGCTGCTGCCCATCTCCTGAAAATTTACCCGGTTGCATTTTACGACTAATTACGACACCCGCACCCGCGCGGGATGACGTGGAGATTAAAGAGGTCGTATTATGAAGCCATACGATCTCATATATATTCGATTCGTGCGTTATGAATGTCATGTCAAATTAATGCGTCAGGTTATTATGGTATTTGGGGCCTCAATGTAGAACTTAGATTTGTTTGCCTAATAGGTTAGAAATAGCGATCTATACTGTTATCCATCTTTGTAATCCATTTATTTCAACAATTACAGTACTTTGACTTTGCTAATAAATATTCATAATCTACTGTCATCGTGTCGTCGGTGTCTTTATAGGCATTTCGATATCAGATAGGAATTCAGTTTCACAACATAAAGGTTGAAAGAAAACAACTTGAAGGTTGAAAGAAAATTATTTATTTAAGTAGGCTATGATTTCGCAAAATGTTTGTCATTGCCAATGAAATACGAATAGGCTTTTACGAGCTATTTTGAAACTTACATAACAAGTTTCGTGCATGCGTTATCTCAACATGCTGATTTTTAACTATGGTAACACTTTTTGCACTAATACATCATCGTGTACAAATGCGTAAGTCCACTATTGGACATTGACTTCTCTCGTAACCTCGTGGCTATGTTACCTTTTATGTCTTGCAGTATGGAATAATCATTATAAGAAGGTGACTTTTTTAAATACGCATTACACATTAGTCTAGAAGGTGCCTTACTCTTCGTTTGAAGACTTCCAAGTTGTGGTTTTCTAGAAACACGGAAACCGGCAGTGTATTCCATATTGTAGATGTACGCATGATAAAATATTGGTACGAGCTGTAGGAATATCTACAGTATACGGGTGGTGGTCTGTCGTTTTTCTGTTCGACCGGCACTTGAATGGCGATGGCTGGATCAATAGCTCCTGCGCACACTCTCCAAAATGTATCTCGTAAAATACTGTAAAGGGAAAGTGTCTAATGAGTAAAGCGGTCATTATAGGAATGTAGACATTTAGGATAGTAGCGCACAAACAGTGCTAATACTGCTTTTCAGCGTCAGTATTAGACGGCATGGTGGTAGATAGCCAGGCAGAGATTATCATGCCCTACCACCAAACCGAGTACTGATAGATACCGTCACTGGTAATCGAACCCGGGACCTCAGGATTGTGAGTCCAACTGTGCAGTCACAGGTTACAGGCTGTTTCGGCTGGTTTCGCATTCCACCGCTAGGTGGCGCTTGCGGCGACCAGTATGTGACGTGCGTCGTCCGGTGTTACATCAAAAGCCTGTGTTGATAATTGTGTGAACTCAAATTGTGCTAGAGTTGAGTGCAGCTGGAGTGAGCTATTTATTCCTTTTTGGAAGAAATCGATTTCTGGACTAGAACCCGTCGCGGCGGAGCATCGGTCAAGGTGAGTGCGTCACTTGGTGTGTGTGAAACAGACTATCGAAGGTCTCCACAACACAGGCAATGCCAATTCCTGAACAACATTCTTTCAGTTATCTAATACATAAATTTCAAGGCAGAAGCTGGTTTAAATTAAAAGCTATAACCTGTTTAGTGGCGAGTAAACGGCCTCTATACTAACTGTATACTTTTTGAGCTAATTAATTACATGTCAATTTGAGTTAGGCGATAAATCATGTCAATAGTATTTGATGTCAGTATAGTTAACTAACATTGCAATTTTTGCAGTAACGTTTTGATTGGTCTATTATATTCAGAAGCGTCATTATTCGAAGCTATTAGCTAAATAATAAGTTGTAAGCTTGAAGTTATGTTTACTAATGCACTTCGGAGTTTTTGAATGAATCATATTTTACATAATTTGGTGTGTAACTTAAGTAATATGTACACATACAAAAAGAAAGTTAGAAAAACTACATTCTCAATGCCACAAGATACGTAGCGGTAGTATAAAATTAAATTTATTTCATTTGATACCAAACACATATTTTATGGGTAGACGCCACTTAGTATTTTATGTTACGTCATATAGCCTATAACCCGCGAATAACCGCGACGCTTCAATGATACATCATTTGTCAAAATACGATAAATATTTTAAGAACACATATACAAAGATTGCCAAATTCATAACAATCATTTCGGCTTCGTCGCAGTCGGGCAAAAAATTCCTGACTTGGGTCAACAAAGAACATCGAACGACCCATTTTATGACGTAGTTGTGAACTAGCAGAAAATTTATGGTTCATTTATTTCAGGCAACAAAGTAAATTATATAAATAAATAAGGATGCTGCGGGCGACTTACTCATCCATAACTAACATAACTATAATCTTCGTATGTTTTAGTTTTGGGACCACACCTTCCAATAAGTCAGCGTATACTCGTAAGAAATAAATTGGCGTGAAATTATGTTGCATATATTTCAAAGTTTGTGAATGAATCGTAAGCAACATCATTTTGCTTTAAGCATTAATAAATAAATTAATATAAAACAACTAGGGAAACGTAATCTCCGACATGGTTGGTTTATTTCTTTACTTTAGTTTCGGTAACTGGCAGTGTATCTCATATAATGAAAAGGGAAGGAGTTTATAGTAGGTACAATTCAGGATGGAAGCGTCAAATAAAATTTTATTTAAAAGCATATTTCGTTGAACTATAAAAACCATACACGCGGAAAGGACACGCGTGCGGAAACGTTGCATTTTCCACTCTGATTAACTTCTCGTTAATAATTTATCGCTTAGTTCGTAAACTGCATTATTTAGTAACATTTCGTTATTTACTTTGTACTTATTTTCGTAAGGTTTATTTAGTTGGAGCCAATTGAGGACGTGCTATCAATTCAACAGGTGTGTTTGTGTGTGTACCTATATATCTCCGGCTTTATTTTAAGAGTGATTTCATTTAAGTGTGATGAAAATAATTCACCACTGAATGTGAAATTTTTTACTCCATATATTCGCTAATTGTGAACTGATGTCAATATTTTTTTCTTATTCGTTACATTATACTATAGGATTATCCTAAGGGGATCAATTGGTGGAAATTCAAAGGGGATTAAATTCTTATCACTTTCCTTTACACGGGTTTGAAACTTCGAATAGGTATATTTATGAGAGATTTTTAGATAAATTATTATATGGCGATGTTCCACAAAATTATACCTAATGTTGAGGGACTGCGAGGGCACTTTATGAATGGTAAAGTCATGTTTAGGAATAATCAATTCATTCTAGCCTTGAATATATCCAGGTTATTTCCAAGTTGCAGCGATCAATAAATACAGAGTCAGGTGGGGAATCCCACTTATTATTATTGCGTGCAAAATCTTCTTTTACATTTATATTGCATGATATATACATATACATTACATTGTATTGACCAAATTCACAAAAATCATTCTATAAGCTACTCTATATTGATAAATGCATTCCACTGCTGAGCACTGACAACCAAGCAAGATCAACCAAAAAGGTCGAATGTGATGCTAACCGCCCTAGAACGATATGCAGCAGTGCCTGCATGCACAGCGAGCCAGTAGCAACGATCCTAGGGATCACTAGGGGCTCTTGCACACTGACTACTGGATTGAGCGAATGGAATCAAATCAAATCATTTTATTTGTTAATTTGGGTATTACACATGTAGGATCTTAATTATATAAAAATCTCTCCAAATTTAGTCGATTGGGCTATACAATATTTTCGCATAAAACATTCCATTACATGTCATTACCATTAATACATTGTCCCAATAAAAATAATAAGAATACAAAATATTATGCTCATGTCATCTACTTATTCCCATCATCCAAAAACTCCTTGATTGAGTAGTAGCATTTATCTATTAATAATTTACTTACTATTTTTTAAACAAAAGTCTAGTAGTTTATTTTAATGTATTTTATTGTATTGTATATATACTTATGGGTCATTGTTACCTGAAATAAATGAATAATAATAATAATACACTTTTCCCCCCTTATCTGGCTTAACTATTTCAACCCCCGCGGTATGGTACGGGTTGAACTACTCTAAAGCCGAGAACACTTCGCTCGCGCTTGGCCTAGATATAAGGCCTGGCTTGGAAGTCGACCGAAAATGCGCCTCATTGGCTTAAGGCTTCTGGGTGAGCACGCTTTTCATCAATCGAGATAAGAGCCAAAAAGCAAATCTATTTACATTACAACCATAACATAGTAACGATTCGTATTTATTTCGCTCTAAAGCGATCCAAATCAACATTTAGATTTTTTCGACACACACTTATTAAAACTTCAATTTTTTTTATAGTATAATTAAATTGTCGTTTAATTTCTTAATCAAATGTACACAACAAAGCAAGGGCAAGTAACAAAATATGTCGTACAATCTTAAGAACAAGTAGGTAGGCATTTCGTAAGCCGTTAGGAAACATTTTCTTTATATTATTATTACTACGGGCTACAAAACCAGCCCAAAACTAATTATATTACATGATGTAACGCCGGGGACGTATCTAGTAAAGGGACGATAATCTAAAATTATGATAACGAAATAAAGGACTCATGAAGTTGATAACGTAAAATAAACGATAAGTTGGTAAATATAAGTTATACATTATTTTTGCTACTACTTTTATTGAAACATATTTATTGATGATATAGACAAAGAAAAGTGAAAGTGCCAATAAAAAAGTTTCAGTTGACTAAATTCTTCGATATTTGTAATTTTTATAGAAGTTATCAATCAATCTCAACGAGATTTTATCCTAATAAATACCAAATATATTTGAAACCATCACATTATGGTCTCAGACCCTCCCCCAGCCTGCGCTACGGCGTCCGGCTCTGGCATCAGTATTCTACAGTTCAGTGTCAAATCTTGAGTAGGCAATATTTCTACTTCTTTCGTTCTGATGTTCAAGGTGTTCCGGTCAGTGCGACTTAATTTTCTTTTATACGATACAGAATCGGTTAAAAAATGTTTGCTTAAACAGTATAGGCCTGCGCACTAAACAATTCGCGCGTGGTGGCGCGTTTGTATCAATCGATATTAAATAATTATCGATTTAAATAAAGTTCCGTGACTAAATATGGATACACGAGTCGATATTATTGTGCTGGGAGCTACGGGATTCACCGGCAAGCATGTAGTGAAAAATTTAGCGCTTTTGTGCAAAGAGCCAGAGTACTCGAAGCTGACATGGGGCATATCTGGGCGTTCGAAGGATAAAATTCAGAACTTGCTATCGGAAATCGAAGAATATGGTTAAGAAATTTTTTATTCAACGTAATTTTTAAGGTGGTGCGTATCAAGATTGGTGGTGGTTAATTGTTGATCTATAAGACTCGTGTCCAACAGTGAACTTATACAGCCGTATATTTGAACTAATAACGGTGCAGATATGAAAATTAAACAATCTTTATTGATTACTCGTGGTTAGCCAGGGCGATGTTCTTACTTAAAGTGTTTTAAATATAAATGCGAAAGTATGTGTAATTTATTATTTCAGTGTTCACACAACTGTATACTTACCCACCGCTTTGTCTGTATATAGCATTTCAAACAGTTTTGTGCATAAACGTTGTCAATGTTTTTGCATAACAAAGTATTATATTCTACAATTGCTTTAATCTTTAAAAAGTCATAAAAATTTATTTACAAAATAAGAGCCTCGCACACTGAGGCTTCCGAACTCGAATCAAAGTTTATTGTAGTGTAGAGGTACAGTCTTCGGAGTAAAATTAATACACACGATCTCCTGTTCTAATACCCGAATGCGTACAGTAGGAATTTAAATTGATCACCGTTAGAGAATGACTAAACTTGAAGACGTTGCAGCCATTATTCAGTTCATTACCAGTTGCATTCTAAGAAACCCATGGGATGAAACGGGCGATCATATTCCGAAGTCGAGAACACGCGTCGGAAAGTTAGCTTAGCATTATATTAATTCCATTTAAAGGTATCATACTTCCGCATAATTTCTGCTTAGTTTAAACGAAACCTTCGGAACACGGAACCGTTCTCTAAACTGTAGGTCATTGCTAAATTCAGTCACTAAAAGCATATATTAGTTGACCTATACGAATAAGATATATTTGATGCTTAGGCATGTATTTACAAATAAATATATACAGGTAATTAAGTAAAATGGGCAAAGGATGTAGAAAAAAAATGGGCAAAGAAGGAAAGACAGCTTCTTAGATACGGAAACGACATTCAGAAAATAGCTGGTGTTAATTTTATAATGACCCATGATCGGAAAGCGTGGCGAGCTGTAGGGGAGGCCTTTGCGGATACGCAAGGCAATCTCAATACCGGTGTCAAGTAATTATTACAACATATATTTAACTACCTAATAGTCATACCAATTACCAAGAAGACCTGGCACTAGCATCTCCAGAGTGAAAAAGCATTAGTTATAAGGAAGATATTTTGACATTACCATTTGGGTTGCTGATCACCTTCATTTACACACGAGACAAGAAGTTATTTTACTGATAAGTGTAGATGTCTCAGCCACAAAATCGAAGTATTTTTTGTAAATACAAATTTTCTTATGTATGTATTGAATGTATTCAAACTCTTCCATAAATTTGTATCTCATAACCTCGCTCTGACTGTCCGAACCACCATCGGCCCTTACATGTCAATGTTATGGGCCCTTTCAACAAGGCTAAATTACATAAGAAACCTTTTACAACGGTATACTCGTTCTTGCCAGCTTATAATTAAATTTTAAATTACATGTAAGCTTTACACGTTAATGACTCTCGAATACCAGATTGTTACGAAACTTGCCACGAATTTCGATAAATTGTTACTTGTACTCGTGAACAGTATTACAGTAAACAATAAGTTTTCATCCAAATTCGTCAGAGTAATGGACTAATCCTCATTGCACATGTGAAAACCTTTTTATAACCAAGAGAACCAGCATCTCTATTTCCTTGTCGTAAATTCTTGCTTTTAGAGTTCCGCATCCACGTGAACTAATACAAATGATCCTCTGTGTGTCCGTTCGTCTGTCACAAAGCTGTAACTTTTGAAACATTAATAGGTATACTCTTGAAATTTTTACTGAGTATGTCAATGCGATCTATGGGCGATTTAATTTAACTACCAATAATAATAATGATATATTTTAAATATCCCTATGTTAATCGGCGTTTTTTTCACGATCTTGGCTGCTTTCACTAAATATTTACGAAAGTAAATTAATGTTTGAAATAATTGTTATTTTAAGTATGTAATTAATTATGAAAAACGAACATCATTGTTTTTACATATTTCGATAGAAAAAAACACGAGTGAATGGATTTACGTCAGTGAGAATATAACATTACAACAATTTAAAATAAGATTACAGATTTACTCGAGCCTAGTAGATAAAATCTACATTGGCTAGGGTGCATATTGCCGTGTTACATTAATAGTCTCTCACTTTAACTAGTTTCTCACATTAATGTATCTCTCACTTTAACGTGTTTAACACGTATTCATTGCACTCTTTCGACTTCTTGATATATTCTCCCCAAACGAAAAACCCTGGTTCTAGCATCGTACTGACCAAATTTCTCGTCTGTATTTCAGGTGTAGAAGTAACAAAGATACCAGTGATTGAATGTGACATAAAGAATGAAAGCTCCATAGCAACAGTGACGAAGAGGGCCAGAGTCCTCCTGAATGCCACCGGTCCCAACACAGTACTCAGCGAACCCGTCGTGAAGGCCTGCATACAAACTGGGACACATTACCTTGACATATCTGCTGAGTTGCATGTAAGTTCATAATTATTGTAGTTTAGTACTTCATCAATTAGTACACTGCGGTAGTCAACTCCTAGTCATTTCAAAATGTACAATTTCATTAAGCAGTAGATACGGTATAGGTATCATAAATATGGAAAGCGTTTTCACCCAAGAAGAACGTGTTAATGTAAGAAAGACATTTAAAGTGAGAAACACACGTTAAAGTGAGAGACACCCAATTAGCTTCAGTGAATGCCCATTCCAACAAGATGCCCCACTGAACTCAGTCCTCTAGTATCAAAGTCCATTGACGGACTGCATAAGTCATCATGTCATCTAGTCATAGGACGCCATACCAAGTCTGCCTAAACGTAGCCTCCACTTATTATTCCTGTTAGTTATAGCTTTTTCAGCAAATAAGACCAGCTCACTTCCACCTCAGCTTACTAATCCGATGATCTAACGATTCACTCGTTTCTATTCCGTTTCGCAATTAAGAAAGTTCATTTAATGATTATCTTTAATCTTCAATCTAAAGAATATTTAGGGTACGTGTGCCTATTTATGGAGTCTATCTAGACGAAGTAGAGACTAAAATCCTAGTTGTTATCATATTTATCATCATTCGAGAATGTTCCACGCTGAAAAAAAGTCCACATGTATTATTATTATTAATTTATGGACAGTTTTCGCACGGCTGGTCCCGTGTTGCTTGCATCCAGCGCAACGGTCAATAGAATTTGTAGCTCAACGTTTCAATTTTTTTTTATATAAATTCGATAGGCTTCTGTTTGACCACAATCTCACCAGATGTTAAGCGACGACAAATGTTAGATATTCGAGGATATTTCGAGAGGATGTGGCGTAACGATCTGGAATTCGAACAATGTTCTAAACGAGCCTACGGTCAAGGTTTGTATACAAATTAGGATATAAACTACCTTGCTCGATTATGGAGTTCCATGAAAGGCCATTGATTCAATAATATTCCTACACATTTCAATATACATACTTGCGAATATACGTATGCACATATGTCGTATTTAAGAGTTGTCGCGTAGTGCTCGCTATCTAGATACACGATACTTTAATTGAATAGTTGTGTTGTGGTCAAGGTTAGTGTCCAAATTAGACTAACTCATAAATATTTGCATATGATTTAGAATAAATACTAAATGACGATTCGCGGACAATCGCATTAGTTTTTATTTATTTAGAGACACCAACAAGTTACATCCCAAATGCATACAAAATACAAACTTACATAACTAATTACTAAAAATGTTAGCTTAATTATCTAGGTATCCACAGCTTACACAAAAATTCACGTTAAAAAGAACAGTCAAAAATAGAAGTATAGAAATATAGAATTACTTATAAATGTTTTACAATGTTTTTACAATTGGGATTTAAAATAGAAATTATGAATCTTTTTCTTAGGGTTACAGATAAATGGGAATTCGATTTCAATCAGCCAGTAGTTACATTGGGGGTTTAGTTGTCATAAATCAACTCCCAACTTGACATTGTATGCCTGACAGTGATATGGTGGAGTTCGAGTAGGTACGCGCTGCAGTGAAACGTTTCTACCTACCACGGAATAGATAGAACAGTTTGGAAGGAAATTGTGCTCGATTAGTATGGAGACCTTGGCAAGTGTTATTGCCGAGTAGCCTACATATTAGCTCCACTACGTACACTACAAACTAATACTACCTACACATAGTTATAAAATATACTATTTAAAAGTATCGCAGGCTCATGCAATTAGGCAAGGCTAGAGGCGTCACGTTCGCAATGAAAAAGGAACCGACTTCAGTTGCCTACGAAGAGACTTTTACAAGTTTTACGAGAGTTGGCTGAAATTATAATGAACTTACACCCCTTGGAGGTGGAATATTTTCTTCAAAAATTGGACCACCCTTGAGCTTATTAGTTAAAATCGGTTTACTATTGGCAAATATATGAGGCAGTGTAGAACCTAACATAGTACTCAAAAAACATTCGAGTCGTATTGAGAGACTCCTTTTTAACCGGTAACTTTGACGGTAACCAACGGGACCTTATTACTAAGACTTGGCTGTCCGTCTGTCACCAGGCTGTACCTCATGAACCGTGATAGTTGGACAGTTGAAATTTTTACAGATTATCTATTTCTGTTGCCGCTATAACAACAAATGCTAATAAACAGAATAAAATAAATATTGAAAGAGGTTCCCATACAACAAATGTATTTTTTAGACGTGCGTTTTAACTTACTAGTAGCGCCATCTAGTAACGGGTAACAAAACTAAATACAACTAACATCTAGTGGCGAGTAGCAAAACTAAATTCAGAACGAAAATCGAGGCGCATTCGTTAGAGGATTGTTCGGTGCATATTATTTATGGTTTTCCGTACTTTAAACTTAAAAATTATAAAGGCTAAACAGCAATGCCTGTTACCCAGAGTATTGTCTATTTTATGCCGAGTACAAACAACAGCACCGTTCTTCTACATGTTATATATTTTTCTCTGTTTGTTATTTCAGCACATGTTGAACATCTACCGGACATACAACAAAGCGGCTGAGCAGGCAAACGTTCTCATTATACCCGCGTGCGGGTTCGACTGCATGCCTTCCGCGGCCGGACTCATATACTTAGAAGACAACTTCAAAGGTAAATGGTTATTATTACATTTGTTTGTCTATCAACCAACCAAACACCACTGGGGTTTTACATTCTGAGATACCTTTAAGGAGAGTGCTGTATGTGTAAATCCCATCAAAAACATACATGTGAAATGGAAAGCCAAGCCAATATATGCCTTATATGCCTTGGTTGTTCACTTCAACGACAAAAGAAGAGATATCAAAATGGGTGCCAAGTTCAATGGTCAGTCCTGAAATTTATTCAAAAGAACATAAAATATTTTATAAAAACTTAAAATATCATTTCTTATTAACACCTAGTATAATATTACTGAAGCCTAAGGTCAGACTTGGCTAGTTCTAGTATACGATTATTATTAAGTACCTACTAAAACAGTAATGGACGAGCCCTATGTTCGATGGCTAGTTTCTAACAGCAAGCCATCGGAACAATACGAGTATAGGTAATAAGAAATTACAGATTTAGAACTTGCGAAATGCATAAATATATGCCATGCCATGTATAAACATTATTTTACTTTCTTGGTTAAATATTAACCCTCTATCTCTTCCAAATCTCTTGCAGGAACATTAAACACAGTAGAAGGGTACATGGAGATGGGTATACCAAAGCGAGCGTATTTCCCCGGCTGGTGGGACCATTGCCTGTTGAACTACGGAACATGGCAATCATTAGTCCACGAACTACAGAACTTGAGAGAATACCACGAGTTGAAGAAGCAGACCTATCCAGAATTAGGGCCAGAGCCTGAAGATATTAAGCGGTAAGTATATTTTGGGAACATATCAGATGAGTCACGAATTGGCGGATTTGCAGTATTGACCGACCTAGTCCCCTGGCCAGATGAGGGAGCAGATAAACATACTTACATACAAAGGTTGCTCAAATCATAACCCTCCTTTGGCTTCGCTATAGTCGGGTAATAATGCACGCGTGTTAGTTAACCTGGTACAGGTGCGTCACAAGGTTCTTATTTGCATCATAAATATTGCAGACATTACATGCATATCGTAAGATACTAATAACTAATAGGTAAAGGTCTAGAATGTATAACGTTTCTTTTCAATGTAAGAGAAATAGCAGTAAATAAACAAAAACACCATACAGTAACACAACCAACTACAGACCCACAAAAATAACTCACGTGTAAGTCTTCAAACTCATATAAAAACTTACTTGGACATCGTCAAGGCTCTTCATAATTATTGCCTTGTTTCGGTGTTTGTTTACTGTTATTTCTATTGGAATGACATGAACTATTCGACTCGTATGAACCCGGGGAATATTGGGTATTATTGTAAAGTTCGTCGATTTCGGTTGTTCCCTTATTTTCAATGTCTGTTGAGGCAACAATATGGACAATCCAATCAATTTATTCAGATTTAACGTTCTTCTCAGGTCATTCTTCCATCGGAAATACGGCAAATTCTGGTTCCCCTACCCTGGGCCTGACCATGATGTGATAGAAACGTCACAGGTGCATCTACGAGATAAGAAAGGACGTAAGCCGTATCACTACAACATCTACACGACCATGCCCCTCCTATTTCACTTCTTCGTCGTGATACCAGTCATATTCTTCTACTACTACGCCTGCTATTTCAAGTTCTTCAGGAATCTGCTCTGGAATTTCCCAAGGATATTCACATTGGGATATGTATCACAAAAAGGGCCCACTGAGAGAATGATGAATGAAATGACATACAGCTTTACGTTGGTTGGAAAAGGATGGGACGATATGAAAGATATTAAAATGGCTCCAAATAAGAAGTTGGTTGTAAAGGTAATATTGGATAAAGTGATAACGGAACTGTTGCGGGTTTTATAATCAATACTATAAATATTGTGTTAGATGTTTTAAGATGGCATAACTCTATGAGTGTGAACATACATTATTAAAAGCTCGTAGGTCTGTTCGCACTCCCCTCTATTGCAAAAAAGTTTAGATTACGAAGAAAAACATTTACAATGAAAAGTCATATTAACTAAATATCTATGGAGGCCGAGAAGTCGCCATATTATACAATGTAATAAAATTAAAACAATGATAGCCATTTTGACAATGTCATATTTAGCATTAAATTAACCGTCCATAATATGTATTTATTTTACAATATTCATCGGCTCAAAACGAGTGTTCGATCGAGTTGAGGAAATCATGACCTACTTGTCACTCTAAATGATAACTAAATTCATTTAGGAGGCAATCTGATTTAAATTTTATTTTAGATTTGACAAGTATATTCGGGGTTCCAAGTTCAAGTAGGGATTTAGTCCGTATAGCGCCTAAAGTAGGTATATAACAAACTACAATTAATTTTGCAAGACCTGAACATGTTTAAAAGAAACTAGGTTGCTGGTTGCGGTAGGCCAACGGTAGGCAGACAAGCCCCACTAAAATATAATAATGGTTGGCAGGGATTTGTGTAAGCAGTTATGATTTAGTTATAAATAATAATTTTGACACTGTATATTTTATGATTTTAAATTTTGACATTGTGCGGATATTCTTAAAACAATGACATGATATACTACCACAATTGATAATAAATGGTTTGTATTTGGATCCCCTGAGCTAATTAGCGCCATTAAAAAGAAAGTAAGTTGACAGTGTAATATTTCCTGAAATATTTCCAGGTCTCAGGCAATAATCCTGGCTACCGCACCACTGCGTTGTCCTTCATTTCATCTGCTGTCACTGTACTCAACGACTACTCCAAAATGCCGAAGTAAGTTACCTTGCTCGAATAACCCTTGTTAACCTTACCTTGCATCAAAAGAACAAGGCTTTTAAGTTTTCGTAATTTTAAAAACAATTCTGTGTATATGTTTGCATAATTGACTTTTTATTTTAATTTTGATATTTTATAGTCATTAAAAAGGAGTCATTTAATGAAACTGGGCTTCATTTATTATTTCAGAGGCGGGGTGGTGTACACGGAGGCAGCGTTTCACGGGACAAAAATAGTAGACAGATTAAATTCTTACAAAGACGGTATGAAGTTTGAGATCTTAGAAGAACAGAGTAAATGTTAGCAAAAAATATTCTTAAGGAAAAGTAGGATGTGTTTTAAACTGTGCTTATTAATGTCAATATGGTTTTATATTTGATAATTTGTAGTAAGTGTAAATGAATTACAAAAATATTGTCTGATGGTAATTTTATTTGGGATTCTCAAAGAAAACTTGGTATTTTATCACAGAAAGGTGCAACTTCATAGCTTTTACATCTGTGAACATATATTGTCGGAAAATACATGGCGCAAGGAGTTCTTAACCAATTAAAAAAATTGTTCTTTTTTTTTCAAAATTGGAAGGTTGTTTTTAAGGTGGAGCGTGTTTTTTCAGGCTCACATTTTCCAACTGGTCAGTCAGAGAAGCCATTTTATGAACTAGAATAGTAACGCCAAGAAGGATAGCAACAAATATTGCGTGCGTAAGCAACACCTTTTTACGCTCGTATGTCACAATATTTGTTATATCTTCCGGTGAAATGTGACACTCATTTCTTAAAGAAAACGACATTTAAAATAAAAATCTTAGCTCCGTCACAGACCTATCTGTTTTGTTCTGATCTACCTGCATCGATTTTTGCTTGCTCGGGGTGGTAGGTGTGTGACGACTGGTAGATTTTGTATTGCATTCTAGACTTGCTGTTTCAATTCTACCTAGCACATATCAGAACAGAATCGTTAAGTCTGTAACGAGGCTAAAAGTACTAAGGTTTGACCTTGACCACTGACGAGCTTGTAGGGGAACTAAGCCAGAATGGCTTAGTATTATTTGCGTCACTTGTACACGGACTCATTTTCTGGGGCATTAGTACTATATCAACACCCAACTGTCAAAAGGACACAAACATTACAAAATCGTCACCGTTGGCGTTGCGCACGCGTCGCGTCACTGCTGTTGTGACAAACTGTTTTACCGAAAGGCCTTGACTTTGCACATTCGACGGCCGAGACATTTACCAGTAGCTGCCTTGGTAAACCTCCGTTAGATGTAATATTCATTAAGTATCTTGTTATCCTACTTATAATCAGATAGCTTGAAAGTGAGGACTAAAAGGGCAATGGGTAACTACTTGTAATGAGTCTTCGTAGCAAGTTCCACCCAGGATGCACATGTGGATATGATTTCGATTGGCGCGAACAAATGCGACACTAGGCTGTATATTGTATGCGATGAATAAATTGCACTTATTGTCAGCCATGTTGTTTTGGTTAAAATCTGGATTTATCATTCGTCGAAACTCTTTTAGCATTACAGCTATTATAATAAAGTCTATAATAAAATTATATTACTCAAATTATTCATAACCTAGTCAAACACCTTTTTTCTTCAAACTATTTTTAAGGTTCCGTACGTCTGATGAGAAAACGGTCCACGTTAAGGATCACTCTGATGTCTGTTTGTCCGCCTGCTTCACTGCTGTTTATCATCAGAAAATTCAAATGCTATCGAATTGAGATTTGGACATGGAGATTTGGACTTGTAAAAATGTTGTCTCACACACACAACTTGTTGCAAGTAAAAATATAGCAATGATAGTTTTAGAAAAATCATTAAAAAATCTCACGTATATTCGTTTCCTTCGAGTCAGATTCTCGCATGGACGGATTTTTTAAAGTTCTCAAGGTGCTCATTAAATAGACAAGATTTTTTTGCTGCCTACTGTAAGAACAAAAACATAACCTGTTATGCCGTACATAAGGATAATATGCCGGGAAATAATGAATGTTTTATTAATAATAAAAGTTTGTTTAGGTATTCACAGTATTGTTTATCACCACCACCATTTGCGATCGAATACATAAGTCCACTGCGGGATATGATTATATACTCGAGCTGGTAAACGCTTTTAATCGCGCCGAAATCCTCACCACTTCGCGTAATGGATATCATAACATCATTATAACACATAAATCACACATAACAGTTTTCATTTACGCACTCAATCACTAAAATTGCCGTAAATAAACAGTAATTTTCCAAGTTCACGCCAAGAGTACATTCAGTTTACAGTCCATACAGATAAAATCGCGGGCAAGACAAAATACTCTCATATCTACAGCCAAAAATTATAAAGGTGTTTATTTGGTGATATCGCAGACCTTAGAAACTATTAACAACATATGTGTCGTCACTGGCTTCCTACACGCTCCATGAACTTGAGGTCTGCATATTTTAAAAACTTGTTATGCACGTCACGAAGCAACTATGTGCGTCCGTACCACAGTGCAATAGAAAACAATATCATTAACCGCCGGGAGCTCTACTAAGCTTGATGCGTAGTGAAGTTTTAATGTTATCTAATAAATCATTACGCTACTCATTAAATACGGAAAGCTTGCAAAGTTCATTCTTCTACATATAAAATTCAAATAGTTTAATCAGAAATGGAATCGAGGCTAGATATGATTGTAATTGGGGCTACGGGCTTCACGGGTAAACATGTGGTTAGGAAGATAGCGGATCTTATTCAAGATTCTGAGTATGCTGACTTGAGTTGGGGAATATCAGGACGATCGATGGAGAAACTTCAGAAATTGTTAGCTGAGCTGGCGGAGAAAGGTCAGTATTCATCATTGAATAACATAAACTAAGTAATATAAAAACTTACAGCAAGATGTTGCTGTTCACATAGATGCTAGAATCTGGAGACCGCCGGCAGCATATATATTTGAAACTATTTTGCCTTCAACAAATCTATGAGAGAGACTCGTGTACAATTGTGGAGGTATGTATAGATGATGCAGGAACCTCATTGCTGAAAAACTATTTATATTTCGTAGGAATATTAAACTACTTGATTTAGATTCTGTACGAGTAATTCAGACAAACTGATGTTTAGAAGTAAGTTACAGTGAAAAAACCCACAACGAATTGTTTTCTTTACGTCGAGTGTGTACCAGTGATTATTAAGTAATTTGTCCTATTGTTCTTTTATACACTTCCTGTTACCTCGTCTATTTTTAAGACGACTACAAACAAACAAAGAAATAAATATTTTTAATATCGTTCTCAGTTTTTTAAAAGCAGCAGTGTGACAAAATGGGGTGACAGAGAGTCAGTCACCCCAAAGTACATAGTAGCTTTTTGTTTGTAAAATGAAGTTCGATATAACCAAGTCATCAATAAAGCATTATACAGTTCATTGACCTGGGCGTATCTAATCTTGCACTTCGGAGCACTGAGTTACTTTAAGCTACTTATATATGTTTCATAATATGCATAAATTTCATTCTGGATTTTAAAGTACGAATTTCATTACAACCAACTACTCAAATTGACTTATTCCAAATATTTCAACTAAGTTTTTTTTAAAAAAAAACTTGACATGATACTTGAAAACTTTGGAATATTTTTTCCAATTACTTTAGCCAAAACATAATATTAATTAAACAGTAATAAATTTAACCCTATCCGGGCTATCAAGTATTTATCTATTCTAGTATCTATAGTAAATATTTTTGGGATGTCCTCAACGACCCCGATGATCGACGACGACGACGATCACTTCGTCTCTTCAAGCGGAACCGACCCGTCCCAAATAGCACACTACACGATTACACACTAAAATACACTAATATCCTAACGACGAGCAATAATGCTTATCGCAATTATCGGCACACTCTAGGCCGATTTTATCCGATCCCTGCATCTCAAAGCGACAGCCCAAAATCGAGGTCTAGCCCGAGTGGCAGCTCTTTGGCTAGTCGCTCCTAAAATCTTCGCCGGCTGAGTGCCTTCTGCGCTCGCCATTTGTCCGGGTGAAGCTGTAGTGGTCGCAGGAACAACAGCATCAAGTCCATTAGAAAAAAAAGACTTTAAAAGTGTAATGAGTTTGCACTAGACCTTCATAACACCTGATGGTAAGTGACGATAAGGCCGTTGAATCATTAGGCCACGAAGACGGTCGACAGTTCAAGCAATTTCAGGAAAGACTAAGCAACAAAACAGCCTCATTTTTATTTAAGATGCTGAACGAGTGAACATACTCGTATAAACACCAGTGTTGTATTATTATCCAAACAAGAAAAAAAAGGTCAATTGACCTTACATCTGACAGCATAAGGAAAATATACTGATAAACTCAGAATTATAAGAAGTAATTTATCGTGCTTCCAGGAATTGAAACTTCGAAGATACCTGTGATACAATGTGACATAAAAGAAGAAGGAACCTTAACCAATGTCACTCGAAGAGCGAGAGTCCTGATAAATGTGACAGGACCCAACACAGTTCTAAGCGAACCAGTGGTACGGGCTTGTATAGAAACTGGGACTCACTATCTTGATATCTCGGCCGAACTCTTTGTAAGTATAGAGTACATTGTATAGACTGCTATGATAGTCGGAGCGCATGCTTTCAATCGTCATCATCAGCTGGGAAATGTCAACTGACTGCTCAATATAGGATATACTACGCCAGAATGGCCTCGAGCCGCTTGCATCCAGCGATTCCCCGCGACCTTTGCTGTATAGGTATTGGGTCTATCCATGGAGTTTGGCCAGTAACCGTTTCCGTGGTCACTGGTAGAACTTGAGAATCCATAGTTGTCATCGGTTGTACGTTCTTCCTGAGAAGTGATTACTGGTCGAACTATGTCGATGAATTTAGTTCGTTTACGATTGTATTACTGTTTCTCATTTCATAATCATTTTTAATGTTAAGCATGATACACTGGATAATCAATAGAGAATTCGTTTGGTATGATAAATATTTAAAAATCATAAAGCCACTAAACAATAAAGATCGAATCAAGTATTAGATGTTAGCCAACTTTCTGCGGATTAGCGACACAGCAGCATGACTGAGTTGCAAATAACTGATTTTAAATGTATTGTTTAGTCTATAGGTTTAACTAGTGCTTTAAATCTCTCTAGAAGATATTTACTTACCTAGATTGTAGATTTAGCAGTTTTAAAGCTGAGGACAGAAGGAGAGTCCGCCTGCGTTACACAAGTAAAACCATGCCGTTTTGGTTCAATTTGCCCAGTAACGAAACATGAGTAAGGAACCGGCATCGGTGAGTCCGGTCGAGTCTAGATAGATCTTTGATTAGATAGATTGAGTTAGAATGAAGATATTCATATGACTAAAGTAAATGGGAAAGTAAGTTTGAATGTTCGTACCTTTACATCGGACCTCGCAAGGGAGAGTCAGAATGACTTGATTTGTTGTATAGGAATAGTTTAAGGGACAGAAAAGAACATTGGCTACTTTTTCCCTATCAAGGAAGTAGGTCTTGTGGAATACTCGTCATTTCTGAAGTCAATGTGGTTGAAGTTGAAAGCTATAGTCTGTAATATTGTGCTTTCATATGTTTTCATGCTTCAACTTTTACACTTCCTTCTTTCTAGATGTTACTATTCTTACCTTGCGAGGCTTTCGAATCCTAAAATCAGCTGAATAAATATATTGAACAAGAAATTTTACTCCCATTCTTTCTCAGACCTTTCTAGACATAACACAACACTAATTATCACTGCACTGCACTTATTAATAACTATCCTGTATTACAGCACATGTTGAATCTGTACCGCAAATACAGCAAACAAGCTGAACAAGCTAATGTCCTTGTAATACCTGCCTGTGGGCTCGCATCTATACCTGTTGCAGCAGGACTCATGCATTTGGAGAAGAATTTTAAAGGTACGACGTCACCGGCAGCACCCATGAAAAAATGTAGTTTGATTTGTAGCAAAGAATAATTAACGCATTCAAAAAGAACTAAAAACCGACTTCAATTGCCTTAAAAATGTTTACCCTTAGATGTAGAATAATCTGGGTGGGTACATATTTGGTTTTGTTGATTTTCTAAAAAGGGCTCCATTAATTTCGATAAAATTTATACGGGACCACCTCTGAAGTATTCTCTACCAAACAAAAAAGAATCATCAAAACCGGTTCATAATTGGCGGAGTCGCGTAACATACATACGAAAAAAAACATACAGTCGAATTGATAACATCTTCCTCTTTGAAGTCGGTTGAAAAAGATAGCGGTGTAATTCACCCAGGTCAATCATTACAGAAGAATATTTTGTGTCATTATAGTTCAAAACACAATTTCAACTTTAATTTACTTATAATTTTGAACCCTGGCACGACAAAAATATTTTTAAGTCGTATATGTACGAGTGCAAACTATTCCCTTTCCTGCACACAGAGGCCTCTTCTATGCAGTTTGGGAGAAGTTGGTATATAAACAGCTAAAATCTTTCATAAACATTAGTCTTGTCTTAGTATTTTTGAATGAGTATAGTAAAGAAGGATTCTGAAAAAATATTTTTAATATTACTATATTTCACTATTTCTTTAATATTGAATCAAAATTATACATCACTTCATTAGAATTTGTTAATATAATCTTTCATAGAAAAAATACCTGATCATGTTAAGAGGGTATGCTGTTGTCAAAGCGCCCATACAAACGTAGTCCAGTCATATTTTGAGTATTAAGCTATGAAAATCTATGAAATTTTCAAGACACAGTCTAGAAACAAATATCTGTGTCGGTGGTGAGTCAGATTTTCGTTTAAATATATACTTCCAGAGTTACAGGGCGTCAAAGTATTGTATTTTTCGGTAATAAAAAGCCCCAACTTTGAACCTGATTTACAAGAGTATGAATCAATTTAGAACAATTTGGAAAAATCACCGACATCTGAAATTTCATTAGTATACTGTATTAAAAAAATGGTTACATGATATACTGTATCCTTCAAATGATCCCTGGACTACGAAACATCCAAATAACGGGTGGATAACATCGCGTAATGTATGCTGTCTCACCGTACGCGCTCGGGTAGGATAGGGCTCGGAGAGGGACAGCTACAAAACAATGCAACCTTGAAACCGACCACGTGGTCTTACCAACATAGCCTCTTAATTACTCGTATTTCTCTGTCAAGGTCATCTCCGCTCAGCTGAATGCTATTTTGAATTAGGAATACCAAAAAGAACGTACGTACCAGTGCCTTGTTACGACCAATGCTTACTCAACTATGGAACGTGGGAATCATTGGTGTACGAACTCAAGAATTTGAAAACCTATTACGAACAGAAAAATGAAGTATATTCAGAACCAGAACCGTTACCTGAAGATTTACAAAGGTCAGTGTAGTGTTGTACCGTATTGAAAAACATTGGTTCAAAATCGCTCTCTTGGGAGAGCTTTTACGTACGAAACCTGCAATAATTGCTTGATTGAATTTAGGACCTATCATAGAGATTTTGGTAGTAAAATGACAACAAATTAGTCAAATGAAATATAATGATTTATTTTCATTCGAGTTGTATTTATGTACAGTACTATCTACGAGTATAGTGTGATTCAGGCTTTTAAATAAATCGTTATCAACGAATATTTTGCATATACATATGTTTATTTGTGATTTATTGAACCCTGTGATCTAATCAATTTATATGATTTCACCTTCATTTAATTTTACTTCCTTTCTATCTACCCCCCTTTTTACATGCTTTATATTAGGTTCGCTTGTTTTACTGTACTGACAAAATATGTAAACGAACCTAACAAATCAATTTGCACCTACTTCTAACTGCACCTATGTCGTATCGATTTGAAAATGTAGTTTAGGTGATAATACAATAATTTGGCACCATCGAGCCGATTTGACCCTGGAGCCAGGAGCTGGATAGAAACGAGTTTGTGCTCGTTTTTTTGGACTAGAAATTTTTTGTGCATTACTGACAAAAGCGCGTAGTTTTTAAACCATATATTGTTCTTTTCTTTCAACTCTTACACATACATTTTAAGAAATACTCAAAGTAATTTAATTTTGGTTCACAGGTCCTTCTTTCACAGACACAATGGAAGCCTGTGGTACCCATATCCTGGACCGGACAAAGAAATAGTAAACTTTGGTCAAAACTTCCTCCAGAAGACGAAAGGAAAGAAACCATATCACTTCTCAATATACTCCACAATGCCGATGTGGTTTCATTTTATTATTATTCCAGCTATCTATCTTTACTACTATTTATGTAAATTTGGATGCTTTGCAAACTTATTGTGGAAATATCCGAGAGTTTTCAGTTTCGGATACGTCACACGTAAAGGGCCGTCTCAAAAGACAATGGATGAAATGACTTATAGTTTTACATTGATTGGTAAGGGATGGAGTGAGAAAGGGGATGTTGATACAGTGCAGAATAAGACGCTGACTGTGAAGGTTAGTAGGTATTACAGAACTGCAATGTATGTATGGTCGCGTTGATAGAATGATCGACTTTGACAAAATTGAACATCTGCTTCCAAACTTATCTGGGGGCACGGCAGTGCCCCCAGACCAAGTCGAGCAAGAAAGCGTCACGGCCGTACCATCCTTTTCTCGAAGCAACTCAGACCATTTTCGACCCCCTGTAACTTCGTTGTGGATAAAACTAGAAGACTGAAATTTTCAGTAACCATGCAGGCTTGTAAAGACACGGTATATTTCAAATTTCATTCAATTTGAACCAGTATTTTAAGAATTATAACGGGTCAAAGTTTAAAGTTTTGTCACTCACTGACTGACTGACTGACCGATCATCAAAAGTCTAAGGCACTTCTAGCAGACCTAGAAGCTTCAAATTTGGAATATAAGTAGTGTTTGGTGTATGAATCAAGGAAAAACTAAAAAATCTAGAAAATACCGCAGAAAATTAAAATTAAAATTAATTCAGTAAAAAAGACGCTAGATGTCGCTATTGACGGAACATTTTGTGCATCGCTCTTTGAATTTTAATTAAATTAAAATATAAAAACATCGTTTTGTGTGCTGATTTGTGTGTGATGTGCTGGGACTTGTACTAAACTATGTTATTCAAGCACTATTTATGAATATTTGAATCAGATTTTACGAAAATACGGAAGTTTACCCTCCACCGAATTTTAATTCATGAATGGGGCTTTTGGTGAGTAATTTATGGAAATTGTGAAGAAATCACTGAAGAGGAATTCAAAAATTAGCATACTACATGAAATGTGAGTTAATTCAGTACAATTATTTAATTGAATCATCGACGACAGCGCCATCTAACTGAAACTGCAAAACAATCAACGATCTAAGTACTACGTTGCGCGCCATCTATTAGTTCTGCTCGGAGCTACTGTGATTCTTAGGGCACTCAAATCAACGTACGATTTAGTTCCACCTACTATCATCAACAGAGGGAGCTGTACATATGATTCGCAATGAATGCGACTTGCGACTCGCGTTTTTGACCATTCTTGTTCTTGTTGGAAGTGTTAAAGCGCAGGAATCGTCAATTTGTGAATACAACAGACTAAGAAGCATTTACCGTCCAGATTTGTCAAAAATTGAAACATCAAAGCCTCCCAGAAAAACGCATAGAGACAGGGAGTGGGCTCTTAGAAAAACTGTAGCTGAAGCTCAAGAAGTAGTACCGGAAAAGAGAAAACGGAAGGCTACCTACAAAAATAAGAAAAGTTCATAAGTCAGAGAGAGGGCTTTAAGAAAATTCGTTGCTGGTAGATATACATATATACAATAAGTAGAAGGTACCGAAAAGGAAAAAATTAGAACTGTCTACAAAATACAAAAAGAAATGAGATCCTATCAAAAACAATACTTGTCAAAAAAACAAGTCTCGCAACTCAGTTGTTCTGCGGTAAAAAGTTGTGAGATCCATGTAATACCAAGTCGGTTATTAATTTATTCAGTCTCTACTTAAGCGACTTTCTGTCTTAATACGTTCAGTCTCTAAGACCACGATCGTGGTCTATAACAATTGAAAATCAATTGTGTCTGGAATCTCCGTACTCGAAGCATTAAGTTGTTACTTAATAATTAACAGCATCTTATAGTGACGCATATCAATATTAAAATTCTTTAATGTTTTATATAAATATGTTGAGACTTGGCCATCGCCTGAAAACACGTGTTAATTCAATCGCCTGAAAACACTTGTAAATTCAATTATTTAGTGCGATGGCCAAGTCTCAATATATTTATATAAAACATTAAAGAATTTTAATATTGATATGCGTCACTATAAGATGCTGTTAATTATTACGTAACAACTTAATGCTTCGAGTACGGAGATTCCAGACACAATTGATTTTCAATCGTTATAGACCACGATCGTGGTCTTAGAGACTGAACGTATTAAGACAGAAAGTCGCTTAAGTAGAGACTGAATAAATTAATAACCGACTTGGTATTACATGGATCTCACAACTTTTTACCGCAGAACAACTGAGTTGCGAGACATGGTTTTTTTGACAAGTATTGTTTTTGATGGGATTTTAATTGTCATTTAAAGTGACAAGGTAAAAAAGTAAGATATATGTATAGTTATATTATTATATTATAAACTAATTAATTTTGAAACCCCTTACTACGAATGTGATGTTGTAATCGATAAATAATATGTATATCAATGAAGTCAGTATTTAAATATTTTATGTAGAAATATTTTTGGCAACAGTGAATCCTGAGAAAATCTCACAAATATAAAATAATAATTGAAAGTACCAGCTGCAAAGTGATATTTATGCAGCTGAGCACACAATTAACTACCAATGTTTAAGTTTCACAAGTGCAAATAAATTTAATGTTATAAATAATTTTAAAAATAATAATGATTTTCTTGTGTTACGTAGTTACTGTATGTACGATAATAATACTAATGTAAGAATTCTATGGTAACGAAATAAAATACTGATTATTATAATCATGATTTCTTTATACAGGTTTCTGGGAATGATCCGGGTTATGGAACAACAGCCACGGCTATAGTCTGTTCGGCGATTTCAGTTGTTAGAGAATATTCTGGAATGCCTAAGTAAGTTATTACGAGACGATTAATTTGTAGATTTCCTAATTGCAATCAAATAAGAGGAAGAAATCAATAGTTCTTCTCCCAAAATCTTATATATAAAGATAATGTTAGTACGTTAAGTCAGGGTTTTCTCTATCACCACCAACTTCGATCAACTTCCCGTTGGGGTTGTGAATTCCCCTTGGTTTCCTAATGAAAGTAAGGGAGTTTGGTCGCAGTGGGGGGACTCGGTTGGTTGTGGGTGGCAAAAATGTGAAAAATATATATTTTTCCTTGTCTAACTCATGTGAACTTCACATGAAAACTTCGGAATATTTCTGTAATGATCTAGAAAGATTACATTTACTCTACGTTTATGCCAAAACGAATGTCCACCCGTGTGAAGCGGGGGCGTGCCGCTAGTCATCTTATGAGGGTATGCTGTTGTCAAAGCGCCCATACAAACGTAATCCAGTCATATTTTGAGTATTAAGCTATGAAAATCTATGAAATTTTCAAGACACAATCTAGAAATAAATATCTGTGTCGGTGGTGAGTCAGATTTTCGTTTAAATATATACTTCCAGAGTTACAGGGCGTCAAAGTATTGTATTTTTCGGTAATAAAAAGCCCCAACTTTGAACCTGATTTACAAGAGTATGAATCAATTTAGAACAATTTGGAAAAACCACCGACATCTGAAATTTCATTAGTATACTGTATTAAAAAAATGGTTACATAATATACTGTATCCTTCAAATGATCCCTGGACTACGAAACATCCAAATAACGTGTGGATAACATCGCGTAATGTATGCTGTCTCACCGTACGCGCTCGGGTAGGATAGGGCTCGGAGAGGGACAGCTACAAAACAATGTAACCTTGAAACCGACCACGTGGTGTTACCAACATAGCCTCTTATAAAATACCGATAAGTCATAGTCATAGTCATATTTATTGATAAATTCATATTTACACGTCAATTATAATATAATATAAATACAATATGTATCATCATTAAGATTTCTTATATTCTAAAAATTCCTTATAAGTATAAAAGGCCTGCCCGACAAGCAGCTAGCTTGACGTCTATACGTTCGCGAAAAATAGCATGAAGGGATACTTAATTTCTATTCTTTTTCAGAGGTGGAGTGATACCATTGGGTGCTGCATTTTATGACACAAAACTAATACAAAGACTTACCTACAAAAATGGAATGAAATTCGATATAGAAGAAAACGTAAAGTAGGAAAAGAGATGTTTTAAATTCGGCCTGCACTTGTACACTATTTTTTATTATTATTTATTTAAACAGTTTATTGTACACGGAAAATATTTACATAACATAGAAAACAGAGAAAAAAATATATACGGAACAGCTTATTTCTAAAAGAAATTTCTTCCAGCAGTCCCAGGTCAAGGAGAAATATTGAAGAAAGGAGGGCAGTTAGGCGTGTACGATATAATAAATATAATAAACGATTACATAAATACGAGATACAAAACAAACTAATATACATCAATAATAATACATACATATTTTACATACTATAAATATATATAATCTTATAGTGATAGAAAATGTTCCTTGACGTATGACTATGACCATATAAAACATCAAGGAATAATGTAAATATGTATAGAAAAAACTAGAATTACATTTATTGTGATGATAAATCATTCTTTTTGTACTAATTGACAACGTCAAATGTCATTTTATTATTGACGCCGTCTTTGTTTTCAACGTTAAGTCTTACCTGTTTCGTGCGTTTTATATGTTTTTGTACAAATAAACTGAATCAAAATATACGTCGAAAATGTTAACTAAATTACTTTTATTTGATAATGGCCTAAAATTATAAGTGCTCCACACATTCGCGGAACGTGTCATTTATATTTTCAGATGTAGTTACTCATATCTTTAAACGAGGAATTATTGTAAAATTATGTTCTTATATTTGAGATATCGGAAACGGTTCAAATTATTCTGATGGGTTTTGGGGTCTAGGACCTGACTGGTCAAGGCATTTCCATCAAATATTTTTTACTTATAATTTAAAATTCGGTTCTAGCGATTTCAAGGTTGCAAGTAAAGCTCATGACCTGAATATATGTATGTAATAATAACAATAATTTATCACAAATTATTTTTCTATGGATTCTCAAAAATAGCATGTCAGCCTTCGGCTCTAGAAATTTATTGATCTAAGAAAATTTTGCGTTGGTTTTTATAAAACATGTACTTTGATATTGAAAACGACAAATATTTTTATTTTTAATAAACGCCCACATCGTTATTATTCTAAAGTTATAGATATGACCAGCAGGGCTAACATGAAGGGCAGGAGATAATTTTGTCACGTCATTTTCTTATGCACAATATTGATATCTCGTGGCCTTCGTGTTATCCCTGTAGATGTACTGGTATGTCTCTGTCAAGAAAACCTCAGCCAAAAATTTTATTGTTTATATGTATTACGTTTAATTACACATTACAATACTAAATTTTGTTTCGATTTCTTCTTAAAATGTTTCCACTTTTGTGAGTATGCACATTAATCATTATATAAACAATTCAAAATAACTACGTATTAGCTATTTGAATGCCCACAAATGGGCATTACCCACCCTTATAGATCGCAACGTCATACTTGTCAATAGTCTTGGTCCAAGATGTGCTGTTTGCTAGGTAGATTTGCCATGGACAGTGGCGGATTTGCCGATTTTTTTACTTTTTATGATTATTTTTTATATACCAGTATCACTCTCACAGTAAATATGAATCTAATGACACCTCTCAAGCTAAAATACATTGAGCCATTCAGGCCGCAGAGTGTGCCAAACAATTATTATTATTATTATTTATTTGTATCAGACATAATCCATATTTTTGTTAGTAAATAAAATAAAGTCAATTTTAACCTAGTGTTAGTAATAAGCTATAATTTACACAATGTCAATTTATACAATTTATACAATGTCAATTTCAATTGGGCAGATCCAGACCATACCCTCTGCCAGGCCACTAGTCACGTGCAGTGTGCAGACGTGACCAGTGTCCCAGCAGCGGGGAGTCCCACCTGTCCCCCAATACGCTCAGGATGATGTTCGTGCTCCCCCGACAGCGGCGCTGCAGGGAGGCGCAGCGTTTCCTGATGATTGCATGGAAGCCATCCGTCTGCGCCTCCGCGAATATTGTCGATGCACTGCAATATCGCGGGAGCCCAAACAACATCCTAAACGCATTGTTATATTGGACGCGTAAGGCGCTGTCTGAGCGCTGCGTATAGTTGACCCACAGGCTGCACATGTAGAACGCTTGACAATACGCTTTGAACAGCGTCACCTTCACCTGCGGATTACACCGTGCAAACCTGCGAGCCAACATGTTGCATCGCATAGCCAGCGCCCTACGCTCCCTCTCGATGTCCAGTTCATCACGGAGACTGTCGGTGACCCAGTGGCCCAAATATTTAAATTTTTTAAACTATTTTAAGGGAAGTGCCTTCCAGTGTCACATACTCCATTATACATACTCTCAGAAAACATAGCATAACATAAACTAGCGCAATCGGGTAATAACTCAAAGTACTTAAATATTGTAAAGGCTCGCGAACGGTCACACTGCAACGCATCAATTAACAATAAATCTTCCTAAATCAGTTTTGCACTTTCCAGCGCCAACAGTTGCTCTATTTTAATGTTGTTAAGTCAATACATTAACAGCATATGTATGTTCATATTCTATACGGAACCCTGGTTGCGCGAGTCTTATCACTTGATTGGGTTTTATATTTTTTCATCACCGCCTTAATGACACAACTAATCCGTTTGAATAGGCTGATAGAAAATAGCTTTGTTTCCTTCCCAATCCATTGAAATGTTTCTAATTAGAAAGTTTCTGCCATTTCAAAGGCTAGTTTTAATGTGTATTCTTAAATTAAGCCATATTTTGTAAAATTGGAATTACAGTCAGCTTCCGTTGCAAGTTAAATAAAAAAAGATAAAGTGACAGCAGCTTGTACAGCAGTCAGCTGTACCAACATTACAACTTTACTGTTATTTTTTTCTTGTTGCAACATCGAACAATTATGTCATTTTCTTGACAAACGACGTCGCCTTGTCTAAATAAAATTTTACGATTTGGGTTCGATTTCCATAAAAATACACAAAATTATCGACAAAATTAAACTTGTCAGTGTTTTAACTAATGGTAAGTACAACAAATATTTCCGAAACTAATTAGGTAAATAAGATCGAGAGTAATATTTTTAACCGTGACGATAGCATTATTCTCGAATATGTTCCCTTCTTGCTTCTAAAAACTCAAAATAAATCTAGCCGATACGGAATTTACACGAAACTGGTCTTACAAGCAATTGTTTTATAGGAAATATGTCGATTTTCTGAAAGGACTTCATCCAAACTTCGCGAGCAAATGACTCATTTTCCTTGTACGCTATCATGTCCACCTACTATACTAATGTATTTGTATACCTTCAACTTTCCATCAAGTAAATTAAGAAAAATTAAAAGTTAATTTTTGTTAGTACCCATGTTTGCTTACTGCTTAATTAGGTATCTTTTATATTTTGAGACTATGTTGCTGCTGTGTTGATGTCACTGTCCAGTTTTATATACCCATGTAGCAGAATAATAAATCTACAAGAAGATAATACTACTTTCTGAAAAGTTTTAAAATATCACCAACACTTTGGTGGACATCAGTGACTTCTATTGTAGTTATCAACTAAACATTTAATTTCATATAGTCATTAAAATAAAATTTTAAAATAGCTACAGTATTTGTAAATTACTTATCAGAGAAAAGTTACTATGAGATTTCAGTTTTAAAAAAGGTTTACCCTACATCTCAATTCCAGCCAAAATCTTACTACAAATTTCCCACAGTTAATATAAATAAATATATATAATTCCTATATTTGGAATTCTTTACCAATCAAATCATATGAAAAGTTACCATGATGCTTACTTTAAAAAGGTTCACCTAATTTCACCAGGTATTTCCAATGGTTTAAAAAAATACAAATTCTGAATGGCACATATATTTCATGTGCAGACATGGACAGGCAGATCCCAGATTAATCATAATTATAAGAGTTCTGTTTTCCATTTGATCATTGTACATTCAGAACCATGAAAGTATCAAAAGAGCAACAGCTAATTTCACAAAATCTGTTAAATATCTAACCATTTTTAATACTGGCCTAGAAGTACTATTAAAAGGTTTTGTTTGTCACTTTTTCTCTAAAACCAAGTTTATACTGTGAGTTTATAATCCTTATCATTTATACCATGAAGTAGACCTGTGTGCTATGTGCTATGTAGCTATGTGTTTGTCTTCCTAAGTGCATTATTGTTAAAAAAAAGTGATGGGTTTGCACTTGATCCTCATTTCTTCATCATGGTAAGTGATGATAACATCATTGGATGAAAACCGTGCTCACCTAGAACCCTCAAACTAATGAGACACTGCTAGCTCATACCAGTACCAGTGCTATTAACACTGCTATTTGGCGGCAGACTTATGGTGGTAGCTAGCTGTGCAGACTTAGGAAATACCACCAATCAAAAGAAATTGGTCATCTGCGTAGATGAATGATTTAAATTAATGTTTTATTGTTATTAATTTCAGGTTATATTTTAACACAACAGAATGGCTTCAGGAAATACTTTACAAAAGGCCATTGATCTTGTTACAAAAGCTACAGAGGAGGATAAAAACAAGAACTATGAGGAGGCATTGCGTTTATATGAACATGGTGTTGAATACTTTCTTCATGCTGTTAAATATGAGGCTCAGGGGGAAAGGGCTAAGGAAAGCATCCGTGCCAAGTGCTTGCAGTACCTAGACAGAGCCGAAAAACTCAAAGAATATCTTAAGAAAGATAAGAAAAAAAAGCCTGTTAAAGATGGCATGTGCGTATCAAAGGATGAAAAGAAAAGTGACAGTGATAGTGACTCTGAAGATCCAGAAAAAAAGAAACTCCAGGAGAAACTTGAAGGAGCAATCATTGTTGAGAAACCTCATGTCAAGTGGAATGATGTGGCTGGTCTTGAGGCAGCTAAAGAAGCCTTGAAGGAAGCTGTTATCCTTCCAATTAAATTTCCTCATCTTTTCACTGGTAAACGGATACCCTGGAAGGGAATTTTGCTTTTCGGCCCACCTGGTACTGGTAAATCATATTTAGCTAAAGCTGTTGCTACAGAAGCTAACAATTCCACATTCTTCTCTGTATCATCATCTGATCTTGTCTCTAAGTGGCTTGGTGAATCAGAGAAGCTAGTCAAGAACTTGTTTGAACTTGCCCGGCAGCACAAGCCCAGTATCATCTTTATAGATGAGATTGATTCACTCTGTTCTTCACGTTCGGATAATGAATCTGAATCAGCTCGACGAATCAAGACAGAATTTCTGGTACAGATGCAGGGAGTGGGCAATGATATGGATGGAATCCTAGTTCTTGGGGCTACAAATATCCCTTGGGTTTTAGATGCTGCTATCAGGAGGCGCTTTGAGAAACGTATATACATCACTCTACCAGAAGAACATGCTCGCTTGGACATGTTTAAACTGCATTTGGGGAATACACGACATCAGTTGTCAGAACAGGACATGAAAGTGCTGGCTGCTAAAACTGATGGATATTCTGGTGCTGATATAAGCATTGTTGTCCGTGATGCACTGATGCAGCCAGTGCGTAAAGTACAATCTGCTACACACTTTAAGAAAATAACTGGACCAAGTCCAGTTGATCCCGACACGATCGTCAATGATCTACTGACGCCCTGTTCTCCCGGTGACCCGGGCGCAATGGAGATGACCTGGATGGAAGTGCCTAGTGACAAACTGGGTGAACCTCCAGTCACAATGGCAGATATGTTGAGATCTCTTGCAGTCTCCAAGCCCACTGTAAATGATGATGATATGGTAAAACTCAAGAAATTCATGGACGACTTTGGACAAGAAGGTTAAGAGCATGGGTATTTTGTTTCAAGGAGTTGCTATTGTCAGATATTTCAATAATTATGATTCACTGATTGTAGATTAAAAGCACAGTGCTTAAAATATTATTTAGTGGATGTTGAGAACAGGTTTATATTTTGTATTTCCCTATGAATGTATATTCAGATTATGTTTTCTTTTGTAATGGAATGGTCACCAATTTGCCTCCACGTTTAAGAGTCAATGACAATTTATTAGTGTTTTTACCATTGATTAGAAAAACTCAGATATTCTATGTATACAAAGTCTCAGGGGGTTCAAAACCATTTAAAGGCTTAGTAAAAATCTTACATATTAGTATTAAGCTTTTTCATAACATGCACAGTGTTCACAGGACTAGGTTTTTCTAGTTGCCTAATTGTGAGTTTTCTAATAATATGAAGTGTCCACTGATTTAGGCAGTAAATATTGATTAAAGTTATCCTATAACATACAATATGAAAAATGTTAATATTAATTCTAAAATTCTAGCTTATATTTAGCAAAAAAGGTTTCTTGTTTGAATGTTAAATGTAAAAGCTGTGAATTTGCCTGTAGAGGAACAGGGTCAGTCTTTTATAGAATTGTTCATGTCCCAAGTAAGTTTCATAGATTTTTTCTTATATATTTGTATTTTAATTTTAATGCTTGTGTTAAGTGCTGCTATATGTTGACAAATTTTGTTAAGGAAGTGGGTAAATCTGTTGTAATTATGGCTATTTTCCACAACGTTTCAGGCTTTGGCCCCAATAACCATCATCACAGATTAGTATACTAAAGAATCTGAAATATGTAAAAAGTCGTAGTGATTTAAAATTGTGATATTTATATTTTGGTTAAACTGCATTTTTTTGATTCTTCCATACAATGACGTTATAGTTGGTCTAGAATTGAATGTATTCGATATATTTGCATATTAATTACTTTAGCTTGTAATCTTTTTCTGTAAAAACCTATGTTTATAATTCGATGTTATTTTAAATTTTAAATCTCCGTAAAATACTTAGTTTTATTTTTCAAAATTAGTGTACGATGTATTTTTGTCATTTATTTTGTACGATGTAAATTAAGATTTAATATAATGTTTAAAAAGTATATTTTGCTTTTTGTTTTGGAATTTACGTTTTTATTTATTGAGTTGATTCAAACAGCTGAATGTTCGATTAACTTACGCTGGGCACTTTATTCATCGGTTTTCGTTTAGAATAGTTTGGAAGTCGAAGAAGTTGGTGGTACAGCATTTTCTATGCCCGCTTGGCTAGCTACCATTACGTTACCTTAGTCTGCCAGAACAAAACAGTGCTATTAGCATTGCTGTTTGGCGGCAGACTTAGCTAACATTGTGGTTGCTAGCCAGACTGACCAAATCAAGTACCGATAGGTAACTTCATTGAGAATCGAACCCGTGATCTCTGGATTGTGAGTCCACGCGTCATTAGTCCACGGAGACGGTTAAAATAGTTCATGAAAAAGTAAATGAAATACGCAATAGTAAGTATATATAGTTTATTTACAGGTGTAAAGTAGGTAGGTACATATCAAGTCGGGAAAATCTTATCACGTCATATTGTTAACATAAGTTTTGATGCTGCCTGCAATCAATAGAAGTAATACAGTTCGAAGACTTGGCGGTTTTCTTCTACCCGATGAATTTATTTCTGTAACAAAAACATCTTTATTGCATATAAATCTTCTGTGCGTGTGTTTGTAACTAAAATCCTCATAAATCCTCCGATTTTGATGAAATTTTGTTTTAAAGTGGATTCAAGAAGTTTTAGATTTACGATTCGATGATTTTTTTCCCCCAAATTTTTAAATAAGACAGACACAAGGCCCACCTGTGCGATGACGGGGCGGACTGCTAATCTATTTTTCAAATAGATATAAAAGCGTAGCATAACTTAATATATAGCATGCTAGGAGGCCGTTGGATGGTAACCGTGCTCAGAAGCCTCAAGCAAATGTGGCGCGGGCTGTACTTTCATACCCGAACATTCCGAAAGATAACGGCATAGGTATAATTTGTCTAAATGGAATATGAAATGGCAAGGGCCTTATAATTCTAGCGGTTTGCGAGCGGCTGCGGGGCGGGGCGCATTTGCGTCGCGAACACGTCGCGGCTGTAAGCGAGGACGTCGCGGATGCGTGGCAGATACGCAACGTTTTCGTCGCGTGTTTCTTACATGTCTCTCACTTTCATGTCTCGTTACGGACTGAAGTGAGTGGGCGGACGGGCTGGTGTCTGACGAGACATTATTCGCGACGAATTCGCTGCGCGTCCGCTCCTCATTTAGGACGCTCGAAAGCTTGTATGATAAGGCCCTAAGAGTCCAAACATGCTTTACCTATAAGAACGCTGCGATCCCTCTTATGGCTGCCTATGGAGGCTGTGCATTTGAGCTTCATCCTCTGCTTGACTGGAGCTCGCAGCCCCAGGGTGGAGACCAGCAGCCCTTGCGGAGCTGGCCTCGCGCCGTACGCTATCAACCAGGAGCGATCCATGACCTGTGGAAGTATCATCGTCTTTATTAACCACTAGCTTTTGCATGTGACTTCGCGTGGACTTCGTAATGTATCCCATGGGAACTACATGCCTGATTGGGATGGAAATTGGCCTATGTCCTTTTCCGGCCCTTCAACTATCCCTGCACAAAATCAAGTCTTTATGACCCTCCGTTACGACGGAAATGAAGAACAAACAAACAATTTCGCATTTATAATATTAAGTATGTATGTGTAAGATCAGTCAGCTTCCGAGAAAAGCGATCTTGTGTTTCCTTACAAAGCTATCCGCTGTACCACATAATTAATGGTATTAAGAATAACAGATCGAATTTGCGAAAAGGTAACAGAGCCAGCGCATTATTAGCTCGAGGCTTACGCTACACATTCAACGACATTCCCGTCACATAGGTGACAGGAAGGCCAAGTGCAAACCCATAATTTATAAAAAACACACTGCGAGCATGTCACCTGTTTCGTTATATAAGAATCACATTAATATTATAAACGCGAAAGTTTGTATGTATGCATGTTTGTTACTCTGTCACTCAACTACTGAATGGATTTTAATGAAACTTTAGAATAATATAGCTTGTCCATCAAAATAACAAACAGGCTATAATTTATAAAGATATAATTCCAAGCGGGTGAAGTCGCGGATGGAGTCGCCGGCGAAAGCTAGTAATTAATAATACGGATGATATAGAAAGGAATCTCCGTAGAGCGTGTTTAATACCTTTTGACCGTCAATGATCCACTGAAGATCCGGAGCTGGGAATGCTTTTGCAGAGGAGCAGTTGACGTTGAGGGGATCTCCTACCACGTAGCGCTGGTCGTGGCCGGTGATGTGGGGACCTTCGCGAGGGAAATCTGCAAATATTTCGACCATCACCCTCAATTTTATTTTCAATTTTTCAGCCGACTTCAAAAAAGGAGGAGGTTCTCAATTTTGCGCGTTTGGGTGTGTGTGTTACGCGATATCTCCGCCAATAGTGAACCGATTTTGATAATTATTTTTTTGTATGGTAGAGCATACTTTAGGGGTAGTCCCATATGAATTTTATCGAAATTGATTCAGCGCTTTTTGAGAAAATCAAATACCAAATCTTATGGCAATTAAAGTCGGTTTTAGTTCTTTTTGAACGCGTTAATTTTAACACAAATGTATTTTACATTGTTTTCATTCCCTGAATTACAGCGGTCACCAATGCACCTGCCAAAATCATCAATCGAGATGAAATTCAGCATGAATCCTATGCCAAGGAGAAGAACAAACTCTACTTTTCGTTCCAGTCCGTAAAGTGTAATCTAGGTGTCACAAAAAGGGCATATCCGATGACCAGCTCTGAGGTAACTGCAGATGCAAGTCCGTATTGACGCCACACATCAAGTCCATTCCATTGTTGCCATACTCATCACGCTTATCAGACGAATTTATGGTCGCTTTAAGGTGTTGTTGATACATAAGTAGGTGAGGTGCTGCTGGATATGTTCTTGACTTATTCTAAAGTCGAGAACACATTCCTAGTATAAGTGTGAAAATAATAATTTTAAAAAGTATGTAATGTATTGTGTATTTTTTGTATGCGAGAATGCTTTTCTGTCGTGGTACTCGTAGTTCTTGACGGAGGCTCGTCTTTATAAAAAGCCTATACCTATTTAGAGGTGAATAAAATAGTTTCCTACTTACAGTAAACCTCCATAAAGGCCTCAGCTTGTGCTGAATGGAAGGAAGGTGCTTCCTCGGACACCTCGCAGCGGTACAGGCCTCGCGACCGCAGAGTCATATCCCTGAGGTGGACGCGACGCGCGCTAGACTTCTCCAACTGAACAAACATATACATACAACCTACAAGCATTAGTGTCATTACTCTTTATTCATGTATTCTGGGTTTTGCACTTGGCCTTCATTTCACCTGATGGTAAGTGACGAGAAGACCGTTAAGTGGTTAGCGCATACGCTTATACGCCACAAAGTGAGCGATCATTTCATGAAATGGTGGCATATCATGGTGTGGTCAACCAGTACTGGCCATATCGTATGATTGTCAACGTTCATCGATTTGTCCATCCACGAATGGCCATAACGTAATAACGTACATAGAAGCAAATGCTATTATATGTAAGGTATGATTGCTTCAAACTGATGAAGCGCTGGCTGATTGCGATACATATGCGGTGATTTTATATAGATATTTCACTGTAGATATGCTATTAATCTACTTATCACTAGCGTGATTGATGAACTTACATCAACTTTAACGCCATCTAGTCGATGTGCGTGCTGCGGCGGTCTCAGCTTGGGCATGTACCGGTAGAACTCTTCATTGTCTCGATACCACTTCACGGAGTACAGCCTCCCGCCCTCCAGGTCGTAGTTGCAGGACAGGGTGGAGGACTCGCCACGCTGCTTCAGGTCTGGTACCGAGAGACCGACCACTCGGAGACATATCGATTCTGAAACGTACACACCGATGTTGAATTCAATGAGAACTCGTATATAGCTGGAGAGGGTATGAACGCAGTTTTATATACATGATGGGTTATGCTAGATGTTACTGCGGAATACAAAAGTGCTATTAACACTGGTAACATGGTGGTAGCTAGCCAGGCGGACATAGAAAATGCCCCATCACCAACCAAACCGCGTACCAATAGGTTCCCCCCGTGGGAATCGAACCTGGGACCTTCGGATTGTAAGTCCAAGTGTGTAGCCATTGTAAGCAAAACTCCCCGATTTACTATGGCAGGTGAGGTAAGCTGTGACAACGCCAATGTACACGTCAATGTATCAGAAAGGGACAACATGATAGACGTCAATCATGTGCACGTCTTTGAAGTTAAAAATTAGAACATTTTGTTTTATTATAGTTTATTTGTATTTGTGAAATATTATCGTATATTTTGTGTAACTTGAGGTTGTGTTACACATTCTACGCCATGAATTTTTTCATTTAATTTTCATAACAACGCGTAAGTTCACTTTGCGGTAAAAATTTCCTGTGATTACTCACGTAAGATCAGGGTCCCTCCACACGCCCCCTACTATTTATTTTATTCCGTGATTAAATTACAGTATTGCAATATTAACTTAAAAACCCAAGGCAAAAATCTCAAGATCAATTGGAGAAAATTGACAGAATTTAGTACATAGATTGTAATGTGTGTGTTTACAACTAACATTTAAGGTTACAGGCATTCTTTTAAGGAACAGTGCTGCGCGCACTTACTCGTACCATAGTTGTTTAAAAAAGGACCTGATTGATTTTGTGTAATAATTATCTAAAATAAGGCACAAAAATCATACAAGGTACGAATCATTAATCAAAATCAGCTTGTTCAACGTAATCTTGTTTTAATCTAGTTGAAATTGTTTCATATATGTATAAACTAGTGTATAAATAAATAACATTGAGCTATCTATGGAAGAGCGAGACCTTCTATCACAGGTGTTTTCATACTTAACAGAAGGTCTCAACTTTGTTACTAGTTATAGTGTAAAAATGAAACGAAATAAACATTTTTTTATACGTCCGCTGTTTGACATGGCCACTCCATTACAGGTCACCACGTCGGAAGGTACGTGGCTCGGTGTTCTTAGTTATATGGGCACACTCGACACTTTTTACGTGATGCCAATTTCTTAGCTCTTCTGCACACTACCGATTCGAAGGATAGCGATACTGATGGAAACGTACAGTTTACAATTTATTACCGTGAAATAAAGTTCATTTTCCCGGACGCCAAACGCGGACATAGACAGGTGTTTTTACACACATTTTTCATGACAAGCCAAAAACAATACAGCAAAGAAAATGATAATTTTTTAAATGAAAAAACAAAACTTTTTACGTATGTGATTCAACTTTGAAATTACGACCCCACTTTTAAAAAATCAATTATTTTTGGTGCATCGTCTGCGGGTCACCATTTCCCAGAATTATTTTAAATTTCCAGTAAATAGCAGTAGTAGTTTTGTGAGATAATCAGTTGTGACTGAAGGACGCATACAAATTGCATTCGCTACGTTACTGTAAACATACATTTAATTTATAGATTCTTATAAATTAAAAATTTATTTATTTTTATGATTGATTTTATTTTATGAAATTATCAAAAATTAAAATTAATGAAATTCTTACATATGTATTAAAAAAATTAAATATAAAACATATTTTCTTCCACTGCAACTTATTCCACTAATTCGACGCGAGCAGAGATAAACTTGCCAATTATTTAAATGAAAATACTGAGCATTCTTAACTCGAAATATTTACCTTTAACGATCCCAATAATAAAGTAACAAACAATCACTGCACGTGTCATGTTTCACTTTAATTAAGACAGCATGTACACTGTTTCACTACATCATTAATTAAAATATAACTTCATTTCCATTTCAATTGTCGAGCCAATTAATTGGTTTCGATTGCAACGACATCGCATCCAATTTAACTGAAGTCAGAGATCGCTTTGTTAGCGGCAACTTTGAATTCTCAGCTTCGTAGCAAGCGAGCGTAGCGTTGTACGGGCAGAATGCAACTGTTGCTACGATACTGTCTACGAATAGGGGCAGAGCTACGAGATGTTGGTTGCTACGATTTATTTATAATTTGAAATGGCTGAAGAGAGATTTACTTTTTTGTACAAATACACTTTGCTATTTATGTAAATTTTGTAACTTTTATCATCCTACCTAGCAGACCTATAACATGTAACTTTTGTAATGACGTCAAAAGGTTGTATGACTTTAAGAAAGCTATTCTAAATATACCATCAAAAAAGGTGTTAGTATTCCACGCTCATCCTTCATTTGTTCATAGATAAAGATGGGCAAATGATACTTTTTAGGGTCCCGTGCGTCCGATGAAAGATCGGAATACTTACGAGATGACTATAGTGTCTGTTATATACTGCATACTGCTGTTTATTTGAAAAATTTCGTCGTAATATCAGTCAGCTGTTTTCAAAAATTTTCATTACTTTTTATATTTTTTAAAGAGACAAGGTTTAGACCTTCTGTATGTATAAAAATACTTGAATATAAAGTATCAATCTTCCATAAAAAAATAAATACTACGTAGAGGGTATGCTAATATAATACGTAATACATATTTTATATTTCGAACAGTGAGAGGAAAAGTAATTATCTGTCATTTGTATTATGCGGATGTATTGTAAGAGTTCTAGAGTGACAGGCACTTGCCGGTAAACATGTACTGGGCAGTATCACTTTGGGGAAATTCATCCTTACCGTTTTACAACATTTTCTTTCATACAACTTTTCTTTATTTAACAGATGGGGAAGTGCACAGTTGAGCTTGAAACCTCCCATGATTCAATACGTTAAATAGATATTTACACGTAGATATTTGCCATTCTCGTCAAGGCGACTGCTACATAAGCACAGCGTTACTCCATATCCTGAATTCTTCTTCAGTCTCTTTTTACGACACCTAAGGGGTGACACGAAGAGTTTTTATTTTAAAAGCAGTCGTCTTTTTTCTATATAATCAATAATGCTTTTGGAAATACATATAAAAAATACAGTCTAAGCAACAATTTAATCCGATCTAAGTAAGTAAGAGTGTAGTGAAGCACACATAACCACAAACTAAGAATTCATTAAATATAAGAGTAGTTTAATATTAAGTAGAGTAAGTAGTAGTTGCTAGAAGACGCGCATTAGGGCGGCATTTAATAAATAGTTAATTCACTAATGGTGTTCAGGTGAGATTTCCATTTGGTCCGACATGTGCGAGTACATACTCCTACGTAAAAATTTATACATAGTGCTTTCATCGATAAAATCTGTGTTAATTTGTTAGTTTGTCATTCCTTTACGTCATAACGAAGATTGAAAATAATTTAAATTTTTTGTATATGAATTGTTGAAGAGCCGAAAAGTAAGCCTGCTACTTTTTATCCCGATCAAGCACGTAGTTTCCGTGGGATAATTTCTGAAGTCCATGCGGACGAAATCGCGGTCAAAACGCCAGTAATGTAATAATTGACATTTGTTGAGTTGTATGTAAAAGGCTTCGGTGATTGACTGGATGATTGACATCGGCACAGCCGGCTTTGTAATATTCGATTCCTTCATCATGTAGAGTAGCAGAAAAAAAGTTTTCGCTTCAATCTTGCATTTTTAAAATTTGGTCTTTGATTAATTAATTAACGTTAACAGATTCAAAATAATTGACACGAGCTTTCAAAGTCCAAAACGGTGTAAAAAGCCTGCACTTTCATAAATAAGAATCTCAGTATTCAACGTGCGACGTCAAAGAGAGAAAGAGATATTTATTAAATTAACGGGAGTGTTGGACTGAATCGAGGCCATTGGAAACTCACTGCATTAGAGCATTGAAAAGAAAATCTTCATATCGAATCGACGGGAATTTTCTTTGAAGTGAGGAGGAACGACCTGTGAAGCTTTGCATAAGCATATTAAACTAGTATGTAGATATAATAAAAGCAGCCAAGTGCGTGTTGGGCCACGCGCAGTGTAAGGTTCCGTAGTTGCCTGGAACAATAAGTTCTCGGTTTTACGCTAATAACGTCTGGAAATGGGCCCACACAGGACGATGTAAAGTAATTTTGAATGGAATTTGTACGAAACTTTAATTTTGAATTTGTTCGATTATTACTCGTTTACTTGTAAAGCCAACTTAGTCGTGATAGTTTTCCTTTTAACTTTAGTATACATAAATACTAATGTAAATATTTTCTATATATTAGAAACTATTAGGTGGGGCGGTGTTGTTCATCTCCTATTTTTAGGTAATTTAATTACTTATCAAAGCCTTCTATTCTTTTTTAAAAGTCTATGGCAACAGAAATTTAGTATGGAAGCATTAGGAGAGGGATAGCGTTAAACACAATATCGAGAAAAAAACCAAGTCAATCAAAACCACCGTTTCTTTTAAGGGGACTTTTTTGTTGGACTGATTAGTTGTTATTTTGGCCATAGTAATGTCACACAAGTACACTCTGTGGAAATGACAAGTGTTTACCTGTTGCTAACTGACAGATGACAAACTAATAAATGAAAATTTCTTGACTAACACGCGAAGACGATATGCTGGGAATCTTTCAAAAATTCTGTCATGACCTAGCGTTTTAATTATGACATGAAGGAAGGACAAATAAACACTTATAAATATTGATATGGATAATATACTGTAGTACAAATTGCTTCCATTTAACCCTGGAGAACATTTTAATATTGTAATGGTGGGCTCACATGAATCTGATATTGGCTTTGTGCCTATTGGCGCAAATTACTGCACTGATTACATTACGCATTCATCGGAACTGAGATTTACGTAAACAGCTTGTTGTGTGTTAATATGGGACCTCCGCAATGTATCCGTTCAATGTCACCCAGATTAACATTATGCGGAACTTATGAATACTTCGTAAATTGTAAAATGTATGTAATAAAACTTCTCGAGGAACTCTGAACACAAATAGAGGTACATGGAGGCACATGGACTATAATTCAATTAATAACCAAATGAATGGATAAATTAACCGAAACATACAAATGATTCATCAACAATGCATGGGAACTAAAACACATAATCACATTAAACAAAAAATAATACAGAAAGTATAATTTGAAAAGTTATTTGTAAGATTGAATACGTTTGTAAACAATTAACAGTTCCTGTCCCCCTATGACAGACTGTATGGCTACACCATATTATTGACAATTGTTTTGGTAATTTTTCATCATTCAATCATTACTTTTCGTCAAAGCCGTCAGAAAAGTATTGTCCTCGCAAACTAAGTTTGCCCCTCTGAAGTTAGCCACAAAAGTAAAAATTATTAACGTATAAATGGGAGGCAAGGCAATTTTGCGGGTGGAAAGAAATGTCCTAGTGTCATCTAGCGATAGTTATTATCGAAAATACGAGTAATACACACACATTCCGCCTGTACATGTTTGAAATTGCGGAGAGCTAACTTCAGAGGGGCAAACATAGCGTGCGAGTACTGTAAATGCTGGAAACAGAGTGTGAGGTCTTCTTATAATAGTAAACTTAAAAACTGTTATGTTATTTTATTACCATTTTGAACGTATAATTTAGATAAAGCGAGAAATGTTTCAGAATTTACCTGAGAGATTTTACAGCAAAGTTGTATCCCCTCGTAAAATGAAGCGATACAATTTATGGCCCGTTCAGGATTCAATAAAACATTGTTTATTGTACATTTAAAATTACGGGCCATATTTTTAAAACAATAAAGCGCCATGGAGATGTTCTCAGGTAGCCGAGCTGTAAAACGTGTTTACTCTACCTACAATTTCAAAGCCTCACACGATCATGAAGTAGTATTGATGTATAAAGTATAGTGTGATATGACATGCACTTATGGTTCTGTATATTTTCTGGATATTCTATTATACCTTTTTTTTTGAATATTTTTTGCAATTGGGTCACTCTGGTTTAAGTAAATAAAATCGGTCCTTTCCAAAATAAATGAGTATCCATGTGCTCCAATTCCGAAGGATACAAAAGCTCTATCGTTGAATCGATTGTCCGTACGACGTGTAAGTTTGTGGCGCAAATTTAAAAAAAAACACTCAAGGAAGTACTACCAGAAAACATTTTAATTACCAAATACTAGACAACGTATACCACGGTGTAAGCTATTTTTACACAAAAATAGAGAGATATATCTCAAAAATAATTAATTATTATCCTGCCTGGTGACATTTGTCAAGTTCCAAAAATGTATTATTTATTTTCTTTATTTTTGGTTATAATTGATATAACACTGTTATATTAGTGTATATGATATCCTAATTTAAGGAATAACAATATATTTGAATAGGCCAGAGGACGCCTACTTTGAACAAAGTATACGCGTTCTATACAATATTCAATTCAATGCTTGCCGTAGGAGCATGGAATATATGTCAGAAGCCCTTCGTAAGCCCAATGGTAACAGATTTTGCATCACAGTCATGATACCAGTAACTAATTAATAGTAAATGCAATTAGGGCGTTGGGTGTCCTCAAATGGGATAAGTTTAATTGGAGTCCGTGAAGAGGTGATGATCTTTGTTAAGGGAATACGGGATCTGAGATTGACGGTGAAAGGTTGTTCAGGGTATAAAATATTAAAAGCGTCTAGATTGGTTTTGGATTTGACGAGTGATTTAGACAGAAGAATAGGGTCGGTCCATATGTTTTCACGGGTGGTGTAGGTACACTCGAGTATAAAAATATGTATGCACTTTTGAACCATGTCACATTCTTCTTTAATTGACATTTCCTTCAACGCACTGCGTAGGAAAAAGCAAGAGTGAATGTGACATGGTATAAAAGTTGATGAAAATTTTAGGGGAGTAACATCAGTATCCACTGATGTCAAGGTCTATCCATACTTAAATGTGGAAATACTGTGTATAAAAATGTTTTTCATATTATAACAATTAAATTTTACAATAAGACTCCAAGATATATAAGAGAACTGCCAGGAATCTTTCTCGAGCGTAGCGTAAGACGCTTGGCAGACGTATTAGTGATCGCAGTAAGATATTGTTACATGGGTAGATGTTGCTGCCCATCTCCGGAATTGTTTTTCTTTAGACACCTTTTACGACTCCCGTGGGATTATATCGGGTGATCCTACTTTAAAAACCACAAGGCATTGATGTTTAATATCTGGACATAAATTGAGAATAAAAATAAAATTATGAAGTTTCATCGTGATAACATACGAATATAATACGTAACCGACAGCTATTTCACTAACCAACTCCGTTATATAAAACAGCTCAACGATGTTAAGCGATTTCTCATAATAGCTGAACTTAAACTCGCGGAATTGAATGACCATGGACGCCTTGCAAAATACACTTTGTGTTGCAGATAATCCATTCTGCAAAACGTCTACACGTGGGTAGCTGTTGACATTAAAATAAAATAAAAAATAAATAAAATAGGTTTTTATTTTCTCTCTTCAACATAAAAACTACTAACTCTACTTTGAGCGGCTGTTTTACATAACGCAGATGTTTAGTAAAACAGCTAGCGTTTATGAAAAACCGTTTATTGAACAATATGCGACATATATAAACTGAAGAATTGTAGTATAATAAGTTGCTTTTTGTAAATATTTTTATGCCGAAGGAAACTATTTTCCAAATTTGAACTTTCTAGTTCAAGTGGTTCGAACTGAGCGTTTATTTGCCAATCAGCGTACAACGTTTCACTGATGAGCACGTCACATCCTAAACACATGCTTCATACTCAACCGCTTATTGGCCTAACGACGTTGTTCAATCGCTCTAGAGCTTTCATATCAGAAACTTTCAGAAAGATCCGATTAACCGTCCATTCGCTTGTTCGCTGAGTAGTCCCTGTACAACATACATGTTTCGTATACATACTTCACCATGTATACGTGCAGCTATTTCGCAATGTTCGTGCTTAACATGCAACCGTGGCTATAACACAGCATTGTAACAAGAGTTTTTGCCGAAATCTGCAAAACACTCGCCATATATCAGGGGCCAACACAAAAGCGCAGATACGAAGCACTGGGCGAGCAACAGTTAACCTAACTGTCGGCAATTTGGACCTATACGAGATAGAATAAATCGCCCTTATATACGGTCAACATCAGCCAGACGAAATCAACTTGTAAATCTATTGTAATAGCCTGTAAAATGTATCGTAGAAACGTTGGCGTTTATTATGTTTTAACTTGGACTGGGACAAGTGTCCAAAATCTGTAGCATTGCAATTTTAACTCTGTTGATGAAACTGAAGGTGAAGTTTCGTTTAACACTAATACCGGAAGATATGTGTACTGCGGGCGCAAGAGAGTTAATGGTGCAAGTGTTATTGAAGTCAGATATTTCCCTCAAAACAGTGGAACGTTAAGTAAATCCTTACAAGTGTTACCGATTGATGTGACGAGTATGTGACGTAGGCGGAATAGAAAAGAAATTTCGAAGTTAGATTGCTTTTTGTTTACATTTTCGATGAACTTCTAATTCATTTTTCAATTGTGTTTCATTATTGTATTTGAGCGATGTATTCGACATGTATTTTTATATGCAAATACGATAATTACGCTTTTTAGGGTGCAGAACACCTGATGAAAAAACTGAACCGTTATAAAATAACTATTCCTGTCTGTCCGTCTGTCACAGCTTATTATATGCACAACTACAGTTATCGATTTGAAGTTTGGAATAGTTACGGGAAATAGTGACCCAGGTGCCGCAAGTGAAATAATTGATACAATATTTTAGTTTAAAAAGGGACAAAAATATTCCTATTTTTAAATATAAATGTATTGTCAGAAAATATATCATATATCATAAAGTAAATAAGTGTAGAGATGTATAATCAACCACCCATAAATGCGTGAGTTTGGCTGTTCATTTGTTTATTTGTCCTTCATTCCCCTCGTTACCAAAGGGTCATAATGTAATTTTTTTGTATAGAAATAGTTGACGCTCCAGAAAATGACATAGGATATTCTTTATCCCGATTAAGCATTTAGTTACAGCGGGATACTTTCCGATGATCACAAGCTAGTTGTTTCATAAAAACTATTAAGCCAATTACCAAACATTTAGTACACGAGTGTTAGCGTTCTTTACATTTTATCGGCAGAATTAAATTAAGAGGTGGCAACACTATCCGGGTGGCGTGACTTGTCTCCTGATTGAACGACCAATCAGAAGCCAAGACGCAGTATTCCAAACACCCAATCAGAAACAGGCACGTAAAGCAATACAAGATACGAGCTCGTGGCGCGCGGCTCGAGGAAAGGCCATTCTGCTCAGGCGAGCCGTGAGGATAAGTCGTTCAAACACTTCAGTCTGTCACTCTGCTAAAATTCTCAAGGTAATACGTACATTTATCAATCTAAGTGAATGTGTGTTTCAAAGTGTATTTTCTGTATTTTAGACTTGCAATAAATCATGCCTAAAATACAAGATGAAGTTTCTTTTCCTTTCATCTCAGAAGCGGGGATGCGGATGAAATCTAATTATCATCCGTTACCTTCGGCCCACTTAAACGTTATCTTTTTTTCCATTCAATGTTTAAATTCGTAACATAATTCGAAAGGAAAAATAACTTCATCAAATGACATACTTATAAAAGTGTTAACTCGTTATTACGGCCACGGTTCAAGATGTCTTTATCTTGCTGGTGATAAAAGTGCTTGCATAATAATATAAATGAGTGAAAATATTTAATACGTATTAAAATTTATATTTGGTTTATTTAAGGTGATTACATATTGCCAGGGCACTCCCTGGATTTGTAATGACTTGACAAGAGAAACAGTTTATTTGCCAGGGCTACTCTCTGGAATGTGCTGTTTATCTGTTTTAAACCAGATATTTAAATCTTAAAATGTTCAAGCGGAAGGATAAGCTTTATTATGAAAGTGATTCATGTAGTGAGTGCTACACTGTGGAATTTATTGCATTCAAATAACCTGTGCGTTCGAAACAATAAAATAAAAATATTGAATTTTAAATTAAATTACCTGACAGTTACTCGTACTTTTATATAAAAATTATCACCAGTAGATAAAGAGAAATAGTAGTTCATTTGCTTTTAAAACGAATCTATGCGCAATAAATTTTAGCGACGAATTCTCTATAGATGAACGTCCTTAATATGAAATGAAACATTAAAGGACCAACAAAAATCCTTTATTAAATGTATATGTAGTGAGTGCAAGCTGCTGCTTGGGCACTTCACGGCGGTTGTGCGTTCGTCGGAATTTATTGCGCGCTGAGTGATAATTGTGGTATGTATTCGTAGCTCTGACATACTGCCTTATATTGAAGCTAAGACTGAAAGTTAATGTGGGTTTTATTGGTGACTCTCCGCGTTATGTGCGCGGGTAACTTACTGTAGCCGAACGAGTCGCTGTTAATTACAAATATTGATAAAGTTGAAAGCTGATTTACTAAGTTCGCTTTGCTACTTATTTTTTGATGAAGTGTTTTAACATGAATTCTCTAATAGTTATGTCCATCGGATACAATGATAAAACGTATTCATGTCTATACGTGCGTCTATACGTAGATACCAGTGCTCCGCAGTTAATGTACCGCCGATATCCTACTGCGATGTAAAGTTATGGAAGTTCACTGTCTGAGAACATACACTAACTATTCTGAAATTTAAATTATTAATTTTATTTCCTCCGGAAAGCTTACAGCTATTTTTACAAAATGACTGATCTTATACACTAATATTAGCCAATTAAAAGCTTCCACATATATAATACGTTGTAAATAGATATTAAACTATATAAGATAAATCAGACATAAATAACAATAAGCTTAAAGATAAGCATTAAGATAAATGTTGCAGATTTCCGTGCTTTTCAGTTCACTGGAAAATATTATGCTGTCATTCGAGAGACTGTGTGAACAGATAAATGGCCTTGACAAAGATTTTTCGATAATACTTATTGATATATAGTTTTCCTAGTATAACCCGTCGAAAAGTGGTCCTTGTCACGTAATGCAAAAAGCCCCATACAAATCGATATATGTATAGGCGAAACTTTTAACAATACTTGAGTTATCTCGTAAAATAATGTTTTTGTTTATATGCCCATATAAAGTAAAATAAAAAATTCACAGTGTACTGATAAAACAGAATCTAATATATAAAAAATTAATTCGAACCAGTTGGGGATACGAATTTTGCGGGCTATGCTGTACAAGTCCAGTAAAAATTAAATAAAATTTAATGATATTATATATTTATAATTTTATAGGAGTTTTATGCCATTTATAGTTTTAAATACAACTTAACCTCAGCCTGATTCGGTGTCGCCTAGATTATTGCAAGGAGATAAAGTTTTTCAGTTCTATGTATTTATTGTTAAATGCTACTCTGATTCCAGGTTTATTTATTGTATTTTTGGTCTTTTGTTTATTGAAGTCAATGTACTTTATTTTTCAAATCGTCAGAAAGTGTTCGTAATCTTATAGCCGATACCGAAAATGTAACATTTACACTGTGTGTGCATGTACATAATACATGACGTGCTGCGTACTCGTGCATATGTTTAGTAAATCATATTAACTGTAACTATGCGACTTCATGTGTTTACCACAGCTATATAACATAATATATTTTTATTAGCAATTTATTTTGAAAATCCGTATAACCTACTGTGACGATTATTTACTTTAATAATACAATTGTTACAATTGTTCATGTGCATTGACTGGATAAATAAATTCAGCGGTCGCCATATCTTACTGTGAATAGTGTATCCTTATCTTAATTAACTAAATTTCTGCCCGTGGCTTCGCCTGCGTGGCCTTTGAGGTTTAACAAACGGAAACTACTCGTTTGATCTGGATAAAATGTATCCTTCTACAGAGGATCGAGTCGTTCTGGCCATCTGTAGGGTCTGCAATGTATAAGAAAATGAATATTGGTTTAGTGAATTTATTCCATGTCTTAGTGGTCATTGTGCCGCTAAGGGCGAAGACAAATTCAAAAAATCTTAGATCACATAAAATCGGGTCAGACATTCTTGAGTTATAGACGAATAAATGGTGTAACTAACCCGACTTTGTTTCCTATATTATATATATGAACGATTTAGAGCCTTTTTACTAGTAAAACATTTGAGTTAAATATATTAGGGTATAATTCAACTTAGACACAGGCCTTCTTACTGTGGAATCAATCGATCAACCAAACATTTATTATCAAAAACTGTTAAAATTTGGTGTTCGAAATAATATTCGTACATTATCAGGGTATCTAGCGTATCCGGTAGCGTTGAATGTTGGCGCAGTGGTATATATGCATATGAGTTGCCTTGGACGAGGGATGATGGTTCGAATCTCGCCTCAAGTGTATGCAGATTACGAGTACAAATGAATAAATATTTATTCAATACATAATAATATTAATTAAACTTTTCAATACGTTAAATAGCTTACAAGATTTTCAGCTATAATTAAAAAATAATCATGATAGACATAAATGTACTCATGCTTAAGATGTCTAGTAAAGTTAAATAATTACCTTAAATTATTAAAACCATGATATAATATACTATAATAATAATATATATGAAAATAACTTAGTTCAATATTATAGTTGAATGAAGACAGCCAGAATTTTGTAAAAATTTAATAATTGAAATCATAAATTCTAAATCCCGCACCATGCATCAGCAGCATTAGGAATGTAGAGCATTCTTTCATTTTATAGTTGTGTCTTCATTCTGGAACTGGTTGGAATGAAACCGGGTGCAAACACATTATTAGTCTTGTTCGAGCCTTTGACTTGTCTTGTACAGCAATATACAATTCAAACACTAATTATAATTATGCCATGATACTTATTGATTTGACTGCTGCATAATTTGATATAGGAAGTTAACATATGCCACCATCATGATGGTGTGCTGCTCAACAGCATTTTAATAACAAACAGTGATTGATTTAATCTTTTTAACAGATGATGATGAACTCGCCGGGGGATGCTGACCCCGACCATATTAATGTCGTCGTGGAGGGTGAGCCAGTGAGAGCGGGTCGAGCCGTAGGCGACCCCGAATGGTAGACTCCACGGCCACAACGTGCGATTAATAAGAGCGAGGGAGTGGACGAATACGTACGCCGGTAATGACAGGCAAGTCCGCAAACACTCGATTTTTTCATGTTGTGCTGAAAATCCGCCTAGAAAGCTAATACTAGCAAAGGGGCTACATAATAATGCTATAACCAGTCTTCTACATCCTACCGAACCGTCATCAGCATGACGTCAGACGTCCTCCAAAGGACAGCGTGCATCACACTCGCAGCCACACTGTCCTCAGAGAGAGTCACCTCATTAATTTGGATCAGAGGGATGCCACTGTCGCCTCGCTGGCGGCGTAGTGATGGCAGTGATGATTAAGATTCGCCTACAAGGCGTCCATTAAAACGGAGGTGAACTAGTGCCTCTAGCGTCTAACCTGTTGTAATTTTATGGGTTATTAATTATTTAATAATAATTGACATAATACGTTTTAAGATATATTAAGTAATGTAAAGTGACAATTGACTTCTAAGCTTTCTTTAACAAACATAAATAGTTGCAACTAAAGTTCAGGAATACGCGGAGATTTATGGATAGAATTAACGAGTCACTATTCATTTCTCTCTTCCCAAGTTAAACGGTATTGCTAAACGGTGGTCTCATGGTTTGAGCTCCGAGCTTTACATACGGAAAAGGAAGATCATTGAGTCCTTTCTTTGCACAAATTTCGGTGAATTGTTAACTGAAATGCTATCAAAACTTGTACGCTAGTGAATCATTGGAACAATACTTTCATGCCAAAATAGATTTATTAACATGTGTAATAAAGTGCGAAAAACAGTAACTGCTTGTTACTTGGGGTAAAGATCGTGCGTTGCGGTTTGAGCAAAAACTGCCTGTTTCATGAACCTTAATGTATATCAAAATATTTTAAAATTGTGGAACTTGGGACTAATAGAGATATGAATGACATAGCTATTAACGACAAATGACCATTAAGGCACTCTCACTATGCCGCAAATACAAGACAAATCATATCAAGAATATATAACCAGATATTTAATCCGTCAATTGTAACTACAATGGACACGAATGTAATGTTACTGCTCGTTACAACCTAACCTAACCACGAACTTACTGTAATTATTGTAAGAGACCGCTCATTTGGAGCTGCATCATAGGTCAAAGCGTTCTAATAGTGCTCAAACTTATACGAACAAGTTACATAAGTCTAAAGTAAAGCGACATTGTTGGATATCAAATCGGAAATATTTAACTTGAATAGCAGTGAACAGCAATGCAATTACTTACGTACCTAATAAATGTATAGGAGACTAGTGCACTGTAATAAGGGAGACTGATGCTTAGCTGATAGGTCATCAACGCAACCCCATGGTAAATGCAACGTTGGTGTGATTGTTCAAGATATAAATTATATTAAAGTTCTAATTCTAATTTTCCATAACTACGCTTTAACAGCCATATTAGGGTATACAAACATATGTATATATGAAAGCGTGATAAGCTTAACGATCGTCAAGAAAATAAAAGAACGAACAACGTGACTACTGCGCCAGAACAATTCGCAACTGTTACAGTAGAAAAGCTCGCTGATTTAACAGATATCTTATATCTGCCATGCATTTAGTCTGTCTGCATTTAGTCCCGAAGGAATATTATTTCATAGACTGGGGCATTTACTAGTACGAAATGTCTAACATGTTCATTCGTTGTGGTTCGTTTTTCACATGCACTATTGCAGTCAAGATGCTCAATGTCTTAACACATGTTCGGCGTCGTTCAATGATAACTGCTTAAATAACACTAGTAGCCAAATCTCTGTTTAATGAAAACTACAACAATCATTTTCATCTGTATTGAAAGACATTAGCTACGCCATAGCGAGAAAATGTCGCTTATGTAGCTTATCTGATAGTAGATAGATATAACATTTGATATTTCACAGTGCACATAAGGTAAGATTCAGGAGATGCTCGATGCATGCATTACTCGCGAGTATTATTCGCCTTATTCGATCCCAAAAGAGAAACTCAGCTTCACAGCACAGCGCCAGTAGACATGGCATAGGTGGGATTTTGTTACGAATACTCCGGGTTAATTTAGACCACTCATTTAAACTGAAGACCCTTGCAGTGGTATCCTTTTAAGCAGACTACAAGTTTACTTATAGGTGTCACGATTAAAATGGAATGGTCTCAAAACAACTGTCAACAAGAGATCCGATACCCCGTATAGCGTGTGTTAAAAACACATTGGTGGGTACAACATAAAAAATAATTTAAGTTGTGAAATAGAATAAAAATTCAAAATAGTTATGATATTGTGCGTTATAGAAATTCTGAGTGACCATAAACTGGAACTGGTCGCAGATATGAAAAAAAACAGTTATCCATATTCGGTGAATAGTTTTGAAGAAGGAAAAAAAAAGTTAGTTAGAAGATTCCTAAAACAAATCGTGGTGGTTTGGGACATTCCGGGTTCGATAAAACCCTAGAACAAGCATATGTATATGGGTTTCCTAAAATGAGTAAATTCATTAAGAAGTACAAAAGATCTTGTTAGAAGTTCACACGCAATGAGGATGTGGCTGGTAGCCACCTGGCGAAGTGAATCTTATTCCAAAATCAGACTTACCTTTTCATACATACAATAGGACAGGTAATTGTTATATTCTAATTATAGTAGTAGATGGCTTCACGATGTTTGTCAACATCAAACCCGTAAGGAATTACACACCATACATTAGCACGTTTAAACAACACGTGAGTTACTTTAGAGCGCCGTCCAGGCTAGTGACTGATAGAGGGACATTGTTTACGAGTATAATTAATGGGCATTTGCATGGGCATACATTTTGAATGATGTCGCGCGCTATGGCCAACAGACTATGTAAAAGATTTAATACAACTATTCTCATCGCACTATCTTACAAAATTGAGTATGAAGACGATAAAAATTTAAGGATTAGTATATCTAAGAGATACAAATAGACATTAAAACTGCGATTCACAAGATAACTGGAAATAAACCATCAGTATAGATCTTTAGGTTCAATATAAACGGCTGCTCTGAAAAGCTCTGAGTGAGACCATAGACGCTCTCATGTGCAGATACAATTATAAGAAATTGAAGAGGAAGCAGCAAGGCCTATCACGGTATAACAAACCGAAGATAAAGCCCGATACAATGCCATACCTCACCTTTATAACGATGGCTTAATAAGTGTTAAAAGTGAAGTTTCCAGCGCTGGGAATTTTGGAAAAAACTAGCTACTGCGTGTAGGACCCATTACATACCGAATTCCTAAATATTACCCCAATAGCTACTTAATATAAGGTACGCCATTAATTCCGTATAGCCGCGGACAACGATGACGTTATGAAAGTATTTTTTCAGTCGATACAATCAAACTGTGGCTCGCATTCAATAAATGCTACGACACAGTGGGTGACTTTGCTGCCTACAAATACCTAAATTTAATTCGTTTGTATATTAACACTATTAGTGAAATGTTACAAGAATAATTGTCACTTAATTATTACCACTGGTACTGTTCACTGTTTAATTAGCTGTACTGCGGAATAAGGTTGCTGATTTCTGTGTATGTAAGATTCGTCCAAACCTTTAAAATTATTGTTTCATTTATATAAAATAGACTTATTAATGATGACCCATGTATGAAATGAATACACAATGACATCGGTGTATTAGTAAGATATAGTTCACTAAACACTACCATGTTATATCTTCGTTATTTTCAATGGATTTAAATTAGCTATTATGTTAAATATTAATAATATTAAAGCTCTAGAAACGACACGTAGCTCTAAGGAGTTTTTTGAACAAGTTGTGACGTCGATTAGTATTATATAATTGTAACGATCAAATATATGAAACACTTTCATACAGACTGTTATTGCTACTTGCAGAGTTTTCAGGACAAGTTGTGACGTCGATTAATATTGTATAATTGTAGCGATCAAATATAACAAAACCTGTCATACAGACTGTTACTGATACTTGCAGAGTTTTTAGAGCAAGTTGTGATGTCGATTAATATTGTATAATTATAACGATCAAATATAACAAACACTTTCATACAGACTGTTATTGATACTTGCAGAGTTTTCAGGACAAGTTGTGACGTCGATTAATATTGTATAATTGTAGCGATCAAATATAACAAACACTGTCATACAGACTGTTACTGATACTTGCAGAGTTTTTAGAGCAAGTTGTGATGTCGATTAATATTGTATAATTATAACGATCAAATATAACAAACACTTTCATACAGACTGTTATTGATACTTGCAGAGTTTTTAGAACAAGTTGTGATGTCGATTAATATTGTATAATTGTAACGATCAAATATAACAAACAATTTCATACATACTGTTATTGCTACTTGTAGAGTTTTCAGAAGAATTTGCGATGTCGATTTATATTGTAATAATTTAAAATTAATAACGATATACAAACTTCCGGTGACATATTATTATATTAAAACTATGCGTCTTGTAAAATAATATTTAATAGTAACTGTGTCGCGAAGGGACTCGCTAAAAGCAGGATGGCCGAGCTGTTAGCGTTCTTTACATTTTATCGGCAGAATTAAATTAAGAGGTGGCAACACTATCCGGGTGGCGTGACTTGTCTCCTGATTGAACGACCAATCAGAAGCCAAGACGCAGTATTCCAAACACCCAATCAGAAACAGGCACGTAAAGCAATACAAGATACGAGCTCGTGGCGCGCGGCTCGAGGAAAGGCCATTCTGCTCAGGCGAGCCGTGAGGATAAGTCGTTCAAACACTTCAGTCTGTCACTCTGCTAAAATTCTCAAGGTAATACGTACATTTATCAATCTAAGTGAATGTGTGTTTCAAAGTGTATTTTCTGTATTTTAGACTTGCAATAAATCATGCCTAAAATACAAGATGAAGTTTCTTTTCCTTTCACGAGAAACTTTCTTTATTGATTTTCTTGAAGATGAAGTTTTTCGAGATAATCGCGTACACACACACACACACCTCCCTCAGTCCCTTCTATTCTATTAACGAATTCATAGAATTACGTCTGACCAATGAAATGTTCATTTCTAGTTTTACGTTCGGGTTACTATAATTAGGCTAATTAAGTGTAGTTTTAATATACATATATATATATGTAATATTTTGACGTGCCAAGCGTAATGTTTATATTACTAGGTCAGTAAAGTGAATCTTGAATCACGAATAGGACTGAAAGTCTTCTTGTTAGTGAAGTCCGGAAAAGTATAAAATAATGACACGAAAAATTTCTTGGTCTTGGCCTTGGTTGATATTTGAAATGTTGAATAGAAAAGGGTAACTGTACCAGGTACTAAATTGGGCTCTCGACAAATAATTTCGTCTCACTATGTTTTAGTTCCATTGTTCGTGTAAGTGTCCTGCAGTGGCCATTAAGTCCTTCACAGTAGGAGAGGAAGCTCCTTGTCTTGGAGCCGAGGTCGACAAGACACGCCTTTTGTTCTTGCCCTCGTTTTTCAACACTTTTTTACAAAAGCTAAGGCTGTTTTATTTCTTTGTGAACTAAGGTGTAACAGTAGAGTTTATTATAATTTACTTAATCACGATGAATCAGCATATAACTTGAACAAATCAATTTCTTCCAGACCTTTACTCGCAAGATTTCTCGTTTGATTCTAGTGAAATATCTATATTAATATTATAAATGCTAAAGTGAGTTTGATTGTTAGTTTATCCTTACGTAACGGAGAGTCATGATGACTTGATTTGTTGCATAGGGATATTTTGCTTTTCTGTGCATAAGTCGTCTATTATTATTATTATCTAACTTACTTTTGAACTCTGAATAGGTACTCTTGGTTGTTGTTAAAACTTAAAACACAAAACCCTTGAATTTTCATTATAACAACAAAAAGGCATATTTTTCCGGTGCTCTTAAACGTATTGTAGCATTTAGCTCGAGAGGGCCCGCTCGCCTTTGAATAATATTAAAAGTGGTTTGCTTTGTGAGATGTTAACAAATTGTCGGGAGTCGGGCGCGCGCTGCACTGTTACAAGGATGTGACATACGGAGATTGTGGCTGAACAACATTTAATATAATTAAATGTATGGATAATCCAAGGAGTATGGCTGGAGAGAGCGTGGACGCGGTTTTGTTCTGAACAAAATGTGTCGATTTACGGTGGGAGACGAGGTAAGCTGCACAACACTAATGTTCATGGCAGTGTATTAGAAAGGGACAACATGAAAAGACATCAACGCGCGTGTCTGATAATTTTTTATTATACTAGCTTCCGCCCGCGACTTTGTCCGCGTGTACTTCAGGATTTATTCTACTGGTTCGATAGGCATAGAAGGCATCTATCTCTATTTCCAGCATAAGGTACAAAACAGTGTTTATTCTATTACGTAGGCTAATAGTTTAAAGAAACAAAAGAAATTTAAATATCTGACGTAGTACATTCAAAAAGTTTTCACACTAATATTATAAACGCGAAAGTTTGTATATACGAATTACATATTCTATGGTCGGTTGCTAGGCAACGCGTTTTTGTTATGCCAAAATTGCCCATATAATCCCACTAATATTATAAGTGTGATTTTGTACAATTTACACAATATGGCTCTATAAATTATAGCCTATATGTTATTCTGATGTATAAGCGATATTATTGTAAAGTTTCATTCAAATCCATTCAGTAGGTTTTCCGTGAAAGCGTCACAAACATCCAAACATCTAAACATCTAAACATCCAAACATCCAAACTTTCACACTTATAATATTAGTAGGATTGATAATATGTGACTGCTGCAAAGTTGTGGCTTTTCATGTCAGCAGCATGACATCCTCAAAGCAGCGTCACATTCAGTAAAATAGATTATTAAGAAAAACAGAATTTGAATTATTTATTCAAATATATCGATATTGTTTTTCAAGTTTATATGAGGCATGCTGAAATAATGTGAGTTATGTACGGGACCTTCGTTCACAAATCGTAGAGCTCAAGTGTTATGCCTGAATCGCTGCTTCTCTTTTGACTTTTGATGCATGAAGAACGTTTTGAATGCACATTTTCATGCTGATTTAGACGTTTATTTCGTTGTCTACTTTGCCAGTCATATTTCACAAGTACAAGTTGACTTGTTTTTGCATACTTACTGTAACGGACGGGACGAAATAATTCTTGCTAAATTCGCTAGTAATAAATTAAGTGAACTCTTAAGTCATCTGCGTTGACTTCAGAAACTATCCCACGGGAACTTTTTCAGTCGGGATAAGCCGATGTCTTTTTCCTGGCCTTTAACTAGTTCTACACAAAACATCATGTCACTATGACTATCCGTTACGACTCGTTGGTCGGTTCACAATGGGCGGAGTTGTCGCGAAACATATAAAAAAGTTTTTGTCGAAGAAAAAAACCGGTTCAATTGTGAACCTCCTCCTTTTTTTAGAGTCGGTTTAAAAATAACCATACAAGTCACACACAATAAATACGTAAAATGCCTATCATTGTATAAGGGATAAAGTGCTCCTTGAGTTAGTTCCACAGTCGGGTCTAATATTGTCACTTGTAAGTGTATTCCAGAGCCTTATGATCTGCTAGTTTCTCATAGAATGTTTTTCGTATCAATTCCTAACACATAACCACTTACTCGACTAGTGTGATGCGACATGTTGATGTATCATTCCATAATTCATGGGGTTCTGAATCGCCTCCAGCTCCCATGAGATGTACCGTTGAAGCTTCTGCGTACCTACGAGCTGAATAACTTAGTGGATGACTTGATGCGTGCCTTTTACCTTCGCGTTGTACGATAACTAGTTTAGATGAATTCGTAGTTTGTAGCGTGAGCACTTCGTAAGGTGCAATAAAACGGAATCGTTAAATTTTCTAGATTTTAGGGTTCCGTACTTCAAAAGGAATGTGAATGAAGTAACTCTTACAGTAAATACGAATCTAACGACACCTCTCAAGCTAAAATCCATCGAGCTGTTCAGGCCGCAGAGCGTGCCAAACAATTATACATACATACATACTCACGATAAACATAAACCTCCTTCTGGCGCAGTCGGGTAAATACCATTACATCATTATAAAACATTAAAATAGCTTTTTTACGATTGCAAACTTACATTTTTTGAACCGTCGATTTATATATGTATGGGATAACATATTTCTAGAAAACTTCTTAGTCCCTGATCGATTCATATCCCAAGATATGATCGGACTCAGTTTGAATAAAGTGTACTGGCACCATGAACGTAAAAAGATTATCGCCCGGGCGGCACAATAAAATTTCATGGTTCATGACTGGCACATATCGTGGGGCCTAACTTTAGTGGAATGTCATTTTAAGTCTAGGACAGTTGTTTGTTGAAAATGATCGTCACTTACCATCAGGATAGCTCAAATTAAGAATAAAAAACCGTCAGACTGATAAGTAAAGTATAATATAAAATGAAATCCACGGATGATTGATGCTAGTTGTAATTATGTGGTTATATTCGCGTGCTACGATTGTGATTGTTGGCACCCGCTATATTTTAATAGCGTTCGCCATTTTTCATTGCTACGTTCTTTTTGATTGATGACAACATTTATTAAGATTTTTTGATGTTTAGTAAATATCTTTCAATTAAAAAATTATATTGTTTTTATCATGAAGCTTTCACTAGCTACCAGAATGGGTGTTAATTTATATTTTTACCTTCAATGTTTTTATATAGTTTATTATTTTTATCTCGTGAAGTTTCAGATATACATATCGTCACATCGACAGCTTATATACGTCTCCACTTCAGGGGCTCAGGTCTACTCTCCTACATAGTGTATGGGCCATAGTCCACCACGCGGGCCCAGTACGGATCGGTAGACTTCACACAAGCTTCACAGACTGAATTTCTTCTCAGATGCGTGCAGGTTTCCTGACGATGTTTTCCTTCACTGAAAAGCCAATAGTAATAATTTTTATCATTCGTACATAAATTCCAAATAACAAATTGGAGCTCATTGCTATGAACCAAGATCGAACCCAGACATAATTGTTCAAAGGCTGACGCTTTGCCTAACTAAGCTACGAGTGTGTGTGTGTGTGTGTGTGGCCAAATACCAGGGAAATAATAGGGAAAATTACCAGAGTTGCTAGCAGTATCTATCTGAGCATCGATAACATTTTACTGCGATCACGTACTCTCCTGGCTATAGAGAGTATTTTATAGATATTATAAACTCTATATTGGCACACGTGTGTACCAAATCCTCTACATGAAAGAAGCAACCCGGATTCCCACGATAGCATTCAGTATCGGGGAAGAGCCATTATCAGATGACTTGATATCCGATGACTAACCCACATTTGTTCCAAGATGCTGCTGTTATTCAGACACGCAGATTTACATAAATCCTGGTGGTAGCGCCCCAAGCGGGTCATAGCAGGATGCTCCAACCAGAACTGACCAGATAGATACCCCGCTGGGAATCCAATCTGCAACCTCAAATTTCGAGCCAATAGGTATAGAGGCTATATTTATTTCAAACAAATCAGTGACCCAACAAAATTGTACACTGTGTGGCCAGAGTCAAATTTCCTAATGTAACAAAGTTTTGTTCTCAATACAAAATGGTCCAAACTTAACCGTTTCACTTTTCATTTGAATGGAAATTGCTGCAATTTCTTGCAAAGTGTTCGTACAAATTAAGATAATTGGGATCAAATTTATCTAACGATGGTTCCGATAGCTTTTTATATTGCTTTTTCAATCAATAACTTGTATTTTATTTGGTTTCTATCAGTGTCCGGAGCGGCATAAACATTATAGTTTTCATATTTATACTTGTGCCGGGACGAGGTAAAAACAATGGGAAGTACCCTATAGGTTTATAGGTTTGATTTTTTGACAGCTCCAAATGATTTAGACTTGACTTATGCCTGAGTAGTTGACATTAATTTCAACTGGATACCTCCACGCGTTCTTGAGAGCAAGACTCAACAATATAGACGGCCAGACAGACGTATGAGCGGACCGATTTCACTTCAAATCGCCTTTATAAGTATATATATATATATAATATGTATAAGATGATTAATGAATAAACTTATTATTATTATTATGTTCGACCCTTGAAATGCGTGCATTGTCTACTAAGAGGAAGTCATCCCCTTTGCTTCCCCTTCATAACAAATGTTTGTTTTTACGTATAAAAAGAGTGGAAGTCATGTGTAGTCATGACAAATGTCCCGAAATTCACCCTCACGCCTGAACAGAGTATATATTAAGTAAAGAAAACTCCCTCATGATATCAGTAGAGCCACGATCACCAAACAGTTTTTCTTGCTCTTGAATGGATGAGAATGACTAAGAAAATGAGAGCCACGGTTTTTTACATATTTACATATGGTTACTCCTTTTCATCAAATTATTGGATAAAAAACATTTGACTAAAATTACAAACAAAATGTATCACATTAGGGTGAGGGACGTTCGATTGACGATTGATCGAAGGACGGACGATTTTGAGACTGTAATAGTGGATAAGGAAATTATTTTTAGTATTTCTACACAATTTATTTCCTAACAAGGTAACTATGAACAGGCAAACCTATAACCACGTAGTTCCTATTAATATCAATATCGGGAAATGTAAAGTCTAACTTTAGTAAAATAAGATGAAGACTTTTTATTGCAAAGGAAGTCTTTTAATAATGGAATCTCTTAAAAGATCTCCGCAGTGAGTTGAATATTCATGTCATTAAAGGTAATTTCACAGTTAGCTGGGGAGCACACAATCCGAAAGAAATCCGAAACAAAAACGACACGAAACAACGTACGTGGTTGGTACTCAGTGGCCGCGACTACAATTTCGCAATATGTTCTCGTTTTGGCATAGAATTTAGCAATAGCAATCTACTGTAAGGTTTTTAGCATAATTACCACGCTTGCCAGACGGGTTCGTGATCACAGTATTCGATTAAGTTCTTCAGGAGGAGGCCACTGCCGAGACTAGACTGCTGACAGAGGCCTATGCCCAGCAGTGGACGTTTCCCGTCTGATGATGATGAATTACAGTAGATTAGTGTAAGTATCCTAAACACAATTGTATTTTTTTTATGAAATGTGGTAGAAATTAAATAATTTTTTTTATTTTATTTATTTATAATTTATCCATATAGACCAGTCGTCTCATTTTCATCTAGTCTAATAGTGACTACTTTACTGCTAACGTTTACCTCAATACGTCACGTCTGAAACTGCGTGCGGGTACCAAAGCGGCGAATTGACGTGCCGCGAATGAAAGACTAGGAATCGTAAAAGCCTTTCGGATTGAAATGCTGAATCATCGCGAGGCGACGAGTGGCGAGGCGTCGCGACGGGCGACGGGCGACGTGCGCTCCCGTGATGACGTGCAATAACAAGGTAGTGATGGTATGTGTGTTGGATATCGATAAGTGGTTATCAGGTGAAAACCTGTATCATGCATCCTTACTTACTAGTATTACTAATGAAAATGTCAGTTCATTGGTTGATCTTTCGTAATCGCAGCAAAGGAGCAGATCCAGGTGATTTTTTGCACAAAGACTTTTATGGGCTCAATAGTGACTATGCTACCTTTTATCTCGTTAGATAATTTCTAAAGATGCTAACAATTTTTTTAAATAAAACGTTTTGCCGCTTAAACTTTTATAATAAATTTCTCTTCAGAATCTATTAAAATAGGATAGCTGGCTTTGTGCAGTAAATATCAAAAATTGGGTATCGGATTGTATTAATATCGCAAAATAAGTATCATTAACATACCACTTCATGTTGATTCACAATTTTAATTATTACATACGTTTTGGATCATTGTATTTAAATATGTATTTTATTATGTTTTTTAGTATTTGTTGTTATAGCAGCAACAGAACACACCTGCAAAAATTTCGACTGTCTATCACGTTTCATGAAATACAGCCTGGTGACAGGCGGACAGACAGATGGATGGACAGCGGATTCTACCCTACCCTGTGGGTACGGAACTCTAAAACGCTCGTGTAGTACTAGTAGTGTAGTAACTGTTAGAATCAGTCATCCATCCAGCTGTCCATCTAAAATGTTTGACATAAGTTACACAACACATAAAATGAAGTATTTTATCGATAAGTTGATAATTGGTCTCATCCCTACGGTCACACTAGAAGAACCGGTGCCTAATCTTGCGTGGAATCTCAAAAGGTGGTTTTGAAAGCGCACGGTGTCTCGACGCCTGATGAAAGGGCAGCTCAAGTGTCTCTACCTCGTTTAATATTCACCCTTTCCTTTGTTTCAGGCGATTGGTGAAAATCGTCGACGGCATCGTCAGGACTATTCACTGCACATGTTGTTTTTTTGGTGCAGCCCAACACTATAACTCTGCGGTGCGGTCCTTATCTAGGGGTTTTCATTGCTGTGAAAGTTAATTCCGGGATTAAAATTGTAAAAGAAGCGTTCTATTTCAGAATAATTTTTGGTGTGGAAATAATGTATTGCTTTTGATAGAAGCTGTATTTGAATAATTGACTACTTTCAAATACAGAAAGTTATAATATCTTGTATAACTATTGTAGAACAGACATTTCATGATTGATCAAGTAGCTTTTGCTAGTAGTTGTATGAAAATTTCATACCACGGAAACAAACAGGTAAAACAACTATTTGATATGTTAATACAGACTGTATTGTTCCAATTTATTGTAGTGTATATACTCGCTATATACTCGTAGCATAGCAAGTAAGTAGCATACTCACACTGTCTCTGTATTTATGATAAGCGTCAGTGTCAGAGTGTCAATGAATGACAGTTAACGAGAGCCGCGACCTCAAAAGTATAAACTCCTTGTAGCGATTCACCGAATAGCATTTCACCTTGAACTAACAAAATTTCAATAGAACCTTGTTCTTGACGCAAGTTTTCGCGTATGTTTTTACATCGGTATAATTAAATTGTAGCTCCTCATTTTTCATTTAGCTACCCTGTTGTTATCCTAAACAAATTTTTCTGCGGTCGATTATTACTCTAATTAATTTTACTCTGTAATTGATGTTTGCACCAAAATTCTGTAATATTTTTTAATACACGATCGAGGTGAAATGCAAATAAAATGAATAAACGTTTGTGACACAACATTATCAGCCAGGAAACGTCGACTGCTGGACATAGGCCTCCTTTATCCTCATTCAGGTACACCACATCGACCGGTCCCAAACCACCTGCATCCAGCGACTCCCCGCGACTTTAACCAGGTTGTCGGTCCATCTAGTAGAGGGATGGCCCGGTAGACGTTTCCCGGTACATTATTGTGACACAACGCTATAAATAAACGATCGACGTGAAAGGGTATTCTATCGGTGAATCGCTACAAGTAATTTATGCTTTTGAGGTAAAAGACTAACAAATGCCGTGAGCGAGTGCGGATATTTAGTAGTACCGAACATAAGGCATTGCCGAGCCAGTGATGTGACACAATAGTAAGTACAACCTAGTAGGGACCAACTTATACAGCCAACTTTAATTTATTATTTTATGAGGATTTTTAAGACTAGTTTGAAATTGTAATTTGAATGAAACATCAATATGTAAATTCAAACACGTAGTAACAAACTCCCTCAGATTCAGCGGTAGTGCAATTCGGAACTCAATCAAAGTTGTACTGCAGATAGCAATGTAACATGACATGACTGGTCTTGCTTCCGCTGGATATGAGATATCCAATAACGTCACGTTCTCCAGAGTTTGTGTTGAAATAGCGTAGTACGGGGTACGTGTGTCGTCATAGAGTTTCACAAGATTCAAGATTAGATAAATGACTAGCACTGTCCTGTGGCTTCGTCTGCGTTGAGACACATTTAAGAACTTTATCAGAAATTTATTGTTCCACGGGATTACATTAACGAGACAAAAACTAGTGTTTGTGTTAAACTTAAAAAACAACAACTGTAACACATGGTGACACCTATCTCAGGCACAAGTCTCTCGCAGATAGTATTATCACTAAGAAGATTTACCATCGCATTTAAAACTTTCTGTGTAGAAGAAAAAACTAATTTTTTACCGGATATTTTAACGTGTGTGTCAAAAGCTCAGTCACTCAGCGAGCAATGGAATTCGTTATGTCCGGAATTTCTCTACGAGATAAAATTTGGAATGAGGAAATTCGTAGATGAACTAAGGCCGCCGACATAGCTCGACAAGTCAGTAAGCTGAAATGGCAATGGACAGGACACATCGCTCGAAGAACCGATAACCGATGGGGAGTAAGAGTTCTCGAGTGGCAACCACGTACCGGGAAACGTCTACTGGGCCGTTCCCCTACTAGATGGACCGACAACCTGGTTAAGGTCGCGGGTAGTCGCTGGTTGCAGGTGGCTCGGGACCGGTCGATGTGTCGTACCATGAAGGAGGCCTATGTCCAGCAGTGGACGTTTCCCGGCTCCGCTTTACAGGAACTTTTCCCATCGTAATAAGTTGCAAAAATTTCCTATCATGTCTCATTTCCTCTCATGTCACAGGCACATGTTCATTTACCATCTGATGAGATGAAGGATAAGCACCAGATCACTGAATACGAGTATAATACATATTCGTGCAACGATGACGGATTTCATGTTACAAACGATAATAATAAAGGAGTCTCAAGGAAGATCAGCTTTGACTAACTTTGTTCGATATTGAATTATCTCGTGGAAATAAAGGACGTGACATAGGAGCCACAAGAGCACGTAACAATCGGCATAGCTTTTGTTGATATTTGTTTATGTGTAAAAAGACGGTAAAAGTGAAGTGGTAAAAGAAAGATTATTATTTTACAACATACAAGCCTTTATCAGTGATCTCGTATGCGTTAACTTTAGAAATTACCCCGCGGGAATACCTTATCCTACTTCCTACTAATATTATAAGTGTGAAAGTTTGGATGTTTGGATGTTTGTGACGCTTTCACAGAAAAACTACTGATAGGATTTGAATGAAACTTTACAATAATTTAGCTTATACATCAGAATAACATATAGGATATAATTTATAAAGACATATTGTGTAAATTGTCCAAAATCACAATTATAATATTAGTGGGATTACATGGGCAATTTGGGCATAGCAAAAACGCGTTGCCTAGCAACCGACCATAGAATACGTAATTCGTATATACAAACTTTCGCGTTTATAATATTAGTGTGAAGACTATTTGAATGTACTACGTCAGATATTGAAATTTCTTTTGTTTCTTTAAACTATTAGCCTACGTAACAGAATAAACACTATTTTGTACCTTATGCTGGAAATGGAGATAGATGCCTTCTATGCCTATGGAACAAGTAGAATAAATCCTGAAGTACACGCGGACAAAGTCGCGGGTGGAAGCTAGTTGGGATATAAAGTTAGCTTTGTTTTGTACAAGGCTAAATGTGTAACTTATGAACAATAAAATATAGATGCAGTGAGATAGTAACTTTCGCATTGAGACTATTTGTGCGTTACAATGAGTTTATTAATTTGAATGCGCCATAATATCTGCAACGAAAAATGCTACGCGGCGTAGCATGTTGGCGTAGCACGTTACAAAGGGAACAGTAACTCGTAGTAAAAGTTTTTGTTCGTGAAAGGTGACTCCATCTATTGAAAACAGTGTAAATGCGAAGAACAGCTAGCTAGCTAGCTTTTAACGATACGAACATGGTGCATGGAAACAATACATGTCTAGGTGTGCCTTTAAGACTTCACTAGTTTATATCTAGATGGCGCTGTTCTCAGAAAGATAAAGTTAGGAAATAATATCAATGGTTTATTGTTTTATGGGTATTACAAAATCTGTATAATATAAGTTATCCAGTACCTCATAAACTCTTTGAGGGCTCTACAATGAAATTTTGCATACTTATCTCATATATTTAATATATTATACTTATTTTATTTATTTAATCTTTATTTAAGGTAGATGCTGCTGCTCATCTTCTGAATATGTTTTCCCATTTTATTGGACCTGCTCTAATAAAATACGGAATTCATATTAAATCGTAATTTTTATTTTTGTAATCTTTTTTGTTATTGTTCAAAACGCCATCTAGGGACATTGTTGCATACATTAAAATTTCCCTTCATTGCAATCCGGTGACATATTTTTAGGCAATAATCACTTATCAATTTCAACTATTTTATTTAAAATAAATTTTGTTAGGAGGCACCCATAGTTTAAAATTGGACTTTGACATTCCACCTGCTCAAATTAATAACAATCACGTGACACCAAAATTATTATACAAAGTATTGCTGCGTAAAAAAAGAAAATAACCAAAAGCAATTAAAAATCATTATTTTCTCTAAAACCCACCAAACCAACCAACCAACCAATCCACACCAAACCACCTCTCAACTATTTGACAAAAGACCCTCATCACGAGACACAACAAGACCGTAATAATTGTTCCAAATTAACGACAAAAAAACTTCTCTGTTCGCCCCCGACAATAATGAAGCGAGTTTAATGAGGGAAAAAAATTACAGAGGCAATTATTTCACGGGTCGATTATTTTGTTTAACAGACGACCCTTAGAGACCAGAGACAAAAGAATATAGTAAAAAATACATTGAAGGCAATTCACAAAGGAACTAAGCCGTAGAATAAACATACCTAGATATGACACCAATAGATGCTGAAAGATCGAACCCATTTCTGATTGAATTTTTGAATTTGATAATTTGTTAGTAGATACGCATGTATTTTTTAGCCCCCAACGCAAAAAGAGGGGTATTAAAAGTTTGACGCCAATGTCTGTGTGCCTGTCTGTCTGTCAGTGGCATCGTTCTCCCGAACGGATGGACCGATTTTGATGCGTTTTTTACGTGATAGCAAGTTTCCTTGCGATGGTTCTCAAGCTATATTTGGTAAAATCAATTCAGAAGTTTGAAGAATATAGCTGCTGTTAGGCACTTTTGGCATAAAATGAATTTTTTTTATTATTATTTTCGTATGATTATTGATTATTGTCTAGGAATTTTTTTAATGTTTCATTTAATTCACATGTAACGACAACACACAGTTTGGCAGATATATAGGTGTAACCCCAGAGTGGGTTTTCTTGCTCCATGAATTCTGCTTTAAGTTTCTACATGTTTTCGGATATAACGGAATTTCAATTCTTCAAAGAACAAACTAGTAAAATATCGAAGTATTCATTTGATTTCATTAATAAAAAACAAACAAAAATGAAATAAAAAATAAACCACTGTAAGAAATTTAATTTTTAAAATTTTTGCATTTGTCCTAAATTTATATTCATTTTCTATTAAGTGATGAGAATTTTTTTCACAATCCGGTCATCGGTGGTTAGCGTGTCTCATTTTTATTTTGTCTAAGCATTGAAGATCTTCCTTCACAAAAGAACTGTTAACGCCGTTTGGCTCTCAAGAAGGCTATGGAAATAACAGATGGCACGCATTAAAATAATTTTTCTCTTTGTACTAAAGTGGGTACGCGTTTTTTTTGGTTGAGTGTCTTGCTCTTGATATTTTTGCAATTATTTTCGTAAGAGCTTTCGTTGTTGAGTACCATCTCCATTTTAATGATCATTTGAATAATTTTTGTTTCGTTTTAACGAATTGGAACAGCAACTTTTCATTAATTCTGATAAGGAATTAGCACACGATAAGTGTTTTCTGTTTTTGAGATAAAGTGGCTCTGTAAGTACAATTCAGTTATTCAAGGACAAGGAATGTATTAGCGCCACTGGAGCACAGTAAACGCTTTTTACCCCCGTGTTTGTACCTCTGCTTTAGCTATCCGTGTTGATGTGTGTGAATTAATAAATGTCATATCACTTTTAAAAATACAGTAACATTGATGGAATTGTTTTTTTGGTCCTAGATACCATTAAATTGATTTCTATGTGAAACACTATGTTACTTCAAATATACTCGTAAATCAGAGTATGAATTGTTTCCCAATTTGAATAAGGCTCTGCAAACGTATTAATTGGGATAAAAGTTTAAATAAGTCGTCATTTAATATGGATTATGATAGCCTAATTTCGAATTTCCGTTGACATGGTTTTAGTAATAAAAATTAAGCAACAATATTTTTAAGCGCATTGGTTTTGAAATTTTAAAATGTAAATATTTGCGTAAATTATCGAACGAGAAATCATAACAAATCTATACTTTTATCTAGTCCATAATATTTCGAGTAAAATGACACAAAAAGTAATTTTAAAATTATCGAAGTATAGTTAGTAGTTAAAATAACGATGAATACTTCAAATAAGACCCTTTCGATACAAAACATGTACTATACCTCCGTGCCTAGTGGCTGTATTGGTAGAGTGTTGATAAGGAAGTCACGTTTTCGATTTGCGACAACCTCTCGGTTTGGTTGGTGTTAGAACATTTTTCTACGTCCGCCCGGCTAGCTAACACCACATTATTTAAATTCGCTCCTAAACGGCACTATTATTAAAACAATTCTGTTTGCCCAAGTAGGAATTTTTTTACCTTGATGCTGTAACCAATGACAAAATAGTCTGTGGCAGAGACAGGTTGACAGTGCGTCATGAAATAAAGATTTTTGAGATGTGCAGCCTTTTATCCTCCGCCGTTTCCCCACTTGACATCAAGTGTTATGAATGAAGGCCAACTACAAAACTCGTTGTGTTTTAAAACAGACTTCTTGCCTTTCTGTACAACACATATTCTATCATAAACTTGTCAATAGCGAGTAGAAAAACGGTCAAGTGCGAGTCAGACTCGCTCACCGAGGGTTCTGTACAGAATATGAATAATTAACATACTGAAAATAATATTTTATACGAATAGGTTGTGCCTGGAGAAAAACATGTTTACACATTGAAATACAAATAACGACAGGCGCTGGGATACTTTGTAGACGTAAAAAATTAATGAGATATATTTAAAAAATTATGCGAAGTATTCAGATTTATTCCTATACTGATGCTGCAAGACCATGCTTCTTATCAAATTTCATGATTATAGGTCAATAAGAAGTACCTCATAGGTTCGGATTCCTTCTACGTCAAAAATATGTATTAAAAGCTGTATGTTTTTAATGCATTGAACTAAAAGGTTCATTTTTTACAGCTTCAAGGAAGGCAAATTGATTTCAACTTGATGGGTATCAAGGTGGCTCCACGCGTTTCTGAGAAACGGTCAGAAAGCCAGACGGACAACAAACTTATTCTACAAGGGTTCTTTTTGAGGTACGGAACTCTAAAATTGATATTTGTTACGCAAATCTACTTGTAAGTACAATGTATAGATACATAATGTATTGAGTTTAGTACGTATTACGCTCAACATCCCCATTCCATCAACTCAAAGCATCATCAAGAGCCCACAAGTCAGAACTAATTGAAGGCGGCTCATCCCGCAGGATAACCCGACTTCATATAGCCTAATACGTCTTCTCAGATCGTTGCCGAGATAAAATGGATTGGTCCCTTATCGTGCGAACTATCGCCAGAATGCTCTTTCATTAGAAAGGTACAGTTCTGTCTTTATTTGTTGAGCTAGACAATTGTAATTTAACTTAGGCACCGAGTAATAGGACTTAGGCAGTTGGTTTGTGGGTTGTTTGAAAACAAGTTTAGTTTGGCTATTTTGACTTAGATATTTTCCTTTTGACTGTCGACCAAGAGTCGACCGAGAGTGAGTCCAATTTGCTCATAAATGGCTTCGGTAGAAAACGTGTAGGCATTATTAGAACATGTCATACACTGTTTTTTTTAACAGTTATCTTTTAAATACATGAACTTCTATCAACAAATGGATGGATCGATTCCAAACTGGTTTTAAGGTTTTGTACCTCAAAAGAAAAAAAAATTGTAACTCAGGAAACTAAGGAATGGGTAGAGGTAGTATTTATAACGAATAATAAAGTCTAAAGTCCCTCGCAGGTATAGAACAATTATGTTTGTAATTTATTTTGATATTCGCTATTTCATTTCGTCACACATCAAAGCTATAGAGGATTTATAAGCGGAAACTATTACTATACATTGACTTAGAATAGATAGAATAGATGTTAAAATATATGAAATTCTTTAATTTATTGTTATATCTAAATAAGAAAATGCACCCAGAAGCCTCAATCTAATAGGGCATGTCCACCACTCAATCAACTCTTTTGAGTTTTTTCACTCATTCTTGTAAAACTTAAATTAAAAATTATTTTTTGCATGAAATTTTTTGAGTTGAAAAATGTGTTTTTAGGTATTTAATTCAATTTAAGCCCAATTTAACTTGGTGTTACCTATCCTATTCTATACAAGCAGTACACACAAAACTGCGTGCATTGTGGCGTACCTCTATCTATGATAAAGTCAGCTCCCTCATATAACCGTTCTACCCCGTGTATCGGAACTTGTTTTGTTCCATTCTGATCGAGTCCTTTGTTCCAAAAGCCATCAAGCTGCCCAATCAAGTAAGAAATTGGTGATCCCGGATGAAGCTTCGGTCCCTTCCCAGGCAGCTGTTACCAAAGATAAGCTCCTTAGGATGTGATGAAAATGTGCCTCCGAGCAGAAAATTCACAAGAAAAACAGGCTTATTAACGTCTTAGTGACTTAAACAATGTTCTTTGAAAGTTAATCTGCCACTTAACGTGTTCGTTAATGTTTACGAGTTTTATTTTAGAAATAAAATTATGTTAGAAGAGTTTAGAGTAGCTCCTATCTTAAAGGCTGATATACACATGCTACCGATAATATATGCTAGTTGAATTTAAGGGCTATGCTAGTGACCATATAATACTGACTGACTAGAATACTGACTAAACAAGACAATGATATTGACTTCATCACTAGTGATAGAAAGGACCAAAGAAAGCATTTCAAAAATTATCTATACCCAGTCAGAAAATGTATTCAGTGAACGCTTCTAGATACATCAGCTCCATCAAAACGCATGACTAACTGGACAAAACACATCATAAAGTGACATCCATTTACCAGAAGAATAGTTGAAAAATATTGAATGAATCCAGAACATTTCACTAAAAATACATGAATCCAGGAAACACCGACTGTCTCTAACGCGTGTTCACAACCAGCCCTTAGACATATGCAAGCCAATACAGGGTGGCTTACAAAACTTGTCTAAGACAATATTCATTATATCGAATGCTTTCGTATAATGCTGGCTTAGGTGTGTTAATGTATAGCGAATTGGCATCGTGTAAATGGTTCATTATGCATGGAACATAGTTGCACGTATTGCCCAGCGCCTTCTGATATCAGCCAAATATGTCAAAAGTGTAGCAAAAAAATATAAAGTGTTAACAAATACAGTATGTAATTTACGCTAGTTTGTTACAATATTTGCTGTATTAGTATTCTATAATTGTGTTGTGACACTAACATTGTACACTCGAGTAGAAAAATATGTATCTACTTTTGAACCTTGTCACATTCAGCTTTAATTATCATTTTCTTCAACACACTGCAGAGAAACAAGCAAGGGTGAATGAGACATGGTACAAAAGTGGGTACATATTTTTGTTCTCGAGTGTACATAAAAATTTCAAACACTAAGATTGAAGAAGAACACTGACGGTTTTTAGACAAACTAAGCTGGAATGGCTTAGTTCGCTTCACTTGCGTGCGTGGACTCACTTTCTGGGGCTTACTTATTCTAAGGCCCACTGTATCGGACACATAAGTTTTTTGTTTAAAAACGCAAGTCTCAGACATAATTAACAAACAAAAGGAAGTATATCGTTTTTCTCTCAAATGATGACTCCATCACACAGCCATCGATGGCTGTCGATCGAATGCCGTAACAACACAGTTAATAGGTGAAACGCAGGTATCGGTACCCTCAAAATTTCCTACCTCCTCAAAACTTCGGGTTACTTAGTGTGTATAGTATATACACTGTTCTTACTTTTGCATTATTTTATTTTCTAAAGAATGAATTATAGTCCAGTTTAGTCCAGAATGAAAAATCTTTACATTTTATAACCAAATAAAAACCGATCTACACAAGAGCGTAAGCTGCAAGAATCCTCCCCAGGTGTACAGTGTATACATATAATGAGCTATAAAACATAAAAGTGTATTCAGACATGCTATTCACGTGTGGAAGGATCGTGTCAAGCGTGGGCCCGATGTCAATAATATTTCCCGTCCCTAGTGGCAAGGCGAGGTAACAACGCGAAGTGGAATTCCCCCTGAATCATGGGATTTTTGGATTGTCGAAAAAACTTTTTAACATTCTATTTTTATTGCGTTATAAATGCAGGACTATTCCGAAGTGTTTCAGGGGTTGTGTGTTTATCGTATTTTGTATTCTTATTGTCAAGTTTTTAGAATATTTTAATAGATATTAAGGAACTCTTATTTACATTGGACGATATGTATATGATAGTTTTATAACTCCACGAATAGACAAACAAAAATATACAAATTGAATTGGTCTTGTTTTACGTTATTAAAGCTACTGACACTTTCTGAAAGAAATCGATGACTTTTTAGGCTGGGTTCTATATAGTCAACAAGGAATCTTTATAGTTTCACTATGTCCAACCGTCTGTTTGTCTGAGACTCTTAGTACTAGAAAGCTCAAAAAATCACAAACATATTGCGGGTGTGCAAAACCCATTTTTCAAATCAATTAGCTAATTTTCAACAGTCGTGTCTCGTCAAAGTTTGTTTTGGGATACAATTTTTTTTCTTTTTTTTAAATGCTTTCTTTTTTTTATATGCCTTTCTACCTTTCAAATAACAAACTAAAGCAAATTTTTTGGTAGTATTATTTCCACATTCTCTTTCCAAACAAGGCACCGAAACTGCTCCAAATAACTTCATAGTTTGCTATTAGTAACTAATGTGAACGTTTCTGTGTCAGATTTCACTACAACCTAATAAATAACATTTCTAAGAACAAACTTTCAAAGAAAGTATTTAAATAAAATATATACTACCGAGATACAGAAGACCAGAGTGGGGTCATTGGCTTCCCTTGAATGAACTGAGGTTGAACATTCTCTGTGAACTCTCTTTGAGTATTCATGGTAGTAGCTGCTTGCATGAAAATGTATGAGGGTTGTCAATCTTGCATTTCATGCGACCTCTTTAGTTCATTTAAAAATTCCGTCCAAAAATAGATTGTTATGGTATGGTTACGAAATGGCTGTTGCTTAGTTCAGTACTTGAAAGAGAATTGTCATAAATGTTGGTACTATGAATTGATATATCTGATATGTTCTGTTGAATAGGCTCATTGAACTTCATAATAGTATGAAGGTTATTAAAATAACATGGGACACTTTATCTTTCACTATACCAATTTTTTCTTTATTTTCTTTATTTATAAACGTTTTTTATATAAGTATTGGGTTATGGTGTACTTAATCCTATTAAAAGGTTAATCCGTACATTATGTCTCGTACATTTTACATTTTTCTTATGTCCAAAATACACTCAATTCTAGCAACTTTGAATGTCAGGGTAACTATGGGCAAAATTTTCACAAAAGTGCGAAATAACAAAACAAAAGGAAACTTAGCTCATAGTTCTTACGCCTAACATAAATCTTTCTTTATAAGTTACAGAATAGATTGCTTTGCTGTTATTTTGGTTTTGCCTTAGTTTATATCATACATTTGTATGAGCATAATGTAAAATGTGAAGAAAAAAAAATACTTTTGAATCATATTTTTACTCTCCACGGGTAGACAGTAATTCCAGGAATAATTTGTAGCGATGAATCGGAAGTCGAGAGGAATTATCAACAGGGTACTATGTTTAGTTGTTATTAGATTAGTCTATCTATCAAAAGATACCATAGGACTACCATACTATAGGTCCAGTGCTGCTTGCAATAAGCGACTTCTTGAGAGTTTTACATGTCCGTCGGTCCATATAGTGAAGAGTCAGCCTGGTATTCGTATCCCGGTACGTGGTCGATACTCGAGACTATCCAACTACTTAAATTCGTTTTTCGAGTGATGTCTTCTGTGTCCTTCAGCATTGACTCGTTGCTTTGTCAGTGACTTAGATCCTCTGGGGATTTTATTACGTAATAATACAAATATAAAATATTATAGCGTATTATTTAATACTAATAATAAAAGAGGTTTATTCATCACATTGTCTTAAAATTAACACTTGCACATCGGATATGTATATGTATGTATGATGAATGGGTATGCAGTATTAATGTCTAATCTATGGAATGGGCTAATAGCTCAGCATATGTCTAAGGAGTTCAAGACCTCGAAGACGCTGTTATTCTGCTATTGCCTGAAAATTACATTCGATACAAACATCATGGCGGATATCATTTAAAGATACTAAATGTTGTAAACATTCAAATACCAATTTTAAACCTTGATACACCAAATTCTATTTATTTATATTTATACTAAGATTACATACGAGTACCGACTATTTGGTCACGTAAGAGTAGTAAGTAAGTTCTATCTCTTTGCTAATTTAAAGCTTTTAGAGTTCCAAGGCTACTTTCCCTTTTCCTGGTTCCGGAATGCGGCTCACAAACTTGTCGTGTTTAAGCTGCAACAAGACTTGTATTGTGTGTCGAGTCGGGGTCGGCTCTCATAGTTTGCATGACGGGCACATAGTTTCTCTGCGCCTCGTAAAGTGGGCACTACGTGGCACTAGATGTCTGGAGGGGCTGGCGAGGTGCCAGCCTTAGAGACCGTTGTTTTCCGAAACAGGAATGACAAACTTAGGTCCGTATCTTAGCTCCTACTCGAGATTTAAATAATCTTAATCCTTCTTAAAAGAATACAAAGTTGTAATATCTTGGTAGGGGTAGAGGGACTGCTAATTGACTACCACAAAAAATTATTTTCAATAATAAATTAAGATCGAGTGACTACACATTAGCTGATGTTCAGTTACTTAATCCGATTACATGGATCGACGAGTCAGTTAGCTGAAGTGGCAATAGACAGGCCACATCGCTTGAAAAACGGATAACCGATAGGGAGAAAGGCCACGCACCCAGAAACGTGTATAGGGTCGCATACATTTTATTCCACATTTTGTAAGAAGGCACGAGTATTTGGTTTTCATTAGGATTAGTCCCTGATTCCAATACCTTGGTTCCCCATTGCTGCTATTTCCACGTGTGCAAAGCCACTGGTAGACCACTGCTGTAAAATAAATGTATTTATTCATACAACAGCGGGCCATAGTTTGGAAGCCCTAGTGAATCCTCGTATTTTTCGCTAATTAAATCCGTAGTGCAACGACATAGAGTGCACAGTGCACAGCCAGCGTGCGGTCACTACGAACAGGGAACGTCGAGTCAGCTAAGTAAGGGATATAATTTCTGTGAGCTCCAGTCTGTCGCACTTGCGCTTTTTGTCCAGCAGCGTAAGTGTTGTTTTGAAATGAAAGCAGTTTCCTAATAGATTTTCGTTTTCTGCAAATAAATCAAGTCCAGTCACAGAATAAATAATAGTACAAGTCCAGTACAATCCGTGCGTGTTGATTTTTTGTTTGATTGATTTTTATTGATTGTTTACCCAACTAAGATAATTTTTTGAAGATGCATGAACAATATCTTACGTCAGTGTTCACAAAAAAGGTTATAATCCAAGATTTTAAGGCATCACCGAGACAAGAATATATAGATGTCGCCGTTAATCAGTTATGAAGCAAGAGGGAATTCCTAATTACATTTGTATTCGATAGTCTATATAATTGTTAGTTAGCCTGAATTTCAGAATTGTTGTGTAGAATCTGGTTGGTCAATAAAACTATAAACCCCACCACAAAACAAACGAAATTCCAGTAAAAGCTCAGCTGGAACTCGTTGGTATTTAGTGCACGTTTCAAAGTTTAACCGAACTCTAAGCATACAGCTCAACTCACAAAGCCCGCTAAATACTAGATATCCACCGCACCAATAGAATTCTACCTGGAAGTTTCAGGAATGCCTGAATCTCGCGTATATAGATTATGAAATGCAACATTCTGTAAGTTGATTAATAAATTTAGAAGTGTACTGTTAATTTTGATAAAACATTTGGGGTTGTGAATACAATAGCAAATCAGAAGGGATGATTGTTTAGGTTGATGGTTGCACAGGTTTTATCATTACTATTTAATTAGGACTCTCTCTTTTTCTTTCTTTCTTTATTTTGGAAATCTCACGTGAGATCTAAGTCTGGGGTCTCACGACATCTCAGCATAGCAGGGTTGAAAAATAACCCAAATAGCCTTACGTAATTAATGGACACCACCTAATATGATTCCGTAACCATAGCAAAACTCGAACAAAACTTTAGAAATTAGCGAAAATACAGAAGTTAAGGCGAACCACCTCCATCAAAGTTTCATACTAAGTTTCTGTTCCCATAATCTTTTACAATATAATAGCGGAATTTGTGTAGTAACTATCTAAAAATAGGAGATCAGATTGTGATGTCGCGAAATGAGTATCATTAACAACTTCACAGTGAATCACAATTTTCATTTGAAACACTTTTTTGGATTATTGTTCAAAGCGCCATCTATGTACCGTACCTAACTATATAGTTGTAAACTAATGATATTTATTTCGCAACACTATAATTTTCATTTCCTATTTTTAGGTAATGACTTATCAAAGCTATTCTATTTTAAAAGATTATGGCAACAGAAATTTAGTATGGAAGCATTAGGAGACGTTAATTAACGTAATTATTATCATATTAATAAAACTCTATTATTGTGTTTCACAAATATTACACAGCATTCTAGTAACGTTTTAGAAATAAGCACATTTCATCCTTTTTACTGTGATGATATTTGGATGTATAGATATTTTTTGGATTTGGATCGATATCTGTAGATGTTCTTTGGTCTCCCATAAAAATATCCATTATTAACTTGTAAACAAAACGGATAACAATAATTAAATTGTGCGAAAATAAAAGACTACTCTAAAAATAATCATTGGATATGTCAACAACTTTTAGTATGTAAACATAATCTACTCGTATTGAACAGTAATACCGCCATCTCATCAGAGAGTCTACGGCTTAGCTTAGTATCTCAAGGGCTTAGTTTTATTACATCGCGATCCATCACATAAAAGTACCAAAAGATCGGTACTTAGGTTATTGCCCTGGATCTAGGATTAGCGAGATTGGATACTCCTGAATTTATTACTTCTTTTATGCGAAGCAGATTTTATATTTGCAATCTCAAATATGGATGTTTTACATCGTATTTCACTGGAATTAATGTTTTTAGACATTATTCGTTACTCCTAAGGCAAAAAAATTTCTAGTATTTTCTATGTCAGTGAAAATAATTTTAATGAATTTTTAAAATCTTTATATTTGTCCTGCTTGTATTTAGGCTGTTCGCGACAAGTAGATGTCATTATTTTCAGTTCTCTCTAGAACAGCTGTTGGCCAGTTTTCAGACTTAGCTCATAAATCATCAATATCAGCGGGAATCGTCCACTGCTGGACATATGCCTCCTACATGGTATGTCACACTGACTGGCCCTGAGCCACTTGCTTCCAGTGACTCCCCGCTACCTTAACTAGGTCGTCAGTCAATTTAGTAGGGGACGGCCCGGTAGACGTTTCCCGGCACGTTATCGCCACTTGATAACTTTTACCCCCAATCGGTTATCCATTCCTTGAGCGATGTGAACGACACTGACTCGTCGAGCTATGTCGGTGACTCTAGTTCATTTACGGCTGTAAGTAAGAAACGTTATATATATATATATGTGTTTTCATTCAACGCCTGTCGCTCAACTTCATATTGCATTGCTTATACATATATTTTATCAGTTATTTAGCGTATAGGTAGGTTTTGTTTTAAAAATAATATTGCTGGTCAAAAGTTTAGCAGTTCTTCAAAAACAAAGAATTGTAATGTCTGTAACAGCCGTGTAATAACATCAGATCTTTAAAACTTATGTAAAAGCCGAGTTCATTAATATTTAACCATTATTAAGTAACGTCATTATTGGATTACGGGTAGATTTTAATTATTTCACATAATTAGGTTAGAAAGCTTTTAGTGGATGAACTTTACGACATCTGTTCATTCTCGCAAGTTTTCTTTGATAATGACGTGTCATGTCTTATGTAAAGGTTTACGTTTATTCTTTGTTTTTATTTGTTGAAAATAATTTCATCATCGCCGAGTCCATCCGCGCTATGAAACTTTGTGGTTAAATAACTATATTTCTCATAAAGAAATTTCATTTCACTTACATGAGAAATGTATACATATAGACGATGATGACATACTTAGATGACTAAAGTAAAACTAAACTAAAATAAATTTTAAGTGACGATAAGTTTAAGGTAAGGTTTATTTAATGAATAAGGTTTATTAAATAATTTAACTAAAACCAGTATCAGCTGTTCGTTGGAACGAGCGCAACACACAGACCAAGCGCAACTCATTGAACTATGTTAGGTTATTGCTTTTGATATAACTACATAAATAATAATGACGCATAAATACGCATTCATTATTTTATAGTTATTATTTAATATTTAACACACATTAACCGCCTCCGTGGCTTAATAGCTAACTATTGGATTCACAATCCGGAGGTCCCGGGTTCGATTCCCAGTACCTATCGGCACTCGGTTTGGTTGGTGGTAGGGCATTTTTTTAGGTCCGCCTGGCTAGCTACCAGCATGTTACAAACAGCAATGTTAATAGCACTGTTGTGTTCCGGTATGACAGGTAGCAGAGCCAATCATTAGGCTGAGGCTTCTGGGTGCGCACGCTTACCATCCAACGGCTTTATCGTCACTTACCATCAGGTGAGATGAAGACAAGTGCAAACCCATCATACATTAAACAACATATCTGCAACTTGAATTATTGAAATATCACACGACCCTAAGATAAATCCTGAGAAAATAATAAAGATATTCCTAAAGTCTTTGATTGCCTCCTTCGATGCGGAAAATAAAATTCCAATACTTCGGAAGAAGTTCGTAATAGAATATCCGCTGGATGGGCTCGAACCGACTTGTAAATAAGGTTAGGCCCCCGCGGAGGTGTCAGGAGTCACAAGTACCGAAGACGGAAGGGCTGAAGAGGGAAAAGAATATGCATATACTACCTCTAATATAAACTTCATATTAATCTCTCTCACGTCTGTTATGTTGGGTGGATTTGGGCAACAATACATATGTATAAGGGAGCGTGAAGTTCATTCAGGATGCCGAAAACAAGCTATGGATGGGTAACCTTAGTCAAAGTGGTAAAAGTATTCAAATATATTTTAAGATAAGAAATTAAAAGTGGATTAACTTTTCTGGACACGCTCGTGACTCGAATATTGTCTGTGGTTTTTCAGATTTTTTAGTTATACAAATCTTTGAGCCCGTATCCCTTTGTCACAATAAAATAACGAAAATGATACAAACCACATACATATACTAGTTTCTAGAATGTGTAACATGTAACATTCTAAATAGGATCAACTATTTTTGTAGGAAAAGCGCTAGCTGTCACCTGGCTGAATCAGACAAGCGGTACAATATGGATTTCTCGATTTTACTATTTGACGTTGTTACTGTAAATATATGTAAAGTATAAGGTATAATCATAATTTCATCACCCAAACAAGCACGCGCTAGCTATTGCAGTGGTTACGTCACCCTTCTACACAACTCACAAGCCCAACATAAAATACAAAAGAAACCCAAACTATAATTTCGTTTCTGGGTCCACGTCCACGAGCACGTGCCAAAAGTTGTCCACGGGTGCACGGCACACAGACCCGAGCAAGTTGCCAAGGGCCCTAAAAGTTGGGGCCTCCCTAAATCTGCCAACTTTTGGCCGGTTGACGGGGCCCGAGACATTACGTACAGAGTTATTGTTGACCGTGTACGTGTTGGAAAGAGAGCGTGATCGAGACACGTTTGTGTCAGTATCCATCGTGCGGGGTTTTATGCGTTTCAGTGTTTGTGCACATATATTATAGTTATCACGACAGGATACGGACAATTAATTTAATGCATTAAATAATCGATGTTTTGTGGTAGTTAGTAGGATTTTTAACTATAATACTCCCTAGTACTTAAGTGTGGAGTTCAAAAATTATCCCAAGGGTAGGGTGGTATAAAATTCTATGTCAGCTTACATTCTAAATTTTATGTGAGTTTTTATCCTAGATGTTTTGAGATGGCCTCATGTTATAACTTCTGGCTGTGCCGTTGAGGCGCCACGAGATAACGAACTCACATAATGCAACAAACAAACTCACTTGAGCAAGATACACATAAGATAAATCGAATATGATTGTATCACACTTTTAGACATCATGTTTTTACATAACGAAGCTATGAGATAATGTCGAACCAAGAAATAAACAGCAAATAAAAAATTGTTCACAAAACCCAGAAAACTGTTGTCATATTTTCTCATAATAGTAATTGTTAGGTGCTGGAAATAGGCCAGCTAGCGGCGGGGCGCATGTTATTAATTTTGATGATTTTTTCCCCCAGCCGCGACAATATTGCCTGTTATTTATAAAAGGGGAAAACTGTATCTCGACTTTCAGCATGTAATTGTTATATTTACGAAATTGCTCTTCTTTCTGTACGCATTTACGGAACCCTCGGCGCGCGAGTGCAACTCGTACTTGACCGGTTTTTCTGCTTGAATTTGGTTTTCCCTTTTTGAATGGTATGCCATGTTTTTAGATTAGAATATGTATGAGTACTACAAACGTCGTTCATATTCCATTTGGCTATAAGTTGGTTTTTAATATTACATAAGGATTATATTGGAGCAAAGTAAGCAATATACTGGTGTGGCTGAGATTTAAGTTGGCTTCATACCGGGGTACTATAGCCCCGGGCGTGGTCTAGACTGAGTTTACTATCTGAATAAATATCGTTTAATAAAGTTGAACTGCTTTCTGACTACATTCTGTGTAGATTCAGAGTATTGCCGCACTGCAGTGTTACTATTAATAGAAATATATCGTTCTAAGTTTAAAAAGTTCTTGTTATTTGCAAACAGGTTAACGCGTTCAAAAAGAACTAGAAACTGACTTCAACTGCCCTAAAAGTCAACATTTATTTAGGCAAATTTAAGATGTATGTTATCGTTTTCTCAGAACTGGACCAAATTGAAATGGGATCACACAGAAAGCACCAGCTTACAAATATAAAAAGAATCATCCAAATCGGTCCGTCCACCCAGTCAAAAGTTCTGAGGTAACAAACATTTAACTTAACATCTCAAAAACTACTGAACCGATTTTGATGAAACTTGCAGTCTTCCCTAAGTTGAACAATACCTACTTATAAAAGATTATTAAAATCTAATATGTAGTTCCGGATATTTGCGAGGACAAACATACAAATATATATACATACACATACACTTTTGAAATTTGGCACATTTATTTAGAAGCTGTTATAGACTAACATATACGAAAACTCAACAAACTGATCAAAAGATCAAAGGCGTAAGTAGCGTACTGATCGATGAGTAATAAATATCAATCGTTTTTATTAAAATGTGGGTCAAACATTTTAGGAATTCGCATTTTATATGGTACACCGTACGGTCAAGCGTAATAATTATGCATATTCGTCTCGGTCTTGGCTTCAGTATATGACCACCCCATGACATCCCGTGGCTTAAAAGGTGACTTAATGAGAAAAAAACATGTATGTACCTATGTAACAACAACGTCATACTGCGACCACCAACCCACCTGACAAGCGCAGAGCTTATGGTAAATCTCCAAATGAAATCTCCAAGGTGGCTATCTTGGGGAGGTTCATGGACAAAAGTGGACTTATGCCACCGATTCTAAAATGATGATGGCATATGAACCAGTAAAGGTGAATGTGACATAGTACAAAAGTGTGTACGTGTTGAAGAAAAAAAAAAGAAGTGATGCTATAGTTATGAAAAAGAAAGGTTACGTCATTCTGCTCGCTTTGAAATTATTGTTCTTAAAAAGTTAGAGCTTTTTAAAAGTGAGTAATGAAACAGCTTTGTTTATATTAACGTATTGAAAGTAAGCGATTTTGACGTCCTTTGAAGAAGATTCTCAAAAGAACACTGGCGATTTCACATGGAGAATATTATTATTTCATAGAATCGATGATTTGAAAATATAAATGTCAAAATAAAATTTATCTTATTGTGTATGCAAAAATCCTATATACTTTTATCTCTTTAATACAAACGAATGCGTTCGTTTCTCGAAATATCCCATTTAAAAGGGTTCATGTGACCCACAAAAAACAACGGATTGGTGTTTTGGTGTAATCTTTTGAACACATTATGTAAATATAATGTTTTTGCTGACCGTACTCCAAGATTAAGTCCAGAATACATTTAGAAAGGTAACACATGTTGCCCGGGAGGCTCTCAAAAAGCTAAAAATGTCTATTCTATTTACTTAGGACAAAGGTTGTGTTTGTTCAGCGGACGAGGCTAAGTGCTAGCATGATGTTTCGTGTTTACGCTGATCCTACAGGGATTAGATACTTAGTTTCTATGTAGGTACTACAAGTATCTAGCTCAACGTTTATCGGCTTTACTTCGAGTGAGTGTATTTTTTCATATATTTACTTGTAAACTGTTGAACAAAATATGTTTCAATAACAACTAAGAAATAAAAGCTTTTGAAATGAACTGTTACTATAGTAATTTGATATAGGTATATAACAGAAAGATTACCGGGTGAATTATTTCGACAATGGCTTACATGCTATACAGTTCAGAGGCCAATGAAAGCTGGATATGCAATGATTGATATAACGTCAGATGGCACTCTAATCATTGTTTTACGAAGATAGAGCATCTAACCCAGATTTGAAACGGTCTTTGATTTTTTACATGTTTGTCATTAAAATTCATCATAGTCCGTCTAGACTTAAGGAAGATCACAGCATTCTTTTTAATGGACAACCAGAAGTACCTAATTTTGCGAAAAGCTTTTAAAAATTATTCCATAACACAAACATTGTTCTGACAGACCACATTTAACAAAAGTTCATGGCTATTTTAAAATTCAAAGCAAACATTTCCACAATTTAAAATCCAGCTAACTCGGCAAAAAGTTGAGTTACATCTGAAATTTTCACGCAAATTGTAAACAAAATGAACGGAGCCAGCGACAGTAACAAAAGAGAAAGAATTTAATATCACCGCAGCACGGTGGCATGCCTCTAACAATTTGTTTTCTTCACGGGAACATTCTTTTTTAGGGTTCCACATACTTAGAGGTTTTCTGCCATTCGTTGGTTCGTGGCGGCGAGTCAGGCTGAAAAGCCGAAAAATTTCATAACTGAATTCGTCGCCTTAAATGGAAACGGACTTTTTGTATCGCATTTCCTTTTTGTAGCTTTTATCTCCATGACAGGTTCTGATGGATTGTTAAAAAGGAAAACAAATTATAATACATAATATGACTGCTTTTTTTAAGCCACGTAATGTATAGTGTATACACTCCATTGTTTCTTTTTTGTAGGATTTTAGTAAATGTTTCTAAAATCTTATTGTTTAAAATGAAAATATTTCAAATCAGTTTCAATTGACCTGAGGAAAATTTCGATTTCAAGTACATGTTCTCCTTTACATGATTTTATTTAAGGAAATTTAATAAAGGAAACTTAAGAAATAATGACTAGCATTTGTTTTCCCTTATGCTTCTTTTGTGGTTTGCAATCCACATTGCATTCATTTTCAAAATTAATTTCGTGATAATAACTCTGAAAACAAAGCGATGCCAGAGAAGCTATGGACAAACACTGACTATAACGAAAATTTAGAGTGTAGAATTGTAAACATTTTTCTTTTTCTTCTAAAACTACTTGAATATTAAAAAAGTCCAAAAAAGAGATCGTAAAATAAAAATATTTTATGTATTGTAAGTATGAAAGTTCGGAAAATTATTAACCTTTACTTTGAAGTCTCAATAGTAGTACTAAAGTCTTGAGATCATCTTCAACATGGGAGGTCTCTTTGATCTGGCACAAGAAGCCGTGCGCACAAACAAGATGTCGATATTCCGCATCAAATGGGCCGGATTAGATGGATACGTAATAGGGACCGAGTTGGATGTCACTCAGTCCCCTTGGATCAAAGGACGAACTCCACGGGTTATGAATAGGATGGCCTTCGTTTATGTATTCGTCAGGAAATACGTGTTATTTAGGAAAACGAAAACGTTAGGGAAATATTTACATTTTATGCGGTAGCCTATATCAGAGCCACAAAGAATGAGTAAAAAATTAAATATAAAATGAACTGGTTTTTGGTTCATTTTTAAGCTGGCGACTTTATTCAGGACTTTTTGATTTTTTTCGAATATCTGTGGGGTAGGATATACCGATATCTTCCAATAAACACAATTATGCAATCACCATATAGTCTAGTCAACAAGTTCAAAAACGTGAAAAATAGAGATAAAGGTCCTAAAAATATGAGCGATGGCTCATTCGATTCGGAATTACCTCTAGAAAAATGTTTTTGAAGGATTTTGGTGCAGGTTAAAAATTGCAATTGTTATTAACAAAATAAGATGAAAAAAAAAATGATATTTCGTTTTTTGTTAATAACTCGAAAAATATTAACATATAAGCAATTTTGAAAAAAGCTCGTTAAAGAGGAGGAAATTTACAATAAAAAAGTCTAAACTCCCGGAATTCTATCTCCATTATTTATAATTTTAATTAGACGTTGAAAATAGGTCTCCGCGCGGCAGTTACGGCATGCGCGCGCCGCCGCTAAAGAGAGTTCAGCAATAAAAATAATTTTTTTATAACATAAAATGTGATTTTAAAAATTTGAAAAAATTCTAGTATCTTTTTAATACTTGAAAGAATCGAGCCCTAAAGAAAAAAAGTTTAATCACCATTTTTCAAAAAGTTATTCAATTGTTAACTAACCAATTTTTTCCCAATCTCCATTGGCATAAACAATGGGATGAAAGGTATAAATAATTGGCCTATAAATTTAAAACTTCGTGGAGCCCTTTTGACATATGTCATTTATTACAATATTTATATTTTAGTTGTTATTGAAATACCGCTCACTCAATATATACAAATGCGGAATTTATTTGGTTACATTTAAGCAATAATGAGGAAGGAATGAGTTTTAAGTGTACCTTAGTGAAGATTTTCTGAGACTTTACATAGAAGAAGAACCCTTGAATCGAAATTTGTTAGATACTGATATTTTGAATGTTCATACTGTGTCATGTCAGACACGTGGTTCACCAGTTCCCACATACTCGCAGAGAATAGAAGAAGCAAATACTATTGATATAATAGAACAAGACAGGAGAACAAATATTGAACAGAGTAATCTCATTGATCAAGTGATCGTTAAATTTTGTATATCGAACCTTAATAATGTTCAAACTTATATTTTAATTTAATTTTGGCTGAATTTCAACCACCGGGCGACCACTAGTCTTAATAATTCTTTGGGTTACTCAGCAAAATTTGACTTAAATTTTGTTTGATAAACTTGTCCTATAGTTTATACTAAATTTGGTGTCTAGAGTTATGTCGCTATTAGTGGGGTGAAGATCGTAATGGTATTGGGAACGTATTGACATCGGGTTCAAAGCTGGAAGGATGGATGGGGGATGCTCTATTCCATTTGTTGTCTCTATCGGTAGTTTGTATAACGTGCGCCGTGCTGTCGTATGCTACATTGGTAGTGTTTTGTTTGCTAAAACGGACAAGCGAAAACATGTTATTTGCTTTGTCTGAGAACTTTGAGACTTATACACGGCACAATAAGTATGCTATGTATTTCGCAGAACGAGGAGGGTCCACGATAAATTCACGTAACTTTTACATAATTTATTTGGTGGTAGGGGTATTTTTGGGTAGGGGAATTTCCTCGGTTCATCCGGTTTCTGGATGTGCACACTTCTATCGTTCAGCCTTCTCGTCACTTATCATCAGTTTAGGTCAAGTACAAGCCTATTGCGAACAAAACACGACGACGACCTTTGATTTAATATCTGTAACGATTTAAAAAAAAATTATCACAGATTGTCAGAATTAAGACTTTTTAGGCCAAATTTTATCTTCTGAATTCTTTTTAGACGCTCATTTTAATATCCACGAGGGCTTACGTCTTATTCCCTCTTGTAACAATAGACGTTTTTCAGCAAAATTTCTCAACTAAATTAATATTTTAAGAGCCTTCTGCTACTCTTAATGTGGATTGAACAATGTCTCTTCATCGGAGCAAATTCTTAATTGTACCTATTGTTCTTTTGTAAATCACTTTAAGGCTTGAAAGTATTTCTAAAAGGTTGATGCGGATTTTGTTGTTAAATTGTAGATGTAATATAGAAAATGTAACACGTGGATTTTAAAGTTTGTCTCTTGGGAAACATGGGTGGGTGATGTTGATGAAATTACGATAGTAGAGAAGCTGTTATGAATGGATTTAACTGGAGCCGTAGTTTAGTTGTATAATTGGACTATCAATGAATTCAGAGGTCGTGGTTCGATTCCCAGTGTAGTGTATCTCTTTTACTTGGTTTGGTTAGTGGTAGACCATTATACTTTGGCTAGACGCCGCTGTGTTATCTCAGTATGAAGACACAAATCAGTTAATAAACTAAATAAAATACCAATTCTGGTAAATAACATAGCTAATGCATTGTTTCATTTATTTTGTGTATAATGATTGTTTCCGAATTCACTCGATAGAACCACTACGAAATAAATAGGATTGATAACGCTTTCTTTTCAACGCGATGGCCCTATCGTCACTTTCCAACAGGTGAGATAAAGGCCAAATGTACAGCCATTAAGGTACATTGATCTTGACATAGTAACGGAGATACATACTTGGCTTTCTTTTCAAGTTTCGCGGAAATTTTTTATGTACCTAGCTGTAAACTGTACATCCTTTGAAGTAGAATTATCTGGGTACATATTTCGTTTTTGTTGATTTGTCTAAAAAAAGTGCTAAATCAGTTTAGATAAAATGTATATGGGACCACTTATGAATTATGATTTACTAAACAAACAAAAAAAGGTTCAAAATCGGTTCGAAACTGCATCCAGTTTTATGATGCAGTTTTTCGTGGCAAACACATCGACAGATTAAATTCTAAAGAACATTGTCTCTTATAAAGACCCCTCATATTATTTTTATTAAATAATTTTGTTCTATGTTTTCATGGGCCAGTTAAAATTTAATGATATGTGAATATTAAATTTTGAATGTTTGTTACTAAATGACATGCAGAAGTCAAGGAGACAATAATAATGAGACATCAAATCAACAAGAAATCTCACTTGATGTCCGTTGTTGGATGTAAAGATAAAAGCATGTGCGCATGTGTGCACTACATTGTCCTTCAGAACTGGAACACAGCTGTAAAAAATGAACCTTTTTATTCACTATTTTTAGAATGACATTATAATATAATTATAAGCATTCGTCATATTTCGTAGCTGGGACGAGCAATCCAGCAGCCACATGCCGTCAACAAGCCCTAGTCGTCGGGTTTTATTCTCGTAGTTAACCCTCCAGATTTTTATGTCTAAAATATTTAGCCCTATACGTATTCTCTTAGTTTACAACCTAAGTAAGGCACGGCCGCCATGAAACTGACAAATGTTCAAAGTTTGGGCCATTCGTGGCCCAGCTCGTTTCAACTTTGGACCATACTAATTTTGGAACTTTATATAAACATGGATTACTTATTATTACTTATTAGGGATAAGAAAGTGGATTTATAATCTAAAAGGATGTTATAAATACGAACCTTTAAGGGTTACGACTTAGCGTTGCAAAAAATTTTATATGCGTAAAGTAAACAAGGAAAATCTTGATCAGTATTACCACCTACGTGGTCTTATAGCTATAAGTATGGCAGGACTAACAATCCAGAAGTCCCGGATTCGATTCCCATTCGAGCTATCGGTACTCGGTTTGGTTGGTGGTAGGATATTTTCTACGTTCACTCGACTAGTCCAGCATGTTATCTAAGTCTAAGTCAATATGAAAGGTAGCAGATCCAGCGTTTCATTAGGTTGAGGCTTCTGGGTGCGCACGCTTACTTCCAACGGCCTTATCGTCACTTACCATAGATGTGATGAAGGCCAAAAAAGTTAGTCGCCTTTTATGACAAGCACCGGGATGACAAGTGGTGATCCTCTTCTAAAGCCTAAACCACACGACTAACCATCTCTTATTCGATCTTTATAGATTTACAACAACAAAAAAAAATGAATTGCCAAGATATTCCACAAAAAGTAAAAATGTTTAAAAAACATTACGCGTTGTAAGCTCTTTAATCATTCAACTTTCCTCCAACTTCGAAAAGGTTAATTTCAGTTGCGTCACGCGAAATAGCCGTTGTAACTCTTAACTGCGGCGGTCTCCTATCAAAATTTCTGTAAATAATGTGAAACAATTAATTATTATAAGATCAATCTCCGTAATGGCTGTTCCATATCTTTAATAGCATATAATCACTGCCGCGCGTTTTCGTGGCATTACTTAATAGCCACACTGTTTGTTCCTTTTTGTGTTAAAAATTGTCAACACGCAATGGTTAGTAGGAGCTACATTGATATTAAAATAATGCTTTGAAAAAAAAAAACTATCATAAGTTTTAAAACACAAATAGCAGAAAAAACATATTTGCTTACCAAATGAAGTTAATTAATGTAATTTTCAGATTTTAAAATAGCATTGAAACGCCTAACGGCCGCAGGTGAGCCTTACTTATATAATAAATGCGAAAGTGAGTTTGTTTATTTGTTTGGACCTTTTGTCCCGTTGAGACGGGGGTCAGAATGACTTGTTTTTTGTGTAGGTTTAGTTGAATGACAAGAAAAGCAGCCACGTGCGCGTGCGGGCCACGCGCTGTGTGGCTCCGTAGTTGGGTCCACACAGGACGATGTAAAGTAATTTTGAAGGGAATTTGTACGAAGCTATCATTATGACATCTCGAAGTATATTTTAGAATTTGATCGACTATTACTCGTTAACCTGTAAAGACACCTAGGTCGTGAAGTTAAACTTCAGTATACAATGTAAATTTTTTCAAATTTTTGAAAGCTATAGTTTAGACGATAGAAGGGGGACGCCCAACTTTAATCAACGATATCTCACACAATGGAGTAGACTCGAAAAAATGTTTCATCCACAAGTTACATGTATGGGAGCCACACTTATTTTTTTTTTAAACTCTACCAATTTGTCGCCGTGATTAATATGTACACCCAAACCAAATTACAGCTTTCTAATAGTAAGGGTCTCTGAGCAAAGCAGCGGACGGACGGACAGAGCGAAACTAAAAGGATTCCTAGTTTGACTGCGGAACCCTAAGAAATGACAGAGGCTACTTTTTACCTTCATCGAAAAGTAGTAACCGTGAGATATTTTATAAAATCTACACGCACTAAGTGACTATAAGTCACAGTAATGCCACACTTCTCATATATTCGCTTTCTTTATCAGCTACTGGACATGATGATACTGGGGTGATTTAATGAGTCTCTGTTACGAAGCTGCTGTTTCTTGATTTAACAATTGAGGTGCTAAATTTTTGGTTAATTATAATCTGAGTAGCAACCTGTTAGCAACTACAGCCACACTCGTAACTCATAACCACCTAACATTTTAAAAGGCTATCGTAATAGTAAATAAATATCAAATCGGCATGTTCTATTTATTAAAAAAAGTAGTAATGTGATGCACCCTTATACCATGACTAGCAATTGTTCTATACAGTAACTCTGCAATGTTACCCTCAACTTTTTTGTATAAATCGTACACACTGTGTTACCATTGGACTACGCTACGTGTAATAAATATTTTATTATTATGTTTTTCGAGTGATTTATAATCTTAATGAAAAATAAATGTTTTAAACCGTATATATTATGTGAATAGATATGTGCTCCTCGTTGATTTCATTCAATGTGTAAAGATATATGTATGTTCATTACACACACATGAACACATACATTTATATAATTCGTAAATTATAATGAGTACTTAGCTGACATCACAACACGCTAACAGACATCAAAGGAGGTCTAATTTGTATTATAATATTGTAATTTACATATAATTATGCAAATATTTCTCCGCTTACAAAGTGATTCTGCGATTCCAAAGGTTTTGTAGGTTGATTGACGGTAAAGAGAAACATTATTCCAAATAAATATTCATGTGTCTTCTGAAATATTTAAGCATTGCCGAAAACTCCGTAAAGGACAAACTTTTGTATAATGTTTACAGTACCGTAGGCAAATAAGATGGCCCTGTAAAGTCAAATGTAGCCTATGTCCTCTTTCGTCCCTTCAACTATTCCTATCGAATCCCTAAAGAACACCACCATACGAATAATAATAGTAATTGTTATCCCTATAGAGAAAATCAAGTCCAAAGTCCAAGGAAGGAAAAACAAGCTCACTTTCGTATTTATAATGTTAGCAGGTATTAATAAATATATTGATAAAGACCTACTAGCGTGAAACTACTAGTTTCATACATTTCATTTTGGTTTTATATATCAACAATTTGCATTTTGTGTAATATTTCCGTTTTAATTTAACTATTTTAGTTTAATTAATAATATTTCGATAAGATTCATAAATATTGGTTGACTATTGCCATCACCGCATTTCTACCTATAGTTTTCTGGAACGATCGGGAATATTCGTCAAATCGTCAAGGCTGCCTTTGTGTAATGTTATCGTGAAAGTAACCAGTAAATACAATTCTCCCTGAAAGTTTACGTGCGTGTCCATAAAGCTTTATTACCTGTGGCGTTATGAGTAATATTATTGGATTTGGTATCGACTCACCTCGATCGGAATCGTAATCTGCCGTTAACTGTGAAGTCACTTTACGACCGCTTCGGTAAATAAGATTACATAAATGTTGATAGCTAACACAACAATTTTATTGTTAAAGGTAATAGTAAACCGACTCTATGGCTTAGTGTCTACACTTTGGACTACAATCCGTAGGTCCCGGCTTCGATTTATAAAGGACCTATCGGTACTCAGTTAAGTTGGTGGTAAGGCATTTTCTATGTCCATTGGGCTAGCTACCAGTGGCGAAGGGTCCATACAAGCCGATTCCCACCGGCTTACCTTTCAAAAATCCTTTCCACATATCATTAATGTAATGTACTATTAACTTTTATACGCTCAAATCATTACTACAAAAAACGCCTGCGCGCAATTAAAAAGCAATATCTAGCTACCAAACATATTACCTAAGTCTATCACTAAATGGCAGTGTTAATAGCACTGTTGTGTTCCGGTGTGTATGGTATCAGAGCCAGTGCCTCATTATCTTGAGGATTTTCTCTGCGCACCTTGTCCAGCCAACGACGTCGTCGTTAATTGCAATCAAGCGATATGAAGACAAAGTTAAGGCCCATCATACCTACATATAAAAACATGTCATGCCCTTCACTTGGCCTCAGTAAGTACATTAAAAAACTAGTAAATAGCGTAAAAACTAGTTTGCGCAAATTACAGCGCTCAAAATAGAAATAATATAATAATATTTTAATGATGAATTGTACGGATGGAAAACCAGCGGTGTGCGATTGCTCCTTGCTTCTTTAATTTTACCATATTCTAATTCTTTATATTTTATTAATCAAAGTACAATTAATGTCTTAGAATCTCATAAATTGGGAAGCGATTTTATAGTAGAACTGTTACTATTCCCGTAGTAAGTTTGTAACAACTTCTTGAGAAATTTTAGGACAACACTTCTAATTACTTTATATATTTGAGTTTAACTAAAACCATAAATATAGCAATTTACATAAATGGCTGAAAAATATTATATTTAATCAAAAGCGCCTAATGGTCTCAGATGATTTATTGGTATGGGAGTTGTTTTAGAATATTTAAGAAAAACGTTTTATAAAAAGTCATTTTTAAAATTGGAAGTTTATTAAAACCATCGTTCATTGCTATGCTATCAAATGACTTTTCAGTTTTTGAACTGTTCTATTCGAACTGGTCGGAATTTTACAATACCTGCTAAAAACAAAATCCCTTCGGAAAAACAGCTTTTTCGAATGAATCCGATAGTGCTTTGCTAGTAGAATCCCGAACGATTTTTGTATCACAACTGTTTGTGTAAAAAGCAACTCCGTATTTTTTCTGCTCACCCAGGCTGTATCACAACAAATTCGTTGATTTCCTGTTTGTCATGTGGGGACTCCGAATTAGGCTCAACGATTCGGGTAAAAACGGGGACACGAAATATTCTCGTAGATAAACAGGATATTGAGTGAAAATGTGTGGAACGCCCAAAGACGTATCTCAGTCCATCGAGCAAGGGCAGACAAGTATATACAGCCTCTAAGTGAACGCGGAATTTATTTTGTTTTGATGTTCATCCTTTTGTGTATATTTTTTCAGAGGAGCCAGTAAGTCCCGACATAATCGGCGTTGTTGTTAATGTCCTTTGTTTTCTGCAGTATCGGTTTAGCTTTGAGAATTATGTTTCTTTTGATGTTCTTTTAGAATCGAAAAGGGTAAAACAATTCTATTGATGTCTAGCTATAAGCGCTTTGAATTATACAACAACCATACTCAGACAGATTGGCTGAAGTCTAATCGCACAGATAATCTTCGAAGTGCAAATAAAGGTGTTTACTTCTCATTGTATATAAATATTATCTCCAATAGTTTGTTGTGTGTGAGGGAGCGTGCGTGTGTGTTTTGATTGTTGGTATCTCAATTGTATTTTGCATCGTTTTAAAACTTTTTGTTAGCGTGTCGTACTGTAATATGTGTCCAAACACATCTAAATAATATCTCATACATAGTCCCAAAACGACTTACGTAGGGCTGTGGGACGTGAATGGACGAGGACAGAAAATGACCGAGGCTAAGCCGCACTTTGCGAGAGATTATGTCCAGCAGTGGACTACCACATCTGTACATAATGATGAGTCCTACATACATATTTTTCTTGAAAAACTGATCAAGTAGAATACTGTGATTCTCTATATAGATGCCTTGGAAATTGACAGTGCAATATAATTTTTTCTCTATTGTTGTAACGAATATAAGTTGACGAAGCAGAAGTAGTGCAATATTCCAAAGAGGGTTGTAGAAAACGCACATTATAATAAAAAATAAAATTAAAAATTTTGAAAATACCCGCGACAAATGTAAATGTTGTTATGGGAAAAGGGTTAAATAATTTTTTGAGAAACCCTCGACTAAATGGAAGTAAGTAACGAGATAAATAGAAGCTTACATATTATTACAATAATAAGTCCGAAAAAATCCGTCGGGGGCTGCCATTCCCGTTTCTGAAGGAACAAAAATTTGCAGTTTTATAAATTTGACACTAGTTGAAATAGGGTTGGGTACCTAATTTTTTTATGTAGTCTTGAATTGATACCGCCTTATTAACCATCTCCATTTTCTAATGGCTACACACTTGGACTTACAATATGTAGGTACTGGATTCGATTCCCAGTACCTGTCGGTACTCGGTTTGGTTGGTGGTACAGCATTTTAGGTGGTATTTTCTATGTCTGCCTGGCTAGCTACCACCATGTTACTTAAGTCTGCCACCCAACAGCAGTGTTAATAGCACTGTTGTGTTCCGGTATGAAAGGTAACATAGCTAGCGCCTCATTACATTGAGGATTCTGGGTGCGCACACTTACCATCCAATGAATGAAATGAAGGCCAAGTGCAAACCCATCATACATTTAAAAAATGACTGCATCTATACGAGATAAAAAATTATTTTCTTACTCCTACATTTTAATTGGAAACGACAACAGATTAGGCAGTGGCAGCCCCCGACGGATTTTTTCGGACTTATTATTATAATAATATGTAAGCTTCTATTTATCTCGTTACTTACTTCCATTTAGTCGAGGGTTTCTCAAAAAATTATTTAACCCTTTTCCCATAACAACATTTACATTTGTCGCGGGTATTTTCAAAATTTTTAAGCTTTTTAGAGAATTCATATGTTGTAGTCTAAATATCGTGACGTGTGAAGTATCATGTCATGACAAACAATATGTGCAATTGTATTAAAAATCAAAGGTTTCCCTATCTGACGGAGTTTTTTTTAATGTATAATTTCGATTATCAGGAGTTTATGTACAGATGCTAATCACCAAACACTCTATAAAGAGCTCAGGCATAGTTTATTCGCCATGTTCCTTCACAAAGTTCCCCTCAAAGTTATTCTGCTCAATCATCAGACCCTCAAAAGTTTATGTGCAGGTTCTGCTCATCAAACACTCCCAAAAGAACCCAAACACGGCTTACTAGGTATTTGCCTTCGCAAGGTTCCCTTCAACATCGTTCTGATCCATCATCAGACCCTCAAAAGTTCATGTGCAGGTTCTGCTCATCAAACACTCTCAAAAGAGCCCAAACACGGCTTACTAGCTATTTGACTTCGCAAGGTTCCCTTCAACGTCGTTATGATCCATCATCAGACCCCCAAAAGTTCATGTACAGGTTCTGCTCACCAAACACTTTCAAAAGAGCCCAAACACGTCCTAGTAGCTATAAGCCTTCGCAAGGTTCCCTTCAACATCGTTCTGATCCATCATCAGACTCTCAAAAGTTCATGTGCAGGTTCTGCTCATCAAACACTCTCAAAAGCGCCCAAACACGGCTTACTAGCTATTTGCCTTCGCAAGGTTCCCTTCAACGTCGTTCTGATCCATCATCAGACCCTCAAAAGTTCATATGCAGGTTCTGCTCATCAAACACTTTCAAAAGAGCCCAAACACGGCTTACTAGCTATTTGACTTCGCAAGATTCCCTTCTACGTCGTTGTGATCCATCATTAGACCCTCAAAAATTTATTTTCAGGTTTTGCTCACCAAACACTTTCAAAAAAGCCCAAACACGGCCTAGTAGCTATAAGCCTTCGCAAAATTCTCTGTCCCTCATTTTAATGAGTTAAAATCTTGATTGCAGCGCCCCCTGGTGAGCTAGCGCCATACCACCTATCTAAGAACCATCGCTGACGTATCAGCAACCCTTTACAAAAAACCGTATGTAAATCGGTCAAACCGTTCTGGAGATAAGTGGCAACATTGGTTTGTATGTACACACAAACAAACAAACACACAAACAAACAAACAAACATCCTCTCACCCTAAACGCATACACTGTCTCCGTTCCGTCGCGGGTAAAAAAGGGGAAGGAATAGACTTATCACAAATCTTGTGGGTTTCGCAAGAGACGCTGGAGTGTTGATAGTGATAGTTGATAAGGGCTACTCCAGCACGTTATCGCTGTGTCACTCGAGTACTTTATCAATGTGACATATGTATTCGTGTGTGTGTCGGTGAGTGACCGCTATTATGTAAGTCGAAGTCTGCTATCAGCTGTTTCACTGTTGCCTGCGCGCATGCTTAACAACTGTCAGTGTGTTTGTAGCTATGAGACATGAGTGCGCGTGTGGAGTGGTTGTTGATTCTGACGGTATTGTTGTCATCATACTGTGTGGGGCAGAAGGTGCTGTTAGTGTTCCCTTTGCCTGGTCGCAGTCACAGCTCGCTAGGGCAGTCGCTGGCAGAGATCCTGGTCGATGATGGATACGAGGTCAGTGCGAATTTATACCTCTAGAAATACTCGTACCTTTCTCTTATAACCTTTGGCATTCAAGTGAGTTACGTTTCATTCATTGCCTTTGGCCATTCCAGAATCATGCGACACCTGGATCTAGTTTAGCAGTGAAACGATATTGTGTGCTTCTACCTTTGCTGTTGTTTGCAAATGTGTTTGTATGAAGCTCAATCAGTTTGTATGGATAATATTGTTCGCAGGTGACGTTTGTGACAGCCTTCCCGAAGAATGTGACGAAGGCTAGACTAACGTACGTAGACCTAAGCTCCGTAGTCGGGGAGGTCGCTGGTGAGTGCATAATTCTGTATGAGTTCATTCATTCTAAAAGGTTTCATTTGCTTATCACTTTTCAATTAGTTTATGATTATTGTTTAGGGTAGTTTATGTAAGTCATTTAATTATAATGTCATCTCCCAACCAGCTAGCGAGAGATTGAACCTGTGGAAGCTGGCTCAGTTTCCACGCCCCGAACACAAGATCCTGCAGATCGGCGCATCGTTCAATGCGCGTGCGTTGCGGCATAATGTACTACAGGCTTTACTGACCGATACCACGCTAAAGTATGACATAGTGATCGCTGAGTGGTTCTACAGCGGGCTACTTGCACCGTGAGTAATTTGACAAGTACATTTATGGTAAAAGTAGTAGTTATAAAGTGATATAACTGACGTCGATATGAATGAATTCAGAGTCCCTCAAAGATTACCTCAGTGCGTCAAACCAGGAAAACAGTTATCTCTTCTCTCTCTCATTTCTTAAAAGATTGGAAGGTGCTGGCTCTGCTACCTTGCATACCGGAACAACACGTCAATATTCACAATGCTGATTAGTGGAAGCCTTAGGTAACATGGTTGTAGCTAGCCAGGCGAACATAAAAAATGACATACCATCAACCAGACTGAGTATTTACAGGTACCTCCACTGGGAATGAAACCTGGGAACTCCGGGCAATAAGTCTGAGCGTACTCGTATATAGCCATTAGGCACGAAGCAGATTATCAAATCATTGAGTAGGTAGGTGAGGTCTCAGTCAGCGTTATTCACAGCTGAGAAAAGTCATTTGCTGAACATATGGCTCCCCCACAGTACGCCACACTTCCATCCAACCATCATTTGCATACTCCTGTAACACTTAGAGGACATGGAATGATCATTCGTGAAATTACTGCCTGCATGCCGCTAACCTGGGAAATGAGACTGAGTCATTTGTTGACGCAGGCTGGCGGCCTTGTGGGAGTGTCCGCTGGTGTGGTACAGCGCTCAAGACATAAACTGGCAGCTGACGCGGTTGATCCACGCGCCCAGTAGCTCCGCATACACTGCCGAGATCAACGGTCGACACGCGCCCAGGCAGCCCTACACGATGCTTGACCGTGCCCAGCAGCTGGCCACGCAGATTTACCTCTCCGCGTGGACGTTGTAAGTAGTATTAAAAGCTAGTTCTTAAGCATCAATCAGCCCAACAAGTATTAGATGGCAGGCTGAAAGAAATGAACATATTGTTATTTATATTCACGGAGCAATACGAGTATGGCAACAAAGAGCGTAGGTGGCGCCGCCATTTTTGCCGAGTTTAACCTGACTACTAAGCATTTGTTTTAGCTTTACTTTGTATTTATTTGTTTATTATAGACTGACCTCTGAAATGAGTCCTCGCCCGGGCGGTACAGGGCCGCGGGGGTATGGTGACTTAGAGAATCGAGAGATGAGAGGCAGGCGCGCATATTGTCATTATGCCCGCTACTTTCTCGATCTCCTTTGTTACCAAGCCTCTGTTCCCTTTGTCGCCGTACCCGCGCGCCCCTGTACCGCCCGGGCGAGGACTCATTCAAGCGATTTACCTATAGTTTCAATTATTGTTTGCATGTTGTGGTTTCCTGTAATCGAAGGAGTACTTACTCTTATTTTAAGTGGTTTCTACTGTGTAATTAGCTAAAACTGTTTCTTTGTTGGAAATCCAAATGAAATAATAAAAAAAATTGATTCGTAAATTCTGCATGGTATATACTCGTAGAATCCGTTTCATTCCCATAACATCTACTAAAAGAGCCGACGAAAACGAAACGAAACGATCAAATGTTGTAGTAGTTTCGAACGAATTTATGCAACTGACTGGGACATTCAGCCCAGTAAACATACATTCTTTTGTAAGAATTAGAGACCTTGTAAGACTTATAATTATACTAATAAATTGTAAGTAATTTAAGAATTTGTTTCAATAATATCACACCTACAGCTACCAAACATGGATGGTAGAAGAGCCACTGTACCGTGAGCTGTTCTCGGAGGCGTGGCGGGTGCGCGGGCGCTCCCCTCCGCAATACAACCAGCTGGTGCTAAACGCGTCGCTGCTCCTCCTCAATTCATATCCTCCGGTCGGACAGCGCATGCCACTGCCTCCTGCTGCCAAGTACGTGGGCGGTCACCATATTCAGAAAACTACATCTATTTTGCCCCCGGTGAGTTAAATAGAGGCTTATTGGTGAAAACATAACAGACTAAGGGGTGAGAGGAGACTTATACGTAAATAAGCTTGCGATAGAGAAAAAGTGGCACAGACGTATCCTAATATCCACTCTTTTCATCTTTGCAAGGGTGGTTGTGTCTGGCAGTAAGTAACCAGCTTTCATGTTACAAAACGGTCGACAGTCAATCGAATTTTCCATCATCCAATCATCATAATCATCCAATTTTATGTTACTTTCTCGCGGGTCAGTAACGCTTCAGGACTTTATATATTGGCCCCCGAATGGAAAACTACCAATGTTGTTTATAAAGAAATTCTTTGAACGTTTCTTACGGTCATAAAGTCTACGCGAACGAAGTCGCGGCCTCCAACTAGTATAATATATAATTCGGATCTCGGAAACGGCTCCAGCGATTTCGCTGAAATTTGGTATTGTTACGAGCTTTCGTGGTTCGTTTATTGAAGAGAAAGAAAGTCCAAAGTTCCGGAATTTATTGGTAACACAAGTCCACAAACCAATTTTCAAAATCACGGGTCCCCCCAAACAGAGTACGTCCCTGTCTCACTAGTTCCGAGTCGTCTGCACTGAGTCCGTCCCTGGATTCCACGTACAGAGTTCTTGGACACTAATGACGCCGATCTGTCGATACTGACACACTAACACTTTTCCACCTCGACTGTACTTTTGCTCTAATATTTCTTCCGGTTTTCGTTTCTTCACTTTTTATCGCTGTGAATTCAACTCAAACTGAACTGTCCTCGACGCTCGGCTCGCGCCTATATATACCCCGTATTGTTTCTAGATCCTATAGTCTAGAATCTTCAGGAACACCTTTCGTGAAGGAGATAGATGAATTGGTGTCCCTTTCGCACTTGACAATCCTTATGCGAGTATTCGAGAGCTTTCTACGGTAGTTTTTTGTCATTATCCGACACGAAGGGGATAGATGGATACGCCCCTCTCTTTTCTTTATCTCCAGACTTTTCGAGAAGCTCCGAGACAATGTCCGACACGAAAGGGATAGATGGATACGCCTCTCTCGTTTCTTGAAGCTTCGTGACAGTATTTAGGGGGTTTTGGGGGCGAAAAATCGATCTAGATTAGTCTTATGTCTGGGAAAACGCGCGTTTTCGAGTTTTCATGCGCTTTTTCCTTCGCAATATTCGACGCAAAGTATGATGGGAAATTTCACGCTGTCAAATATAAATAACTTTAGCCGAGTGGTTCACACGTGTCATTCCGTCCGAGATATCCGCGTTCAAATCCCGATTGGAAAATTGTTTTTATTTTTGTTTTTTTGTGGCAGAAATAAAGTTTTTGTTTGTTTTTAAAGAACTACGAGCAAAGCTCGGTCGCCCAGATATTATTTTCAAAATAAGCTGACCTCTTATTGTGAGGAAATTATAGACAAAGCGAAGTCAACTCAAGCAGTATATGTGTGATGTATATAACTGATGTAAGCGCGCCTTCAGGTGAATTGATATACCGATCCTTGATGGTAACTCGCGTCCAGTCAAGGAACTCCTGTTTAGCCACAAGGTATTCTCAAAACAATCCATTATTTCGTTTAACGATGTGTCCTCACGCAATTCTGTTTTATTTATTACAGGATTTGCAACGTCTGCTTGATGATGCTAAGCACGGCGTCATACTGTTCAGCATGGGCTCGAATATTCGTAGTTCGGATTTCCCGGAGAATGTCAAGCTAGAGCTGGCGAGAGCTCTAGGCCGTCTAGAGCAGACTGTGCTTTGGAAGCTAGAGGAGCCGCTGTCTTATCTACCAGACAACGTGCACGCCGTGGACTGGGTCCCACAGGCGGCCGTGCTCAGTAAGACTACTTTGATTTTGCCTTCCAATCATCACAACACCAAATCATTGATACTAAAAGGTTGCACCAAAGTCACATGTCAATCACGTTTACGACCTGTCATTGTTTTGCAGAGCAAAAATGCCGAGTTGTGTGGTAAACGTGTAATAAAATGTCATATAAAAAGTATTGATTTTCCGGGAAGTATAACAAACATATTTAATTTATAGAGTAAGCGCAGTTTTTTGAGTTTAATAACCACTGGAGGCAAATGCAAATGCCAATTTCCTTCCTTTTCAAATTAATGTAAGCATGATACAAGAATACGTATGCACATAAAGGCGAATCTTTGTCGTGTCACTCTTTGTATACAAAAATAGCTATCGCTTTCAACAAATATGATAAGTGTTGTACTTATTTAGTGTATGTTAATAAATAGTATAGCACACGGTTGTGATATGCTAGCCAATATTAATTTATGTATTACTTTACTTAATTTGCTTACATATAGCGGAGTAGAAAATTTATCTAGTACTAGTTATGCTTTGGTTAAATCCAGTTTAAAAAATAGCCTATATTAAATTCTTCTTATTTTTCTTAGCCGTACACCCCGGCTGGATTGGTCGTGGTTATGGATTGTCTGATATTTTGGTCCAACCTTTGCGAGACTTCTTCCACCCCTCTCTTTTTGTGACACTCCGTGTGCACTCAATAACTTCACATCACTTCGTAGACGATTTCATGGATCTGTCAATCGTGTGGGTCATCGTCCACGAGAATATCGACCTTCTACTCTTCGTTGTACTACTAACCGTTACAATGAGCTTTCGTTGCGGACGATGTGTCCAAGCATCTTTAGAATTAGCACTTGCAAAATCGACGAAAGCCTTTGTTTGATGCGAAGCTCTTTCAGGATGGAAACGTTAGTAGTGGTCATGTTATTTTCAGCAATTCAATATTAAAGTATTTTTGTAGAAAAACATTATCTAAATTCACTTCTACAACAGCCGAGGCTCAGTTGTAGAACATGATCATTCCAAGGAATTCCGTGTAGGGGTTGTAAAAGGCGACTATGATTACAAAATCAAAAGATGGGCAGCACCATCTTTTTGGTATTACAGTATCAACAATATCTTACTACTATCACCAACACGCCTCTCAAGCATGATGATTGAAGCAAAAGATTTGGAAATATAACGTTGTAATTCCAATAAACGATCTATGAAGGACACTCGTAGTCAATATGACTTGTTAAGGTCACTTCTTATAACTAAGATATCACTACCGCAATTGCAGATCATAAGAACACGGTGATGTTTATCACGCACGGCGGTATGCTGTCGCTTCTGGAGGCTACTCATTATGGAGTCCCACTGGTGGGGGTGCCGCTTTTTGGAGACCAGTTCGTCAACATGGACCTGGTGGCACAGCGCGGCTGCGGAATCAGGGTCGACGTGTCCGAGGATCTGGCAAGAGATATCATACTTGCCGTCAACGAGATACTAAGCAATTTCAGGTTTTGTTTCTCTGTTGTTTTCTTCTTCTTCTGAAGATAGATCAACACTTGGTGAGATCCACCTGACGGTAAGCGACGATGTCTAGTGCGCGTTGGTCTAGAAGGTGCCTATTGAATTCACCCTTGACTTGTAGACACATAAGTTGTAGTTTTGTGGGAATATAGACGCCGTTCGAGATATAAGTTCAGAAGTATTATGTGAGAACAAAGGCACTTGTCATCGGTGAATCTTCAGCCAGTTTATTGATTCGTTTTCTGTAAGAACATGAAACCGATCATGTGATTGCCAAAATCGGAGAATTTTATATTGAAGTGTTTTGGGAAGTAAAGTTTGTGCTTACCATTGTAAGCTCCTATGTCAGTCTATGCATATAATTCTAGATAGCCATTAGCTAATCTGATCCGATGAGCTTTAGTACTTTGATGGAACACTTTAGCAATACGTTATGGTGATAAAATAGTCAGTACGTGCTACCGCAAGTGAGATTATCAAATGCTATCCAGAGATGGGCTGTCAATTGAGGTCTCTATTTTAGAATTCTATGTATCTGTTAGCTAATCACTGAAATGGCTATGTGCTTCGACATGAGAATAGGTTCTTCTGGTCAGTCTCGTGCATGTGTCACTCATAAATATGAAATTAATTGACGTTATGTTATAGCTACCAGGAATGCGCGCGTGAGTCAATGACGGTGTTCAGTCGCCGCGGGAGTGAGGGTGCGCGGGAGGAAGTGATTCGATGGGTGCGGGAGGTCATCGAGACTAGAGGAGCAGAACACCTGAGGTCCCCTGCCTTGCAGCTGTCGGTTCTGGAGTTGTACCATGTGGATATCCTGGTTGCTGCGTCGGCAATACTTTGGTTGCTGTCTAAAGTGGTGAAGGTCATCAGGGCGCATCTTAGAACACAACCCATTCCTGAGGGCAAGAAGTACCAGTAGCATGTATTCTATATAACAAAAAGAATCAATTTATTTCATTGGAATTGTTAGGCGATAGGACAGACGTGAATTTACGATGTAAATGTAGATGAAATTTTGTATAGCAAGGTCTTTAAGCACGGTGGTCTGTAATCTTAGCCTATATAAAGAGGGGGGTAACGCTAACGGGTAACAGAGAACAGTTAGTTTTATTTAGTTCTTTTGTAAAAAGATGAAAGAAATTGTATTTTTAATAATTTTTGTATTTATTTGAATATTTTACCAATATAAAATTTAATATTGCAGAGCGTGACGATTGTTGACAAAACTGCCTGCTGCACGAATTATGCCGTTTTTTACAAATCAAACTAAAACAACAACAACAATCATATTGGCTTAGATTTTCTATTGCTTGTTTCTTTTGTTTAAACTTGAATGGCGGCCTGTTTATTGTCTTGGTTTAGAATTTTGCGGTGGATTATAATAACATTAAACAAAAATTTCATATACGGCTAAAATGTAATTCTTATTCAAGCTTTGAAAGCTACGTCCAAGTTATATGCTAAATATTGACGAAGTGACAAACAAAACTTCTGTACTTATTTTATTCTTTGTTTTTTATTATGTTACGAACTTCAGCAACTGAGGTAATTTTACTTCGTCCAAACTAATAAATCCAATGTGTTATTGTATTTGTTGAGTTATGGATTCAATGGAATTCAATAAACGTAATTTGTTTTCCATTTCGTGGGACTTGTTATTACATTTCGGGCCTTTTGTTGTTATGTTTTTTCTTTTACTTACATTCTATCAAACATAATTTGATTTGATGAACACTGTATTTTTGTTTGCTTTTATGTACTGCAGGGATTTTAATGGTTTGAAATTGATTTGGTCAACAATTGTTAACACATAATTATAAATTATTTAAATTTGGTGCGGATGCATGAATGAGAGTGAGATATTCTTTAATTTTAATCCATGTTCAGGTATTTAGTACTTTAATAAGATTTATTTTTTGTTTCTGTGTTGTGCTTTGTCTTCAGTAGAGCGCTGCGTTGATGTAAATTTTTTTGGAATTAAATTTTATTTCATTAATAAACTACTGAAGGGACGTGACGTAAAAATAAGCCCGTTAGGCAGTAAGTGTGCTCACACAGAAGCCTTATCTAACGTATTGCTCTATTATTCTGTGATCTAGGTAAAAACAACTATTGTCAACTATTTTTAATATCAAACTAACGTTCCTATCAAAACATGTAAATTTTTTGTATTTGGCTGTGTGTAAAATTAATTAAAATTGCATTTATCAAACGTTTTTTTAAATCAAAACTCACGATTAAAAAAATAAATTAAAAAATTACTGAAATATGCTTTCAATTTTTAACTGTCACAAAGGACTATACTCGTATTGGCTTTTATTTCATACTTCCCGAACCGTATGACGTAATGTCCTTTCGTTTGAAATATTTTAAAACACTAATCCGAAAGTGTCAATATGACATTAAAATATTCGGAAAGGAGGTAAATTCTAGTGAAGTTCAATGGCACTAGAATTTTTAATCTCAGTCTAACTGCGATCTATGCACATATATAAGCTCGAACCTTCTATTCCACTAGAACTTTCAAGCTCAAAAGCCTTTATATGAGCACTTTTCTACTCGTCGACTTCACTTTGAAATTGAGTCCTATCTCAGCTCGTTCTCATTTATATGGATATAACGAGTAAGCTCAAGGATAAGTAAAAACTGTCCAAAGGCTTCAATCTTCAATCGCCATGTTAGTTTTACGAAACGACTTTAAAAAAAAAGATATTTAGAGGATTTTATAGCCCGTTATGAGAAAAAAATGCGCTAATTTACTATCGTAACTTCTTCATTTGACTTATTATTTTCAGCCCACCCAGTGAACTTCATTGAAAAAAGAACAGTTTCAAAAGTGTTTCAGTTTGTTACCTATTGACACGTAAATGGGATTAACAGTCGAAATTAAATTTGGCAGACAACTGTGACGTATTTTATTTTTTATTTGAGCAAAGTTATTCCGTTAAATATTTTCTGAAATTCAGGACGCCGAAGTCCGGAGCAAATTATTACTAGATGTTTTACTGTTTAAATTATATTCATTACGTGTATTTTGTAAAGCGTTGGTGGCGCAATGGATAAGGCGCGGACTTTCAATCTGAGGGTTCCGGGTTCGAATCCAGCCGTGTACCCATGAGTTGTTTTTCAATTCAAGTACATTATTCGATAGCTTAACGGTGAAGAAAAACATTGTGAGGAAATCTGCACACACCTGAAAAGAAATCCAAAGGTATGAAGTCTACCTAGCATGGTGGACTATGGCCCATACACTGTCTGTAGGAGAGTAGGCCTGAGCCCCTGCAGTGGGGACGTATATAGGCTGTTGATGATGAATTTTTGCCTGTGTCTACATGAACTTTGGCCATTTCCCCCTCGGGAACTACTTAATGGACCCTGATAAAAAGTAGCCTGTGTTTTCCTTGATTTGGGATAGTGGGTTGTACGGTTGACGCTTTAAGAGGTAACAAACAAACTCACTTTCGCATTATTCGCATTAAACTCAAATTCTTGTGTTATAGAGCTTGAGTGTAAAGTAGGCCGATACTCTTAGCTAACAAAACAACTAGACATAGTTAAAGCGCGATAAAACACTGTTCCTACAAGGTTTAAATCCTGATAAATCTTGTAACAAGGTATTAAAACTGTTACATTATCAGACAATGTAGGTACATAGTTACTAGTCGATCTTAAGCTAGGTAAGCTCTGTTTATTCAGTAAAAGTTATGCGTACAGTTTCAAACTACCTCGCTCCGATGTATATGTATAAAACTTCGATGAGAAAGTGGTAAATGTACTGTAATCTTCTTGGTAGATACGAAAATGTAAACAACAGACTGTTGTAACTGTTCAGTTTTCTTTGTGAGGTTTATATCCAATTTACAATTATAATAATTTCCAATATTAAAATTGACAAACAAAATGATAATAACAAGTTGTTCAGTTACCGTCGCGAAAAGCAGTAACAAAGAAAACATAATTTACTAAAGTATGCATAAGTAAACTGAGAACACATATACGTCTATATGTTCTCAATATTCTATTGAGTAAGTTACAGAGCAAGAAATTCTAGCTGAAGACTCGAGAATTGAATAGAATGGAAGGTACAGAGGAACGCCGGTCACGCAGAAAACTTTGTGCCGAGTGTAAAGTCTTCTGTCTTAGCGTCTTGGGGCTGGAAACTTTCATACCTAGATGGTTATAAAGCGTTTGTAGAAATCTTGTTGCAATGCAAAACTGGACTTAATATTCCAGTGTTTACACAGCCGAGTAACGCTTCCTAAGGCTTTACAGCTACTATTGTCGAAGTAAAACCCTGTCTGTCTAAATAAAAGATGAGATATATGAAGAGAAAATATATTTTTATTAGTCTGAACTAATAAACATATTTTCTAATAAAATTACATTTGTAAGTTATCTTGTAAATATAGTGTCAGCTATAAGGCAGCAGGCAGCTGTTGTTATAACAGCTGAAATAATTAAGTAGAATCTTAATAGGTAATCCAAAATTGCTAGGAAGTAGAAGAAATATATGTACGTAACCTATCATATTATTCAGATCAAATTGCGTAGGAAAACGCAAATCTATAAAAAAGCTGCCACGAAAAAAATGCAATATAAGTACTCAATGTTTCCATCGAGTTTTATTAAATGGACTAAAAATTTATCGTTCAATAAGGGACCGCTTAGAAACTAAGTAACGATTTTCTCCGGACGTCCCATTCCAAACCAAGGTCATATGGATGTCAGACTGTATGTTAGGAAAGTTTTGTTCAGAGAAAAACACTGCCTACTCAGTAAATCGACGAAATTATATTTTATGCGTGTTCCCGAAAATGTTTAGGTTTCACTGGGTTATAAGAACGAGCGAGAATCATGATTTATGATTAGTTGTAAAATCTATATACTTGTTAGATAGAACAAAGGTACACTCGAGTACAAAAACAACAACAATAATCAAAAATTGTATTGTATTGTTTCCTTGGAATAATTTCTGAATACTTTCATGGATATGATTTCTTTTCAGGGTGGAATAGTCAACCAGACTTTAATATAACTCTATATAAAAGTAAGTAATGCCAGAAAGATTCAAATTGAATCGTGTCTATTCTGAAATGTAACAAAGTTGTTTTAAACGTAGTTCTAAACTTTGCTAGCGAGGTTCACCACGAGAGAAGTTCGTTTTCATGTTAAACTACAGTCTCTACAATGAGTCAGCACAAGCCATTGTTCTCTTGTGACTAGATGCATGTTTGTATATTATTATTGCGACATGAACACTTTAATTCATATTCCAAGTGATGATAACAACTGAGTAATGATTTTCTTTGCTTTGATATATGAAGAAAAAAACCGGTTACCTCAGGTCTCACGAGCTTAATAAAAAATTGTATTTAAAAAAAAGTTGGTCAGTCCAACCATCAGATCTATATTATATTACTACAGTATGGAACTGGGAACATTTTAGGAGTTGGCCATCTGGGTCCATTTGAAGTCACTTGTATTTTAAAAGTTACAATGAATAAAAAAATTCTGAAGCATCCAATTCATGCGGACGATTTGAAAGTCGATTATGAATCTAAGCATTAGACATAGTCCTAGAACACGCTCCAAAATAACACAGTTTCCACTTTCCAGGTTCAATTTACAGTGTAATATCGTCCATTTATTTCAGGTTCGTCCAATAAACGTCTAGACAAGAATCCGTAATTTAATAAGTGGGGTACTTCTTCAAATAGTATTGGTTCGTGTTTCCAAGAAAACGAAAATTGTGCTCAGTAATCAATCATATTGATTGAATGAATAAGTAAACGAGTAGATTACACCGGTGTTGAGCTTCGGGCGCTAGGTGGCCTGGAAAATAATGTCTAGTGTTTTAATCAATTTGAGTGCTAGGTTTTAAACTCTCTACGTATACGAGTATCGTTTATGTTACAGCCTGACACGGGATTTGCGTGACTAGGTTTTACATTTCCTAATTACGTCGTTGCAATAGGAAAATGTGTTTTCAAAGTGTTAACTTACAAATAGAGTACTTAATTAATTAGCACTAGAGCTACACTGTTTTTTCTCGCTTCCAGAAAGTAAAGAGTTTTTTAATACGAAAAACTTCAGATTCAATAAATTGTCAAAAGTAATCGTCGTCAATCAGTTAACAGTTAAATTTTTAGGACACCATAGGTCAAAATGAAAAATGGATTACTAATACGATCACTTTGTTGTCCGTCTGTCTGTCAAGACACTTTTTCTCAAGAGTGAGTAAAGCTATTGAAATTATATAGCTAAATTGTAATCAATATCAAATATTTATTCGTGAAATGCCTCAGATCTGTGAAAAAATCAAACTTATTAGTTACCGCAATTCAAATATATCGAATATTTTGACGATTTCTAATGCAAGTGGAAGGAATTAAAGCCTACAATGTACTTACCATTTTAATATTATTTGAGACAAGGGTCCAACCACCACATATATTTTTAAAGATTGTTCAAAAATTTCGGAATTATAAGGGCATCGCATGAAGGATATAAATCACTGTAAAATTAAAACGGTCCTTACAAACGCAATAAAACAGTCTTATCATGTTTGCCTATAAAATGTTAATGAAATCTTGAGATCTCGAGAAGTCTAATAAAAGTGAGTTTCTCAGCAAAATTTGATATCCTACGAGTATAAACTCTTGATGGACGTGTAGGGAGCCTTCGTCATTCGGAACACGCTTCACCATATGTTGTAGTGTTAGTGTTAATAATTTATTAGTGTTAATGGCCAAGAGGTCGCGGGTTCGATTCCCAGGTTTGGTTGGACATGCTTCCCTCATAGATCGGGAGCTATTTGCTCGATTGGGAGTAGCCCTTGTCCTTTTTCGTCTCTTCAACTATCCCTATATAAAAAACTAAATAATTCTGACTCTCTATTACCACGGACAAACAAAAAACTAACTTTCGAATTTACAATATTAGGTACTTATATATGTGGGATGTATGGATGTATTAAAGAAGATGAAAGCAGAAGAACGCATGGCAGTTTTTGGAAGAAAGTGAGTGAAAGACAACATAATGTTATTGAATTGATAGGAGTGAAAGAGACGACGAATGACAGAGAAAACAAGGGATGACGACCGACGATAAAGGCGGAACGTGTGAAAAATACGAGAAAAATGTGTAAAATAAAATATTGATAATAAAGACTTTAAAGAATCACAAGTTTTTACCAGCCAGCCCCATCCCTACGTATTGTTTTTAAGAGACTTGTGTGTACTTTATAAGACTATGTGGGTTTTAAGAGACTATGCAGTTGCTATAAAAAACGAGTTAAAAGTAACCAGATAAACCGTAAACAAGCAAAGATTACGAAAAGTCCGGCTTGGTTTTAGAAGTAGAGAGGAGTGAAGGCACCACTGTAGCTCTATGGCCTCATAATAATGTACATTTATTACAACAGTACATACAATTACAATTAGTACATACATTACAACAAATATAATATGATAATTCACTTTTACTTCCTCTGGAAATATAGAATCGCTTTCCTTGTATTCCCTATATAATTATGTATACTTCTCCTTTGTTTTCACAAAAGTTTTTAAATTACTTTTTCCAAATGTAACACAACTTTCCTGCGACACAAAGATCGAAATAAATTGGACTGTATCAAGCGCAGCTAACATAAAATACTAGATCTAAACACTAGACATGTCGCCAATCCACAGGGGATATTCACTCCGTTATTTATAGGGGACATTGACTGGGCGGGGGTTGTCAACGATCTAACTATTGACTCGAGTGGGGTTAAGTGGCGCAGTACCTAAAGAAATAAATTGCTAGGAAACTATTCCGTGAGTCAGTTTTCTCGCATCAATCATAATGAAGAATTTTATATGGTTATGTTGTATGTACTCGTACGACTAATTTTTGAACTTTCAAAAGGAACGTTCTAAAAGTGAGAAATAAATTCTTGAATTATTGATGAAAATGGGAGAAGGTTCTGAACGTTGGTATTTGTTTTCGAATATTCAACAATGATAACTTTAAACTATAATCAAGCATTCTATTTCAACCAAAACTTAGATTTGAAGTGATTAAAAGGTATAATTTATCTCGACAGCTATTTCTTTTCAACACGCTCCAAAACGAGTTTCTGTTAGTAGCATTTTTTTCTCAAAATTCATAAAGGATTAATCTAAGACTGAGTTCAAGAGTTCAACGTTCGTCTGTACATAACACATCGATTGAAGCCATATGAGATGATGTTAGCAAAAGTCTATGCCCTGATCTGATGCCCATTATCAAACACTCATTATGAGAAAATGGTCCGGGTGCGAACAAACCTATTGTTTAGGAAATCATTACTTATAATGTAACGAATGTGTATATTGTATGGCATACATGGTACAGTATACCTCGCAGGCTATTTCATTATTTAGGTCTTAGAGCTGTTCTAGAATTGCAATATTTTTATGACAGTGGTAAAATGAATATCGGTTGCGCCCGTTTGCTAAAGCACAATGAAATTACAAATGTAGTTAATGTCATATGATGATATGGCTGAATAATAATTGATATAGTGGCTCAGCAATCATCATTCGGACGACCAACTCATTAATATTGAATCGATTGCAACAGAGATGATGGAGCAGGATTAATTTAAATTTCAATTGTGTCATTCCGCATATGTTTTTCTTTACTTTTACCCTTTTCTTGTGTTCGTACAAAGTCACGTTAATAAATTTTACTTTGGCTAATTTTACATTTTATAGTGAAGAATGTAAATGGGGACTAAGTTTGCTCCAAGTCAAACAAATGAACATTCACGAAAATATATAATGCTGAAAAATTGCATCGATTCCGCGTAATAATATTCCACGCTTTATCTGTAATTTATTCGGGTCGCGCCATTCAGGCCGTTCTTGAAATTCTCATCACTCTCTGCGGAGGGACGATAATCAAATTCGTTATTGACATGACTGCAACTGACGGGGGGATATTAATTCAGTAATAGAACCATCGCACAGTGCGGTTTTAAAACGTTATTAAAGTAGGGTTGTTGCTAGGGGAGGCTTCAGCAAGATGTGATGTACGAATATAGTCGAACTTATTAAACATAGACGTGTGGTTTTCGATTTCAACCCTCAAAGCGTGGATGTTGTAAATGTGTTCTTTGGGAATGCCCTGAGTACCACTAACATCGTACTGTGATCACCAATCAGACTACCAAACGTGGTGATTATGATTGATAGGAGAGACTATTTGTTTAGCAGTTGACTTTTATATGAAATTTATACCACCGCCTATGCTAAAATTAACCAATTACCAACAGGTACCAGCCCATTCTTTGATACCAGTAATGTGATATCTCCACCAAATGGAAGTTGTGTGGGTACTTCACCGACTACAAAAGTTGGCAAACTGGCGACTGATCTCAAGGCAAAGAAGCCACAACTTGCAGCCGCTTGGTGACTTACCGCAAGACTAGCGTCGACTCTGTAAACCCCGCATCACGAGTAAGTAATTAATACTTCATAATAATCCAAGCCTGGGAAGTTAATTTAGTGAGTCGGAAAACAATCCGTTTTAGTGTGGTAAAAATACTTTTAAAACAAAATCTTTTTTTTCTCTCTCATAAAACAATGGGTAAAGTTCAGTACTGTTTAAATGAACCTATTTACTTATTCGACAGGCAACACAGAGCCGATTTTGTTAGCAGAGACTTAATAATTTGACAAGAAAAGTTTACAATTTTATTTTTATTTTTGGGGAGGATTAATTTTTACAAGCTTTTAATTTGCAATGTATTATGTACGAGTATGTTTGTTTATGTCAAATCTTGCAAGCTGAATTAGAACTACTTTCTTTTATCCTACGGAGTACAATTTTTGAATTGTGTTTTAGTTCCAATACATTTTTATGGTACCATCTGAGCTGGAGACGGAAGGTGGCCATAGGAATTCATAATCTCTTCATGATTAATCTGTCGTGTTTAGGCTCAGTTGATTAGTATTTATTTGTACTTTTAAGTCGATCCAATAATAAGGCAATAATCAAGCACCGTGAACAAAAAAGCTTGTATAAAAATTTAATTAAAAAAACTTATTTCGACTCCTTACTATTATTACTGGTTTCATTCATATTATAAAACCTCGACATATTAATATTCAAGTTAAAGATAAGTTTTTTTCTAGTCTATACCAGTACCTATTCTATCGTTAGGCTACGAGTAAATATCATGTTTCTACGTTACTAGATTTAGGCGGACGTCTGGACATGGGGTGTGTAAGGGTTCAATTATTTACTTTTAAGGTACGGAACCCTAAACTTAATATAGAGTTCCTGTAACATTAAAAATTATATGGGCATTTTAGGAATTTTTAAATTTCGTTTGTGATACAAATTACAATTTCATAGATTAGAATGATTGCAAATTTTTTGAATTAGATTTGTTTATGGGCTCCGCAAACGTTGACCACATTTCAAACTGTATGAAGGCATTAAAATGCCTTAAAATCCGTCTTCAATGAAATGATCGAATCCTTGCGTACGTAACTAGAGTAAATAATAAGCAATAATAACTTTTTTATATGTCACATGTCAAATTATTAGGTTTTTGTAATTGCAATTTAGAGTCAAAGTTGACAACTTAAAAAATTAGAAAAAATTTTGAGCCTGCGCCAGAAGCCTTTTTATTAAGTAAAATTAAGTAACATATTAACATATTGAATAAGGTAACATATTGAAGAAAAAAATAGGATACAGACGCTCGCGAGTTCAAAGCTGTAGAGAATAATGCTCTTTCCCTATTATTATTCTGCATCAATATCTCTATAATATTTCTTCAAAGATTAATCAAATCAATTTGGAGGGTTTCCCTTTCGCCACGTCAGCGGGTCTAATGCAGGCTTGTCGGGTTTAAGGTAACCACAGCCTAAATCCGACCGCTCGCTCTACCAAGCGGTACTCCCTTTGATGTTACATCTCTGGATTACTATCAAAACTCCGCACCGCAGAGGAAATTTATTCGTGGACAGTTTATGCATAATTTGAGTGATGTTTGAATCACGACCCTGTATGATCCTGGAACTGAAATAAACATGCGCCTTTGATATTAAACTACGCCATGAATACAGATGGAAAAGTTTCGGAAGAAAATTTAAAATTAATCCCTTTTACGTTGTATTAAATAACGAGTAAGTTCCTTATTCGTGGTAAGCGGCGAGCAAATTTTGAGCATTGTGCCCTACTCGTCAATAGATAAAATTGTTGCATGGTTTGTATACATAAAAGCATAAATTTACTACAAAACGTCTGCCATAAAATTACCACAGGAATCGTGAGTTACTAATGTTGCTGAAGCTTTAACTTTCTTAAATATAATCTTAAAATAGTATTGTCAGTAGATTTTGAGGTTATAATTGTTTAATCTTTCTTTAAACGTTCCACTAAAGTGGGGTAGAATGTATGCGAGGGTTTTAATGTTATCCTTAAAACTTATACCTATTAAAACAACACTAAACATGATTGCAGTGAACGTTTTATATGGTTTATAATACCGAATAAAACAACGATTTGGAATTACGCTGGGATTTACATTTCCCTAATTCGTACTTGTTTCGTTCCATGCCCACATTTCTACGGGTCCGATTCGACCGCATTCAATCAAATTTCAATTTACTGTTCGAACGGTTCGATTTAAATGAAATAGGCTGTTTATTCTGTGTTCGTGACGCAAACATTTCCGCACATATCCACTAAGTATACAGAATTGTATGATAGTGAAGTAATGTAACTGTGATTTGAGTTCAGACTTCCGAGCTTCATCACTTCCCGTGAATGTGAAACATAGAACGAAGGCAAGTACCGTCCAGTACAAAAATATATAACCACTTTTGTACCATGGCACATTCACCCTTTCAAGTTCCTATGTAGTGTGTTAATAGCCCAAGAGCCTACGACGTCCAGACTTTCGTTATTCAATAAAAGCAGAAAGTTTCTCTGCGCATTTCCCCAATACAGGTAAGAACGATCAGAACCTATGTACCGTGGTTACTTTGTCTGGTCAGAAAGGTGCATAAAATCGAACCTAAAAACGTTTAAGTTATAAAATAACAAAGGTCTGGCCGTCGCGGGCTCTTGCCCGGGAAATTTCAATTTGAAAAAATTGGTACATATTTTTTGTACTTGACTGTACAACCCGTGTGTCAGTAAAGTCAATCTAACGACATTCGCAACTTACATCTGCAACTAGGCTAGTTTCACAAAGTTAATGCTACTTCACCACGCAACACACCCTGCGTCTCTTTCACTGCAAGTTATGTTTGTACCAAAAATTTACAGTTAAAACATCTCCTGAGAAAAATAATTTCAAGCGCTTACTGTAGTCAGCAAAGTTTTACAGTACAGCAAAACAAAGGAGGTGAACTCGCTCAATGAATGGCGTCCAAAGAGATTTAAATATATATAGTAAAGTCTTTGATGGCGTCAAAAAAGCATCACTCTTTGTATCCAAAAACGATGTCGCTAGCCTGTACGATTTTCAAGAAAAAATATAGCTTGTAGAATTCCACAGACACCTTACTGTGATAGACCGAAGATCAGAGAGCCCCCAAAAAGATATGTAGGATCAGAACAACCACCTCTCAACACTTATCCTTGTAAAAATGAGATGAACTGTCAGAGCTACTCTCATCGTCGTACGTACAGAGGCAAGTGATGGACTTGTCGCTCGTAAGCGCGCATGTTAAAGGGAAATTTCACACGCCAACGAACACTAATGTTTTTATTGAACGCACACCGGAAAAATTGGATCGGTGTATTTTTATGACTCCTATATAGACACTGATTTCACCGTACCGAACAGGAATAAGGTAAATATGGAAACGCAAGGAAAATGTGTGAAGGAATTCGAGCTCGACGCAGATGCGTTTGATTGGGTCGAGGTGTTTCCCAAAGTTTGGATTGGAGTTTTATATACAACTTCCAAGTTCGGGTTAGGAGGTAAATCGTCTATATAAGCCTCCTTTCACAAAGTTAATGTGTTAAATCAGGGTCGTACTACAAAGATAAATTCTAGATACTAGGACAAGTTTTATGATAAATTATTTAAATAATTTGGGTAACGTTTCCAATACGGCTTGCAATTAGACAGAATTTAAAAAATTAAGGAAAAAGTCAATGACTAGATAATAGTGAAATTGCATGCAAAAGCCAATATAAATGCAATTGAATATTTCTTTTGTATTTAGTTTGAATGAAATCCTTTTTTTTCGGGCACCAAGTAGATACCATGAAATGTCATTTCATTGTAGCCGTTTTTGTATTTCTGTGTGCTGTCTATTTTGTGCGTGTTCAATATTTTTATACAAAAATATACCAAAATGTTTAATTGTAATTAAAGCAATCTTAGTGCACAAAGGTCAGGCCGCGGCTCCATACATTCGCACGTTTCTTTTCCCTGAAAATTATAAAACACATGTACGTACAGCCGTACTCCACAACCATTCTGTTTTCTAATTAACGTTTCTGCTCAAGAGAGGACATGCATAGCGCCGCACGTTGAGACCATGTATCATTTTATATGCATTGGTTATTTCAGAGTGGATGGCGTACAACAACAAAAATGCATCGAGTTCGGAAGATAAAAAGCCACCTACGGACGGGTTATGGCGGAGAGAGAACGCGAAAATATAACGTTACGGCTATGGAATTTTTCGGTCGCGCTGTAGGTAGTTCAAAACATAACGGTGGTGAAGATTTTAACTCCGTAAATTCATTTAATAGAGCTGTTATCTGGCGAAAGTTTTGTGAAAATGCGACGATCTGTTTTGTAGCTTTGATGAGAATATAAAATTTTGCAAAGAGACATATTATAATATATTATTTTACGTATATTATCTACGAGTATATACGGATTGATGGTTGTTGGATTGTAATAAGACGTATGAATTAATGGTTGATATATTGTAATGTGGGTGTAAGCCCCTCGGAATAATGAACACGACATTAAATTCTTACTACAGGCTGACAATTATCATGTAAGTTACTAATGAATTTAATGATAACGTAGGTAAGTATAATTTATTGTGCCTTTATATTGTGTATGAATATCTGTCAAATCTTAGTAATGCAATACGCACTAAACGGTAATTCGCTCAGAATGCTTCCATACAAAATTTCTTTTGATTTAATCTTTTGAAATAGAATAGTTAGCTTAATTAAGTATTTACCTAAAAATAGGACATAGAATTTTAGTGTCACGAAATGAATACCATTGACCAACAACTCCATTGTTAGCTACAATAGCCGTTACGTAGCTAATGGTCCCTGGCGATTTGAACAATAGTAAAAATAGTGTGTAAAAATATAAATTGTAATTCACTATGAAGTTATAATGTATATGATATTCATTAAAATCCGATGTCATGTTTTTAGGTAATTGCCAGCTACCCCATTTTAAAAGATTATGGTAAAATAAATTAAGTAAGAAACTTTTATCAACGAATTCACCCTAAACTCGAGGCATAAAGCTCTAGATCAATTGGGTATGTTAAGATTTTTATAAGACATTAAAATAAAAAATCTATTTGTAGCTATTTTGATTTTACATCATATTTTCTCATTTAGCTACCGAAAAAGTAAAAGTTTATGTTCTAATTTGCAAAATTAATAAAACACAATGACATTCATTTGAGTAATATACGCTTATTTAAACTGTTTTCGTAATAAAACATATTTCTGAATCTCCCAAAAAAATCAAAACTTGTCAACTAGGATTAACAGTGACCTACTGCGGCTACCCTATTCATTTTATGATTTTTAAACTATTCGTAACACGTGGTCTGTTCATTTTAATCATTTCAGAATGCATGAACTTATCTATGACGTCAGAAGTTCACACTGTGACGTGATCAAGGTAGATTAAACCCAATGAATAAATCACATATCTAGTGGTACGTAGTAGCAAGATATTCAAAGTAGTTTCTTATAATTGTGTTATATTCAAAATATGTCATAATATAAGCGCGAATTATTTTGTAGTCATACCCAATCGCAAATTTTTATAATGTTTCAGTAGTTTTTGTTGCCGTGTTTTCACAATCACAGAACACACACTCACAAGTTCACAATATAACGCCCCACATTGACTCTCGGTGGGCGATCACCAGCGTCTTTCTCGAATACTGGCTTTGTATGAGGTAACGGCAGCGGTCCTTATATTAGATTTACCAAGTTACTCACATTGTATATGATAGTAGTTTATAACTCCGGAGTAATAAACTTATAGGCTTTAGCTATTCCGCTAGACCATTCAATTTTACTATTTAGTGATCCGTGTCCGCTTCTAAATGTTACCGTGAAATTGTGAGAATCCGCGAATACAAACATGAACCACACAACATACATTTATTTCAGCTGTTTCATTTAGTTACAATTATTATTTACAGTTTATTATGGATCATATCTTTGTGTTTATAGTATGACCCCAATTATACTAAGTAAAAAGGTTGTAATTTTTTTTACGGATACTCGATGGGGGGTAAAAGTTCTCAAGTGGTGACTACGTACCGGGAAACGTGTACGGGGCCGTCCTCTACTAAATGGTCCGATGACCTAGTACCTAAAGGCCTATGTCCAGCAGTGACCTTTCCCAGTTGATGATGATGACATATTCTCGCGCGTAAATACTTGCATATACTTAATCTTTGCACTAACCGTAGCGCACACGCCGCAGCGTTCTTGGCAATAATTTATGAACTATCCTTTACGTATTCTATTCTTATTTGATCGTGATAAATGTGTGTTCCCGTGACGTTTCGTGTTTACCTACTTTGATTAATGGACTCGAAGCTGGGACTATTGTCTGCCATACACTATATATTTCCTTGTAAAACATAAATTTGCATTATATCTGAATATCGCGGCTGAGTGGATTCTATGTGACATACATTGTTAGTGGGTACTACTGCGGGTGGTTATTGTAGAAATGGTAAATGAATGTGTGACTATAAGTAGGTAGATATGAATATTACAAAGAGACTCGTGCAACCATGCGGGTAGAACGCCATAAATAAGAACGAGGAGGGCGGTACAGTTAAATGTTTTCATCTTCATTCGCCGTTCCTTAAAAAGTACTGAACTGTATTAATTATCTTCACCAAATAGTAATTTACTATCACGTAAGTTTATACATAGACAAATGTTTATAATACATTCTGAGGTGGTATATTTAAAACCAACTTTAAAAGGACTTCAATTTTGACTGTATTACAATTTCCTCCCAAAAGGTGCCAAAAGGGTCCATATTGACTAGTCTATACCATACTAGGTCTGTACGTCACTTGTCTGAATTTTTTTGAACCTAAATAGGTAGATTGAATTCTTTAAATTGTCAAAGTTTTTATTATTTTGACTACCATGTCAATAAATGATTTAAAAAAGTTAAGATTAAGGAGATCCGTATACAAGAAACGTGTTTTTTCCAGCGTTTTTGTTCGATCTTGTGCTAAAAATTGTACGGTACTACGAAGCCTTTTGTGGGCGAGTCCACTTGCACTTGGAAGGTTTTTAAGGAGGTTTTTAATTTAAGTCTGACGACAAGGCCTTTAAATAGTAAGCGCGCGCACCCAGAAGCCTCAAATTAATGTGACTCTCTGTGGCTTTGCTGTCTTTTAAAACCGGAACACAATCGTGCTGTTAACATTGCTGTTTGGCGGCAGATTTAGGTAACATGGTGATAGCTAGCCAGGCAGATGTATAAAATGCTCTACCACCAACTAAACCGAGTATCGATAGGGATACCACTGGGAATCGAACCCGGGATTTCCATATTATTTGACGCCAAGGAGGCGGTTATACCACTACCTAAAATATTTTTAGAGTACTTGAATGTTTCAAGAACAAACAATGCACTAATTAAAACCTGGATTATTAATTAAAATGAGTCCATATATGCATATTAAAAGTGTTCTCGCAATTAAAATCCATCAACACCTTTTTTAAGCCACATATTTAATTAATTTATTTTAAAGCCTACCGGCACGGAACTGAATTTAATAACGACCAGCGGTAAAATTTCCTGAAAATGCTTTTTCATGCTTTATGCCAGAGGTAATATCACTGACAATGTACACAAGTTTTTTATCAGGGCCTGTTGTTAGCTATTGGAAATCCATTTTCAGTGAACGCGATACTTTTTATGGGCTCATTAATATTATTGTATAGCTGGTCGTACGAGATTTTATGTGTGTGCAAATGAATCCGGAGCGTGTGTTCGAATACGAACAATTATTTAATCAACTTGTAAATTGGCGTTTGATGGTGCAGTCAATGTATACTGAATAATTATTATTTATTACTAGCTTTTCCCTCGACTTTGTCTGCGTGGACTTTAAGAGATGTTCCATGGTAACTTCATGTTCGATCGGCATAAAAGTAACCTATGCCCCTTTCCTTTGTGTTATATGAAGTGTAGTTGTATTCCGTTAATATGGCTAAATGTGCTGTACTTTTATAATGACGTAACATATTTGCCTGCGTTCAAAGCATCACATTTACTGCATTAAACGACTTCTATTGTATTCATCAAAATTGTGGTAGTTAGTGATATAGGCTGTACAAATTTTGAAAATGGCACCTGTAATGCTCTACAAATTGATATTTGAAGAACTTGTCGGTTAATAAAACCTAGTATGCCGTAATAAAACTAAAAAGTTTGAAATAAAATTATTATTATTATTATATAAACAAAAATCCGACTGCTTTAAAAATAATGAACTGTAAAGGGAAAAACAAGTATGTATATGCAAGGTGCTTGCAGAAGCGATTAACAATACTTTGTTACCTACTAGCACAGGATAGATCTACCAAAATTACGCTTGTCACCCCATGCGGCACCTAATAGTACATTATGATATAAGTGAGCTTAGCTGCTCATTACACAAGAGGCTTTAACATTCAATTGTAATACATAGTTATAATATTTAAAATACTGTAGTTGCGCAGGTTGATAAATGATAAAGTAGTTTTTTCTTTTCATTCTTTTGACGAATTGCCGCTGTAAATATTTGACTTTATTAATAAACCGACTAACAAGCATAAGCTGAATATGACATGGTACAGAAGTGGATACATAATTGTGTACTCGTGTGTACAATAAGGCCAAGTGAAATACATTATACAAACACACAAAACACCCCCCTTGTTTCAAAACACATTATACATTTTCTGAAAATCTCACCACACAAAACCTCACAAATTTATTATAAATATTTCTATAGTGTAATACACCTACACTCTATAATTTTTACAGCTATATTCTTGTTTAAGCACAGAACCATATCAAAACCTACATAGTAATCTCTGCAAGCGACCCTAACAAATGCAGCCAATTAGCCACACAGACAATCTGCAAGCCATACAAGTCGAAGTGAAGTGGCGATTCTCTAATCATGGCTATAAACCGGTCGTGTGCAAGCGTCGGCTTTCCCGTGCGAGTTGTAAGTGCATCGCTATAACCATAAAGTGGGAGGGTAATGCGCCGGGGGGCGTTTGGCGTTAATACCACATGTGGCCTAGAGGGGGCTCTTTCCGCGGTCATCTTTATGATATTATAACATCCAGCTTCAGAAGTGGATGTTGAATATAGATGAGGTTAGTGTTGCTAGTTTATAGAGTAACTATGAGCAATATATTCCGGAAAGTTAGAAATCTCGTCAGAGGAATAAGTAATCAAATATCTCGATGTATAGCGCATGATTTCCTTTATAAAAGACTAACGAAATGTTCTTTAATTTATATTTAATGTTTCAAATTATTATCCAACTTTAGGCTTATTCATAAAGCGATTACAATCAAATTCAGAATGCCAAAGCATAAAAACAACATTTTAAAAAGATGAAAAATTATTATGAGTATACCAATCATAAAATTAGAATCATATTAAAATCAAAAGACCCGATGTACCCGTAGTACGTGATATAATTTTATTACGTTGCCTTTATATTTAGGTACTTATTTACTTAAACGAAATGTCAAGTTCAAATTATCACACGGCTTTATCGTCACTGAAATACCAAGCGAGATGAAGAAAAAATAAATTCTAATAGTTTCACTAGTACAAAAATGGTGGGGAAAATCAGTTGGCTACGTCTGTAATTATGCGTTACCACGATTTTACCTCGGAGAAAATGATGAACGCTTTGTTATTATAGCTCACAGTAATTTATGAATGGAACTAGATTAGATTTCTTTAGGGACGGTGACTTTCTATGAATAAAATAAAGAGATTTATCTCTGCAATTGTTAGCAATCTGTTACTTCGAAAATAGAGGTAGTCTCTTGTAAGCTACTTAGCTTTGAGGTTCTGTTTTTTCCAAAATCATTACACTGTCAAACAATACTATTACATCGCAATCTCATGACATACAGGTATGGAGGTAGCTATCAAGTCGGGCACAGAAAAGATCCCTACAGCTAATAAAATATCAGTTAATAAATTCATTAATTTTTATTTAGTCTCCCACCCCACCACGTAAAACTACAGATGAACTTTTCTGACTGACCATGAAATATACCTCTAATTATAGAAATAACTAAAGCCCATACTCATCTCAACCTTGAGTGGATATCGAGATCATGTAAATATTTCTAATAATAAAATTGACATTTTGGAAATTTTGTATGTACGGATATAATCTCGTAAAAACTTTATGACGCTAAATATTAATAGGACAAAAACAAGAAATCAATTGTTTGTGATGTGTGAATTATTGTGATATACGATAATATACGAATAGTTGAGCCCAAAATTCTCCTTTAGATATAATTACAAACAGTGATGTGACGATTCAAGCCCCATCAATCACAGTAGCCCGGTGGAGCGAGATGATATATATTCCCAGTATCCTCACAGCTAGCTGTGAGCGAAGGTAATCCGCTACCGGTTGAATTTATGCCGATATTGCCAGCAATAGTTCGCTATTCACTACAACTATATACGCCTTTTAGCATGATTGGTTTGGTTCAGATAAAGTAACATGTATTGAGATAGCTTTTTTCCAATTGCTATCTAAATCATTCTATGAACTCTTTATAAACCAGCATGTAATACAACTCGAATGATGATAATGATGTAGGAATATGGGTTTACACTCACTAAGGACGAATTGTCATACATTCTCACGGCACTAGAATGTATTTGCTAGCGTCATTCAATATTGATCCTCGTTGCCTAGAGAAATTAGAAATATCGTCAGCCAAGGTTAAGACTTAGTACTTAGGACTCATTTGTTACAATCGGCTGCATGTCCCTTGTATACCACTTCGTCGATTTTCCATGGGTGGCTTTGCCGAATCGATTATTTAGATGTGGTTTTTACGTATGCAGGTGCAAGTAACAGTCAGGTAGTCAGGCATACACTTCAAGTATATTATAAGTCGGTATCGTATTAGAATTTAAGCAGTTTATCGTCTCGCGCAGCCCGCTCGATGTATATTTTAATCTCATACAATTTTACAGTCGCAATCAACATTGCAGGAAAGTATATTTTTTGTATAATGACATTATATTGTTGCAAAATAAATGAAATTGAAGTTTTGCGTTGTGATTATGGAATTTTATGCAGCGTAGATACTTGGATGGATGGAGAAAAATAGATTATAAAACCTTGCAGTGAGCCAATTAGTTGTTACAATATCAAGGTATATACGATGAGGTGATAACGTGTTTTCTATTTTAAACTATCTCTGTCTGAAGCTATTTGCAGAAAAACGTGTCACATACTCTCGTAGCTGCACTGAAAAAATGCGAAAATTGGCGTTCCAATTGAAATACAATTTGGACGCCCACTCATGTTCCCCATCGACTGCCGTGTTAAAAGCCTCGCACCAAAACTCACTCTAAATTGAAACGTGAAAAATTTCTACTGTCCCAATTATCTGAATAAGAGGGGGACAAAGCTTGTACTTTTTTTAGGATGTCACTTATTTACAATTATACAATAACAAGCTTGTACTGTATATATAATACATTTTCGAATGAACAATACGGAAATTGAAAATTATTTGCAGTACTGAAATTTGAACTTCGTTAAATAAGAAACTTACTACAATTACACAATTTCGTTCATGCAAACATTTGTTTAAATAGAGACATTTCTTTTTTCCCATTGACCGTTTGTTAGAAGGGTTGGAAGCACTGTACGTATTGTTTTCATAGACAGGGGTTGGCAGGCATTGGATACCGTTACATCGAGGCTTCGGTCCATTAAGCTAATAGCCAGCCAGTGAGACGGCAAAAGGAGATTAGGCTGCGCTCAGTCATCGTTTCTTTGCTATTAATTGTTAAGTGGAATCTCTCAAATTGTTTTCGTCCGATTAGTTTTATTGGAATTCTTTTTCCGGCGGAATTTCTTGTTGTTCTAAGGCTCAGAGTTCAGATTTGGTTAAAGGGATTTTGATAATGCCTAGTAGGATTCGACTTTGTTATGCCCCAATACGAAATTGGGTAGTAACAAAGTCTATGCGAGTTAATTGCAGATTTTGTAATGTATGATGGGTTTGACCTTGGCCTTTATCTCAACAGATGGTACGTGATAACAAGGCCTTTGGATGGTAAGCGTGCGCACCCTGTAGCCCCAACCTAATAAAATGAATATTTTTTTCATATTTCGTTCTTCGTGCCATATACTATGACAGTACTTGATATCATCAAGATGTCAAAGCAGTTTCGTCATGAAAAGGCAACAAAGAAATAGAGACAGAGTAACAGAGTTTCTTTTGCTTTAATGAGTATAATTACGTGTTGAGTGTGACGCTGATAAGCTAGAAAATGAAGTATGGAACAAAGAGGTCGGATGTCAAACTTACGATTTAGTCATTATCATAATTAGCCGGGCTTCTATGACAGTTTCCTGTAAATTCAATTATTCCTTGAACTGTCAACTAATGCATAGTACGTTCAGATTGCCTCCCTTGTGTTATTAATGTTAATTAGACAAGGGAATGTCGGCCTTTGTGCTGTGATCACATTGGTTTCCAATAGTTTCCAATTCACTAGCTTGTAATAACCATTAACACACTACTATCCTATGTCATTAACCTTATATTAACACAGAGTATGTCTGCTCTTAATTCTCTAAAGGTTAAATACTACTTATATTAACGTTATAATTTATCGTCTGAAATTCTTTTTGAGCTAAAAACAATAAGAGCAATAACATTTTTATAGCAGACAAATTTGATTGAGTAACTTTTGTCGCGCAATTTCGTTACCTTATTTTCTTATTACCATATTATTGTCATATTTTAGTCGCCTCCCGTGGCTTCCTCCCTCCAGTGGGCTCACTTGGAGGATTCAATTGGGTGTCTATAATAACAAACAACTCGTTATCTGGTTGTATTCCGGTAATTAACGATACCATTGACCACATAGCCAGCACCTGATTGACTTGAGGCTTCTTGGTGGCCGCGCTTTCCATCCGACAGCCGTTTCGTCACTTACGAGTACCATTTGGCGAGATATAGGCCAAGAGCAAACTCATTTTTACTACCTGAGTTACTACTTGAAAATGTAATTCTATATTTAATTTGACACGATTGTAATCTAAAACACTGGCTAAAATATTAGTGTTTTATGTGAGAAAATTAAGGCTAATCTAATGCGCCAGTAGTCGGAGCCACAAACATAATGTTATTCAGCTCATATTCGGGCTGTATTACCCGTTCCATCATAGCGGATGATGTCGAGAAGGTTTATATTTCCGAGTGTCACTGTCGTGGCAAAGGCGTTGTTCATAAATTGATACCATCATGATTCGATAATTGAATGAATTTGTTGTATTTTTACAATAGGTTGCGCAGAAACACTTGTAAGTTTGTTGGAATTGTAAATCAATTAGAATTATAATTGTTCTATCTCTGACATTAGATTCACCGTATTGGTCTATGAGGAAGGCACGTTCTATGAAGAAGGCACGTTCAGCAGTCAATTTTAAGTGCTGAGGTGTTATCCACTCAGGACAAACATCGTTATAACAACGCTCACGAATGTCTTTGCTGACGATATCTCTGGTTTCCAGCAACAAGGATCAATATCCAAAGATGTCGGCAAATACATACGTGATCTGTGCAGTTGTGACGATATTCATACTTAGTGAATTGCACCCCTGGCAACAATAAGTTATCAACTGTCACTTTCAGCGTCTACAGAGTAAGAAATATAATGAATTAATCCTATCCTTAATAAACTTACGATGTTTATTTCTAAAGCAGAGTCGGATACTTTATTTTTTACAGTTCTTTACATTATGTCGTTCGTTTCTGTTTCAACGGAAAGAGTAGCAACTGTGCAAGTAATATTGAAAACTTAAAACTACTTTCAGTGCAAAAGTCTTTAAGGAGATTCCGAAAGTTGTACTGCAGAAAGTCATTATGTGTCGCAAATGCGCTTTTTGAAAGTAGTGGAGTTTATTTTCCTGTAAAAAGTTTCTTCTCCTTACAAGACGGAGCTGTGTAACAAAATAAAATTTGTTCGCTGTTTTAATTATTGGATTCGAAGCAGGAAAAATAGAAATATCAATAAATGGAGACATTATGATAACAGTAATAAAATGAAAACTTTTCGTAATGGTTTATAATAAAATTAGTTTACAGTGTCCATCGGTAACAGCTGTTATCTATGCTGTAATGGCTGTCAATCACGTAAAAAACTACAAATTAAACTACTTGGAAACTTTAGCTAGCTTGCACTGCAAATATTGGCTAAAATTTGCATGTATAAATAAAATTTATGAATTACTAACAATAGTTGTCATCAATTTTTTTTCTCAGTGTAATAGACATTTTTTTTAAAATAAAGTTCAATAATAATTTATAACACATTGTTAAAACAATTTATTTAACAGTTAAGACTAATAGATAATCATAGATGTTGTTTATTTCATTTTTGATGATTTTTGTGAATATTCTTTTGGCATCCTATTGGTATACTGCTTGCTTTAAACGCAAAAAAAATTGGAAACAGTGTTCTAGATCATTCAAGTCCATTCTCGACATGTATCGTGTAGTTAAAGTTAGTAGTTCTCAGTAACAAACTACATGATCCTAATGCTAGAGAAATACTATCTTGTCCAGACAACTTGAAAAATTAAACCAATTGCCGAGCGGCGAGTTCGTAAGTCTCAAAAACGTCTATACTTCATCGATTGGGGAAAGTGAACAACCCCATCAGTTCGCGTGTAAAGGATCAGCGAGAAATCACGTCTCTACTCACAAATAAAGCGGAGTCTATGACGCACCGATTTTATAGCTAAAGCGAGCCAAGAGACCGCAGCATGGCTCGTAATTTTTCATGCTAAGATATTGTTACCCTGGCCAGATATCGGCCATTTGTATAATAAGTCGATAGGGATCGTCGTTTGAGCCCCCACTAAAGAAGTCACATCGGAATTTGTTTGGGTCGGGCGGATATTATGCGGGGAATTCCTATGGTAATAGTCGTACTTACAGGATTTTAGGAAACAGAAAATTTGTGATGGGAATAAATGCGATAAGAAGAATACGGTCGTATTCCTATAAGGCTTATGTGGTACATTATTTTCTTTTTCTAACGTTTCACATTTTTCCGTAAGAAAAGGTCTTTGAACTCAGCTAACGATTTATCGTGTTACCGACTCCTACAGGATGACGGTTTCATAAAATATCCTTAAATAATCCTTTAAAAGTTATGAACATAAAAAAATCACAAGCGAAAAGATTCAAGGAAAATTTTCCTTCAATTCTGTCTCGTTAAAAGCAAGAATAAAAGTTTAATTTAAGGAACGGAACATAAAAATCCCCGGGGCTTTTTGAGGCATAAAACGTGACGTGATCCAATTTACAATGCTTTCACAATGATATTCAACATTTGTTACGATCAAATTTATTACAAATTGGAATCCGTTCAATGTAACCCGAGAGAACCGACGCGATGCGGACCTTTCCGCATTTGATTCCATGCCGCGAGATGGTTACTTTAAATATTTACTTATGAAAAAACTATCTACAAGCGCCTCGAGCTGAAGAATTTTTATGAGCCAGAAATATCGGAATGAAACAAATAAAAACACCGCTGCTATGTAGGCCAATTGAGGAGAAATATATTTCAATATCTTCACTAGAATTATTCTAAGATACCAGAAAATTTATTTGCTGTTAAAATCAAATGTTTCATCATTCATTTCACTATAATACTTAATTTTATAAAGTTGTTTTGGATTGTAGTATAAAATTTGACATTGCATTATTATTGTATAAAACTTATACATTTTGCTTGTAATTGCTGCTGTCATATGCCCTGACAGGATTCATGTATGTAGAGCCAAACACTACTTAAAATCGAATGACTCTATGTAAATGAATAAAAATAAACCGATTTAATTTGATTTATATTTGTTACATTTGTAAATATACTGTTGTTACATAAATAAATGTTATTAATGTAGCATTTATGTGCGAGCATGTCCGCATTCATCATGATCCGATGTATATTACCACTGCTGTTCATCATAAATACCTCCTTCATAAATCTCTATGATTTTCACATAAGGCTTTCCATGCGGTAAATATCCAAAATCATCATAGTTGATGTTGACGGATCGGTAATCTAAAATATTATTACCCTATATTCTACACCAGTCTCAAAATGCATGTTTCTTGCCTTACCGAATTGAGCATAAGGTTATTCAATCATTCGTTGAAGTTAAAATACCTATAGATATTATATAAAAATGCAGAAATTACTTCAGCTGAGATTATGGTCAAGCGTTTATCTGTCTTTCATAAACAGAAAATAATTATTACCGGAAAATGAACCATATTGAACCAAAGCCATTTTGCTAAATGAACTAATTCTGTTGGATGTTTCAATGCGTATATGTATTATTTTAAGATGTCTCCGCACCCATCAATAAGATTCTGAGTCTACATTCAGCTCTGCTTACTTTAGTATACAGCGCAGATTAGTCTGGGGACTTGCTCCACTTGCTGGATTTTCAGGTCAGAATAAATGCTGGCCGCTAACAACTTTTTCATTTCAGAAAACTTGCATGTAGACCTCGCTTGGTGCGGAGAAGCCTGAATACCATTATCGGTAGATGACGTTACAAAAGAAAATGACACGGGCAAGGAAAGTAGTCAGTACTTTTAATTAAATATATATACTTATAAATTCCTTTTAATCATCAGCTTCTCCTGATGGTAAGTCATCATCTTCGGAATACACTGACAACTTCAATGACTCTCGGAAACACACACAAAATAATTTAATTTATTCGTACCGGTTTAGAAGAAAATACGCTAAGTTGATTCACGCAGGAACATTAATGAACATCGGATCTTCACCAAGGTTTCATCTTAGAGCCATTTCACATTGTCGACTAGTTGCTGGCGACTTCGTCGTCGACGACTACTGGGACTATAGTCTTACTCATAGGTCGCAGGAGTTGAAAGTCAGTTTAATTAAAATTATTGCAAAAATATTGTACATTTTATCGACCACACTTCGCGTCTCAACTTTCGGCTCTAATTTTTTGTAGTGTATTATATAGTAAGTTTTCTTTTTATCACGCTCATTCACTGACCAATACAGAAAGTAGAAATCTACCTTCACGCGGAACAAAACTGGACTTACCCCCGTTCAAACACAACCGCTTAGGGGATCTAAATTGGTCAACTGTTTGTCAAAAGCAAAGAGCTCAAAGCTCGCTCAAAGTAACTTTAAAGATGTTTGTTCCGTCCAAGAAATCTTAACAATCTGCATTCGAATACCTTAAGGGCTCCAGAAACTTTCAAGTTAGTAGAAAGCGAGTAGTTTCAACTACCCTCTTTCAGATGCAAATAATTTCGGGTAGCGAACTTTGTTCAAAGTTATTTGTGAGTAAGAAAATGTCGTTTCATTACTGTAGCGGAAAATCAACAATGTTTTCTCTGGTAGACTGGGCACAGGGTTTCAGATGTTCAGCTTTTTTACTGAGCACAATTATTTTGAAATATCTTCCCTTATACTCGTACTGTCCAGTATCAATTTCAGTTGTAAGTACAAATGCCATCATGTCCAGTAAATTGGGTTTGACGTTTCTAGTCAACAATATCGCTTATTTCTTACATAAGGTATACTCGTATGCTATCCGTATTTACTTTTATGAATTGTAGTATTGTCTTTTTCGCTGTGGCCTAAGATGGTACACGTCTTCTTAGAAGTAAATAGCTTTGATGAGATCTCGGTTTAACCAGAAAACACAGAAGCTGACAGGGAATAGCACTTCTAAATTGCTGTTTCAGACTCCTGTGCAAAAGTGCATACACTCACAACAATGGACTCAAAGCATGTTGCGTGATGTGACTGACGGTGGGATATGAATCATCACAAAGTTAGCAAATAAATAAAGATTTAGTATCCATTTTAAGAAAATAAATAGTTTTCATTGCGTAACTAATTATCAACAGCCTATACATACGTCCCCACTGCAGGGGCTCAGGCCTACTCTCCTACAGAGAGTGTTTGGGCCGTAGTCCACCACGCGGGCCCAGTGCGGATTGGCGGACTTCACATGCCTGTTCACGACATGCAGGTTTCCTCACGATGTTTTCCTTCACCGTTGAGCAATCGGATAATGTACTTGATTTGAAAAACAACTCATAGCTACACGACTGGTGGCATAGTCTGTTATAGAGCTTACATTTTTAAAGATTTTTAGCGATAGGTTTCATATATGTGCGACTCAACCGACGTTATCCCTTCGCAGTTATCATAAGAAAACTTGGATAGGCCCGGGTAGTAAGGATAACGCAAGGGAAACAGGTTTATCGGAGATGGGAAAACAAGATTATACAATGCCGTTGTCTTTTGAACGAATCGCTTCTAATGGGTACTCGTATTTCAGCGCCAACGCAAAATTGCGCACTTGAATAGATATAACGTAGGTATTATAGTGACTAAAGTTGTAATTGAGTAGGAACTGATTCCTAATATAATATTTTTGGTCTGATTCTCTCTCACTCTCTTATTACAACAAGTGAATTAAATTAGAAATTTTAAAAAAATCTACGCAACAATCTGCTAAATGGATTTTTACCAATTAAAGCTAAGAATCACCGCAAGGAAACTTGTTTTTACGTATATAAAAAACGTATCAAAATAAGTCCATCCGTTCGACAGCTATTATACCACAGACGGACAGGCAGACAGACACTGGAGTCAAACTTATAACACCCCTCTTTTTGTCTAAGTATAAATGAAAATCTATTATTTTGAAGCTATAATACTAACGTGTCTGTTCAGGTAGAATCGTAATAATTACGGTTAATATATCATTATGGTCTAACGCATAACGGAGTCTGTTCCTGAGTTATAGGAACGTAGTTAGACATTTCGTAGGTAGACAAACACACCGCACCTTACTGATCCCGTACCTCAGGAATAGGCTCAGTTATCCGTTAGACCTGTACCATTATTATCTGCCTCTTTATTCCTGCGCCTCATTCATAAATTGCTACGAGTACTACTAGAGTAAATGAACTTCGGCTACATAATTGCACGTGGTTGGACTAACAGATGTCGAAGTGTTTTAAAAGTAAAATTAGCATGCTAACCCATGCAATGAATGTTAACTATTTAATAAAAATATTCAGATACATTAAACTAGTAAATATGTATCATTGAAAGAAACTATCGGCGTCGACTAACAGGTGTCGGATTCTATTTCTATACTCGGTTTGGTTGTGGTAGAACATTTTATCTCAGTCTGCCACCAAACAGCTGTGTTAATAGCACCTGTAGACAGACGATCATCTGAAGCGGACCACCACACGGCCAATACATACAAACTTATTAAATAGCTGAGTATCATTGAATTTCATTATAAACTGTTTGGATATCAAACAAATTGTTATCTTTATTTCTCATCTCGCAGCTGTCCTGAAAACAAACAAGCTTTGCCGGAATCTCGAATGTAAACTACAATCACAATTTCAATTGTTCATTTGTGCTGAGCGTATTTGGACAACGTTTATCGCTATGGCGACGAGCTCTAGGTTACCGCCATTACCATAACAAGAATGGCGTGTCGGTAATAAAATTACAAATGTGGCCATCGGATGTCATTACGTATTCGCTCCCACGTCCGGCTGGAGCTGCGTCCAGCGTCGCTGAAATTGCGCCCATTGTTGATCACCCCTGGAATTTCTATACCGAGAATTATAAGCATTGATATAACATTTAGCAACGCCATTAGCTTTTGTGCCTGTGCCGAAAGAGGCAGGTCCCGGCAGTGCGCGTTGCTCTCACTCGCATTGTACAATTATACTCCTTGGAACGCATGAATCGGAAAGCCAGAATTTTAGAGCAGTGTTTAGAAAAGAATCATCATTATCATCATCAGAATCATCATCCTAGAAACGACTTTATTTCTTCAGAGAAACGACGTCCTTCTCGATCCTCCTTAACCTGGTAAGTCAATTGGACTCATAATCCAAAGTTCAAAGATTAAATTCCAATGAAAGACTTTTATTTAAGAAGAAAAGAGTTCTTCATTCATAGACAGATGGCACCGTCGTAGCAAAATTTAACCGCCAAATGTATATTTTTTCGTTTGAATTGAAATCAAGGAGTTTATATACTACTAAATTCCTTGATAAAAAGCCATTAAAGCCTGGAGCATGGACTGCCATGATTATTTATGGAAAATTAATTTCGAACTCTTCCGCACCACCTGTCGAGCCCTTTATGTACTCAACTGACAGATGATTCTGAAAGTTTCTCATTGGGGTTGCTATCTCAGTTTGGTTAGTGTAAAGTCATTTTGGTATGCAAGCATAGCTCAGTATCACCATGTTTTCTAAGTCTGTCGTCATTGTCATGTCTCATTTACTTAAGGCTTTGGGGTGAGCATGCTATACTACAGCCTAATTGTCACAATCTTCACTTGTGTTCCGGTATGATAGGTAGAAGAGACAGCGCCTCATTGGCTTCTGAATTTCTTTCACCAACTTAGTCTTCAATGATCGTCAGGCAAGAAGTCTAAGTGCAAAGTCATTAAGCATTAAAGGAACGCTGAGAACCAATTTAACTGTAAATAAAAATCATTACTCTTAGATAAACCGTGGCACAAACAAAGACACATTTATCTGCCTTGTAAAAGAGATCCTGCGCAGCAAATATACAAAACATGAACGAAAATGTACGCTAGACGTTTAGTGCGATTTTTGTACGACTTTTCTCAACTTAACTTTTCTACGTACGCACGAATAACCTGTCCAATATTTCAAGTCTAAGACAATGCTTCCACGTACATTCATATTCACGACGGCCTCCTACGCTCCTCGAATACCGATGCTGCGATACCAATTAACGGATACTAATTTGCTTTCTTAATTGAAGCTGAAACGATCTGTAGTATGTAGGCCACTTCATTAATTTTATCATCTGATTTGTAATCTTACTGTGGCTTGACTCACTTGCTTACGTAGCTTCTCACTAATGGCTTCAAAATAAGCTGAATGTGACAATACTCTTCCTACGATCGAATGTAATAATTACGAGTAGTTAAATAGTCGTATTTCCCAGCCATTTTGCATTACTTCAATATCGCAAACTTATATAGTTTAATCGTTCATAGCGGCATACAATTACAAATATTATTTACGTGTTTATTATGTCTAACGAAAACATGTCAAATTTAAAAGCCCAGAGACCTAGACCACTTTAGGCAGTTTGGTTCTAGACTCGAAAGAGTAAGCAGAACTTTGGAATCGTTCCAACTGATAAACAGTCTTTAAGCTCCAGCTTATAGGCTATATAGGGCTAAAGATTCATTTTGTTCGCCAAAGTAAGAAAATCTGACTAAAGTTTGTGTAAGTTAGTTGGACTCAGAGAGATTTAAATATAGTAATAGGTTATAGAGCGGGCATTGGGAAACGTTTCATGTAAACATTTTGATCTCAAAAGTCAACGGTATGTAAAAGGTCTTGTACGGCCGCATGACGTGATGAGACACTAGATTAAGTTAAGATTAGGTCTATAATGTTAAATAATGTCTTTGGTTGGACTAAAGTAAAATTTTCCCTGTAGATATCGATGGCCAACAAAACTGAACGAAGATTTACTGGCTTGTGGACAGATAATGAAGAGATACTAGATCATATCTGAATAGTTAGGAATCCTAATTCGTGGTAGATTGTGTATACCAGTAACTTTGGTTGGTTACCAGTCGGATGAATTCTGAAAGTTAGCGCATCACTGCCGGGAATCAAGCTTGAAACTCTGCTTGACATTCAAAGCGTATAGTCACTATAATACAAATAGAATAGGCTGGCCAGTGGAGCATAAATAGACACACAAGTTCCTGATGGAATTTTTAATAAAACCCCAGATATTAAGAACTATATTATACTAGCTTCCGCCCGCGACTTTGTCCGCGTGTACTTCAGGAATTATTCTACTTGTTCGATAGGCATAGAAGTCATCTATCTCCATTTCCAGCATAAGGTACAAAATAGTGTTTATTCTGTTACGTAGTTTAAAGAAACAAAAGAAATTTCAGTATCTGACGTAGTACATTCAAATAGTCTTCACACTAATATTATAAACGCGAAAGTTTGTATATACGAATTACATATTCTATGGTCGGTTGCTAGGCAACGCGTTTTTGTTATGCCCAAATTGCCCATGTAATCCCACTAATATTATAAGTGTGATTTTGTACAATTTACACAATATGTCTTTATAAATTATAGCTTATATGTTATAAGCGTCGGTGGCGCAGTGGATAAGGCGCGGACTCTCAATCTGAGGGTACCGGGTTCGAATCCAGCCGTGTACCTATGAGTTGTTTTTCAATTCAAGTACATTATCCGATTGCTTAACGGTGAAGGAAAACATCGTGAGGAAACCTGCATGTCTTGAACAGGCATGTGAAGTCCGCCGATCCGCACTGGGCCCGCGTGGTGGACTATGGCCCATACACTCTCTGTAGGAGAGGTAGGCCTGAGCCCCTCCAGTGGAGACATTATATAGGCTGTTGATGATGTTATTCTGATGTATCTGGGGGCACGGCAGTGCCCCCCACCAAGTCGAGCAAAAAAGCGTCACGGCCGTACCATCCTTTTCTCGAAGCAATTCAGACCATTTTCGACCCCCTGTAACTTCGTTGTGGATAAAACTAGAAGACTGAAATTTTCAGTAACCATGCAGGCATTGTAAAGACACGGTATATTTCAAATTTCATTCAATTTGAACCAGTATTTTAAGAATTATAACGGGTCAAATTTTTTTATTTTGTCACTCACTGACTCACCGATCATCAAAATTCTAAGGCACTTCTAGCAGACCTAGAAGCTTCAAATTTGGAATATAAGTAGTGTTTGGTGTATGAATCAAGGAAAAACTGAAAAATCTAGAAAAGACGGCAAAGAAAATTAAGCCCATACAGCCAAGTCTTCAGTTAAATTTTTCAATATTGGCTTTATTCGTAACGATGTTTTACGGCAGTTATTATTATTGCGTGCGAAGCCGCGGGTTTAAGCTAGTCCCATATAAATTATAGGCGCATGGTAGTGCCCCTGCCAAATCGAGCAAAAAATGGGTATTCCCGTCATGAAAACACGTGTAAATTAAATTATTTAATGCAAAAAACGTACCTACGTGCGTATTCGTACTTATTACGAGTGCGTAAGGTTGTAAATTAATTGTTATACCACGCGCTGCGATGCTAGCGAGTGAGCGCGGGCCGTTTCTACGCGCTGCGCGGTCAAGTCTCAATATATTTATATAAAACATTAAAGAATTTTTATATTGACATGCGTCACTATAAGATGCTGTTAATTATTACGTAACAACTTAATGCTTCGAGTACGGAGATTCCAGACACAATTGATTTTCAATTGTTATGGACCACGATCGTGGTCTTAGAGACTGGACGTATTAAGACAGAAAGTCGCTTAAGTAGAGACTGAATAAATTAATAACCGACTTTTTTGACAAGTATTGTTTTTGATGGGATAAGCTATATTATTGTAAAGTTTCATTCAAATCCATTCAGTAGTTTTTCCGTGAAAGCGTCACAAACATCCAAACATCTAAACATCCAACCTTTCACACTTATAATATTAGTAGGATTTGAATTTAGCCAGCACCTCGTTAGATTCAGGATTCTGGGTACGCACACTTACCATCTTATCGTCACTCAGCATAAAGTGAGATGAAGGCCAAGTAAAATAATCAAGATACTTACTCATGGCGGCGCAGCGTTCCAAAATTGAAACTCAAAGCTTGATGTAACAAACGGAAAATTTCAAAGTATAGGTATGAAAGGCAGAGTGTTAAAGAAAATAATGAAAGCCATTGTTATGGGAACAAAAGCGATTACAAGAGAAGTCTTTTAAAAGTTTCGCGCAACTCCGATCAAAATAAAGTACCCGCGACACGGAAAATTTTCAAAATCAAAGGCAACAAAGCAGCCTTCAAAGAAACGGTATTGAATAACAACCGAAACTTTCAGTCGGATATCGATGCCTTTGATTACTCAACATGAAATGTGAGGATTCCTGTACAATGAAACGACTGAAGGTACATGCTAATGAAGTGTATTGAGAGCTTTGAATACAGTACACTTCAGTACAAGGAGAAGAAGAGAAACATTTTAAATTTAGAATGAGACTTACAGTTTTTTTCTTTTTGACAGTCTTTATTCTTGACTGTGCTATGACGATATGATATGTTATTGTCAGATTCAGTGTCAAAGTTAGCTGAAACTATGTCAAATATAATGAATAATAATATTATTAATGAGATGGTGAGTTGGTTTGTCCTTCCATTACGGAATGACTTGATTGGGATGGTTGAAGTGTCAAAAAATGACAAGGCTCCATGTGATTACTATCTACCGTTACTATATAAATATATCTACGTTTACGTTTTTAAATTAAAAATAGTTTTTTATACAGAAGTAAAACAGATCAGTCATCATTATCAATGGAACAAATCTGTACAAATATAGTGACGTCGCAATATGCCACCATCAGGTCGTGATGAACCCCGAGCCCCCAAGACAAATTCCGGATAAGCGCGCCCAGGTGAAACATTACCAGTCGTTAACCGAATGAGATTTCCCGAATTAGGCCGATCGAACGGCCTACGAGACGAATTATCCGCAAACTCGATTTACCCGATTCGTAGATTCCAACACCGGAATAAAGTGGTACTTTCAAAGAATTCCGGAAACATTCCCTGTTCCAAAACTAGGACTGGTGTAATTCTTACGCCCCTAAGTTAACTTCTGTTTGAAATTAATGACGTGGAAGTCAGAAACTTTGCCCAAATTCAAGCTGTTTTGTTTTTAAAACTTGTCACCGTTACTAAAAAGTTCTGCGTCTGACGGACACAGCAATTTAAGAAGTTGATGAGTCTGCAAATAACGATCTTAAGTATGACTTTTAACAATTTCATCCCGGGAAATGATGACGATAGACATTAATTACACTTTACTGACTTTACACAAATATTTGAAATAAGAAAGTTGCTCCGTCTCACATATATGTTTGTTCCTATCTTTTTCTATCTCTTTGTTTTTTGTATTCGGGATGGCATAGACGGTCTTGATGAAATACAGGACACACGTATTTTATCCTTTATCCTTATAAAAATAATTGTTTCAAATACGGCATGGCCTGCAGTTGTCAAAAATCAAGTAATAATCTAAATATGTATAGAAAAATACTATACCTACATTTTTGCATTTATTTTAATTGTACAAAATCATTCTTTTTGTAATAAGTGACAGCGTCAAATGTCATTTTATTGACGCCATCTTTGTTTTCAACGTCAAGTCTTACCTGTTTCGTGCGTTTTATATGTTTTTGTACAAAAAAATAATAAAACCAAAATATACAAGAATGGTAATTAAATCAATTTTATTTGATAATTTAAAATTATAAGTGTACAAAACCTAGCCTTGGCGGCCATAAATTCGCGGAACTTGTCATTTATCGTGGAATCATTTTCGAAGATACTCGTAACGCAGAAGAATTCGCGGGAAAAATGCTTGTAAACAGGTGGTAGACAGCATTTATTTAAACAATGGTAAAACATTCTATTTTTTCCGCTTATGTTTTTGATTGATGAAAAATAGTAATATATCATACGATTTAAAGTCCACAAGTTGATCTATTGTCTCGAACTACGAGAAAGCATGCGTAAGAGAATTAATTTAATTACTAATTTTGTTTGAAATGAATTCCGTTTTCAAAATAAGATTTCTACCGCAATTTCCTTTGCCTTGGATTCGTTTATCTATATAAACTTTAATCAGATATTAGAATTTTGATAGGAAATTGAACTTATTTCAGTATATAAATTGTTTATCATTTACTTAGCGTAGGGGAGTAAGAGTTCTCGAGTGGCGACCACGTACCGGAAAACGTCTACTAGGCCGTCCCCCTACTAGGGGGACCGAGGACCTGGTTAGAGTCGCGGGGAGTCGCTGGACGCAGGTGGCTCGAGACCGGTCGATGTGGCGTACCATGAAGGCCTATGTGCCAGCAGTGGACGTTTCCTGGCTGATGATGCTGAATCAGAATCAGAATATTTTATTGTGAATATAGGTCGTGCATTGATGTTGGGTGTAATACATAGAATCTCTATATCCTACCCGAAGGCGTACAACATTTGTGAATTTTAATTAATAAACAATGAAACAATGTATATAATGTTTGCTAGTACACTTCGTAAATTACCACATAACCCAAATATATAAACATACAGATACAAGTATGCAACCTAAGTTTAAAGTCTTAATTAAATAATACAAGCGACCGGACCCGGCTTCGCACGGGCAGTAGAGCATACCTATTGCTATATTTCTTGCATCAAAATGTAACATACTACCACACAATTACTATCGCACCATTTTTATTAGTAGTATATATTTAATTAGTAGTAGTATTTTATTCTTGATGCAAGTATTTGTAAATGTAATGAACAACGACCAACTAAACGAATAACATATCCCTACAGTGATCACGCTGCCATATCATCAGTCATATGTACTTGCTAGTGATTCAGATTCCACTGAAATAATAGGCGCAACATTCCCGGCTCCTACGAATAAAAATTGAATGCTAGAACGAAATCCTTTCATGTCAGTCTACTTTTTGTCTTAAGTCTCGGGTAATTAATTTGTTGGGTAGGCAATTGGCCTCTTTGAGGCAGGTGAGAGCCCAGAAATTATCGTTTAAATTTCAGTTAAGGGGACGTTATTAAATTCAACGAGTTTTCGGGTTAACTGCGTCGCTGAAAAAGGTTGCAATGAGTATTTAAATAGAAGAGCAATGGACGGTGATGTAGCTTCTTTGATACAGATTTTAGCTGTTTTAGTTTTATATTACATTACTTTTAAATAAATTAGTTACTGCGTCTGAAATAAAATAGAAAAGGGTTTTATATTACTTGAGTGTCTGCTTTAGATGATGCAGTTGAGTAATGTTTCATTTTAGGTTATAAAGACTTTTTAACCGACTTCAAAAAAGGTGGAGGTTATCAATTCGACGGGTATGTTTTTTATTTTTATGTTTGTTACCCCAGAAATTTTGACTGGGTGAACCAATTTGGATGATTCTTTTTTATTTGAAAGCTGGTGCTTCCCGTGTGGTCCCATTTCAATTTGGTCTAGTTCTGACAACGGCATCCATGAGAAAACGATATAAATCTGAAATTTGCCTTAGTAAAAGTAGACTTTTAGGGCAATTGATGTCGGCTTACAGTTCTTTTTGAACGCATTATTAATTTAAAATATATTATTTTTAGGCTTGCACTCGGCCTTCATTTCACCTGATGGTAAGTGACGACAAGGGCGTATCTATATTAATGGCAGTCAGCACCCAGAAAGACACAAGCTAATCAGGCGCTGACTTTACTACACGTGCCTTCCATACTGGAACCCACCAGTGCTATTACTTAGACTTAGGTAACTTGGTGGTAGCTATGTAGGTAGACATAGAAAATTAATTTGGCATGCAAACAGTACTCGTACTTATCACGCTCCAAACAGATGTCAGTATTAACTTCACATTTATTATATTAGTGTAACTTAATATTATAATATAGATCTTCTCTATATTCCTCAAAGAATTCCTCATAAATTTTAACCGCCTTCATGGTCTAATGGCTATGCGGTTGTAGTAACAATATGAAGGTCCCGGGTTCGATTCCCAGTGGGGGTATCTATCGGTACTTGGCTTGGTTGGTGGTAACGCTATATGTCCACCGAGTTAGCCATCACCATGTTGCTTAAGCCTAGTTTATAACACTGTTGTGTTCTCGTAGGAAAGGTAGCACAGACAGCGCCTCATAGCTTGACGCTTCATGGAACGCACGCTCACCACCCAAGTGGCCTATAGAATTAAAATGTCAAGCAATACTAGCAGCCCGCTGCGTAGAGATATCGGATATTTTTACCATACATATACTGGAGTAGATTTCAGATAGGGTTGAATAATGTGAATGCGCTCTTAGGTTGAGATTTCACTGAGGTGCAAACGAGCGGAGAGAGATTTCTACTCTACTCTACTTCAGACTTTCTACTCTACTTTTTCTGTTATTTATCTATTTATAAAGCTCTTTTATTATAAAGTTTATGGTAACAGAAATTTAGTATGGAATAATTTCAATTTCAAGAATTTTTATTTGTTCTAATTTGATCTGTGTATCTTTTTTGGCCGATGGTAGTAACGAGGTAGAAATTTTAGTAATTGTGAAATGGTAGCAGTCTTAATTTTTCATTAGGTGGATAACGTTTGCGAATGGTTTTGTCAAATTAAATTTGATCTCGCATAGCAAGTCAAAGATGGTTATCGCTTCTCTAGAATACACTGTAAAGAGTTCTAAGATGAAAGTGTTTAGGACACCATACAACACAAGTCAGGCCGAATTTTAATACGTACCTTTCGTTTGGCAGCACAATCAGTGCATCAAAGGCTTACTTAAACGACTCGTTAAAGGAGAGGTGAAATTTTAATGAGAGTACAGTCTTACTAATTACCACCTTCACTCTCGCCTTTTGAGTGCTTCCCTGGAGTTAATTATGTAAGAATTATATGAGAAGAGTGAATGGCGCACCTTACATGAAAGGTAGCTGAGTGAGGTAATAGTTTCTTGTTACTTTCTTAGTGCGGGCGTTAGTAGCACCCGAGTAGATCTTATGGTAGTTAGGGTAGTGATAATGACCTCTTATTAAGTAGTACATAATACTCGTAAAGTAGCAACGTAAAACCTTGAGGTCTTACTGTAAAGTATTAAAAAAATATTTTGTAAGACATATTCTTCATATCTCTTTGAATACTGCACGAATACTAAACTTATAAGTATATATATACTTACAAGGTAAACACTTCGTCTAGAGCAAGTCTAGATCCACTGCGTGCGGCATGGTGCCCAGAACACTGGCGCTGTTGACTCGCTGTGTAGGATGCTAAGTCGATGTGCAAAAAAGGCAGCATCTCTAAGGTTACCCGCGGCAAGCACCTTCCTCACGCACACTTCTTTGTGAACCATGTAAATGAGATCATGAATACTTTGACAGAAAACAGTTTATTACATAAGGTCGTAGTTGAAGTGGTTTAAGCACTGTCATCCTTATTCTAGCTAGCTGAACCTTTAACATTTGTAATTTATAGTAATTCTAGCTGTTTTAAATTTTTATAACATTGCATTATTCAACTATAGCCTTGCCATCCTCATTTAATACCACCTCGAACGGGCTTTGAGGGAGTTTTACGTAATTAACAGGCAGCTTGGTGATCGAAATTACATGTAATTGGTGAAGAGCACAGAGTTCTACCTCTGCAATACTGTCGAATTATGTGGAGCTATATGTTGCTGCGTATAGAATGTATTATCCCTTATTTGTTTTTTCAACATTTGTGTATTGGACAGTAATTTATATATACTGTTATTTTCATAATTATGTCCCTTCTTTTATAAAACACAGACTGTGATATGCGAAATGCTCGGCGCGTTTATGGAGCAATATGAAATTAATTTACGTAGTAGTTGCTTTACAATACATTTATTTCAGGCGATTTCCGTTTTTAAATTAATTTTAAAATATTCACGCTCGAATGAAAAATGACGTGAATGATTGGAAAATACGCTTGTGAACAGGGTACAGTTTCTCATCCTTTCTTTTTGCACGTTGAGTTTCGTTAGAAAAGGTCTGCTAAATTGATATTAATTTTACATTTAGTCACAGGTTTATATTATTTCTACCATGATCCACGAATCGTAAACAAACAATTTCTCTAATGACTATGCCAGTGACATGAAATTGATCTAACGTCTATTTTAGTGGAATCTTATAATGATTGGTTCTAAGTTTTAGTCATAACAAGTTAACGCATTCAAATATAACTAGAAACCGACTTTAACTGCATTCAAAGTCTGTAACAAATTCACGACTTTTATGGTTTTCTCATGGATGCCACGGGAAGCACCACCTTTCAAATAAAAAGAGACATCAAAATCGGCTCACCCAGTCAAAAGTTATGAGGTAGGAAACATAAAAAAACGTACCCGTCGAATTAAGAACCTCCTCCTGATTTGAAGTCGGTGGGAAATGAAACAAATTTAACGTACAATTAACTGCCTCACATTATTATATACTCTAGCTTTACTGTATTCAATTGTAGACTCTATACTTAGTACCTACATGTGTAACATAACGGCACCAGTTCCTAGCATCACCTAATTAATCAGTCTGAAAACTTGACTAAGCACGCTTAATGTTTGGGGCTTTAGAACTTAGACACAGGCGTTTTCTCAAGTAACAACAACAGTAACAATATATTCAGCTAACTTGGCAGTGTGTCCGAGACAATTACAATTTGTAAAGGCTTGTGAGGGCTTGTTCACAGTTTGGGGTATGTTGTGTTGATGATTTGTATTTGCACAAATATATAATTGCTTTTAACGACCCTGTAAAACCTTTTTGTTTATACACTCAAGTAAAATAGCTGATAAAGGTTTTACTAGAGTCAACTTTGCATTTCGTTTTGCTAATGGGTTTTTAATAGGCGAGAATATATAAGTTCTGTATATAGGTTTCATCATCATCAATAGCTACAGAAGCCTACTGTTTAACCCAATCCTTCGTCACAAATCAATAGATTACATGAGGGGATTTGGTAACATCACTAAGATTGTCAGGCGGAGTGTTGTAAGATGTATCCATCGTTAGTAAACGCTACGGCTCATCTCCTGAAATTTTTTACTTAGTCGCCTTTTACAACCCTCACATGGTGTCATATTGGGGTTGTATTCTAAAGCCAAGACCACACAGCTTTCTGAAACACTTAAAGTATCAAATGTCGCTCATCGCCTTATAGACGACCTGGACGCAAGCATGATCGTCAAAAAATAAAATGTCCATTTTTAAAAAAACTGTGAGATCTAACGTATAAAATATTCATGACATAATGTGTGCTAGACAAAGCATTCAAACATCATTATTCCTAGCACAGAATGAGAGAAACAAAAGGTCTCTCGCATTTTTGGTGCGGAACGCTATTCTACTCAGTCCTTTGTTTTTATTCCCATTTTTTTTCACAAAGTCCGCTGTGAAGTCGAACCTTATATTGCGTACTTAGCTAATGAAGTTAGACACTTGTAATTTACTCTGTGTTGTCTAGCGTGGGGTTTTTAGGTGCGATGTTCGCTGCTCGTTACGTCGAAAAGTTGAAAAGATAATTACGAACATGAAAACGCAATTTTCTGTTGGAAAAATTCTGCGCTCCTTCAGTCTGATATTTGTCAGGCTATGGGTGTTAGCTAAGAACAGTTTTCATACAAAATTTCTCATTTTAGCATACTTCTGCCGTTTATGAATTAAATATAGCTACCATAGGTCCATAGCATACCATCATCGAAAATCTATAGTGATGCCAGATTATGATGTAACCTAAATACATCTTGAAACTAATTGAATCAAATTATTAGGGCAAAAAGGGCAATCAGTCTATAATTTAACGATTTCAAGATTTGTTTTACGAAACGCTCTATATGGGTATCCGATTCAATTAATGCATTTTTGAAGTGAAAACTTCTTTAGGCGCGTTGATCACTTTTTGGGTGAACAAAAATCATGAAACTCTCGTCATCATCACCACACGTTACAAGTTACTTAGTCTTCACTTCTAGCGGCAGTTCCCAAAGACTGCCACGCATTTTTTGTACTGTCTTGTTAGTAATTTACCACAATTTAAAAATTATTAACCCATTATTATATTCCCCAAAACTTCCCATTCTATAATTATCGATTGAAATTTATGTCCGGTCTTCTTAATAACTGATTTTTCTTCTTTTCAAGTTTATTATTTTTCAAATTTTGCACTGATTACATTAATGTTTAGTTCAATTAGTGTACTCAGAACATGAGCTTGAACTATGCTTGACGGGCGGATTGGTGATTGCAGTAATATACGGTTCTTTTACCTAGACAGAGCTACAGACCCGTCTCAGTATCTGTTGTCTTAGTCACCTTTTTTAAATGTGTAAGCATACAGTAATAGAATAATATTTCTATGATTAATACGGTTTTATTGCCATAATATTGTTTTCTGTTCTTCATCTATCTAAAATGTAAATGATTCCTCATGTACCCTAAAGTTTTGGAAGGTTTCGGACATACGGACGGACGGCTTCATATCTTTACCATTTTCTGTAGTACACCTGCCAAATTGTATTTACCTCTATTTATATATATTCTTGTTTCCTAAAATCAGTGCATTATTAATGTAACCACGTAGTAGGTTTAATATCAAATAAGATATGTGTCTCGCTTTAAAAATATGACAAAATCCCTTAAATCGCGTAGGAATTTTATCGAAAAACGTAAAAAGAACTGTAAAAAGTCACTCAAAGCGACGTCACATACGGCGGGCGCAGTCGTCTCCCTGTCTCCTCAGTGTATCGGAATCATACGTGTGGTAAATCGAATTCGACGACTGCTCTTTCAGCATCTGTAATATATTCACGATTTGAATACGAGTATGAAGTTTGTGCCGTGTGTATCAAGCTTTAGAATAAAACCTCCCCATGTCTTCCCCTGGATCCACCTGGGTCGGACTGTTTCTCGTTTCCATTTTATCCCCATCCGCCCATCATTTTTTCGATTTTGTGCTATCTCCCATTTACCATGGGGAGAAAGTGGAAACGTCTTTACCACTCCACCTTATTTCTTTATTCTAAAGGAGTCTGGGGTCCAAAAATAGCTTTAGTGTCAGTAGGAAATTCATCCACCTTCAGTGGATGCGTTTCAAGTGTACCGCTGTAGATCCTGGCTAAAACAAAACAGGAATAACAGTGGGAGCGGAGGGAGGGAATGTTTCTCGTTTCTTATACTCGTACAATTGCACATGGTTGCCACTTGATAACTCTTACTTCCCCCAACAGTTATCCGTTCTACAAGTGACGTGGCTTGCCCAGTGCCTGCAATTTCAGCTTATGGTCTCAACGAGCTATGTCGGTGACTGTAGTTCATCTACAGATTTCCTTATTCCGCGAATTTAGACACGTATACGAATTCCGTGCATAGCTTATTCGCTGAGTGACTTTGAGCTTTCCATGTAGAATGTGTAGGTAAACATATATAATCTGTATTACTTACAACATTACCGTATTCTCCTCTGCCTATAGATTTGCCGATTTCATAGTACTTTCAAATACCAATGTTCAGCAAGAAGATCTCATCAAATATTAATTAGATTGGGGGAAGGAAACCAATCTGCGGATACTGCGGCGATTCGTCTGGGGTCATTATCTTAGTTGGAATTACTTAGGACATTGCTATACTCTCAGCTATAATGCAGTTGTTTACATTCTTATCGCACCATGACTATGCGATAAATCACCTCTAAGTTTTAAAGAAACGAATAATTATTATTTTAATATGTGTGTTAGTGAGAAAGCGATCCATATTAAAGATCATTCGCAGGTGAAAGACACACAGTGATGGTATTTAGAAAATATGCAGTCAACAACCGTCCGTCCTGTCAAATGTTTCAAAGTACGCAGCAATAATATTTTTCTAAATAACGTAATATGTTAACTTATTACGTCTTAGAATTTTTTGAAAAATTATTACAATATACAATACAATATAACTTTATTGAACACCAATAAAAACTTAAAATAGAACATTAAACTTAAAAAAATTGTGTAAAAGGCGGTCTTATCGCTTACAGCGATCTCTACCAGACAACCTTTGGGTAGAGGAAATAAGACACAATATTTTGGGTGGAGTGTAACAGATATTGATAGATTATAATTAAATACTTGAATAACACATATGTATACTTATATAAATAATTTATAACAATAATAATAAATACAGACAAATTAAGTATACGTTATTTTATGGATACAATACTACAACAACATAGAATTAGTTACTGAGAAGATAATATGTAAATGATGTACACTTGGACCTTTCCACATTTACCTCGTATGCACGACGCACTGGGAACTACCTCCGAATTGTGAGTGTGTAGCAAGTACGGAGACGGATGAAATGATAAATAAATAATTACACTTAAATTATTTATTTTTGAATTTACAAAACTGAATTATTTTCCATTTTAATGAATATTGCCACAGAAGGGTAAAATGCAAAGAAGAAAGAGCGAAGAAAACACTACAGAGCTGTCGTATTATATCAAAAAATGTCAAAAAGAAATTTGAAATATATTTACGGTTAAACATTATCGCGTATTTTTACTATACGAGGGGCATACCGAAAAGATCGGTAATCGAGTACTTTCGATTTAATTAGATTAAAAACTCTTTTTGATGAATAAACACTGGTTAGTTGAAAATCGAATACAATTGACAGAATTAAAAAAAAATTTTTTTTTAAAGAACAATATCAGTTTGAAATTGATAGGTCGATAAAAAAATGGAGCTTACAAGAGAAAGTTTCCGTGCCATAATTTTTTACAACTTTCGACGAGGATTATCTCAGGGACAATGTCTCGCTGAGCTTATATCTATATTCAAGAGTGAAGCGCCTAGCCAGACGACAATATATCGCTGGTATTCTGAATTCCGGCGTGGACGTGCTTCTCTTGGCACCGTACCTTCCACAGGCCGGCCAAAAACAGCGGTTACACCAGAAAATGTCGCTGTTGTGCGCCGAATGATACAGGATGACCGACATATTACATATGAGCAGATTCGGGCTACTTTAGGGATAGGTATGACTGCGATACAAACTGTTTTACATGGTGAACTGGGAGTGAGAAAGCTAGTTTCCCGCTGGGTGCCCCATAATTTGTCCGAAGAGCAAAAGGCGGCTCGTGTCAATTGGTGCCGGTCTACTCTGCAACGCTTCAACGGAGGAAAGTCAAAAGCAGTTTATAACATTGTCTCTGGTGATGAATCATGGATCTATTCATATGAGCCAGAAAGAAAGCATCAGTCGGCTGTCTGGGTCTTCGCAGGTGAGATCAAGCCAACAAAAGTTGTCCGCTCTCGCAGCGTATCGAAGAAAATGGTCGCTTCGTTTGTCGCGAAAACAGGACATGTAGTCACAGTTCCCTTAGAGGAACGGAGAACGGTTACCGCTGATTGGTATACAACGGTTTGTTTGCCACAGATGATATCCGAACTCCGTAGAGGTAACCCGAAACGACGCATAATCCTCCATCACGATAATGCGAGCTCTCACACCGCTCAGAAAACAAGCGAGTTTTTGAAGCAGGAAAACGTTGAATTAATGGATCATCCTCCATACAGCCCTGATCTGAGTCCCAATGATTACTTTACATTCCCTAGAATCAAAGATTTATTGCGTGGTCAGCGGTTTCAAGGTCCAGAAGAAGCAGTGGAAGCATACAAATCGACGATTTTGACCATGTCAACTTCGGACTGGAATTGCTGCTATAATAATTGGTTCGAACGAATGCAAAAGTGCATTAACTGCAACGGAGAATACTTCGAAAAGCAATAAAAATAAATTTAGTTATTTCCTGTATGTATTGTTTTATATTCCCGATCATTTCGGTATGCCCCTCGTACGTACTATATTTGGTCCTTGTCTTTCCTCTCATACTAATGTTTTGTTGTCCTATACGAATTTATCTTTTTAAGTATGCCAGTAAGAAAGTGATGTTTTTATTTCATAGTGCTCATATATTTTTGTTAGGATTACAGTGTTATAAACAAGGCTTGAGTACTTTGTAGTCGTGGTATTCTGGAACAAATAGACAGAACTGGTACGTGTCAGTAACTTGGAATCGATTCAGATCTTTAATCAACGCGGAACGTCCTATTTTTCATGTTATCGCAAAATATCTGACCCATTTCCGTCCGAATGAAGGTCGATTGCTGTCCAGCCTTACAATGGCCCTCCGGGGATTGTCCATGTCAAGAAAAATAGTGCGTGAATCAATAATGTATAGCGGAGGAATCGCTTTTCGTGTACACTACAGACGAAAGCCACATAATATAGTCCATTTAGAAGTTGTAACTACAGAAGCGTCCCTTTACACCACATTACTAGTATTTTTGCCCGCAACTTCGTCTGCGTGGAATTTACAAACTATACCACGGGAACCACTTTTGGGGCAGGGATAAAACTAGCCTATGTCTTTTACATGCCAAAGGCGATATACATGATAAATTAAACAATGATTGGTGGTGCCGTTGAGGCGTTAAGTGGTACTAAACTTACGCATTCAATAATAATATTAGTATGATGATACTGCGATTCGCGCACAACGTTGTTTTGTACTTTTGAAAGTCGCAGTCGATAAAAAGTTTAAAGCCACCAGTGCGACGATTTAAAAAAAAGTTTATTTTTCATAAAATGACAAGAATTTATACAATACTGTCAGGACCTCCTCTTAAGTACTGATGACTTGTGTTAGGCGGCCCTGCTCTTCCTAGTTTTACTTCAAATACATTATCATCGCTCGAAGAACCGATAACCGGTGGGGAGTAAAGGTTCTCGAGTGGCGACCACGTACCGGGAACCGTCTACCAGGCCGTCCCCTTACTAGATGGACCGACGACCTGGTTAGAGTCGCGGGGAGTCGCTGGATGCAGGTGGCTCGGGACCGGTCGATGTGGCGTACCATGAGGGAGGCCTATGTCCAGCAGAGGACGTTTCCCGGCTGATGATGATGATGATGATGACATTATCATGACCTTATATTAATACTCGTACATTTTTTTGCAATTATAATAACTAGATAATATTAATAAATTATTATTAATATATTTTTTTGGTGACCAGTGCGACGATTTTAAAGTGTGAAGATTGTATTATATTCAATCAGCAGGGGGTTCACAAGAAACTAGAGATATCGTCAGTCATGGTTCATTTTGAGGTTAAGTTTGTAAGGAATTGAGGATTTTTGTCCTTAGCGAATTGCTCTCCGTAAAGATGAAAGTTTCTGAAAGTTCATTATACTTTCAATGGTATCTCATTTTATTAGGTATTCAGACACCATTTTAACTTAGTAGTAGTAGTGTATGCATTGCGATGATTTTCATTACGGGGGAGTTTCCAATAGAGGACAGATAGTGTCCTATCTGTTCGCTGTAGTCTGTGCCGAAGCCGAGCCCAGGGAAATTACACGTGAAAGGAAACAGGGAAGCGAGCCACAGGCGTCTCCAGAGGGCTAAGTTACGAGCGGGAGGAGTGCAACTGACAGAAGTTATCGCTACGCGTTGGAAGAGCGATTTTTCATTGGGTATTGTCGGCACAGGCGAAATTATGTATGAAGAATTCTATTAGTCTTCTTTTTCAGAATCTTTTTCTCAACTATTTATCAGAAAATCCAGAAACACGCCGCACTGAGAATCGAATCTACTACCTCCGAATAGTGGGTCTAGCTATAAAAGGGGGTTCGTTTGTACTTTCTTTACGTCGCTACCGAGAGTCATAATGGAAATTCAGAGTGGGATATGTTTCTGAAGTACACGCGGACGAAGACGTGGACGAAAGCTGAAAATAAAAATACTAGCTTTTGCCCGCGACTTTGTCCGCGTCGTCTTCGGAATGGATACTACTTGCTCGATTAGGATAAAAAGTAACCTATGTATTTTTAGGGCCCTTCAACTATCCCTATACAAAAATGAAGTCATTCGGACTCTCCCTTACGGCGGCAAGGAAAGACAAGCATACAGCCTCACTTTCACAATTATATTATTTGTATGGATTCCATAGACGTCTGATTGAAATGTCACTAAGTTAGAAACTTTAAATTTCGATCCCTTCTATTATGTATATGTTCGTAGGAGTTTGTCATACTTCAAAGAACATAAAAAACCGGCCAAGTGTATCCAATCTATAAAAGCGGCAAAAAATCATGGCTTTTGTATGGGCGATCCTAAATATTTGTTTTAATTTAATTATTTATTTTTAAAGTCAATATATTCTGTACACTCTCCGTAGGAGAGTAGGCCTGAGCCCCTGCAGTGGGGACGTATATAGGCTGTTGATGATGATGATATTCTGTAAATATATCAAGCTGTTGCCGTTATCAGTATCGAGCAAAAACGAGCCAAAAAATCACGTTTGTTGTATGGGAGCCCCCTTAAATATTTATTTTATTATGTTTTACGTATTTGTTGTTATAGCGGCAACAGAGATACATCATCTATGTAATTTCAACTGTCACTGTCACGGTTCATAAGATACAGCCTGGTGAAGAACGGTCAGCGTGTCTTAATAATAGGGTCCCGTTTTTACCCTTTGGGTACGGAACCCTAAAAATTTCCTGTGTATATAACAAATTTTTCTGTGCAATCAGATTAATTTACTACATCATCGGATTTATGATGGAGGCCACAGTTGCCCGTCACCAATTAATCTCGAGGCGAGTGGCTTCATCGCCTCGCGGGCAGGCATCGGTTTGTGAAACCAGTCACGTACCAGTAACAATCCCTTGGTAACAATAGGAATGTTTTCGTTAACGTCGGCGGAATGTAATTATTTTTTGTGTGTTACGATCCGTAACTAAAGAATTGGAATTCATTCACTATTCCTTGAATATAATATTGTTTGTAGAATGATCAAGATGTGTCACATACGATGACATTCAAAATTTTTTAGTGTCTCACATTCCAACTTTAGAGGCGTCCAAATACTTTAAATTGATAAACATTATTATTATTACTAGTAGATTTGTTGCATGTTGCTTTATACTATTTCTCTTAATTTATTAAAAGACTTACAAAGAACATATTAGAATAATTGCAAAAATATGAGTGCAATTAGTGAGCTGAACGGTACACGAGAAAATTAACATAAAATTTGACGAGACAGTCCTGCACCAGGTAAATTTAAGCTAGACTTGTATTTAATTTAAAAAGCTTTAAATATTCGTTTATTACGTACTATGGCCGAGGTATTCTCTGTCTGTCTCTGATCTGTATATCTGTCCGTCTGTCACCAGGCTGTATCTCATGAACCGTGATAGTTAGACAGTTGAAATTTTCACAGGTGATGTATTTCTGTTGTAGTTATAAAAACAAATAATAAAAAACAGAATAAAATAAATATTTAAGGGGGCTCCCATACAACAAACGTTAATTTTTTGGAGACGTGCGATTTAAAGTCTTAGTAACGCAATCTAGTGTCCCGAATTAGTTTTGCTACTCGACACTAGATGGCGTTACGAAAAAATGGAGGCGCATTCGTTAGGGGATTGTTTGGTGCATATTATTTATGATTTTCAGTACAACTCGCACTTGGACGTTTTTTACGTTTATAATTGTTTCCGTAAATATTATTTAAATTTTAAACTAACACAAACTTTGTACATAGCATTTAATTTTGCCGTCTTCAAATTTTAAACGCCCATTGATTGATGAAAGGGTAAATACAGCTCCTAAAAGTGGACATTTTCAAAGCTGCACTAATGGCCTTTCCATCATTCTGCTAACCTATTCACTCACGGGCGTGTTCGATAGGTGAATGAAGAGAATATTTATCTGCAAGCTACTCTATGCGAAGAAGATGAATCACCTGAATCTAATCGAGTGACGACTTGTATCTAAGGTAAGGTTGATTTTGGTTTCAGAAGTTAAAACCGCCTTGTTTTCCTAAATGAGATAGAAACATGAAATTTAAAACACTGATCGGTTTGAAGATACAAAACAGTATGAAGTAAAGATTGATTGATATTTCACCCCTGAAGGCATGAAAAAGGTGATAAGTTCTTTGTGTAAACAACTCGAGCGAGAACCTTGAAATTTGAAACGTTCGGTTCACACTAATAAAGAAATTGCCACACGGATAAGGTCGCAGGTAACCTATTACCGATATTAATTCTATACTTTTACCGTTAAATTTAAACGTAAAAAAACTTTGTTCACTTAAAAAAAAAAGATGATCGCCACAACTCCGTTCAAGTTATAATAAAATAAAAAGATCCTATTAAACTGAATTGAAGATATAAATGGTTTTAGGTCTGGATGCACGTGCTAATCTACCTGATAGGGGCTTAGTATAAGCTCAGTCCACAATTAAATGCCTAGGCTAGGTTAGGTCATCTCGCCTCGATGCTATTAAAATTCCAATTAAGCTGTCCTATTTATACGAAAGTGCTCGTTTGAAGAGAATCCCAATAAAATTATTGCCATTCGGGATGGACGGAGAGCTGATTCGGACGGGAAATTATTTTAATAAATAATTTATTGGAAACAGGAATAAATCCGTCAAATGTGCTCTTAATTAATTGCATAATTAAATGTGCCGGCGGCAAATAAACGAAACGTGATTCAGTCATAGCTCGTAATAGATAATATAAAATATAATAGAAAAACCTTTATTTTCTTTGCATAACTAAAAAAATTATAACAGTATCTTGTGAATCTTAGCATGAAAAATCGTCATATTTTCAAAAATTAAATTTTACCATAATAATGTCTTACTAAACTAATTCAACATTTAGTTATAATATAATTTACTATGCAAGCCAGAAAAGACCAGTGTCATTAAATGAATTTTAAATATAATAAAATGAGCATGTCTTGCAAGAGTTTTTGAAATTTTGAATTGTTGTTTTGTCTGCGTAAAAGACCTACATTGAAATTGGGAAAATGTGTCAATGGCTGTTGCGTTGCATCTCTTGTTTATTTCCCTTAATTGCTTTGTAGAACACCCACGGGATGATACCAAAACACGTTGGTTGTGTGTAGTTGTAAATGGATTATAAATACAATAATGACTAAAATATTACTCATGCATACTTACATAGTTGTTCTATGTATAGCAACAATGTCGAACCGTCGACGGCAAGCATTCATCAAACGTCGGCTGCAGTGCAGTGGGCGGAGATCTACAATGCTATTACTATACGACTTTAAAAGGGGTATCCTATAGATTTCACAAAGTACTTATACTACTGATACACACGAAAAAGGCTATATGTACGAGTACGTATTTGTGTAATGAAATTCAGTAAAAAGAAGTTGTTAATTTTTTTTGTATTTTTCAAAAAGAAAAAAATATATATACTTCGGACTTATATACTTTATTTATTTATTTATTTTATTTATTTATTAATTAAACATACATTTTTACAAAATTTGCTTACAGTGTACTTAATCCTAGAAAAGGTTTGTCTGTACACCATGTGACTCGTCTATTTTATTTTACAATAATCACATTCCATCGCATTCCAATGCAGTGCTTTAGTATTGTATTTAGTATAGTACTTAGTAGAAAGGATTAGAGGCCTGTTAATTCTTTGTCTCTAATAATACATGATTTTTTCGTGGAGAATATTTTATTTATTTAGAACTTAATAAAACCACACAGGGTTAGTAAGTTTATAGTTAGAGCCTAGAGTTTATAGACAACCAGAACATACAGAGACTAGTCCAAAGACCTTATATCTTCTTTTTTCGTAACTTATATGGATATATAATATATAATTTAATGCCCCATGCATCTATAGTAGGATATACATTTTTTTAAAACTTCCCATTTTTGTATGGAATTTCCGAAAGTTCTACCATTAGGGTGATATTTTACAAATGCTAGTTTTATTTACGTACGTCTAGCGACGACAAACAATCAGTCATGTCATACAAAAGTGTTATCGACATGTTTTGCTCGTATCCCGGGCATTTCGATGGTGCTAATGCTTATTCCATGTACCCAATGTCTACAGTTCCGTTTCGATAAACACAATATTAAGTAATGCTTTTCAAGTAGTGCTTCAAGTCTTCCCCAGAGAGGAAATTACACTTCAAAGTTAGTGGTGATTTATGTCGAAGAATCGCGTCGATGTATTGGGAGAGCGCTCCACGAAATCAGTGTAAATAAAAATGGCTTTTGTATAGTGGCTGTAAGCCAAAGTTCAGTCGAACAGATTAGCGTGGAAGTTTTATTACGGGGACGATTTTTTAAAGGATCACCGTCATCATCAACAGCGGCTCAGGCCTATTCTCCAACAGAGAGTGTATGGGCCACAGTCAACCACGCGGGCCCAGTGCGGATTGGTAGACTTCACACTACACACACACACTTCTGCTCAGTATGTGTGCTATCTTCACGATGTTTTCCTTCACCGATAGCCAATGGTAATATTTTTATCATTCTTACATAAATTTCAAATAACAAATTGGAAATCATTAACACAGACCTCGATTTTTCAAGGACTGACGCTCTACCACACTGAGATAGCTTGCTGTAAAGATTGTCTGACTTTAATTTGTATTAACATTTTTCACGCTAGCGATTTTTATTAAAATTCATCATGCACGAGTCTTCTGGGTGAGCGCTGTTTAGCTGACTTTCTGTAATCATGAGACAACTAGACAGGGGACAAATACATACCCATTATATTTATATAAAACAATATTAACTAGATGGCTCAGAAATAAAGGTCACTATCATATTTTAAAATAAATAATTATAATGAAATTGTGGTTTTCAAAGACCTCGTCCAGCTACGAAAAGAGTGAAGTATTTTTCTTTGGGCAAAGATTCTGAGTAGATTTAAGATAGCCCTCCACTGTCCCTCTAAAAGATATATATTATTATTTATTTATGGAGAACCATCAGCACAAATGTAGTGACTAAAAATCAGTATTACGAGGCTAATAACAGTTTCTAAGTATAAGTTAGCAAAAACTACAAAAAGCAAAGTTACAACTTGCAATTACTTTAAACGTTTAACAAATGCTATGTTGAAAATACTTATAAGTAAATGTCATAAACAAAAAACTATTTCGATATCTAAGAGCCTTATCTACTCGTATCTCACAAAAACTTTCGCTCAGCCCACGACTCACTGGAGGCACTTGAGTTAATTAGGTTTAAAGATTTAGATAGGGATGAACCTATCATTCTTGTGATAGGCTATGTAGGTGCCAACTTTCATCGCGATTAATTATGTTAAGAGAAAATACGTTAAGAGTATAAACACACGATAGATTGCGAAAGCATATTACACATGAGTAGTTGTATATTTATTCGGAATCGTATTATAAATGCGAATATGAGTTTGTTCGTTACATCTTACATTTCGTTTACACATCACGACTGATTGTGGCAATTCGAGCCTATGCATGGCTAGGCTAAAGCTGCTTATTATTTTGCTGCAAGATAGATCGCTCAAAACACACAAGCTTTTAGTGCTATTAGCTTACAGTGCCTTCAAAGTAGCTTGAATTTTTTAAACTTACTCATAAAGTACTTAATTTTGGGGTCGTTAAATACTTCCGAAATAAGTTGAAGCTATACGACCACTTTCACATTTATTTAGATTGTCCATCCTATCAATATTTAAGAGCCCTTTGCCCGTAATGACGATAATTTAAAGTTTCGGCGTCTTACTCCGCCAGTAATTAAAACAAGTAACAAGTTCCCCTTTCAATTAATGCAGGATTGACTCGGTAATTCAGTAGGACATCAATTAGAGAGGGGTGACCGAAATGTAGCAGTTCAGTTTGAAATTATGAGCCTATTCAAGGAACTGGAGTTGTTGGGATTTTCGTCCGTTACATTTGAATACATGTGTTGGTACTTGTAAGGTCTGATATTGTTTGAATTTTCTAACTCATACATTGTCTTCCCTATAGCTCAAGTAAATTGAAACTCAAAAAACTTGGCGTTGTGATAGAAATTTATGATCAATGTTGTATGTTGTACTAAGGCAAATTTAAGGTTTATATCGTTTCCGCATGGATACCGTTGTCAGAACGGCACCAAATTGAATTAGGACCACACGAAAAGCACCTTAAAAAAAAGAACCATCCAAATCGGTTCACCCAGTCATAAATTCTGAGGTTACAAACATTATAAAAACATACCCGTTGAATTGATAACCTCCTCCTTTTTTGAAGTCAGTTAAAAATGTACCACAAAGCAACGATTTTCCGCATGTCCTTTCAAGATCCTAAATGTGCGTATAGGAATTTATAAAAAGACACCATGAAAAATACTATCGTATGATTACATTTCTTTATTCCAACACGTGTTTACATTTATCATGATAGCAGTCTATTACACTATGTTATCTTTGTATCACGGGAGGTCCTAAGTTAACATTCTCTAGCCTGAAGGTATTTTCAAACCCTTGGCATCGATTACGTCTATAGAATTAACTTGCTTCTGCTCGCGACTTTATCTACGCGGACTTCTGTAATTAATACACAAGTTGCACTGCCACATTGTGCTGAAACAATACCTTTTCACAGTCATAGATACGATAACACTCTCACACACACCCTTTCACACTTCCTGCACCAACACCCACACTCACATCCTCTAGTTTTTTTTTGGGGGTGTGTGTCCTCCTTTATATATTGTTAATATGTGTGTCTTATGTATGCCTGTGATGAAATAAATGTCTATATCTATATAAAAGTATCCTATTTGTTAAATTCAAAACATTTTATTTGTGCCAAATTTAATATAATTGCTATTTGTTGTAACTGTTGGCTTCAAAACAAATTTAAGGCACTGCACTGAATTGCTTATGAAGTTCAATATTTGGTATACGAGTATATCGAATACGAACAGTCTTCAAGTCCAATTTCAATGTTGTTGTTACTAAGTTTATGAAAATCTTGAAATAAGTTAAATTAAGTAATAACAAGCCAATCGAAAAACTATTACGAATTCAACTTCAATTAAATTAAAACCTAAACCGGTTTTCATACAGAAGAGGAAATAAATCTTTAAAGCAATCCAAACTCAATTACTAGGGTTTGCTTTTCCCTAATGGGAAAGGTTCCTTTGTTACTCGATTCGATTTAATTCCAGCATGTTTGGATATCGGACACTATTGGTATAACCGGTAAAAACTGCTTTTGCTGATATTACAAGGGTATTATCGCTGGTACTCAGTTTCGGATTAGTTTGCGGAGGCAAACAAGTTCGCCAACAATATCTGGACGAAATTAGTTTTGTTTTATCTGCAGATCGCTCCGATAGGACTTTAGGGGGAATATCTTGGGTATAGGATGCGGTCTTTTGCAAATTCCCTTTCCTAATAACAGTGGTTCTCAACCTTTTAGTTATGAGCCATTTGACTAAATTTCTGTATTGCTAAGGACCACTAACTGTTTAGGTACAGTAAATGTAAATGAATAAAGGGTTGTTCTAGTTATCAATTTTAAATAAAACACACAATCGTTCGAAACCAACTGTATTCTAAAGAAAATTTTATATTACTGCAGATATACGAGTAAGTAGGTTTAATGTGATTTTTGTGAATTCACTAAAACCGTCACTTCGGTTACTTACGTGGACCACCAGTAAGTAAGTAAGATTACTAATACATTTTATTTATACATTATAAGTTGGTCAAAAACACTGAAAATGTTGTTTGATATCATGGATGTCACGTTATAACGTTATGTAAAAATTGTTTTACTTTCTTAAGTAGTATCTGTTCTCGTTACATGAAATCGGGGGTTGCTTTTACAAGCTATTAGCAAACAATTTCACGAGGCTTACGAAACTCCGAGAATAGCTCCCTCCGTTTGCAGAAGTTTTCACGTAAACCTGTCGCAAATCCAAATCACGTCTCCGTCACAAACAAGAGATGCGAGTATAAGCGGTCGAAGATTGCTACGTTTTATGACTCGTAGACTTTCCCGAAAGTCCCCTACCTCCCCGTTTTACGGATAACTTCTTTTTATTGCAAATTCTTCTCGGTTCCGTATTTGAATAATATATCGCCATCGATTATGTTCGTTAAGCTTATTTGATATCGGAAGTTGGCTGGATTTTGGCATCGTGTTCCACAAACGCTAATTTTATTCAGTGATGATGTGATGTTTGAATTTATCGATTATACCGTTGCGTATAAATTTGGTTTGCTATAATTAGTAAACGGATTTTGGAATGGGATAAGAAATTGCCAATTTGTATCATCCATTCTAAATGCTAACAATATTCATTGTAAAAACCATAACCTGCCTGGTTATTAATATGTTAAAGTTCTCGAAAATCTCGAAATTCTCGTTTTATTGTTCCTAAAACTAGCTATAAAAATCAAGATTATCAAAGTTATATTACTACTTCATTCAGTGCAATAATAATAGCATCGATATAATGATACATTCCTTGTTTAATAACAATTTTGATAAGTGTAATATCGATTGGATGAAGGTTCGATAAAGAGGTGCTTCCAGCGTGCGAAGTGCACTCGGCTTTACGATGCCTTATTGACTTGGGGAACGCTCAATGCTTTCGATACTTTGATTTTCATGAATCATGATGTTATTGCTATATGTTTATGTTAAATTTTTAAAGTTTGCATTTTGTTATTGAACGCGCTGGTTATTGAAGTTAGGCTAAAACCATTAAACGTTCGGTTATTACTTTTCTATTTATTCTGAGAAAACTGTAGACTCATACTGTAGACAACTATGGTTCAGTTTTTGTAGGGATTCGTAGAACTCGAGCAAATTACAACAATTCTGTTTGAGTGATTAGTTTCTTTCCATTGGACTGTGAAGAAATAGTTTTCAGGACATATTCATAAATGGAGGCAGAAACAAAACTAATTCTATTCGCTGTGTTACTATGTTATACCCAAAACACGAGTACCTCAGCGTTTAAAGACAAAAGTCTTTATTTGGTGCGTGTTAGCAGTGATGACATACGGAACCGAAACGTGGTCGTTTACTGTTGGCCGAATCAAGAAGCTCAAAGTCACTCAGCGACCTACGGAATGAGCTATGCTCGAAATTTCTCTACGCGATAAAATCCAGAATGTCCATCTGTAAGCGAGCTTGTACCTCATGATCCGTAATAGTTAGATGGTTAAAATCATTCAATTCAATTTGTGTATTTTTGTTGCTGCTATAACAACAAATTATAAAAATAAGTTAAAAATAAAGTCTTACCTACAACGTGTTTCTTGTCGATCTTTATAATGGTATATACTCACATTGTACATGTACGCACTTGGCCGTTGGGTTTTCACTTAGACCGAACGCGTGCGCACCCAGAAACTTCATGCTAATGACGCGCTGGCTCACATACCTTTCATATCAGATCACATCCGGGCTAATAACACTGTTGTTTGGCGGCAGACTTAGGTACAATGGAGATAGCTAGCCAGGCGGAAATAAAAAAGCCTCAACCAACCACCCCGAGTACCGATAGGCACCATTGCGAATCGAACTAGGCCACGGAGGCGGCTAAATGTATTGCAATTAAGCTTGAAAATTTGACTAAGATATCTGTTTGAAATAAATCGAGTCAATATTAAATGTGTACCTGAATTTAAGGGACAGATTAAAGAGATTAGCCTGCTTGAAGGACCATTCTCAAAGTTCGTGGTTTATCTTTTATCAGCTTAATTGGGTTCACCGGGAGAGGCCCATTTAATATCATATTGTTTTTACACGAACTGATGTTGGCGTTGGAATTTAATTTGAAATTAGTTTGATAAGTTAATTCTCGCCGTCAATATAGTTTAGATTTTAGTTGAATACTCTATAAATGTAGTTTTCATTGTTATAGACTTTGTAGGGAATGGAATTATTCAACATGAGAACAAGCGATGACTTACATTCGATGTGTATTGCTTTTATGTCTTTTTTATATTATATTATTTAGTATTTTAGATATATGTTTGTTTAAACTTGAAAACAGATGGATCGAAAAAACATTGTTTGAGCAAGCTCATATTTTTGGGCAGCTTAATCTGTCTATTCAACATATCTGAGAAAACTATGGTTGGTTTGCATATATAACATGCAAATCCCAGCAAGAAATCTCCACAGTAACAAAATAAGAGGATCCGCCGAAACATCTGAACCCAGTAATCGTAGATTCGTATGCAGACGGTGGTGTATTTATGGAAATTTATTTCGCCGACCCCCGGTGTAAGAGTTTCACGACCCAGATATTGTATTTAGTGCGGTTGAGTGGCGACCGTTGTGGTATGGACAAAACGACAGTTCCCTCCACAGAATCAGATCAGCAATAGACAAATATTCATTTGTAGTAATTCATTACGTATAATATCCTTGAATCTGGTGGTCTTCAAAATGAAATCTTTATCCTTCTTTGCAAGTCTGATAAAATCTCTACTGCAAGGAAGTGAGATTTCAGTGGTATACTGGTAGTTTTTCTCATGAATTATCTCTATGCCATCTTCTACGATATCCTTGAGAATATATCGGGACAACCTATCCTAAAGCTGATTACAATGCGGATAGACAAAAATGTAAACTTGTTGAGCCATGCTGCCATGACATATGATATAATTAATTTAAAAACTCGAATACTGAATGTGGTCTGGGTTTTGAAGACTATTTATGCACTATTCAATTCAATCATTTTATTGCTTCATGTTGTATATATATAAATGATCTTAAAGTTAAACATACATATATTATGCTGTTGTATGTTATATATGTATATTCTGTTCAGACATGAATCCTGGTAGGGCACTGCAATATTATGATATAGTTTTAGTAAACTAAGACTTAGGTTATAGTTAAGTTAAAAGTAAAAAAGTTAAACTTCTCAAATTAGTAAATAATCCAAAGCCTTATTGATATAAGTCTGTTGGGTGACCACAAGTTTCATACAATGGCCTTATTCAAGTGAGTTAAAGCCCGGGTGAATCCAACCGAACCTGGCAGTATAATACAAAATGAAATTTAAACTTTTGAGAGACGAATGGTATTTAAGCTTGAAGGTAGTTGATAACCGACTACCTCCACGAGGTAGCCAGACAAATATAAATTAGCTATTACTCGTACTTGCTGATCTAAAAGTCATTTGGGTCATTCGAATCCGGAGCGGCGTCGAGTGTCGGAGCGTTTCCGAAAATGGAAGCATGAAGTTTGGCCAGTCCCTTGACAGCTTATTCGACTTTCAACTTTGGTACCGATTTCAAATTAGCGTAACTTGGGTTTGTGAAGTGATGCGATCAGGAATAACAACGTGAGATGTAGAGGGAAACTCTTAATTCTGATAGTCACAGGTTGTGATGAGCTTGCTCAGTCTGAGTTTGCAAGTCGCTCCGACTTCGCAGAATTATGCCAGAAACCCGAAACATTGGTTAACTTATATGATTCAGCAAAATATTTAGCTACTACTACATATAATATATTTTTATTTTAGCGGCTAAAATGATTCTGGAGGTCACACGTGGGTTTGATTCTCAGTGCATCTGTTTGGTACTGTGTTCGATTGTATGTTTCTGTCATGGTATATCTATTGGTAGCAAATATGTTATAAAAGTCTGCTATCAAACATCAGTTTTAAGAGCACTGTTGTGTTCCGGTGATGAAACAAAAACAATCACCGCTCCATGATCCATATCCGGGATATGCATGAACATGGAATGGAAGGGCCATTATACTGTTTTTTAGTGTCTTAAAATCATTTAAGATAAGGGCCAAGTCCTAATCCATTGTGCATTTTACTTTCCCTTGACTTTTAGCGAAACTCAACATCGTGATAAGAAGCTCCTACAATGTTAAACTAAATCTCAACATGTAGGTTTACATCGCAAATGCTAATAAAATACTTTCAGCATGTTCCGTCACAAGCAAGTCACATCAAAACTTTTTTAATAAGCATCAGAGGAAACATGTTGGAACAGGCTTAGCGCTGCGCAAACAAAACTTGGTACATCTCGTATATATGACAACCGGCAGTTTAACAAGTGCTACCATCTTTAATAAGCCAGATTAAACAATGGAGAACTAATGACGGCCATCGAAATTTTTCTTGCTATTGCAGCCTTTTGAGGTTAAAAAAGTTGGGGTAGCCAAGCAGGTCTAATTTGATCGTAGACGTTATCAGAATAGCAATTATGTTGTGGGTGAGTCCAGCTATACTCGTTCGTAGTAATATCGAGGCTAATAAGAGTTTTTGTTGTTATTATGTTGTTAAACGAAGGGGTGCTTAGTTTCTTAGACGTATACAAAACAATAAAGACTTCTTAATTTCAGTGGGTACATTCACTAAGATCTTTGCAACCAACGTCTCGAGAATGTTTTTGCTAACGACTTTCCATATTGATCCATATGTCCTAGAAAACTAGAGGTATCGTCAGATATGGTTGAGGTTGTAAGGTTGTGTGTCTTTAGTAAATTGCTCTCCTGTAAAAGTTCTTTGGTTGCGACTTCGTCTGCCTTGACTATAACCCCACGGGAGGGATTATAGTCAACGCAGAGCCAATTATTAGAAGATTAAGAAGCCTATGTCTTTTTCAAGTAAGTTCAGTCAGCAACAATCAGATTGAGAGACAGACATATTATTCTCGAATTTAAATTCCTAATTACTATTGTGAAGGGTGATATTTGTTCAGTATGTAGTCATTTGTGTTAAATCCTCTTCTTGCATTATATCTATGTGAGAGTAGTTGGCATTAAACACGACAGGCACTGATTCTCCTTGTATCGTCTTTGTGATACATAGTCACGTTACATGATTAAAGTAGCGGCAACGTCAAAAGTCACTTTCCACGCTGTAATTTGTAGGCTAAAATAGATTTGCGGTATCCACGTTTGAATCCGTCAGCCACATAGTTTACTGTTAGATTCTTAGAAGGTGACAGAAAGTTCCCGAAGATGTGCAGTAAAGTCTAAAAGGTTACTTCGATAAAAGTTACTTCGATCAAACACGACAATAATCCCGCTAAACGTGGAAATTATGATTTTTAACAAATGGCTTTAATAAAGACATTATTTCGTGATAGTCTGAAATGTAGTCTCAGGTTTAGCAGCGAACTTTTTCCCTCAAATGAATGATGAATTGTTTTTAGATTTAAGGGCACCTATTGAACAAAGAAGCCTAAATTAAAAACCCGTTGATGGTAATTGCCCGCAGAGTCGGAATAGCGGAAATTCCATCCCTAGTGGTTTTCCCATAAAAAACTTTTCACTTTTTTTCGGGATTCGGGTCAAGGGTGCAATATCGGGCAATCCGATCTGAAATCGATTCCAATGTCTCAAATTCCTATCTCAACTGGACTTGAACTGGGCGTTGATATCAATCCTTAGGGAAGCCTTTTAACATCATCAGCTGGAAAACGTCCACAGCTGAACATAGACCTCCCCCATGGTACACTGCAATGACTGGTCCCGAGCCACTTGCATCCAGCGGTTCCCCGTGACCTTTTCATAGGGGGATGGCGGTACACGTATCCCATCGTTTTTTTTTCTTGGCCACCCACCTAGCGGTCTGCCCATTCTTTGGCTTTTATAGTATTTTAATAATATAAAGTGTGAAACGTCAGCTATGAATCTGAAGGCTGCTCTCACGTGGGTCTTGACATTGGTTGCCATTACATTTTTGTAAAGGAAATTATTGCCAATAAACCTAAATACATTCAGAGAAAATTTAAAGAGGCCTCTGATTTGCACATACCAGCAAAATTTTGTTGTCAAATAGGTGTGTTTGAAAAATACATATCCAACATAAAGTTTTTTACTGAGCATGTTCCTGCCGTATAACTTTTTAACATGGTAATTTGTAATGTTTATTGTTGTAATAATTTTTCTTTTATTACTTACTGATATGTTTGTGTATGTATCAATTGTTTTTAATATGTGTAATATTTCTGTGGCAAAGAAATGGTTTTAATAAATATGCGCCTGAAATCATGGCATTGTATCTTATCTTATCTTACAACTGGTGTAACTCAAATCCCTAAACATACTTTAAAAATTGTCTTCTTAATACAGCGCCACAGCGAATGTCTCGAAGACCTCACTAATGAACGCTTCTGTTTGACTCGGATCTAGTTCTCATTAAAGTGATACCAGCCAACGATGTACAGACATATTGTGTTTCATGCTACATCGTACCGCTACGTTAAAGATAGTGTCATTGTTTACGAGTATCTAAGACTGCATTTAAAAAAAGGCCTTAAATATTGAATTGGTTCGTTAAGGAGAGCGTCCAAGAAATCCATTGGCCTATAACTGTTTCTGGCAACTTGTATGACAACATAACAGCGCTCGCTATTCAGACTGTCTGATTGGCGGAAAATGTGGATAACGTGTTGGTAGAAAATACTCTACCACCAAAACAGGTCCTGTACCGAATAAATAATGCATGTACACTCGAGTACAAAAATATATATCCACTTTTGAACCATGACACATTCACCCTGGCTTGTTCTTTTGTAGTGTGTGAGAAGGAAATTTCAATTAAAAGTGAATGTGGGTGTGGTATGACGTGAGTTTGCAGTGAGTAGCAATAGTAAGGCGTAACAATTGTTGCCTCTTCAATTCAATGCTCCGTGATCATGGTGCTTGTAAGAGTGATGAAATATATGAAACTCATTAAAAATGAACCGGGGTCAATTTTGTTCTTGGAATTAAACGATTAAATCTGATTTGACTATTAAACTCGTAGACGGTTTGCTTATAGTAGAATTTTAGGAACAAATCTGGAGTCACAAATCACTTGAAATCACTTGTACTCTTGCAGTAAGTACTCGAAGCGTCCGTTAACACTACGACGTAACCGAGTGCTGTTACTCAACCTTCATAAATCTCGAGTTGAGTTCCCTCCGCAGTATCCGGGGCAATCCTAAATAATTAGGAGGAAAGCCCTCATGAAAGTTGATTATTCGTAATTTTAGGCTCAATTTCTTATTAGGTTACGAGTAGTATACCTTAAGATTAATCGCAACGAAATGGTTACGTTCAAAATTCCGCTATAATATTTACTAGTGGCTTTGTAAGCTGTAGGACTAGTGAATCTGTCATAACATAGCTTAACACTGAATAAGAGTTCACCGCGCACACTTTAAAACAATTATTTTCCACCCTCTCACACCCTCGACCTATTGAAATTTGTGCGTCTTAATAAGGGTAGCAAAAAAGCTTTCAGCCGTTTACGATCAATTGATTACAATCATAGTGTCACAAGTATCATCACTAAACGGTAACTGATAATCACAGAACAATCACGAGACATATAAACAAGGCAAACACTTTTAGACAACACATCAGGACACTTACGACTTGGTAAGAGCTTGAAAATCAGCGAGTTCTTCTCTCCTCCTAGGGCATCATGCATTACATTCCCTCTGCAAACCTCATTACTTCGACTCAATTGCTTAAACGCTTGTATAATACATAATAAAGATTATCTGTATTTTGATCCTTGTGGAGGTAAAAACAAATTCATTCAACATTTTAATTTAATGTTCTTTCCGTGCCAGTGTATCTTTAAATTTAGGCGTAATATACCCCAGACAATTGACATAATGTCTACTGACATGTCTTTGTAAAAAATATCATTATAATTTATAAACCAAAGAATGAATTATGACAGTATTTCGTCTAAAATAAGACGACTCACTGTTTTATTTTCGCGTTGGCTCGCAAGAGAGCAATAGTCATACTTACTTTCTTGGCGGCAGAAAGAGATATGCATAGCATCACATTGTCTCAAGAAAATCAACGTAAGCGACAAATCATTCATTGCTTCAAAACTAATCAATTAAAAAATCATTTGAGCTAAACTTAGGAACCATAATTTCCTTCATGATTGTATAAAAATAAACTGATAATCTTAACTAGGTTCCTAATACAAACAATTAAAGTGCTTCAGAAGAGCAGACTTTGAAAAATAAGATATCATTGATATAATATGAAGTCTATATCTGCTACCGTTAGTGAGAAAAATAGATTTTCACAACCCCTCAAAATCAGTGTTTCCTCTTAAAGGCTAATTTCCCCCATACATTGCCTGGTAGGTATCTTAGTACAGACATGTTTTGGTAACTGGCCCCGTATAGTTAGGAAATTTATGTAGCCTGGAAACTTCGGGAGCATTTGGTTCCTTGTCCTGTCTTGCCTTCATAAACCCTGGGTTTAATTGCTTGCAACACATTCTGTGGCTAATTGTATGATGTTCAATTTATGTTTCGTAGTTAGAGCAATGCTGGGCCCGATTCACGTATAAAGAGCAAATAAAGTACAGGAGCTTTCAGGAAATTGCGCTTTTTAGCATTGAAATAAATGAAGAAGCAAAATAGAAACTGTAAAAATATCAATAATGTAAGTTTAGGACTATGGCCGTTCTTCCAAATAGCAGATAATTTAAGCAAGAATTGAATTAGATCATGTTATTCGAGCACACACACTACAAAACGAAGCCTCGAGAAGACATAACTAGATATTATAAACCGTTGTTTCAGGCTTTGCAGTTTTCTTTCAACCATTGTCATCAATAAGCCTTTTGACAAGACGCTCTGTTGAGTCCAACTTTAAACTAATTCATATCAACGTAAACAATCATTAATAATGTATAAGGGGTCATTAATCTCTGAAACAGAAACACCAACAATATTTCCAAGTCAAGACCAGACAGTTATGGTTATAGAGTCGGTCAACATAGAGCTAGCAACGAGAGAACTTCAATCACATCATGGAAATTCGGCTTGTCTTGGGGTATTAGGGTATATCAAACTTGGAGTAAAGCGAGATAGAATAATAGATTAGATGGGATCTAGTGAGAAATAACAGGATTAGTTATTTGAGAAATGTAGATATTTTGTAGAAATCTAGAATCTAGAAACAAATATCTGTGTCGGTGGTGAGTCAGATTTTCGTTTAAATATATACTTTCAGAGTTACAGGGCGTCAAAGAATTGTATTTTTCGATAGTAAAAAGCCCCAACTTTGAACCTGATTTACAAGAGTATGAATTAATTTAGAACAATTTGGAAAAACCACCGACATCTGAAATTTCATTAGTATACTGTATTAAAAAAAATGGTTACTTAATATACTGTATCCTTCAAATGACCCCTGGACTGCGAAACATCCAAATAACGGGTGGATAACTTCGCGTAGTGTATGCTGTCTCACCGTACGCGCTCGGGTAGGATAGGGCTCGGATAGGGACAGCTACAAAACTATCCAAATTTGAACGTGGCCACGTGGTCTAACCAACATAGCCTCTTAATTCCAGGCAATATAGTCGTCTATGACGCCACGGCCTCATCAAGGAAATCACTGCGACACCTAAATATTGTGATTCTGTAAGGATTTCTTTTTTCCTTTTGAGGTACGGAACTCTAAAAGATCCCATCGTAATTGTATCTCATAAAGCGGAAATATTAAGTAGCTCCTTCAAATCAAGTCTTATATTTTGTAAGTCGTGTTCATTTTGAGTTTTGTACATTGTACTCCGAAGGGGAAATCCCGATGCCGAATTTTTTTTATAAAACTGTAAATCCTGCATACCAGGTTTCGACCAGATCAGCTGTAAAATACGACTTGTAGAGGTGTACCAACAAATATACACAGAGAAAAGCAAATTTTTAACTTGAAGCAGAGATTCTTAGCTCGTTTCGCTTACTCTGGCAACAAATGCAAAATTGTGTCTGTTCATCCTTTCCTTTCTAATGAAGAGTCAAATAGATTATGTATAAATAATAAAGAAATAAGTTTCTGAAATTTCGTTCGTTCCAGTCCATTCACATTATGTTGGTCTGGGGATATACCGGAGATACTAACTTCAACCGTGAAATCAGAAAAGGTGCGAAACTAATTTCAGAAGTTCGTATACCCTTGTTTATATTTTTGACAGCAAACAACTCTGTTTAAAAACTTCGTGCGTTCCCGAGTAACCATATAACTAGTTCGAAACTAGTTTCGTTCAATTTTCCTAGTTTTAGTTAGTTTATGTTGTTTAATAGAGACAGACGCATTTTTGAGTAAAAGTTGTTCATTTCCTCATGGCTTTGAAGAAGTCTATATGGATAGAACGAGTATAAAGCAGTAAACGGAAACAAATATGTATAGATATCTCTGAAGCCAAGTTCTAGTGTATTTTTTTAACGAAATATAGTCGATTCTCGTCCAAGGTCTATCCTGTCCGACACATAAGAAAACTTATAAACTACAGTTTAGATTATTTCCATCCACTTAGGGCGGACAGCTTTTTTGTTTGAATATTATATTCAGCGACAGGTGCTTTTGCAGTGACTGGCTTGATTTTTTTTTCTTCAATGCCAAATACGAGAGAACCTCATGTCTTACAGTGAATTTACATGAATCTGATAATGATGACAGATGACGGCTATAAGTTTTTGAAGTTAAAAAAAATTAAATCCATAATCTGTCACAAATTGTCACAACTGTTCATACAAATCACGCGTGAATATAAAGAATATGAAGACGGCGTAGTGAAGCAAAAGATTAAGAAACCATACAATAACATTCGAAAAAATCTTGGTAGTCTGTAAAAAAAACGGCCAGGCCAAGTGCGAATCGGACTTGCGCACGAAGGGTTCCGTATCATTCTCTATAAAAACGGCAACAACATGTTTGTTGTATGGTAGCCCCCCTTTAATATTAATTTTGTTCTGGTTTTTAGTATGTGTTTTAAGAGGCTATGTTGGTAAGACCACGTGGCCACGTTCAAGGTTAAATTGTTTTATAGCTGTCCCTCTCCGAGCCCTATCCTACCCGAAGGCGTACGGTGAGACAGCATGCATTACGCGAAGTTATCCACCCGTTATTTGGATGTTTCGTAGTCCAGGGATCATTTGAAGGATACAGTATATTATGTAACCATTTTTTTAATACAGTATACTAATGAAATTTCAGATGTCGGTGGTTTTTCCAAATTGTTCTAAATTGATTCATACTCTTGTAAATCAGGTTCAAAGTTGGGGCTTTTTACTATCGAAAAATACAATACTTTGACGCCCTGTAACTCTGGAAGTATATATTTAAACGAAAATCTGACTCACCACCGACACAGATATTTGTTTCAAGATTGTGTCTTGAAAATTTCATAGATTTTCATAGCTTAATACTCAAAATATGACTGGACTACGTTTGTATGGGCGCTTTGACAACAGCATACCCTCTTAATAGCGGCAACAGAAATACATAATCTGTGAAAATTTCAACTGTCTAACTATCACGGTTCATGAGATACAGCCTGGTGACAGACGGACGGACAGCGAAGTCTTAGTAATGGGGTCCCGTTTTTACCCTTTGGGTACGAAACCCAAAAATTTACACACACAATTTTGTACCTAAACTACTGAAACAATGTTAGAATTATAATTCCAAACAGGGTAAAGAGCAGCCAACCAAAAATATCCTTCGTAAGAACAGAGGTCGCAGCGAAATGAGGTCCTCTATGATACGTCGTAAAAGAGGTATTAGATGAAAATGTTAGGGGACGCCTTGATGGGATTATGGACCTCGGGAGCTTGATATATTAAAGACCTTGGCATAAGATCACAAGATTTCATTTCCTTAAAGTGCGTTCGGGGTTTAGCGAGACTTGATGTAGTAAATAGCGTATTTGGGCATTATCGCTTCATCCTTTAATCGAGTCGTATTTCTGATTCGCGACGTTTCATCAGGAATACATATATATGTAAATACATGTTGTTCAATACCTATGTAAAAGCTCTTTTAAAATTTACAATAGTTACGCTGCTGCTTTTTCATCGCTGCCAGGAGGAAAACTCACCCACAGTTCGTCACCATTCACGCGGTTGGCTTGAGGGATTTGGGATAATCACTTTACTTGGGAGGCGGATTGATAATCGTAATAATGTTTTAGTGATTCATACAAACACTGCAGCACTTCACACTTATTTTCCCTTAGTTGGCTTCTTTTTTTATTATTATTATTGAAAATAGACCAACACTTGACCTCAATCTCACCTGAAGGTAAGTGACGATGAGGTCGACGATGTTACGTGTTGGTCTAGAAGGTCTAGAAGGACTCTTATTTTGAAGATTCCCAAGTTGTAGTTTTCGGGGAACACGGAAACCGGTAGTGTATTCCATATTTTTGCTGTATGCATAATAAATGTGGAAGCGAAACGCTTGGTGCGAGCTGTAGGAATATCTACAGTGTACGGGTGAAGGTCTGCCTTTCTTCTGTTTGACCGGTACTTGAACGGCGAAGGTGGAATCAACAAAAATAGCTGCTGCGCACACTCTTCAAAATGTATCCTATAAAATACCGAAAGGCAGGCAACCTGACGCCTATGTTCGAGGCTTTGGAACTTTGCCTTAAGTACCGTTGCCTATCAGTCTCATAGCTCGACGCTCCACCGAGTCGCCACTTCCACTTCTACGCCAGCCTGGGTAAAACATGGGTAAGATATGTTCTGCAAAATCAAAGTAAAATTGAAGACTTTTGAGTCTCTGCTCAATCTTATTTAATGGAAATAAAATTAAACTAGCTCTGGAGACGGAAACGTCGCAGAGTGCTTCGTGTTGTCACGTTTTAGTGTGCAACAAAATTAAATAATTAATTAGGTTCTAGCTCCTGAGCGAACTGCCTTTGAGCGATGTGCAGCGGAAAGTCATTAGAGTCGCGACAACGGCAGCAGACTGTGAAAACGGCTAATTGCGTCCCCCTCACTACTGTGACCGCGTAATTACACAGAAGCTCTGAGGAATCTCTACATTTGTTAATAAGCATAATACGCTGTTGAGGCTTTAAATGAGCAATTCCGTTTGCCCTAGGTATTTGTGTTCTTGTTCATTTAAAATTAACATTCGTCTAAGGTCTAAACAAAGATAAGCGGAAGCTTTTTACTTTTTAGTTTATTTCAACAGTTACTTAAATAGATAATTAAAATGGTTGAGAATCATGAGTAATTATGATTAATTTTCAGTTGTGTGCGGTGGAAAGAGTCATCATAGAATCGTGACAAAAGCCACAGACTATGAAATTGGCTAATTGGGTCCCCCTCGCTGCTGCGACCGTAATTACACAGAGGGCCGGAGCTAAGGAGAGGGATATAATATCTACTTCTGTAATAACCATACTACGCTCAAATGGTGCAGTTCTGTAAAGTTTGTTCGCTTACATAGTTTCAGTACACCCGAACGCAATAATAAATAAATAAAAGGACAAGAATTTATAAAATTCTTTTAGGACCTCCTCTTACTCGTAAGTAATGATGACTTGTGGTAGGAGGCCCTGCTCTTCCTAGTATTACTTTAAATACATTATCATGACCTTATATTAATACATTTTCATGAAATTATTATAACTAGTAAATTTTAATAAATTATAATTAATATTTTTTGTTTGTTTGTGCTATATGTGGTTCCTAATTTACATAATTAAATTTAAGCAGCACAAATAATTCAATTGATAAAACATGGGTACATGAAGATGCATAAAATTTATAACTACCCGCGATGCCTCGATATATAATGACAAATTCACCAACGGATGTACGCCGCAGTGCTTTGATTTTGCGATGGCATTCTTTGACAAGAGGCTCGTGTTACGAGGCGACATTTTACTAAGGCGACCGTAACTTAACGAACGCATTATTCAAGCTTTATAGAATATTATGTTCAAGGACTAAATAATGATCGGAAGCAGAATTATGTCACATATTACTTTGGTTCTCATGTCAAGCTAGAAAATGAAAAAGGTTTTTAATTATTATTGAACTGCCTTTGAGCCGTGAGAATTGGAAAAAAATTACAAGAGTCACGACTAAGGCTGCAAAAATGGCTAATCGCGTGCCCCACACTTCAATGACACAAACGGACGCCCTAAAGAATCTCTACGTGTATTAATAAGAACACGCTGTTAACGCTCAAACAAACCAACTGTTTTCATAGTTTCAAGATAACCTTATACCTCTGAGATTTATTTGAAATAAACACATAACTAAATATTGTACTTGCCTCGCATAAAGTATGATTGTTGCCTTTTTACGACTAAACGGCTAAACCAATACTTATTAAATTTAGCACACGCATAGCTTGCGCATTCACTACAATAATATATAATGTTCCTGTGGGATACTTTCTGAAACGAAGGTGCGGACAGGGTAATAAAAGCTACCGTAACTTTACTGGAGGATACCTTTGTAAAGCGTTCCCATTTTCATTGCACATTGCATGTGATGGGAGAGCATTGGTGCTATCGCGATTACTCCGCGATAGTCCTCCAGTCTGCAGACTCACAGACAGGCCCTGATAAGCACAGAGAGCGGCAGCTTTCAATTTTCATTATCGTGTCTGCGCGCTTGATAACACGCGCTACTGGGTCTGTAATATATTATTTTTTACCTCGTAACTCTTTATAACAATAACAAATTATCTTCCTGAATTTAGATGTAATCACAATTACGTGATAATACATATCAATCTAATATTATAAATTTATTTATTCGTTATCAGCTACACAAGTCTTCTTCTGAGCAAAAAATGCGATCTATGGATTTGCTACACAATATTTATATAAAAGGAATTACATAATGACAAAAATTGGCCGGTGGGAGGTTGATCGCAGATTATACTTCAATGGATAGCTAGCGTTTTTCAATGTTCGCGAAAAATTTGTAATGTAAAGGCATGAGTAATCCTGAGAGCGAAGCACTTACTACTCATAAACAAATGTTGGTTGAATATATCTACGAATAGTCTGTATAAGTTAATTCTACACTGTTCAATTACTTATTTGCAACTGTATGGCACAAATACCACGCTACGCATTTATTATTATTAAATGATTTAAACAACGTCATATTAGCAAATCTTCTTTAACTTGTGCCGCATTTTCCTTTAATGGGCTATATACATAATGTATGAGTAGGTTTTTAATATGAGAAAGTATTTGTACGTGACGTTACATTGTGAAGTATTCACAGAATCATAATTAACTTAAAACCCAATTATTTCAAGGAAAGTGGAGATATTCTTTGAATTCCCCAATCGCTAAGAAATTGATTCTAAATTGGTTGCAGCTGAGAGTAAATTCCGTAGTAATCTTATTTAATGGAAGCCGTGTTTCGCACAAGTACCTACCCACATAAAAAGGGGATAAAACTAGTGTGAGTACGAGTGTATAAAGTGAGGCCAACTCCCAGAACGGATAGTTAACACTTGAAAATGCAGACGTGCCCGTCAAGTTCTCTTTGTACCGGAACCGTCGGGAACTATGCTAGCGCAGTTTAAAACAGTTCTACTCTTACCCCTGGGACTCAGTTGGGGCTCAAAGCGATACTTGAAATATGCTTCAAACTTAAAACCTTTTGTGTCAGACTTGCGCCACCAAACTGTGAGAGATCTCTTTGATCAACGGGGAATTTATTTTGAATACCTGAACTCGTCGGCCTGTCGTCTCAATTTACTTCATATTGACAGGAGATTGGAATTCTGACGGAAATTTCAATCCAATTTTCGTAAAGGAAAGGCAAAAGGCGTGGTGTTTGTTAAAATGCTGTCCGGATAGAACAAAGTGGTTTGATTGCTCGATTTAAAAAAAAAACCTGTTATAGTTTAAACGGACACCCGACTACCCCAAATCATGACGTAACAATGTGTAAACAGCGGCTTTAAAAATGGGCCTTCACTACCTCATATATAGTCCACCACCTCATAGACAAGACACGGGTCACAACGGTAAGGCACTATGAAAATGGCGTGTTCTGTTCACTCAGAAGTCTCGGGCTGATGAATGTTAGTAGCTTTATCCGCGTGGATTACAGAATGTATCCCACGTAAACTACTTGTTCGAAAGGGATATAAAGTAGCCCATGCCCCTTTTCGGCCCTTCAACTCTCCCTATACAAACAATCAAGTCGTGCTGACCCTCCGTTACGACGAAAGGAATGGACAAACAAACCAACTCACTTTCACATTTATATTATTAGTATGGAAGTATGGATTTCAGAAACACAATAGGCTGTATTGCGTCAGAGTTTCAAAAACTTTCCTATTGCCACATGAAACCATTGATTCAATATACCCTAATCGTACCTATTAGGGTATAGAGAATCAATTTGGTTCTCGAACCCACCAATGGGTTATGACTGACTATTCTAGCTGATGAAGAAGAAAGAATTCATTTACTCCACCGGCATCCAGCGACTCCCTGCGACTCTAACCAGGGCGTCGGTCCATCTAGTAGGGGGACGGCCTGATAGACGTTCCCAGGTACGTGGTCGCCACTCGAGAACCTTTACTCCAAACCCATCATATGTAAAAAATAGAGATAGGTATATAGTAGTATTTATTAGGTTAAATCCTACCACTTACTTTTAGAGCATTGCGTGTTGCCTCCAGTGACTGTACGAGTCGTACTCTCGTACAAAAGAGGAAGTTAATTTGGCGAATGGGCACCAAGTGTACAATGTAATTCGTGCACCTGCTCGAACACAGACGCTATATCAAAGTTAAACGACATTTATTACTGCGGAGAAGCGTTAAACTGTTCTTAAGTGAATTCGAAAGTGTTTGGTTCGTTGTTACGACGAACGGTACAAGGAAATGGTTTCGAACATTGTTATTGGCTGGAAAGAGACAGCTTTAATATACCTACAAGGGAAAAAATTTAAATAATCTCACCTAATGATGAGGATACGGCCATCGGATGGAAAGCATATTAAAATATTCGATGTGATGTTGGATGTTTTATTTATATTTCATTATCAGACCACAATCGTGCTATTAATACTTAGGTTTGGCAGCAGACTGGTACAGACGTTGTGGAAGCCATATTACCTACCCAAAAAAACGGGTATCAGATACCCGCGACCTACGTTTTGTGAGTCCATGTAGAAACTATCCTACGGAGGTGGTTTAAAGAAAATGCGACTGAAAGCCTTTCTTAGAGAAAGCTTGATCATTGCTATTGTTTAGTATCAAAATCAATTTAGGTACAATCAAATATTGGTTCAGTAGTCGTAAATTAAAAGACTCATGATCAAAATAAAATAGAATTCCAATTCGACTTATCAATGTTGAATCTCGGACTGAATTTTAATTATGTTTCATGTGGAGTATAAAATTGTATCAAGATATACTTTCATCCAACTTTCATCTGTTAACTATAAAGTTGTTTAAAACGTCATGAATAACACAACCCTTCGTGCCAAAGTGCATTTATATGGCAATAAATATTATTATTATATACCCACATAGACCTTTCCTTGCGGGATTCGGATGCTCTACCTTTATAATAGAAGACATCGTCCTGACTGATTGGTAATAATTACATTGTAGTTTCCACGTCAAAATAACATTAAATAAGTCCGATGAAAGCTACCTTCATTCAAATTTAAGTGGCAGTATAAATTGTTTTTCCCCTGCAAATTACTTCAAAATAGGACAATTACTAGGGTTGTATTATTCCAGTGTTTCCAGTCACCTGGCTTTCAGCTCAAAAAGCCTTTTATCAACGTTATGCGACAGTTATTTCAGCTGGGAGGGATCCGAATAGCCCTCAAGTGAATAGCCTGCGAGTGAGTTGTGATATCTCGTGCGATGGGCTCTCTTGCACTGGCAGTTTTATGTCTCAATTCCAGTGGTATGCGCAAACTCGAATTATGAACTGTAACTCGAGAAGAATGCATGGTATGGGACATAGTTCTTTGCTTCGGACGTTGCTGTCTAAATTTACTCGTGCTAACTACATTATAGCTTCGCAGAAGTAAGCAGTCATAATTGTCATATCAAGGCAAAGGTTTGATGATGATTATATATATATAATGGATTTGTACTACGACACAGCTCTGTTTTTACTGATTGGATTTCAGTAAAAAGTTCTGTCTTTAAGTTTCTATTTAAAAAGAATTATTTTGGCCTGTAATGCGATAGATAAAATGAGTGGGGGTGGAAAGAGGAACGGCTGAAAATAAGTACGAGCCAGGCAATTTAGCATGTCTTAAAAGATAACATTAAGCCTCTTTATCCAGGTATTTTAGTTTAAGTCGTCGAGGGCCGAGCATTTATAACTAAAAACCTTTCAAATACAAGTCGGACTCGCGTATCGAGTGCTCTTTACCTTGAAACAAAACATACCATTATTAACAATTTATTTATGTTTGCTGGAATACATGTATTTTTTACCACTTTACTAAATTTGGTGTAATGGATGTGTTTTTGCTCATTAAAAAAATGCTCGTATATACAATATATTATTCCGCGAGTGTTGCAAAAGTTGACTAAGACATAACCACCTCCTTAGCTAGTAGATAAACCGTTCAAATCATAACCCGAAGGTCTCGGGCTTGATCCCTAGCGGGGTAACTGCCGGTTGTTGTGGGACATTTTTCTACGCCCGCCTAGCCTATCTACTACCATGTTGACTAAGTCTGCTCCCAAACAGAAGCTTTCCTAGCATTATTGTGTTCCGGAAAAATATTACATAGCCATGCAGTACATTCGTTAACATGAGTCTACTGGTTGATGACACTTCTTTTATACGGCCTCATCATCAATTGCTATCAATGAGAGAACTGTGTTCGAAAAAACAGTCAGTAAAATCTGTATTTAATGAGTAAAGAGGCGTTTTCAATGTAGCAACATCTTTAGAAAGAGGAATTATGTGGTATTACCAGCAGAATATCAAGGGAGCTCGTTTCTCTCTTTCCGAGCTAGTTAGTGGTTATGAAAGTCTGCGGGTGGATAAAATCAGCCATCGTTAAGTTTTACGAGTGGCCATGATTACGAGGCCGGCCATTGAATACGGAACAGCTGATCCGGGGGATAATTGTTTGTTGTTTGCATAAAACTCGTTAGCTGCCTTATGTTCTCTTTCGGTGTTAATTTAGTCACGAATTGATGTGACTTGCGTACTACATGAATTAGTTATGAGTGGCCCGAATAAAGCGGAAAATTTGTATAATTTTTCTGTGTAAATACACAGTGAAAATAATTTTATTTATTCTTTGTTACAAAACTTCTTTCACTCGGTCTTAGATAATGTCACTGAGTGCTACACAGAAAATGTTTTATTATTTAAAAAAAGTAAATGAATGTATAGCCTTACAACTTTGGAGTACTTCAACGATAAACAGGAGGTCGTCACTCTCCAGCTATTAGGCTACGTTGCCGCTTAGGAAAGACCAATCAACAAAGTCTAAGGCACTATTTTAAAAATGAATCTCGAATAAGATCACTTTGATGTCTGTATATCAGTATGTCACAACTAGTCTAGAAAACTGCTTCAAGTTACTTAAAATATACTAGCGACACCTTCATAAATCATCCCACGAGAACTACTTCTTTAGTCAGTTTTAAAAGTAACATAATGTCATTTTCTGGTCCATTAACAAACTCTTCAAAAATCAAGTTATTCTGAATCACCCTATGACGTAAAGAAAGGAACAACAACCAAACTCACTTTCAGATTTATAATATGGATTATCCATAAAATATCTGATATCTGTAATAATATTCACGTACTTTCTTGCGTCTCAACATAGTCGAGAGGCTAACAAGCAGGCTGATTGTTTAACAGGACTTAGTGCTAAGCGAACTTCAGCTAGAGAGGTCCCGCTCCACCATTAGTTGATCCTAGCTTCTCAGTTTCAGCTAGAATTATAGATCCTCCACGAGGCGGTCTGCTCAGCTCTTGTTAGAGTTGCCGAAGTATTTTGCAGTTCATGTTAACATTGTCAAGGTAGGTAACCGGTACGTTGGAAATTATAGACACTTGAATAAATTTGCTTGTAAAAGTGATTTTAAAAGGATGTTAATTTTACAAGTGCAGCTGAAACGAAAGAGGGCTGATATATGTCTGATGTCTGAAGCCTTTGTGTTTATGTCTAGTGTAGTAGCAATGTTTAGTGAAAATGTGTTGAATCGTTTTGGATCTATTTCAGAATTTGCAAATAGAACCCTTCCTTATGTTACATAACTAAAGACTTGACTCCTTTATTTTCTAACCTTATATATTTTATACCCTTATTTTGGCCCCATCTCAATGACAATATTTTATAATTACGTCATTTGCAGCATATTGTCATGTGGTTCTCAATTTTCTATACCTTTTCCAAATGTAAACTCGATAATATTAGTAGTTGCTGAAATAACTAGCTGTGACAGATGGACATACATAAATCAATGTGATCACATAATAGTGCATATAACCGTACCTATTATTTATGATTTTCAGTATGTTAATTAACAGGTGAGATTGAGGTCAAGTGTTGGTCTATCATCAATATAAAAAAAACGACTGATATTCTGTACGGAGCCCACGGTCAGGAGTTCGGCTCGCATTTAACCGGAGTTTTTCTGGGACTTGAACATCCTTAAATACATTTCCTTCCATTACATATCTCCTGGACTAGGGTATCCGTCTACGATGGTTTCTCTTCTATTTCGGTATAAAATTTACGTACAGAACACTAAAGGTCCATAAATCTCTCTATAGAATCTATTGAAACGGTTTGAGTAAAATTGCTTATAAACACAATCAGATTAAGTGTGGTTGTAAGCCGATTGGTCTGGCGGTCTTGTATTTTGCGGTTTTGTGTGAAAAGTCCTTTGTAATGGTCTTAACTGAGGAAAGTAAGGCACAATGAGGCAGATTATTTATTTGGGTATCTAGCGTTTTGCTCGCGATTTCGTCCGCGTGAACTTTTTATCAGGATAAAAAGTAGCTTATTATCGTTTTCCGGCCCTCCAACTATCCCTTTACAAAAATGAAGTGATTGACTATCCGTCACTATGGAAAGGAAGGACAAACAAACTTTCACACCTACACTACAGATGGATTTTACAAATATGCACTGAAAATTGCCTATACCTATTATTTACGATTTTCACTATGTTAATTATTCATATTCTGTGTGGAACTTTCGGTGCGCGAGTCCGACTCGCACTTGGATGTTTTTTTTTCCAACGATTAAACTTTTGGTGGTGAATTTATCGGACGTACAGTTCCGCTCAAGAATGTATTCACGAAGATTCAATAGTTACAGTATGTTATTAAAACAATATATAAATTGATTCCATTTTTGATGAACAAAAGCTAATCAATTATGTAGAAGCACGTGGTAGGTGCGGTGTATCTTCGTCGATAGCAAAAACATCAATGTCGTCCTTGTTTATACCAGCCGAGGGGACATTCTGTTGGTTTTCCATGACGGCCAAATATATTGTTAGAGATTGGAAATTGTTATAGGAGGAACCATTATAAATGCCAGTTGATTGTTTAGGGTATGGTAACGAATGAATGGTCGTAAGTGTTAATTTTGATATAGAAATAAACCTAAACATCTAATTTTTCGGCTTTCGATACCATACTCTTGCGTATTCAGTGTCCGACTAAGAAAATAGCATGTCATTTGTTTTTTATCTTTTAAAAAATATAATTTTCACATGCGCAGTGTAATTGTTAACTTGTCCGCACTGATAGTATTGCCACAACAAATACAAACAATCCTCTAGCTAGCTGAATGTTCAAAAACCAGTAGAAAATCCCCGCTCTCGTCCCCGGAAGCTTGTCTCGTTAGCCTCTTTGTTTCTTTGGTCCATAGACTATATACTAACAAAGCAGGGGCGGAATGCCTGGGTCCCTTTAATATCCGGCTGCACTCGACTTGCCCTGTTTATTTTCATTCTTTTTCATTTTAACAGATTCCCAACATCAATCATTTTGTTTTTCTCTTTAAAAATAAAGGCTATTACTTCTAATGGATAAGCATAGAAAATAAAAGTTTCTTTTCAGTCGGTTCAAATGGAAGGAAGTGCTCACTCATTGGTGTTTTTAAATGTTTTATTAGGCGGATTATTTGCATTAATTTTAGATAACTGTTCCAAGATAATGATTGCTTTATCCTTCTTAAATATTTTTCATTATTTACGTTGGAACTGGTCCATAATTAGCTATTTCACTACGTGTTTTAAAATACTTATGTAATATATAAGCTGTAAGAAATTTCTTATATAAATAATTCTTAATAATAATAATATTAATTCCTTTTGTAGATATTGTCTCTGTTTTTTGTATTTTTCTGTGTTAAGTATCTATATCTATAAATACATATACATTGGCAATATTATTTGCACATCAAAATGCAAAATTTAAGCGATTTTACATCATGTATAAAGAGCGTAAATTTCATTATACCTAAAAAAATTGCTACTCTAACAATCGAAAACAAAACGTACGCAAGAAAGATTCATCATGCTTTCGTCGGTCAATTCTGTATTACGACGTCACACACACATTTTAAAACGAATATTGTGTATTGTGACTTTTGTTTCATAGAAATTTTAAAGTATTTTAAGTAACAACCACATACACAGTATTTTTAGAAATCGTAACGTTGGGGTGTCGCCATCGACGGATACGTCGTGAAGGACATCGTCATCATCATTGTTGTGCTATTGTGATCTTTGTATAGATTGCACTACGAGTAAGCAAAAGATAAGAGTATGAACCACAAAACGCTATATTACTCAGATTAAATTATAAAATTGCTAACCAAGTCTGGTAGCCTAAATTAATCCTTCATAAGATACGAGTATACAGCTCTTAAGGAGGTTACTATTGAATCAGAAGGTGTTCTCAAGCCCTCTATTCATTAGTGTTTCTATCCGAGGGTTAATTGGTAGAACAGGTTGTAGTAAATACAGGTAATACCTAGTCCTGGATTCGAAGACTAATTAGCAATGTTTTGACAAGTTGATTGCGTCTAGTTTAGTATCAGATCTGTTTACAAAACTAACTAGGAATACAAATCTTTTTGATAGCATTCTCTTATTGACAATCTTTTATTGCAGTCGGTGATTTAAAAAGAGATTTTTCAAATTCGGCCTGCACTTGTACACTATTTAAAACATCAAGTTATAATCTAAAAATGAATAGAAAATACTAAAATTACATTATTGCATTTATTTGAATTGTACGATACAAAATATTTCTTTTGTACCAAGTGACAGTTTCAAATGAAATTTTATTGACGCCATCTTTGTTATCAACGTTAACTCTTACCTGTTTCGTGCGTTTTATATGTTTTAACCGACTTCAAAAAAGGAGGAGGTTATCAATTCGACGGGTATGTTTTATTTTGCTTTTTTATGTTTGTTACCTCAGAACTTTTGACTAGGTGAACCGATTTGGATGATTCTTTTTTATTTGAAAGGTAGTGCTTCCCGTGTGGTCCCATATCAATTTGGTCTAGTTCTGAAAACGCGATCTATGAGAAAACGATATGAATCTTAAATTTGCCTTAGTAAAAGTAGACTTTTATGGCAACTGAAGTCGGTTTCAAGTTCTTTTTGAACGCATTTACTTGTTGTACAAATAAAATAAACCAAAATATACAAATTTGTTAACTAAATCAGTTTTATTTGATAATGGCCTTTTACAATTATAAGTGTACAAGACTAGGCCTTGGCTCCATACATTCGCGGAACGTGTCATTTGATAAAGTTTAGCTTATTTCCATCTCCTCATCTCTCTGTCATATTAACAGAAATATCATCAATATATCTTCAACATATCATCACCGTTTAGTACTGAGAAGGCAACAAACACAGATATATAATTTCGCAATAATATTAACTTTCGAATTAAAACAATTTGATAATGTCTAACTATCTACATTTAGATGATTTTACTAGGATTTGCATCGAAAATTAAATTGCATGATCTTTTATATAATCATCATCATAACAAGCTGCACAGGTGCCCCACACGAGCTTGCGTCTTAGATCATCAGTCATCATTGAGGGTGTTTGTGTTAATCACCACATATAGCAGGCTAACAACAACTTGCTTGCTGCAGAACTGCCTGGTAGAAACGTTGAAACTAAATAACTTCTTATCACCTTCACTAAAAGAAATTAAATACACGTTAGCTAATTACGAGTATATCTGTATAAATTAAATAACGATCATTATTTCAGTAATAAAGACGTCGTACGCTAATTGATAAACCATTTATTGGACTGAGATTTCTAAGCCCTGTTTACACAAGACTGCATTTCACCGAAGTACAGCACCAAATTTTTGAATATTTTGCGGACGTCCTAAATAAACCTCTTTGAGATTCATACAATACCATATCTATCAAAGCCGACACAGACGATTTGTTCTCAGTTTTAAAGTATATGGAGAACAAATTTATGGGATTATTAAGTGCAATATTTTGTGTGTTCAATATTGATGATGGTGATAATTCCCCACTGGATAGCAAAGCATGTCCACCCAGATGCCTCATTACTAAGCCGCTGGCTGTATTATTACAACAGTTCTACAAACACGGCTGTTTAGCGGCAGATTTCGATAACATTATGGTAGCTAGCCAGGCGGACATAGAAAAATGTACTACTACTAACTAAACCAAGATTTAGAGATATACCTCACTGGGAATCGAACCCGCACCCTTCGGATTGTAAGTATATAATTTATTCATACTTAGGTTGGAGTATCAACAGCTCTTTTGAACCTAGAACACTAACATTTGCACTATTTTCTAGTTTTACTAAAAAATTTGTCCAAGTGATTCATTGAGCTTACAAAAATGTGGAAATTCGCAGCGAATATTCGTTTAATGTGAACGGGTCTTTAGAAACTCACTAATATAGATATGGACGTATATATAAAAGACATAAGCAGGAGATAATAGATAAAACCGATATTACGACCATACTGTTATGACAATGGGATCGAAAAAGATTTTGTTTACTTTAATTTTTAATTCATACTTAGCACACGTGTTGAGTTTAGCATATGTAAAAGGTAAGCATTTTCAAGCAGTTAAAACGTTACTCTCTTGATTTATTCTTTAAGTAGCATATTTTATAATACTAATTCCTGTTTCAATATCAAAAAAATATTAAAATATTTTAAAAATGTGTTGTTTTAGATTATTTGCTAATAACAATCAATACACATATTAGCTCAAATAACAGACTTAATCTCTAGTCTCCATTAAGAAACCTTAAAAGAAAGAAGAAAGAAAGATACCTAATTAGAAGGATTGTTTTGGTATTATTCATAAGATCACATTCAAGATAGAGTCGATCTTAAGATAAGTGTCATGTTGCTACATGAACAACACACACGACTAAATTTTACCAATTACAGTGCTCTGTGATTTTACATTTAATCTTTTATAAGACAGTATAAATAAAAAATTCGTCTTTATTAAGTATGCGTGTGCTAGGTATTTACAACGGGATATAAAAATCATCAATGTGTCACCTCAATAACGATGAAAACATTTCAGAAATCTGCGGCTTAAATGAGTATAAATTCGTAGACGAAGTTGGTGGATATGTGAAGCTGAATATGATACCAACTACTTGGACCGACGCCGTCAGTCAGTGCGGCGAAGACGGTAAATAATACATTCTTATTGTGTAGCTAGTTCCTGCAAAGGAGAGTATTTAAATAAATTAATAATAATTTCACCGCCTCCGTGGCCTATTGGCTAAATGAGCCTACAATACTGAGGTCCCGGGTTCGATTACTAGTGGGGGTCTATCGGTGCTCGGTTTGATTGGTGTTAGGTCATTTTTATGTCCGCCTAGCTAGCAGCCACCATTTTACCTAAGTCTGCCGCCAAACAGCAGTGCCAATAGCACTTTTTCGTTCCAGTATGAAAGGTAGCAGAGCCAGCGCCTTATAAGCTTGTGGATCTGGTGCGCACGCTTATCTTCCAGTGGCTTTATCATCACTTACCATCAGATGAGATGTAGACCAAGTACAAACTGGTAAATCAGTAATGTGTTCCGGTCTTGAAAGATTCATTCAATATTTCACTAACTCGAGGCCTTTTGCTGATTACTCTCCTTTCCTACGCCTTAACAAAACTAGATGATAAGTTCAGAGTAGGTAGGTCTAGTGACAATCCATAGTGAGCCTTGTACAGACTAGTATTTTACATTTTATGATTGAAATTAGTTTAATAATGATTATTTCCACAGGAGGTGTAATGATATCTCCAATCAAGACAGAATTAAGAGCACTAATGAACGATGTCATTAAAAGTTATAAACTTCCTGGTGGAATATTCACGGGATTCAACGCAAGATACAAGAACGGATCTTACGAGTCTCTAGAAGGTATGAAGAAAAGGATGAAATGCTATCGCAACTTTGGAAAACCTTTATTAATTTTAAATTTATTGATAAAATGTTTAATTTCACATCAGTTTTAATTTCAATAAGGTACATTCTACTTCGTATAAATATACCTGAATGAATATTAAGTATGAAAATGGTTGGATCGGAATGATCGAAAGTGTCTGTAAATATTAGGATACTTCGGTTCATTTCGGACTGTAGCTCTGTCCCTCGGTTTGTCGTATTTCTACAACTAAACGGTTGAAGCGATCTTGATCGGCACGCACGTAGACTGGCATCTAAAATGACTTATACTAATATAAATCTTTATATGGTGTTCTTTTGGTATTATTGCTAAATCCCAAGCAGACGTAGTGGTGGTCAATTTTTTCCTAAGAAACTGTTTCATTAAAATGTTTTTGACGTTTTACAGGAATTTCTTTATCTAATGTAGATGATTGCAACCTCTGGGAACAAGGAGAACCTGATAACAAAAGCTATAATGAGAATTGCTTGGCAATGAATAGCAATGGACTTCTAGTTGATATTAGCTGCGATGAAAAGCGTCCCTATCTATGCTATAAGAAGTCGTCTCTAGATGATCCTTGTGGCACTGCGGAGAAATGTAAGCAACACTAATAAAACTACTACAAAACACGTAGGAAATGAGAAATTTTGCTCGTTTGTCTTTTACCTTTTAAGATCCAGAAGCCACACACAGCCAGCAGTGGGCGAATAATGGAGTAACCTCTAAATAGAAAACCAAAGTCACTATTTTTTACTGCCTGTCTACACTAGTTAGTTCTTCTCAACTCGTAATTGTTATACGGTTTTAACCATCATGTGGGTAATTTATTCCGGGTGGTTAGTATATATAGAACATTTATATAGAAAGTAGAGAACAGTTGATGTTTTGAAACCACATCAAAAACCTATTTTAAAAGGCCAACAGAAAAATTAACAACTCCTAAGGATAAACCTTTCTTTTAATTATATTACTTATTGCAAATCATGGTATACTTTTCGCAAAATAAGTTTGCCCCTCTGAAGTTAGCCACATATGTCATCTATGGATAGTTATTATCGAAAATAATACACACACATTCCGTTTGTACATGTTTGAAATAGCGGAGAGGTAATTGCAGAGGGGCAAACATAGTAGTGCGAGTACTGTAGCGAAGCTATTTAGAGCAATATTGTAATTAATCTTACTACATATGTTGCTAGCTTTGGGTACATACGTAATGCAGAATAATTTTGCTATGTATATTATATCATTTGAATGAATATCTTAGAAGGTATCATAGATTTAAAATTACGCGCGCTTATTTGCGGTATAAAAATTGCAGCGTGGGAAGGGCGGGTCTGTACTTTTAAATAAAACGATATGTCTTTTACATGTGTTTTATATGTTTCCAGATTATAAACTGAGCAGTATAACCGGAAAATGCTACAAGTTTTATCGATGGGCCAATACATGGAAGAATGCCTATGATGACTGTGATAGAGTGGGGGGTCGCCTTCTAGTTATCAATAGCGATGAGGAGAGTGAAGTTATAAAAAAACTAATTGAGGACAATCCTGTGAGCACCTATGAGTATGCAACAACCACCAGCTGGATTTGGGTTGGATATTGGTATTGGCATCAACGTAAGATATGGGCTACCGTTAAAGGTAACTATTTTAGGATGTTTGGATTCTTGAAAGGTATCCAATTAGAAAAGATTTTGCCTTCTATGTGGTCCAAACTGTTTTAGAGAACAAAAGTTTTCCTTAATAATAATATAAGATCATCATTAGACGATTTAAACCTAACCTGATATACGGCAGGGCCCCGACACGACACCGCATAGAAATAGCATTATCTACCCAATCTACTGTCCGCGCACGTTTGAACGTGTGCGTAAATGTAATAGTGCAAGACATGGCTATATATTCTATCACTTACCATGCTTCAACAGAGAGAAAGGGATAGGTGCGAGTGGCAGTCCTGTAGTACTTCATCTACTCTATCTTTATTTTGCGAGTGTGTCGCTTCTTTGAGTAATTTATTTTTATTTTTATTTAAATCTGATATACATTGATAGTGTTAGTAATCTTCGGTCTATGTTAGTAATTTAAATTATAACTATAATGTTAGACAAGATACTGGGACACTGGTGCATGTAATGACAGCCAGTGTCGCAGCATCGGTCCATCGGTGCGTTGCGCGACGACAGCGAGCAAACTGCTGCGGCTGCCCCGCACCCTGCGCGTGCTCGAGGCTGCACTCTTGCACATCCTTTAGAAGCAGTCTACATGAGCCTCGGCAAACATCCCCGAAGCGCTGCAGAAGCGAGGCAGCTACAGCAGTGCCCTAATGTGTAGATGTGTAGTAATATATTTCTTTGTCTATGGCAGCTGACAAAAAAAGAAAAGAGATATATGTATGTATATACCCAACCAAGGGCCGTCAGATGCCATAAATCTACGCCATAAATGTTATGTTCTTCTATTTCGTAACTATTATTTTTGTAGCTTGTAAATTTCTATAACGTAAAGAGTAAACTTTCTTAAGTTTAAGTCTAAAAAGTCTTCCTAATATCGAAATACTAAAATACACGTCTATATACATTGACAAAATTTTGATCGATTTAATTTTATAATTGATTGAATTGATTGACATTCAATGTGATGCATGATGATACAAAGTCTGTGAGATAATAAAAGATAAAGTGAAACGGATAGCACTGATAATATTTAAAATATACATCCCCAGTTGTGATAAATGCTAAATATTAGGTACTTAATTACTAAAATACATACACATTGTTTTAAGGTTAGGAACGTATTTTTCGGTAAGCTAGTTTTATATTCATATTATTAATCTTTGTTTTTAACAGGACAGACGCTCCAGGACGCTGGGTACGAAAATTGGATTAAAGGGGAACCTAACAACGAGAAAAACAATGAATTCTGTGGTGCCATTAACAGAAATGCAGAGCTGAATGATTCAATCTGTAGTTATTCATATGCATACATCTGTGAAAAGGATCCTTGGTATAAAGAACCCACGTCTAATTGGTAGACTATAATATATATAACTAAGTTAAATAAAGTCCGTGTGTTTTAGTTATTCTGTCACTACCAAGTATTTCAATAGGGAAGATGTGTCGAAAGATGCAAACAAATTAGACTGGGGTTTTGTATTTTATAGCATAACGGACATAAAATAAATCCCACCAAAATAAAAATATGTAATGATTCTGATTTTTTATTTGGATTTTGCAAGGACTCTCTCAAATTGTCCAAAAATTTAGTTCCTCGAATAGTAAAATGCTTATTAGATTTAGTTTTCTCATTGCATTTTGAACATTTTCTTATAGGGGTATATAACACATAAAAACATTATTTTACGAGATAACTCAAAATATCGAACAGGCTTCATACATTTTAACGCTCTAAAAACACGTGTGACGCCAGAAATGTCACCCGATTTATATGGAGCGTTTTAGCAGTGCGTGACTAGAATTGCTTTTTGGCGGGTTGTGCTAAAAAAATTAGTCGTATCGAAAAAAAATATGATAGAGTTAATTACCTTTTTACCTGGACTATAGAATGAGACAAAAATATTTTTCGATGCATCTTCCCCATTATTGCTCATAGCTTACATTGGAGCTTCTCACCGCTTTGCGAGCGATGGAGTGGTCGTGTCATGGAATATCTTTGCGGAATAAAAGTCAGCAATAATGAAATGAATGCAAAAGTGACCGATATTGCAGGTAAAAGTAGTGCTGGATAGGAAACAACCGTAGGTTCTCGAGGGAAAATCTCGGACCGGGAGACACGGGATGGGACCTCCTCCAGACCGCTGGTCTGACGAACTGAAAATGTTAGCGGGAAACGAGTGGTTGAGGAGTACTGAAGACCAAACACGTTGGTCAAGACCTATCTTCTGCAGTGAAGACACGGGATGATAAGTATGGAAGCGCCCGTTATATAAGATGTTGTAAAGATGATACAGTCAGTGCCTCATTATCTTGCGTTAACACGATTTTTCAGTAGCGTATTACACACATTAGTTGAGGTGAAGACCGTGGAAGCAGATTGGCACTTTTTAATTTTCAGCTTCTTCTGTCCTCTTGAGTCTTGGCCTTCAAAATCTGCTCTTTTGTGAAAAGTATATTTAAAATGGAGGCTGTAGGCTACGTCAAATTGCTTTTAATTGCCAAGTGTTACACAAATAAATAAACTGACTCCGAATTAATAACATTGGTGTAATAATTACACCGATTTGCAACATTATGCCAATATATTAAGCCAAATTATATTAACAATTTATAATTCAGTGGGTGTAAGAATAACCTCACCACTAGGAGCCACTTTCAGTTAAGCGAGCCGTTCATCGTTCAGCATGGCCGCGCCGGTTGCAGTTCGTCGATGGAGCTGAAAACTTTAGTGGTAGCGTTGCTCTGCCAGATCAGGGCAGCGCCAGTAGTTGGCTCACGTTTATATATTACAAGTTTATGGACCACAATACAAACCTGTAAAAAGTCAAGAAATAGACGTACCTACGAGCTTTATTGGAATGATATTTTAATAAAAATCTCAACTTGGTTACCATAATATACTTCTCATCAGAAAAATCGAAACACCTTGCAAGTTTATGTTTTGTAAGGATTTTCAGAATTTAGAACATAAACACTAGGATTTCAAAACTTCATATTCATTATTAAACGACAATTGCCATACATTCCTAAATATACACATTTTTCTGATAATCCTTACAAAATATAAACTTGCAAGGTGTTTAGATTTTTCTGTTGAGATGTATATAATAAAACAAATTTTGGTAAATAGAATGCGAACGATTCATGGAATAAAAGAGAAATTAATGCGGATTCACATTTTATTGCTGCGCCTATAATAAAATTTGTGAAACGGCTCCATTATTAAAACGTAATTTCTGTTTATGTCCAATGGCTGGCACTCAATTTAACACACCTTATAGATACAGAGATTTTATGACTACCATCAAACTTTACAGGGCAACACTGACTACGAAATACCATAGACACGTCGTCAAGTTAGGCTGTCGTTAATTAACAAAAACATCCAATACAAGTTTTCATTGAATACAATATAATTTTTTAAATAACTGCTGTATAAGTTTTTTTGTTTTTATTTTCCCCTCTCATATATACTTATCAGTACACGTTAGGTATTGAATTTTTATTAATCATTTATTTTGTTTATTATATTTTGTAAAGTTGACAAAAATTATTAGCAATTTCATTCTTTGTGAACTTTAAAAAATTATAATAAACTTACAATAAAAAAAATTATAGTGTACAAACTTACGATTTCAAAACTTAAAGACTAAGATTAAATCTTTTATAGACATTAACGCAATGTTGACTACCAATCAACAACGACTGACCAGTGACCATCTGGCATTGCCGTTATATTGTAGCTGACATGGTCTTGAGTTCAATTTTCACAATAGACAAGTCTTGTCTTTGTTAATATTAGAATAGATAAAACAAATGTACTAGCATATTTGAACACGATCCCTCTGCTTGCCACAATAAAATCAACCTTATAGGATGGGTTAATTAGATTAATTGTTTGTTAATATTGCGTTACTCACTATAAACTATACAATCTTAGTCTTTAGGTTTCAAAATCGAACGTTTGTACAATTTGACAATTTTAACATTGGAAATTATTATAGTTAGATAGTTGGACCTCCTCTATCAACCTCTCAATAAACTATTGAAACTAAAGTCATTTACTCGTAGGTATCGAGAATTGGACATTTTTCATTTTGGACATAAGTCTCGCAAAGGCTCTAAACAAGATTATGATACAGTCTATTGTAGTTAAGTGTGGCCTGTCCTTAAATCTATATATCAATGTATACACAAAAATTGTTAAAAGTTTATTCTCGTATCAGCCGTGCAGTAGGAAGCGTTCCAACATGTTTCTAGCTACTTATACACTCCACTATCACCTAGGCTCACAGACACAGTTTGCGGCTGCCCAGTTACAGGTGTGTCTCTGTTTTAATCTCCTAATGGCCCGCGCCAGAGGCTCTTGCCCTCGCACGTGTTAATATTTCACTGGAAAGGCCCCTGACTCAACTCGCAAATACCTTTCACATGTCTCTTTGATGTGGGATATTCATTCAGAGGTACGTCAATCGAAGAATTAGAGCGTACATCATATATATTTATGTTTACTTACACTTTCTTTATATTAAAAACCTTACAGGTAAAATAATATCTCTTTCGGTCTTTTAAGTTATACGCCCACCTAAATAGGTTTTACTGGCGAATATACACACTTGATACACGAACCCTAAAAAACCTTAATATTTTGTAACTTTTTAGGGTATATGATTCGCCTTAGTGGTTTTCCTTCAGCAAAGCGTTAATTCTGCATATACCATCTAGTCGCGAGTTTAATCATTTTTATCATTATTTAATAAACCAAAAATTAAAAGAAATTCCGAACAGTTTTAAACATGATCTTTATGAACCGCAATACTTGTAGAACTATAAAAAAAGGGCTAGGTTTCGGGAGTGCATACTCGAATCCCACCTCCTCTCGTATCTCTGGTCGGAGCTCAGATTAAGGATTTTTAGAGTGCATCAAATAAAATTAATGAAAGCCACGTTAATTAAATTGCCTTATCTAGTCCGAGCGGAGTCCTCGGTCAGGTGAGGTCGTTTCTGCCTCGGGTTTTAAAACTCATTGTGCAGTTTATCCATTCGCTGTGAGAGGACACTAAAGCGTACGTAATTTAGGAAAACCTCCAGCGATGTTATTTAAATAACGGTTTCAAACTCGATGTAGTGAGTGAAGGGTTTGAAGACGAAGAAGGGATACATCTCTGTTGTAAGGGGAATTCGTAATATCAATAGTGTTGTTGAAATGTTACATGTTTCGTCATTAATCGGCCAATGACGTAATCAACCATCGAGCCCCCATATATTTTTTTAAATGATTAACGCAATTGGGATTATGTATATGTATATAGGTACTCTCAGTTGCAGTCTCAACCAGACTGAAATGCAATGCGCGGTACGTGGCTTCAATCAATCAATAATTTATTTATTTCACTGATGTTTCCTAATGAACACTTAGTTTCCTTCTACCTGATGGATTAAATGAAACCTATTCGCCAATTAAATACGAGTGATACAAACTACGAAGCTATTAGACCTTGTTGAAACGTGTTTCCGTAATGGGAATTCGCAGCAACAAACTGATCTAGCGAAACTTGGCTCGTTTCAAATTCAAAACTGTCGCTCGCATCTGCTATCCGAGCCGTCCAGCTGTCCGTCACAGCTTTGCATATTCCACCATTTGCTAAGAATTTCAAATGGACATTGGTCAGATGTTTGTTATTGAAATTTCCATGAACATGGTAAAAATGTAACCGTTGTTTGTTTGGAAAATGGCTCTTCAAAAGGGAAATAACGACTGGCAACAATAGGTTTTGACAGATTGATTTATACGGTCTACTTTATGGTGAAAATAAATAAATAAATTGCCCTGAAAATTTGATTTTGTTGTTGATTTTGTTGTTGTTTGTAGCTGTCGATCTGTTTCTAATCAAAGTGGCAGGGCGATGTTCAATCGTCAAAGCACTTTTGAAAATTACTGTGTATTTGATCAACGATGTCGGTTTTTGGAGGGCGGCGAAAAACAGATTTGAGGATGAGTTATGGATGTTCTAATAGTTTAAATTATATCAAGTATCACAATGAATCAAATTACACATTAGATTTTTTCATACTTGACCTAAGCATCAAATAAATATCACTTGATCAGATATCTCGACATTTAGCAAGAATCAATCAACTTCTGTTTAATTACAAATGCATTAAACTCCTCTGAAAACTTCACCAAATTATGTTTGCGGTGAATTTTTAAAACAAAATCGTTATATAAAAAAAATCTCAGATACATAATATCAAAACGACATGTACTAGTGTGACATATCGTTATAAATATTCTTTTTCGATGGGATTATGAGCTATGAAATGTCACACTAGATCGATACGCCGTATTTGATATGATCACTACTATGGTCAAGTAACAGAATTGGATGGAAGTATGGAAACTGATAGCATACAATATAATTTACATGGACCCAAAGATGTAGAAACAGCCTGATAATGGATACACAGGTGGGATACAAGTTAACGCGATCAAAATGAACTAGAAGTCGATTTAAACTGCCCTAAAAGTCTATAGTAAATTTAAGACTGTAAGACACCGATTCCATTGTAAGAACTGGATCAAATTAAAATTGGGAACACATAAAAAGCACTTGCTTTTCAATAAAAAAGAATAATCGAAATCTAACAAACACAAAGATAAAAAACATACCCGTCGAATTGAGAAACTTCTCCTTTTTTGAAGTCGGATGAAAGTTAGTTTGTTTGAAGTATACGGCCCAAGAATGTGTCATAATGTCGCACAATTTTTTTTTTAAATAAATGGTCAATTGTTCAAATCTACTGCTCTAAGCCGTTTACTATTGTTGTTGTTTTCTTGTTAAAAAAGTGAAAAGGTTACAGTACAGCGCAAGGTTTTCAAACACGAAGAGATTGCTTGCTCACAATTGCTCTATTTATAAACGAAGCAATCTTGTCAGTAACCACTTTAGCCTTAGTTCCGCACATTTACCCTGAAAGCTTGTGCATGTGGGTGCTTTACAGTGTCTAGAGTTGCCTTATGGCTTCGAGACGGAAAACTGGAGCAATGGCGGATCTTTCCTAGCTCTTTCAGGCGTTTCGTGCTTTGGTTACGAGCCAAGACCATGTTATAGTGAAGTCCTTCATTGTATATGTGTATACTGTGTCCGATTTGAGTATACTTTAAAGGGAAAATAATATTATTGGTTTTGTAGGCAGATTCACTTAAATAGTCAAGTATATAACGTTAATAGTACATAAAATACTCAATTTAACTAGTGACTCAAAATACAAAATTCGACCCCACATTATTCCGAATTTCAAGTCGATAGCATTAGTAGTTCTTGAGATAATTAGCTGTGACAGACGGAAGGAAGAACAGACACCTGAAGGATGTTCCCTAAAAATACAATCATCGTAGTCCAATAGTAAAAATTCAACAAAAACGTATTAGTGCAACAATTCACTTTAGTATGTATACGTGGTAGCATTAGTTCGTCCGAGCGACGGAGCTCGGCCGATTTCATCCAACATCAGCCATTCTCCAAACATCGGCTGCATTAGACGGAATTCTCTTGGGCCGCGGATCCGACAAACACTAGACCGTGGATAGAGTTCGCTGGAAGTGGATTGAAATTTAGGTAATTGATTTGTGATTCCATTCCCGCCAATTCAATTTACTGTTTACTTAAGCTTGTTAAGCTGATTGTTTCCGAATATATAAAAAACACTACACTACAAACAATACGTATGACATTCTTGTAGAAAAATAAAATCAACACTCGTAAATGAAGAAAAAAAGCAACCCAGTGCCGCCAAGTGCGCCGGGCCACGCGCAGGGTAGGGTTCCGTAGTTGCCCTTCACAATAAGGTCAAACGTCTAGTGAAAAGTAATTTTCAATGGAATTTGTACAAAATTTTCATTTTGACATCTGTATATGTTATACTTTGGTCAACTATTACTCGTTAGCCTGTAAAGCTATCTTAGTCGTGATAGTTTTTCTTTGTTCAGTGTACATACTACTTCTTTCTTAAATTTTTATTTAGCTTAGTTAGCGACATAATTTTACTTCAGTACTCTTGTATGTTTACATGTGAGGGTTAACAGATTAAATAACTTATTAACTGTTATTATCTATGGAAAACGTATAGAATATCAGAAATTTGGATACGTTCAAACACTAGCGAGCAACTAGCGACTGCTGCTGGTGGCTGGGTGTAGTCTTGGATTGGCCGCTAGTGGCATCCACACTTTCACGATTCGAAATTTCAGAAATACTGTGGTAGTCTTCTTTTTAAAAGCTTTTTTTCATAACTATAACGAAACTTTCGCTTTCTACGAGTATATCGTTTAGCAAGATTTCAAGAAAGATATTCATGACAATCGAAATAGTATGAAAACCTACTCAGATTCTCCATATTTATATTTGTTCTGGAGACCAGTGGGAACATTGGTTTGTTTGTACACACAAACAAACAAACAACCTGTCACCCTAAACATATACACCGTCTCCGTTCCGTCGTGGGTAATAATAAACAAAGCACTACTGATACCGCGATCCCTATGGCATCTATCGAATACAAAGTAGTACCGAACTACATTGTTTGTGAAATCAACACTCGGTATCAGGACATTATCAATTCTCTCTATTTCAGTGAGGTCTACACTACAAACAGAGGATGCTTTTGTCGCTGCGCCGAGGGACCCAACGTCTATTCCCACTTAATACGAATACAATGCAAGGAATTCTCGCTCGATTTATCCGCTTTTGTTACTCAGACTTCGGTCTTATGTTATTGCCAAGAGTTAAGTTTCCACCGTTTAACATTGTCCTTTGAAAGAAAACTTAAATTGTTTTGTTGCCTTTGAGAGCCTAGGAGATAGAGTTTCTATTGTGATAAGATCTTAATTTATCAATATCTATCCAATCTATCGCGTAGAGTCAAGAGAACATTTTCAGAGGCAACTGAACTCTCTTTTCTGGATTTTGTATGTACCCCTTAATATGTCGCAGATAAGGCAATAAGTTAACAAAAGTAACTGGAACCAAGTAGATAAGGCTCCTAACGCTTCAGATTATATAATGTAACAAATTAGCATGCAAGAGATTATTTTCAAAAGGATTTCCAGAGAGCCAGCACAACATTCAAACAAAATTTGATTAAAATTATTCACGGCAAATAATGTAAATCGTGAGCACTTCAAACAGTTCAGATTTGAATAGTCGTAATCCCGAAGGAAAGCGTGCCGACGTGAGACTTACATTTGTTAAGTAAACAGTGGGTGAGGCCAAACATTGAATCATGTTCGTTGAGTTCGCTGAATCTGACGGGACCTTAAGGTATTTGCTTTGTATTAAGTCTGGTGCGCTTAAATTCGCGAACAAATCACGCGCTTCGAGCAAATGTTGGTAATACTGACGAGTTGAGAGCGTGAGATTAGTACTCTAGATTCATATATTTTGCATATAAGCCGGAAGCTATAGCGTATAAGGAATTTAGTTGGCTCCAGAATTATCGCTTATATAACATATCAAGATAGTTGTGGTATTTTTGTATTTATCCGAAGCTCTATTGAAGGAAACGTAAATACTTTCAAATAATTCTTTGACCCAAATATTTAATGTTCGAATGAGTTTAAATCTATGTCCCATATTGTCTTAGCTGGAGTTCTGCATTTGACAGGCAGCCACAGAACACAATATGGGTTTGTAACTAGTGCCAATATATCACTAGAATCATTATGTAGCATTGATCCTGATGTAACAATAAAATCTAAAATGGGTAATCAAAACAGTCAGTGCAATAATTGTTTAAAAATAATATTCCGTATAACTTATAAAGATCTAGTATGCATCTAATAACAACTCTTTTGCGGCTACAGTGGCTTTGTACGAGTACGTATATAAAGTTATCGTTATCATATCAGTATTGTGTTTGTTAGTATGTAGATATAAGCGCTGTTACACGATGCCATCCAGTTGTAGCTTCGTTTTGGTACATGCTCGCATATACAAATACGTTTTGCTTTATGGAGCGTGAATCGCGATACCTCCGAATGTGTTTTCCCTGCGTCGCTTTCGTAAACATTAAATTTTTGACGTTGTTGGCAGTATCTGCCTACGAAACGTCGAATGGGGCCTCCATATTTAATTTTGATTCCCGCATGAAATATGTGTTTGTTTCGGCAGGGGTTTTATTTTATGTATTTTTATTCCCATGGTTTTCGATACGTTTTGTTTTTGTACTCGGTCGACCAGCTACAAATTTTATTCGTTTGAACGCTCCTGTAGTTTGGTGATAATCAGTGGTTTGCCGGAATTTATAATTATAATGAACATGTTGTATTTTACACGTAAGAGTCGTATTGAAATTAGACAAACGCGACTCATGAATGAATAATGAATGAACGCGATAGAATGAATTTAACGTAGAATAATTCAACTAATTATTACAATACACTCTCTAGTTCTATTTATATACACTTATTTTTGCTGTTGAAATTTGTCACTTTTTTATAAATTGAATGTTATTGAATGAACCCAAATATATTGTCGACCAAATGAAGAAAACGACAAAGATGAGATGCGAGATTACAAACATGTAATGCGTTAGGAATGGTGGCATGGTGTTTTGGTCAATAAGGTTTTGAAGTTGCATATTGTGTTAACTGGTGTTACCGAGAAACGCCCATCAGTGCGTCCCCCTGCTAGCTGGACCGACGACCCGGTTAAGGTCGCGGGGATTCACTGGATGCAGGTGGCTCGGGATCGGTCGATGTTTCGTACCATGAAGGAGGCCTATGTCCAGCAGTGGACGTTTCCTGGATGCTGTTGATATGTTAACCGACACCTGGAACATAATTATTACTGTTCATATTTGTCGTGCTTACCGCTTATCAACCTCTGAATTTGCGTTCAAGCCCATAACTCTAATTGTAACCGGAGCAGCAATTAAAAGCATTTAAATATGTGGATTCACATTCAACATCCGCAGGCAATTTGTTGGAAGCTAAATGACGCATCGGTTGACGCCACGGCCTTGTTTGTACGCCAATTTGACTAGCAATCCAATTAGCCCCCGGCACAGGAACAGAATACTAATTGTCACTGCCGCACAATGTTCAGGATAATACGAATTCGTGTCAAATCGCATCTATAGACGATCCTACGCGTGCTCGATAGTTTCTATGTGGTGAGAAATCTGAGCTAATTAGGACATTCTGAATGATGTTTATAGAATATACAGAAAATTCATTCCCAAATAGGTTTACTAATGAGATTGCAGCTGCGTTCACCAGTATCAGACTAATTACTGGGATGATCACTCCATAATAAGAAATGCATGTCAATTTATAAAATTGTACAGTTTCCTACAAAATGAAGAAGCACTGAACATATAAAGCTAGTAGCATTTTGTGAGAAATCTTTTAGAAATGTACCAAAGAATGTGTATGTGTGGGCTTTATTTTTAACTGACTTCAGAAAATGAGGAGGCTTCTATTCGTTTTTGTGTGTGGACATACTAATCCACATGTGTGAACCCATTTAGTCTTTTATGGAATGTACTGTACTTTAAGGGTTGCACCATTCAAGTCTGAAGAAAACATTTCTCTGGAAGAAAATTAGGGGATAAATCGTGCTAGTACAAAATATGATAAAATCCGAAATGAGGAAATCCATAGACAAACTAAATTAACTGATATATCTCGGTGAGACAGTGAGATGAAGTGACAATGTATAGGCCAAATCGCTTGAAGAACGGCTATCCGGTGGGTAATAACCGGCTTATGACTCCAATGCTGTAGCTAGGCTATGGAAGCGGTTATATTTAATTTATGTTATTTAAAATATGCAATATGTCTTTTTTGTTGCATGTACCCCACTAAGAATAGTCCGCGACGATTGAATAGCACTACAAAATACAAGCAAAGTTTGCAAATTGTAGGCCTAACAATACCGTGCTCCAGTTTGCTTAGTCATAGGTATAGACTACAAAGAGACAGACAGTAAACTGACTAAAGCTGACGAGTGAACGCGAGCCGCGGGCGTTGTTTTGCCGAATCATTACTGTCAGTCGGCTACTGACTGACGCCCGACATAACCATCCGAATTTCACCGCTGCTCTGGGAACATTGAATTCAGGATGAAGTTGCTGTGTGGAGCTTAAACAGACATCTGTGTTTGATATCGCTTCGATTAATGATGATTTAGTGGAAACGCCATAAATCTGGTTTTCAAATTGCAAAGTATAAATCGATAAATCGAGATTTTGCATGTTTGTGACATCGTTGAAATCTTGTTAAAGGACTACTTAGATGCATATTGTAGCCTATTGTCGTAATCAGAAGGTGGTTTCGTAGTTACAGTAAGATGTTGATGCATCGTAGGTAGACACTGCTGCTCATCAGATGTTTTTTCCTTGAGTAACTGTTACTATATTCACTAAATGTCTCTCGAGATCTAAAGCTGATTCCACACGGCCATTACTCGCATCATTCGCTTAAAAAGATCCGCCCAAAAGCCATACACATTTCATTGCGTCTATGTAGAGGAACTCAACAGATAGATCCAATTCAATATAATCCACTGGAAAGGAATTCACACTCAATATAACACACGAGAGCCCTATAAATACGAGAGAGAAAAACTGTAGCATGTAAAGCCATCCTCCTAAAACCGGAAGTCCGGTTGCGGCCACATCCGCCTTTCTCTGTTACTGAAAGCCTTTTAGTTCAATTTAGCGTAAAAAAGACCGTCTGTTCCCCCATGTTTTATTCCAAACGGGAAATGACCTCTATCATGTGGTATATTGACAAGTTTTAACGATCCTTCTCGAATGGCCGAGTATTTTCTTTTTGCTAGTTATATCAAATGCCATGTATATGTTTTTCCACGTAGCTATTTTACCGGGACATTTCAAATATTCGACTTTTTATAGTCCAGATATTGTTCCAAGCATAATTTTTGCCCTTTAGGAAATACAATAGGGTTTTAAATTCGTGATTACAAACATCATTTCAACAATTACAACTGTAATCAAAATAGTTTTATTGCAGCTATGAAAAAAAGCGCGAAAATCTTGAACTGCATTTTTTGATTTATTATTTTAGATTAATGACTTTATTTACTAAACTTAATTGGTCTATGGCATAATTTTTTTAATTTTCTTTCTTGTGTATATTTGTCTTATAGTATGAATGGGACATGTTTCTTAAGATCTTGTTTAAAATAACATCTGACTCATTATTCAGAGACGTATGTCACCGACTTGTAACATAAATATATCATCATCATAATTTTTATTTTTTAATTTTTTTTCTCAAAACGATTCATAAGCACTTTAAGTGGTTTGTGTACTCAAAATGTATCCCTTTTTGAAAAATTATTTTCCCTTTTAAAAAATTATTATTTAATTAAATTATTTTCACTTTTTTAAAACCAATTACCATAGTATTAAAATGGGCTAAGCTTCTAATCTGACAGCAAATCTGATTACAATTTAATCAAAACAGACGAGAATTCGGGGCTCAATCACGAGATATCGCCAATTTTGTCCATTCTAATTTCTATTTTAAAGGAATTAAATACGGAATGTTCTACTTAAAATTCCACGGAAATCCTTTAGCAGATATAAATTCTTTAAATGCCAGTTCCGAGGTAGCAATGCGCATTCACCAAATTAAGTATTTACGAGTCTCAATTGCTTTGGAAGACAGACATGAAATTGCGATACCCATCTTTCTATTAGCAATTTAAATACCAGGAACCCTATGTGGTGGGAAACTATTAATTATACTTATAATATACCAGTCTTGACTGCTTAAATAATGAATTTTAATAGAATCTTTAATCAAATTTAAAACAAGGCCATTCGAAACGATAAATGGTAAGAAAAATCTAAAAATAATTTTCAAATGTCTATTCATTTGTACTGCAATTAACATAGTTCGTTGACTTTCATTTTTGTCGTCTGTTTGTCGCCAAATTTTGATTACTCTCATGCCTTTAGTGACTCTTGAAATATAAAGACAAATAGATTGACGTAATAATCATAAAAATTGGCCCTCGCGTTTGGTCTCTAGAGCGTCACAAAGGACAAAAACATATAGACATTCTGACATACATATGCTGATAAGCACATTATACTCTTTTACGTCGCGCTCTTGGATAAAAATATCAAAAATTACTCCTAAATATGTGCAATATGCGAATTGATCGATAAATGGTTTACAATAATTTGTTGAATTTAGCTTTAATTTAGCTGTATGTACTTAGTACACTCGAGTACAAAAATATGTATTCACTTTTGTGCCACTTCACAATTTTCACGCTTTCTTATCAGCGCATTGAGGGATTATATTACTTTTTTACCCATCTTAGTCTGCGTAGACTTCATAAATTATGACACGGAGGTCAATAATTCTACTGGGATAAAGTGATGATGCTTGATCGATTGATTTAAACATTTGCTAACATTTAACTTTTAATGTAATTATTCCATCTATAAAACATCAACAAAAACACGATAAAATAAAATGTCTGACAACAACAACATATTGGGGTTTATCTGATACATAATGATTGGCATTTTTCTTGACAATACTACAATGACTAGTCCAAATTGTTACAACAGAAGGGCAGTTTAGTCAGCAGTAAAATCCATCTCCCAACATTTATTCCCCTAGTTTGTGACGGGAACGTGATTGGGGTGAGATTCAGGGAACTAAAACAGATACAAAGGCGGATAACGTGGAACCAGCTTTGATGAGATTTTTATGAGTACTGTTATGATAATCCTCTTTCTTGTGGCAGTTACAGTTGGTGTGTTGTGCTCCTTTGTTACCCGTAAATAATGGATATGAAGTGATGAAAGGGATAATCAAAGGAGGGATGAAAGGAAAAGCGAAGATTAACGATTCTTGTGTAACACAAACTTGGCACATTGGAATTTTTTCGGTCTTCTAAGTAAAATAAAAAGCGGCCAAGTGTGTTTTGGGCCACGCTCAATGAAGGATTCCGTAGTGGCCCCTCACAAGAAGTTCACGGTTTAACGGTAATAGCTCTAACACGAAATTTTCATTTACACATCTTCAAGTATATTTTAGAATTTAGTTGAATATTACTCGATAACTTGTAAAGCTAAATTAGTCGTGATAGCATTGCTTCTGGCATTCGGAGGGTGTTAGATAGTAGATCATACTTCAGAGGTTATAAACGCTTGTTGAAAAAATCCACAAAAACAAAATATATACCCAGATAATTCTACCTTTAAGGGTGAACATTTTAGGGGATAAATGCTGTACACTTTTAAGTTAGTTGAAGTAAGTTTCTTAGTTTTTTTTAAAACGTTAATTGTTAGCCACACACACACACTCTCACAAACTAAAGCTAACCGACCATATAGATTTGGGTATAAACATATGCACCGACTTTTTCACCAAGTCATAATCAGCGCATTGCGTAAAAACACGGTCAAGTGCGAGTCGGACTCGCACATGGAGGGTTCCGTACAGAATATGAATAATTAATGTACTTAAAATCATGCACTACCGAAAATGTTGAAGAACCAACTTTACTTTGCGGTTATTTTACATACCCGATGTATAGCATTCAACTACAAAGTTAAGTTTGTGAACATAAAAATCATGTTTGTTGTATGGGAGCCCCCGTAAATAATTATTTTATTCTGTGTTTTTTTAGTATTTGCTGTTATAGCGGGAACAGAAATCCATCATGTGTAAAAATTTCAACTTCCTAACTGTCACGATTCATGAAATAAAGGCTGATGACACACAGACAGATGGACAGCGGAGTCTGAGTAATAGAGTCCCGTTGGTTACCCTTTGGGTACGGAACCATATAAACAAGAAATGGTGAATTGTACAAAAGTGGGTAAGTGTTTGTTTACTCGAGTGTACCTTGCCATATTTGAGACTTTGTCAGTGTCAGCTTGTTGTAAAATATAATATATTTCACACATATCCACTTGCTAGACTAATGAAGTGTATATTAAAAATAATATATAAACTAATTTGCATATTAACAAGCGTTCATTGCATTCAATAGAATAACCATAATGGTGACTTGCAATATATGTGAAATTACAAATTTTATTAGAAATTTGGCATGTTAAAACTTAACATAGTGTTTGTTTATAACTTAAGCATATCTTATATATTCGATTTGTGCCCGTATTTCGAAAATTAAACACAAAAATACGTTATTTATTACACCATGGCATGTTATTCAGCTACGACCTTTAATAATTCACAAGAACTAACGATTGCAACGAACTTGGCTGCAGCGAATCCATTACGATATGAACTCACAAATGATGCAAGTTGCAAGACTTCCGTGCATAAACTATAATGTGATAATTATCAGCGCTGCAGGAATATTACAAAACCATTAACATGAAAAACTGCTGCAATTGCATGCAAAAGAAAACAGCAATTTCGAGCATGGAAGTTAGGGCGGACGTAAAAAGCACATTTCTTTTGTTTGAGAATGTTTTCTTTTCAAGTCGGATTTCTGTGTAAAGTTAGGTCACGTCAACAGACTTGCGAAAAATATTTGTATGTACTCGTTGTGTGTATGTATGTATGTTTAAGGTTTGTAGATTTTTATTAATTTGATCCAAACTTGGAAATATTTGACCTTGTTATCTATAATTCTGATCTTTTGGGTTTTGATGTCTAAATAACAATTCCCGGGGACGTTTATGATATTTCACTGTATCCCCCTAACATATTACAGCCATTACCACTCGCCTTCCAAGGGTCGTGGAGGTCTTTGACGGAGGATCATGATAAGTTGTAGATATAATATGCATTAGATAATTTAAAGCAGATGTTATCTTCTGGACATGATTTTTCTAGTTGAGAACTGGTATCGTATCAATACATATATCAAGTCAGAGTCGTTGTTTTTAAGAATACCAATATGTATCCGTATAATGTAAGAAGTACTGGCTGGCTCACCAACGCTAGTGGCTACTACGAGTATTTGAGCTAAAGTGATAATCCAATCTACAGTTAAGAAATGATGTTTTTCTTTTGTTTGTTTGGGGGATTTATATGGATGACAAGTTTTTGTGGATTTTTGGATGAATTTGAAGGAAAATATCCATTCTACGATTTAGAAAACACGTACAAATCCGCTTACTTACTGTACATGTGTTAATGAACCCGTATCAAATGAAGCCTAACATTTAAAAAAAACATCGTGCAAATAGTCCAAACTTCAATAACAGTACAATATGAAGATTAAAATTGAGAATACAGTTACATAATGGTTAGTTTATCGTGCTCGTGAGTTATACAAGGTTATGTACACCTATCTCCCTGCCGCCGTCGGCCGCCCCGTCGTTGGTATCTAGCTTGTATAAAATGCACTGAGCGGCATGCTCTAAATCTGTAGTCGGCTTATCGCCTTATGTCAGGAGCACGATAGCTACAAAGTATTTTTAGAATTTGCTGTAATTGTGTGATTTTACCGTGCGGTTTGACTTTAAAATATGACCACCTATCTTATTCCGTGTATGTAGTAAAAATCCAGGAGATGGTTTGCAGCATCTACTATCTCAGTGAGCTATGAAACGAGCTATGCTCGGAATTTTTGTACATGAATAAATTCATAATGAGGAAATCCATACACAAACTAAGGTCACCGATATAGCACGATGAGTCAGTGAGCTAAAGTGGCAATGGGCAGGTCACATTGGAGTAACAGTTCTCGAGCGGCGACCATTTACCGGGAAACTTGTACCAGTCCGTCTCCCTACTGGATTTACCGACGACATAGTAAAGGTCGTGGGTAGTCGCTGGATGCAAGTGGCTCGGGACGGGTATTCGTAGCATACTATGGAGGAGGTCTCCATAAGTGAAGTCCAGAAGTGGACGTTTCCTGGCTGAAGATGATGACGATGCCTATGCAAGCGTGACATCCTAGTGTGGCTGGTTTATCCACCTACCCTCATGGAACGTACGAAGTGGCGATCTATGATACAGGCTAACGTCCAACAGTGGATTTAGGCAAATGATTACGGTTTGATGTATGATTTTCAGGCTTCCGTACCCTATTACTAAGACTCCGCTATCTGTCCGTCTGTCACCAGGCTGTATCTCATGAATACAAAGCTTTATTATATACATTACCATACAACAAACGTGATTTTTCGACGTTTTTATAGAGATCCCTTCGTGCGCGAGCCCGACTCGCACTTGATTGGTTTTTATATGAAGAGGACGTGAATGAGAGGAATTTTATTGTGTACTTGATACAATTAAGCGAATACCGTTATAAAATCTCAATTATGGTGTCTTAGTTTTTTGTAATCATAACAATGCATTGAGAATCTCAGATAATGCCACTCCTAATTATTCAATCTCACAACGCCGACGTAAGTCCAGTTGGCAATAAGTAAATCCAGGTATATTAGAAGGAAGTTGCCAAGGATGTGCCGTGGAGATTCCAATAGCGAAATGAGGTACCTCGTTTTAAAACACAGCTTTTGCCCAGGATTTTCTTGCTCATTAGAAATTATCCTATGGGAACACTTTATCGGAATTTAAAGTATTCTGTTGATGTTCCTCAATGTTTCGCTACTTGAGTGCCAAACTTAGTGACAATTCATTCAGACGCATAGTCCTGAAAAGGTAACATAGAGAGAGACAGGATCTTCATATTATCGTGTAGGTTGTCAGAACTATGACCGACCTCGCAAACCCAAGATTCGGAGGTTGTTAAGCTGTCATAGGCCTCTGACATGACTCATGTAGCTACTCGTACTACCTGTCGTAGATAGAATTCGAGACCAGCGGTTTATGGTGCCTTTCAAAGCACAGATCATCCTCCTTTTCAGAAAAGCAGGTGATTTAGCATGCTATGTCCAAACCAAACTAGGGAAAGTCTCACAATATCCCCTAGGATTGGAACCCGGGACCATCCGGGTATTTTGCACGTCAAAGTCTAACGCTTATTAAACAACTGCGCCACGGAAGCCGTTGAGACAGGGTTATTTCACATTGATTATGAGATATTTAAAATAATGAAGTTTAACAATCGATCTCTTATCCTTTACACATACTAAAGGTAGATAATTCATTTAAAAAATATGTTTAAAATCTGTGATTGTTGATAGTGATAGAAATTAGTAAAAGAAATTAAAGACGTGTGGGTAGATGGATAGATGTTTTGATTCATTAAAAAGATTGAGCTACCCAACTTGTTGCGAAAAGATAAGATAATGAGTAAGACAAAACATAATGCCCCTAGTTGACATCCGACCTACTTTTGCCATTCTATAGAATACCAAATGCTCTCGGAAGTTCTAAAAATGTAGTCGCTAATGGATTTGTAACGAGGGCCCAGAATATCAGCCTAGTGATGGTAGTTTGGCTCAATTTAGTTACAAAAGATATAAACTCACTGGAGTACTTTGAAGAAGGTACTAACAGTATAGTGTGGTGTTAGTTTTGTCATAAAATTATCATAACCCTTTTGAATTTTGAGAATTTGAATCTTTTTAGTGGTTTGGGCTGTGCATTCTACATGGTGAATAACATTTTTATTTGAATCCTGTCTGCGAGTCTGTATTAGATTGTATCAACATAAATGTAGAAAGGTAGGAACTTACCACACAGGCTTCCGTGTCTTAGAAAGAAACGTTTTGTAATTATTTAGACGGAATGATAATTTTGGGATTGCATTACAATGTTTTTTTCTTTAAAAAACTTAGCAATTAAGATGCCACGTTTTGGTTTTAATCTAATAGTTTATCTATTATAAAATTATAAAATCTATTAACCAATATATTTCAGATTTTTATTGAAAACTTTGAACTTTTTATACGACTTTTTTAAACAAAAGATATGTGACAATAAAAACCCAGTTTACAAATGTAAAATTACAGCTTTTTATGTGTTGTCTCACTTGAACAGTTTACCCTAACCGTGAAACGAACAATTAAGTATAATAATATAAATACGAGTAACTTACACAAAATAACGAGGAATTTTTGTATAAAATATGATATCGACTCGAACCTGTGTGTGGTCTATAAATAGGCCCTAAAATAGAGTACTATTGCCTCACTGCTAAGATTGTACACTGCCCATCACTATTCTACAAGAAATCGGGGTCAGAATTTAATCCAGGTGAGCTTCAGAATTAGGATCCCAATTGCAATGCCCCCAATCATTTGATTGTAATTAGTGACCCAGCTTAGTCGGGGTGAATGGAAGGTCCGAATCATGACAGTCATTTGACTTTCATTTTCAGCTAGGCTAGTCCATAATGTATTATGGAGAAATGAGTAGAGACAAAATTAATGCAGTAAAATGACTTACGACGTAACTTTGCGTTGATTTTTATTTCTTTTTAAGTAGTAGGTATTGACTGGTTTTCCATTGAGCTATTATTATTTTCATAAAGAGAAACTATCATCTATTTTTCTCCCGTATTTTTAAAATTTAAAAATAATATATTTTTTTCGTATCGTCTAGACATTGTGTATGAAAGTAATTTTCTACTCTAATTATTTATCTGACCTCGGCTTAGATATTTTCTTTGTTTTGAAACCGGACGCAATGCGAAACGAGGGAAAATAATTAATTCTTCCATTTGCATCCAGCATGTTTCATAGAATGGAAATGAATTTATTTTTGCATTTCAACTTGTCCGTGTAATCGAAAGCATAAAGAAAAAAAGAAGCTTGTTATTTGCACTTTGAAACGAGAAAACAAATAAAAATTTTGTTTCAATGAAAGTAATATGGATGATTGTTTTTAGTTGCTTATTAAATTTAATTTCGTTTGCCTTGAGTTCGAGTTAATTTACGCAATCAAAATTTGTACCAAGACTTTTTTCAGCTCAAAATCTAATTGAAAATAACAATGTTGCCGAAGATGGTATACAATGTGGTTGTAGAAAACACAGTTGTAACCTGTGTAAAAGTATATGCGCTCTTTCTTACACGACCTCATTCCACCGACCTGCTTTCTTCAATCAGTCAACCAGAAAAAACGCCAGAGTTCTACCGGCTCCTACTTTGTTGACATTCCATCGTTTAGCTTCTTCATTTATTCATAAAGTGATGAAATTCACTCCGACTTCTGTGTTATTCAAGGGCAAAGTGAAATGCCTATTTCAAAGCAAGTTTAAGCCATCCTAGACCACATTCTCAATACTTTCTTGTCATAAGATATGATTGTGGTCAAACGCAAGCCTAAATAACGCAAAATCTAAATATATCAAGCTAACCTGACTGATCGCTTGATATACTAGTACCAATGGTTATCCCAGACTACTTGTGCTAGAAAGTACTATCTACCCCTTTGATTTATAATAGCATTAAGAAGGGATTCTCAACGGGGACAAAGCCTGGATGTCTCGGAAGCTTCCTGTATAACGACCAAAGAAAGTAGAAATTGACAAACACACGTTGCAAAGTGACGTTTTTTAACGTATCACTGAACCGTCAACCTTAACCCTTTGATAATAGACCCGTGTTCCGTTGCTTGTACGAGGACTGTTTCATGGGATGACATCTTCGTAACTCGGCTCAAGCAAACGTTGACTAGAGTGGTTTGTCAATACAACTTCGGGAGATGCTTTTAGTTACGACGCTTCTAGTAAGTAAGTACATTGCTTTTCACGCTTTTTTGTCTGATTTACAAAGTGCTTTTGAATCCTTGGAAAATAGTGAAATTGTCTTTTTTACATCAAGCATATTCCGAAGAATTACGCTTTAACATTAAATATATTCATTTACTGCTGTTGTTTGAGAACTATGTACAGGTTTAAACAACAGTCTTAAAATTATTTTTATTTGTTTATCACAAAAAAGTAATACTAGACCAATTGTTATAATATTTCCAAAATGTAATAGGCATCAAGGTAATAATTAATATTTAATTATGCCATCATATTTATTAATATCGATCTTGGGATAAATTTCTGAGGTATGTAAATTTGCGTTAATGAATAATGAACATAATCCTACTCGGTAAAGTGTTTATTAATTTTGATATAATATAAATAAATAATTAAAGCTAACTAAACTAATTTATAGGAACAAATATGTAAACATAGCTTAAGAAAATTGACACTAATATTATATGTAAATCAAAATGAAATAACCTTCAAGATGGTCCTTTTAATACCACAATTACAACTTTGATAACGAGGCTATAAATGTTCAAACTGCTTCTATAAGACATTTCGTGCCCATTTACGAACTTTCAATACATCGTTAAAAGGAATCAAAGTCCTTAAAGATTTACAACCGACATAATGTCCAGTCGGCTTATTTACACAGGATCTGAACATACCCCAAACGTCACGGTTTCCACTCAATTAAATCAGCCAATGGCATAGAAATGCGGGCAAAGGGAGATTTAATCACAAGACGTTTCGGTCTTATTTCGGCTTTGCTCTCATGTGTAATTTCCCACGGGTTTGGTACACCTGACTCAACTCTGATCGTGATTGCTTTGCTTTTCTTTGCAAAGGTCTTGCTTGTTATTTTTACATTAAATGGAATAAGTAAATCAAATTACAGTTTTTCTATTATTTAAATGGTTCCGCGTAGTTGAAGAAGAATAAGGTAAGTATGTAGACAGTAATTAATCAGTCAAGGTCCAATGCAAGTCGTGAACACAGTTGCGGTAAAAATAAACAATGCTAGCTAGACTTTAGGTTAGTGATAGATAATATGGTTACAGTTTGAGTAACCTCTACACTATAGAAGAAGCTGGAATGGCTTCCATTGTCAAAAAAGAAACCAAAAAAGAGGTTCTACCACCAAGGGGTTCGAACAAAAAGTAAATATACGAGTATATAGTACCCTTAAATAAAGTTCATTTTCTCGACCGCTATTTTCTAAGTTTGTTTGTCAAAAATTATACCAAGTATAGACATCGGCTTTACCTGTAATATTTATATCTACTATGATTAGTTCAGATGTTGTACTTTGGAATTTTATACATATTTTTCATTATAAGGCTGCAAATAACATAATAAAAATAAATAAATAATAATAAATTGAACATCTGATTTAGAATGCACATTGTACAAGCAAAATATGTTTTGAATAATTTAACCGTAGGTCAAACCCTCTATTTTTGTCCCTTTACAAATACTATACTTCTATGATTTAACCTAATTTAGGTATTTAGCTTTTTGTAGAAACAGTTGCGTCTTAGCGATCGATACGAGAGAGAGAGACTATATAACAAGTTAAAAGTTGCATGTATTTTACTACAAAACCAATCTTTTAGGTCGTAATCGTAGCAAATTTTAAAATAAAAACCACTTTATGTCAATCAGACCAACATTTCACTTTAGATTGTACATTTTCTTTACCACGAAGAGTTTCAATGAATGGCAAAACAAAAACAAATATGAAAGATAAGTTTTCTCCGGAGCTTCATTAAAATTCCTGTAGTTCTCTTACAATCCTCTTCAGTGTGCTCTACCTTGTATAAAAACAAGGTAATTAGAGATTCATTGCGGCACTACCAACTCCGAGGAAGATTTTTTATTAATTCAGGGCAGCTTGTTTACATTTGGTACAGCGATAGCTTGGATAATTAATTAAGATTCGTTGGTATGGTCAAAAATACATTTTATCGGTTTAAAATTAATAGAGGCGTAACTTTGTTTCGAATAACATTTTTGTTGAAAAGACAACCGAACTGTTCTCGGAAGAATCACATACGAATATTGAATTTTGGTGCAGCGGAAGTTTCCTACTTACTTGTGTGCTGTGGTCGTAAATCGTAAGTATCAACAGTAATTCAATTTAACCATTTTACATATGCATACCAGTCAAGAGCGAAACCGGCTCGTACTAAAATTAATCCTTAAAAGCTTTTAAAACCTTAATAACTGAAAGAACTTGTTTTATTTATATTTGGTTTTACACAGCCTCATGGAGCAATGACTTTGGTACTTTTAGTGCCGAAACTTTTAATCGAACACTGCTGTTTGGCGGCATACTTAGAAAACATGTTAGTACCTAGCCACTCAGACATAGCAAAATTCCGAACCACTAAAAAAAATCAGAGTACCGACAGGTGGGGTAACTGGTGACCTTAAATGTCTAAATGGCTTTTGGTAAGGACTTCCAATCTCAAGGGAACTCATTTCGTGTAGGTGTGTGTAGACATAAAAGTGTATACGAAGTGAAACTGGATGCAAGCCAAATCGTATACTATAGTTCTCCGGCGCTTTGAAATTCAAAAAGTAAATACTGTAAAGAAAAAAACCACACACACTTTTCACTGTGCGTCAAAGAACAGTTTTTATGTATCATTTTATTCAAGTATATTCTTCTAGTTATTTTATGCATAACTCTATTCTTTTCTACAAAATATTACACATGCAAAATGCATAAGATGGTATGAGTTGTTTTTCAACGACTTTCTCCAGTGAAAATCACAACGGGAGTCTTACAATTTCACACAAATACATAGGACATACACGTGTTTATTTGTGATTACTATATATATGCATCTGACTACTCGCCTCTATGTGACTTCAGACAGGACATGACACTTTGTTGATACAGGAACCACGTACAGTTTTGTGAGTTATTTGAGCATCATCTTTGTTCCGATACAACTTTCCATAAAACTGAAGACGAGTACAGGAAATGAATTATTAAAGGAAGTTTTCTGTGCCGTTACTTCATTATGACTTCACTATATTAGCATGGCAACACTTAACTATCAATAACGATCTTCCTGGACCGTCTTCCTCATCCAACAATAGGGTTATAAAGGGGTGTGTGAATAGCTCCTCAGGGGTCGCGTATGTCTGGGTGCCTGCTAGTAGTTGTTCGTTAGTCGGGGATCGGCATCCGGTTTCCTTATCAAGGCGCATCCGGCTCTGGAGCTGTTTTGTTTCTTTGAGATTGTACTGAACATCCTGGGACACTAGGGTTGTTGGTACCGACGGGTATTCATCTTTTGAATAGCCGTCCCTTTTTAGGTACGCTCGTGTTAGTTATTCAGATGCGTGAATACTTTCCGTACAGTAATGGGGGTTACTTTACCTATTTACAAGTATTTACGTGACGGCTGAGCTTGTGAAAGGCGAAAATGAGTAGCTTTTGTACGTTTTCCTCATTCGTCTTTAAATATTTTTTCCCGAATTGAAAGCAATATACTGAAGAAGCCTATTGAGTCGTTTTATTCATGAAAATCTTTAGTGTAATCTGTGTGTGAAAATGTAGTAGGTTATATACCTTAAATATTAATATATTTGCTTCTAAATATAGATTCTGAATATAGAAAATTTAGTTGATTTTTGATGTTATTAACTGAGGTAACTATTTTGCACATTTAATTTCAAAATCTACACTAATATTATAAAGAGGAAATTTTTGTACCTATTTTTGTATGTTTGTATGTTTGTAATGAATAGGCTCAAAAAGTACTGGGCCGATTTAAAAAATTCTTTCACCAATAGAATGCTACATTCTTCCAATTTGACATAGGCTACATTTCATTTTGAAAAAAATTAGGGATCCTTGGTAAAATTTGAACAATGTAACCGAAGGTGAAAGCCTTTGATTCAATCGAGACTTGGGCAGTGCTTCAGTCTCTCCAAAGGTGCCACATTGACTATCGCTATATCGAAGTGTTGAAATGTTTATACAATAAAGCCACAATGTCCGTCCGAGTACAGGATGAATGCACGAAACCGATCCAAGTGCAGAAAGGTGTAAGACAGGGTGACGTTATATCCCCGAAACTCTTCACCACTGCACTGGAAGATGTTTTCAAGCTTCTGAACTGGAAAGGACTGGGCATCAACATCAACGGCGACTACATCACTCACCTTCGATTTGCCGATGACATAGTCATAACGGCAGAATCCTCGGAGGATCTGAACGCAATGCTCAATGACCTCAACAGAGTTTCCCAACAGGTAGGTTTGAAAATGAACATGGACAAGACGAAAATCATGTCAAATGTCCATGTTGCACCTATGCCGGTAGTGGTTGGGAACACTGCAATCGAAGCTGTAGACGAGTATGTATACCTGGGACAGATCGTTCAACTAGGTAGGTCCAACTTCGACAAAGAGGTCAACCGAAGAATCCAACTCAGCTGGGCAGCGTTCGGGAAATTACGGCATATCTTCTCGTCCAAAATACCTCAGCGTCTAAAGACAAAAGTCTTTGATCAGTGCGTGTTGCCAGTGATGACATACGGAACCGAAACGTGGTCTTTTACTGTGGGCCGAATAAACAAGCTCAAAGTCACTCAGTGAGCGATGGAACGAGCTATGCTCGGAATTTCTCTACGTGATAAGGTCCGGAATGAGGAAATCCGTAGACGAACGAAGGTCACCGACATATCTCGACGAGTTAGTGAGCTGAAGTGGCAATGGGCAGGCCACATCGCTCGAAGAACCGATAACCGGTGGGGAGTAAAGGTTCTCGAGTGGCGACCACGTACCGGGAAACGTCTACCAGGCCGTCCCCTTACTAGATGGACCGAAGACCTGGTTAGAGTCGCGGGGAGTCGCTGGATGCAGGTGGCTCGGGACCGGTTAATGTGGCGTACCATGAGGGAGGCCTATGTCCAGCAGTGGACGTTTCCCGGCTGATGATGATGATGAACCGAAGGTGTAGAAAAATGAGTCTTAAAATGTCTTTCGTCGAATGCGCTGCCGAAACTATTAGCGATAGAACAAAATAATGTATGACAATATTGAAGAACATCATAATGTCTACAAAAAACTCCGCGGTAGCATATGTCCAACTATTGTAGTTATGTCACTACAACAACTTTTTTCATTTTAAACATTAATGAAAATGCTAACCAAATTCAAACCATGCTATTTATGTGTTGATATTAATCCGTATCCAAATAAATTATTTTATGGTCAAGACCATTTAACTACTTATAAAATAGTTTTTAAATTATTTAAATTGGACTTTCCATTCAAAAGATATTACGAATTAAAAAATTCAAACAGTAAACAAAACCGCCATAGCGCCGTGGCCGTTGTTTGCGATGCAGTCTGAAAAGCGCGCCGGGCATCGCGGCGGGCGGGATGGAGGGGGCACTGAAATAATTTTTTTTAATATATAATTAATAAATAATAATTTTTTAATAAATAAAAATATTTGTGAAAAAAAGTGTTTTATATCCAAATTTCCAAAAATAAATAATTGTCTACCCCGTGCGAAGCCGGGACGGGCTGCTAGTATATTATAAACTGCTTTAAATTTGAAATTGAAAAGTTTAACTAGGCTACTTAATAATACTTGGAATCATTAATTCCTCATTTACTTTTTATTAAATTTTAGTAAATTATTTGCATTAAAAACATATTTAAAGATCGACTCAATTTTGAGTAGTCTGTCAGAGCTGAATACGTCAGTTCCTTGCCTTAAGAATGTTTCAGAGTTGTCGAACAATTTACTTAGCCGTTATAGAACGCGGGAAGCCGCCCATACCACTCGCTTATGACTTGGTTAAATTTTTCGAAGTAGGTGAATAGGCAACATTTAAATAATTGTAGAAAAGCTTATAGATGTTTCACAATTTATAAAAAATTAGGCATTTGTTATTTTCGATTTCTCTAGCGTTAATTCTAAATTTAAAAAAAAGGCAATGACCAATTGGCGTTGGTTCTTGTTCAGTAGGAACGTATCAGGGAATGTTTGGCAATGTCCGCCCCATAAGGAATGATGACTTCTCTGTCATACAAATATGACATCTGCCATTTGTGCGAATAAAAAGTGACTTCAATTTACATGCTAGTAACGAAACCGCAAGTCCAAAACAAATGCTCGAAGTTGAACCTTATGCCAATGCCTTAAAGTTACCCTGTTAATAATTCCTAGAGGTGTCATCTTTCAGCGAGAATGACGTTAATTTGGTTACCCGTCGAGGAGTCCCTCAGGGACGCCGTGCGTTTAACGAACTGACAGCTTGCTCGGAAATGCTGTGGGTTATACATACACTGACTTACAGATTTCTTGGAGTTGTGTACTGCGATTCTGCACTGATCTTGAAAAACCTGCAACAATTTAGTAAAACTCACAGACAGGACTCGTAATTCTTATGTTTTCAATACATAATGTATAAATATTTTTAAAAGAAAAGTCGTAGAAGGTATACTTTGTATAGCCAAAGATTATCAATAATTTATTGTCATACTTGTATGGGCGCTTTGACACCATCAAATCCTATATTTTCCCTTTTGTCGCCTTTTACGACACCCGTTAGATGACATGTAGTGGTTACATTGTAATGCTTCAATTTGAGTTCAATGGTAGGCATATAACTAATACTGCAATATTTTCAATATCGGACCAGATTAGAAATGATGACTTAGGTCATCTTAAAGTTTACGTAAGTCAATCAGTTTTTATAATGAAATTGTGCTCTACGTGGTTATGGTTTGGTATTTTACGGTGTTTAGCAGGTTTTAGAATAGCAAAGATACATAAGGTGGTTTTGTGGGATGTAGATACCTTACGAAGAAACGTCTTGAGTTATTCGTATACATGATTTAAGAATGACTCGGTGCAAATTTACGAATTCATACGAGATACGTTTGTATTAATGTTCAATGTTTTAAACATGAACTCATATTTAACGAGTACAATTCTCATAAAAATATATGTAATCGTAGACAAACAGTAATAGTTCCTTGATAATTATTTCGATATCGTTTAGGTCAGGATCTCTGAACTTTCTAAAAGTTTGTGGAAATCCATGCTAATATTTTAATGAGAAATTGAGTTTCTGTGTCCTTCCTTTACGACGTTACGGAGAGTCGGAATGACTTGTTTATGTATAGGGATAGCTGAACTATAACGATATAAGCTAATTTTTTCTGATCGAGCAAGTAGTTCCAGTGGAATGATTTCTTAAGTCCACGCAAACGACGTCGCAAGCAAAAGCAAATTAAAAAATCAATGTAATTCATTCATTGCGTACTTATTCAAAACAATATTTTTACACGTATTTCTTTATAACGCAATTGAATATTAAAAGTTCGCTTAAAATACTACACGAAAAGTACAAGACGAGTACGAGAATGAGCAAGTACTAGTTATAAGTGTAATACTCGTAATTACTAAGTTTGAGGCATCAGTCTCCCAAATAAGGTTCTAATTTCATAGTAATTTCAAAATACGAAATCTTGATAATACCTCGGGTGAATCACGTCATTTATCTGTCTCCCCTAACACAGGTAAGCACTTGGCATTAAGGGAGGCAGACAGGCAAGATGATAAATAATTAAAGCGAACAGCATTGTCTTACAAAAATGTATGGGTATGTCACTAAAATCTGTATAAATATATGTATAATTTTTTTTAAATTATTATTTTGTAATTTTAGTATAGAGGGATTTTTTAATGTCCTTTATGTAATAAAACACAAAAAGTCTATGGAAATTACGAAACAGTTTTAGTTCAACAATTTTTTTCCGCGATCCATAGGAGTAAACATATAAACGCTTATTGTTAACTATATCACAGATCACAAAAGCTAAATTTTTTTTTATTTTAGCTTACTGTACGTTGTGGAATGTTCATAGTTTTCCTATGTCAATGTCGAGTTGAGTACCCGCTAGTACCCGGCGCCTATTGCGGTAGGTACACATGGCAAGAAAAGTACACTATCCAAACACGGCTTTGTCCGCACCATATTCAACGGTGTTAACGTTTACTTGTATGAATTATGTTTGAGAAGTATGTGTTACTTATGTTGCTGGCTATACGGACTGTGGAACAAAAGGCGCGAACTCAACGCGAACTCATAAGATATCAGCTCAATGGTAAGTTCTGTTCTTTGTTGGTGCAGCACGTATTGTGGTCGCTAGCATCAGAATAAGACGGCCCCAGTGGAGTGTCATATGGTGTCATGTTTTTTAAAAACTATTTTTAAAAACTTTTTAAATAGATTTACAAAAACTACATCTAATGTGTGTTGAAGAAGGCGACTATGGGTATCGAAAAATAATTTTGCCATTTTTTTATTTTATTGAAGATAGACCAACACTTGACCTCAATCTGACATTGTTCAATGCATTGACATTAGGATAGGCAGCGGCGACCACTTGCTTATTTTAATGTTTAATGGGTTTGCACTTGGCCTTCATCTTACCTCAGAAGCCTCAAGCTAATGAGGCGACCTGTTGACTGTTGACCTGTTTTTCGAAGTTGGACTTACCTAGTTGGACTATCTGTCCCAGGTACATGTACATATTCGTCAACAACTTCGTTTACAAATAAACGCATCTAAATTGCGATTCTAGAGGCAGCTTTACGTCAGGTTTCGATTCATATTGCGTTCCTAGAGAATACGTTTCTCAATAAGACCTTGTGGCAGACAATAACTTTCCGGTCGTAAATCGCAGCATTCTCCAGCGGTGACGGCTCACGAGATACTCGTACTTTCAGCTCCACAATGGATCTCTCGTGTCTGCGTTGAGACGCGATGCAACGCATTGCATTCACAATAAGTGCTCAGTGTTTGAAAACTACACCACACAAACTCTGGGGAAATTGCGCTAGAGTTGCAGTCTTTGGTTTACTGCATATCAAACAAATCACGCTAATATTATTTATCGAATGTCTTTTCCTTGATTTCTCTTCTTTTACAGTATCGAATTGAGCATTTGAATGCATACATACTAATATTATAACAGCGAAAGTGAATTTGTGATTTGTCCTTAAGTTTTTACGTCATAACAGATAGAATAACTTCATTTTTAGGGTTCCGTACCCAAAGGGTAAAAACGGGACTCTATTACTAAAACTACGCTATCCGTTCATCTGTCTGTCTGTCTGTCCGTCTGTCACCAGGCTGTATCTTATGAACCGTAATAGACAGTAGAAATTTTCACAAATGATGTATTTCTGTCGCCGCTATAACAACAAATACTGAAAAGCAGAGTAAAATAAATATTTAAGGGGGCTCCCATACAACAAACATGATTTCTTTGCTCTTTTTTGCTCGATATTGATAACGGTCACAGGTAGACGTTTGAATTATGCACCGAATATTTGGTTAAATATTCTCTTGAAAAATATGAATAAAATAAATATGTAATGGGGAAATATATCATATGTATACATATATCTTAGAACAATGTAACTGTCACGATATAGACAAACAAGCACCGCCGCGACCGCCGGCAGCGTATAATTTGAAACAGAAACAGAAAAATATTTATTTAACTAAAACAAGAACCTAATTCTGTAGGTTACGTGTTATGCACGTGCAGTGAACCCAGGCCAAAATCAGTGAATGTTCAGTTACGTATTCTATACGACAATAATTAACGCATTCAAAAAGAACTAAAAACCGACTTCATCAGCTGTAAAACTTTCACCCTTAAAGATAAAATTTTCTAGGTAAATATAAGTTTTTGTTGATTTTCTCAAAAAGCGCTCAATAAATTTATTTTCGATAACTTTTTTAAGGGACCACCTATGAAGTATGTTCTCCCTCATGACATTTTAAACACGACCGTTCAATAAAAGGATTATTTGTTTCGACCTTCTTAAATATATGTCATCATCACCAGCCTATATATGTCCCCACTGGAGGGGCTCAGGCCTACTCTCCTACAGAGAGTGTATGGGCCATAGTCCACCACGCGGGCCCAGTGCGGATCGGCAGACTTCACATGCCTGTTCAAGACATGCAGGTTTCCTCACGATGTTTTCCTTCACCGTTAAGCAATCGGATAATGTACTTGAATTGAAAAACAACTCATAGGTACACGGCTGGATTCGAACCCGGTACCCTCAGATTGAGAGTCCGCGCCTTATCCACTGCGCCACCGACGCTTCTTAAACGCGCTTAAATATATGTAAGTCATAAAAACACGAGTAATTGTTAAGAAAACTGAGATATTATGGTAAGCATTTTCCAATAACAAAAGGAAAATGTTGGCCGTGTACGAGCGACACGATACCGTTGTTCACGACTATTCGTACTTCTTCGTAATGTCTAAACAAAAGCCATCGGAACGAGTTTGAACGACGAATCTGAGTTTAGCAGTTACATGGACTTACCGTGAAAGTTTCATCACTTTCTGAACTATAGTTTCGCGTAATTCGTAGTTTTACGAGATGCTAAGAGAACTATCGCACTTTTTTTGATAAGTTCGTGTGTCGTGGTATACTTATGGTAGTTGGGAAATCTTTTCGAATTTCAAAGTTTTATAAGTATTCCATTATTGGAGAAAACAGATTGTGTTTGATCTTAGTCTCGACAGTTGTGAAATGATGATGGCGTTGACAATTATCGTCCTTGTCTTATGGTTATTACTATCTGCTAGTGAATTTGAAGAAGCCTTGCCGTTCTGACAACGGTGCTCAGAAGCTAGCCAATGAAGCGCTGTCTCTGCTGAATATCTCTGCTATGAAAGGTTATACCGGCAGACTAGACCTATTAGAACTGCTGTTTGGCGGCAGACTTTAAAAACGTGGTCGTAGGGACATATAAAATGACCTATCACCAAACAAAAAACTGCTTTGGTTGTTTTTGAAGAAAGAAAAAAGATTTTAATGCGTGGACATCGAGAAAGGAGTTTTACACGTCATAGAATAGAAACTGTTATTCTTAAATATAAGAAAAGTTTACTTTCTCAAAGAATTGTAATGATAAGCACTCATTCAATTACAATATATAATTTTTTCGTAAAGTTGGCACTATATAGAGCTGACAACTATTTCCTTGCAGTATTTGCTTTTTACAGAGAATGAGTGAGAGAGTCACTTTCACATTTCCTGAAATATTGTGGTGAATTATATATTTTATATTCTTTAAATAACACAGCTAAAACGTATTAAGATATTATTACGTCTACCACCAGCACCGCCACCACCCCGCCGCTGTCATTCCACGATATCGCATTTCAAGCCACCTCCTATCATGTCAGCTTTCTCCCTCACGTACTTGTTACCCTTTTCAACTCTAAAATGTACAGAATTTACTCATTTATGCAGGTACAACTACGACTATGAATATTTTACAAAGAATTACGTGTTTCTGTTCTTACTCTGACATTCTTTGCTGCATGCTGTTATATAATTCAAGTTGTTTTTGTTTGGCGTTTTCCTCGGGACATGGAAGATTACTCAGAAGGCAAGCTCAATGGCGCGGCTATTTTTCATTTGCTACAAAATTTTTATTTTCAACTTAAGGAAACCAATTAAAATAAGTTCGGATTGTCCTTTCTTTCCACAAAATTTAGGACTACTAACATCACAGTTTTTTTATTTGGAATGATTTTAAGACCTGAAAAGTTTTAGTTAGTATTCTTTGCTTTGGTTGAGGTTTGCTTTAGCTTCGACTCCTTTTACGAACAGCAGCTCTCAGTGTACTTAGTGCCTGACATGCATTCAGTACCGTCAATTCGACAAGCGTGCTTCTTTCCGGAATGCTAAAAGCCTCGAGGGAGCTACTCAGTTGATGTTCACTTTTATCGCGTTTCTACAGATCGAATGCGAGAGCTAATGCTTGCTCACTGAGCTTGACAACCGCTTACAGCACTGAATGTTAGCTTGTTTGAGTACTAGATACATTGTTTATATAATACATACATATACGAGTACATTGTATTTTTTTTGCATCTGCAATGGATACGCACGGGCTTTATAACACCCTCATGTTAACTGAAAGTTACGGAACGTGCTCAAACAAAGTTTCATCCTATTTGCGATTTTAAATCACTAAATTATATGTACATTGAAATCACGGCCTAGATGTAGTTATTTTTTCTAGTGGTCGCCCAGTGTTTGAAATTCGACCATCACTAAATAGTATAAAACAAAGTCGCTTCCCGCTGTCTGTCTGTCTGGATGTATGCTTAAATCTTTGAAACTACGCAACGGATTTTGATGCGTTTTTTTTTTAATAGATAGAGTGATTCAAGAGGAAGGTTTATATATATAATACATGCATAATATAGTAGAGCAACACCGATAATTTTTGGGGTTTCTAATGTGATGTCGTAAATAAACACATATTTTAGCGCTTACATTGCAAACGCTGGCTAAACCCTACCAGATAGATCAAAATAATGTACTACTGTATTGTACACCTTAGAAAGATCAACAAAAAAGTCCGCGATGGTATATGTCTAACTATTGTAGTTATGTCACTATAACTACTTTTATACATTTTTTAAGTTGATAGAAATGCCAACCAATATCAGACCATGTTATCCATACCTTTATATTAACCCTTATCAAAATAAATCATTTCATATGCAAGACTGCTTCAATATCTGTAGATAGCTTCTTGAATTATTGAAATACGACATTCCATTCAAAAGATATAACGAATTTAAAAAACCAAATACACGGACACCAAACTGAAGCATTCAAATAAAGTAGTATTGACCGAAGTGCGAGAGAGAGGCTTAGCGATGCTATATGTCATAATCAGCCGGGAAACGTCCACTGCTGGACATAGGCCTAAAATACATAAACAAAGGGGTCAAGTGCGAGACGGACTCAAGCACCGAGAGTTCCGTGAAGAATATGATTAATAAACATAATGAAAATCATAAATAATAGGTAAGATAATATGCACCCAACAATGCTCTAACAAAAGACGCCTGACGAAATCACACGCGCAATTGTTAAAATACACATTGAGATACTTCTAAGGGTAGTAATCATAAAGTGGGGTTTAAAATGTGATTTAATTCAATTAATTTATTTTTATTATTTGTTGTTATAGCGTTTGTTATAGCGGCAACAGAAATACACATTTTGTGATAATTAATGGAAATGGTCTAAAAGTACGACAAACACATATTGTTAGTTAAACGTTTGACTTTTTTACAGATCCAAAAAACTGCAGACTTGATTATTCGATATTAATTTCAAATCGAAAATTACACAGACGGACAACAAAGTAATCCAATAAATAAGGGTCCCTTTTTTCCTTTTGAGTTAGTTATCCCTAAAAATGTACAAAAATGTAAATATATAAATGTAAAACTTTAGATTAAGTAAAAAAATTGAAACTCTAAAAATATAAATAGTAATTTGATCAGAAAAAACTACTTATGTCTTTGAAAAAAGTTTATTTTTTCGTTTTTCCCAAATGTTTAAAAGATAAATGTCCACCCGTGCGAAGCCGGGGCGGGCCGCTAGTAATTAATAAAGATTTTTTATGCATAGTTAAAAAACTTATTAGTATTTTGCACTTTTATATAGAGAAGTCTCTATATAAATGTGCGATTTTTTTGTAAAAAGGGGTACAAAGTTTTAGCTTCACGTATTAATATACGTTACAACGGTACTGCACGAAGTTTTGTAAATTAAAGTCACTACTATTACGCTCTGAATTAGTTAAATATATTGAAATAACATACATATTTCGGATAGCCCGGTCCTTGAACAAGGGCACTATCTTGTTGAAATTTGATACAAATACATAAATAATTAATAAACAATACAAGCATCTACAATTTTTGATATTTATTGAGATTTCATAAACGTTATGTACCTAATTGTTTATTCATGCTGAAGCTCAAAAGCTTTTACTCCGGCTTAACTTTACACAAACTTTAGCTTCTGGTTGATTTAACTCACTTTAATATAATTTTTGTTACAAAACGTTGCGTTACTTTGCAGCTAAAAATCTAATCATGTTGTCATTAATTGTATGTGGTGCATGATCTTACAGCTAAAAATGAAAAATGACATTTCATCATCATCAGCCAGGAAACGCCCACTGTTGGACATAGGCCTCCTCCGTAGTGTGCCACATTGACCTGTCCCTTATCTAGTCACGTGCTTTCAGCGAGTCCTCGTGACCATTACTGTGTCACCGGTCCATTTAGTAGGGGGACGGCCCAGTACACGTTTTCCCATTGTCATTTAATTTGAATAAACATTTTTAAATTCGATTTCTACTTCTGCCATTAAACATTATTTTACCAATATTGATTTGATGACTGATGCTTGTTTTATGCACCATCACTCTTAATTTATTCCCTCTAATTAGAGAGCCTAACGAGTGTGGAATATGCTGTTAACGGTTCGGTTTCATCAATATCCGGGGTCATATATCACAGCCAGTGTAAGATTGATGGCGCGACTCGCTAATTGAAGTTCATTAACGTTTATAATTAATAACCCTGAGGAAAAACCTTCAAGAGCTTTGTCTAAAAAATCTCGACGTTATCATTATTATGGGCAATTTGTTCAATATTTTCTAGTGTGTCTAGGCTTAAGAATAGGTTAGTATTCAAGACAACTAAAGGATACTTTCAGGATATAGGTGATCGGGTCTCTTATTACCAACATCAACCCGCGAACACCACAACAGCCATCGTCAGATATTGCAAACATGAGAAACTTATTTTATAGCTATGTGGTGGTTGTTGTTTAAACATATTTTTCCCCATCACACTAAAGGTACATACTTTGATAAAAACAAAGAATTTACGTAACTAAAGTGACTTATCTCAAAATGAACAATCGATAAAAATCTTTGAAAAAAGGAACATTGGATAGACTAGGATATTTGAGGGCTAAGGTCGAAAAGTTCAATTTATTAACATTGATTTTTCTAAAAGAGAGATTTTTTAACGAGTATGAGTTACAAAACGTTTTTCGCCGAAACAATTCTGTCAGTATTTATACAAACCCACTGAGCAAAACACCGTAATTGGTGCCCTTGGAGCTTAACAAAATATTGCTCCAGCCCTCCCAGTGATTAGGAAGCGAAGGCTGAAATTTTGTGATTAATTTTGCGTCATTAAATAATTATGTTAATCTTTTTAATGGACGGGATTAAATATTGACTGGGTTTGGATAAAAATGTTAATTACTGGAGTCTGTGTCTGAAACGTTACATAATTTATCTTAATTGCCCGTGTAAAGAGAAAAGTACGACTAGAGTTGCTTTCAAGTATTAATGAGTTTCGTAGTCGTTCCAACAATGATAAAAATCATACATTCTTGCGGAAACTTTTCGATGTCTCGCCTGCATTGCCTCAAATTACTATTAGGATGTGAGCAGTATTTTGATATTTGAAAAGGGGTTGGGCAATGAATGTAGATTTTGATTTTTGGGATGTAATCCACTATATACTACCTCTAATACCATTAAAACTTCTTCTTAATGACTGTTGATCACTATCTATCGATCAATGTTTTCTAGGAAACTACAGAGCTGTGAGGTTGTAAATATGTTTTTCCTGTGTGAATTGCACCCCTGACTGATAGAGTCTAAAGTATTATTTGTGTAAAAGGACACATCCACAGTCAGCTTCGGCTGCTTGAGACAGAAACTTGATTTAAGAAAGCATGATTTAAGAAAAATGCGGGCCAAGATGCAAAAAATAGACACACTATTTAACATAGTGTCACGGAGCTCGAAAAGTCCAGAGATAAAGAAAAGCGAGAGGTGTATCCATCGATCCCCTTCGTGTCAGATATTGACAAATGACGTAGAAAGCTCTCGAATACTCGCATAAGGATTGTCAAGTGCGAAAGAGAAAGCAATTCATCTATCTCCTTCGTGTCGAATACTCTACAATGTTCAAGAAGATTCTAGACTATAGGATCTAGAAACACTACGGGGTATATACTCGTATAGGCGCGAGCCGAGCGTCGGAGACAGTTCAGTTTGAGTTGAGTTCACAGCGAAGAAAAGTGAAGAAACGAAAACTGGAAGAAATTGTAAAGCGAAAGTACAATCGAGGTGGAAAAGTGTTAGTGTACTAGTGTGTCACGTGGTGTCAGTATCGACAGATCGGCGTCAGTAGTGTTCAAGGACTCTGTACGTGGAATCCAGGGACGGACTCAGTGCAGACAACTTGGAACTAGTGAGACAGGGACGTATTCTGTTTGGGGGGACCCGTGATTTTGAAGATTGGTTTGTGGACTTGTGTTACCAATAAATTCCGGAACTTTGGACTTTCTTTCTCTTCAATAAACGAACCACAGGAGCTCGTAACATTTGGTGTCAGAAGTGGGATTGAAGATGCCGATTGTACCGAAGGACGGAAAAGAAGGGGTAACCACCAGAACCATGTCGGAGGCTCGGCGCGACGAAGCAAGCGGAAGCGGGGTTCAGCGCACTCCTGAAAGAACATCTGACAGGAGTAGCTTTCAGCACACCCCGGAGCAGAATCCAGGCAGCATTCTCCAACAAATACAACGCATGATGGAAGATAAGCTGCGTGAGCAATCTCGACGCCAAGAAGACCAGCTGCGTGCGTTGCAGGAAGAGCAAGCTCGCCGTCAGGAAAACCAGTTACGTGAACTGCAAGAGGAGCAAGCCCGCCGTCAGGAAAACCAGTTACGTGAACTTCAAGAGGAGCAAGCCCGTCGCCAAGAAGAGCAAGCCCGCCGTCAGGAAGATCAGCTGCGTGCTATGCAGGAAGAGCAAACCCGCCGTCAGGAAGAGCAAGCCCGCCGTCAGGAAGAGCAGCTGCGTGCGTTACAGCAAGATCAAGCTCAACGCATTGAGACCCTTCATAAAGAGTTTGCGAAAGGTCTGCAGCTTATCATGGAGAGGGTAGCAGCCGTGGAAGGAAGAGTTAGCCAGATGGAAGAGGAAGTCGGCAGTTTAGCCCAGAAGATTAAGAAAGTGGAAGAGAATACCGAGGTAGCGGTATCAAAGATTAACCAGGAGATTGAACGGCTAAAGTCGAGCAGTCTCATTGCGTCAGTTTTAGGATCCCCTGCGGCACCTGTTAAAGGGAATAAGGTGCCTTTCTACGATGGAACGACCTCCTGGACTGCCTTCAAGCTACAATTCGAGACTGCAATGAAAACGAATGGCTGGGCTAAGGAAGAAGCTCAGTCAGCACTTACGCTAGCGTTGCGTGGTAAAGCTCTGACCGTGTTGGAAACCGTGGGAGCAAGAGGAAACTTCACATTTGACGTGCTGTTCGATGCTCTGGAATCACGATTTGGTGACGGACATTTAGAGCATGTCTATCGAGCTCGGTTAAAGGAGAGAACACAACGCGTCGACGAAAGCCTACAAGAGTGGTCACTGGAGGTGGAGCAATTAGTGCGTAAGGCGTTCCAATCATCTCCCGCAGCTGTTGAACCGATGCTATTGCAGAACTTTATCGATGGAATACGGGACCTAGAAGTAAGAGCCGCGGTACGACTCAAGCATCATGCTAACTTCAAGGACGCCGTAGCCCACGCGCTAGAAGTAGAAGCTGTGCGTCAGGATTTTCAAGTTGCATGCCTTCGGAAGATTAAGACGATTGTGGAACGTCCGACGCCACGTCGGAGTTTCATGTGCTACGAGTGTGGTGAGCGCGGACACATACGACTCTCCTGTCCAACCCGTAACAACCGCCGTGAAGGAGCTAGCTCAGTCTCTGGAAGGCGAACCAGTGCTACAAAAAAGGTACCAGGTGAAATTTATGAGCAAGTAAATGAAACTGGATTTCAGGCTAGTGAAAGATCGAAGACGTGTTACGACCGAGGAGCTAACGACGCTGGTTTTGAGGAAGGATCATTGGCCTGGTTACACAATCCAGTTCGAAGAAAAGGGAAGACACCGAAGCTACAAGCAAGTTGGAGGGACCATACGAGATGTGTGGGTCGTCAGCTTCCTCATAGAGCTATGAGAATTCTACGCATGCCAAATTTTAAAGCAATTTAGGTGCAATCAAACTTTAGCATTCATAATTTAGCAGCAATCATGACTCAGTTACAGCGAGTTGTTTTTAGTGTGTCAGCTGGAGACATGGGTCTCCAGCTGACACATGCCAGGAAGGCAAACCAGTGAGGTTAGGGCTTTAGACTATAGTCAGGCATTTAAAGCACAATTAAAGCAATGAGAGCCAAAAAAATTAACGATCACATTGATAAACTGTTGGATCTACGAACGAAATACCGTGTGTAAGCTGGCGACCCGTGTCACCAGCTTACACATCTGGATCTTCGTAATTATTCAAGTTACGATTATGTATTGTACCTCATATTTTAGAGCAAAATAGAAGCAATAGGCTTCAAAATTTTCGAATCTCTAGTGCTAAAACTGTTTGAGCTACGAGCCGATATGTGTGTGTAAGCTGGTGACATGGGTCGCCAGCTGACACATGTTGTATCTCTGAAACTACATAAGTGAGAACTTCGTTTTAAAGATCAGATGAGACCATACAATAGAAGCGTTCACGAGTCAAAATTTCAAATCTCCTGGCTGTCTAGATTCAAAGTTATAAGCAAAAAACTATTTTCCCGCCAAAAAATTCAAAATAATCGCACGGACGCCGCTGAGCGGGCCGTTGCCGTTCCGTGCGCTACGCACGAATAGAGTTTCAACTTAGCCGTCATTGTTTTAAAATTCATTTTAACCTGCACTTTCGTATCGATTCAATTGGTATATTGAGCGTGTTAGACCAGGAGCCGACAGAAATAAGCAATGGTATACTACCGATTAACTTTATAGAGAGATTACGAACGACCGGTCAAGTGATAATATAACCCTTCATCGTTGGTGCATAATTCAAGTCTACTAATTTAACTAATAGGAAGTCAAGATTATTTTAGTTTAGTAATGAATCAACTTATCAGAAATAACAATTTACGGTGTGATATAACATAGTATAAGAGGTATATGTTCAACATATACAGTTTATATCACTATGATCAATAATTGTTGAGCTCGGTATTTAGTGTATTTTCAATAGCAATCCATACTAATATTATTTATAAAATAATATTATGAATGCAAAAGTGATTTTGTTTGTTTGTCCTTTATTATCGACGTAACGTAGAGTCAGAATGATGATTTTTTGTATAGGGGTAGTTTGGAAAAGGATGGAAAATGACATAGGCTGTATTTCTTAAACTTTTATTCATAGCTATTTTCATGGAAATTGCAAACAATATTGGCACATTTTAATAAAAAATATTGCTTATACTCAGAAATTTAGATTTGCAAATGAATAAAAATCTTATGATTTGATATATTTTTATTATAAAAGTCGACTAACATTGCTTTGTCTGATTTTCATAATATCAAAAACGGGACATGTGCGAGTCAGACTTGCGCACCGAGGGTTCCTATATTTGTCCCATAAGACTTTGTTTTTTGCCAAATTTCAGGATTATAGATCAATCAAAAATATGCGTCATGCACGGCTTTGATATAAGGGATTGCACACCTGATTATTTGATATCAATTTCAACTTGATGCATTCACGCATTCCTTAAAAAAGGGGGTCTTGACAGACCGAAGAACAACAAAGAGATCCAATCTAGGGTTCGCCTAAATATATTATTTAGTCACAAAATTAACCGTTTATGTACATAATAAATATGAATGTACACAAACACACACACACACACACACACATATGAGCATAGCAAACTTAAAATAGGAACTAAGATTTTAAATAATACTGTGTAAATCCGTCTGGAAGACGCGGTGCACTTCCAACACAAGTGTCGAAAGACTACTTTCTGGAAGGCCCCTGCAAAACTCTGTAAAAGTTATTTAAGAAATAAACACTTTTTACTTTTACTTTTTTTTTAATTGATCATAACAAAGGTGCTTCTGAAAGGCGATAGTTGTATTCTAAAGAAGTAAACAAGTCATAATTTTGTATGGGAACCCATATTTTGCTGAAACTTATATATAATAACCAGTAGAATTCAGAATACCTGCCTTCTAAAGTGTGTGTATATTAGTTAACATCATTAAGATTAATTATTTTTCTAAAAACTAGCGTTCCATTATCACAGGTTGGATACTATAAAGAAATAAACGAGACATAGCTTTGTATGGGGACACAAATATTTTGTTTGAAAGTTATACATAACAAGCCCTAGAACTAAAAATACTTGCTTTCTATATTGTGCATTAGCAAATAAAATAAAACCAAATTTTTTCTTCTAAAAATCAACACTAAGTGTTCACTTATCACAGGTCGATCAAAGTACATAATCATAGATTGGATATTCTAAAGATATAAACTAGTCTTTTCTGTCTTCTTAATATCTTACATCAGTGAATAAAATTCAGGATTCAGATTTTTCTAAAAACTAGTGCAAGTTCAATCATCACAGGTTGATCAAATTACACAATCACAGAAGAGTTATAATATAATATGGCATCATTAAAAATTCACACAGTAAACATCTTGTCTATGTATGCACCAGAGCTAAGCCAGCGAAGTAAGTACCTACTCATAGAATCATTCTTTATTTACATTTATATCAACTATAATAAAATTCCGACCCATTCTTATAAACACGCACCGCCCAAGGGTTTTTATAGAAAAGTAAAAATATAACCTTGGTTCCGGAAGCGCTTTCCTTTGGAAAAAATATGAGACGAATGAACCATGTTAAATGCGAAAAATCGTTGTTGATAAAATAACTGGGTATCAAATATTTTCTTATAATTAACTTAATTACTTTAATTAATTATCACAGATAGATTGATTTTAAATTACTTAGGTATACAATTACATACCACTTAAGAGAAGAATCTTCAATTAAAATCTGCCTTAGCTAATTTAAATACTTTGATTAATTATCACAGATCGATTGATTTTAAATTTCTTAGGTATACAATCACATACCACTTAAGAGAAGAATCTTCAATTAAAATCTGTCTTAGCTAATTTAAATACTTTAATTAATTATCACAGATCGATTGATTTTAAATTTCTTAGGTATACAATCACATACCACTTAAGAGAAGAATCTTCAATTAAAATCTGTCTTAGCTAATTTAAATACTTTGATTAATTATCACAGATCGATTGATTTTAAATTTCTTAGGTATACAATCACATACCACTTAAGAGAAGAATCTTCAATTAAAATCTGTCTTAGCTAATTTAAATACTTTGATTAATTATCACAGATCGATTGATTTTAAATTTCTTAGGTATACAATCACATACCACTTAAGAGAAGAATCTTCAATTAAAATCTGCCTTAGCTAATTTAAATACTTTGATTAATTATCACAGATCGATTGATTTTAAATTTCTTAGGTATACAATCACATACCACTTAAGAGAAGAATCTTCAATTAAAATCTGCCTTAGCTAATTTAAATACTTTGATAAATTATCACAGACCGATTCATTTTAGATATCTTAGGTAAACAATCACAACACGTAAGACAAGCATCATCGATTAATATCTTATTCTATCGGAGCTTCTCTAACAGTCTAGAAATATTGAAAAGAGAGGTGGATCTCTTGTCTCCTTCGTGTCGAGTCGCATGGAAACTTCTCGAACAAGTATGAAAGAGAGAGGCTGATCCATCTATCTCCTTCGTGTCGAGTAGCGAGTACTCGAAATCCGGTCCGAATATAGAATGTTCCGGAAGTAAACAACAGTTTGCGAAAAATTGAAGATCACTGGGAATTCAATGTACAGATTCACACGTCGATTCTCCATATACAGGTAAGTTGATTTAGGTTCTTTGAAGATATCTTTTTATTGCGTGAACCGATTTTGATTAAATAAAGCTTAGATGTTGCCTTGACCTACGCCTAATTTAATTGTGAAAACCGCATCAAATTTGGTTTAGTAATTACGGAGATTAGCCGGTTCAGATAAACAGACAGACAGACAAAAAGACAGACAGACAGACAAAATTTTTTAAAATGGTGTTATTGTATTCTGTTACACTTCTTACCTCATCCTCAATCAGTTTTTGTCAAATATGTTCAATGTACAGACACGTCGATTCTACAGATTTATTATAGTAAGATTACGTTATTTATTCGTTACGTCGTAACAGAGAGTCGGAATCATCACATTTTTTTGGTATAGGAGTAGTTAAAGGATCAGAAAAGGACAAAGGCTACTTTTTATCCCAATCGATAGTTCCCGTGGGTTCATTTCTGAAGTAAACGTGGATGAAGTTGAGTTCACAAGCCTACCATTTAGTTATAATATAGTTAAAAGCCGCCTTCTGAGTACGCACATTGTGACAGGCAAACATTTAGCTGGAACTGGAGCGGTGAAAATAACTAAAATTAAATGTTTGTGAAATCTATATCATGTTTTATTCAATAATTGCTACTGAAAATATACTAAATACCGAGCTCAACAATTATTGATCATAGTGATGTAAACTGTATATGTTGAACATATACCTCTTATACTATGTTATATCACACCGTAAATTGTTATTTCTGATAAGTTGATTCATTACTAAACTAAATCTTGACTTCCTATTAGTTAAATTAGTAGACTTGAATTATGCACCAACGATGAAGGGTTATATTATCACTTGACCGGTCGTTCGTAATCTCTCTATAAAGTTAATCGGTAGTATACCATTGCTTATTTCTGTCGGCTCCTGGTCTAACACGCTCAATATACCAATTGAATCGATACGAAAGTGCAGGTTAAAATGAATTTTAAAACAATGACGGCTAAGTTGAAACTCTATTCGTGCGTAGCGCACGGAACGGCAACGGCCCGCTCAGCGGCGTCCGTGCGATTATTTTGAATTTTTTGGCGGGAAAATAGTTTTTTGCTTATAACTTTGAATCTAGACAGCCAGGAGATTTGAAATTTTGACTCGTGAACGCTTCTATTGTATGGTCTCATCTGATCTTTAAAACGAAGTTCTCACTTATGTAGTTTCAGAGATACAACATGTGTCAGCTGGCGACCCATGTCACCAGCTTACACACACATATCGGCTCGTAGCTCAAACAGTTTTAGCACTAGAGATTCGAAAATTTTGAAGCCTATTGCTTCTATTTTGCTCTAAAATATGAGGTACAATACATAATCGTAACTTGAATAATTACGAAGATCCAGATGTGTAAGCTGGTGACACGGGTCGCCAGCTTACACACGGTATTTCGTTCGTAGATCCAACAGTTTATCAATGTGATCGTTAATTTTTTTGGCTCTCATTGCTTTAATTGTGCTTTAAATGCCTGACTATAGTCTAAAGCCCTAACCTCACTGGTTTGCCTTCCTGGCATGTGTCAGCTGGAGACCCATGTCTCCAGCTGACACACTAAAAACAACTCGCTGTAACTGAGTCATGATTGCTGCTAAATTATGAATGCTAAAGTTTGATTGCACCTAAATTGCTTTAAAATTTGGCATGCGTAGAATTCTCATAGCTCTATGAGGAAGCTGACGACCCACACATCCATACGAGGTGGTAACAAAAATCAACGACGTCACCTACCGAATTCGGGATACACCAAGAAGCCCACTGAGAGTTGTGCACTTAGATCGGCTGGCGCGTTATCATGGCAGTAATGATGCTCGGGACGAGCATTCTTAAGAGGAGGGCAGTGTCACGGAGCTCGAAAAGTCCAGAGATAAAGAAAAGAGAGAGGTGTATCCATCGATCCCCTTCGTGTCAGATATTGACAAATGACGTAGAAAGCTCTCGAATACTCGCATAAGGATTGTCAAGTGCGAAAGAGAAAGCAATTCATCTATCTCCTTCGTGTCGAATACTCTACAATGTTCCAGAAGATTCTAGACTATAGGATCTAGAAACACTACGGGGTATATATAGGCGCGAGCCGAGCGTCGGAGACAGTTCAGTTTGAGTTGAGTTCACAGCGAAGAAAAGTGAAGAAACGAAAACTGGAAGAAATTGTAAAGCGAAAGTACAATCGAGGTGGAAAAGTGTTAGTGTACTAGTGTGTCACGTGGTGTCAGTATCGACAGATCGGCGTCAGTAGTGTTCAAGGACTCTGTACGTGGAATCCAGGGACGGACTCAGTGCAGACAACTTGGAACTAGTGAGACAGGGACGTACTCTGTTTGGGGGGACCCGTGATTTTGAAGATTGGTTTGTGGACTTGTGTTACCAATAAATTCCGGAACTTTGGACTTTCTTTCTCTTCAATAAACGAACCACAGGAGCTCGTAACAATATGAATGAATTACAAAATAAATGATACCGGTTTTTCAAGAGATAATATCATTTTAAATCATTTACCGAAGCCAGCCATAAGCGAGCAGGAAAATTTAAAATTCTGCAGAAGATGAAAACCAAATAAAATACTTTCGAACAAGGCACGATAACTCATGCTCGATTTTTTCCTATACTGTATCTTTCTGAGACACAAATAAATTGCTTATTTTGGATGTATTTATACAGCTTCCCATAAGGTTCCCAATAAAGTAAGAGTAGGCTCCAACAACCTTAATTAGAGAAGCTGCGTGGTCTTACTTATTAAAATTTAATAACAAAACTTAATAAATGAGCGTTTCGCCCTTCCACGTTAATAAAGGTTCCTCTTTTGTGTTACGGTGCCTCCTCATAAAGTCATCTAATTTCATTATTCTCGGTTTACTTGTGAATTAAATGGAGGCGTTTTCCAAGTTATTTGAAATTAAACATATTATTTTAAGGTCTTAATTTTTCAGTGCGAAAAGATTGAAAATGAACAGAAGAACAATATGTAAAATACAACTGATGAAAAAATTAATATCATGTCATATTTAGAGTTCCGTACCTCAAAAGGAAACAAAATCAACAGAGTTCATATAGGACCGTTTAGTTGCCTATCAAAATACAATTTTTTTCGAGACCGGTTAAAGGTGTCACGTTAAATTAATACCGACTAAGAAGATGTGGGACATCCCCTTGAAGGGGTGAAAAAAGCATGCCTCCTAAACCAAGTCAACTCGATGCGGTCAATCATGCCACAAATTTTACTTACTACAAAAAGCAATAAATAAATAAGATTTTTTAGAATACGAAATTTAAATTTGCAGTTGAAATGATGTAGCAAATTTTTTATGTAAAGTTTGTCCTTCAATCAGACTGGAATTCGTGAGAGCTTTGTTCGGTACTTATTACCATACGCATTATTTATGAATTCCGGTAAGTTAATTGTCATATTCTGTGGTAGTATGGAGCCCTCAGTGCACGACTTCACCTCGCACTTGGCCGGTTTAAAAATCCTGTTGAAAAATCTAAAAATATTTCGATAAACTTAGACAATCAAATATAAAGACAGGAAGGTGTTGTAACCTAAAATACGCAGCATTATTTAATTGCCCTTATTTACTAGTACATATTTTCGTATCGTTTCTTCTTAAGCTAAAAAGACACTACGGTTTTCATATTCCCATTTCCCATTTGAGAGCGTGGTTTTTATTTAGCCATAGCTGAATGTGCGCGATACAAAAGCATCTCTGCATACAAGCGAAACTTTATCCTGGAAGAGACAATGTACAGCTCAAAGTTTTATTTACTAATTTCTGAATAGTCGAAACGCTTATAATTACGACCTTTGTGTGCGCAATGTGCGGTGTCAGTGTAGTGATGGTGAAGTCTGCTCCAGCTTTGTGCATTTGTTAGGCAAAGTTTAATCATAATCATCAATTCCATTTTCGAGAAGAAAAGTAAATTTCAAATTTTACTGCCTTCATTGTCTAATATTGGACTAACAGTCTGAAATTTAAGGTTTCGATTCAAAGTTGGGGTACGTATCGGTACTCGGTTTGGGTGGTGGCATTTTTATGTTCGCCTGTTACCTAAGTCTGCCGCCAAACATCAGTGTTAATATCACTGTTGTGTTCCGGTATGAAAGGTAGCAGAGCCAGCACGCTTACCATCCAAAGACTTTATCGTCACTTACCCTCGGGTGAAATTAAGCTGAAATGCAAACCCACCGTATATAAAAAACGTATCTCTCCTTTATCTTATTTAATTAATAGACGAAACATTTTTAAGATTTTTTTTTAAATAAGTGACAAGGATACAAACAAATTTGTTGAATCGGATAGACAAAATGTTTTAGAAAAGCGAGATATAGTAAAATATGTATTGTCATAATTAAAATATACCTCTAAATTGTATATTTTAGGGAGGATGGTTAGTTCTAATGCTTTTTCATACATTTAATCCCGTAAGCATTTAAAGACATAAATAAAAAACACACACACATTACACACAAAGTAACGTACAATTAGAAATTCAGAATACGTCTGACATTTCTTTTTCCTCGTGAGATTAGGACGAGGGTTATTACGACACAATTAGGAGAGCACACAAACAGGGGATTACGCATGATTCATCTTGTTTATCCTTTTTCGGGATATCTTCTTACAGATTTGTGGGGATCGTGTTTGTACATGAGATTTTATCTCTCCTGTAATTATGATAATAAAATACTCGTCAAACGTAAGTATTATAATAAACGTAGTAATTTAACATTGTAATAATAACTATGTTTTGTAATGTGATAACGTTATTGTTTATCTCTATGGTGCCATTTTCTCATATAGATAAGTGAAAGCAAAATCAAGGCAGTGGAAAAGTCTTTAGTAATCGTAATTATATACATACACTTTCGTGGAATTTAATGGAGACCTTTTGACTTTTATTGTTTTCTTTTCTTCTTCGTACTTATCTAGGTCTCTTTGACGTCAATATACAAATTGTTTTTAGCCCCCGTCGCAAAACTCTTTTTTCTGTGTTATAAATTTAGTTTGACACCAATGTCTGTATGTGGCATCATAGCTGTCGAACTGATGGACCTATTTGGATGCGGTTAAGTGAAATTAAGTTTCCTTGCCACGAATTTAAGCTATTTTTTGTAAAAATCGATTCAGCAGTTTGCTCCGTAGGTTTTCTTTTAAAAAATAATTTAATTCACATGTTATCTTATGTGGTAATCATGACTACAGGGCTAACGCATATCAGAGTCTGTTCCTGAGGTATGGAAGCGGAACCGGAGGGTGTGTTTATGGAATGTCGAAAGACTCCCAACCGAAGTTATACGCCACTGAAAGCACTGTTTACGTTTATAGTACTGTATAATTATGAAATAACTATTACTTTTAAATATTTTCTAAATATCTCGTCTAGTAAGAACTTTATAAACTAAACCAACATATGGGTATGTGTGGCGTAATCATGGTTTCATCAAAAGAGCGGCACACAGGCACTCGCGCCAGCCATCACGGCTCGTCACGTTGCATTCATCCGACGGTTGATGGTAGTCGCAATTATGTGCCACTGTGTGTACTGTGCTTACGCGTATTGTGCTGCGTCTGCAGTATATGTCTACTCACAAGTAATTCAAAACTCACAGCTATTGTGAGTTTTATTTGACGTTCCAGTAGTAATGATATTTGTTCCCAACAATATGCGTTAGTTTTTGTTTGAAAAATAAGGATGTAATCTGCTAAATGTGAAAGAAACTGTTTAGTTAGGCACTAAAATAAAAAAAAACATACTGGTCGAATTGAGGACCTCCTACTTTTTTGAAGTCGGTTAAAAAGCAACCTACGCGGCGTTTTCCTTTATAAATGTTACAATACAGATTTTCGATTCGATGGGACCGGTCGATGTGGCGTGCCATGAAGGAGACCTATGTCCAGCAGTGGACGCTTCCCGGCTGATGATGAATACCGATTTTTATGTGTACTACTACTCAATTGATCAATGGAACACATTGCTACGAGCGGAGTTCGAACCTAGACCTCGACTTGTATTTACCAAACTGATTAGTCATTCATACGTATATAGATTTCCTATTTATACGTTTACAGTTAGCGGAGAGCTCTATTCGCAAGATAAAGGACTGCTTTATAAAACTTGAAGCTAGCACAAAGCTTTGATGCCGTTGCTATTCGCTATAAGAAGTAACTATATATTTCCAAGTGTACGTCATTATCTTTTTACGTTTTCTCTTGTTAATTCTTTATCACTTTTGTTAGGGAGATTTACTTTTTCCAGCAATTTAACTTTAAATGGAAGGTTTCTTGTTAGGTTTGAAGGTATTTTCTGTCTTTTGAACTCTGAAGGGTAATTGAACAGTCAAAAGGGCGTCAGTCTTAAGACTTCGCTCAAATTTGTTTTGTAATTAATATTGAGCCGTGATAATCAAAATATTATAAATAATATGTAGCTTTGTGTAGCTTGCCGACAGCGTCGGTGGCACATTGGATAAGGCGTGAACTCTCAATCTAAGGGTTCCGGGTTCGAATCCAGCCGTGTACCTATGAGTTGTTTTTTAATTCAAGTACATTATCCGATTGCTAAACGGTGAAGGAAAACATCGTGAGGAAACCTGCATGTCTTGATCAGGCATGTGAAGTCCGCCGTTCCGCACTGGGCCCGCGTGGTGGACTATGGCCCATACACTCTCTGTAGGAGAGTAGGCCTGAGTATATAGTCTGTTGATGTTATGCAGCTTGGGATTTTTGGCCAAATGTAAAAGCTCAAATTCACTCAGTGAGCTGTGGCAGAAGCTATGCGTGAAACTTCGCTAGATTAATTAGTCTTAGAATAGAAAGAAAAAGAAGAACAATCAAAGATAAAAATAAAATCTGGAATGCGGTATAATAGCTCGACGAGTCAGTGCGCTGAAGTGGCAATGGGCAGGACACATACCTCAAAGAACGAATAACCGAATATGTAGATAGGAGCTTTTGAGTAAGAACCTTCATTTTCACACGGCGTGCCATAATGAATACTCAAGAGGCGCTTGCACCCAGCGGCTCCCCACAGCCTTTACCGTCGTTGGCCCACCTAGAGAGGGTCACCCCGGTATACGTTTTCCAATACATTCCACATAAGTCCGACAAAGGTTATTCAAATATCTTTGGTAGTATGTAACCTTAAGTATCTTGAACGAACATTTCCAACAACATGACATGTACAATATCTACAACAACCCCTAAAGCAAACGCCTACAAAAGCCACCCACTAAGTGTAGCTGGAAAAGTGATTAAGTCTTTCAACTTGTACTTAATTATATGTTCGGGGGTAATTTTCTGGGGCTCCGTACACAATAGCGTGAGTTGTAACGTAATCAACTGTGCGCCCCGGCGCTACCGCACTGCACGCTCCCAACATGACATCGTAATTGAGTACGAATTATTTGCACTCTACGAACACATACGCGTGCAAAGTATACTGTCTTTTACGACTCTGACGGGTTTCAGGTAAGGATTTGTTGGGTTCTGTTTCCTATCATCATCAGCCGGGAAAAATCCATTGCTGGACATAGGCTTCCCTCATGGTACGCCGCATCGACCGGTCCCGAGCCACCTGCATCCAGCGACTCCCTGCGACTCTGACCAGGTCGTCGGTCCATCTAGTAGGGGGACGGCCTGGTAGGCGTTTCCCGGTACCCCAAGCTTATCTCAAACTTTCTTCAAGAACATTATCAGTAGTGAAAACTGTATCAAGTTTGATTTGTAGTTTGGCAGTATCTCGTAAAGACAGAAAAATATAGAGTCGGGAATCTGGTTTGGTGATCGGACTACGATGTCGAAACATTGCAAATCTGATTAAACTTTTCCTATGTCGTCCTTTTCGTTACTGACAGGATGACATGGAATTTTACTACCTAATAGAAATCCACTCATTGAAAGTCTATTAGACGGCGTAATACTTGAGGTAGCCTTATGTCCAGGAGTTTATTTTAAAAGTTTTTAACAAATATGTAGGCAAAAACTTATTGTAACGTAATTACACCCAAATCACAAAAGAGACACTAAATTTCCACCAGGACATCGTGAATTTCCCCAAGTTCCCATTACCCCTGCGTCAAAACAGTTTTTATTGTGCCACGTGAAATATCAGCGGGAAATAATAGCGCACATTCAACAACGTTATTTATATTTTCGTTATGTGGAACAACGCACGCGGAATATAAATACAAGGATACTCGTAGTCGCTGCTGCAATAATCTCCCCGTCGGTAGGAAGTTGGAACGGAGAGCATTATTTATATTAACGATCTGTTTTATAGAAAAAATAATAAAGGAACTCGTATCATCTACAACTATCTCTATCCAATCTTGCCAACAATGATTTGTTCAATTCATTCTTAATATACTCAATGTAAAATTAAAAAACAAAAGCGTCGGTGGCGCATTGGATAAGGCACGGATTCTCAATATGAGAGTTCCGGGTTCGAATCCAGACGTGTTTTAGTTGTTTTTCAATTCAAGTACATTATCCGATTGCTTAACGGTGAAGGAAAACATCGTGAGGAAACCTGTATGTCTTGAGCGGGTGAAGTCCGCCGATCCGCACTGGGTCCGCGTGGTGGACAAGGAGCGTAGGCCTGAGCTTCTGCAGCGGGGACGTATATAGGCTGTTGATGATGATACTCAATTGTAAAAAGTCTCATAATTGCAAAGGACCAGCTTCTGTTAATGTAAGATGGGTTTGCACTTGGCTTTCATCTCACGTGATGATGAGGACAAGTCCGTTGGATGGGACGTGCGCGTGCGCACCCAGAAATCTCAATCTAATGAGGCGCTGGCTGCTACCTTTAACACCGTGATATTAACACCGCTGTTAGGTTAGACTTAGGTAATGGTGTGGTAGCTACCCACTACTAGCCAGGCAGACATAGAAAATACCACCAACCAAACCGAGTACCAATAGGTAGTATCACTGGTAATCGAACCTGGGACCTCTGGATTGTAAGTGCAAGAATGTAGCTAATTGGGCCAAAGAGGCGGTTAAAATTGAAGGAAAAGCTAATGACATTTGCTTTTATCATTTACGTACTTACATATTTTGTCACTATGAAATAATCAATAATATGTTTTTAAAATTCTACTCATCTAATTGGTAGTGGGGATTACTTTGTATAATACAGAAGCATAAGGGTAAATAAGCACCTTCTAGAACAACCACGTCGACCTCATCGTCGGAGATGTGATTCTGGTCACGCATTGATAATTTTTTTTATTCAAAATAATGTTTACAGATGTACCTTGAACCATGAGGTTATAAAGATGTTTATCCTTAGTCAGCCCTCCGCATCGTTTGTGTGGGAACGCAACCACCTATTTCGTCCTGGATTGCAAACACATGTTTGAATCCCGCTCACGCCATTGAAACGTTCATATTTAAATAAAAACAAATATGTATGTAATCAAATACGATGAAACAATTATTCAACATGATTTCTGATAGAGTTTTATGAACAACAAACCAAATTTAAAAAAAGAATTTTTATTTTTGATAAAGGAAGCAAGCAGTGTGTATGTAGTGTGTGTGTCCGTTGCCAGTTCCCCCGCTCTTGTCCACCGGTAAGCGGAACTCGAGACTCGAATGCTAAGAGAAATTTCCTTTCCCCTCATCTCGTGTTCCCAACAATTTCCCATCGGTGGCCATAAAATTGTCCAGCAAAGCGGACATAATGGGAGACAATTTCTTTTTCCACCTGAGCCGGTTCGTTTGTCCTCCACGTATTACGTGTCGAGGAAAAAAATGTACGCGTTCACACCTGTGACTTGGAATAAGACAGGTTAAATTATTACAGTCATTTACTTTGTTCTGAATATTACTTTTTGTAGTGGTAAAATGGTTTATAAATAAAAAATAAATTAATATAAAAAATTTATAAAGAAGCTTTTATTTAAATGCTCTAAAAAGAAGAAAATAAACTTTAAATTAAATCAAACCCATCAATTGATTACATTGAACAATTTATATGCTATAAAAGCTTGTCGCGTGATTTTACTTGTATTGATGTCGATGTGGCGTACCATGAAGGAGGCCTATGTATTAATGAACCAGAATACAATAATTATGTAAACTGATCTAGAGAAAAAAGTATGTATTTTATAAAATAGGTAAATTTACACACATCTACACTAGTAAATCACGCGACAAGCTTTTATAGCATATAAATTGTTCAATGTAATCAATTGATGGGTTTGATTTAATTTAAAGTTTATTTTCTTCTTTTTAGAGCATTTAAATAAAAGCTTCTTTATAAATTTTTTATATTAATTTATTTTTTATTTTTTAGTTATCGATGTGTAAATGTTTCTTAAGACTAAAAAAGTCTAGTTAAGTTACTGAATATATTTCAATTTTAAAAAGCATTGAAGTGCTAGTTAGGCCCACCCAGGACGATGTAAAGTAATTTTGATTGGAATTTGTACGGAACTTTCATTATGGCACCTCGAAGTCTATTTTATAATTTGGTCGACTATTACTCATTCACCTGCAAAGCCAGCTTAGTCGTGATAGTTTTTCTTTTAAGTTCAGTGTACATACTATTGTGAAGTATTCAGATTTTTAAAAGCAATAGTTTAAAAGATATACGGGGGGAAACGCGAAACTAGTTTCGAACATTCGCGAAAAAATTTAACAATAGTAAAATTATGATGAAGATGATTGTGTTCCGGTTAGCACAGAAAGCATAGCTAGCAACCTAAGTAACGTTTCTAGATGAGAACGCTTCTATTTGTGTTGACTTTAATCACTTAACATCGGATGATATGAAGACGAAAGTACCAGGATCTCATACCTAAGGTGGAGTCTAACTGCAACTTCAAAGAGAGAAAAAGAGATATATCTTGGCATAAGGTCTCTGTCATCCCCATAAAATTAAATGAAATCATTATCAACATTCGAATTTACATATATATATGTATTTAAAAAGCGAAGGCCTGCGTTCTTATTTCAGAAACACTCGAACTGAAGCCAATCCTCTTGGAACATGTCAATGCAGCAAAAAGTATATAATTAAACAGACCTAGATCTTTGTACGGAGGTTAGTGCGGAACAGTTATCTTACACGCTCTGTGACACTTATGTCAACCTGGTAGTCTGTAATTGAGATGGTGGCCAAGAGTGTGTTGCAAATACTGCCCAGTGAATAGTCAACAAAAATACTAGTAATGATTTTAGAAGGAAATACATGAAAAACATTCCTTCAGTTAATAAGAAAAAAGCACGCTTGCCTTGTGTTTTTCAGGCAACCTTCTGAAATCACAAACTTTGAGCACGCCAAACAGCTACGAAACATATCACTTTTTGAGCACATGTATTAAAAAATATATTATCCCTAAGTTACGTGTATGTGTATGTGGGAGAGATTTTATTCTACCACTTTGTTGACGTGATTAATATGTATACCCGTACTAAATTACACCTTTCTAGTAGTAAGGCCACCTCTCTAAGCAAAGCCGCGGACAGACAGACGGACCGATCAACAGAGCGAAACTAAATGGGTTCGTAGTTTTACTGCGGAACCCTACAAACAGAAGTGTCAGAAGTTGAGCGTTCTTATTTCAAAAAAAAAGGTTTTACTCAAACCCACGCGGAATATGTCATCAACTTCTTCTGTTTCTGATAACCTGGTACTTCAAATGATTTTTCAATAGTTTGGTAGGAAATAAACGTGCGCTACATAAACTATATTGCACGCTCCGGTGCACTTATGTCAACCTGGTCGAATTGAGGGTCGGTGTCGCAATGGATAAGGCGCGGGACTCTCAATCTGAGGGTTTCGGGTTCGAATCCAGCCGTGTACCTATGAGTTGTTTTTCAATTCAAGTACATTAAACGAGTACTTAACGGTGAAGGAAAACATCGTGAGGAAACCTGCATGTCTTGAACAGGCATGTGAAGTCCGCCAACCCACAATGGGCCCGCGTGGTGGACTATGGCCTCAACATCTCTGTAGGAGAGTAGGCCTGAGCCCCTGCAGTGGGGACGTAAATAGGCTGTTGATGATGAATTCGAGGGACCATTGAAAAGTTCATCTTTATTTTTCCTGACTATCAGACCAGGACCGATGACCTAGTTAAGCTCGCGAGGAGTCACTGGATGCTAGTGGCTCGGCCCTATCACCGTGCATGTGTGGGCGCGCCATAAGAGGGAGACTCATGTCCAACAGTGGACTTCTGAAGCCGATGATTGTTGCATACGCTGCCTTGTCCAGCTTCAATTGAGTGACACTATCTTGTCTTAAATTTATTTAGAAAACCATTGCCAAACGAACATAAACACGCGCTTTTTAGTTGTATTTTTGACATTTATGCATGACATTAAGCATTTGCGCAGAGGATATAATCACATACTTTGCACAGATTAGGTACTGACATTCACGTTTATCACGCCTTGATTTGATTATGTGGTTACTCTTCCATTCCCTTGGGCCAAAAAGAGACAAATAGCATTTTGGACCTAAAACACTCTTCAACTAAAAAGTCTAAACGTAATGAATCTATTTAGATTTAAAAAGAAAGGAGTGACAGAAGCTACGCGTTCTCATTAGTAGAATAACCCGCGCGTAACATGTCATGTGAGCTAAATCAAAACTACTTCTGTTTCTTACAACCTGGTACCTCAAATGATTTATTAGTTTGTTAGGAATTAACCTGCGCTACGATACGATATATAGAAACGATATAGCACGCTCCCTTGCACTTATGTCAGCCTGGTATTCTGATATTGAGATGAGCCCGAATTCGAGGGGCCCATTGAAGAGTTTCTCTTTATTCCTCCTGACTCCAGCATCAGACCAGCTCGATAGTACCAAAAAAACGCATTGTCATCGGAACTGAACCAACGTGCAAAATTTCAACTCCCTAGGATAAGAGGAAGTGCTTCTAATTCAGCTTGCAAGATTTGACCCGAACATACATACATACATACAAACATTGCAAGTTAAATAAAAGCTTTTAACAAAAATACATAACCTCTCCATCAATTTTAGAAACGTATGTGTCTAATGTCTCACCTTATCTTAAGGATAGCCATGATCCTATTTTATTCGCGTGTCAGTCAGTCATTTTGACATATAATTTATCTTTGAGAATGATTGTATTTCGATAACGATTATTATTAATCTTATTCACCCTACTAAGATAAAACAATTGCAATCTCTTTCCATCCTGCCAAACATGACAATTAAAGCGGATTCATATATGTATCTAGACACTATCCTACATGGTGACCTATGTTCGAGCAGTTTGTTGACATGACGACGATGGTGTGATGATCATTAAATCTTGTATGTAAGTAGGGTAGAGGAAACAAACGATTGACAACCCTAACTGTCACCTAGAATTGTTTGTCCGTGTCAAGATATATTTTAAATCTTGAACTCAAAAACTATTCCTTATTCAAAAATACTTATAAATTACTAAATACTGAGAAATGAGGAGAAGAATGAACAACACTTAACACACAACACAAGTACGAAATAATGTTCTTCTAAGTAATTAGAGGTCGCCTAGCCTTTACCGCGTGGAAACACTTTCGTTAGTGGTATGGACATCATCAAAAGAATGTTCCAAATTCGGTATAGACGTTTATATGTGAATCAGTCAAAGAATCCCACTTATAAAACACACAGGCACGTTTTTAATAACAGCAACAAACAAGTGTTTCCAATTTATAATAATAAATATGAACAACTAAAACATTAATTAATTACAAAATTCTAGTCGCAATACTTACAATACAATAATTGTAAACTAAATGCCAAAGAGTAATTTACTTTTCAATTTCACTTACAAATAAAGGACGAAGCGGGAAAGTTTACAAGGGCGATCATTTTCACTTTCTGCAAACATAAATTACGTGCTTATTTGATAAAATTTAATATTCCATTCTCGCGATTCTTTTTCAGCGAAGAACTTCGTTAAAAATGAAAATTCATGTCTCATAAAAATATTGTGTAAGGCTTGAGTGAGAGTCAATTTTCACATTTTTCTTGTGGCATTGTTTCTGAGGAATGTTCCATTTTTTATGTCCGGTCAGACTGCGACGGTTGACTTGTTCCGGAATGCTTCGCCGGGAATTGGATTTACGTTCGTTCGTAGAACTGGCATCGGGCTCCAATTATGTGCCTGAACCGTGTTTACTTGGCAAATATAAATTTACCGCTCAACTTTGTTCAATGAATACTTTGGGTGCTATAAGTATTGATAACGGGTAATCCGTTGGTTCTCTATTAATGTATGAAAATGGACAGCTTTCAAGACATGCTACAACAAAATTCAAATAGCTGGAGCTGTACAAAAGCTTTTATATAACATAGTGTTTAAAGTAAGTTTTTAATCCAGTTTTCATGGTAAAATGACATTGTACTCGTATGTTTGGGCTTGTCTTCCTAGCGTTAACAGAGTGACTCTCTCACGTGACATTACGAAAATAACACATTATATGGCTGTTCAATGCTATATAAAATGCTAGATTTACGTTCTTTTATTATCCAAAAAGTTAATTTATTTTTAAAGTCTATGGACAGCGCCATCTATTTGTTGTAACTAACCACTAAAGTTAACTGCCTCCGTAGCCTTATGGTAAAATGTTGGATTCACAATCTGGAGGTCAAGGGTTCAATTTCCAGTGGGGGTACCTATCGGTACTCGGTTTGGTTGGTGGCTGGCTAGCTACCACCATGTTACCTAAGTCTGCCGCCAAACATCACTATTCATAGCACTGTTGTACTCCGGTATGAAACGAAGCAGAGCATTAGCTTGAGGCTTCTGGGTATGAACTTTTTCTATCCCACTGCCTTATTTTATATAACCATTTTAATTATATATTTATTAATTATTACTTACCATCAGGTGATATTAAAGGTCAATTATTGCAAACGCATCATGAATAAAATGTTTCAAATATAATAGCTGTTTCAGTATTTCACTGGTAACATTTTATTGTACAGTAGATTTTGAATTATCATATTTTGTATTGTTAAATATTTAGTGCTTCATAGGTAACCATAGGTACCAAAATTGAGCATTGATATGTATTACAAATCCAATGAATTTTTTCAATCAATGTCGATGGTTTTTTCTTCAAAAAATAATATTCCAACGAAATTATGTAACTATAAGAGTCATTTTCTGGAGTGGTAGTATCGGCGGTAAACAGGTGAAACATTGACACGTCATTATGTTACATAGTACAGTGGCTAAGCGTTGTTATATTATGAAAAATATTTAAATATACAGATTATTCGCCGTCCATAACTTTATACATGCAAACGTTTTCCGCAGCTTTATTTTACTAAAACTCACTATTTTTCCGCAGTGGACTATCAGAAACCTGGCAACAAATGTAGTTTCATGTACCATTCGTATTTCAGATTTACGCTCTAATAAATTGTACCACTCACATTTAGAGCAATATTTCTGCTATTGTAACTCGAACAAACCGCAACGGAAACGTTTTGATTGTGCCGTTTTGCTGCTGACATCTTTCTTTATGACACAAATTGTAAAAATAACAAATGAAGCCCGTACCAGTCACCGAGTACCACTGGGTAGTTCGTGAAACAAAGTGATTAAGTACTCCCTCTGACATCCAACTTGAAGAAAGTTTTCAAAAACGTAACGCTCATTATTTAATTTTTTGTCATCTGTTCCCAAGTTGAATGAGTTGTTTACAGAGAGACTCAGTTTTTGTGGAAATTACAAGATAGAACGAAAGATGAAACTTGAAACTAGATCACATTCAATTTGAATCTATAGGTATATGCTACAGGCTTAACTATGGGAATGCCAAATTATGCCGTTTAGCGGTCAAACAGAAATGAGACGCGCAATGAGTTTGCACTTTGGCTAAATCATGATAGGAGTGGAATGTAAAGCGGACTCATACAAAAACCTCGAGTTGATGATAATAAAACTAGGCATCTTCTCGAAATTCAGTAGTAGTAACCATCATGTATCTGTCTATAACCGAGCTCAAGTCCAATCGTGAATTGAGTTGGTACCTTTGACATCTCGGGATGGTTCTGCTCACTTTCTACTAGCTCCTTTGGATGCGGTGGAGCATCGAGCTGCGTAAGTCGGCAAAGAGGTAGATACACGTTAAAGAAGGCTAAGTTCAAAAGCCTGGAAAATTGACGTCAAGCTTTTGATGAGTGTGGACAGGAGCTGAATCCCGCATAAACAGTAGATATTCCTACAGCTCGTAACTAGCGTTCTGGTTCAACATTTATCCTTCACGCATTCAAAATCTTAAATACCTTACCAGTTTTTGTGTTCCCAAAGATTAGCAGTCGGATTTCAAACGGAGTCGGGAATAGGTACTTTCTGGCATTGCGCATAACAATAGCATAAAGTGATATTATGGTCTAGCGTTGATCGACTTTGTACATAGAAGCAGGTTATTTTTCAAAAACGACCTGAAGTCACGGAAACCAGGTGAACAGAAGAGTTCATAACTTGTTATTGTAAAAGATTGTGACAACAATATCTCACTAACGTCGCTAATTCAATTTGCTAACTTAAATTACAGAGTAAATTAACTTCGCTTCTGGGCATTAATTTAAGACAAAGTCAATATTTTCCTTTCGGCTCCTTGGGGCGATCCCGAATTTTCTCACCATATTTTATGAGTGTCTCAACTGTATTATAATTTGGTATTAAGAAAACACTAGCTTTTTATTATCAACAGCTGGTTTTAACACAGGAGCGGGCGTGAGGTCATAACGAAACTCGCCCTTTTTTGAGCTGTCTTCAAATTATGGCGCGCAACGTTCAAGGCTTGGATACATAAACCTAAAAACCATAATATTTTTGATGAATATGATTAAAAGGATATTGGGTGATAGGTGTTTTAATCTAAAGAACGGAAGTTTTATTTTCGTACTAAAAATAATTATCACAGTGTTTCCTGTTTTAACTTAAGTTATAAATATGTAATTTATCTTCATCCAACAAGTACTCAGCTTAGCTGAAATGAGTAAAATAATAACGATGTGAAAATATATAAAGCTTCTAAAAATAAATTGGATCCTTATGGCGGAAACTGTTTTTTATAAATTTCATAGAGAAGTGTTTTCAGAAAATATAATAAATACGGAAATTATGAACATCATGCTAATTCTGAGGTTATCACAGATACTCATCAAAAATTTCTTTCATATAAAATTATAAATAGATAAAATGGCATAAGAAAAGAATGACAACACAAAATAGCAATATTTATTGTCAATTATGTGGGTTCGTTAATAACTTCATTTATTTGAAATGATGTTATGCATATAGATGAATTAAATAATTGGGCGCAAAAAACGTTTGGGTATTTAGTAGGGTATGGCCATTTTGTTTCCCGCCTATAGAAAATGATAACTTGCACCTCCCTATTTCATCGCGTGGGTGTCATGAAAGATGACTAAAGCACAAAAAAGTATTAAGTCAGCAGGAGCAAACTGAAGATCTTGACCCGGTCCCTAACAGGACTCTGCATCTAAACAAGTACGTCAACGTTTTGATAATCCAAGAGAATGAGTAAACGCAAATATACAGAGGGCCAGTGTGATGCCCTACACAGCAGAAACAGACACATTGGAGGCTACCCTACCACATTGGACAGTATCAAGACCTTCAAAGCCCAACCTATCGTACGATTCATGACTGATGTCAACCTTGGCGATATGATTTGATCCATAGAGAACAATATATCTTAAAAAACGGCTAAGTGCGAGTCGGAGTTGCATACAAAGGGCTCCGCACCTTTATCTATAAAAACCGCAAAAATAATGTCTGTTGAATGGGAGCCCCTTAAATATTTATTTTATTCTAGTTTTTAGTATTTGTTATTATAGCGACACAGAAATACATCATCTGTAATAATGACAACTGTCTAACTATCACGGTTCATGAGATACAGCCTGGTGACAGACGGACAGACGAACGGATGGACATCCAAGTCTTAGTAATAGGGTCCCGTTTTTAACCCTCTGGGTAAGGAACCCTAAAAAGTCACAGTGACACGCAGAACACAAGGATTGCACTTCTTTTGTACAAATAAAAAACCCGGCCAAGTGCGAGTCACACTCGCGCACCGAGGCTTCCGTACAGAATATGAATAATTAACACACTGAAAATCATAAATTATAGTTAACAACCACTTCACAAATCTCTAACGAATGGAATGAAACCACACGAGAAGTAGTTAATTTATACATTAATAATAATATTCTTATGCAGGCGCTAACGGACAGACGGACAGCGGATGTTTAGTAATAGGGTTCCGTTGATTACACTTCGGGTACAGATCTCTAAAAATGAGATATACTGATAAAAACATATTTCTTTATTATGGCAAATCTAACAATTGGAAGTATGACTATGCGGTTTATGAGGGAGACCCATGATCATAATAAGACTTTTGCAGGTTAAACATGATCTACCCACACATGCGACATCTTTCTGTGACCAAGAATCTGCTTTCTAATGGAAATTATGGTAAATACTGTTTAGTAAAGACACTGCGACGTACGTAGCGATATATTAGTGGTGTTATTTTGCAGCAGTGGCCCTTTGTAGATTATTTTTACTTACTATTTTCTTTGAGAGAAGACAGAAAGAAAAGAGTTTATTTGGCATAGAAATTATAACTTAAATACTTATTTCAAAACTATGAATATAAAAAAATTAACAGTTAAGTATGTACATATCTATTGCCAACAAGTCCTCCGACTCAGTATGTTGGTGTCCCTGCAGCATGCAGCGATAGCGCTGGTTTTCAGCAGAGCACTAGGTAGGTGCGGTTGCGCGTGCATATCTTTGCACCAGTTAATATTTTTTTTCATGTGTAAGAAAAATAATGATGACTGTTTAGTGATTACTACTTGCTCACTTGCTTTACTTATTGCTCATCTTGATTAGTATCAATTCATCAAGTTGTTTGTTTGAGATTCTGGATATCAAACCAAATTGTATCCAGTACCGTGAGAGGCTTGGGCAGGAGCTTTTTGGTATTGCCTTGATTGGCCTTCGGATCTTAATAACGTGTTGGTTGTGTCCTAGTAATAATATCTCGTCCCGAGACTGTAATAAGCATTTTGACATATCCCTGGCTATATAAGCTATTGATTTACCTAATTACCGACTAAATAGCTACAACATTGTCGAGGTAATGATAGGTTTGTAACGTGTATTTAATGACAGCGTTAGGTCACGTTTGTGTTATATACAATGAGTTTAAAATATGGTCAGTTGAATTCTTTAATAAGCTGACGACCCATCATGGAAGCTCAAATATTATAGTGAAGTGAAGAACAGTGCTCTAGTACTAATTTGCGAGGACTGTTCTTTTTTAGCGTTCCAAACATTCGATGAAAAACGGAACCATTATAAAATCACTTTGTCCGTCCGTCCGTCACAGATGATTATCTCAGCAACAACTACATTTATCTACTTGAAATTTGAAACATTTACGTGAAATGGTGACCCACAGTGCCAAAAGCAAAATTATTGGTAAAATATATTTTTAGATCCCATATTTTTTATACCGTAACTCGGTTTGGTTGGTGGTAAGGCATTTTCTATGTTCGCCTGGCTAGCTACTACCATGTTACCTTAGTCTACCATCAAATAGCAGTGTTAATAGCACTATTGTGTTCAGTATCAAAGGTAGCAGAACCAGCGCCTCAAGATTAATGCTTCTGGGTGCAAACTCTTCCCATCCAATAGCCTTATTTAGCCGTCATTTAACATCAGGTGAGATGAAGGCCAAGCAAAATAATTTAAAAATCCTTTAAGTGAATTGTCGTGAAATGACTGGTCAACAGCTGATTAGGCTGGCCTCTCATATAATTTCAATTATGTAAAGAAATTTTCAATCATCAACGCTGGAGTTTCCATGAGCTCATAACATCATGGGTTGGTAATTACACACAGTATACATATTTTGATGCTAATCATCACCTTGTTTGTCTGTCATTCCCCATTTAGGTGTCCAAAGGGTTCACATGGAGTGGACCTTTTCTAAAGCCGAGATGGCATCGGGACCACTTTATTATACCACAAACTATAAATTCGTTTCTAGTTGCTATTGTATGGATCGCCTAATAAAACTCCTACGTGATCTAATCTCAGAGAATATTCGCTTGTACTCCAACCGCTGCATATTGCATGAGTTGTCCAAGCATAGAGACATCAATTTCACACTCCGCGGAAATTCCAATTACTTCAGTTTGATATGAAGTGGCTGTGGCCTGCCTACATAATACAATTGTACTGCAATCGATACCTAATAGACCGTGTTCATAATTTATTAGATTTATTGTGTCGTTCAATTGGTACTGGTTGTGTTTTGTAGTTTTCTTTGATTGATTTGGTTAATATTGTATGAAGCTATTATTGTTTAATCATGCGTGGTTTATGGAACATTAACTTCTTCTTTCATTGTGTCGAAGATTAGTCTATTTCTCTCTTGTTATTAATCAAATTATTAATTATTCAATTAATCAAACAAATTAATCAATTAATATTATTAAATAGGGTATTATTATCTAAAGACCGACCGCTTAAATGAGTCCTTGACTCGTTTAAACGATATACCTATACACACTGATATAAACAAAGTAAATATGTTTTGTCTTTGTGTAATATAAACTAAAATGACCACAATATTGTACCTCTTATTTACGAATTACGAAAATTCCCATAGAGATTTTTGGGTACGTTTATTTTCCCACAGTAGGAAAAGGCAAAGGTGAACACCATACAGCCAAGTCTACTAAAAATAAAATTCTCTCCACGCGGGTCCAGTGCGGATTGGTAGACTTCACACACACCTTTGAATTTCTTCTCAGGAGTTTGCAGGTTTCTCCACGATGTTTTCCTTCACCGAAAGTCAATGGTAATGATTTTTATCACTCGTACATAAATTCCAAATAACAAATTGCAACTCATTAGTACGAACCAGAATCGGACCCAGACCTCGATTGTTCAAATAATGACGGTAATGACCCAACTGAGCTACCACGGCTTTTACTACTCAAAGAGACCATAATATGTGTAACATTAAAATATCTCAAAGATAAGCGTATCCAAACACGAAAGACGACGACAGCAAATCAACGCGCGAACAAGCCAACCACCCGAAAACGTGTACAGTGCCAAGATTACTATCTCTGGTGCAAAAATTGCAGCGGCAATTACAGACGCGCCCCCCTCATGCATTTTACATGAGTCCCGTTAGTGTCAGCTGCAAAAATCAGATAGGAGAGCCGGGAACGTAACACATGCTCCATGATGATACTACAACTTTCCTCGAGAGCCAGCGATTTATCACGTAAGCGATGGGTTATAGCCTCCGATGTAGGAACGATTGAATGCAGGTCTCGGATGAATGATGCATGAGCACCGGTGCGACGCCGCCCGGCTTGTCGGATACCAACTGCTCCAATATCAGCCTGTTTGACATGACTAATTTAATTGGGTTACATCTGTGTATTTGAAATGTTATGAACATTGCATGTTACGTAATGCATAACCTGGTTAATTACAATAATACAGTGTGCTTCTGAATTTAGACCGGTTCTACTCATATTCTCTCACAGTCAAGTTATAGGTGATCGTCATCAGCCAACGTCGGATGATTTATCCGTATTATTAACGTATGACAATGGTGGCGATTACAGAAAGCCTTATCATCTTCTTTTATTTTGTCTGTAAATGCAGATGTATACTTAAGACTTACTGCACTGATCCATGATGATACTGAAATTTAATGATATTACTTGCATGCTGTTTTTATCTACTTATCAGTGGTATCTAAATTTTTAAATTATTTCTCGTGTGTGCCAATAGCTCTAAACTCTATTCACCTAATGTTAGAGCCATTCGCAAAATTGGGTAAAACGTTTTGTACTGTATATACATAGTATTACATACTATTTAGCTATACGATACAATACAATAGACCTTGTATCGAAAGTAGATATCGATCGCAGCCGTAATGGGCACTTAAGTGTATATCATTTTCAATATTGCCTACCTAAAAGACTCGTAACGAAAGTCATTTGATATAACGTGTGCCACAGTCATAGCGATAAAAATTTGTGAGCCTGCAGCGATCGCATCAAATGTTCTCTTACTTTGAATGCGACGAGACACTTACTGTTCTAGAAATTTTATATTTCTTTTGTATTTAAGAAACTTTTAAAGGTCATCATTTGTCAAATCATACTGCGACAGACAAAAGTAGATATACTGAGATTTCCTATTCGTATCATTTATGCTAAGATTGCGTGAAACAATTGAGAATATACTCATTCCAGTTACAGTTAAGTTGATATTTTAACCGGTCTTGTTTCGTTAACCAAGCCTATGAGAGCCTAAGCCAAGCCTTAAAGACCAAGTATGTATACAGAAGTATGTTTTAGTCAATAGAAAGTAATTTACTATCAAAGTGCCAGATAAATTACAGATTTATTTTATTAAATTTCTTATTTATTTTCAGTTTTTAGTAGACATGGAGATAAAGTTGAGTTGAAAGATACAGAGTTGCCACAGCGGATCTATATTTATTCAATGAAGGTTGTTTGAAACGTCCAAAATGTAAAGTTTTTTATTAGTTCTAGACTAGCACTAGGGTTTTTACATTTTAAGATGAGCAAAACGCAGTACACAGGATGCTTCTTAAGTAAAAGTTTGTGCTCAAGCGATACGATTGCATCCAGTAGCGACTGGCATCAGTCCAGGGGTTTATCCAAGTCACGCCCGTTTTAACTTATTTTATGACTTTATGGCACGGAAACGTGTAACTGTGTGTAGTGTAGAGCCCTACAATTTTGTTGGCTTTATTTGATAATCAAAGCACAGGTGTGGAGTGTCATTATACAGATAATTGGGCTAGCTAAAACACCACGGTACGGCGCCATGTCATGCGAAGTAAAGTTACATAGCGATGTTTTAATTTCAAACAGTTCATTCGATTCACGTGACTTCATCAAAACAACAGATCTTAGTTACGTCGATTTCTGTTCATGTCTAAGAAGAAACTTCACAGCTTTGGATATAAAATAGACGTATTTATAAATGCTAAAGTAAATTTGTACGACGTAACTACTAACCCTCACATACACCAACACAAAAATCAAGTCGAATTGATAACCTCCATCCTCCACAAACAAGATGTGTTGGTTTTAGATATTCATTCCACCAGATAGTAAGCGACGATAAGGCCGTATGGAAGAAACTTACTCACCCGAAAAGCTTAACTAATTAGGAATGTTATCAGTCATTGCCATCGTCATATAATTAATAACTGCGTTACAACCTTGCAGTGAAATGGTTATCATAATAGGTGTGAGTTTCCTAGAATTAATTACTACGCTGGCTTCAGATTTTCACGTGTTCTCTGTTACATTGGACTACTCAGCGCAGCGTAGAGCAAACTGGCCTAGAAACCTGTAACACAAATATACGAGTCACTCGCTGTCATGAATATTGTAAACTATGTTTCAAAGCTTTTATCATAGTAATAACTTTTCCATTTCGCGGGAAAACGCAATGGCTGTAAAACACGATAGCACTAGTACGGATTTAATCTCAATTTCGAACTTTCAGCTTATGTATTATTCAGATATAATTCTGGATTATGACAGGGTTTGAAAAGTTATACGCTGGCAGCTATAATGCGGTCAATGTCCGGAATGGTTTGGGTGTGGAAAATTAACTTATAAATACTTATAGATATACCAGCGTTTGCTTGGACTTTAGGATGTATTGCCTGGGAGATACCCGTTCAATCGGGATATAAAGTAGCCTGTGTCCTTCCTTGGCTTTTCTACTATCCGTCTAAAAAAAATCGAGTCATTATTTTAGATCGTGAATGTATGAGAAAATAATTTTAAGTGAATTTATTCCATGTTTTAATAGTTATTTTGCTATTGTAGGCGCAGACAAATTCAAAAATCTAAGACCATAAAAATCGCTTCAATCGTTCTTGAGTAATAAATGTAGCTCACCGAAATTTGTCTTATAAATGTAGATTATGTGTAAAATGCTTCTAAAGGGATATACTTTTAACAATCTATTTAAGTATTCCATTCCCGTAGACAGCTCGAGCCACTATTACTGCAGGGATGACAGAGGCTATGACGTCATGCAATTTTATATTGGAAGTTCTTTACCAATACCCGTCAGCCTGAGCAATCGAGACGGCGGCATCGCAAAGCTGTGGTAACAACTGGAAGCTACAGGTCTAACGCATAACTTAGTGTGTTCCTGAACCGGTCAAGTGCGAGCGTAATTAAAACACATAAAATCATAAATGATATGCAACGAACAATCCTCTAACGAATGCTATTTTCCAAAACCATTTTGCCGTTACTAATACCTCAAAACGCACGTCTAATAATATTATTAATTATTTTGTTCTGTTTTTTTTAGTATTTATTGTTACAGCGGCAACAGAAATACATCATCTGTCAAAATTTCAACTGTCTATCACGGTTTATGAGACTGGTGACAGACAGACGGACGGACAGACAGACAGCGGAGTCTTATTAATAGGCTCCCGTTGGTTACACTTTGGGTACAGGACCCTAAAAAGGCCGTGTAATTTCGGCTTTAGAATAGGCGACTATAGGAATATTTCAGGAGGGTACCATCTATATATCAAAGATATCTTTCATTAATCACCAAAACGTGTAAAAAAACGTCATATGTGTAATCGTACCGTTGTATGACATACAGTGAAAAGCGTTCCGGTGTTGGATTTATGCCAAAGCGTCGATACACCATGCTCTTCGACAAGAAGTTCTCTGTAATGAAGATGTCCACCTATAAGGTAGGTACAATACGTTACCTTTAATTAAATAAAAATGAACCCTGAATAAACAAATTTAACGACACGTAATCGTAAGTATTTCAGGGAGTTTGAAAACTTCTTTCTTTAAAAAGGGTAGTAAATTTAAGATAATGGGAAAAAGTCTTGTGTAGAAGAAAGATCACATACTTAAAAAGACGAATAGTGAAGTTAGTTTAAAACATTATCGTAGGTAGATACATGAATTACCTGAAACTCTTTCTAAGTTTTTGCATTTTTACCAGAGTGCATACACCCGTATGTTAGTAAATTTATAGACTTCAAAATACAAGTCAATCAGATCGAATCGATTTATACTATTCTCTCTACATTATAATAATAATAATTACTTTTTTGTTTTGTTATTTAATTACATGGACAGTAGGTATTGGTTAAAGTACTGACGTCGTTTCTTTATTAAAAGATGGCTTTTCAGCAAAACTAAATTTCTTGTAAGTAACTGATTGGTTTTTGAATTAATTGAAATTTGTTGCGAGCTTATCGATGGTTTTAGAGTTCGCGAGCAGTTATTAATGAATTCATAATTCGTAATCGTAGATTGTTGATGTTGTTAGACTTGACTTCATAGGATTGAGTAGTATTGAAAAGTTTTAAGAATAGTTTATCTGTCAATTTTCAAATACTTAAGATTTTGAAGAAAAAAATTAACCCCTATTTACGAGTGTTTGGAAAGTCTTTTAATTTTGATAGGGTTAGTAAATATTAAGTCATCGATTGGAAAAAATTGCAGTGTAACTTTTGCGTAGGCTTATTTTCATAAGAGTTTTATGTCATAATCGCCACGCTTGCCAGACAGGTTGGTGATAGCAGTATTCGATTATTCTGGAGGAGCCTTTGCCCTCGGTATGGAGTCACTGGGTGTTAGTGTTGTGGCATACCATGGAAGAGGCCTATGTCCAGCAGTGGACGTTTCCCGAATATTAATGATGATGATTTGTGGAGTAAATAAAACAGTTTTAATGATCACGATGACTTTTCAACATCAATCTTAATCATCATCAAGCTTTAACAAATAATAAAAATACATTGACTATTATCGCTAACATCTAGATTATCATTATGTCATTTGTATTTTTGCGTAAAGTAGATTTTACGCAAAAAGCAAGAAAGAAAACAACTTTTTATGACACAACGGGATGACATGAAGTGATCCTATTATAACATGATTATAACTTCGATCAACAATTGCTCGAATTGTTCTAAAGCTGAAGCCACACGGTCATATATGTAGTTTATGTTAAAGGTTTTATGTGTTCATATCATGATAGTGATCATAATTGAACTAGGGTTAGAAAAATAAAATGTTGGAATTCACTAGAGCCTCGCCATGAACACGTATTGCTATGTCATTTAAATAATAGGCAGTTTATATGTATGTATGTATGTATATATTTATTTATAATTTATATATGTATTTTTATATATGTAGTATTATATATGTACGTAATACAGTAATGTAAATCGTGTTTTTATTTATTGTAATGCTTTTTTTTCTCTTTCTTCTACATTATCTTCTCTAATATATACTTTTGTTTTGTTTTGTTTATGTACATGTATGTAGGTCTAATACAGTATTTTTATTTTTTGAAAGCTCCAGTGTGAGTGCCGGGAGAAATCTCTTATTAGGGATAGGCCACTCTAATTTGTACAATTTAAATTATAATAGACTGTGTTAATATTATTATGTGCAATAAACAAGTTGACATAATATTACAATAATAGGTACATCAACTGATGTTCGAATGCCGTCCCGAAATAGTCTCCATTTTTCAGCGCCGCTGATGTCACTTTCACGTTCTGACAGTTACCGTTTTACGCTACGTTTTATAACTTTTATGACAAAAACAAGTTACTTGTACTTAAAATAAAAGTCGTGGTGAAATAAAACTGTTATTTTCCGCTTCATCTACCTGAATCCAGGACAATCGATGAATAAACTTTTGCTTCTATTTTTGATACTGTGAACAATGGAGAGTTGGGCGGAGAGCAATCAAACTGAAACTTATTGAACCTATACTTGTTTGTTTTCCCCCTCAACGATCGTGTATGAAAACCTCCTACATGGTTTGGTATATCGTTTCAGGTTAAATGAGCCGTGGCGAGGTGGAAACGAGTTCATGTTTACGATGCTATTTTAGTATTTAAATAGTTTGTAATTTATTCTAATAAATTGAACTATTGTATTTTCCTGTAATGTAGACACAGTCCTATCTACTGTGATTAATTCAGATTTTTCAATTAGGAATATTTGGAGAAAGTGGTTTTTTTGTAGTCATTTTTCATGGTAAGTCAAAAATTGTGCACCAAAGAAAATATACGTCTGATTTGGAACGAACACGATATGTATCCACTTTTTAACTATGTCAAATTAATCTTTATTGGACGTTTTCCGCAACACACTACATGGGAACAAGAAAGGGTGAATGTGATATGGTTCAAAAGTGGATACATATTTTTGTACTCTAGTGTACAAATTCGTTCCATATTATACCCGATTTGACATTGTGACTCGACTTTTAGACACCCCTATTTTTGCCCTTTTTGAAATAAAAATGTGTCATCAATTATTTCACTTGAGTCATCTGTGGGTCATAATCCCCATAACACAGACATACAGATACCGAAATGAGATTATAAGTGTTCCCTTTTTTCTTTGGACGTTCGGAACCCTAAGAAGTGTTTATTGTGTTGTTGCTAATAAGTACTAAATAAATGCTGTCCAAACTCATTGAGGGTTTTGATTTTTGCTGTGCCTTTTTGTTCTTTACCAAAGCACACAATGCACTCGGTCCAACGGGATAATTTGAGAGACGTCCCGTACCGGAGCCGGCACGAGAATTCTCTAGGAGGACGTGATTCGCATTCTGTTCCCCCGGGAATGCCAAGTCATGGATGAAAGAAATACCTGTACAGTCTTACGAAGTAGTCGAGTGGACAATGCGACAAGTTTCAAGAAGACCATTCATTTTTGTTAGTGCAATTTAAAATATTTTTAAATTTAAATTATATTATTTGATCACGAGGTACATTTATAAATAATAAGAAAAACAATATTTCGTGTCTGCGAAGATTCAGGGTAACAGAGAGTTTTAAAAATGTTACGTGTTCGTTTCAATAAAGCCATTTTAAATTCTATAATGTCCTCTCCTAACTCACGGAACGTATAAGATAGCTGATACAACCTCCGGAAGGAGGGATGAAATAAGTTTAAAGCCTGTCGGTCTAAGTAAGGCATCGCATCTTTGAAACAGAGGGACGCTAGGATGGCCAGATGTCTAAATTAGCAGGACTATCAGCTTTATATGTACAAATGTACCAGTCGAAGTTCATGTTATCAAGGGGCTCTTCCTTGGTAGAAGAAAAACTAATAGAAACATTTTGGTTAAGCTTAGACTTTTTTACCACCAATCGATATATGATGTCAATTTTGTTTAAAGGTGCTCCGAGCTCTATGTTCTCAAGGAATGAGTCTCCACACTCAGCCTCCTTACCGTGCTCGGGGAAATCTGCCAAAATATTTGTGCATCCTCAGCTTTTCATTTGGCTTGAGAAAGCGTTGGCTCTAGACTTAAAACTTGAGGAGGAAAAAACGGGTTCCTCGAGTTGAAATTTCGAAGCATGTATTGAAAAAACAAACAAGGCCAGATTAAAATGTGTGCGCGGCAGAATCGAATAAGCGGTATGTAAAGTCAGCAAATTTTTGAGACCAACTGAGACTTATTTACCTTTTTTATTTATAATTTATTTATTATATATATACCATTATTTATAAAGATAAAGATATTAGTTTAATTACTACTAAATATTAATTCCGCAATTCCTGCACGCAGGTCTATTTTAGGGTAATTGTTAGCTGAACAATTATTCTGTTGAAATACAAATGTGAAAAAGGGGCCAAGTTCGAAATAAAAAACCGATATGTTCGCGAGAGAGCGCCAAGTTCTATAGGACTTAATTCACAGGGTATGGAAACAACGTCATTGAATTGATTTGAAAATCTTTTTTATTTGCTTTAGTATTTATTATAATTTTGGTATGTAGAAATAAAAATACATATCATCATCATCATCAGCCGGGAAACGTCCACTGCTGGACATAGGCCTCCTTCATGGTACGCCACATCGACCGGTCCTGAGCCACCTGCATCCAGCGACTCCCCGCGACTCTAACCAGGTCGTCGGTCCATCTAGTGGGGGGACGGCCTGGTAGACGTTTCCCGGTACGTGGTCGCCACTCGAGAACCTTTACTCCCCACCGGTTATCGGTTCTTCGAGCGATGTGGCCTGCCCATTGCCACTTCAGCTCACTGACTCGTCGAGCTATGTCGGTGACCTTCGTTCGTCTACGGATTTCCTCATTCCGGACCTTATCACGTAGAAAAATTCCTCATGCAAAATACATATACTCGATAATAAACAAACATCTCGTTTCACCCACATTAACCTTTTCTAAATACGGTTACTTTAAGACTTGAGATTTATCCTCTATCACGCCACATCTCAAGTATACTAAATTATTCACGAATTCCCGGGAAGGATTTATTTACACATAGGTATCGTGGTACATAACCATTGACTGAATTAGTAAATGCTTACAGCGTCTTGCTGAAATTAGACTCTTAAATATTTGTTTTGAAAGCACAAAGTAAATGTTGACTTTTTTTATTAATTAAAACAAAGAACACAAATAAAAAAATTCATAAAGAAGCTTTTATTTAAATGCTCTAAAAAGAAGAAAAGTACCAAAAAAACGCATTGTCATCGGGACTGAACCAACGTACAAAATTTCAACTCCCTAGGATAAGAGGAAGTGCTTCTAATTCAGCTTGCAAGATTTGACCCGAACATACATACATACATACATACAAACATTGCAAGTTAAATAAAAGCTTTTAAAAATGGCAGCGGCATAGCACGAGATCAGACTGTCTCGTGAAAATAAAATTAAAATCTAAAGATATTTTAATATTTAATTATAGTACGTATAGTAGCTAGGTAGTAGAATTAATAATGCAATAAGATAATAGCGTCTCCACATCCGTATCACCAAAGATTTTTAGTTAAAAATACATAGATAAAAAAGTTTAGATCATCGCATTAAAACAAAACAGAACATTATTACCATCATCGATTCTCCACCACAAATCATGCCCAAAAATAAACGATAAACCGTCACGTCTACACCTTCATAAAATCATGCGAAGTGGCAGCGCCTGGGTGCGATACATGCATGGTAATCTGAATTCGAAACAGGGTCACAGGAGCACGTTCAGCACCCGATTCCTTGTAACTGTACACAGGAGCGTAATCAAATTTTATTTGGACGATTTTTTGCTGCCTATCGAGCGGCACACCTCGAATTCCCTTTATAAATTCAGTGACATGCACAGATGGAGGCTGGAAATGTTTCGGTGGCTCTGTTTGTCTATCTAGTACTTTCTTGTGCGCCTTTCGGATTTCACCTCTTTTCGATTTTGGCCTTGTTTACAAAATCGCAATGCTCTCTTCGAATATTTTTAGTAAATTAAAGAATCTTAGTCATTCTAATGCCTAGTCAAGTTACTTTTTCAATTTCAAAACTAAATATTAAAACTTTTATGCTACTCTCGGAAAAAGACTTCAGTCAAACATTTGATCACTTACAAACCTAACGTTTATACCAGAATAAATGTAACTTATCTATAAGTACGTTTAGTTTCAAATATACAACCCTAAGCCGGGATTTCGGCTACAATCCCCCAAAACCCACAAACAACAGTTAACAAGAAAGAATGGTTCCCTTGTACCAGGGTAGCAGCAGTGCAGTAGAGTCACGTGTGCGGACAAGCCAACGGATAAATCCCCCCTCCCCAACCCTCATACTCCGCAAACTGTGGTTCGACCCAGACGTGACTTGTATCGCAAACCCTACAACTAATAATACCAGCATCGTTGTTGATTTCGGAACTTAGTGGAATGACGGCATGTGCAACTGAAGTGTGCTCGTAAAAACGTTCTCTCTTTTTTACTAAATTGTGGGAGAGAGGGGACGAAAGATTTTCCTGTTTGGGGGTTTTGGGCAGCTTTACTATAATGTGCTTTTACAAAAACTTGTGTAAGAAGACTATGTTGATTATATTTATAAATGAAGGGATCTAAGTATCAATGAAGGTGTTTAAAAGACGCATGCCTCTTGTCAACTGTCCCATTCTATTTCGCATGTTACGCAATTGTATTAAATTTTATCGAGATCGTTTTAAGCATTTTGTAACTAAAATTTAATAAACATACTGACAAACAGTGGGCAGGAAGATGAGGCAGAGTCAAATTAATAACATTAGGTTAGTAATTTTATAATGTATACCAGACCACATTTGCACAATAGGAACGAAAGTGATGGATTATACCTATTCAACAAATATCTATAGTCTTTCAAGCGCCTATTGCATTCATTGTTGTCATGCTTAATTTTATAAAGTGAAAAATCTGAACAAACCAAAACATCTTCGTGTCTTGGTTTGTTTCGTATCTGGCTGCCACGTTGTTACGTAAATCTCATGCCGAACACCAGTGTTTCACCAGTTTGTAGCACTTATCTGGCAAGTAAGAAAATGCATATGGCAAAAGGTAGGCAAATACGAGTATAGTCAAACTTTTTAAATAAATTTATGTTACTGGGTGAGTAAACTTACATATCATATGAAATTAGAGTCTAGTAGGTAACAATAAATTTATCATGCGCAAAGTGTAAGCATTCGGCCTTCATTTTACCTGATAGCAAGAGATACTATATCATATACCATCTCAGTAGGATTGAAACATGTTCACCCACCAGCTATGTGAATTTCATTGACGGAACACAACAGTGCTAATTATCATTGCTGTTTATTGAATATTTAGACAGCATGGTGGTAGCTCAGCTCAATCAAACCGTGTGACAGGTAGATCATAGATACGCGACTGGAAGTCCACAGATGTCCAGCTATTTAGATTTTTATAGAAGCTGTTAAGACAACAGAAGGAAAACTTTTTAAGTTACTGTGTTGTGAAGCTACTGACCCGACTTCCGGCCGTCTAATTTTACTAAGGAAATAAAATGGAATTCCTTAGTAACGTAAATTTAATTTAGAATATACCAAACTAGACCGAGAAAGAACAAAGGAGGTAAAGTAATGGCCACAGTAACCGTAACCCTTTTACGTTTAAGGCCCAACGGCCGTAAAAGTATCGAATACCGTAAAATTGATCCTCGTAATAAAATTACAGACCGTGAAGGGTGAAAATGAAATATTGTGTCGCCATTAAGACGAGAAAAAAATGTGAAATTTAACAGCTAGAGCTGAGCAAAATTGATGTTTTCATGTTTCTACCTTATTTATTTCAGTCGTATTCTCTTGGAGGAATCGCTTTGTTTCCTACGTTATTGTGTTTCTACTCAGCAGTCACGTTTCCAAGGGAAATGTATTAAAATCCATTGCGTGAATTTCAATTCTATTCTTCTTTATTCGTGTTCAATTCCGTCGGTTTGCCTGTGAAGCTCATTTTAGTATTCGTGGAGGGAGCTTGTGTGGGATAGAATATATTTCTAGTTTCAGTGTGTCCCGATCGTGTCGATAGGCTTACAGGAAGCTTTTCAAAACATTATATTGTGACATCTTATGAAGTTATTTATTTATACGGGAGTCTCCTGTGATATATTTAAGCATAAAACAGAATAATTAATAACTTAATGAAATTTAGAAATCACAATTTTAATTTAATTGCAACAAAAACATATCGTAATCGGTAAAAGTGATCGGTACAAACGACGCTCAGGTTGGTCGACGTCACCGATGAAAGAGTTGAGATCTAAGAAGTGCCAAGTTACATAGCCCGTTGTTTTGAGTAATAGCTGAAGAAGGATGACACTTTTCATACTTTTACATCTAAACAATATCTAAGTAAAATTTGGGATTTTAAGGTTTGCAGGATGTCTAAGTCATTAGACATGTAATTTTTATTCTTATCTGAACTTGGCGGACACACTGCCGTGTGACTAGATATCGTAAGCGATTCAAAGCAAAATGCTTTAAAATGGTCATTTGCATAAATGTATACTTTTTATTTCCGCAAAAAACGAGACCCGTGACGTTCACTATTGCTGCTAGTTATTAATCAAACGACATCATTTGCAATATTGCTTACTTTTATAATGAAAGTGATTTTTTTTAAAGTGTTGGGTATATTTATAATTAATTTGTTGCTTAACTTTTAGTTAGATATCACCACCATAATCACAATCAATTTGGATAAAATTAGCCAGATAATAATATAACTTCATAAAATACACATACAAATATATTAATATAATATCTGACAGATTAAACCCCAGGATTGCTGAGGGAAAGCCGGCGCCGGCCTCGTTGCGGCCGCCGTCGTCCTCGGTTCCCTCCATTTTGTTCAAGAAGGTAGATTAAATAAGTACTACTGGTCAGACACAAGGTTACCGTATACTGTATTGATAGGTACGTTACTGTTTGGCTTGGTTACGGTGATTGTATTGGGTAGTAGGTGCGTCCACTCTCTACCAAGTTCCGTAGGAAAGTGAGTCGCATCCACCTCATAACAAACAAAAACAATAACTCAACATAGTTCGTATTTCATATTTTTCAAATCTGATGCCGATGTTGCAAAATAACAAGTTCTGATTGGCTGAGCTTGCTTCTACTACTAATCTGACAAAATATGTCCAGCAACGAGCCGATTTACGGTAGTTGTACAATTTATAAGTATGTGTAATAACTATTGCGTTGCTATAGTAGGTAATACTTTGATAAGACTGTTATATTTTAATAACTTAATATAATTATTATTTATGTCTGAGTAGCGTCGCTCCTCCTGCTCCTACTCCGATATATCATATTTAGTATATATAAAAACGTTGAATTTGCTAGTATATATTATAGTATATATAACCGCAGAACGTTATGTAATTTCCACGACTCAAAGTCACGGTTGGATCAAAACATTAACAAATAGATACATTTAAAAAAGACCTAGTGTTGCTTTCTAATTCTAGTCCTAAAAAAAGAGCATTAAATGAGCTAATACTAACTAGCTCGTTGAAGCTGGCAATCTGTCTCTATGGCCAGGGAATGTGAATCCTTCGACTTCCCGAGGGATTTAATTTACGTTTTCTTTTTCTTACTTTTATGGGACGCCTTCTTGTAATGAGAATCAAGAACCAAGCCCAGAAAATCGGTTTACAAAACGAAATAGAGAAAGGAAAGGAACCATTTTATTTATTTAAATTCCACCGTCAAAGCTTGACATCGAGTAAACATAGCTCAATTCCTTTGAATTCGTGCGTGGCGAATACATTTTCTGATATGAGTATCAGACGGAATGAGAATTCTATTCAAGGAGCTTTCCGTCTTAGCTTAAATATTTTATAAGGAAGTAGATTTAGGAATACAGTATGATGTATGAATTTTGTACAAAAGAAATATATATGCATATATATATACTAAATTATGTATGTATTATATATAATTATAAACCTTCCTCTTGAATCACTCCGTTCAAAATCCGTTGCGTAGTTTTAAAAATCTAACCATACATAGGGACAGACAGACAGCTGGACGACTTTATTTTATACTAAGTAGTGATAGTGATTCATATTTAATTGAAAGGGTGAATGTGGCGTGGTACATACAAAATGGGGACATATTTTTGTATTAGAGTTAACTAAATTTAATAGTCAGTTCATTTCAATCCATATTTATTGAACTAACGGAAATTTTAATATTATCCATCTTCAGATTTTGATCAAGGTATTTATTATAAATATATTTTAAGCAGCAGCTAGACTTAATGGATTTTTCAAACCACGAAATGTTCCAATTACCTAAAGTCTACCGATCCAAGTTTCAATTTGTGTAAGTTTCCCCAAGGAAACGTGCGGCATTAAGGCGAGATTCGCCCGGGCTCACATAAAACCGGTTGTAATGTGACAGAGTTCGCGACAGACCAGCTGCTCCGGATAATGTCTCTCCACTCTCTTTATACCGCTGGGTTTATCTCCGAACCTTCTGGGACGAGCGTGACCCTGATTTATATATGAAAAGTCCGAATTTATTGGGCGGCCCGTTCCGCTAGTTAATAGCATGGATATTCTCGGGTTAACCGTTCAACTAAAATAATGAGGAGGGGACAAACAACGGTTGTGTCACTACGTGGTTTTTGTTTGCTTGAAATTAGTTCTGGAAAACGTACTCGTATTTCACAGCAAGGGATATTGGATTTTGTGGGTTACGCCGTAAAGTTAAACTTCCGTTATGACGTAATATTACATTATGTACCCACAAATATGTTTAACCCTTAACCGTGTATTGTAGAATGTAGCACTCGCATTTTCCGTTATTAAATTCGCAGCGTATAAAAAATTTAATAAAGTCGGAATAAAAATAATTACCCTCCGAAGACGGTATCTCGGGGAAATTCAATTTTCGCGGCGTTTGTGACCTGTGATACGACTTGGAAGAAATGAAATATGAGACGGCTGGAGTTCGGGCCCTGACCCATGTCAAATCAGCATTCGCAGGTATGCCTCGAATTATTTACGGGCAGCTCACGGCTATGAAAATTTTTATCGGAGCGATAAATCTTTATTAGCCAAGTTAGTCGAATTTTACCGAAGACGGGCGCAGACGTTCACAATTTTTTCTTCGGTAGGTGCTCACGTTTTATTATTATTGGGCTGTGAGTGAAATTGAAAATCGAATTGTAATATTTTTTTATTACTTAACGGCTAATGTAGCTAAAAGGGACGAGCTCTACATTTATAGAAATGGCTGGGACCGCCACAAGTTCCAAATAAAATTGGTAGTTTATTGTATATAGCCGTGTACACACGTGGGGTTGAATGTATGAGATGTTAAGAAATTAGTGGCAAGTCCTGTATAGTTCCTCGTTTTATTTTTCGCTGTATTTATTTTCGATAACTTATTTAGTACATTATCAATAAAGTTATAAAGTTTTCGTAGTTATTATTAGAGTTATTGAAATATATTGCATTAGGGTTGGAGTTTCCGATATTACGACGCAGTTGCTTCGTGCTCATGGTGCTTGTAACGAGTAAAGAGGCTTGTAATTAATTAAAAAACCGGCCAAGTGCAAGTCAGACTCACACACGATTGGTTCCGTAGCATGATGTATAAAAACGTCAAAAATCATGTCTGTTTTATATTAAAGTAAATATATAACTAAATATTCTGTGAATAATTCAAGCATCTACCTGTTGCAGTTATCAATATCGAGGAAAACCGAGCAAAAAATCACGTTTTCTGTTTTTTTTTTTGTATTTGTTGCTGTTGTTGCGGCAACAGAAATTAATCATCTGCGAAAATTTCAATTGTCTATCACGGTTCATGAGATATAGCCTGGTGACAGACGGACAGTTGGCCAGCGGATTCTTAGTAATAGGGTCTTGTTGTTTACCCTTCGGGTACGGAACCCTAAAAACGGATATGTGTGAGGAGATGGAATGAACATACAGATATTATTACCTCGAAATAAGGTACATTTTTCCGAACGCATGACTAAGTTTGTTTCTCAAGGGATTTTGATGATCTCTCAAACACTGCACCAAATAGAAAGCTCGCTTAGATTTTCCTGTAATATATACAAAAAATCATGTCTACTGTCATTATTTCAGATTTTTTCTTTGGAATGTACGTAATACTATTTCAGACTGTTGTTTGAAATCTTGGTAGGAACAGCATAACCCTACAAATTACTACACTACGCCTTGTACTCTCATGAATTGGGTACTCTCCTAATGGTCAAATCCATTTCCACTGCCTTTTTGGGATCTATAGATGATAAGACAACTAGGTCAAAACCGCAGGCTGTTACTGTTCCATGGCCTCTTGCGGCTGGTGCTACGTCGGAGGGTACTAATACATTATAGTCCGGGACACCTTGAAAATTTTTCTGTGATTATGAATTAATGAATTTGCTTGGTTTTGATTGTTTTTCAAGTGTGGATTGAAAGGTAGATTGCTTAATGAAGGTGGTTGGTTATCTGCGTGTTTGGAGTTATGCGTATCTGGTACTATGCAATTTGACATTTGCTTTTTGGTATTATTTTATGCGCCGAAGTCTGCTGACTCCTCTAGACACAGACTTCAACTGAATGCGTAAGACCCATCCCGCACCTACCGATTCTATTCTGATCTACCTAGAACGGCCCTGGAACGTTTCATGATAGTTCGGATCGGCTGATGTGTGACGGTACATTTTGTATTGCATTCTTGCTTTCCAGTTTCAATTCTATCTAGATCAGAACAGAATCAGTAGGTGTGGGACGAATCTAAGTTCCATATACGTACAATATATCGTTCAGAATTCATACCACCCTGGTACTCTGATCCTTGGAACGCGTGTCTTATCCGGCACAGTATGATGAAGTGATCGCCTCATATGGTCGGCTCATGTAATATTCATGACCGTGCCATGCGGCAATTCTCCCGATATACCCTCTGTACCACCCACAAACATGCAGATGTGTCTTAAGTTATGCCTGTCCGCACTGAGTGATCCATGTCTCATCTGTTTACCCGGTTTATGCACGGATGTGAATAAATTGCTCTGTTAGGGTGATGAATGCATCGAGATCATGCATCGTATATTTGCAAAAATTTCAAATGAAATGTTGACTTTTTTAAAACTATTTTATTTTGACTTTGTGATTAGTGCGTACCTAATCTCATGTTTCAGTCAAGTAGCAAGTTAGTGCCATTACAAAACAGCCCTTTTCAACCAACTCCAAAAATTCGACGCGTATTTTTTTATATGTCTGTTACGCTATAACATCGCAAATCGTGAACCGATTTTGATAATTCTTTTTTTGTTTGGTAGAACATACTTGAGAGGTGGTGCCGTGTACATTTTATCGAAATTGATTGATCGCGCTTTTAGAAAATCAACAAAAACAAAAATCTTAAGACAATTGAAGTCGGTTTTAGTTCTTTTTGAAAGCGTTAGTTATGGAATATCAACTTAGTATAGATTTCTCGTCCTATACTAATAGATCGGAATAGATCAAATTTATTATGTCCTACAAAGAATTCGCGTGTTGGTCTAGCAACAAAATATGTTTGATTAACATTGACATTATTATTCTACATAAACCCATGGCCCTTCTATTTATCTAGGATGGGCTTATTGGCAACCCGAATATGCATATTGCAAAGCAGGCCTTTCTGAGTGGCTTTGCGTAGGATTAGCGACTCCGACATTTGTTCGAGATAATCCTGGCTTCCGTTTAATCTGCTTATGTAATGTTACCGCGGGCAACACAACGCTACGTGTTTAAAACGGAGTCTAATCAGGGCCACGTGGGTCCAAATTAATGTGAAAAGAGGTTTTCTGTGTTTTCACGGGGCAGATTTGGCGCTCAGAACTTCATTAAACCCAACAAATGTGTGTATTACAAGATTTCCACGAATTTGTCCGCGTGAACTTCAGAAATTAGAACGTTATGCCAGCATAAAAAGCATCAAAATAGTCGTGAAAAAGTTCGTCAAATTGTTTCGATTTCATTGAAATTAGTTGTGAAACGAAAATAAACGGACGCAGAGACAGGTGGTAACCATAAATATATTTCAGAAATCCAAGTTGTGTGTCTACATAACCTTGTTTTTGAAGAAGAAAAAAAAACATAAAAAAATTTGACAAACTTACGTTTGCGGTCGGGAAAATGAACCTTATTTAGAAGTAATAATATCTGTACGCTTTATGGTTCGTTAACCTCGGTGCGCCGACTCGCACTTGTAAGGTTTTCATTTAGCTAAAAATGAATGCTGATGTCCGCAGTGTTATTTTTACTAGTTACAAGCAAAATGTATTTATCACGAAAGTAATGCATATAGTGACAAAGTTACTGATAAATAGAAATATATTATACTTATAAAGGCGGCCATTAAACAATGTCCAACCTTTAACCAAAAGTAATCAATTTAATGTTATTACAGCATTCATCTGTTTCAATTCGCAGCGGTGCCACAGGAAAACCATAAGCCGAAAACAAGATCCAAGATGGTATCGCGACGTAAAAGAGAAGTTACGCAAAAATAAAAGGAACCATAAAACTGTCATAATATTTATTGGTCTATTCCAGTTACAAAGTAAACAACAGTCCTATCAAATAGACACCGATAGCAATATTTCCCCTTTTGACAGATAGAGCGGCCATACTTGTATCGTGTGTTGTGTAATGTTTAACGACAGCGCAGATGAGTTATTGATCGGTAGCGGTTGTTTTTCTTTTAACGATTCGTGTGGGGAATGGAAGATTTGTAATTTATAAAACATGTACTACACCAAGTCTATACATCTTTCATTTAAATCAATGCTTACAATTAACCACCTACATAACCTAATGGCGTATCTTCGGCATATCTTCTCGTCCAAAATACCTCAGCGTGTAAAGACAAAAGTCTGATCAGTGCGTGTTGCCAGTGATGACATACGGAACCGAAACGTCGTCTTTTACTGTGGGCCGAATAAACAAGCTCAAATTCACTCAACGAGCAATGGAACGAGCTATGCTCGGAATTTCTCAACGTGATAAGGTCCGGAATGAGGAAATCCGTAGACGAACGAAGGTCACCGACATAGCTCGACGAGTCAGTGAGCTGAAGTGGCAATGGGCAGGCCACATCGCTCGAAGAACCGATAACCGGTGGGGAGTAAAGGTTCTCGAGTGACGACCACGTACCGGGAAACGTATACCAGGCCGTCCCCCTACTAGATGGACCGACGACCTGGTTATAGTCGCAGGGAGTCGCTGGATGCAGGTGGCTCGGGACCGGTCGATGTGGCGTACCATGAGGGAGGCCTATGTCCAGCAGTGGATGTTTTCCGGCTGATGATGATAACCTAATGGGTACAAGCATGGGCCAAAAATCCGAAGATCCCGGGTTTGATTCCCAGTGGAGGTACCTGTCGGTACTTGGTTTGGTTGGTGGTAGGGCATTTTATATGTCGGCCTGACTAGCTACACCATGCTACCTAAGTCTGCTGCCAAACAGCAGTGTTAATAGCAATGTTACTGTTGTATTTTTGTATGAAAGGTAGCAGAGACAGCACCTCACTAGCATGAGGCTTATGGGTGCGAACAATCAATCATATATCATAATGATTAATCACACGATCTAACAGCCCTATCTTCACTTACCATCAGGTGAGATTTAGGCCATGTGGAAACCCCAGCATACATATTCGAACCCGGGACCTTTAGATTGTTGGTCCAAGCGTGTAGCAAAATCTAATAAAATTTGTTTATTTGCATTCATGTGTTTGGGTCTACATACATGAACCCTAACAGGGTATGGCAAAATATAGAAATTAAATTTTATACAATAATAGTTCAATGTCAAATTTTATACTATAATAATTCAATGTCAAATTTTATATTATAATCTAAAACAAAGATAGTCAAACTAAAACATGTGTATCTTCCATAAATTCCGTTATTTGTATACTATGCTTTTCCACTTAGAAGCGACCTTAATTTATTATTGAAGTGCTTATCTTGCTCTTGTTTTAAAATATCAGTAATATTATTGTATATCAGTATATGTAATATGGCCATTAGGACACAGACGGTTATATGTCGTGTTATGGCGCAATTCAACTAGTACACATACATGTAATATAATAAGCTATGTTTAATATCATTTCCGTTGCATCATAACTAAGACGGTACACGAACATAATTTCCCGGCAAAAACTCGCTGTTTTCCTGTCGTATAGCTCACTACGGCCTCGCACCCGCAGGTATCATAACATAAAAGGCATTTTTCGCTGGTAACCTCATAAATAACGTGACATTCATCTTCCTGACACTTGAATAACATGACCGGAGCCCATTAGCCTTTAAACGAAACAATGGCTAAAGGAGAATGGACTTGATGTCTGTATACCCATTAACAAAGGTCGGAAGATAAACGTTAGGGAATTTTAAACAACAAGCATAATATTTATGATAAAAAGAAATGAAGGAGATCAAATCCGGCCTGTACTTTTATACTATTTAAAAATCAAGGAACAGTCTAAATATTTACAGAGAAAAAAAACTAGAATAACATTTTTTTTATTTTGCTTGTACAAAATCATTCTTTTTGTGCTAAGTGACAGCGTCTAATGTCATTTTTACCTGCGACGGAACGGAGACAGTGTATGCGTTTAGGGTGAGAGGATGTTTGTTTGTGTGTTTGTGTGTTTGTTTGTGTGTTTGTTTGTTTGTGTGTTTGTTTGTGTGTTTGTTTGTGTGTACATACAAACCAATGTTGCCACTTATCTCCAGAACGGTTTGACCGATTTACATGCGGTTTTTTGCAAAGGGTTGCTGATACGTCAGCGATGGTTGGTCAGGTGGTATGGCGCTAGCTCACCAGGGGGCGCTGCAATCAAGATTTTAACTCATTAAAATGAGGGACAGAGAACTTTGCGAAGGCTTATAGCTACTAGGCCGTGTTTGGGCTCTTTTGAAAGTGTTTGGTGAGCAGAACCTGCACATAAATTTTTGAGGATCTGATGATGGATCAGAACGACGTTGAAGGGAATCTTGCGAAGGCAAATACCTAGTAAGCCGAGTTTGGGCTCTTTTGAGAGTGTTTGATGAGCAGAACCTGCACATGAACTTTTGAGGGTCTGATGATGGATCAGAACGATGTTGAAGGGAACCTTGCGAAGGCAAATACCTAGTAAGCCATGTTTGGGTTCTTATGGGAGTGTTTGATGAGCAGAACCTGCACATGAACTTTTGAGGGTCTGATGATGGATCCCAATGATGTTGAAGGGAACCTTGCGATGGCAAATACCTAGTAAGCTGTGTTTGGGTTCTTTTGGGAGTGTTTGATGAGCAGAACCTGCACATGAACTTTTGAGGGTCTGATGATGGATCAGAACGACGTTGAAGGGAACCTTGCGAAGGCAAATACCTAGTGAGCCGTGTTTGGGTTCTTTTGGGAGTGTTTGATAAGCAGAATCTGCACATGAACTTTTGAAGGTCTGATGATGGATCAGAACGACGATGTAGGGAACCTTGCGAAGACAAATACCTAGTAAGCCGTGTTTGGGCTCTTTTGAGAGTGTTTGGTGAGCAGAACCTGCACATGTACTTTTAAGGATCTGATGATTGAGCAGAATAACTTTGAGGGGAACTTTGTGAAGGAACATGGCGAATACACTGTGCCTGAGCTCTTTATAGAGTATTTGGTGATTAGCATCTGTACATGAACTCCTGATAATTGAAATTATACATTTAAAAAAAAACTCCGTCAGATAGGGAAACCTTTGATTTTTAATACAATTGCACATATTGTTTGTCATGACATGATACTTCACACGTCACGATATTTAGACTACAACATATGAATTCTCTAAAAAGCTTGAAATAAAAAATAAAATTAAAAATTTTGAAAATACCCGCGACAAATGTAAATGTTGTAATGGGAAAAGGGTTAAATAATTTTTTGAGAAACCCTCGACTAAATGGAAGTAAGTAACGAGATAAAAAGAAGCTTACATATTATTACAATAATAAGTCCGAAAAAATCCGTCGGGGGCTGCCATTGCCTAATCAGTTCCTGTTTCCAATCCGTTTCCACAAAAATGTAGGAGTAAGAAAATAATTTTTTATCTCGTATAGGTGCAGTCATTTTTTAAATGTATGATGGGTTTGCACTTGGCCTTCATTTAATTCATTGGATGGTAAGCGCCAGAATCCTCAATGTAATGAGGCGCTAGCTATGTTACCTGTCATACCGGAACACAACAGTGCTATTAACACTGCTGTTGGTCGGCAGACTTAAGTAACATGGTGGTAGCTAGCCAGGCAGACATAGAAAATGCCACCTATACCTATACCACCAACTAAACCGAGTACCGAGAGATACTGGGAATCGATTCCAGTTCCTACATATTGTAAGTCCGGTTTAGTCCGTTAAGTCCAAATGTGTAGCCATTAGAGAATGGAGATGGTTAATAAGGTGGTATCAATTCAAGACTACATGAAAAAATTAGGTACCCAACGTAATTTCAACTAGTGACATATTTATAAAACTGCAAATCTTAGTTCCTTCAGGAACGGGAATGGCAGCCCCCGACGGATTTTTTCGGACTTATTATTGTAATAATATGTAAGCTTCTTTTTATCTCGTTACTTACTTCCATTTAGTCGAGGGTTTCTCAAAAAATTATTTAACCCTTTTCCCATTACAACATTTACATTTGTCGCGGGTATTTTCAAAATTTTTAATTTTATTTTTTATATTGATATTGATTTTTTTTTATTTTTTTTAAAATGTTTTTGTAAACTAGACCAAAGTATTCGAAAACAGGTAGAGGCTCCAGACATTCGCGGAACATGTTTATTTTTTTATATAACCAATGACAACGGGCAGCGGTGATAAGCAAGTAGCAGTGACTTTTGGTATTTACTGAAAGATAACCGCCTGTATAATGTATGTATGTATAATGAATACAAGTGCTATCCTTACTTAAAGGAGAGCCTCAACGTACTGTATACGTATATATATAATATACATAGAGAGGTTGTAAACGAAATAAACATATTATTATTTTTGAAATTATTTTTCTGTTAACAAAATGTTAAGTTAACTCATTTTACAAATAGACAAAAATAAACTCTTTTGTATGTTATTTACTTAGCATTTTTTCTTCAAAATACTGGATTTGAATCGATTTTTGTCTTGAAATTGAATTCATCATACGCTTGTAACTTAATCATTATTCTTCCTAACGCACTGGAAATTTTCTGTTTTACGAGATTCCATTTACGTAATCAAACCGAAAATTAGCTCCCTTGAGGAGTGTTAGACAGATAAATCGACGTCAATTTGTCTTGACACTTGAATTTTAATTTCAGTTTTTAGTTTAAAAGGATCGGTGCCTTAAAATTATAGACTTAGTGACAATGAAAATAATTGTCACCTTTGTGAGTTAGATTGACAAATGCCTGAGTTAGATTTTTTTTAAACTGACCAAGTGCGAGTCAGACTCGCAGACAGCACCGAGTGCTCCGTACAAAATATGAATAATTAACATACTGAAAATCATAAATAATGGGTAAATTTACCTGAATTAAATCAATGAGCAATTGTTCAAAAAATATTCACAACAACAAACAACAAAATTTTCATTTTTAATATTATACATATTTTATTTTAATTTTCAAATTTATTCCTATATTTGTGCTGTAAGAGTTTCTTGCCAAATTTCATGATTCTAGGTCAACGGGATAGACAGATTTTGATTCCTTCTACGTCAAAAATTGCGGCTTAATCAAACACCCGTCATCTTTTTAATGCGTTATCCTAGAACCTTGATTTTTGTCACAGACCCAAGAAAATGCAGACTTGAGATTAATTTCAACTTGGTACCTTTACGCGTTCCTAAGAAAAGTGGCATTGACAGACAGACGGATGGACAACACAGTGATTCATATGCTTTTGATGTACGAAACCCTTACAAATATGTAGTTAAATTTATGCTTAGACCAATTAGTAACGTTGTGCCAAGTTTTAATATGTCACCACCAAAGGCAATCTGAACTGAGACTGACGCTTACTTGACCGTCTAACAGCTGTCTTTGAATTTTCCTGTTGTTGCCTCCTTTATATAATCGAAGGGCACCATTCGCTTTACTCACCAACTGCACGGGATTTGTTTTCATTTTCTAATGGGGTTTTCTTTGTTCTACAAACCTTATTTTTCTCTCTCCATTTGTCTAAACAAAACCTCTGAGGATTTCCTTTTGTCTCACTGTTTGCTAAGTACCATGGGGAGAACGCGAAAATCGAACGAATTTTTACGTTCTCGTTAGTAGGAGTGACGTAAAGATTTGGAATAGCCCCGAAAATTATTTGATACCTAAATATATTTAGAAATTTAAGTAGAACAGCCGTGCATGTAACATTTAATCGCAGGTTTATTTGTTAGGTTTAAGTTTAGATTTACAAATATTTTTTGTAATAAAAGAGTTTGTTCTTTTATTGCAGTTACTGCATTTAAAATTGTTGGATATGAGAAAGTCGATAAACTGAGGAAGTACATAAAAATAAGACGTAAAAATATTTAATAATGATAGTTTGATTCATTGGCCAACAATAGCATGACAGAGTATTTGGATTTTAAATAAACCTTACACCCATACGTAGCTTTGTACACACGTCCGCTCCGATAACTAAACGTTTACTTAGGTAACCAAGTTCCATCACAATCAAATAGTAAAGTATCTCCAGATATATAGTCCAATGGTTTACAGGATTTTTTTCCAGTCAAAGCTTAATCTGAAGAGTTTGATGACAGCAATGATTTTTACGTTTTCAGACAATCCAGTTCGCTTTGAGCTTATCACGCACGGTTTTTGCACTCTCGTTATTTAATGGCGCGGAAACTGTGATAAATTGCGGGCTAATGCTCTTTTTCTCTCACGAAGGCCTATCGTTAAAAGGTCCTGTTTTATTGTAGAGGGTTTCTTTACATGCTCTAGCAGAAACATGTTCAGACATTCGTGTGTTTATTAAATGTCACAGGTTTTGAAAGTTAATTTAGAATTCCAAGAAAATTATGGGAAACGGTAATGTCATCTGCAATGAAGGTATGACCTTTGAGGTCTTCGTAAGTGGTCGGTTTATGTGGAGATATATCCTTAATTTTGATATTGTCTTGTCTTAGTCTTGTCTTTTTTTGTTTTGTTTGGACACGCATCCCGTGGGTGTCGTAAAAGGTGTCTTGGGCACCATCGTGTCTGTCAAAAGAGAGATACCAATCGTAGACAAAACTCAGGTGGATATATGGACCAGATTTCCTAAGAAAGGACGAACAGACCTGGCCTGAATATATCATCCACGACATGACACTGGATTCAAACAATGACGTTTGTAGCGAAGCCTGCTCTCTACGTTTTTAACTACTGGTGAAATAAGAGAAACAGAATTACTGAGGGTCAAATAGAGCATTTTTACCTGAGATACAATCTGTAAATACTGGTAATACAGGTTTTGTAGCGGACAACAGTTTTCTACGACAGTTGTCTAATTTCCTAGACAGTGAATGTTATATGCTTCGAGTTGGTGGAAGGATCCACGAGGCTAATTAATGTTAACAGCCACGTAAGACACCAGACAACGTTCTATACACGTTTACACACGGAAAGTGCGTATATTTTATAAGAGTACGGTTGTTTATTAGCTGTTGATCTTTACAGTAATAATTAAATATATAGAATTAGAGTCATCTTTCTTTGCTACATAATATCGATTGAAAGAGGGAGTCCGAGCCATGATTATTGCAGTCACTTTAAGGAAAAAGTCAATGTAATTAATTTAAGAACAACGTTTGATAAAAACGGAGCGACCCAAAAATAGCCTCACGTTATTATAAACTACGAGTAGCTTTCCCTTGCGTTGACTTCGGAAAGAATCCCACAGAAATTACTTGCTAAATCGGGATATAATGTAGTCATTGTTCTTTTCCGACACTTTACCGATCCCAATAGAAAAAATCAAATAATTTTGTCCCTCCGTTACGACTCCCACTTTTACATTTGTAAAATTAGTTTGTCATTTCAGTCTCTCCATGAGGGGATTTGTCGTAATCACCACACTTGGCAGGCAGAGTGGGGATAAGAAACATGTTGTTATTTATTACATTGGTAGATAATACTGCCCATCTGTTGATTTTTTCTCTTCGTCACCGTTCACATTGTAACAAAGGGTGATACTATTTTAAAAAAGAATGGCAAAGTTTAAAAGGAAATAGGAGTACCTCCACATAAACGAACTCCACCTCCAAGAACCTTAGAGCTCATATCTTCACTCCGGATGACATTCCGATGCCTACTCTGGAGCCATCGAGCGATACTTCATGAAAGAGACACTTTCTAACTATATCTATAGGGATAAGAGAGCTCTTACAATATACCTTTTCAGGATAGTGTCAGGTAAGTGAGTGATCGCGGAATAAAAAGTCCGTCACGTCATAGTCTATTTTTACACGCTTTATATGTGCTTCTTATTATATTCACTTGAATGTAAGTAAGCAAACTAAGCATGTACATGTTAAATCCGTGATACTATTTGCATCATCACTTCTCGTTCCTCTTTCTGGATCACCACACTACAAATAATATCGCCGAAATTAAATAAACGCACAAAGCTGTAACCCAGGGGCGCGTTGAAAAAATAATCTATATGAAATATGTGATCATAACATTTTATAAATTAAATGAAACCACGGAATCGTGTGGCGGCAGCTATCTATAGTTCCATTACATTGAATTTATGAGGCACGCACGTTGGAATAACAGCGTTTTTATATCTGAAAAGGCGTGCTATATTTTACATAAACATCAATATTCAAATACGTGCCCTCTAAACTCATACGGTCCAGGTTTTTATGACGGGGCGATATTTTTCATCGCCTGAATATTAAAAAGGGAATCCCGCTTGGATCGCGGCACCAATTGAGCCATATTTTCACAAGGCAACCTTTGAATATTCTATAGAGGTTCTAGGAGGACTCGGAAGCGAACGTTGGAGCAATACAAGCGATCGCCAAGTGACGGGTGGACGTGAATATTTATCGAAAACACCTCATATAGTATTTGTGAATACAGAGTGCATTTCACTATGCACTAACCTACACACAGACTCACGGCTCACGGATGTTTTTTTCTGGCAAAATCTGCAGTATCCTGAACAACAAGGATCTACATTGAATGACGTCAACAACGATATGTTCGTCGTTAGTGAATTGCACCCGAGGAGAAGTATATTTTATTTAAAAAAATATTAAAGCTGTCTTACAGGATCCATGAAGGAGTAGTAGTACACATTGCAATACACAAAAATACGAAATTACGTAGGTCTTGCTGACCATACAAAGTTACTTGCTTTGAAATCCATATAGGTTGAGACGCGGATGAAATATTCTTTTGTCATGTTATTTAGACGTAGACTGACTAGTTAAACAATACGAGTTTGTTTCTAATTATACCAATTACAAAACAATCTTGCTACTGCTAAAGTATCGTCAACTTCAAGAAACGCTCACGCTTGCGGCAAATTAATCCACAGAAGGTATTAATTTACCCCTTTCATTTGAAAGGGTGTCGCGTCGTATCGAACTGAATATAATGGTGGGTTTACTCAGCACTAATTAGGGCAGTGAATAATTGCGACAGGTCTCAGATATTCGCGCTCAAGATTAAATTGTTGACGCGAACGCGGTAATTTATTTCAATTAATTCAACGTCGTGAAGCTCTGACAGATTCACTGAATCATTTTTCTTCTAAGCAAAGCGAAGACGTTGACAAATGGGAGAATTATTCGGTCACTTCACCATGTGCTACGTAGGAGCGACAGCACAATAGACGTGAAACAGATTCTTCGCAGTAGCTCTATGATGCTCTTTTAAGAAATCGAGTGACGTGGTATAGGGATCATCATCTTCAGCTCAGTACTTCAACCCTTGAACACTAGGTGATTTGCCTTTTAATTCTTTATCTCATCAGATTGAACATTATGGATGAGCACACTTGATTCCTGTTGGAAAACTCTGTTGAGGTCATTGAATGTTGCATTTAAATCATCTGAGCTTAAGTAGCAATGTATTCACATAAGCTGCAGGCCATATCGCTCGAAGAACAGATAGCCGATAAAGAGTAAAAGTTCTCGAGTGGCCACCACGTACCGGGTCGTTCCCCTACTAGATGGACCGACGACCTAGAGGTCGCGGGGAGTCGCTAGATGCATGCGACTCGTAACCAATAATTGTGGCATACCATGTTTAATGTGTACGTTTCCGTGACATGAGAATGTCACTTGCATCTTACAGCTTGCTCTGCACATTTTATCTCTCATTGCTATCTGCCTTCTCAGATGCTGTCGGACCTCTCGGAAAAATAGAACTGTAAACTCCCAAAACAAACACATTACATACATACAATACTAGAGAAGAAGAAAATATCAGAAAATATGATTTATTTATTGGTTCCTGTATTAAAGAACGTATCAGTAAGAAAATGAGCGGTACTGACCAACAAACTTTTTATAGTTTTGCATTAATTATTCTTGTAAAATGATTTATACAATTAAAAATTATTTTTGAAAAAATGAAGGCAAATATTAAATTCATGGTATAAATTTATACCGTCGAGGTGGAAAGACGACTTACGTAGGGTAGCCTGACGTGAATGGATGCGGAGAGCAGAGGACCGAATCGAGTGGCGCACTCTGGGTGAGGCCTATGTCCAGCAGTGGACTGCCGCAGGCTGTACATGATGATGATGATAAATTTATAAAATTTAATTTCTAAATAACTCATTATAATATTATTTATCTATGATATAGTTTCCAAACAAATCAACATTAAGTACTTATCAGTACCTATGAAAATAGTTTTAACTTATACTTAGAAGTAGTACATTCATCAAACTGTACAAAAATTATTTTACTCAAATTTTAATTTCCACTTGACTTCACTCTTCAAATAAAATCCATATAAACAAAAAGCTGACAGTATATTTCAGTAATACACCGTCGTATTTACTGAAGAATTCGAACATTTTTTTCCGTGAGGGAAAATTGAGTTTATTAACAGGCTCGTCGCTGTGTCCGACCCCGGAGATATGGTGTCTGAAACCGCTAATATTTCACGCTGAAAAATCTCTGTCGATTTATTCGAGTGAAGCGGTATAGATAAAAATTGTCTGTCGGCGACTCTACTGGACAATGGGGTGGGGTTGCAATTTAATAGAGTTGAGCAGATGACGTAGCTAGATGAGGCTGTAAAAATCTGCTAAAAGAGACATTTCAAATATGGCCTGCACTATAATAATATTCTTAGAAAAATATTAGAAATGCATTTTTGGTAGCACTTTGTACACAATGTTTTAATACTGGAGTGGCTTGAATTGGATGTCATTTCACCATCCTCAACTTTATACTTTGCTTAAGTACTACTTCCCCTATTTCATGTTTTTCAATTCAAATTTAAATCAGCTTTATTGCACACACAAAACAAAGAAAAAACAGAACAGATAAAGGAATACAAAAGGTACATAAAGGCGGTCTTATCACTAAGAGCGATCTCTTCCAGGCTACCTTGGGGCAGAGGAAACGTATAATTAATGAGGGGTAAATTGTGCTAAATAAAACTGATATACTCGTAATAACATACTATATAATTCTAATAAATACATAAATTTGTATATATAATGGATAAACAATTGTCAAAATAAAAGTTGATCAGGAGGAAAAGGAAAACAGAGGAGATCAGGAAGGAACGAAGAGGAAAAGGCTGCTATGGTATAATCTGTTCAAAGAAATACGTTTTTAGGGTAGTTTTGAAGGATTGTAAGGATGGGGCTCGTTTAAGGGGTAAAATTGGAAGAAAAACACCTTTGCTTCTGATTTTACTATATAGTATTGAACGGGAACAATCCGAAAATTTTTCCATTACTAAAAAAGATTTTATGTTAAAGCTCGTTATACCATTCAAATATCAACATTATCACAGATACTGCTCCCACAAAACAATCAATATCTACGTTATTACAGTTGCAGACTTTCGGGGGTAATAAAAGAAAATTACAATCATTAAATTGCCGCGTAATTACTGTAATAGTTCCCTAACAGTCGTTTTCATGACTGGATGCTATTTCCAGTCGAATCAATTTGATAGGGACCCGTTGATGTCTACAGTCTGTCGAGTATTTCAGAAACAGTTTTAGGTGTCGAGATAAATAGTATTTGAACGAGTAGTCCCTACATCAATCATAGTCCAACAACAATACTTCATGTGATGTAGGCCGTCTGGAGAGAGTGACGTAACTGGCGCGACGTGACGTCATTGTCGCATTCTATGACTATGTCAATAAGATATAAAACAAAGTGTACCTATCATAAATTAACTAAATTATTTTATTGTATTACGAGTATGTAAGATTACAAACTTTCACAAAATCGAAAAGAAGCGGAATACAATACGTCATTCTATAGTAAAGTCGACGTCAACATTTCGCGGACTACTTTGACAGAGACTCGGACACGAATACAGTGTGGTTCTTATCTATATACAATTTATACATACCTACATTTAATATAATATTGTCATAGGTACATCTCTATTTCAAATATACTAACTTTGGACACACTTTTCTACACATACGTCACAATTTTATTATCAGGTCATGCATTCAGCATATAAACGTTATTATTTATTTTAATTACACATTAAATGATAGTTTTTCTTTTAAAATTTATGATTTTCGACAAGGGTCATAGCAACATGTAAATGAAATTTTAAAAATTGAATTACAGCGGTTGTTATGTTACGACCACGTGTTTTTATTTCCTTATACTATCTGTGTTTTATTTCAACACAAAATAGATTTAAAGCCATTTAAAGCATTATAACGAACGTATTTGTTGCGTTGGTTTAACAAAGTTATTTATTAATGTAGAATCAATTTTGTGATACCTTTTAACAACCAATGAAAATTACTGAAGATATTTCAAACAAACAATTTCGGGATGATGTTGTTATTCCAGTTTATTCGTGACGAATTTAGAAAATTGCTGAAGCGAACGAGATACGTCTGAATTGGTAAACTTCGTCGCTTTTGTGTTCCAATAATTCCAGCATAAATTCAAACGCCTTAACCCCGTTACTAATAATATTTCTATGACACAAACGTGGTCAGGGGCAAATATATTGGTCGGGTATGTACTGGCCATGTAGATGCATAATTCATGAGGAGACGGTCTGATCACCGACACACCGCAGCTAAGCTATACCTACCTAATTCTGGACCACTCAATCTTGCTAGACAGACCCTGAGGTCAATTTATGCTGGAGCACGGCACATATGTCTCGGGGAAATTGCGTTATTTGTGTAGATTTAAATGCATGGGGTCTGATGGAATGTGCGATTGTACCTTGCACCCTTGACTGGTTTCTTTTGACGTGATCAATGTATTTTTATTTCGAATTTCAGATCCGTTTTGTCCGTGTAAATAGTGCGATTTTATATTTCCGTATTAATCCCATTAATGAGCACAAATTCTGACACGGTATTTTGTTTATTTTATACCCTAGGGACATAATATGGATTTTATTCTATTAATTTCATCCAATGACTCCGAAATGAACTGCCCAGTTTCATCTAACTATATAAAATATCGTATACTACATATTTCGTATTTAGGCCAAGTTTTGTACTATTTCAAAATAACGTGTTAGTTTATCTAAAAGGAAAGATTTATAGTTTTCTTTCATTCTCAGTTATCATTAACTTGTATCTACTCTATTTTACAGGCATTTTACGATACGATAAAGACTTATATCCAAATGTAAATAGCCTTATAATTTCAGTAAAAATAACACCTCTCTAATCATTGGGCTGTTGATGAATAGTTCTACTTATGATGTTTGCTCCGTTGTTGTCAATAATAGTTTATATTAGAAATGAATTTATTTAACCCGACGGAAATGTGCATATTACCATATCGTTTTCACCCGATAACACTGAAATGTAATATTCATTAGGTTTATCTATTGAGTATGAATAGGGTCCACATAGCCCTAGGCAAACCGCTATTTGCATCCAATAAATCATAGAGGGTTATGTACTGGTTTACCATTTTGTTACCTTTTTACTTTATGGATGCTAAAGTTATTTGTTACACAGTAGAGTTACTGCACTTTAATATTTTTTGTTAGTAATAGTTAGGCCTACGAGGACACATTACATTCCTTCAAGCACAGCCTGTGGAAGTCCACTGCTAAAAAAGACCTCACCCGAGGTGCTCCCCGAAAGCTGAGTCTTCTGCTCTCCTAATATCTTGTAGTCCTGCTTCCATATGTAAGTTGCCTTTCGACCAAGCCTCAGGTTAACTTACCCTGCGTTTGAATACTGTGAAATATCTTACTGAATATACACGTGCCTATGCTGTAATCAAATCCTGCTTGGAATCTAAACATTCACCAAATAGTGTATGTGGTATTAGTATATGGAGGAGGTAATAAATCAAAACAACTGAGACAGGCAAGGTCAGAAAATACAAACTGAAATGTGAGGAATAGGTGTTTCGAGTATCTTTCTATCTTTGTCAGCCGGAGAGTGAAACTCTTCCACTGAATGAAAGTGTTTTCCGTGATATGCCATAATTACAATTTGTTTGGTAGCTCGCAGTAAGATGAAAATGGTAAGCTTCTCCTGAAATTTTCTCAAGTCTCCGAAATTGTGCTGTCATTTTGGTGATATTTCAAATAGTTTCTTTCCCTATATAAATACCTAAATTTGACCTTAATTTACATTGCCATATATAACCCATACATCATGTCACACATCTCATAAGATTCATATTAATTACATATCAGAGGCGTCTCAAGGGGTTCTAAATGAGTTTCAGCTATTCTCCGCCTCTAAGTGCTAGAGCATGTCGGTCTTCAGCTAATTGAATTCGAATATTTCGGGATAATGGCACGTGTCTGTAAAGCCTATCGCATGTTCAGATAATAATTCCGCCTATTCCCTTGGGAGTCTTTTGGGCGCGAGTTATATTTTGCCGAATTTATTTGAGTGTCTTTAGAGACGAGGTGAAGATTCAGTGAGCTCAGATTACAAAGTAGAGAATAAATTGTAGTATTAAAGTTAAAAGTAAAGATATTTTTTTAATCTAGGTGAAATACTTATAAATTTATTTGACTATAATAATTTAAAATATATATAGTTAGCTTTGAGAAGTAATTTAAGTATAGCGGGCTTTGAAATGTAACTTAAATATAGACTATAAATCCCGGATATGAATTCCACAAACAACAATAGCTGTGAAGAGTAACTGTGACTTGTTCACGATGTCATATTTACGTTTAATTGACATTTCAGTTTTCAGCATTTTTGCACACGAGTGTACCTGTCATTGTAATATTGTAACATTGAATAGGAGTAAACATTTTCATTTAAAGATTCATAAGACAAGAAACACAAAACATACAGTAGAATTCGAAACCTTCATTTTGTAATCGGCTGAAAATTAATTGAAACCACATAAAAGTAATAATTCTAAAATAAAAATATCTACTTACGTAGGTTCATAAGCGTTCCTAAAGTATTACAAAGATCTAGTTTCAGAAGTGGGCAGTGGATGTTTGAGACCTAGTAATGTCTAAATAATGATGATGGATGGTAACGATAGAAAACTATGACTATTACGAGTCTAAACGACACAAGTTTGTACCTCAAATACATGGCCTATTTTAGTTATTTCGGGTATAAATCGTGAGTGAAGTGATAAAACAATGTTTTGTCTTTTATAAAAAAGCTAGGCTTAGTTCGGTTTTATTTATCAAATAGTTATTATTTTTATATTTGTGTACGTAGTGAGTATGTATCTAAATTGAAGGTATTCTGATTGGTGAGTTATTTTACTTTGACGAATGTTTTAGAAACAAAAAGTCACAGCACTTAAAAACCTTACCTTTAGGTAAAAATTTCTTTAGAACAATTGCGCCTTCCATTACTGACAATGTTACATGCAGCAAAGAAATGCAAGAAAAATTACGATTTACTTTTAAAAATATTTTCGTGCTAGTATGGTTGAGTATGGTATAATCACCTAGAGTATAGGATACATTATGGTTAAGCTATTTAAACTGAACCTGCATTGTCAGCGTAGCAACGAGCTGATGAAACTTAAACTTTGTATTTTTATTCGAATATAAAATATTAACTGTGAAAAAAATGTTCCGAGCATTTGCGATATCTTAACTACTACTATTCGTTAATCTATCATTAAAGTCAGTTGCATACTACACTATATTAAGTGTCCTAATAACTGTATCGAATAGTATAACCTGTTCTCACGGAACTATTTATAGCCCAATCAAAAGAACCATGGTCGCACAGATTGGCGTAAAATCTAGTCTGTCACTTTGCGCTAGGATTGCTCACATAAGACACTGTATTCAAGCCTCAGATACTATTTAATACGTTTGTAAACAACCCTGAATGCTTTTTACTATGATTTTCTATGAAAGCAATTATATACGTCCCACCATTCGTCTGTTTTTGAAAAAAAATTGCACACACGAAAAGAGTTAATATTAAATTTCCTTTAAGATTTTTTAAGTTGATACAGATTAAGTAGTGGGCAAAAAGTTTTTTAATGCACCACGAGTATATAATAGCAATGATGCTCTGTCAATAAAATGTTTGGATGCTTATATATTGTGTGACATTATGTGGCTATACACTGATTAAACAACTATCACATAAATAAATACAGGGTTATTTACGAATACAGTGCATACCGTATGTCAATATAGTAATGATCGGACATAAATCAACGAAGTTTATCTCTTCATGCGGTTAATTGCATTAAAAGATGCAGTGCGGTAAATTAATTTACAACGCTGTGTGGCCCACGCTGGTTCCAGATACCAGGGCGACATAAATTATGTGGGAGGTTTCCTGCTTGCCCAGTGCTCTAGTCTACAGCTACCTATGTCGTTGGAGTAAGGTTCACACTAGAAGTAGTGTATTTTTGGAATGTGCTCTATAAGTTCTTGTAGTTAATCTAGATAACTTTACTATTCAAGTTATTATGTGTGAACTTACGAGTATTTTGTATTATGGTGCAGTGGTAAGTGACGATAAGGCATTTAATGGTAAGAGTATCCAGAAGCTCCAAGCCAATGAGACGCTAGCTGTGCTACTTTTCATACTTGGACACAACAGTGCTATTATCACTGCTGTTTGGCGGCAGGTGGTGGTAACATGGTGGTAGGTAGCGTGAGGGACAGATAAAATGCCATACCGCCAGCCAAACTCAATACCTATAATTACACCCACTTGGAATCGAAACTGTGACTTCCAGATCACAGAGGCGGTTTTCACTTGATTCCCAAAATTTCATTGTATTGTTTATATTGTTGCATAGCTGACTAATAGTTGTTTTAGCTCAAGAATTCAAATATCGCATGTCTTGGTTCTTGACTACCGTAGAATGCGAATACGGGAAACCTCAAAGGGACGAGCCGCAGTTACTCTGTGTAGCACCGAAACATCATAGCGGTCACCAACCCGCCTGCCAAATCTGGCGAATACATTGTAAAGCACGTAAGCTGTGACCTACTTACTATAGGCCTATGTTCAGCAGTGTACTATTTAAGGCGACCAATATACCTAGGACCAATAGAATTAACTGGTCGTTTCATATATACCCGAAGTATGTCCCAACCAGAAGGGATAAATGTAACTTTTCTTAGATTCTGCTACCTATGGAATAACTTTTACGGTTGTGGATTTAATATCTACCTATATATTGGCTTTCCTTATATTTTTCCGTATCCATGGCACTTGAAACAGTATTGAAATATCTGATGAAATAAATCCTAATATCACTCGCAAATTCAAGTAAATATTGATACGAAGTTGAACAAGCTATTAACTGTGTGATCTACTTGTCATGAGAAAAGATCCTCTTTCGCTCAACTGCATCCCCTAGCCTTCTAGGTCCAACTCGCTATTGGTTGGATGACACAGCGAATTCTTTGCTCATCGTTATGGATGTTTGCTATCGATTTAATGACGTAAGCATAAACCATCCCAAACACTTATTCCTGTTTCAGCCCCGTTGGCACCCCTCTTCGGTTTCCATGGGGATCTACACTAGCCCTGAGGTTTGATACATTTATCAATTGTTCTTGCTTGCGTACGTACACAATCAACTCTTCTCAACGCTAATATTATAAATTTAAGAGTGACTCTTTCCCTCACTCAGTGTATTTTTGTCTGTTTGTTACCTTTTAACAACTATGGGTCTGAGCTGATCTTAATTTGTCACGCACGCACGCACGCAAGTCTCTAAAATAATCTAAGAAATTTAATTTTAAAAACGTTTTCGTTCTGAATGAATTAGACTAGGAGGAAAATCTGAATTGTTGTTTAATCAAATATTGATCATAGTTTTCATTTTTATAACCAATATATCCAATCATGTGTTAAACTTAAATTTGGTTCATCGACCCTCGAATGTTTGTTCCTTTGCTCTCAACTTTTATAGTCAGCATCACTATCATTCATGGTAAGTAAATTTGAGTACAATCTCGAACAAATCTTCCGACTTATTGATCTTACCTACCTCCTTGTACTTACTGTTCCCTCCTCGGTATCCATGGCCACCATGCTTTAGCCCTCGATTCGTTGTACCTACGCATTCCTCCCCCTACTGTCGCCCATCTGCAACTGTCATTTCTCACGTTTCCCCTAGCTTGCCAATAATTTTATGGTTCTATATTTATGTGCCTACTCGTACGGGTATTGGGTGTGTTTTCGCTTTCTGGAAGTGAGTTAGTTTCTCATGTCTACACATTATAATAATTTCCTTTGTCAAAGTGATGGACTGTGACGTAAGATTCTACAAGAGATAAATATGAACTCCATTTGTGGTCCGGCACAGGCATCCAAGATATCTAAACTGGCTTGGATTTCCTGTTTTAAACACGGGGTCGTATTAATGAAAGATGTGGCTACCAAGTCTTGGCTTTGGAACAGAACCACCGCATGTCAAACTTTGGTATTCAAACTCCTGGATATGACAGCAGTACCCGACGATGTACCAACAATATCTTACTACGATCATATATATATGTGCCTAGTGGTGAACATAGCCAATCGCCTCTTCCACCACAACACTAAGGCTTAGTGTCTACAAGCTTAGATCACTCACAATATGAAGGACTGTTCCCTTTATGCAAATCTATTTGTGGGGCTACATTGTGAGAGCTACTAAAGCAACTAAAATATTGTTTACGCAGTATTAATAATTAGGTACTATTAAAATTTGAATATGTCTAGCAGTGGCCTGGCTGATGATGACATTGAACATGATGAACAACGACATATCATGGTGATATCATAGTGTCACTTACCACCAGACGGTATGAAAGTCTATCTCACGTGTGATAAAAAAACTCCAAAATCAGAACAAGGGAGTCTTTTGTTTAATCGAAAACATATCCAGCTGATACATGCTATATTTATGTTATTTAATAGAAAATAATGATATAAACCAAGTAATTTTAATTTTCCCGTTTCAAAAGAATGATTTCAAAATACCTTTGGCGTGTGTAATTTAATATTTCAACAGGATATTTTAATCAAACACTTAACCATGGTAAAGTTATACATTTTATTTTAAGCTGTTAGTTTACAACTCTTAACAATACAGTTTCCTTGAAACGTTTTTTGTTTTAATACAATAATGTTGTATGTACAATTAATTAACTTAGACGCTTAAGACTCTCATTACAATGTTATTTGTTTTCTTTTGAAATGAAACGCAAACTTCTTGGAAGTTCAGAGAGGGAACAGCCACAAAGTAATTAAATAAGTAATTACAACAGGTGTTTACGCGTAAAACGATTATTACTTAGAGTTTCACATCAAGAGGGAATGCTGATGTCGGTTTGCCAACAATCGCTGGGTTTTTTTTCGTAGGCGAAAGGTTTTGTAAAAAAGAACTGTCATTATAGTCGTATTAGTATACCAAAACTCAACTTCAACGTTGCCTAGTCTTCATTTAAATGTCTTGTTCAGTATAAAACAACAGATTGATTAACTTACAATTAGAATCATATGCGTGACAAAATACATTTTGTAAAACTTTTTACACGTTATAGAAATCAGTACCTACAGTTAATAACGATCTTTAAAACTATGTTACATGAAAGTATAGACTTCTACTTCACGATTAGAAATAAAAATTGTGAGATCCTGTTAACGTGTCGGAAAAGTCAGTCTTTACCTCACTAAACGAAGAACAGATAGTAACTAAACAGGCAAGTGCTCGAATGCATCGAAAGCGTATATGTTTGGAGCATCAGGTGGTCTCGAAACCGATTCACCGCTGAACACTTTATTACCATGCCCGTACTTTTCTTTGTGACCGCCGTTGGCTAGCATATCCAGAAACGTGTCCCAAAAGTCGTGGTCATTCCAAACTACAGTAGTCCTAGAATCGCGCTGCTCCTTTAAGAAGGCATAAATCGAGTTCTCCGGACCGACGTCGACGAAAACATAAATCGTATTCCTCGCTTTCAACATCTCGCCTCTGATCTTCTTAATGCTCACATGACTGTAATGCGACATCAAATAGTTGGGAGAGAATATGACGAGTGTTGTGCACGGCTCTTTGGTAGGACTCGTGATGCTATCGATAAAACTCTGTTTGGTGTTCGAACGCTTCACTACGTTAGTGCGAATCTCCACGTCCAAATGGCTTCTCATTCCTGGAACTACTTCTTTCAATGTGAACTCTTCATCATCTTCCGTGTACTCGATCATAATGCCGTCGTGTTCTCTGTTGCTAGAGCTTTGGTGAGACAAGTTGTAAAAAGTTCTCTTGAGCACGTGATAGACGTTTCTCCTCAAATCAACGTAGAGTATCGCAAGAATTGTGAGGAAGGTGGCAAAAATAGCTATAATTATAGACATGACGATTAATCTCATTGTGCAGGTTCCATTGGCCCAGAACGGGCAGTCTAAATCAGCCAAATCAACTACCTATAAACAAAGAGTAAAAATAAATATTATTGATAAAACACTCTGTAAATATTCTTTGGAAAATTTTAACTAGCTGTGAAATAGATTATAATACGAGTAACTTACCTCTGTTTTCAAATGATTCTTTACAAAACTGATAAATTCATTATTCAGACATCTGCATTGGAACGTGTTATGAGATATCCATATCTGTTTTAATGGTTTCCTAATAACTCCCGTGTAACGATGGGCTTGAGATGAATTTTCGTGGAACTGAAACGATAAAAGGTATACATCTAATTGGGTATTTACTTTCAATTGTATTTCTTACAAGACGTTGAAAGCTTACTCACCCATAGGTATGACAGAGAATTGTAGCTAATATCCAACATTTCATGTCCGTTTACCCACCAATCATAAAAAGTGTGCTTGAATTTATTATGGCTAAGGTTCAACAACTTCAAATTGTAAGTGTCAACAAAGGGCGACCACTTTGTCACTGTTAGAGAGTTGTTTACTATTTCCTTTATCTCAAAATCTAATTGATTGTAAGCTAGGGTTATAGACAGTTTTTGTCTAGTTTCACTGAATAAATTTCCCGAAATTGTTTTCAAATTGTTGTGTTCTAAGTTTAACTCGAGTAAACTGAATAACGGTGAAAACGTCGACCTGAAAAAGAAACAAAACCGTTTAAATGGGTGTATATAAAAAATAAATGGTTAATTGCGATAAACGACTCTTACCCTGATATTCTCGTCAAAGAATTGCAGCATAAATTAAGCCTCTCTAATCTGACCAATGAGGAAAATAATTTTGGCTTCAACTCCCTCAAGTTATTATGGCTCAGATCCAACTCAAGCAAATTAATTTGATCATTAAACACGTCTTCCGGCAAAGTTTTAATGTCATTATATGCTAGTGATATGTTCGTTATCCGAGGAGAATTTGCGAGGAGATCGTCGGGAATATTTTCGAGCCCACATCTCTGTATGTATATCTGTTTCAGTTTGGGCAAACTTCCAAACAAACTCTTGGGAAGCTCCTTAAGTTCAACGTCATTGTTAAGTATAATGACAGTTTCCAACTCATCATTGCTTTTAAACAAATTGTGGGGCAGCGTCGAGAACTTGTTCGAAAACAGCGTCAGCTTCTTCAATTTCCTCAACGGCTTAAATATGGAGGCGGGAAGTTCGTTCAGTCCATTAGAACTTAGGTCCAATTCTTCCAATACATCTACTCCATTGAAAAAGTCTTGCGAGAACCACGTAACATTGCTTTGCCACAAGGAAAGTTTCCTCAGGAAGGATAAATGAGAAAACAAGTTCGAGGAAATATTGGTCATGTGATTGTGACTTATTTCTAATGTCTCTAGTTTCTCTAAAGGCTTAAACAGACCTTCAGATAGATTTATACTATTGGAGCGTATATTCAACCACGTTAACTTATTAATATCCATGAATAAATTGTCAGGCAGGTGTTTGATGCCATTGACCGATAATAGCAACTTTGTCAGATTTTGTAACCCAGCAAAGTGTTTTCTGTCAAAGTATCCTGACAAATTCTTCGCATTTTGAAATATGAGTGCCATAGTTTTTGATACTCCCATGTTTGTCAGCACCTCCTTGAATGACGTTGAAGGTAATGGACAGTCCTTGAAACTGACTGACTGGAACGTGTTCTCTTTGTTGGCACATTTTGGTAGCTTGCTATAGTCGAGACTAGTTGCATTAATACATTTTATGTTGATGTATGTATTTGGCAGTGAATTGATTTCTACTATCCGCCCTGAAATATAATTAATAACGTAATTTAATTAAGTCCTGATCCATTACAAAAATATTGGTAGTATTCAATTAATAAATTCCTGCGTAAAATAACGTGATGGATTACAAATTTTTCAAATAAAAGAGCAATAGAATAGTGCTCTTGTAAAAATAAATTTTTTGAGTGGAATTTACACAAGTTGAGTAGAATGAACATAAGACATTTTTTAATGTTAAAATTATTTTAAAATATTATTCGTAATATCGAAAAACTGAAAATTGATTAACGATTCAGTTTTCAACTGATATCGTTTTGTGTGTATTAAGAGAGACTGTTCTTAGTGAAATTTGTAAGAGACTGTTTTAGTCAAACTCGTAGACGTGACTTATACAATTTAAACAAACACGATAACTTTATTTTAATTATACCAATGGCTTCACCATTTCAGCGATTTTTTAATAAATGCAAATATAATGTTGTACTATGGCCATTACACTCTCTGCAGGAGAGTAGTTTTGTTTAGTAGGTCTGAGCCCTTGCAGTGGAGACACATAAAAGAATCATCAACAGATGATGATGTTCATTCAAAATGCTCTACTGACCGTCAATGTTACAGTTTAGTTCTACGGCGAGTGTTCCGCCGCAAACGCAGTTAGGGTCCGGCGGACACAATACTCGCGACGCACCAATTACTTGCAGAGCTAGTGCTGCAGCCAGTACGCAGGCTAGTTTATGTCCCATCGCGAATCTAGTTGTCATATCTAATGGGTCGTTTTTAGCTTTGTGGCTTCATTGTCCGTTCTTGTGTTGTCTTTTTTGACAATCGTTGGTGAAGGGTCTGCATATTCCAAATATCTGTGGACAATAACATTTGTTACTATAATTTTATTACTTGTCAAACGAGAAAAAAATTGATGTAAATTTGTATTATCACATTCTCAGTAGATGTAAAACGATCTATGTATTTGAATATTTCGATTTTTCTGACAAACATCGCAAAAAAATAGAAATCAGAATGTACTGTAAACAATATAAAAACAAATATTTAGAATTGAACAACCAAATGTTCACCCGTGGTTAGTATATGCAACAAAACTAAACGTTAAGTTTTCGTAAAGTTTCGGTTCATCCTAAAGTCAGCATTGAGTCAGCGTTGTCGTCGACGATAAATGACACCGGTTCATGTTGAAGTATGTTCTTTTCCAGCTGAGAAAGTATTTAAAGCAGCATCCAACGTTTTACAAATTTTATTTTAGTAATCAGTGAACAGCAGAATCAGCAGCAACATCGCTTGCTCTGCGGACGTCGCGTTGCCGTGGAATTGATTCGACTATTCATAGTTTACAGGCGGGAGCACAAAAAGCGCAACCGGATAAATTGCTGCGACGGCGATATAATGGGAACTGACCGATAGCCAGTTATCTCGGTCCACCGCACTCCGCTTTCCATTATATTTTCATATCATTTCCCTGGCAAATTGAAAATTATTCGAGTTCTCAATGTATGAATTGGATGAAGTGAATTGAAAATGGTTTAAAATTGGTTTTTTAGTTGATTGATTCAATTTAAAAATGGTTTTTTGTGATATTTATTTTACTTCTATATTTCTATTTTTCGAATACTAAGTTGGCCTTGACTTAAACAAAAAATTCAAAAAGTTGAAGATATTAAACATACAATTGATAATTAAGAACAGAGGCCGTAAGATCACGTAAAATACTAAACTTGTAATAATAATAATTAAATGTTTCTAAGAAATTCGATCAAAAGCAGGTACACCTGCCAAAATATTAAAACGAATGCATAAAGCATCCTTTAAACTATTACTATCCCGTCGAGCTCACAAAGGCGCAAAGGTAACTTTCCAAAATCAACTAGAAAACTTTGAACTTCATTCAAATTACTTCAATCAATCCGTAACACGATTCGGATAACTTTCACAGACGTCGAAAAGTTCAGTAAAATGAACCGTGTCTAAAATATTTACTCTGAGAGTTTTCGTAGTAAATTTGTCTGTATTTCACTTGATCTCTGACAACCTGAGAAGTGAACATGTGAATATAATATTTTACTATTCCTTTGAAATATCTACTAGCTTACTAACTACATGCTCTTGCCCGCAGCTTTGCTGCGTGGATTTTAGAATAAATCCTACGCGAAAACTTTACTATAGTCGAAGTATGTCACGCTCGATGCCCACGTATACTTAACGTAACGTACCACGTAACACGTAACTTATCATTGCCGACTATAAGAAGGACCAACGAACAGACTTCCTCATTTATAAAGTAGACTTTCCTATAAATAATTTGATCCCTAAAACTTGAGACTACCTTATCAGGGACCAGTTTCATACGCTCTTTCTGGTTTGTTAATGTTACATAGTGAAATGAAAATTTATCAAAATAAGAATGTGTGTTGAAGAAAAATTAAACATCTAGTTTGATGATAAAATTAGACTTTGTAATTGATTGCGGTAATAAAGCGGTGATGGACAGGCGGTCTCTTTATATTTCAAGTTTTTTAAACCACAGTATAATCAGTAAATGACTGGTATTTTAAGGAATCCCTTTTATATCGTATCATCCAAAAACTTCAGTGACCCAATGACAAATGTAACTGGTTCGCGGAACACTAGCGATTTTTAGGGTTCCGTACCCAAAGGGTAAATACGGGACTCTATTACGGAGACTTCGCTGTCCACCCGTCCGTACGTCATTCGCCAGGCTGTATCTCATGAACTGTACTGATTAGAAAGTTGAAATTTTCGCAGATGATGTATTTCTGTTGCCGCTATAACAACATATACTAAAAACCAGAATAAAATAAATTTATATATAAATTTATAAATATATAACCATACAACAAACGTGTTTTGTAGACGTGAAGGGTAACATACAACTAGCACTATCTAGTGTCGCACTAGTCTACTGCTGCTACTGCAAAACTAAATTGATAACGAAAATCGAGGCATTCAGGTATAATGTTTGTATAATGTGTACTGTATGCTAAAAACCCTGCTCGCTTAATGTATTAAATCCTAAAATCTGAAGAGACCAAGGTTTTCAATGGATTTCGTAGTTCAGTATTTATTTTATTATAACGGACAGTCGGCCAGCGCGGCATGTGCGGTTGGCGTTTAAGATTAACGACTACTGCATTACACGTTTTATTAAAAGAGTAAGAGTTGGCTTAGCTTTCCATTTAAGTAAGTGTGCTTCACAATCTCAAAACGAGAAACTATAATTTTATCTGTTTTTATACTATAAGTTTTGTTTAGGTTTGAGTAAAAAGTTTTCGGATTAAAGAGGAAACCTACCCATTTCATTTCAGTCTTTTGAGAAGTAGCGATTGTATAATGAGGAGGTTCTGTATTATACCATAGGTCACTATTTTTCAAGAAGTGTTCGGATTTCTGAAAGGCTTTCATGGTACACAGGTCCATCATAGAGGCCCCTTTGAGACTTCAATATAATGACTCTAATAATTTTTAATGCCATAGTACGGCACTGAAAGACTATAGCTTCCATTGGGACACAGGGAACGGATGTCAACTCCTGAGGAGGTGAGCAACACCACCTTACATCGGTCCACCATACCACGCTTGCGGATACGGATTGGTAGACTTCATGCACGACTTTTAATTTCTTCTCAGGAGTATGCATGTGTTTCTTCACGATATTTTTCTTCACCTAAAAGGAAAACTCATACGAAAACTTCAAAAGACTAAACGTAACACATTGTTACGAGACAGGATCGAACCCAGACCTTGATTGTTCGAGGACTGACGCTCTACCTAACTGAGCCCTCATCGTTTCGAAAACATACTTACATACAGTAACCTCAAACGCATTACCCTCCTCCTTTTCCCGAGGAAGTTGGTTAAGAACAACTCAAAACCTTAATGTCAACACTCATCCCCGACATGGTCTCTCCCTGTTTATTTACGTTAAAGGCTTAAGTTACGCGTCCCTGTGTATTTGCCACCCCTTCCAAGAAACCTAACACGTGTGAGGTTTCTAGCTCAGGTGTTGTGTTTCTACTTAGCGAGAGCACACGGCAATTAGAGCGACTCGTGTAATTGTGTGTTGTTTACAGAAACTTACATAACTTTGAGGCTGTTTTATTACAAAGGAATATGTCGTGTGAGTTGTTTAAATATGATTACATCTATTATTTCACTTGTACCCGTTATGTGTATTTATAAATTTTTTGGTTGAGACTTCGTTTGCATTGACTTAAAATATATTTATCGAAACAAAAATTAATCAATGTCCTACGCAAAACTATTCGGCCATTAGCTTGAGTATACATACATTGACGAATCTTATCACATAGAGCTATACTTGTTGCTCTTATGAAGAATGCCCTCTGATAAAAGGAGACCGAGTATTTAAATATAGACGTCCGATGTTGAGGATTTCCTTTCTTTTTGCTTTATGTGCGCATTACTATTTAAGGGTGTGAAGCAACTAGTCATACTATGACTATAAACCGACTTTATTCAGTGACACTGAAATTGATTAGCTGAATCCTACTAATATTATAAGTGTGAAAGTTTGGATGTTTAGATGTTTGGATGTTTGGATGTTTAGATGTTTAGATGTTTAGATGTTTGGATGTTTGTGACGCTTTCACGGAAAAACTACTGAATGGATTTGAATGAAACTTTACAATAATATAGCTTATACATCAGAATAACATATAGGCTATAGTTTATAAAGACATATTGTGTAAATTGTACAAAATCACACTTATAATATTAGCGGGATTACATGGGCAATTTGGGCATAACAAAAACGCGTTGCTTAGCAACCGACCATAGAATATGTAATTCGTATATACAAACTTTCGCGTTTATAATATTAGTATGAAGACTATTTGAATGTCAAATATTGAAATTTCTTTTGTTTATTTAAACTATTAGTCTACGTAACAGAATAAACACTATTTTGTACCTTATGCTGGAAATGGAGATAGATGTCTTCTATGCCTATCGAACAAGTAGAATAAATCCTGAAGTACACGCGGACAAAGTCGCAGGCGGAAGCTAGTATACTATATATAGGATTTCAATGTTGTAGGACAAATTGGTGACAATTGGATGTATACATGTACTAATGGATTTAAGGATGCAGGTGATATTGTACACAAAACTCATACTAATAAATGTAGTTTAAAAAACTAAAACGATACTGTTGTCACTACTGTAATGTGTTACACTCGTCAAACCAAACCAAATGAGCCCAAACTCGAAGGGTTTACTACTACCCATTGAATAATTGCACTTTTTACTTCCTGGGTTCATCATCAAACCCTTGTGGCGTGCCGCCTCCTTGGTGCGCGAGGAGGTAGCTGGCTGGACAAAATGATGTCAACACTTTTTGAATTTTAAAACCAGATGTGCATTTGTTTTAAGCTTCTGCATGTACACGTCGTAGATAAATAATGTAAAATATTGTCGTAATGAAATCCTTGTGTCTCCAATTAAACTCAGTAATATAACAAGCAGTTTATCATTTAAACGAACACGCGGGGAGCCCCTACTAAGCGCTTCCCGATACCCTTATCACCAAGTGTACTACTTGAAATATGTTACACTACTATTTCCTAAATACTTTAAAAATTATAACATTACCTTCTAGTTGTCAAATAAGGTGCATTCCTACAGGGGATAGGGTATTCTGTAGATAAGAGAGCGGAAGGTAGTGACATATCTGAATGCAACCTTGATTTAATAAGGACAAATAACTGCCGAAAACAAAATAAAACAGCCAATAAGGTTACGTAAACATGTCCCTTGTCATACTATTTAATTTATACGATTTATGTCAACAATATCTTATTACGTTTCGATAAGTGGAGTAGAGATATTTCTGTACAAGTATAGAGTAACTGTTTGTTTTTCATGACAAATAATAATGCTCTGGGGACCTTTGTTTACGGTAATGTAGCAGTGGAAACTATTTGTACACTGCATAAAGCATTTTGGGTTGAGCAGATATACCAACATAACAGCTTTAAACTTTCTTAGACACTTAACGCCTAACTTGAAAACCTTTCGTAAAATAGAAGTTTTGATGTAGATCTTCGCTTGAGTTAAAATTTGTTTTGGTAATAGTAGTTGTTAGTAAATAAAAAATTAGTTTCAGTTTTTCATACGCTAAGCTGTACAGTACTGTTTTGCATTTGTTTACTTGTCTGATACGAAAATAGTAAACTCATTTATCGCATATCTAAAAAAGTGCGTGTCTCAGTCAGAAATAATCCAAATAAATGACACTGAAACGAAGATAAGTGGTTTTGACATACCATTTATGACATTGATGGGGTTTTACATATTTTTAAACAAATTTGCAATATTTAATGCTTTATTGGTATTTAGTTCCCAGGGAAACCCTGGAAAAGGAAATGGTGACAAAAATCTTATCTTAATATATATAAATCTCGTGTCACAATGTTTGTCCTCAATGGACTCCTAAACCACTTAACCGATTATAATAAAATTCGCACACCATGTGCAGTTCGATCCAACTTGAGAGATAGGATAGTTTAAATCTCAAATTATAGTCGCAATTTTAATTTATTGCTAATTATTTGATTGACTCCAAATGATTCTATCAGATGTCGATACCTTCGACTGGGTTGAGTAAGTAATCAATAGATGGCGCTGCTATGGTAAATCTACGAACGTGTCATATAAGATACATTTTAACAGCATAATTACCACGTGTTGTTGACCCTATAAAATTAATTAAATTTATTTTGTAGTGAACGAAATACCGTATAATTCAATTATTTCCACTTTTAAAATTTTTGGTGTTAGCATAGCCGGCCACGTGTTACTTAGACTGAAGTGTAAATTGAATTCATATTATAATGAAGATAATACAGTGAAATTAATCCTGTTTTTTACTTATTTGTGCTTCATTGATCAAACTTAATTATAGTCGCAATTTTAATTTATTGCTAAGTCAAATAAGGAGATCACCATATTTTTTTACAAATACTATCTGTGTGAAAAAGCATAGTGGACTCCGTGACTGATGTTCTCTTATTATTCCTCTTAGATTGTTTACTATAATGTAATATAATAAAAACTTTAGCCACAGCAACGCGTGGCTGGGTCAGCTAGTTGTTTATAAAACTTTTTTTAATCACCTCAGAATGTCGATTTGCCAATGTATATGGTTTCAGATAAATGAAAGACGGTTCCTATATCGTATATATTTTACATACAAAGCTGTAAGATTTCTTGAAATATTAAAGTTCCATTTCACATCAAGTGCCAGACATACCATTTCGTGTTTATATTTTACATGTACTGTACGTATATTTCACTAAGCAAACGTCCTATTTTGAGATACAAACAGTACAGTAAACATGACTACGAAATGTAATATTAACCATCCTGTCTATCATTCTGTCAGCGCTTATCGAGTACAGGGGCGGTAAATACAAACATCGCCCCCTTTCGTACGCAGGTTAGCGCCCCACTTTGGTTGTACGCGGGTTTTTTACGTCATGCAAACAATGAAACGATGACGAAGCGTCGCGCGCAGTCACCTCATGTGACCTTTTTATGGAGGTAATGTTACATTTTGTTCACCATCCCTTTTCGTTTATTTTGAAAAATATTGTTCTTCCTAAATGTTTTATTTTACAGGAAGGCCACGCAGTTTTAATAACTGAACTGATAATGAAATAGCTAATAAATGACTAAATAATAATACTTTTAAAAATCCCTGTACGTATATATTTTGTTATTGAATTATATGAAACTTGATAATTGCCATAAATTGCTATTACATCGTTCAAAACACATGTACTTCTTCATATTTCGTAATTGAGCATCCTATAAAAACCCTTTACTAATAGTGATAATTATACTACATAAAAAACAATATTAAACCCTCCCTTCTCTTCTCCCTCTTATCTCGCTCAATTATAACTGGCGATAAGCGCATGTGACAGAAGCATTAAATTCTTACTCAGAATCCTCAATCATAATAATAATATATAAACACGCACTACAACTGAACTGAACTGATATCTGCAACGACAAATTAAAAAATATATAAGTTTGTATGGAAGCATTTCTGCTTCATGTCCTCGGGGTTTATAAACTAAATAGGCAAATATTTTGTACATAAAGAAATCAATCCGTCATACAAAGAAATGGTCATACTTTTATTATATGTGTTTTAAAAGCAACCTTTAAAAAGTCAGTATCATTTAAGTACGTTCTCAACGATTTTACAAATAAACAGACTATAATAGACCGTAAATTCGTACCTAAAGTAGACAGATTTCCTTACAGGTAAGGTCGTATATATTATGTATTCGCCTGCTTACCTAAAAAACCTGCTTCGTTATTTAGACTAAAATTACCAAATCCCTATTACTTATTGTTTTCTGCAACAACAAAATGTAATTACAGCGTATCCTAACATAACAGCCAACAAATATAAACCTCGACCTAAATCTATAGCCGTCGTCCAAAAAAAAACGGTATTCAAAACGGGAACATTCAAACATTACCCTGTATAGTACCCACCATTATACAAAAACAATAGCTTTGTTTAGGCTCGTGAGTGGGGGCGTCTGGCCGTGTCGGCGTCAAAGGCACTAATTAATTAACTCAAGTGTGAGTTATGCTTATTTTGCGGCCTTAAGGGGGCGCCAGACCTAAGTACGTACCTTGATAACCCTAGCGTGAGGAATACTAAATCATTCTTGGCAATTGGAGCATAAGACAGCGTCCGACAAATTCCTATTGTGTTCGCTCCAGGAATTTTCATTTCAGTTTATTATGCTAGCGATGAAAAAGTTTGGCTAAATTCAATTAAATTTGAATTTAATAATTTGCTTTCGAAATGAGAAGGTTCAGGATCGTAATAGATTAAATGTAATTAGACTCGGCACGTGATAGCTAATTTATATTGATACTAGTTAATGCATGTTACTTTGTCGGTTTGTACTGTAAAAATTACCTTCGACTTGACCGGTTTTTTCTGCGCCTGACAAGCTGCTACCTTGTTTTCCAAGACTGGCGCCAAAAATCTTTCGTCTTAATACGTTCATAGTACTATTGAGTTGCGGTAACGAGTATCTCTCTGGTTGAGCACGCTAACATTCCGTGGCTTCATTGCTACTTATCATCGGATGAAATGAACACCAAGTGTAAATCCATTACATATTAAGAAATCGTTCAAGTGCGAGTCAGACTCCCACTCGAAGGTTCCGTACAGAATATGAATAATTAACATACTGAGAATCATAAACAATAGGTCAGGTAATAAGCACCCAACAATGCTTTGAGGAAAATGTAAGTTTTTTTTATCTGGTTTTTGTTGGGATTTTTATCCTTCCGGCAAGACAATTCCGTATGGCTGATTCTATGTATTTACACCTACAAGGGTCACTGATTGGCATCAGTGAGCAATGCACAAACATCACTTGCTAAAATTTCTGCAGGCTCCTACACCTACATCCAACAAATTGATGCAATATTTCCTCATCAGTGCCTCCCTCTTATCTTTGCGCTTAGGACATTCCAACATCATATGTTGTATATCCTCTACTCTATCCACACATACATCGCAGTTCGGTAAAATGTAAGTTACATTGAAAAAGCAAACTTCACTTTGCAGTTGAAAAAATGCGATCCCATACGTCCCATAAGTTTGTTATCTTATATTATATGATGAGCTTTTTGCTCATTTTTTATATATGGTACGGAACCCTTCATGCGCGAGTCCGACTCGCACTTGGACGGTTTTTAGTGTTTCGCAGTCAAACTAGGAACCCTTATAGTTTCGCTCTGTCCGTCTGTACATCTGTCTGTTCGGCATTACTTAGAGACCATTACTACTAGAAAGCTGTAATTTGATGGGTATAAATATTAATTACGCCGACAAAGTGGTAGAATGAAATCTTTAAAAACAATTTTTTTACAGTGGCTCTCATACACGTAACTAGGGGATGAAATATTGTTTTCGGATCTAATCCATTGTGTGAAAAATATTGAGGGCCTATGAACATCATATTTCGATTTAGGGATCCATTTGCAAAATATTAAGTTTTAAAGTCATAATTTTTGTCAACGTTGTGCGTACACGTCTATCTGCTAAACTATTGCATTTAAAAATCTGGAAAACTCACAGTATTAGTATAGTATGTATAACTTAAAAGAACAACTATAGTAACTAAGTTAGCATTATAGGCTAACGAGTAATAGTAGACCAAAGTATAAAAAATACTTGGCTGTTTTTTTTTCCTGTTAATATACGTAACATTAAAAACAGTTCGATATGAGTAACTGTACTTGTACTGTCCAGCAGTGAAGTATCGTCTGACTTAAAAGAGGACGAGCCAAGGACTCAATATGACGTCAGAAGTTTAAGTTCGAACTATGTCTCATACCTAAAAACTCAAGGTGTACTGTCTACACAGCATTATAGCAACATCTATCAAAGTGGCTAGTGTATTTTGATATTCGATGCAATGTTGAAGAACAATCCGAGTCTTCTTTGTCAATAAGAAATATCGTGATGCATCTACAAATTCCAGATTAAGATTCTGATGAGCACTTTTTTTAAAAGCTAAAGCTCTACTAATGAATCCTAACAGATACTTTCATAACAGATATTTTTCGGATCAACATATAAATAGTAGTTTAAAACTTCAAAGTCAGCAGACTGCCTAGACTAAGAATGAAAAAAAGAAATTACATAGTTGTTGTTTTTTCGGTGTTATTTCAATTGGTTCGACGTACTTAACTTGTCCACAGGTGTGCAAATATTATAGACATATCTAATAAGAAATTTATAATCTATAAGCAGAGATATATTTGTGGACTGCAAAATTTTGTATCACAGTTTAATGGCTTCGTATCCCAAGGGGCGTACCTTTTTACCGGGACCAAAATAAACAGGCAGGGATCCCGGAAACAAAACAAAATCAATCATGGATGATCACTCTTCATTAATTATGTTTGAGCAAGGATACCAGAACCCAAAATATATTTGAACAGGTTTATTTTTTACACATATTTGTATTTCATTAAAATTTTCTGGCACTTTCTTTCATACGAGGCGCAGGAAGATATTTTAGCGTTACCACTAGTAAACTTACAAAAACACGTTTTTAAGTGAGTTATTTTTGTGACCGTCTCCATTCAACATTTGTCGCTAAAATTATTATAAATGAGAAAGTGAATTTGTTTGTACATCCTTCACGTCATAATAGAGAGACATAATGGAAATATCTAAAGGAGGGGGGATAAAGGCTACTTTTATCTAGATCAAAGAAAATGATGTGAAGTCCACGCAGACGACGTGACGATATGATTTGAAAAACAACAAAATTTAAAAACAACAAAAACACTTTTAACTACAAATCAAGTAACTACTAAAGTAACATACAATGTTGTAATAATAATATTAAATACACTTACCTGTTGCGAATTTATCCAAGTTTAACGTATAATTTCATTATTTACACTAAATTTGTCTAAAATGATAATAAAACAATAACAGTACAAATATTTGAAAGTAAGAACGCAATTCTGAACGCGTTACAGTATTTCAGTAGATTTGAGTTCGTAGAGAACCGCACGTAGCACCGTAGCCGCGTAGACTTGCTACGAGGGTTTCGTGGCAACTGCCGCTACGGCTCGGCTACGGTTGCTAGCCGCGGCTACAAAATTCCCCTTCGGATACATTCGGTCAGCCTCGGATCCTTCCGAACGGGAGCTTTTAAAGTTATTTATGAAAATAGTTTTTGGGGGTGCATATTGCGGTTAATTTAAATTTCATGAATATCATATAGTCTGGTATTTAATGAAGTGCGAGTTGGGACATGCCGTGAATAAAGCGTTTATGGCTAGCAGAAAGTATGAAAAATAGAACACGATTTAATGTGCTAGAAGAGTTTTAACATTGTTTCATATCATGATTTACTATAAAATACAAATGCGATCATTGAGCAATCTCCAAAGTAAATCAATGAATATTCTGCATTCCACAATTTGTAGCATGTGACAGCGTGTCTCATTATTGTTACAATTGTAATCATTTAAAATTCATCATTGTATGATTCATAATTACTAGCTTTCACCCACGTCTTCGTTATGATTCAAAATTAGTTTATTTCTTATAAGTTAACAAAACGGATAACGTATCATTGCAATATTCACTTAAGATAAGTTGTAAATGTATGTAAATAAATCCGCGTGGAATTCGTTTCAAGGGGCTATAAAGTAAAATTTACGTTACTGCAGTACACATATATTTCGTATCTGTATAGAGCATCATCAAAATCCAACAATTATTTAATGATAGTAGGACTATTGTGAGTATATTTTAGTTATAATCTGTAACACAATTTCACCATCTACTTCTTCTAAACTGCAAATGCTAGAGAAAAAATAGTGATATATTTTTTATTTTCAAATGTCTTTATCAATTAGAAAATATACATAATCACTGTGCACCTACAACTATAATCAGGCACCCAAAACTAGAGCAGCGTTTGAAAATAAGATATTGTTAGTCTGTAGATATTCCTGGTAGCTACACAAGTCGTTCTATTTCTGCTAGAATTCGAAGAATAAGATTTTTATCTATTGATATTTTGCTCTCTTTGTACGATTGGAATACATCAAAACAAAATTATTTATTTGCATTTTAAGAACAGTTATGCTCACATACATCATCATCAGCTGGGAAACGTCCACTGCTGGACGCCAAATTGATCGGTCCTGAGCCACTTGCATACAGGGACGCCCCGCGACCTTAACCAGGTCATTGGTACCTCTAGTAGGAGGACGGTCCGGTAGACATTTCCCGGTACGTGGTCACCACTCGAGTACTTTTACTCCTCATCGGTTATTGTTTCCATATATTTGTCGATAATGTAATTTAAAACTACATAAAATCACCTTTAATTTTTTTATTTACTTGAAAAACAGACAGTCTGTCTGAGAAATAATTACATTTTAACTTAAAACTATTCAATTTACACAGAATAAATTTAAAACAAATTACAATAACAAATAATTAAATCAATATGTCAAAATTAAAAAATGTCAATTTTTATAGAAGTCATCTAAATCATACCAATTATTCTTCAGTAAAAACCATTTCAATTAGTTTTTCAAAATATCAACACTACCAATAGTTTTGAAATCAACAGGAAGTACATTGAAAAGTGTGACAGCTTGATGTGGAGGGCTGTATACTTTACAATATTTAGGCATGGCTTAATTACGTGGTCTAAATCTTTACGCCTAGTACCTTGACACCGCCTCATCTCACAATCGGTTTCAAAAACTGATATATTCTTTACCAAATCTACTAAGAGTTTCAGAATATATAGACTAGGACTATTCAGAATTTTATGTTTAAAGTCATAAATATTTACTTCATACCGCGTAGCCGTGTAAAACATGAACATCTAAATACCTAATCCCTTCGCATTAAAACGAATTCACACATCGCACATAATCCGAATGCTACCAAAATGTGAAATAAATATAAAATGAAATGGAAGCTAAACACAGCGTTAGGTTCCCGGTCCCACCAGATTTGCCGGCCGCAGTTTTTATACGAGTCGATTCTTTTTATGACACGAGTGTTTCAGATGTGGCTGGGAAACGTTGAGTTATGAGCGTAGTAAAATAAATAAATTGAAGGTAGGTACCGGAAGAAGACAACACCAGCGATCATTCCTAACAAGACAATACATAAGCTTTAACGTGCTTAGATAATGAAGAACTTGCAATGAAGACAAAAATATAGATTTTGTAGCACACAAGCATTTGACGGGACAGCATTTGGTACTCAAGGAATTCCAAAACATAAAATACTGGGGTAGCCCCGATGAACTATTCTCCTTCCCAAGAGTCGCGTTATAATGGCCATTGGCCATACAACTTAATTTATATTCTAAAATTTATTAACTAAAAATTCACATAGTGAAACCATTTATTATTAAGGCATTTATTCATATCAATGGCGCACAAAAATATTGATATAGTCATAGTCATAATGACGAAGGTTTTAAGGTACACAATTATACAATTTATTTTGTTAAAATGTCACATTATACACTACTTTTATCTGAAGCTCTTGAACTACTGTCTCTTAATTTCTTACCCATAATTAAAATCTACTAACGAATAGCGACTTTTGTCAAAATTTATACAATGCTGACCGATGTCACAACAGAAGAGGCCAGAGCAAAGTTATCCCTAGCTTTGAGTAGAACGACAAAAACCTGATTCAGGTTCCCAAATGCAACGGCTAATTTACAGCTGTTACCAGATAGTTCGCTGTTACGAGTGAGAGATCTGTAATGGTCGATTTGTTTGTTGGCACTGGATGAAATGTAACAAAAATTATTTCGCAATACAATTAGTAAATATTGAATAGCCCAGTACTACACTTTCGCGTAATGACAATTTGTTGGATTTCATCTTCCCCCAAAATTGCTTCCATTTATACATGGACTAGACATGGACAAGTGTTGCATAAACTTTAAACTAAAATATATTTAAAATTTAGTATTAACAAATTTAATTGAAACAAAGAAAGTAAATTGTCACAAATGACCGTTTGTTGCCACCAAAACCGTTTCCAAAACAGAAAAATTAAAAATTACATTTTCAATTGTTACAATTTCACTTAAACCATCTATTTATCAGGACTTTCACACTAGCTAAGTGTGAGTATGAAATTAAAGAAACACTTAACAGTTCATCAAATAAAACTCATTGAATTCTCATTTGAACGAACTCGCGTTCGTAGCTCAATGTACTAAACCGATTGTTGGAAATAACTGGGATTTCGATAATCTGTTTTTGTACCCGCGAAGCCTCCCCAACAGATCGGGGATACTATAAATCATTTTCAAATGTTTTGCGGCTTTTTGCGGTTTTATGTGGATTTTCGCGACGCAACGGTTTATCTTGTTTCGATTTAGGTTTCAGTTCGATGCCCCAATATGGTGATTTATAACTGCAGAAAAAACTAAAGTTGTTGCTTGGTGTCGGGCCCTTCGAGCGTTAGGGCCAACCCTTTCTTGTAGATTGATGGTGAATGGCAGGAGATATACGGCATCAGGTGTCACTGTGGAATTTCTTAAATAAATAGGGTTTGTGTTCTTTTGTATTCTCGCCTGTTTTAAGCCGTTTGTTTTCTCTGTAGGCTATGTTAATAAATAGCTTGTTTCACTTTTATATTAAAATATAACCGTTTTTTGCTATTTAAAAAATATACAAATGTCTGACCATAATGTCCTCTATTATGCACACAGTAAGCGTTAGTTTAGTGGTACTAAGAGAGAACTACGGATGCAAGCAAAAAAATTTACTATTTAGATATACAGTTTATTAGTTTAAGATAAATTAGTTTTATTAAAACCCTTACAGAAAACTCGATCATGTTTACAAACTGATATAGTGAGGTATAAAGGCACTATAAACGTAATGTAAAATGATTCAAAGATGCTACTGTAAAATTCTTGTACGATATTGCATTTGTGTTATTATTATATTATTTTCACTATTACTTTAGCTATTGTACTGTAGCAGATTTATTGTTTAGTAGATTAGATTTAGTAGATTTTTGTTTATACAGAATATATACTCAGACAATTCTACTCTAAGGGGATTTTAGGGAATGAACGCTGTAGACTTTTAGGGCAGTTGAAGTCAGTTTCTTAGTTCTTTTTTAAATGCGTTAATTATTAAACAGAAAAAAGGTCATAATTTAATTTAGTTTTAAAGCAATCATGACAGAAAACCTTCATTACGGGAAAGAAGAAACATTTTAATACTTAAATTTGTACTCTGCGACTAGAACAATCTCCAAAAGTATTTTTTAAATGTAATTTAGCTTTTCAACACAGTCACGTGTATATTTATGTATTCAAGCCGCATGTTTCCGACAGTTGTTACATTTTTGGATCGCACTCAGTGCCTGCAAGGACGACAGTTGCATAACAATGTGCTTATGCCCCTGTGGGGTTTCCGTTTGTCATAGCTGATTATCTCAGGATCTACTATTGGCATTATATATCTAGTTAAAATGTTTAACAGTTATGGGAATTAGTGACACACAGTTACTGTAAGTGAAATATCATAAACATATTTTTATTTTTAGTGGAAAAGGGGCGGTGGAAAATTCATAGTCTTCTACTTTATTCATTTTACTTCTATTTAAGTTGTGGCACCTGTAGGTCACCATTTCCAAAAACTATTCCAAATAGGTAGCATTAGTAATTTCTAAGATCTAAGACACACGGACGGACAGATATACACCAAAGTATGAAAACTTGTCGGCCAAATCACCTGAACACAAATTAAATAATTAATGGCAACAATGTGTTTTTAATTACTGACTTAGGGACTGCACAGGTATCGAACATATTATTATCACCAGGAAACGTCCACTGCTGGACCGAGACTCCTCTATTATTATTATTATTCATTTATTTCAGGTAACAATGACCCATAAGTATATATACAATACAATAAAATACATTAAAATAAACTACTACACACTACAATATTCTACATTGTATCCAGTGACGCCCAGCGACCTTTACTACTCGTAGGTCGTTAGTCCATCTAGTTGGGGGATTGCCCGATACACTTTTTCCGGTACGTGGGCGCCACTCGAGAACTCTTACTCCCCATCGGTTATATAACCGAACATATTTCCATTACAAAAATAAGAAACAATCAGAGCAATGTCGTTTGAATGAATGAGAGATTCGAAATAAAAGAACCAAGGGGAAAATTTTTAACTTTCCTAAGTATTATATAAAAAGCCTCTCTTCTCTCTCTTCTTCGTGAATTGAGAGTTCAACAACTTTTGTTAGTAAACGTTCTTCGCTGACCTTCAGACCTCTCTGAATCTTTATCGTATTTTATGTTTGGTTATTTCTAAAATTCTCTTATACTTTGAATTGTTTGTTAAAAATTTAGCAATTTTCTTATTTTTCTTCTTGTGTAAAATTTGTTATAGGCTATAATAATAATAAAAACATCTAGTGCAAGGGTGGCGAACCTTTACGTAACAACGTGCCATTTTTCAAAAGAAATGTTTAATGAGGTAATAGACGTGCCATCAAATAATTTTGACTTTCTGATTATTGAGAAAATAATTTTTTTGTGTGTGTTTCTGCTTCATGGCAATCTGTTTTACAACAATAGGCCACTTCTTTGTTTGATTACTCGGTATGTGTTTTCCTCGAGAGCCATACTTGTGTGAAAGTTCTTTTCACACGACTCTCTTGATGTCAAATCTTTTATGTAGGGTCGGTATGTCTCTCCTTTTTAGCCGGGTATGCTGAAGAGCGCCTTCTCCACTCAGAGCGTGTGCCAGTTTGTTTATATGGATGGTCAGTTTCTCCTGGTATTTCAGGCTGCTTTGAGCTATTTCTTGCCGAACTGTTTTTAGGCCGAGGTCGAGGTATATGTATTTATTACTTATACAATGAGGGATGCCAAACATTATTCTCAGAGCTTTGGTCTGGAATCTCTCCAGGATATCTATATTACTGTTGCTGGCTGTTCCCCACAGTTGTATTCCGTAAGTCCAGATTGGTTTTATGGTAGTTTTGTACACTAGCATCTTGTTGTTAGGATTTAATTGTGATTGGCGTCCCAATAACCAGTTTAGTGACCGTAGTTTTCCATCTAGTTGTTTGCGCTTTGTCCATATATGCTTTTGCCATGTAAGCTTTCTGTCTAGGTGCATGCCCAAGTATTTTGCGTTATTATCTTGAGGGATAACTTTGCAGTTTAGCATTACTGGTGGACATGTTTCTCTCCTAAGTGTAAATGTTACATGTACCGATTTGCTCTCGTTGGCTTTTATTCTCCAACGCTTCAGCCACATCTCAACTTCAGTCAGGTGGTTTTGCAACTGTGATGATGCCATTTCCGGGTTGCTATGAGTCGATAGCAGCGCCGTATCGTCAGCGTATGTCGCAGTCGTGGTGTAGTCAGTTGTTGGAATATCTGCTGTAAAAATGAGGTATAGTATAGGGCCCAAGATACTGCCCTGAGGGACACCTGATTTTATTTCGTGTACTTCTGAGAGATCATCGCTGTACTTCACTTGGTAGCATCTCTTATCTAAGTAGGATTTTAGTATTCGGAACAGACAATGCGGGAAATGCTTCTTTAGCTTGAACAGGAGGCCGTCATGCCATACCTTATCAAACGCTTGGCTGATATCCAAAAAGACTGCAGAGCAGTATAATTTGTTTTCAAGGCATCTGCTAATGGTGTTGACAATACGGTGTACCTGTTCAATTGTCCCGTGTTTTTCCCGGAATCCAAATTGGTGATTCGGTAATACTGTACTTAGATGTTCTAAAAGAAAGAAGAGAAAATAATAATAATAAATACTATAAACTCAAAATTCTTAATTTACAACAAAAAAATAGGAACATTTTGCAATGTTTCTTAAATAAGCGTATAAAATATTTAATACGGGATCTCTAGTCATATAATACCTACTTTACACTTTTTTTCGTAGTGCATAATGAATTTTGTGGACAGTGACGTGCCCAAAATATTGTGTCGCGTGACGGTAATGGCACGCGTGCCAATGGTTCGCCATGCCTGATCTAGTGAGATTGTAAACCAACAAATCTAGAATATTTTGTATTATTATTATTTTACTTATTGGTTTATATCATGAATGAAATCAAAATATACTTAATTGAACAAATTAATTTTATAATAGGATTATAGTTTAAAAAACATTTGATTTGAACTCAAAAATATTGAAATTTTCAATTTATCCTACTAATATTATAAGTGTGAAAGTTTGGATGTTTGGATGTTTAGATGTTTGGATGTTTGTGACGCTTTCACGGAAAAACTACTGAATGGATTTGAATGAAACTTTACAATAATACAGCTTATACATCAGAATAACATATAGGCTATAATTTATAAAGACATATATTGTGTAAATTGTACAAAATCACACTTATAATATTAGTGGGATTACATGGGCAATTTTGGCATAACAAAAACGCGTTGCCTAGCAACCGACCATAGAATATGTAAATTGTATATACAAACTTTCGCGTTTATAATATCAGTGTGAAGACTATTTGAATGTACTACGTCAGATATTGAAATTTATTTTGTTTCTTTAAACTATTAGACTACGTAACAGAATAAACACTATTTTGTACCTTATGCTGTATAATAATTTGTCATATATGTACGTCACCTGTGCCTATCGAACAAGTAGAATACATCCTGAAGTACACGCGAACAAAGTCGCGGGCGGAAGCTAGTCTTAAATAAAAATAAGAAGCAATTTCGCATTTAATTTCGACTTAAAAGAAAGAGTTTATTTACAAATTAACTATTATTTAAATATTAATTGAAACCAAAATAATTTTTCAGTCTTAAAAAATATTTTGAGTACGAAAATACTTATTTATTTCATTATTTTCTTAATGAAGAACTCCTGGTTACAAACCGTGTATGTATCTGCCATTGTAACTTTGAACATGGTCTACAGTAGTTGATTGATTACTTGTTGTATAATTTTGTAACCCAGCATTTAACGACTGCCCCAATAACTCAAATGAAGGAACAGTGAAACTTAGCAGACCGGACAGACTATGAACAGACAACTTCCATTATGTTTTATTATCAATAATAAGATTATAATCTACATATTCTACTAATGTTTATTACATAACGCACGCGATACAGTGATTCCACTGAAAGCATCTCTTTTACTGTCATAAAAGAGAATGTTATTCGCATTTTCTGTAGCAAATAGTGTTTTCTTATGTTTTTCGGAGAGCTGCCCGTTTAATATTGATATTGATATGAAGTGCTTGCCAACACAAATTGTCGCATGATGAAGAACTGTTTGAATATTCTGTTTGAATTTTTTTTATGAAATAAATTAAATTTCTATGTAAACGAAATCCATGGACTACTACTACAGATTTTTGTTGGATGTCTGCAAAAATCAATACATAGCATGTATATGCCCGTCAGGCACACATCATAGCATATTATAGACATCGTTCCCTTGTACAAGTTTTTTTCCTATAGTATACTACATATTTTTGTTTGGCTAGAACGAGTACTCTGCCTTCTTTACTATAACTGACACCAACTTATTTACAACCGACTACAAAAAAGGAGGAGGTTCTCAATTCGACATTTTTTGCATGTATGTTACGCGATAATTCCACTAATTATGAATCGATTTTGCTGATTCTTTTTTGTCTGATATATCAAACTTCAGAAGTGGTCTCATGTAAGTTTTATCGGAATTGATTAAGCGCTTTTAGGGAAATTCAACAAACAAAAAATATAAATTTTTAGGGCAGTTGAAGTCGGTTCTTTATAAACGCGCTAATTATATTAAAACAAAAAACTTGACTGCTAATCATCATCATCAACAACAGACTATATGTGTATGTCACCACTGCAGGGGCTCAGGCCTACTGTCATACAAAGAGTGTATGGGCTGTATATAGTCCACCACGCGAGCCTAGTGCGTATTGGTAGACTTCACACACACCTTTAAATTTCTTCACAGGAATGTGCGGTTTCCCCAGATGTTTTCCTTCACCGATAAGCCAATGGCAATGATTTTTATGATTCGGACGTAAATTCCAAATAACAAATTGGAACTCATTGGTACGAGTCTGGATCGAACGCAGACCTCGATTGTTCAAGGATTGACGCTCTACCCAACTGAGATACCATGGCTATTGACTGTAATAAGCTATCTGTCGACTGCTAATAAGAGATCTCAAATACTACAAATTACGTAATGGTTACGTCAATATTAAGCTATTAAAGATGATGTGCTTATACAAATTACAAAACTTATTGCAGTGACGTCATCAGCTTCTAAATCCTCTTTCCTTTCATTTCAAACATTTCTAAAAAAAATGACCAGGAACAAAGATTGCTAATATACAAGTAGTAGCATTTATATATTGTCAACAAAAACAGACTGCTTAGTGTTCTATTTAGCATTCCAGTTATAAAGACCACTTATGAATATTCGTTAAGTCGAACTCGATGGAGAAAAAAAAACACACAAAACATATCTCCATTCTGAGTGTCTCAGGTGTCCTTTTTGTCGTCGTGTGTAAGAGAAAATGTAATGAATGCCTCTAAGGTAAAATTCACCTGTATACATACTCGTATTTACGAAAAAGAATCTCATTTATTATTTAGACACAAGCTCTAGCACAAGTTATATTCGAGATATCTTCTTACTCGTTTGTATGCTGTGACACTTTGACGAAATAAAGTGAGCACGTTCATGTAAAAGTATTTAAGATCAAGTATTATAGTCGTCGTCCCAGGTAAAACATACATATTAATAATAAATTGTATCTGTCGGTGCCTTTGACATTGTTGCCTCCAAAAATATTTTATGGAAGCCCTTTGTCGATGCGTCGACACCTTACGCCATACACTACATGTGCCTGATATAAATCGAATAGAAAAAAATAGTACATTTAAAAAGATTTCTTTGCTAATCATGATTTTGTTGATAAATCTTAATCACTTGTTTATGATTATTAGCGTTATTAGATTACATATTCTTAGCTAAGTCTATACTGACGGACAGAAAGACATTTGGATAGGATAAGGATTAGATTAGGTTTAGCTAGACATTGGCGTTGGATTTAATAGTAGAGTATTAAATTAAGATTCAGGTATGCGTTGAATAGGATTAGAATAGGATGGCTTTGATTATATTACATATTCCTTATAATTTGAATACTAAACCGTCTAGGACTTCATTAGATCCTTTAACCTATTAAATATCCGAGACAACTCTGTTTGAATAATTGAATCTTCCATTCAAACATGCGCGCCAGACTCTTTCATTGGAACCTTTTTGAATAATGCCCTACCCTTTTTAGGGTCGCTTTGAACCCTACCTCTAGTTACAGCCACGTCATGTAACAGCTGTAAAACCTATGAAAGGTTGATAAAAGGGCGGCGGTAAAAGAATATTGGGTTTTCTCATGGGCTATTCAAGTGTCAGCAAGGTCCTCTCAAAAGAGGGGCGTATTAAACGTGTCCTGTCTCAGACTAAACTAAAAACTAATGTTGCAAGATGATGGAGACTTATCATGCGTTCGCTCTTGACACTTAAAAGAGTTTCTAACGTCCGAAAATTACGCAAATCTTATTATATTTCTCTGGTATCTGTCTGTCAGTGAATCTGTCACAGCTGATAACGTCAGCAAATGAAGATGAAATCTAGAGGTGCAGATACGTACCACAGTAAAATATTTTTACTTTAATAAATATTGCGTTTAAAAATAACTAGAAACCGACTTCAACTGCCCTAAGTCTACAGAATTCATCCCCTAAATGCTCACGCTAAGAGGTAGAATTATCTAGGTACATATTTGACTTTTATATATTTTTTTCAAACACCAACAAATTTTAAAACATTGTTCCGAGTTGGTTACATATAAATATTATCGAAATTGATTTAGCGCCTGTGAGAATATCAATAAAAACCAAATACGAGTATTTACCCTGATAATTCCACCTCTTAGGGTGATTGGTGATCAAACATTTTGATGTAGACTTTTAGGGCAGTTGAAGTCCGTTTCCAGTTGTTTTGAACACGTAATTATCTAGATTAAAAACATTTGCTGAGCAAACTAATATAGTTTGGCAGCTTTCAACCAAGAATGAACAGGGATCTCTAGTCTAGACAATCGTTCTCGTTCACACCTGGTTTGTGTTCCATATATATATTATGTACGAACCTGGTAAGCGAAAGTTTTTAAACTCAGTCTCGTAAAGCATACGATACGCGAATACCGCCAAGATGAGACAACCTTTCAAACTAAAAAAAATCGTCGAGTTCGTACTTTTCGAATCAACGCTGAAAAAATGGCTTGTCGAAATAGGTCTTCAACACTTGCTGCGAATTTAAACACAAGCATGCGTTAATTAAATGCTGTACTTAATACAAGAATATGTCTACGTAATATTGTTTTAGATTTAATCCTCATGATTAACGTGTAGTTTTTTCTTCTTCTTTTTATTTATGAATGAATATAAATATCAGATGAGTTCATAGCGAAGCGTATTTCAAATGTTTTTGAAAATGTTTACAACAAAAGCACGAAAATGTTGTACAAAAAAAATCTTCAAGTGCTAGTCGGTCCGGTAGATGTTTGTAGTTTAATCTAAGTGTCTCTTATAGTTTGTTTATCCAGTCACGTACAGGCAACATAAATATCAACAAAGTTTAACGAAACGAAAGTGTTGGGCCTACATAATTAATGTGTTACGGCAAAATGTAGTTTCTGATGTTGGAGTTTACAATTTATGAACGTTTGAGCTACTGTATTAAATGTTTTTGTGACTGATAATGTAACAATATTTATATTGAAATGATTAAGTTTATCTGGTTAGTATCAGCTTTTAAATAAAGTAGTAGGCGAAGGTAAAATAGTCAAAAACAAAAGAAAAACATATTCAGGGAACGGACAATAGCACCTAAGGCTTATGTAATACAACAACTTTTTCCACCAACCCAATGTGTGGCCAGTCAACACACCAACACAAATGTGGTGATAATGGTAAGCCAAAATAAAATCTGTTGATTATTACTGTCCTATATTTTATTATTTTAAGTGGAGCGTAGAGTAGGGCAGGTTTCATGGCCCTTGTCATCAACATACATCATCTCAGAATACCTCTAGAATATAGACTGGAGTTTGAATAGATACCCCATATCATTCCGCCGGGAATTGTCCATAAATCTCCGTACATGCCGCCTTTTGTTTAGCACGGGTGGCACTTGAATGCCCTCAGAGCTTAGGCAAATTCAATCCAAGCCTCTTCTCCGGAATTGGACCGAGCGGAACGTACCATAATGTATGAGGCCGTCCCTGAGGTAGATAATGAATTCCTACGAAGCTTTAGTGATCGGCCGTTAATTTGATGCTTCTAGAGTGAATGGTACTATTTTTACATACCCTATTGAAATGTAATATATAATGTTAAAGACTTTATTTATATTCTAGTACTAATTAATTTCTAAACATATATCGGTCGGTATCGGTATATTACAAATCATATTTTTTTAAATTGGATTCATCATTTTACTTTAATTGTATGTAAGTGGATATAGATCCAATTATATATATTTTACAAGCGTTTCGTCCACGACTTCGTCCGCGTGAAGCTTAGAAATTATCCCACGGGAAACACTTTCTTGATCGGGATAAAAAGCAGCATATGTCCTTTTACGGCTCATCAACTATTTCTTTACATAATTTACAAAGTCATTCCGATTCTCCGTTACGACATAAAACTAGGAATAAGCTCACTTTCGGATTATAACACCAATATTCGTATGGATTGCACATATAAACACTTTGGAGATACGTCTGTGGTACAGAAGTTTAGATAGAAGCTAATAGTCGTAGAATGCAATGAGTAAATACTCCTTTGTTGAGCTTGGTAGTTATGGCACATCTTCTCCAGGAAAGCCTATTTTTCATGATGTACTATGAAAGGAGCAAATGCTTAGTCAAAGACTTTTCTAGCTGAGTAAGAAAATAAACTGTTTGTTTGTTTGCAAATCAATCAGCAACTTTTAACATCTGTATTAATGCCACTCTACAAAGAAGCAAAGCTACAGATGGCATTGTGTGGTAAACCATTAGCAAATTTCTATCGCAAAACTTAAAATGTTCATGTAACTTTGGTAACTATTAAATTAGGCACCATCCCCAGTGAAACTGTCTAGCACTTCTTAAATAAAATGCTAATAGTTACTCTTGGAAAGTCAGGAAATTCCACCTGCAACGAAACGACTGGAACTGCTGCTTGGAAACGAGCAGAGGTGGAAAGTTAAGTGAATGAATGGAACAACTCAACTGGTGCAATCTTGAAAGTGTTCGGTGACTGAAGCGCTCTTTTGAGTTCGGAAAGCCGCTTCAACGACAAGATTTCGTTTCAAGAGGAGATTACAAGCTGCGCCCTCGGTACCGTATTCTGTGTGCAGGCGGCTTTGCGATGAGAAAGATGAACGATACGGTGTTATTGGATGTCTGCAAACAAAATACATACTCGTACTCTTGCTATTTTATTTTACGTAACTTTAATTGCATTAAATCTAATCAATACACGTATGAAATTAATTACGGGTTGAAGTGATTCTTCCCTTCAAACGCTTTTATTTACACGCTGCCCGCCACAAGTACATTTTAGCACCAGCAGGAGCAGAAATAGATTATAAGGTATTTTTAATGATGGTTTCGCACTTGACGTCATTTTAAATGCCGTAACACCTTTTAAGACATATTATAGTACGTCTTAGTATTGACAGGTACAGGACTGGGAATCGAACCCGGAACCTACATGCCATAATTTCTACGCAAATAATCACACTGAATGGTGAGTTATACGTACTACGGACTACTAACGCATAATACATTTATTTATTTGTGTAATCTGCATTTTTCATTGCAAAATGAAGGAATTCCTTGCAAAATTCGAGCATTAATCGAGAGGACTTATGCCATTCGCTAAAACACCGGCGTTGCCCCAAGGTATCTACGAGTAATTAATTGAATCACTCATCTCCCGACGTTCGCAGTGCAAGGACTTCTATACAACTCAAAATTTATGAAACCCCGGCACGGCAGACGAAGTTAGTATAAAATATTATCATAATTTCTCACCAAAAACTTCCGAGTGAGTTTTCGTCATGAATATGCAAAGTAAAAGTTCACACGGCGGCAACTTTTTATGAGTTCTGTCAGACTTGTATTGTTGTTTTAATTTTCGCCTTTTACTTCCTAGCTGTTTGCTACGTAAATACTGTCTCTTGCAAGATGGTTTTATAAGATGGGTATTTGTTAAATGAAACCTTGAATTTTATACGAACACTATGATTGTTTTAAAATAGTTTTTTGAAAGTTACAAAGTTCAGTCATATTCATGCTGAAAACTAAATACCTATTATAGTGCCAAAATAAATAATTCACTCGTGCAAACCCGCGAGCGAAGCACTAGTTAGCTAGTATCTTTAAAAATCTGTAGTACGAGAGCTTATTTAGACAAGAAGCCGACTTTCTTATTTCTTAAAAGCTTTTCACACATATATTGTCGTCTTAAGACACGGGAGACCCGTTTTCAACTCTTTTGGCTTCCCTTTCATTTTCTTGAAAGAGCCATGACGTAACTTTCAGAGGCGAGAAGTGGAGGACGCGTGGTTTTGTACATATACACACCAGAACCTTACATGAACCACCTCGTGGCTTAGAGGACACATTGTCGAATGATGAACTGTAGATTCGATCCTGCGGGGTAACCTGTTACTCAGTTTGGCTGATGTAATAGCTACGTGTATTCGTAGCTTTCTGCGTTGTTAATAGAGACTAAGTGTATTTAGATAAAACAGCTGCATAAATATTTTGCATTTACAATATATTATGTTCAAAGAAATTATGTTCAAAGAAAATACTCTAGTTGACGCCTGCGGGTCCGTCCACCATCTCTACAATAAAGTATGTGTGAGTAATAAATACGTACTCGTATAAAAGTTGTTTTAGGATTAAAAAGCTTTTTAGTACGACAGTCGTAAAGCGTGTTTTATTTTTTAAAATATAATACTAATATATTCAATATAGTTCTTAAACACTAAAGTTGCCGTGAGAAAGCACTTTGACCTCCACTGTGACATGTGAAACACAGTGGGTACATTCCATATTGATAGAGTAGATAGAGGTCGTAGACTCTACACAGGCGGGCGTTGTTCGAAGGTTCCCAGAGGTGTTACTGACAATCGAAGAGTAATGCGCTCAGGATAGAAGGATACCTCCACACTTTGATGTATGGCAGCTCTCTAGCGACAAAATGTCCGCGCCGCCGACACTTTTATAGAGAGTAGGTTCCGGAAAATGCTCCACCGAAGGAAATAATTTCGTTAAAAATATTTTTGAAGAATGATCGTTTCATTTCCAACGTTGCGAAGTATTGATTTCCTATTTGAAGTGCTTTTAAAGTGTCTAAAGCATACGTGACGTGTTTGAATTAAAAATTTATTTATAGTTAAAACCATTTGTATATGATCATTGCGTATGTCTTATTAAGTCTCTCCCAGTTTTTTCACTTATTTCTGCATTAATAAAACTCTTTTGGTATTTGAAAAACATCCCCAAAGTAAAACTAAATACTCTTACAACTCCCTGAAGACGAAAGATTTATACGTTTTGAAGGGAAACCATTATGCTCATGAGTGTAATCGCTGGACGCAAGTGGCTCGGAGCATACCATTGAGGAGGCCTATGTCCAGCAGTGGACGTTTCCGGGCTGGTAATGATGGCTATTTGAAGATATTTTCAGGATTTTTACCTCGGTTGCTATTATTACAAATATTGGTCATACGACTTTGATTTTTTTATTGAAGAATAAATAGGAAGTAGGTATGAAATAAAGTCAAGATGCAAGGCATACCACATGTAGGGTTCACTAGTCTCCATATATATTTCTCGCTGAGAGATATAAATTGGTAATTTAAGTTGACGTGGAATTAAATCTATACCAACAACATCCTATGGCAATCGTAGAGGTAGATCCCAGTATAACGTGTAGATTGTTGTAAATCACCTCAAAAATAACTAAACAAGATAGACATTCATAAATTTCAATTTAACGCGCAATGTTACCAAATGTTATCGTTTGATGTTTGTGTTATTACCCATTTATTTATTTCTAAATTAACCATAGCGGGGAACATTCTACGAAATGTCTCAAGATCGTCTGGAGGGCGTTTATAAAATACACGTGTACATATACTCGTACAAGGACACAGATCTCCTTTATAGTATTCACAAATGCAGCCATTTTTAATATTTCCAATCCTTATTGGTTTGATTATGGTTGTTGTGAGAGGTTTTTTTTTTATAATTTGCAAACTTAGGTAATTTTTAGGGTTCCGTAGTCAAACAAGTAACCCTTACAGTTTCGCTTTGTCCGTCTGTCTATCCGTCCACAGCCTAGCGGCGAGAATCTTACTAATAGAAAGCTGTAATTTGGTATGGTTATATTAATCATGCCAACAAAGTGGTAGAATAAAATATTTAAAAAAATTAAGGGTGACTCCCATACACGTAACATGAAGAAGAAATATTTTTTTCACATCTACAACACTGTGTGAGGTATCGTTGAATAGATCTTTTAGAAACATTGAGGGTCTGCGAACACCACTTTTTGATTGAGTATTGAATGAAAATAGTCCGGTGATTTCGACCGGTGAAAAGTAGGAACGCTAGGAAAAATAGACATGTAATAATTATTTCAACTGCTTTCAAAATAGTTCAAAAAATACGAAATTATTTATTCTCGTTATTGTTGCTGAATACTTGCTCACTTGTGATATTATTCGCAAACAAAAGTTAGTGCCTATTATTAAATTGTATTTTCGTATGTTATATATGAGAATTTTAAATTGTCTCGAAGGTTGACTAAAACGTTTTCTGGTATGGTATCCGTTCCTGTATTATTTAATTTATGTATGTACATACACATGGTTGTTGACCATATTCTACCGGGCCGTCCTTCTATTAGATGGACCGACGACCTGGTTAAGGTCGCTAGGAGTCGCTGGATGCAGGTGGCTCGGGACCAACAGTGGACGTTTCCTGGCTGATGATGATAATTTGTTGAACTCCAGTCTGTTGTTTTTGCTACCACAGTAATTGACTGTTAAGATAGTCTGTTATGTGTATAAAGAAATACAATAAAAATGCTATAAACTCAGTGTTACTAAAATGCGTTTACCGAATCGACGCGCCACTCATGGCGTATCTACTTAACTTGACCCCATCCCGCACGTGAATTTATGGACTCTCTACTAAATCCGCCGTGAGGTAAATAGCATCACGTCCGTTTACGTAAACTGGATCTGAGTTTTGGGAATGGCCTCGGCCCCTCGTTATCGATTCCTGAATCTGCTTTTCACGTGCATACACATACGTAACGTTATTCTTAATCTGATTTGGACCCGTCGCGTCGTCGAGGCTAAAACTTGGAATTAGGCTGCATTTCCTCTACGAGTCGGATATCCCGGCGAGATTATTCCGAATAGTTCAACTTGGTTCAGATGTGCATTTCGAAGCTATACGTCATCAATTCACTAATGTCAATACTTCATTATTTATACCTGTATTTATTTGGGAAAAGCCATTAAATTACCAAACGTGCAGTAGTATCTTGGCCAAAGCCTAATATGGTATTATACCTCTAGACCTTGCTATGAATTTAGCTCAATTTAAACCAATCCAATTATAACTATTAGCCGAGAAACTGGTAACAAAGAAATATTGTTAAGTAAACCAGATGCGAGTAAGGTAAAGGCATATCTACGATATTTTCTTTTTGCCCAAATAACCACTATATTTGTAAAAGAAATATAAAATTTATAGTTTTCAATAGAAAGCATAATTAGAAAGATAACATAAAGTCACAACACATAAAGATATCCTATGAATATTGTGACTGTAATATTCAAAGATTTCCTTTTACCGACCCAGGGCAAAAGGTTATCAACCTTAGAACTTAAAGTTTGTGCATTGGGTACCTATGGGTAAAGCTTAAAACATAATTTAAACGTCTAATGGTACAGCATTACCCAACACGCAATATGACTTTCATCGTAAACTTTATGCCAGAATAATTTTGATCGTAATGACCGTTCTATAAATCCTCGACTGCAATAGAAATGCATGAGGCATTAAGTTGTTTGAGTCGCATGAACGTTCAATCCCTCATTAAAGTAATAGAGCAATTAGCTTAAACACAGACGGCACACAGCCAGTATGCCACTGTGTGCCAATAGCAAAGATGTCATTCTATTGCATTCGCTCGATGGCTGGACATGAATTATTAATACCGTAGAAAACTGGAGCACTTTCCAGGAAAATTAAAAAAGACCCAATTGAATGGAAAGGAATGGTATAAACCGTTACAATAACGGTTATCTCGTTCATTTCCTCACAGCGTAAAAACGTTAAAGTACTCCGTTTGAATTCTAAGTTTCCCATCGAGGTAATTAGAAGAACACAACTTCGGGGAATTGGGCTCGGCTTTCTAATTAAACTAAATGTAAGGCGTCTAGAAAATTAAATGTGTGCCGTATAAAACGGAGCGTTACTTTCCCCTAAAGTTTTTAACGCTGATGAGTTGTAGCTCGGAGCCGCAATTTAAACTTTGAATTCATTATGAATTCCTTGACTAAAGATGCACGAATTCGGTCTTGTGACGTACAATTTCGCAAATTTCCCCCGGGCTCGAACGTATATGAAATAAACATTACTCCAACTCAATTTTGAAGTTTTGTGCAACAAAATTGGTTTACGCTCGTGTGTAATTTTAATGGCTACAATTTTAGCTACACTGTTTAAATACATATGTAGCTTTTAACTAGTGAAACAGCAATTTTTTATCGTTTGTGTTGAATTGTAACCTGTTATTAAATGTAATATTCAAAAATTCTGAAACACAATAAGATGTAAAGAACTCCGATTCCTTGTCAGCATGTTGCTGCGGCCAACTGAGGCAATTTGGGGTGTCATCACACACCACAATATAGTACAGCATACTACGACTACGTACATTAATACTTACTAGTGGTCGTCCAGTGGTCGATATTCGAAGATGATTAATTTTAATTATTTTTGCATAATTTAAAAAAAATATTAACATTCTTCACTTCACTAAGGTACATAAACTATAAGTGTGAAGCGAAATTTCATACTCCTCCGTCCGTGCAATTTTCTTAAAAAAAGGACACAAAGTTTTTGCTTCACATATTAATATATAGATTAAATTGAAGATAAATAATTTTTGACTCATGTCAGTTGTCATAAAACTAAAATAATAAAATACCATCGTCATCATGAAAAGTCATCATATTATTTTATTACATAACAGTTTGAAGTGATCACGCAAAATTGGTGCATAGATGTTGAGTTGCGGGAACCTGCCCGATAACGAATACGAACGGTTTAAAGTAGTTAAAGAAAGAAAAAAACATTTTTACCCAGGCCGTGCAAAAAAAAAAGATACAGGAGAATATTCAAGTGTTTGCGCCAGTCTAGCTTCATCCTCTCTTTCTTGAAGCAAACTCTTAACATAAACAAACTAATCCTACTCGTGATTCCTCTCACAAAGGGCGGCTTAGCTTGAAATGGAAAAGAATTACACACTCAGGGTCCTGAGTTCGTATTAACTGATTAATTCCTTACTCAACGCGTTTTTCGCAATTTTATTCGATAACCTATGAGTACATTCCTTATCCAGATTTTCGCTTACTTTTTAAGGGTTTTGTAAGAAGAAAACGGTACAAGGGCACTTTGAGATTTCAGCTTTCATCCATCTGTTACCATTCAAGATTTATACATATCGGTCTAATTCAACCTGTCCACGGGTATTATTGAATATTTTCCCGAATTCCCTTTTTCTGTATGCCAATTTTACTGATGCAATAAAAGTGTACAACTGCCAACATACAACCACAATCTCACACTTTATCATCATAGCTGTATACATTTACTTGAATTTTACATTGATATCAAACACAGCAAAAATTCGTTCATATAGATCCAAAACTTCAATAAATATTTTAAGTAATACAAAATAATAATTTCATATTGAATTCAAATATATATAAATTAATTTCATACACAATATGCATCTTTATACTCATATAATGAATACAACTTAGTAGTAGAAGTAAATATTCGTTAGTAGAAATAACAGTATAGAAGAGTAAGTAGGTTGAAAGTTCAGTCCCAACTTTTTAAAAGTATATGTTTGTATTTTACTTTGAGTTATCAACATAGTCAGCTTTGATCAAAGAGATTTAATATTAATAGTAATAGACCGGACAAAGCAAACAAAATTTTTGATCCCAAACTTATTACCAATTGGTAACAAGTTATTCAATCTAGTGTCACATCACATCACGCGACCGTACAAGACATTTGACATACCATTGACTTTTAGGATCAAAATGTTTATATGAAATGAATGAATGTTTCCCATTGCCCGCTCTTTGCTCGCTCTATAACCTATTACTATATTTAAACCTCTCTGGCTTTGATGTACTCTATAAATACAAACACCAAACACGATTCGACACACTTTTAAAACTCTAAACAAACAAAAAAGTCTGCAAATTCCAAAGCGTTGAACACTGATTTAAAATGGTCTTTTGTGGGCTTTCAAAAGTTTCAGTGTGGGCTTAAATTTTACACGATCTTATTCCACCCAATGTCTTGTATATTCAGTCCACAATAAAAAAGGCAGGGATTAACCTGTATTGATAGTTCCATTTTTATTAGGTTTTATGGTTGTTCGGTTAATGATTCGCTTTTTCTATTTATCATGTCCACTAAGTATTAAGTGAAATTACTTGCTGGTTTTTACCGAGTGACAATTTTGATGTTTTCAGGGTCAGAAAGAATAAATTAGTAACTTAAAGGTGAGCGCAGACCGTCCGCGATCACATTGTCAATGTCACTAAACCTCATAGGCTTCTGACAAGTGGTTCGTTTTTTTTTTTAATTTAAGTGATTTACAAACGCATGTTTGAAGATGTTAATTTGAGTTACTGATTTATTTGTTAAAAACATATGATTTTTTTAGCAAGAAACATGCGATTCGAACCGAGAAAGGTAAAGCTTTACGAAAGTAACCACAGAGGGCGGTTAAAAATAAAGACACACAGCTCACATAAATAAGTAACAATGGCGTCGCCCTGCTGCGAGTTTTATAGTGATTTATGTGTACGATTAACGGACAAACGACTAAACTGGAAACAGTTTTGCCACAGTAATGATGTCATTAATATTTTAAATGAGAACAGCGCTCCGGTGATGGTTACTTTTTGGTTTAAACTATTTTGGAGCTGGTCTTGCTGCATCTAGCTTGTTTATTCAAAAAAAATATCTTTTATTAACAAAATTATTATGGTTTAAGTTATCAATATTCGATATACACATACAAACAAACCTTGATTTTCATTATATTATTTTCTGGGTCTCTTACTCTTACAACTTCTCAGCGGCAGTGTGTAAAAAGGTACTCTAAACGATTATTTGTGTTTAGCATGCTTTTTCGGGTGGCTTGGGCAGAATAAATAGCAGCCTCCGCCTAATATAGGCATATAATATATGAGAATATGGTGGTGACGTGTGGTGCTCATGTCAAATTCACTCATGGAAAGTTTGGAGTGGCCATCTTTGGGGGAGGCTTATGCCCAACAGTAGACTTACACACTTGATTATCATCCCGGACGAGTTATATTAGCTTAGGTGTCAACTCGCCTCCGGACTCCGAACAAGTGGTGCTGCTACTGCTGCTACAGGTGAGATTTCAACTGAATAACAATTTGCCTTAGGTATATTAAGTCACTGAATTAGTGTACAACTGCCTGTGCAGAAATGTTTCCATAAGTCACACAAAACTCGTCCAAGTCGGACTCAGGAGAACTACGAAGAGAACATTCGGACATTATTTGCATGAAATAAATCATCTTTATATATAATCTAATGATAGAACAGAGAGGCTTTCTTAGAAAATCTAATATCCCTTATATACTGACTGTCACAATAGATCTGCAAAGGTCGCGGTGACTTGCAGGACAGACGAACTGCACCCCTCATGTCCAAATAATAAATCCCTTATATAATTATATCTAACTGCTCCCTTACCCAATATCTGCACAAAATTGTTTGCACTTTATTTTCGTGAAAGAGATTTTAATCTCGCAACGAAATTATGATACTCTGTTCTGGCGCTTATCTGTTATCGAGTTTTGCTTTCCACTTTAATTAAATTTTAGATTGAAACTGGAAACGTTTTAAGGAATTATAATGAACAAAAGTTCTTGCATGTCAGCGTTAGAAGTTCCGTGTGAATTCACGAATCCAATTTAGCTGAAGTAAGTTCCATGACTTATAAAGTCTGAATATGGTTTGTTTAATTGATTTAGAAAGGTTGCATTTATCTTCATCAATCCTGATCGAAAACAATAAAATAATCGAACGATAACAGTGCCAGTAAATATCAAGTTAATAAGATATTTTATTATTTGCAGAATCACAAAATTTATTTTTAAACATTTTGTTTCAAAAGCTACTCTGGCACTGGCATAGAAAGATACTTGGTAGTTACACCTTTGGACGCTGCTGTGCCACGATCTAGACAGCTCCAAATGAGAAGTATAAATGAAACGGTACGTATTTTTTACGTTTCAGCAAAACTAAAATGAAAAATAAATTAAGAGTAAGGATTACAACCTCATGCCGAAACATGTAGGACAGTCGTTGAAGGCCGACAGCATTTATCAATTTCACCTTACCTGTTTCATTTTAAGCGAATTACACCGATAAAAGCCCCGCGGGCAGGAATTATTCACGGGGAACAAAGGAGACACCCACCTTTTCAGCCAGGTGTCTGAAATACGAAATTCATTGCGACGTAAACAAAGGGACGAATTTTTAAAGCTTCGCCGAGTGAGTGCTTCCCTGTATTTTTTTGTGGCCAATATTTCAGGTTAAGGCTCTGTTATTGATCGATGTCATAAATTGTGGAGCCGATGCTATTTTTTATTGGAGATAAGCGTGTTTTTAAAGTGATGCCTTTTAACATAAATTTGGGCATTTCATTTTAAGTATATACGGGTATGTAGATTGTGCAACATTCGGTGGGGCAAGTTGCTATTTTATTGCCCATCAGGCAAGAATAACTCTAACAAAGTTTGCAAAGCTATGAAGACTTAGAGAAATAACGAAGTAAATGGTTCACGTACATTTCCAGTTATTGCATGGAGTTCACTAGGATACTGTCAAATATGTTGTAATTTCAATACTTATTGCTAGTGTAATGTTAGAATATGAACAGACAGATCCCTGCAGCTATACCCTCACACGAGTTCCTATCTAGCTTGAACATTTCTCGATAAACAAGTAACAGGAACATCGATATTACATTCCCATATCACTTCAGTCTAGTTGCCTACTTATCGATTATGTGAGCATCGCAGGTATTGACAAATTTATCTTTGCCGTTGTGCCACGTTGTTTTCTGATACACAAAATACTGAGATGCTATTTTTAGAAGTGTATAATAAAGTTTGTAACACGGCGATATTATTAACCCGTGCGAGGATCGTGCCTCGCACGTTATTGGACACCACGGATGCCGATGACGTGCGAAGAGTCTACAGGAAATATGGCGCATTTGTGACGACTATTTTAGTACGTTTAACTAGATATTTTCCCATAAAAACTGTCGTTAGATGTTTACCTATAATTATATTAAAGATATGGGAAAGTTTATTTCTTCGAACTTCGTAATATGATGACTGTCAGAAGGTATACGTTTCTTACATTCCGCCTAATAGAGGCTTGAAAATTTTGTTTAATATGAGCAGCGCTGTAATGTATAGAACTATGCATACTATTTTTACTAATGTATATTATAGTTATTTAAGTGGCCTTGACGATATATATATTACTCAGTGGTGTTAGAAAACAAGATGCGTTACAATAAAAAATTCATTACTGCAGTAAATCCCTAGGAAATCCGCTGTGACAAAACCACAAAACTTGGCAGTATTGCGGTTTTGTCACAGCGTCAAGGATATGTTTGAGACGGCCAATCGACCCGTGTAACTAGTTTAGTTTATTGTATTTTTGATATTTATACCTAAATTTAATACACATTTCAAAATAAAAGCACATACACACAAACACTTTTTCATCCACACATTGGCAATCGAACTGCAATGTTTAACGTCGTAAAGTGCCACAATCCATCCATAGACACAGAAACACATCAAACGCTCAGGATTAGCGACAAGCTCTCGAGGGAATATTTACACAAAGTTACATCGACGGTCATTTCAGCTAATGGCTTAATTGGAAAGTTTCGTTGACTCACTAGATTTCGTGTCAAGCAAGTGGCGGGAACCGAGTGCTTTATCGCGTGCCTGTTGGACTCCCGCCGAGTGAAATAACCCACATTTTTAAAGCATGACCAATTATGTCCACATACATTGGGTTGGGGCCACTTAGCCGTGTCGCCTGTTTGGAAATGCTGGTGACTTGCCGTCATTGGAATGCGATAGATTTGAGTGGGTAACATGGAAGTGGCAAATCAATTTCGCTGCTATTTACTGTTCTTCTATTTAAAGAAAATGTACCAATTAATGCATATATATATTATACATTTATGTTACAGGTTTAACGCATAACTGGAGTCTGTTACTGAGGTATGGGAGCGGTACAGAATGTTGACGCATAACTGCGTCGTTCTGTAAACACACCCTTCCTTACCGCTCTCATATCTCAGGAAAAGACTCAGTTATGTTTTAGACCCGTAGTATTAAAACTAAACGATTGAGTAATCGTCATAATATATGACAGTAACCTACGTTGCCTAATGGCTAAATGTTGAATTCACAATCCGAAGGTCCCGGGACCAATTAACCAGTGCGGATACCAATCGGTACTCGGTTTGATCCATCAGGTGAGGTGAACGCCAAGTGCAAACCCATCATACATAAAGAAAATATTGTATGTGTGTATCCCTTAGAAATTTCACGTTATACATCCCACACGTTGTCTTGGCTTTAGAATACGAGTACATTGCAAGAAGCAACTATGGGAAGAATATTCCAGAGTTTGACACCCGTAGCATCATCTATACATAAATAACGACAACATTTTATTGCGATCACTAATCCGCCTGCTATAGGTGGTGATTATGGATAACCGGAGGTTTTGGGGTACCTTAAGGGTATTGCAAGTCCCGTAGTGGTCAATGATGGAGAGACCATAGACTTATGCAGTGGTCTATCATTGTAATTCTGTAAACATGTGTCCGTATTTAATACATAATTAATTAGTGCCCATGACAGAACTTCTATTTTCAAAATCTATCACTGCGGAGTGACGATGACATGGTCATATTTTTCGGCGTGACTTTGACTTTTCAATCCCCAGGACATAGCTAATGGTTCCATTAATATTTATCATCTAGACGAGACACAACAGATCTTGTTGATTATTAATAGGTACCCACTGAAAATAAGCAAGTCAGTAACATGTAACAAAGTAAAGTTCATAATTAATTAATCGATCCTGCCTAACTTAGGTAATTAATAGAAACGTGGTCCCTGAAACTTAGATAACCCTTTGTGAAGTTCACGTATTAATCCAGGGCAAGGCACAAAGAGGACTTGCTCAAGTAGAACTTAGACACTTGTCTATTGAGTGCCGACTAACTTACAATCTTATTTGTAAGGATAATCTAGTATAAGGATCCCTTGTTTGCTCAAGTCAACGATAGAGATTATCAGTAGGACGGTGAGAAGCGTTTTCATTAGTGGAGCTTTATTTCTGAACTAGCTTTTGCCCTAGATCTTACTGATCTGTATTTTATTTCACAGAATTTGGACCAGTTTTCATGATTTTTCATTTTTTTTCTTGTCAGTCTGTAACTTTGGCTGCTAAGACACGGAAAAAACCTTGCCATTAGTGGTTTTGATATTTTGCTTAAATTACTAATGATTTAGCTTTTCCGGTGGATTTCCCACACACAAAAACTGTCATACAAACCTTTCATAAAAATCTGAAAATCGAGCACATCAAAAAACAAATATCAAGTAAATCAGTTGAGACGTTCTCAAGTAGCTATATTTCATATGTATGGCAATAACATTTTCAACATTTTGGAGAGTGCATGCAAAACCTATTATGGTTGATTCAAGGAAGGATCTAATTGACGAACATCTCCGAGTAAACTGTTTACATCCTGTATACGGCTCGGAATAAGCGTTGCGCTGCTAACTTTTTCATGCGCACAGCGAGAGAGTGCACCGTACTACCAGTGTCTGAAATCCTACATTTCATTTCCATTATTTAAACCTGTATACGAGTATAAGGTGTTATCTCTAACCAGAGACGCCGCCCCCATATTGCAAACAGTATTTACCTTGACACTAAATTCCAAATTCTATTTGATACCCGCATGCTTTAAATCTTCCATGTTTTACTGAACGGGACTAAACTGACGGGAAACGTCTACCGGGCCGTCCCACTACTAGGTGGATCGACGAACTGGTTAAGGTCGCGGGGAGTCACTGGATGCAGGTGGCTTCGAACCAGTCGATGTGGCGTACCATGAAGGAGGCCTATGTCCAGCAGTGGACGTTTCCTGTTTGATGATGATGATGTTTATTATTTAGAGTACACCTTATTGGGTATGTGTCTTGTCGTACGATGCTATGCCGTTCTTCCAGTCTCAGAATACCGATCGGTACATTGCGGAATCATGGTATCGCAATACCTCGGTCTCAGCACGTATATAGCGCTATCCAAACAATCTGAACCTAGCATCGTCTAGTATGTAATCCCTCGCCTCCAGCTTAACGAAGCGTTGTCAAACTTTTTGGACTACACGTAAACAACTGCATGCTGCTTTGAGCCAAATTAAACTCTAACTCTGACAACGAAGTCTCATTTCCGTGAAGCCTAACTAAAAATAGCCGCGCACGTGTTTGTGAAATTTGCTGTACTTTTTGTGCGCCCTCGTTCCTCGTTAGTGTTAGAGCGTGTACAATTATTTGAGACGGTAACATCGAAGGATGTTGTGGAAATTTAATCATCTTCAAATGAGAGAAAGGTCAACAATGAGAGCCTTTGACTCTGTTCTTAAAATGTTTTACTTAGAGTTTTTCAAGACATCACAATTTAATTTTATCTCTACGAGACCTCTTTAAGGGCTTCAAGATGTTTGGGTCCACTGAAAATATAAAATACTTTTTATATAAGTATTTGATTGGTTTTTATTTGGTATTGCTTTTCTTTAACGACGCTGATTTCAACGTATTACGATTTTCTTTATGTATTGTACAAAAATGCTGTCAGCGATTTCTAGACTGAAACCCTTATTATCATCAATATCTTACAGTAATACTTGTCTTATAGTAACAATAATATTACATTAGTGTAGATAGTCTCGAAATGGCTAGAAACATTGACAAAACAGGCTTGTACATAATATATAAAAAACTGTCACGCTTGCACCCAACGCATTTCTTTTTTCAGTTCATCTATCAGTGCATTTAGTTCAAATAAAACTTTTTACAACCTTACACATGTTTGTCCAACATGAAAACAAGTTCAATGAACTTTCAGTGCCCTTAACTTTTTACGATCATGCCTTCGAGTTTATTGTGCGATTGGAACGACATCAGTCGTATAGGAAAAGAATAATATAAAAGTTGGAATGTGACTATCAAGGCTGATGTCCACGATAATGTTTTAGTAATCGACTTCTTATTTGCAGTCTTTCTTTATGGTATCATTCACCAGTAATTTAAGCGAGAAATCAATCACAATTATATCACACCAACTAACTTACACAATCACAAAATTCAAAGCAATAAATATCTATCCCATTCCTTATCACACGAACGATAGTTCTTCACGAACTAAATATTAATACAAAGTTAATTCCAATCGATAAATCCGAATTCATTTTTATGGATCGCACAAAGCACATCCAATACACACCAAGTTCATGACAATCATACGTCCATCATATGTCCATTGTTCAGCTCAGTTATACGAAGTTCATACCATGGTTCACTTTTATTCAGTTACTGACACTGGCGCTGTTTCAAGCGCCGGATCAACGGAATGTAAGCAGCAGCAACGGGAGCACGATAGCTTTAAAATCTCCATACTAAGTTTAGCCTAATGGATTATACGTACCAAGTACATACATTCAAATAAATTATGCCGTGATCATGCCCCAAATTCAAATAGATAGACGCTTTTATTCAATAAACTCGATAGGAACACGGAAAATGTATTTTAACTTTTAAAATTTAACTAAATTACAATAACGGCACGTTACTTGGAATTAATTGAATGGTTTTAATTAATGATACCATCGAGCCGGAGCGTTCCAAAATATCGTCCCTGCCGGTGATGAATTATTGACAAGCTTTGTGTTTCCGATACTTTGGGACCGAACAAAGCTAACAGTTAAGTTTGTGGCTCCCTAGCGTAGCGTGATGTTTACAATTCAGTAAAGTCCATGTACCACCTAGAGTAATTAAAGATAATGAAGTGTTTAATGCAAAATTCTTTGATTGGCATAGTAATTAGTGAACAAATGAACACCACTGCATTATACACCATACATACACCATCATAAACACCGTAATTTAATACGGCAACACATGCATAAATATTTTTTAAAGTTTAAAGTAATAAGATAAGTGTGAGATTACATCGTAGCCTTTGATAAAGTCGGTTTACATACGCAATTAGAATTTATCATAACATAATTTATCACGGAGCAAATAAACTTGTCTCTTTTTAACGCCACAGTTTATACTTTGATAGAAAACATTATACGAAGCGAACGTTAAAACCAGATAGTTACAGTGTGAGATCGAACGACGCCAACTGCTATATTTACACACAAGATTAATTTTTAACCGACATTAACGCAATAAATGAATTAACAACCTTCAATAATCATAACCGCAAAAAACAATACTTTACCATAACTTTTGTCAGGCATATCATCACCAAATAACTAGACTTAATTTCCTTCTGTCCAGTGCGACAAGGATCTCGTTAATTTTCATAATACCTAACGATTCAGCCTCATCTGTTCGAAGGCCACAAACAACAAAGGCTGGGAAACCATTTCGGTCATTACCAAGTAATTTGGTATCAAGATTGCTTCTGGAACGGTAATATTGGGAGCACTACTCGCACCACGTTATAGGGTCCCGGAGGCAATCCAACCTTAATCACGAAATTCCACTAATGCCTGTCTGTATTTGAGTAGGGCAGACGTTTTTATTAATGCTCCAACATCTGGGTGACGAGGCGATAACAAATTTTTGTGGATCCAGGTTTAAGTGAGTAGATTTCAGTGGTTCCGGGTTGATAATAAGATCGATCACCATGTATATTTCCGTGTGTGACAGAAACAGGAACAGTGTGACGACGGTCATTCGATATCGATGGTCATCGTGACGGTCTAGAGATGCATTTTTCTGTCATATAAAAATATTACTTTTACTATTACTTTTATTATATTACTATTATTATATTGGTCTTTAAGAATGTTCAAATAAAATGTATATTTAATTTCATAGAGTAATAATGTCCATATTACTCATTGCTAAATATGATACACGAGCCGTTAGCGAGTGCTTGATCCATGAATATCGAGTGGTGAGCATATTTGTTCAGTTTCATCAGTTAATTAATGTGATTATTTAGTAAATATATACATATATGATGATAACATGACACATGGTGATGCTCTACGAATATGAAATCGTTTCACACACAGGTAATTTAAAATTACGGGTATTTAAGGGTTCTAAATGAAGCCATAAATGTCAATGTGTTTATTTATTTTCTTAGAATTTTAGCCTATGAATTTATTTATGTGGACTTCAGAAATTATCCCAAGAGAATTACTTGCACAATCAAGACAAAAGTATCATATCTTCTCTTCCGACCCTTCAAATATTCCATATCCAAAAAATCAAGTCATCCATGATTCCAGACATCTCTATTACGACGTGAAGACAAAAAACATCACTTTCGCACTTTCTTCACTTTCAACATTAGTATGTAATGGATTATCTATCAAGGTTGCAGTGAGTAGTTGTCTCAAATAAAAAAAATGAAATGGATTAAAAATATGGATAATTTTCCTCAGAGTTTTCAAATAGTAAATGAACAATAAGTAAACAGATTAAACCCACCACCCTCTGATTTTTATTACTGCTGCTTTTGCTTTCATAAAATTTAGAGAATCAAAACAATATATCAAATAATAACAAAACACAACCCTAGCTTGCTTCTAATAGTCATATCCTAATCTTATTTCTAACAATGTTCAGGGTTATGATTTAATTATCTGACTTTGAAAAACACAAAAAATGTACATACCGCAGATTATTTGACTCAAAATTCATTCCAACTAAACGAGATATTAGAAACGAAAAGGTCGTAACTGGGTTGAAATTTATTGTCGAACGAATAAAATACAAAACAAAACATGTAGTTGCGCACAGTAAAATATTGCACTGCAATTTTAGAACACGTTCGCTACTCATGACAAACTATCCGAGATTTGGCTTTCAAAGGACTGCGAAAAGATATCATTGTTGTAAATTCTTTTGCAAACTCATAATATGCTTTTCTCTTGAAAATACAAGTGAACACTGACGTGTGGTTAATTACTTTGTGGTATGTACTCCTATACATTGTCTGTACTGATAGTGCAAATTTTGTGTATAAATTGACAGAATGATGTTTCAAAACGAAGACGACTTTAGGCACCAACGTAACAGTTGCAACTTTATGGGAGAACGGATGTAAAGAAATCGTAAACGATGTTAACACGCCCGTAAAATGAAAAACGGTCGAGCTTAAAATTAATGGAAAAATATATAAAAAATATCATCCCTAGAAGGCGTCAACATATTTTATCGTATAAAGGGGTCCGATGGGATATTCTATTAAAGTTCAGACTGAACTCGCAGTGAGGACTTTCTAAGAAAATAACATATTTCGATGTTAAAATTGGACTGACGTTTTTCGATAGTGTTGTCAACTCGTATTCATTACTCAAAATTATATAGAGTACCACTACAGAAAAATAGTGTTTGAAAAAAGTTTATTTGTGTTTGTTATTATCTGCAATACAATACTATGAATGGACTCTCCATGATTAGCCATAATCAACACGCTAGGCAGACAGATTGGATTTTTTTTATCACTATTAGATTTTGGTGTTCAGAAAATTTAGAGACGGGTACAATAAATTTCAATTTTATAACGAGGGATAGCACATACCGTGACATGAAGGGAGCCAAGGGATATTTTTCCTCTGATAAGCGATGCTGATTACAATATAAATCTTCCTCAGTTCTTCCGTGTCATGTTCCCAAACTTGTACCCATGAAACTTTTAAATGAAAAATTACAGTAATAATTTTGGTGGGGCTGCGAAAACGTCTTAGGGCATAGTCACTCAAAAAATTGGATACGGCATTCTGCAAGTTGTGGAAAATTTACTCTAAGTGCTCCATAACTATACAGTTCAATTTAGCATTACGTCAACTTCATGAGTTCACTGTTGAACATGAGTGTCTGCTCATAAATTGCTCCGACGAACGGGCTATAATTTTTATTTAGCTATAAATTCTAGAGGTACTGTCAGTATTTTTAAAGGAGTGATTTTTTCTTATTAAAGGAATGATCTTTAAAGAGCCTTCACAATCTCCTTCACAATCTTTCATAAGTCTTAGTTCAAGTTTCTCGGTGCTTCTCAAAGGTTAATAATACAATAAAAGAATTGAAGCAATTCATCACTTACAGCATTTTCCAATTTATCATACGCATGTCTGCATTAGAGTAAGAAGGTAGGGGAGAAAAGAATCAAGTAAAAGGTGCATCAGACGGTGACGACAGTTCTTAAAACTGAATACTGAGAGATAGTTAAGACTCATAATCGTAAAATAGCAGCCTGAGACTTTACAGGAGTCGACCTTTATTTTTACAATGAATTTCCTATTATTTTTAGTGGCATTATGGTGCAAGATGCTCTAACTGCTTACCTGTCAACGAAAATACATGAAGAGGAAGGTAGAAGGTATAACTTACTTTGCAAGTTGACTGTGTGTGTTACCATTTATACTTGGAGTTTGATGTTTTCTTTGATCGTTTTCAACATGTAAACTAAATAATAACCAATTGTAAAATACGACCTACTAGTTTGCAGCAAAGAGTATGTATTAAACGTATACTACGTAATAAGCGACGGGACTCAATACAGCGAAAATAATTCTACTAAATCTCAAACGGAGCAAAATCAACATGCATTCTCTGCCATACATAATATAGGAACAGTGGCGCCAACAATGCGCTAGTAGCGCCTTTGATGCTTTGTCATGTTTTATACGATTTGTAGTGAACTAATTTGGAACTAAGTTGCGTCAGACTGGTTGTCAGGTAGGCGCACCGGCTTACGACGTGTCTGTATTTTGTAAATCAATGCTTAGCGAACGTCTTTTGTAATTAGATCCCCGCCTGAACTTGGAGTTTCCTTCGGTCGTTTTCTTAATTGCTTTGTTAGTTAGTTATTTTAAATAATTTCATTTGTTGAAACTGTTGAAAGTTCCCATGTTTGTGTGCCGAAAGTTCGGTTTTAATTTTAAGTTCTGACACTGTTTTGTACAGTTAATGAGAATTGTTAATTCCATTTTAGAGGCTAGGCATTAACGAAATGGCAATTCACGTACCGATTCAATTAAGGTCGTACCCTTAAAGTTTACTAGTTTAGGTACAAAGAGAAGCATTTTCGAATTCAAACAATGCTTCTTCATTTAAATTTTGTTTTACGATGTCTTGAGTAATATAAAATGAATTGTTTGATCCAACCGATATGCAAAATTTTGATCTATATTGAGGAAATAACAATTGTAGCTGTTGGTAACCCTATACAGCAGGGCTAACATGAATGCCACGAGATAATTATTCACACCATTTTGTAATGCAGATGTCGCGTGGCCTTCATGTTAGCCCTGCTGCTTACAAGTTCGATTCCTAGTGGGATGAATATCTGGAATTTGGATGTTGAATATAATTCACGCTAAACATGCCTGGTGAAACTGTCTGACTCCATACAATATGGCAGATGGTGATCATGATCTAAAGTCAAGACCACATGAGCAAATGTTTATTTATTAACTAAGAATATATACCGAAAATTGGATGTTATTAGAAGTTGGAAACAACTCGCAAAGTTTCCTTTATCTTAGCAATAAATCCAAGGCTTTGGTACACGATGGCAAATTAAGGACCGTATTGTTGCAAAAACAAACTTTCACTTTATTTTCTTATCTGTTTACCGAATATATTATGACTGGGATAATTAAAAATTTGATTAACGACTTACTTGTTTACTTAACAAAGCAGTGGGCTGCTATAAAGGCTTACTTGCTAATTTCCTTTACCTAATTAATTAATGTTTTCGTCGGTATTGAAAACAGCGTAATAAGAAAGTAATGTATCGTACACTGTACTAAAGTAAATTGTAATTTTGACACAAAATTGTAGAGTAAGTAAATAAGGACAGAGAAAAGAGATACTACGAGTATCTCAATCAAAATCATATGACAAACAAAAGCTTTAAACATAGACGAACAAACAGATCCAGTGAGGTTTTCTGGTCTAAAATATATCTGACTTGATTTGGCATAGATTGAAGAACTTCACTGCTATACTGCTTCACTATTCTGCTTTCGCACACGGAATACTGTAAAAAAGAAAAGGAATCAATACTGTAACATTTTTATAAATACGTTGATATGTACGTATGTAATTTGTAACTGTGTTTATCCTTAGTGCATTGGAACCCATTCATTTACATACGCTTCATACTCTCTTCTCTGAATCTTCGGCGAAAACTTCAAATAAAATTGTCAAATATTTAGATGATTGAATAAAAATGTAAATTCTTTTGGATGAAGTGATTGGCTTGGCAAAAACAATGTTGTTGTTATAAACCATATTAAAATCACACTGTGTAATGAAACTTGTAAACTTTATATTTATTAGTCTAAGCAATATTTTCCAATGTTTAAAAATTTAGGTGATGATTTCGATGTTATATAATGATATTTTGTACATATTTCTTATGTAAAATATTTGGCAGCAAAGAGAAGGTAATACGACATTCTTCGGAAAAACATTTTTGACTGCTACTTATTCGTTTTACAAATATGTCTAGTATCCTGTGTACAAAACCCCCCGACTGTCCCGCGCCCTGGACAACCGTCAACGTGTCGCATATTTCGGTCACGTACAGACTGATCACTGAATTCAATTTGCAGCACAAAATAATACAATTTTACGTCGCCAGGCCCCTATCGATTTCAGCAGAAAATTAGATTGTTGCCTGCTTTAAACCAATTACGTCATCGTGTGCTGCGATACGTTCCGAGAAATAAAAAGTGTTACAAAATTACTTTAGCGTAACGTAGTACGTAAATAGAAAAAAAATTCACATGTGATTGAATATAGTACACGTAACTCTATTGGATTATGAAGTTTCGGCGAAGATAAAATGGTTGCATTTGAACACAAAATAACCTATGTATTTTATTTTATCCCAATTTAAATTATTTTTACCATCTCCGTGACCTGATTGATGTCTACCAACTTGGATTAATAATATGGAGGTCCCGAGTTCGATTCCCAGTGGGGACACTTGTCGGTATTCGGTTTGGTTGGTTGTAGGGCATTTTCTATTTCCGCCTGTCTAGCTACCACCATGTTACCTAAGTTTGTCACCAAACTACAAAGTTAATAGCACTGTTGTGTTTGTATTAAGGACCATCCAACGTCCCTATCGTGTCTAACCATCAGGTGAGATGAAGCCCAAGTGCAACTCCATCATAAATATAAATTTAATAAAACATATGAAGAATGCGGCAAATAAAGATGATAATTATATAGAATTTCTTCAATCAACCGATACTTCATTGAGCTGAAGGCCAAGTTCATGACCATTGGCGTGAAAAATAAGTTTAATTATTGTGGTTGAAAATATTACTAATTTAAACAAGAAGTAATTGAGAGAGAGAGTGAGACAGTTTTTTAAAACCCTACGCTACAATCATACGACCATTTTATGCTGAAAATGCCTCCCTAACAGCAGCTGATACTCATCAAATTGTACCAAATATAGCTAAGAATTACCACAAGGAAACATGCTTTCACGCATATATAAAAAATTAATATCGGTCCATCCGTTCGAGAGCTACGATGCCACAGACAGACAGACTTTGGCCACCAAACTTACAACATCCCTGTTTTGCGTCGGGAGTTAAAAAAACCAGAAACGTGTCTAAATCAAAAACCTTGCTTTAATTGCTTTAATTTACTTAAGCTTTAGTTAAAATATATTTCCTTTTTATCAACCTATAATTTATGTTGTTTATGGACTCTGTAAAAGATATATAAGTACTCTTGAATTATGTTCACAGAGAATTGTACACATTGTAATATTTTGTGGATTATAGATATTTTAAACCCTATCTTATCATAATCTCGGTTGAGCGGAGCTTTTTTATAAAGTTTGTAACGTGATTATATCCCTCTGGAGGCGAGCAAGTCTTGGAAGAAGAAAACAAGGGAGCTTGGGTACATTTATTTTTGACAACATCGAAACAACAGTCGTTTAACTTTCTGTATTATCGCTGTTATTCGCCTGGAGTATGTCTTTGCATGAAAATATTGCAATCGACTTGAAGGAAATCTACTTTGTTTCAGGACAATTTTGCAACAAAGCTGCAATTTAGACCGCGTTTCTTGCAAGTAAAGCTGGTATAAGCGTTTTGAAAATATTAAAACACATATGTAATAGTTAAACAGAATTTGTTGCATTCATGATGTTTCATTCGGAAATATTCAAATGAAACTATATTGACAAAAAAAAACATTTTTTTTGGGAAGGGCGGTACTTTGAAAAAATTTAGTAATGTTCTTTTGTATAACTTTGTTTTTGGTACAGTTACTATTAAACAACCTTCAGCTATTTTGTTTAAATAGATCAAATGTGTCAGGATGAATTTATTAAGATGTTTCAATGGGGATTATATTTTGATCTGGGGACCAGGAGTATGAAAACTAAAATCAACATAATGGTTTCACTGTTCGAAATGAGGTGGAAAGTGTACATCTACATGTCAACGACCCGTCTTTATTCACATGGAGAGTTTACAGATTACATTCTCTAGTTCTAATTTTTTAATTTTGTTTTTCTATTTACCTTCTATAAATATATACCACATTTATGGCAAAAAAAGTTATAGTATCATCAATCTGAAATAACTAACGTTGTGTCTCATTTTGACACAGTATTTCTCAACTAAACACTTTGATTTTAGTTCTCGCACCAACCTAGCCCGCAGAAAATAATCCTCCTTCGAGAACTTTCTAATGACACCCTCTTAGATTCATTGCACCTTGCAGAAAAATTTCACAACTTCCTCGGGGGACTTAAGGAAATGTTTCCAGAAGTTTCCAAATGACATTAATCCGGGTAATTTCTCGCACGAGCTTGTAACCAAAAGTTTTCCAAAGTCCGTTCTAAGTTTAGAGAAAGACGGCGGATAGTTTAGATAAAAAAGGTGGAGATAATCTTTTTATCTGTCTTACCTATTTAAATAATTAATATTGTGTATTATTTACATGTACGTATAACACTTACATTATATTGGCGCGTTCAAAAAGAACTAGAAACCGACTTCAACTGCCATAGAAATATTTACCCGTAGAAGTAGAATTATCTGGGTACAGATTTGATTTTTGTTGATTTTCTCAAAAAGCGCTCAATCAATTTCAATAAAATTTATATGGGACCACCTCTAAAGTATTCTCTACCAAAAAAAATTATCAAAATCGATTTACAACTGACGGAGTTCTCGCGAAACATACATACAAAAAAACTGTTGAATTGAGAACCTCCTCCCTTTTTTGAAGTCGGTTGAAAACACAAAGTATAAACAAAACTAAAGTGGTGGTGTTAAGTGACGATAAGGCCGTTGTATAGTAAGCAAGTGCACCCTAATAGCTCCAGCTTACCGAATACCGCTATACCGAAACGCAACGGTTTTTTGGGGCAACAGAATTAGATAACATGTTGGTAGATAAGTAAACAGTCGGCCATATAAAATGTCCCACCACCAACCTGAGTGCCGATAGGTTACTCAGTTGGGCCTTAAAGATAGTGAGTCCAACGGTAGAGGCACTAGGCCACGGAGGCGGGTAAAATATCTCTGGAGTGTCTTAATATTGAGTCAAAATTAGGTTAAAAATTAACCACAACGAGCGAAATATCATGGTAACTTATTAGTAAGTATAAGTTTCTTTGACTGGTTAGAATAGAAGAGAAATCGTTTATTGTTTGCAAACACGGTTATCAAGGTGTCAAAAATAGTAAGAAAGGACAAGCGTCGTAACTCTATTTAAATTTAAACAACATTTATGCAAATATGTAACTGTGTATGTATTACTATATAAAATTTGAATTTTTAAACTCATCTATATTGTAGATCTAGATATCCAGTCAGGACCAGTCTATGTGGCATACCATGAAGGAGGCCTATGTCCAGCAGTGGACGCTTCCTGGCTGATGATGATGATGATATTGTAGAAGCAATTTTGAGCACACACTTTGAATAAATAATTTTAAAACGTTCTAATGGTAAGTTCTTCACACGATCAAGTAATAAGTTAAACAATTTTATTAACATGGTGTGTCGACAAATAGTTTAGCATTTAAATATAGCTGAATAATTTTAACCAAGTCTTAACCACCTCGCGCAACTTTATAAATTAACAAGTATTTACCTGTCTTGAGACTCATCTATAACAAGTACCGAAGTACTTGTTTTTCTACTCGCGAAGTTGAAAACTTCCGTCCCACGGAGACGGCCGTCGACGAGACACAGCCCTAATGAACTTATGATAAAGAACTTCATTTTCATGAGTCTCAACCAAAATAAAGAGGAATTTTCCAGCGAATGTTTTGATTTAATAACGTCTGGTCGGTCTCGAAGTTGGAATTCAAAATGAAGGACAATGATTCAAAGAAAGAGTTACGTAATTTGATTTAGTTATATTTGGCGAGTTTTAAACATTGAATTACTTTAAATGTCAACTTCTCGAGTTTAAACCACACTCTTTCAATCCAAACGAAATATGATATGCTATAGAGACATTCATTTTTTTTTTAACTTTAAGTACACAAAAAGACAACATGACGTTTACGATACGGAAATCTTCGTAGTGAGTCACAATTTTCATATTTACACACTTTTAGGGTTTAGTAGTCAAACAAGGAATCCTTATAGTTTCGCTCTGTCCATCTGTCCGTCCGCGGCTTAGCGCATAGACCCTTACTACTAGAAAGCTGTAATTTGGTACGGTTATACTTATAAATGTTGGTGGCGCAGTGGATAAGGCGCGGACTCTCAATCTGAGAGTTCCAGGTTCGAATCCAGCCGTGTTGCGTCTAACCCATTGTGTGGGGTATAGTTGAATAGGTCTTTGAAAAACATTGTGGGTCTGGGAACACCAATTTATAACTGAGGGATCCGTTTGCGAAATATTAAGCTATAAAGTGATAATTTTTGTAAGAACAGGGCAACCCTCCCCCTCGTTATCTTCTAAACTATTGCTTTTAAAAATCTGAGAAAATTCACAGTATTAGTACATACGCTAAATTTTACAGGAAAACTGTCAAGACTAAGGTGAATTCACAGGTAACGAGTAATAGGCAAACAAATTATAAAAGTTTCTTGGAGTGGTCAAAATGAAAATTTCACTAAAAATTACGTTTTATTATACCAGTTCAATTATAGAGCCCTACAGTGCGCGTGGCCCGACACGCACTTGACCGTTTTTATTATTGTTGTTCAAAGAGCCACCTAGGAACCATTAGCTGCGTAGGGCAAGGTATCCTTTTATTTCAATGTTGTATTTCATCGTCGCCAATCTAAGTACAGTTTTATACGTGGAGTAGCATCACAAACAAGCAGTTTCTTAGAAGTGGTGTCTCTAGGAATCCCCAGGCACTCGAGTACATTCACATGTGTCCCCGTGTAAAGGATTATAGGGTACAGAGTCTGAGGAAGTTTATATATGATAAATTTTTCAAGCTTTTTATTTCTCAAAGTCGTTGTGACGCCAACGTCAAAACAGATGACTCGTGAGTTAGCCACCGGACCGAGCAAATAATTAGTGTGAAACGGTTAAATATATGAAGTTCCATTATTTTTGACTTCTACAGATGAAAACTATATATTTACCATCATAATGAATTCGTTAACAATACGTTCCCGACGAAAATCCGAAAGTACCTATTGGTATTTTTGTATAAAAAAAAATTAGGCGCACGCCTGATTTCAGATTCATAGTTTACCAATGCCACAACTTTAAAATGCATAATTAAAATGCGAATGTACGAAATTTGATTGTGAACAGAATTTACTAATCCAGGCATGGTTCAATAGTCGAGTGATTTTCCACACCGTCAGTGTTAAGAGCTGTAAGAAGCCCCAGGTTACATACTTTCGCACTGACCCGAACGCTAAGAAATGATTCTTTAAACACAAACTAAATGCAAGAAAAGCTGAGGTCTCAATAAAATTAAAAATTTGACAAGGATAAGGCACGAGTTTTAAAACTACGAGTTCCACTACTTTAAAAATACGATAATTTGCTCATTGAAAAACGACACAAAATGAAAATTTTAAGTTACATTTCTTCATATAATACTTTTTTTTTCAGTGCATAAGTATTTTACATATGAATTAAATTATAAACACTAAAGGAACATAATATACATAAGTCACTTATTTACATCTACAGACTAAAAAATAAAATAAAAATAATTTAATAAGTATATTTACAAAGTGAACACTTCGTCTCAGTAAATATGAATGAAATACTCATGCTTGCGTAACAATCCTTCTTTCGTACTATCAATCCAAATTACGGAAATACGTAAAAAATTCCTTTGATCCTTAACAGATTGCGTGGACGGACATAAGTGAGGGCTGGCTGTGAAGTCAAGTTGAAATAATGTAGGTCGAGGTACAGACAAATCTCAGCGGTGCGGCCCTGTGCGCCGCCGGATTAAACCCCTTGTTTATTAACAAAACCTCCGACTAATTACCCGCTCACGTTGATTTACCCTTGACGCTGTTTCCACAAAAGAGACACACCTTACGTAAATCTTTCATTCATAAATATTAACTGAGCATGAAAGTGGGACCCTTCAAGCTAGCGTTAAATTGGTCTCTTGCATTTAATCAGATTATTAAACTTGATATAAAATATCGAATATTTCAAACGTGTTGGCGACTAAAGGAATTGCAGACTTTTTCTGCTAGAAATAAAGGGGATCAAATCTGATAACGTCACGGGGAACTTAATTTACGTGTTTTCGAAAAAGGAAAGAAGTCGAATAAATGCGTCGCTTTGACTGTATCTGGATCGCGCCTTAAGGTGATGGCAATTTAATGAGAAAGCTTTTAGCATTGTCATTGCTCACCGCCATGGTACTATACCGGCCACGTCCCCAACACGCAGCACACTTGCGTACAAACAAATAGACCATAAAGCGGAATTCCATAAATCCCACTTACTTTGCCGCGATCCAACGATTTAGAACTAACTCGTAGTTATAAATTTCGGGATACGTTGCCGAAAATAGCTCTGCGGCCGAGGCTGGTGTGCAGCCAAACAGATGAAATGTAGCCCCCGACGGTCCATTAGGAATTAATGGGCCGATTCCAGAAATGTCATCTTCCGGTAAATACTCCTCGTAATTCATTTCCTGGTTGACAACCAACCCTGTACGATTTAAGGTGCAATTTCTCAACAAAAGCACCGGCGCCTGCTAGTGATAGCGATTCATTTAACGAAATTGCTGGCTGGCCGATGAAAATACCATTCCTTAAGCTCGAGACCCGTTTTGAAGAGCAAACCAGGCGTGCATGCGAAGGCGGAAAATTGTTCGTTACCTGCATTCGTCAAGCATCCGTTCGTGCGTGTAATCACTAACGAGATCTATCAAGATATTACTTGCAATGTTGATACACGTGTGAACTGTGATTATATGTTGATATCTGTGTTGTTACGGCTACAGAACGGGATTACATAAATATTTAGACTTACTTTAAAATTTAATTTATTTTAGAGTTAGGAAGACAAAGTGGTAATGGGCAGAATAGGTAGCTCAAAGAACGCATAACTAATGGACAAGAGAAGTTATTAAGTGGCTGACACGTACCAGAAAACATGTACTGACCACCCCCTGCTAGATGGACCGATGACCTAGAAAGTCCCGGAGAGTCGCTGGATACAAGTGGCTCGGGACTAGTCACTTTGGCAGACCATATTCAGAAGAGGACCTTTCCCGGCCGATGATGGTAAACCATCTTCGTATCGAGGCTCTACATCAGGTTAGTCTTCCAATACAAAATAATTAGTTCAAACACTTGCGTGAATGAGTTTCAAAATTTTTGTGTCGGTCTTAATTAAATTAACCCCTTATTTATCCTTATTAGAAGGATAATAAAAATATTACTTTATATAGCGATATAAGTTTGCAAATATAAGAAAAGCCATACTCATTTGATAAATGTCAAAGTAATTTTATTTGTTTGCCTTCTTTGACTGTGTTGTAACGTCGACTCCTAATCACTAGATTTTTGAGTAGGGGCTGAAATATAGAAAGGGTTCAGTTGAATAATTTTTATCAAAGAAATAGTCCCTGTGGGATAATTTCTGATCTCCTTGCAGAAGAAGTCTTGGGCAAAAAAAGCTAAATACAATTAAACTTTTATACAAGCCGAAAAAGGCAACATGATTCTTAGAAATAAATAAAAACTTCCAATTTACTCTGGGTTAACATGCTTCTATCATGCAGTCTTTGTCGCTTACTATCACTAGGATCGATAATATAAAGGCCAAGTGCAAGCACACTAGCAATTAAGCCATAGTTACTTATTTAAATTCGTACTACTTCAATGTTGTGTCTTTATGTACCAGCAATTACCAATCATTAAGCAATCCATCTGCTGGTACATTAGTTATTTACCAATAGGTACATTTAAGAGGGTATGCTGTTGTCAAAGCGCCCATACAAACGTAGTCCAGTCATATTTTGAGTATTAAGCTATGAAAATCTATGAAATTTTCAAGACACAATCTAGAAACAAATATCTGTGTCGGTGGTGAGTCAGATTTTCGTTTAAATATATACTTCCAGAGTTACAGGGCGTCAAAGTATTGTATTTATCGGTAGTAAAAAGCCCCAACTTTAAACCTGATTTACAAGAGTATGAATCAATTTAGAACAATTTGGAAAAACCACCGACATCTGAAATTTCATTAGTATACTGTATTAAAAAAATGGTTACATAATATACTGTATCCTTCAAATGATCCCTGGACTACGAAACATCCAAATAACGGGTGGATAACATCGCATAATGTATGCTGTCTCACCGTACGCGCTCGGGTAGGATAGGGCTCGGAGAGGGACAGCTACAAAACAATTTAACCTTGAAACCGACCACGTGGTCTTACCAACATAGCCTCTTAATTACTTTACCCGTATGTAAGTATGTCAATTTGGCAACGACCGAAAATAATCTCATGAAAAAGCAAGTACGTTGTTGACAAATGCTTCGACATCAAAGGGAATTAAGCCTGCTCCTTTTATGAATTGATTCATGAGAGACTTTCGTTTGATCTAATGTAGTCTTGCGTTTCCTCAATTATTTTGTATACGGATGTTGCTTTCTGAGGAAAAACTGTCACTTATTTCTAGCGGCTTATTTATTTATATTTGACCAGTAATGTGTTCCTACATATTCTGAGATTTGAGGCTTTTAAGCCTATCAGTCATAGATAGGATATGTATACAGCCATAATTATCACGCTTGGTGCAAGGATGGATAAATCGCAGTAAGACGATGCCTCACGATCAAGTCTAAGTAGCAAAACGTCCTACAGCGCGAAACGTGTAATGAGCAGTAAGCCTAATTAGCCAAATGTCAATGTAGCAAAACGACCAACTCTCAGATGGTACGTACAGCAGAAGATCTATTTAGCAAATCGTCACATTCTCAATCGGCACATGTTGGTAGACTCGAGTACCTTTAATGGACATTTCCCTCAACACGCTGCATAGGAACAAGGAGTGAATGTGACATGGTACAAATATAGATACATATTTTTGTACTCGAGGTACATACGAATTATGAGAAGCTGCAGCCGAGATTGCAAAAAAAACCAAAATTTCCTTACAACTTTAATTGAATGTCAATGAATTAACATTACAAAATTAATTAAAAGATTATAACTAAGTATTACTAAGTAGGTTGCCAATTGCACGATGGTTTGAACAAGAGTGCCGGCGCGGTGCTCGTATTGCACCGCGGCGAGGTGCAGTCACGTTGTGCTGACTCGGCGCCTCGTGCCCGTTGCGAGGTTGATGCATTCTTCACGTCAGCCGTTTACGTACAGTGCGATTGCTTAACATCTCCATCCCTTAGATCCGCAGCTATTTGGAGACTTTCGTCGAGAATAGTGCGGATAAACCTTGGTTAGCCAGGTTTCCAATCCTATTCTCAGGAATTTCGGAGTAAGTGCCTGTCTCGGCTCGATTTTCCATTTTGAATTCGACTGCTGCACTCGTCTGTTTTTGAATATCCTTGCGTTTCTTTATAATTCGCTTCAGTACAATAAAGATTGCTAGTGAGGCTGCACTGAATAGTAATAAGTATACTGGAATCGTAGTATGATAAATTGCTTGGTCTTGAGAAGCCTTCAAAGACATTGATTGCTGCTGGGTTATTCTAGAATTGCTTAAATGTAGGCTGCTGAGATCTATGGAGTTCAGTTTAATGATATTCGATGACTGGTTGTATCTGTCCTCTGTTACTACCGGTAGATCTTCTATCTTCAAAATGTGTCCTTTCACTCGGTCAAAGCTGTTGGTTATGGTGAAGTCTGGGGATTGAAGTGTGCATCCCTTGGGTATAGTAGCCAGGTAACTTCCTTGTATCAGCCTGTAATAATTCTGAGAACATGACAATTGGATTTTCGTTGGATTAGCGAAACTGATCACATAGTACTTGTCATCGAGTTGTTCCATGGCTCCTTTGGATAATACAATTGTAGTGAATAAACAGGATTCGTCAGTCTGCTGCTTTGTAATGAGACGTTCAATACAATCCGGCTGTTTCTCGAATTGATGATTTAATTTGTTCTCGCAGATGTACCACTGATTGGCCTTCGGGCATTCAGCCTCTATGTACATAAAATCTTCGTCATGAATTGCTATGTAGGGGTAAGTGGGTATCAAGGTCTTGAGGTCTTTATTAGGTGCTAGGGATAGCTTGTATAGGTTAAAGATTCTCGGATAGACAATGGGGATTTTATAAACTATAACTATGTCATTACCACTGTAGTAGTATCCTAACTTAATAATATCAAAGTATTCCCTAAAGTTAGTATCTAGCACCTCTTCCTTACTATATATCTTAATTAATCTATGAAACATATCTCTAAATGCATGAAAGTTCAGCATTGAGTGGTGCGTACTTTTTGCACGTATGAAAGCTAAAAGATTCTCTAACCTATGCAGTTCTTCTGCTATACTATCTATATTATCTCCTAAAACTAGAAATAATTGGGCCAGATGGGCATATTTGACTAAATCTGTCTCGTGTCTGACGTTACTAGCTAGAATGGTGTTAATAACTGTCTCTATTCTACCCTGATTTTGTACTAACTTTACCATTACGTCTGAATTTTGTGACACCCATTGTTTACTCAGGCTCATTTGATTATTTAGTTCAGAAATGATTTTATATTCATTGTCTTGCAGGGTTTTTATGGCATTGTCGTATCTCAACGCGTCTGTGTAATCCAAATTACCGGATATACTTTTTATCACTGATCCTAGACCGTCTATTAGACCTCTCTTAAAACGACTGGGCATAAATGTCAGTAGCTGCTCTGAAAGTTTATCTAATTTTTCAGCAAGATAAATGACATGTGGTTCATATAGCGACATGGTTTTATTATTTAATTTTGGTGAGAAGCTGTCTAACTGAGTTTTAACGGTCTCTAAGTTCAATCTAATATTTTCCAGGTTAATATTTTGCAAGAATGAATGATAGTGAGAAATTATTTTAGTTGGTCCTAAGTCAAAAGGTAATATTCCCGGTCCATCTCCTAGGTCTTCAAGTGTTATGTCTTGAGTTCGGGTCGCGGGTAGAAATAATGCCAGTATTATCCTGTAACAATGTAGGGACTTTAGGAGGTCTCTTCAATCGAGACTTAGCAATTGGGCCACGTTTCTTTTTGGTATAGATGTGAATCGGTAAATCAGCTAGTACTGTATCCTGTGTGAATCGTGGGGCTAACTTTTGTCGACTGGCTTTGGGGTTTCTTACAAAAATCTGCTCATCAGGGGAATATTCTATTTCAATTTCACGGTCCTTGTTGCGATTTTCAATAAGTCGTGTACGGTCATGTAGTGCAGATTCGTTGATGATGTCATATACTTTGGTCATTCCCTTTTTATGGTCTTGAATGTATTGTTGGAGTAGATGCTCGGATAGGTCAATGTCTAACGGGTCGCGTGGATCAAAATGTCCTGTTATAACTTCGAGGGGTCTACATTTAGTAAAACTATGTATTGAACTGTTATATCCGAGGATAGCATAAGGCATTAGGTTAGTTACGGATTCATCTCGTTTTTCTAGTTTTAAAATTCTTAAATGCTCCAATAGAGTCAGGTGAAATCGCTCTATTATTCCATTATCGTTAGGGGTGTGTGCCAGGATTTTATGATGTTGAATTTTATGGAGTCTAACGAATTCCAGAAATATTTGATTGGTGAACTCAGGGCCTTGGTCCGTGATTACTGTGATAGGTAGGCCATGGTGCGTAAAAAATATTAGAAGAGCTTGGACTACGCTCATTGCAGTGCTATCCCTAAGATAATAAGCCTGCGCGTACTTTGAGAAAGCATCAATTATGGTTAGATATTTTTCGTTCTGGGCTGTGAATATGTCGAGGTGAACGGTTTCAAATGGTTTAGTAGGAGGGGGAACGATACAAAATTTCTGTTTAACGGGGTTTCTATCGTACTTTGCTTGACCGCATACACTGCATTCGTTAATATATTTCGCTATGTTTTCCTTCATTTTAGGCCAGTAATATCGGCTAGATAAAGCTAGGTAGCATTCGTTTATACCTCGGTGGTTAGTTTTGCCCTCGTGATATTTTTTTATAATTTCTTGCTGTCGCAAAAAATCCTTAACATTCTCTAGCTCCTTTTTCGTTAAAACAAGATTCATCGAAGAACTTTTGAACTTGTCCTGTATGATAGGAATAATACTGTACATAGCCAACGGGGGATGAATTATAATACCTGTGCGAACTTTAGGATTTACGTATTCTTTGATAGCATTGACTACATCTTCTTCGAGGTTGGATTCTGATAGTTGGACAGTGGTCCGCACATGCGTCTCGAACGGTTTGGAGACTGTGGGACGTTTTTTTATATCCCCTACTATTACAAGGCTAATTTGTTTATGGAATTTATTTAGGGGTTCATCCGATATGGGAATCTCTAGTATTGGATTCTCGACACTGGTGTGAGCCGTGGCGGTGGTAGAGTTTGTTAGAGTTGGAACTATTTCGGTGGGATTACCCATTAATGAGTTAAGCTCATCTATTTCTCTGATCAAGGACTCTACTTCTTCGTTATGGATCTCTATGCGAGACAAAGCGTCAGCATTAGTATTGGCTTTACCGGTTTTATATACAACTGTAAAGTCATATTCGCTCAGTTTGAGTCGCCATCTAGTAAGACGAGAGTTTGGTTCCTTCAAACTCATCATCCACTGGAGTGGTTTGTGGTCAGTCAGTACCTTGAACTTACGTCCATACAGATACGGTCGGAAGTACTTTGTAGCCCATACTATTGCTAATAACTCTTTTTCGATTGTACTGTAATTGAGCTCACTTTCATTTAGGGTTCTTGATGCAAAGCACACTGGCTTATCAGATCCTACTGTACCTTGGGATAAAATAGCACCGATGGCAACGTTAGAGGCATCTGTAGTGAGGATAAATTCCTTGCTGAAATCTGGGTATTGCAAAATTGGGTCGTTAGTTAATAGATTTTTACATTTTTCAAAAGATTCGACATAAGCTGTGTCCAAAATTATTTTCTTGCCTTTCTTTAAACATAGAGTCATTGGCTTAGTGATGCGTGCGAAATCAGGAACAAATTTTCTGTAGTAGCCTACAAGTCCTAAGAATTGTTTAATCTCTTTAGGAGTTTTAGGTATAGGATATTTTAATATTGCAGATATTTTATCGGGGTTAGGCTTGATACCGTCTCTACTAATGATGTGTCCTAAGTAGGCTGTTTCTAGTCTTAAGAATTCCGATTTATCCATTTGAATTTTGAAGTTAGATTCTCTGAGTTTGTCGAATACCTTTTTTAAATTAACCATGTGCTCTTGTAAGGACGTGCTGAACACAATTATGTCGTCAAGATATACCAAACATACTGTATTTTGAAGGTCTCTAAGGACATTGTCCATTACTCGTTGGAATGTGGACGGAGAATTTTTTAATCCCATTGGCATACGAAGAAATTCGTAATGCCCATTTTCTACATTGAAACCTGTTTTGGGAATGTCCTGTGGGTTCATTTCCACCTGATAAAATCCTGATGCGAGATCAAGGGTGGTAAAATACTGGCAATTACCAAGTTTGTCCAGTACGTCAGCAATATTAGGGATAGGATATTTGTCACTAATAGTTTTTTCGTTAAGTTTCCTAAAATCTACCACAAGACGCCACTTGGTCTTTCCAGAGGCATCGGCTTTCTTGGGTACGATCCAGATCGGAGAACTCCATGCGGACTCAGAAGGTCGTATTATATTTTGTTCTAGCATTTTACTAATTTGTTGCCTAACTTCTTCTTTGTGAACGTATGGGTATCTATAGCTTTTGGTGTACACGGGAACTTCGTCTGTGGTCCTAATATTGTGTTTTATTTTATTTGTGAAGGTCAGAGGTTCCCCTTCAATATAAAAGATGTCAGAGTATTGCGCGCATAAAGTCTCTAAGTTAGTCCGTTCCTCAATGTTCAAATGATCTGTTCGTAGCTGTTGTAGTACCTTGTAACGGTTCTTAGGTCATACTTGTTTAACTGTCTCATAATCTGATGGTTGCACATTAAAAACTTTTAGGTCTCCATACAGAGCTTTACGATAACGGTACCGAAAAGCGCCATCTCTCGGCACTGTACAAAACTATGTAATGAATATACGCGCCATCTAGCAGAATTATATGGTACGATTTCGTTGCTATAAGCTTTGTGAGCCTAGTACTGTTGTAAGGTTCTAGTCTATTCCAATAGATGGCGCAGCTACTTTACGTTTCTATAGTTGAGTATCTGTTGAGTGTAATTAATGAATAGATGGCGGTGGTTTAAATTAAAGTTTTATTAATAATAAATCATACATTTATGCGTAGATTATTAGCATAATTATGACATTTATAATTGCATCTCATAATCTGATGGTTGCACATTAACTGTAGCATGGAGACTTAAATGGGGCATTTGATTGTTTGAGAGGAATGTAATAAATTGAGGCCTGACATATGTTAATAATAATAATAATAGGTAAATAAAATCAATTTAATCTGGCACACGGCTATATTTACACACACACAAAACATGCAGTATAATATAAAGCTAGATCAATTGATTGACATGGTAGTTGCGCCGCACTTCCATGGCAGGGCTTCGGGGCCACTCGGCGACGCTTTGAATTGGCCGGTTGCGGGAGCTGCCCACGCGCGTGTTGAGAGCGGCGGAGCGCGCATGCAGGACGACGAGAGAGGTCGGCGTGCGGCCCACACAATGCATGCCGCTCGCACTGCAGTATGTAGGCAACTTAAAAATCGTGCGGTACGCGTTGTTATGCTGAACGCGTATGGTGTTCATTGCTGCCTTCGTGTGGTTCGCCCACAACTCCGCCGTGTACACATTCGTGCAATAAGTCATGAAAAACAGTCTTTGACTCGGTCGCTGCATCGGTAGAATTTTCAAGCGATCATATGAGCGCGGGCACTAGTCACTCGGCGCTGTTTCTCGATGTCGTCAATGTCAGATAGTTCGCTGCATAGAGCGTGCCTCAGGTGGGTGAAACTGTGCATTCGCTGCAGGTCTACACCACTCATGAAGTGGCATTTTACTCTTGACTAAACATACTCTTTCCTAAAAGGAGTATTCTTTCACATAATAGTGATCTTTCTGGTTAAAGTTTTCTTGAAAGGTTTGAAAGTAACAAATATCACTTGGTTGTTTACATTCGTCTATATGCACAATATTGTGTGTTTCTCTGCTGATACCTGTATGTGTAGACATTGGATCCCTTCTGAGGACAATGCCTGAGGAATATAATGAGCGTTTTGTGCAGGCTTTTGGAGAAATAAGATGGTCTATCTACCGGGTTGATAGTTGCGCTTGCGTTGCCCTGAAAAGAGGGATTGTATTGGTTATACCTTTTATTCATAATGCTATTATTAAGAATACTAAGTGAATTATCAATTTAAAGTAATTACATGTCTTACCTGAGGAACAAATTATCAATTTTAGTTATCGTTTCCGATTTTAGAAAATTAATTGTATGGAAATCAAAATGAACATTTGTTTGATGTTTATTCGCGGAGTCATAGCGTACTAGACAATAAATGCACAGATAATAAATACGTTTTATAAAAGTTCATACAGACGTTTTCTGATGTTTGTCCATAGAGTCATAGCAGATTAACTAGTTGAGACACAGATTATAAAACCACTTATGGAGGAAGAGGGGTTTGGCGGGGTGAGGGGAGCTAGTTTTGCTATGATGAGATAGTTATTTCGTTTTATTAAGTAAAATACGGATGTTTAGAGCTGCAAATTATATATGTAGGGAAGGTTATGTAATTTAACAACAGATTTGTGTATTGAATAATGATTAAATCATCTATATTTTAAGAAATTACAATGTTACGGACCGCGTAATGTTTTGGCGGGAAAAAAAAGGAGGTGATCACCATCGATGTCATACAATGCGGAGGCGGGAGCCCAAAAGTTAGCCCACTTTGAAAATAGGAGGGTCTTCACTTAAATCAGAACTTAGAGCAAAGAATGAATTGTTCATAAAATAGTAAATGAAGATTAAAAGAAATAGAACCCAACTGGAGATGTTAAGATTTAAGAGTTTTGTTATGTATGAGAGTGTATGCTAGTTATGTTTAGAAGGGATTTAGAGTGCTAGTCATGTAAATTGAGTATTGTTTTGAGTTCTCACAAGAGGTTAGCTAAAGAAAGGATGAAATAAGAATCATGTTGTTGGGTAAGCTCTGCTATTAATTAACAAGTTTTAAGTTTAAACTATTAGTAAAATGTAAATAAGCTAGATGAAAGAGGAATCCTAAGGGATTTTAATCAATGAAAAAAATAACTAAAAAATTTTATGTTTTTAGATTTTGCAATTTTCATACAAGAAAATTACACAAATTGTTGTTATGATTAATCAATGTATGTCCAGGGTCCTACACAACAGGAGAGTGGATGTGGAATTCGGGGCGTTGACGAGTCAGTTCGGGACTGGACACGAGAGAGGTCGGACGTGAAATAAAATGGGGTGGGGCCAGCCAGGGACTTCGCGCCCTTTGGCTAGGCCCCAACGCGAAAATAAAAGGAGATAAATAGATAGAATATTATTTTTTTTAATAGCTAAAAAGTTTAAAATAAAAATTTAAGTTGTAAAATAAGGGAATCTCTGCTTGTCCGCGGAAAATTTAACTTATTTTATAGTTTCAGTCGTAAAGTTTCTGCAAATGTGTTTTGAAGTTGTTTTGTAAAATTAAAAAAAATGAAAAGTGCGCATTAAAATTTTCTTAATATTTTAGTGACGGCTAATTTAGGTCTTCAGTCATAAATTCCTTCACGAAGCAGAAAGAACTCGTCTGACTACGATAGGTAATCTAACCTAACAATATCTGTGAGTATTATATTTTTATTTTTTTTTTCCTGATAAATTTGAAGTAGATTTGAATAGGATTTGTGTGCACAGTGTGTATGTATTGGTAGGGAATTTGTAGTCATAATATTTGGAGCTAGTAGCTATTTTCAAGAATCTAGAACGTGAGAGATTTTAACTTAAAATTCCTATTTTATGTTGTAAAACATAATTGACATGGTAGCTGATAAATTGTGATTTAGCGGCATTTGAATTTTGTTTTAATGAAATGTTGTAAAATTATTTCAATTCAACCTTCAGTAACTTAAATTTACAAGAATAAGCTTATAGTCGAATTTTGCAATTATTTGATACATAATATGCTGGTTCTCACTTCATCATGAGAGAAAATTAAAAGGAGGCTAAGGGTAACTCTAGGCCAGAGCTAAATCATTAACATTCGGGTGTGAATCTTATTAGTCAGAGCTGGAATTTCATAGCCTCTACATTTTCACATCGGTGGTTGGCTTGAGTTTTGTGAAATGCGTGTATGTACTTCTCAGTCTTTTATTGGTATTATATTAAAATAAGTCATCTACTGATCGCTACGATCAAAGAACTTTTGTTTGTTACATTCTAGGTTAAAAGGATTTGCTAAGAATTTGGTAACTCACTAACTCTATCTCTCTTTCATTTAGATAAATAATTATAACTGTGTCACAGGCTGGAACATAGGTTATAGGCTGAGAGTTTTGAGTAATTCAGGTTATTGACTGTGTATTAGATTATACTATGTCCGAATTCGTCTAGATGGTGCTAGGTTTTGAGTAAGCCCTAGGGAGCCACCAAGTTAAGTTAAGAATGGTGGCTTGCCTTTACATAAATTCCTAGAAGATTCTAGTTAATAAAGATGGATGTTTTAAAACCTGGTGTAAAAGCATTCTCGAGTTTAATAACACTAATTGATTCATTGGAAGTGTAGAACTAACTTATTAAAATTCATACAGTGTATTTGATTGCATAATGTCTGTATGTAAGGATTGGTGATAGTTCGGTAAGTGTTTTTTATGCTAAAGCTGATTCTAATAAGCTAACGAGTGGATCTGTTTAGGAACCCTAGATCTAGGAACATTTATGCCCTAGGTTGCCAGTATATGCACTGTTTTAACGAAAAGGTTATGTTGTAAGAATGATTTTGATGTAAACTGTGAGGGATTGAATTTATGTAAGTTTTGTTTGTTGACAATTGGTCGTATGATTTTATATTTAAACCTAACTTGTCCTAGATCTAGATTAACTATATGACCTAAATTTCTTAATAACATTTGAGTTCAGTTGTACTAATTTAACTTTCATCTGTGTGATATGGAACGAAATTAGCTCGTGAATTATAAACTTTTGATTTATATTAAAGGCTAAAATGGCTGAGGTGTTAGATGCATATTAACTAGAATTTGTTAATATTTAGGTCTGTCTAGGTATACAAGGGATATCTATTAGTATTTAACTCCAATTATAGGACTTATGTTTTAATCTACATTAATTCATGTGACAGTAAAGCATAACTGTATTATTGTCATTTGCTAAAACTGGTTGAACTGTTTTATTGTCATAACAATTAATCTAGGAATTCAATCTAGGTCTGTTTTAAGCAATCAAGGAATAAAGTTGGACGAGTATATACTAGATCAGCGTGTGTACTTGACTTGATGATCAGTGAATGTGATATTGAACTTTGAATAAGCACGTTTCTTTATTGAAAGTCGGTTGAAGCGAGAATTAATTATTCTTTAGTCTATAGTCAGTTATGGTAGTGTTGGAATTTAATTGTACATTAACCAAGTTTGATTGATTTTAATTAATTTTATTTAATGATAACCTATCATTAAATAGAGAAACAATTTTAGGAAAATTCCAAGCAATTTGTACCCATCTATATTTGTGGACTTGATTGGGATCTGTGTTCATGAGTGATAGTCACCATAATCCTTGTTGAGAGTATGTAGAATCTAAGTCAGGGAATAAAAGTAAGCGGGCAAGAAATTGAAATAAATGGCTCTGGCTAAAATTTAATGTGTAACTTTAGTAATGTTAAATTAATTTATGTGTGAGTTATTTTGAAGGCATGTAGGGATAATATCCACCAGAATGGACATACCTGAGTGAATAGGTTAAACAACTTTGTGTCTTTGGTGAGGTTTTGTAGATAACTTCACATTTGACTTGTTGTTTATTCGAAGCAACTCAACTTATATGAAGAGAATAAATTGTATGTATTTTGATTTTGCCAAATCATCTTAATTCGGCTATCATTGGTCTGATGACTTTTGCATATGATTCACATCAAGTACTATGGAGATTTTTCTAGGTTATGAAAGTGATATTACTCGTAGGAGAGGATTTATTGAACGCAGTGGTTGCGTGGGGTCTGAAAATTCACAATGGAATGGACATGTTTTATTGTGAATAGTCCCAGATATCCTATAAATAATGTTATCTATAAAATGTTGTTGATATGGCACCAAGAGTTGACAAAGGAATCAGGTCATTTTATTGTCAATGGACTTAGATTTTTAACTATGTAAGATGAGTTTGATTTTACATAAATGATTAAAGTTTGGTATCAGATCATGATAGCATAGTCAGTGATGTAAAGGTGATAAACCTACTATGATTAATATCATTGTTGAGGATTGGTCTGGTGTATTTTAGATAAATGAGAGCGCCACAGGCTGAAACATGGTTTCTGATATAGTATGTTTATATTATTATATGATGAGGTATAACACTTTAATAGTAATTTTCCATCTTTCCATTGTTTTGAAAATCTATTTGAGAATAGAATTCCAAAAATTAAAATTACTTGGCTTTGGTTTAATATTTCAAATCATTTTTATATTCTCACAGTATATAAATTTATGAACAAAACTTTGAACTGTTATATGGGATAAATATGTAATTCCACAATCTCCAAGGAAGTGATATTAACAATAGTTGATATGCTTCATTGTATTGAATATTTACGAATTCTAGAAAATTCTAGACTGAATATGCATTTAGCATAATTCAGGTTATTTGATGTACCTACCCTAAATAAAATACAAGAAAACAAAAGGGTGTACAATTATTAAATTCAACATTGACTTACAAACAAAATATTATTACAGGTTCCTTTTATCTTTATAAAATTAAAATATATTTAGATCCTGTCCCGACTGACGATGCCTTTGTTTAAATATCCTGAGAGAATTGAACCGAGCTTAGGGAAATTATTTAACTGTATGGATTCAGTGGTGTGCGAGAGGTCACTACCTAGCCATTCGTGTTCCTGGTGTTTATGTGTAGGACATGAGTAAGAGGGTAGTGCCCATACTGATTGCGAGCCGCATATCTTTCTTGATAGAATGTCGTGCTAGAGTTTTAACGTGGTCAGTACGGGTTGCGTCTAAATCCGCCTCATGAACCCCATCAAGCTTGGAGTGGTCTCAGTGAGCTCATCGTATGCTCAGAAATTCCAGGAGCAAGGTTTACCATGGCAGAGCGTCATCTCAGACATTACCAAATCTACGTTTATAACCACCTAGGGACGTCCTCGTTCCTTGGCGTGGTATTTTTCCAATTTTGACCATAATAATGTACTTCCTAGCCACTTTTACTATGAATCTAATTGACATTATATCAAGTCCCTAGTATGTTATAACTGCTTGGTTCAAGAGTCTTTAAATTCAAATTACTGACTAACCACCATGACATTGGACAGACTGAAGTATTCGATGTCTTCTGGTGGTATTGATGAATCAAGGAAAGGTGGTCGTAGTGACTACGCTTTGAGGAGGCTTACTACATTCATTCGTATTATATCTATTATATAATAACATCAGATCTTGGAATTATTGAAATATTTATTCTACTGTCTGCGCTGGAGCGCCTTAAATTAATATAGCCTGACATGGCTGAACTGTACAACTTTTCTTTGAGTACTAAAACCATCTCTTTGATCCCTGGCGCACGCGGTGAGCTTTGGCCTAAATGTATATATATATAATCCCTCTGCACACGCCAAATAGAGCTTTTGCATGGATCATTACGACGTCTTGCCCACGCCACCTGCTTTTGCAATAAGGGACAAATGAGTTACCATTATAATTCGCAACAAGCTGTATTGTCAGCCATTACAGGATTTTCATATACCTGACATTGGATTAATGACCATTTTGGATTTTAATGTGAATTTACTTCTTTTAATATGAATGAAGCAGAAGACTTCTAATATTGAGCTAGGGGAGCTCTGACCACCCCAACAAACAAACCAAATTTAATATCTGGAGGTTAGGGTAATGGCACTACGAATTCAGTTGAGGTCAATGCTTATGTTATTAAATAATCTTCGATAGTAAAATGATTTTATTCACTAAATATATTCACGCTATTACAAGTTAAATACGTTTGCTATTATAATTGTATTATAAAATATCATGATAATTATCGCCTAAGTTTTATCTTATTCAAGTATTTACCTAACTGGGACCGTAGTTGGGGAGAAGGGCGGCCATTACTGTTAGGAGAGATGCTATTTAAAGGATTAAATAAATTTAATATGATTTTGTTTATTAAGCCTGAGCGAGTATAATTATTGCTTAACATTCCTACAGCCAATTAAGAATATGTGTGTTTAATTTAGACATTCCATTTTTTATTGACTGGTTCTTTTAAAATTTAGTTAAAAATTACATTACAGTGTGTTAGTTATTAAGATAGAGATATAGGAACAGAACCTGCATGCCTCTAAAAGAACTCTGGGTTATGAAGCACTTCGTGGATCCTAGTTTATCCACTAGACGATATCATGAGCCAATAGTATAGTTATGAAATATATGTTATTTTGTATTTATTTAAAGGTTTATGGTGTATTGAATGGGATAGTCGTTACAATTAGATGTGGCCGTGACCAGGATTGATGTGCAGGATAATTTGTGTGTGATTGTATGTGTGAATTTTCATAACTATGCTATAACCATATAAGATAGGCTGATCAGCCTACAATTTGTTGCCGTGAAATGGAAGAGGATTTATGCGGAGAACTGTTATTTACTCCTTGTATTAAGACAAACTATTTATATATCCTAATTTGTTTATATAAAATGAAAGATGGAGTTAAGAGTCTTGGGGGTGATAAATAATTAAGGTTAAGGTTGTGGCCGAGTGTCTTGTAAAAGGTGCCATTAAGAAAATTGGGGGTGGGAAAACTATATATTTAAGGTTGTAACAACATTTATGTAATGTTTTCTTATAAGCAGCCATTTGTGGTTGGTTCCTTGTGTTTATTTTAAATTAACATTATTGTATATGGTAAATTAAAATGTTATGTTTTCCACTTGATTTTATATATATTTTTCAGGAATGACTTACTCATAATTATAGTGAGGGCAGTTTTGGACTTCATAATACGGATGGTAAAATTGGTTATGTTGTGATTTCAGAATTATTGCGGGAGTGCCTATTACACGTATACCTAGTGCATAATGCCTAAGGTAACAAGCAAAACTAAAAATCCAAATCAACCCAATCTTCCTTCTAATGCCCAACAAGGGAAAGCAGGGTCGCAAAATAAGAGTGCTATGGAAGGAATTAGGTTGGCAAATAGACGGTTGAGGCGCCACATTGCTATTCTAACCGGGAAGTTTGAGAAATTAGAAGATGAAATTAAAACGAAGTCCATGTGTGAGTCTAGGCCGGAAGGTGAAAAGCGAATTAATTATACTATTCAAAATATGAATGAGAAACCTAAGTATCCGGGAAAATATAAACCGCATCCTGTTACGTTCATAGAAGACATGATTGCATATATAAAAAAATTGCCTGCTGATGTACCAGTTGTAGACTGTATAGTAGAGTGTCTTGAAGGTGATGCCAGGAATTGGGCAAGAATTTACAAGGAAAGATGGATGAATTTTGAAGATTTCAAGGCAGATTTTCTAAAAACTTATTGGGGAGAAGCTGAGCAAAATGCGTTGAGGAGGAAAATCGTATGTGGCAAATGGAATCCTGGAACCGGAACCATGCTTGGGTATTTTTTAGGATTAGTGGGGGAAGCGAAGATGCTAACTTTCACCATCCCGGAGCAGCAAATAATAAATGATATTATTCATCATTATCCAAAAGAGGTGCAATATTCCTGGTCAACTGTTGGAGAAAAAACCATATTATCCGCAACAGAGTTTTTGAGGAATTTGGATGACATAAATCAACAAGATCAACCAAGTCGTCAAGGTACAGCTCCGGCAGTAGGTGCAAGATGGAACCAGAGGAATCGTTACAATAACTTCAACCAAGGATGGGGAAGGAATGCTGTTCAAAATTCGTCCAGTCATCTACCGCAAGCGAATCAACGGGGACGTCCAGCGATTGAGTCAAATGTAACAGAAGTTGTGGAGGAGAGATCGAGTCCTGCTGAAAATGTAGATTTAAACTAATCGGGGTCGACGGAGCTGTCTCCACCGCGATCCACAGGGAAGGAGACTTAGCTATAGATGTAAAAGTTTTAAGGCAAATGTGTAAAACTGGATGGGAGCCTGGACAATCCTTAGGTTGTAATGATAAGGGAATACTTAGACCTATTGTAATGGAAGGGCAAACGAGTAGGGAGGGATTAGGATTTTATGATAAACGCGATTTAAATCTGCATTCAAAAGAAAAAGTGGTCCAAAGTGTTGTACAGGTTGTTAAATGGGAATCCGAAGTAAAAGAACAGGACACAGTATTGTTAGAAGAGCATGTGACTTCAATGTTTGATGAGGAGGACGTTATTGGTGAAGAAAATTCCGATGTGTTGAGAGCTGAAATCATAGTTAAAATCTTTGAGGAGGAAATAGTGAGCTTGGTGGATACGGGGAGTGACATCACTTGTATATCAGAATCATTCTGGGAAGAACTGCAGGATAAAGTCAAGAAAGACCAATTGAAGACATTGCCAGTAAAACCGGTACAGATTCGAGGAGCCGTTGGACAAAAGAGCACTAAAGTGCAACAGCTGGTGTTACTACCAATAAAACTTAAGGAGATAACAGTTGATACTGGGTTCTTGATCGTGCCCAACTTGATTAGGCCCGTAATATTAGGATTTGATTGGTTAATTCAAAATGAGGTCATGATAGAACTTCAACGACCCACTGTTGGTATGGTCATCAAGAAACAAGGTCAAGAGGTTTACATCAAATTTAAGGATTCAAATTTAAATTCAGGCCAAAACGTAAATGAGATTAATATTGATACTAATGTTATAGATGAAGTAAAGCCAGGAATGCCTTTAGAACGACATCAATTGGAAAAACTAAAACAAGTCTTACTAAACCATAAAGAAGTCTTTACCAGTAAGCTGGGACGAGCTAATTGTTATGTCCATGATATCAAAATGTCAGAGCACACGCCATTTATCAAGCGATCTTACCCAGTACCATATGCATATCGTAAAAAGATGGAAGAAAAGTTGAACGAAATGGAAGAGCAAGGAATAATATCACGGGCCTCCACACCATACAGTAGTCCTTTAACGTTTACCTTGAAGTCAGATGGTACGATAAGAGTTTTGCTGGATGCGAGAGAAATAAATAAGTATATGGTAGCGGAAGCTGAAGCTCCGCCAATGCAGATAGATATACTAAATTCATTCCATGGGGTTAAGTATATTAGTATTATCGATCTCAATAACGCCTATTTTCAGCTGCCCATTTCAGATCATAGTAAAATGTATACTGGATTCACATTTAATGGAAAATCCTACATTTATAACGTTCTACCGCAAGGATTAAAGACAGCTGTTGGTAGTTTCAGTAGAGCAATGGATATCATTTTAGGGCCGGATGTGCGGGAGTTCTGTACCAATTATCTGGACGATCTCGCTATTTTAACAAGTGGAACCCTAGAGGAACATTTAGGGCATATAAACGTCATTTTGGGTAAACTAAAGGACGCTGGTCTCACGTGCAACTTCCAAAAATGTAAATTCATATGCAAAGAGGTAAAAATGTTAGGGCATATAATAACCACGGAAGGTATTCAAACTGATCCTGCAAAAGTAGAAGCTATCCAGAAGTTCCCAGCACCCAGGAAGGTTAAGCATTTGAGAGCATTCCTCGGACTTTGTAACTACTACCGAAGATTCATCCCTGATTACAGCACGACTGCAGTGCCATTATATAACTTGTTGAGAAAGGAACAACATTGGAGATGGGATCAAGAAGCACAGACAGCATTTGATAAGATGAAAGAGAAATTTTTGAATACTATTATGTTACATCACCCAAATAATAGTAAATCTTATTATCTGCAGACAGATAGTTCCGGTATAGGCCTTGCAGGAGTGTTGTATCAGTATGATGATAAAGAAGAAATGAAAATCTTAGGGTACTGTAGCAAGTCACTTAAAGGACCCGAATTGAGATGGACTGTTACTGAGCAAGAGTTTTGGGCAATCATTTACTGCCTACGAAAATTTGAAACGTATTTGCGAGGAGCAACAGTTGTTATACGAACTGATCATAAAGCATTGACATTCGTGAAGACTTGGAAACTATATAACAGCCGAATTACACGTTGGATTTTGTATCTTGAGCAATTTAATTATGAAGTAGAACATGTAAGGGGAAAAGACAATATAGCAGTTGATATATTGTCCAGGTTTCCACCTCACGGGGGTTCCGTGCAGGATGACAAAACAAAATGCCCAGAAATAATGTACATGGAATTGGGGAAAAATCGATCTTTGACAAATAAATTAAGAAATATTGCTAATTATCAAGAAAATGATGATGATGTAAAAACAATAAAAGGGGAAATTGAACAACATGGGGACAAGATTGGCCGAATCGCTCGTCATTGTAAAATTGAAAATGGGATATTGTATTTTGTGAAACCTACTGATCAAAGTAAAATAGTGTATTTGCCAAAAGAATTAAGAGAAGATGTGGTTCTTCAAGTACATAACGAAATGGGACATCAAGGAGCATATAAAATATTACAGTACATTAAAAGTAGATGCTATTGGGAAAATATGAGAAGAGATATAAAAGCAATTATTCGTTATTGTCATATATGCCAAATGTCAAAGAGTGATAATGTCAAATATTTTGGAGAATGTAAACCAATTGTAACTTGTAATGTGGGTGATATTGTGATGGCAGACTTGTACGGACCCCTACCTTCAGGAAGGTTTGGAGCCTCGTATATTCTGGTAGTTCAGGATTCATTTAGTAAATATGTAAAGCTTTATGATTTACGGAAGGCAACCTCTAGGGCTGTTGTGACTAAGATTCGGCAGTTTGTACAAATAATTAAACCAAAGGTCATCATGACAGATAACGGAAGTCAATTCATTAGTGATGTGTGGGAAAAAAATTTAAAAGATTGGGGAATTAAACCCATATACACCACTGTTCGAAACCCACGTCCTAATACTACGGAAAGAGTTAACAAAGAACTAGGGAGAATATTCAGAACCTACTGTCACAACAATCATAGAGGCTGGGCTACATTATTACCTAAAGTGGAGGAATTATATAATAACACTTATCATGAAAGCACTGGATTCACCCCTAACGAAATATTGTATGGATTTGGAACTAAGTTAACTATTGACAACAGTTTGGGCACTGCCGTAATAACTAAAGAGGTAGAACATGTTCGGAAACAAGTGAGAGAAAATTTGCTTAAAGCCAGTGAAGGCAGACGCATTAAATTTAATAGAACCCATAAAATGGTGAAATTCGAAATAGGTGATTACATTAAAATTAGAAAATGTAATAAATCTGATGCTAAGTTAAAGATAACAAAAAAATTTGAATTATTATATGAAGGCCCATATGTCGTAGCAGGGGTTCCCTTTACTAATGTATATATTTTAATGGACCCAGTAATCAAACAGGTTAGGGGTAAATTTAATGCCATTCACCTATCTAGATATTATAAGTAGTTTTAATTCCTGTATTTTGTCTGTATTTTGTGTTTGAAGATTTAGTTAAATGTTAATAGAGTTAAGTAAGAAAAGAAGAAGATGTAATTGTTTTGTTATTTAAATTATAGGATTCATACAGTAAATATATTAAGTAAGTTTTAAATTAGTAATTCAGTTTGTACAATATTAATTATTTAATTAAAAATAAAGCCTAAACAATGTAACTAATGCTAAATAGTGGCAGCAAAGTTGTAGTCTAGCAATGAAAATAAGAAATTAAACATATATATAAAAGTTCAATTATATTTTCCAATAGATTTTAAAAGATAACAAGTAAGAATAAGGTTTTAGTATAAGTATTGTAATGTAATAATAACATTAAAGAAATTTGGAAAAAAAATATAAAAAAAAAAAAAATAAGGAGGTCGAGGATAGTGACACAACAACCTTCATCAGGGTGATTAAAGAGCCTATCATTAATTTTGCAATTATATTAGGTGCATATCATTTTTGACTGAAGTTAACTTTAATTATAAGAAATTATTATTAGGCGAATCCCTCTGGTGAACATTGTTGTTGGGGCGAAGGGCGGTCATTATCAAACAAACACACAAGTGTTTGTTGTAAATTGGGGGTTGGCCCAAGTCTTGTTGTAAAACAACTGGGAAAACCTTGAATAATCAATTAAAATGATTTAGATTTTGGAAATCATGGTTATTGTCATTGAGAACTTCATATTGTCCATAAATTTTATTTCACGTTCCAGGGTTGCATACAAGTCTGCTACCTAATTGGGCGGCAGGGTTGCGAGTAGAGCTCTTTGATTACATTCGGTGATGGTCATCCTAGACGGCTTTGGATGGATGTTGGCGTTGCTGCAAGATCTCTACCTTCACTAACAAATTTAAGTAGCTTTTCTTTATTTAATTATTGACAGTACTAATCTGTGTGCATTAACAATTATGCTTACTAAATTTTATATCTTCCTCATCTAAGGTAGTGGAACTGGGATTCTTCAGTCATTCATCAAGTTGTAGTTGCAAGTGAAGAACAGGCAATGGTTAATTTTACCTAAGACATTTAAAAGTATTTTAATGGTTATATAGGGATTCTAGGAAGAGAGGTTGGATACTGCAGAGATGAGATCAGGCCTGCAATTCACCTGGAGGATGACTTATAAACCGTCTAACTGATCCATCACTCTAGTTATGGAATTACTGTGGAACTTGTTGTAGGGATGGTTGAATATATCTCACAAGTCCTACGACACGAGCCGAACTTCATATTTATGACTAGAAGGCCGGCTCAACTTAGGTATATAATTGATCAGATTAGTTCAAGTAATTGTTTGCACTCGCTGAGTTGGATATGCCGAAACTGTTTCAGCGGTGTTGTGAAATCGCAACAGAGCAGCTTGCGAGTAGGAGTCTGCGAGGCTGCTACGGCTGATGGCTACTCCGGAGTTGCAAACTGAGTCACAACATCGGCCTCTGGCATCGAGATCAAGGCAGTCTTCTTGGCGGACTTCTGGGAGGAAGACTGCACCGTGTCACTTACCTCCATGTGAAATAACATTTAAGTATCACTCCATTGCTTATCCTTAATTAGCACATGCTAACCTTTCTATCACCATTATAACTGAAATTGTTCCCTTTCCAGCCGGAATTAAGTTGGAAGGTAAAGGTATACATATGAAGCTTGTTTAAATTTCAAATTTGGGAAGAGAATAGGAGGGAAATTAGTTGTATATAAGTTAAAATAATAATAATAATAATAATAATAAAAGGGGGTTGTAAGTTGTAGAAGGGGGGGATATGTACCTTCTTTCTGTTTCACACCAACTGAAATAGCTTTTAAAAAAAAATATTCCAGGGGAAAGCTGGTGAAGTTGAGGACCTGGCGAGCAACGGGTGACTGGTGCAGTCGACGGAGTTTGGAGTCGCCCTACAGGGATAAGATTTGGCAGGTTCTTTAACTGAAGGAAGCAGGTACCGCAGAGTCATGTAATATGCTTGCGAAAAGTAGTTAGTGCAGACAATCAACTCAAACAATCAATTCCGATCTCATATAGTTGTAAATTCTTAGTTCGTTACACTACCAAGAATTTAGGGAGTGATTGTAACGGTTCTTAGGTCATACTTGTTTAACTGTCTCATAATCTGATGGTTGCACATTAAAAACTTTTAGGTCTCCATACAGAGCTTTACGATAACGGTACCGAAAAGCGCCATCTCTCGGCACTGTACAAAACTATGTAATGAATATACGCGCCATCTAGCAGAATTATATGGTACGATTTCGTTGCTATAAGCTTTGTGAGCCTAGTACTGTTGTAAGGTTCTAGTCTATTCCAATAGATGGCGCAGCTACTTTACGTTTCTATAGTTGAGTATCTGTTGAGTGTAATTAATGAATAGATGGCGGTGGTTTAAATTAAAGTTTTATTAATAATAAATCATACATTTATGCGTAGATTATTAGCATAATTATGACATTTATAATTGCATCTCATAATCTGATGGTTGCACATTAACTGTAGCATGGAGACTTAAATGGGGCATTTGATTGTTTGAGAGGAATGTAATAAATTGAGGCCTGACATATGTTAATAATAATAATAATAGGTAAATAAAATCAATTTAATCTGGCACACGGCTATATTTACACACACACAAAACATGCAGTATAATATAAAGCTAGATCAATTGATTGACATGGTAGTTGCGCCGCACTTCCATGGCAGGGCTTCGGGGCCACTCGGCGACGCTTTGAATTGGCCGGTTGCGGGAGCTGCCCACGCGCGTGTTGAGAGCGGCGGAGCGCGCATGCAGGACGACGAGAGAGGTCGGCGTGCGGCCCACACAATGCATGCCGCTCGCACTGCAGTATGTAGGCAACTTAAAAATCGTGCGGTACGCGTTGTTATGCTGAACGCGTATGGTGTTCATTGCTGCCTTCGTGTGGTTCGCCCACAACTCCGCCGTGTACACATTCGTGCAATAAGTCATGAAAAGCAGTCTTTGACTCGGTCGCTGCATCGGTAGAATTTTCAAGCGATCATATGAGCGCGGGCACTAGTCACTCGGCGCTGTTTCTCGATGTCGTCAATGTCAGATAGTTCGCTGCATAGAGCGTGCCTCAGGTGGGTGAAACTGTGCATTCGCTGCAGGTCTACACCACTCATGAAGTGGCATTTTACTCTTGACTAAACATACTCTTTCCTAAAAGGAGTATTCTTTCACATAATAGTGATCTTTCTGGTTAAAGTTTTCTTGAAAGGTTTGAAAGTAACAAATATCACTTGGTTGTTTACATTCGTCTATATGCACAATATTGTGTGTTTCTCTGCTGATACCTGTATGTGTAGACATTGGATCCCTTCTGAGGACAATGCCTGAGGAATATAATGAGCGTTTTGTGCAGGCTTTTGGAGAAATAAGATGGTCTATCTACCGGGTTGATAGTTGCGCTTGCGTTGCCCTGAAAAGAGGGATTGTATTGGTTATACCTTTTATTCATAATGCTATTATTAAGAATACTAAGTGAATTATCAATTTAAAGTAATTACATGTCTTACCTGAGGAACAAATTATCAATTTTAGTTATCGTTTCCGATTTTAGAAAATTAATTGTATGGAAATCAAAATGAACATTTGTTTGATGTTTATTCGCGGAGTCATAGCGTACTAGACAATAAATGCACAGATAATAAATACGTTTTATAAAAGTTCATACAGACGTTTTCTGATGTTTGTCCATAGAGTCATAGCAGATTAACTAGTTGAGACACAGATTATAAAACCACTTATGGAGGAAGAGGGGTTTGGCGGGGTGAGGGGAGCTAGTTTTGCTATGATGAGATAGTTATTTCGTTTTATTAAGTAAAATACGGATGTTTAGAGCTGCAAATTATATATGTAGGGAAGGTTATGTAATTTAACAACAGATTTGTGTATTGAATAATGATTAAATCATCTATATTTTAAGAAATTACAATGTTACGGACCGCGTAATGTTTTGGCGGGAAAAAAAAGGAGGTGATCACCATCGATGTCATACAATGCGGAGGCGGGAGCCCAAAAGTTAGCCCACTTTGAAAATAGGAGGGTCTTCACTTAAATCAGAACTTAGAGCAAAGAATGAATTGTTCATAAAATAGTAAATGAAGATTAAAAGAAATAGAACCCAACTGGAGATGTTAAGATTTAAGAGTTTTGTTATGTATGAGAGTGTATGCTAGTTATGTTTAGAAGGGATTTAGAGTGCTAGTCATGTAAATTGAGTATTGTTTTGAGTTCTCACAAGAGGTTAGCTAAAGAAAGGATGAAATAAGAATCATGTTGTTGGGTAAGCTCTGCTATTAATTAACAAGTTTTAAGTTTAAACTATTAGTAAAATGTAAATAAGCTAGATGAAAGAGGAATCCTAAGGGATTTTAATCAATGAAAAAAATAACTAAAAAATTTTATGTTTTTAGATTTTGCAATTTTCATACAAGAAAATTACACAAATTGTTGTTATGATTAATCAATGTATGTCCAGGGTCCTACACAACAGGAGAGTGGATGTGGAATTCGGGGCGTTGACGAGTCAGTTCGGGACTGGACACGAGAGAGGTCGGACGTGAAATAAAATGGGGTGGGGCCAGCCAGGGACTTCGCGCCCTTTGGCTAGGCCCCAACGCGAAAATAAAAGGAGATAAATAGATAGAATATTATTTTTTTTAATAGCTAAAAAGTTTAAAATAAAAATTTAAGTTGTAAAATAAGGGAATCTCTGCTTGTCCGCGGAAAATTTAACTTATTTTATAGTTTCAGTCGTAAAGTTTCTGCAAATGTGTTTTGAAGTTGTTTTGTAAAATTAAAAAAAATGAAAAGTGCGCATTAAAATTTTCTTAATATTTTAGTGACGGCTAATTTAGGTCTTCAGTCATAAATTCCTTCACGAAGCAGAAAGAACTCGTCTGACTACGATAGGTAATCTAACCTAACAATATCTGTGAGTATTATATTTTTATTTTTTTTTTCCTGATAAATTTGAAGTAGATTTGAATAGGATTTGTGTGCACAGTGTGTATGTATTGGTAGGGAATTTGTAGTCATAATATTTGGAGCTAGTAGCTATTTTCAAGAATCTAGAACGTGAGAGATTTTAACTTAAAATTCCTATTTTATGTTGTAAAACATAATTGACATGGTAGCTGATAAATTGTGATTTAGCGGCATTTGAATTTTGTTTTAATGAAATGTTGTAAAATTATTTCAATTCAACCTTCAGTAACTTAAATTTACAAGAATAAGCTTATAGTCGAATTTTGCAATTATTTGATACATAATATGCTGGTTCTCACTTCATCATGAGAGAAAATTAAAAGGAGGCTAAGGGTAACTCTAGGCCAGAGCTAAATCATTAACATTCGGGTGTGAATCTTATTAGTCAGAGCTGGAATTTCATAGCCTCTACATTTTCACATCGGTGGTTGGCTTGAGTTTTGTGAAATGCGTGTATGTACTTCTCAGTCTTTTATTGGTATTATATTAAAATAAGTCATCTACTGATCGCTACGATCAAAGAACTTTTGTTTGTTACATTCTAGGTTAAAAGGATTTGCTAAGAATTTGGTAACTCACTAACTCTATCTCTCTTTCATTTAGATAAATAATTATAACTGTGTCACAGGCTGGAACATAGGTTATAGGCTGAGAGTTTTGAGTAATTCAGGTTATTGACTGTGTATTAGATTATACTATGTCCGAATTCGTCTAGATGGTGCTAGGTTTTGAGTAAGCCCTAGGGAGCCACCAAGTTAAGTTAAGAATGGTGGCTTGCCTTTACATAAATTCCTAGAAGATTCTAGTTAATAAAGATGGATGTTTTAAAACCTGGTGTAAAAGCATTCTCGAGTTTAATAACACTAATTGATTCATTGGAAGTGTAGAACTAACTTATTAAAATTCATACAGTGTATTTGATTGCATAATGTCTGTATGTAAGGATTGGTGATAGTTCGGTAAGTGTTTTTTATGCTAAAGCTGATTCTAATAAGCTAACGAGTGGATCTGTTTAGGAACCCTAGATCTAGGAACATTTATGCCCTAGGTTGCCAGTATATGCACTGTTTTAACGAAAAGGTTATGTTGTAAGAATGATTTTGATGTAAACTGTGAGGGATTGAATTTATGTAAGTTTTGTTTGTTGACAATTGGTCGTATGATTTTATATTTAAACCTAACTTGTCCTAGATCTAGATTAACTATATGACCTAAATTTCTTAATAACATTTGAGTTCAGTTGTACTAATTTAACTTTCATCTGTGTGATATGGAACGAAATTAGCTCGTGAATTATAAACTTTTGATTTATATTAAAGGCTAAAATGGCTGAGGTGTTAGATGCATATTAACTAGAATTTGTTAATATTTAGGTCTGTCTAGGTATACAAGGGATATCTATTAGTATTTAACTCCAATTATAGGACTTATGTTTTAATCTACATTAATTCATGTGACAGTAAAGCATAACTGTATTATTGTCATTTGCTAAAACTGGTTGAACTGTTTTATTGTCATAACAATTAATCTAGGAATTCAATCTAGGTCTGTTTTAAGCAATCAAGGAATAAAGTTGGACGAGTATATACTAGATCAGCGTGTGTACTTGACTTGATGATCAGTGAATGTGATATTGAACTTTGAATAAGCACGTTTCTTTATTGAAAGTCGGTTGAAGCGAGAATTAATTATTCTTTAGTCTATAGTCAGTTATGGTAGTGTTGGAATTTAATTGTACATTAACCAAGTTTGATTGATTTTAATTAATTTTATTTAATGATAACCTATCATTAAATAGAGAAACAATTTTAGGAAAATTCCAAGCAATTTGTACCCATCTATATTTGTGGACTTGATTGGGATCTGTGTTCATGAGTGATAGTCACCATAATCCTTGTTGAGAGTATGTAGAATCTAAGTCAGGGAATAAAAGTAAGCGGGCAAGAAATTGAAATAAATGGCTCTGGCTAAAATTTAATGTGTAACTTTAGTAATGTTAAATTAATTTATGTGTGAGTTATTTTGAAGGCATGTAGGGATAATATCCACCAGAATGGACATACCTGAGTGAATAGGTTAAACAACTTTGTGTCTTTGGTGAGGTTTTGTAGATAACTTCACATTTGACTTGTTGTTTATTCGAAGCAACTCAACTTATATGAAGAGAATAAATTGTATGTATTTTGATTTTGCCAAATCATCTTAATTCGGCTATCATTGGTCTGATGACTTTTGCATATGATTCACATCAAGTACTATGGAGATTTTTCTAGGTTATGAAAGTGATATTACTCGTAGGAGAGGATTTATTGAACGCAGTGGTTGCGTGGGGTCTGAAAATTCACAATGGAATGGACATGTTTTATTGTGAATAGTCCCAGATATCCTATAAATAATGTTATCTATAAAATGTTGTTGATATGGCACCAAGAGTTGACAAAGGAATCAGGTCATTTTATTGTCAATGGACTTAGATTTTTAACTATGTAAGATGAGTTTGATTTTACATAAATGATTAAAGTTTGGTATCAGATCATGATAGCATAGTCAGTGATGTAAAGGTGATAAACCTACTATGATTAATATCATTGTTGAGGATTGGTCTGGTGTATTTTAGATAAATGAGAGCGCCACAGGCTGAAACATGGTTTCTGATATAGTATGTTTATATTATTATATGATGAGGTATAACACTTTAATAGTAATTTTCCATCTTTCCATTGTTTTGAAAATCTATTTGAGAATAGAATTCCAAAAATTAAAATTACTTGGCTTTGGTTTAATATTTCAAATCATTTTTATATTCTCACAGTATATAAATTTATGAACAAAACTTTGAACTGTTATATGGGATAAATATGTAATTCCACAATCTCCAAGGAAGTGATATTAACAATAGTTGATATGCTTCATTGTATTGAATATTTACGAATTCTAGAAAATTCTAGACTGAATATGCATTTAGCATAATTCAGGTTATTTGATGTACCTACCCTAAATAAAATACAAGAAAACAAAAGGGTGTACAATTATTAAATTCAACATTGACTTACAAACAAAATATTATTACAGGTTCCTTTTATCTTTATAAAATTAAAATATATTTAGATCCTGTCCCGACTGACGATGCCTTTGTTTAAATATCCTGAGAGAATTGAACCGAGCTTAGGGAAATTATTTAACTGTATGGATTCAGTGGTGTGCGAGAGGTCACTACCTAGCCATTCGTGTTCCTGGTGTTTATGTGTAGGACATGAGTAAGAGGGTAGTGCCCATACTGATTGCGAGCCGCATATCTTTCTTGATAGAATGTCGTGCTAGAGTTTTAACGTGGTCAGTACGGGTTGCGTCTAAATCCGCCTCATGAACCCCATCAAGCTTGGAGTGGTCTCAGTGAGCTCATCGTATGCTCAGAAATTCCAGGAGCAAGGTTTACCATGGCAGAGCGTCATCTCAGACATTACCAAATCTACGTTTATAACCACCTAGGGACGTCCTCGTTCCTTGGCGTGGTATTTTTCCAATTTTGACCATAATAATGTACTTCCTAGCCACTTTTACTATGAATCTAATTGACATTATATCAAGTCCCTAGTATGTTATAACTGCTTGGTTCAAGAGTCTTTAAATTCAAATTACTGACTAACCACCATGACATTGGACAGACTGAAGTATTCGATGTCTTCTGGTGGTATTGATGAATCAAGGAAAGGTGGTCGTAGTGACTACGCTTTGAGGAGGCTTACTACATTCATTCGTATTATATCTATTATATAATAACATCAGATCTTGGAATTATTGAAATATTTATTCTACTGTCTGCGCTGGAGCGCCTTAAATTAATATAGCCTGACATGGCTGAACTGTACAACTTTTCTTTGAGTACTAAAACCATCTCTTTGATCCCTGGCGCACGCGGTGAGCTTTGGCCTAAATGTATATATATATAATCCCTCTGCACACGCCAAATAGAGCTTTTGCATGGATCATTACGACGTCTTGCCCACGCCACCTGCTTTTGCAATAAGGGACAAATGAGTTACCATTATAATTCGCAACAAGCTGTATTGTCAGCCATTACAGGATTTTCATATACCTGACATTGGATTAATGACCATTTTGGATTTTAATGTGAATTTACTTCTTTTAATATGAATGAAGCAGAAGACTTCTAATATTGAGCTAGGGGAGCTCTGACCACCCCAACAAACAAACCAAATTTAATATCTGGAGGTTAGGGTAATGGCACTACGAATTCAGTTGAGGTCAATGCTTATGTTATTAAATAATCTTCGATAGTAAAATGATTTTATTCACTAAATATATTCACGCTATTACAAGTTAAATACGTTTGCTATTATAATTGTATTATAAAATATCATGATAATTATCGCCTAAGTTTTATCTTATTCAAGTATTTACCTAACTGGGACCGTAGTTGGGGAGAAGGGCGGCCATTACTGTTAGGAGAGATGCTATTTAAAGGATTAAATAAATTTAATATGATTTTGTTTATTAAGCCTGAGCGAGTATAATTATTGCTTAACATTCCTACAGCCAATTAAGAATATGTGTGTTTAATTTAGACATTCCATTTTTTATTGACTGGTTCTTTTAAAATTTAGTTAAAAATTACATTACAGTGTGTTAGTTATTAAGATAGAGATATAGGAACAGAACCTGCATGCCTCTAAAAGAACTCTGGGTTATGAAGCACTTCGTGGATCCTAGTTTATCCACTAGACGATATCATGAGCCAATAGTATAGTTATGAAATATATGTTATTTTGTATTTATTTAAAGGTTTATGGTGTATTGAATGGGATAGTCGTTACAACCTTCGTAGCTCGCGTAGACATATCAGGCAAGTACTCGCTACTGGGAGTACGCGTGCACTCAATAGTGTACGACTCCGCGCAAACTGGTCGATCTATACTGAAAATGACGTCATGCGGTGTTGGGTTCGAAACTTCCACTATTCCGCGATTCTTACATATCGAAGTTAAACACTCATTTATGACACAGTTACCTATTATTTGTTTGGTAATTAAAACATCGCCATCATGGAAATTAATGGGCAAACGAATCAATTTAGACGAGTTTGCAGGGATAATATCTTCATAATAATTTACGTTATTAGAGTTGTACATGCGTATGGGGTTCGTGGCGTTTTCAGTTATTAGTAGTCTGTCTTTTAAATCAATTTTTGCTTCCCACTTTTCCAATAAGTCCAGTCCAATTAGTCCGTCGAAATAGTCGTGAAATTTATAAATAAAAAATGTGACATCGTCGCTCTCATTAAATTCTTTGAAGCACGGTAGACTTATAGAATAGTCGTTCCGGCTGGTAGCGTGTACGTTTGTCACTTCAAAAGGGTCATATGTCCATGGTAGGTTCGGAAAATAATTTTTTACTGCGTCCGGGCTTATGAATGACTGGTTGGCTCCAGTATCAATCAGTAATTTTATAGGGGGATCGACAATCTGTAAATAGGGTAATTGTCGTTGAGTCTGTAAGTTAAGTTCTATTTTCGTTTGTCTAATTTCGCGACTATCTGAAAATCCTCATTTTGGGAAGATTTTTCCTTAATTTCCTCGTTAGGTACATTGTACATTTCAGAATATGACGGTTGGGTTTCGTCATTTGTTTCGTATGTGTAGTCAGGATAAGTCTGGTAATATTGCTCGGTCTGGTAATAGTCAGGTTGATAGTACTCCGTGTAAGCGTCTGCGTAAGGGTCAACCTGGTAGTCATTATAGTCACCACATTCATTAAAATTTACCTGCCTCGATTTAAAATAATTAGTCGGGGGAGGATTCCCGTGTTTTCTCCAATCATGTCCTGATCCAAATTGAGTTGGAGGCCAATTTTTGGTTTGGTAATGACTAACGCCACTCATTGGACGAGGATTCGGCTGTCCAAACCTCTGAGCGGGATAACCTTGGGGTTGTCTGAATGCGTTTTGAGGGTTGTAGTTAGGTGGGGGTGCACGTAGCATTTGCTGGGTACGAGAGGGTTGTTGAGGTTGAAAGTTGGGTCTCCATTGAGGAGGAGCCTGAGGCATAAATTGAGGTGGTGCCCGTGAGGGGCCTGGAAGGTTGAATGGCTGGTTATTTTGGGGCTTTGTGAATAATTGACTCTGTGTAGACTTTCTCTCAGTCAACTGATCGTTTCTTTGCTGCAGGTACATGACATTCATTTCACTCTGTATAAATTCTAATGCTTTTTCGATAGTCTCGGGTCGCATACATCTGATACGAGCTCCGAGGGGATCCCTAAGACCACGTAAATACGCCTGTAATGTTAATTTTTTGTATAGATCTCTTTTTGCATTTATGGTTGAAGTTAAGGTTTCGTGCAAAGAAACATATGTCATTATAGTGCTGAATAGATTTTGGCACCTTTCATAGAACTCTTGCGGCGTGCCCTGACCTTGAGTCAACAACGCCAAGTCGTTGTAAAGAGCGGTCTCATCTCGTTGATCCGCGAAATTATTTATAAGTGCGCTTCGAATACCAGCCCAATCCTGCGGTATCCCGTTTGCATTAATCAAACTGGCTGCAGGACCCACTATTTTATTTAGAATTCCGTTTATCAGGACTAAGTTGTTTAAAGCCCTTGCTTCATCTAAAAACTCTACAGCTAGCTGGTCACACAGTTTAATGAACCTTGTCAGTACATTTGGGTTCCCGTCAAACTCGGGGACCAGACGGAGAGCTTTAAAAATCTGATCGAAATCTGACATTGTTTCGTCTTCTGAACTCTCGCTATCACTACGACTATTATTTAAGCTTAAATCTCTATTCGCGTCCTGAAAGTCCGCTCTACTATTTCTACCTATTTTGAAATTCCTGGATTGTCCTTGGTGGAAAATCTTGGACGGGATTTGATTTTACAGGGGAAAAAGGATTAGCAAATCATTAGAAAATTCTATTGTGACTTACATGAACATTTCGTCTTCTTTGCTGTATCGATGTCTGGATACTCTCGCTGCAGATCTCCTCCGTAGGTTCTGTTTCCAGGAGTCCTTGCTGGATGCACTGACTCTATTTCTGGATCCTACCGACTGCGCCAATTATGAGAAGCTGCAGCCGAGATTGCAAAAAAAACCAAAATTTCCTTACAACTTTAATTGAATGTCAATGAATTAACATTACAAAATTAATTAAAAGATTATAACTAAGTATTACTAAGTAGGTTGCCAATTGCACGATGGTTTGAACAAGAGTGCCGGCGCGGTGCTCGTATTGCACCGCGGCGAGGTGCAGTCACGTTGTGCTGACTCGGCGCCTCGTGCCCGTTGCGAGGTTGATGCATTCTTCACGTCAGCCGTTTACGTACAGTGCGATTGCTTAACATACGTACGTAGAAGCTGATATTGTTTCCTTTTGTCGCCTTTTACGACACCCCCGTGGAATGGCATACTCGTAGGGTGGTCAATGGTCATATTCCCCATAGCCTTCCACCTTATAACCAAAAAATGCCACTATAATTTTTTGGGAATGACGAGTCAACGTCTTATCATACCATTATCTTTAACATACATAACTACAAAGAGCATAACTATGTTAACGAAATCTCGAAAGTCCTTTTTCTGTGAAACAACTATTGAGACTGAGACATGGCGAGTATTTGATCAGACGTTATATTACTCTCCGATTGGCTTGGCCAAATGTCGAAAAAGAACTGTATAAGCGTTTATATTCAAACAACTGTAACGTACTCGTAATTGCAACGATGCATAATAAATGAAACTTGATGCGATGTCAATGACAATTATTCAAGCAATATAGGCTATCGTCCGACCATTGTTTGCGCAGTGCTTGATTAATAGTCGATAATTGGATCGGACATGCGTGACTACTACGCAGAATTGCTAATGCACCCCGCGCCTTGCCTGAGGGTTGTTGAGACCGTAGAGCGCAGAGAGATTTAAATATAGTAATAGGTTATAGAGCGGTCATTGGGAAACGTTTCATAGAAACATTTTGATCTCAAAAGTCAATGGTATGTCAAATGTCTTGTACGGCCGCGTGACGTGATGTGACACTAGATTGAGTAACTTATTACCAATTGGTAATAAGTTTAGGATCAAAATGTTTGTTTACTTTGTCCGGTCTATTAATATTAAATGTCTTTGGTAGAGCGTATCACTGGTTTGCAGTTATATTGTGTTGCACGAGAATTCGTTTAGAATTCCTCCATATAAATATTTTTTAACATAATGTTTGAAAATAGAATAGCTGGCTTTCATAAGTAATTATGTCGAAATAAAATATCGGGAAATGAATATCCTTTTGAATTATTGATAGGTCATTTAATTTAATTTACCTGCGATCATGCAGATAGTAGTAGAAGTATATATCATCGTGAACATAGAAACTTGACAGATGTACCGATGAATAGATAAACTAAAAAATTTAAAATGATTTCTCGTTTGACAACGAAGCCTTAAAACAGATGGATTAGACTAGATATCTGTCAGCGAGATGAAATCATGACTAAACAACGTGAACGCAAATTAAGATGGATGTTTATTGCCTTGTACAAATGCCACTTTCAATTTAGGTTTATCTACGAAATGTCAGTTGTCATTCAAGATATACACTTCGGCTATTCTCGTTGAAGTTCTTTTCTCTTTATACATGACAGAAAAAAAATATCATCGAAACGGTTGTAGAATGTTTTCAATTTATTATTCTTGCCGGTGGCAATTCTTTTGCGGACTTAGAAACTTACCATAACATTACATTGTAACATCATTGTCACTTTAGCATCACTTCACAAGTTTCAGAGTCTGCCCAGCTCGAACCTAGAAACAGGAAAGAAAGAACATTCTCGTCCTAGGTTCTTGATAAAGCGTCCTTTACTAGCTTTTAGGATAGTTATAGCGCCTACATTTTATGAGCAACTCTGTCAGACCTATCTAGATGGGGCAATATCATTCAATATTCATATCAACAATAGCCGCACGGTTAAATCCTGTATTGTACGAGACAAAAGAACACAAAACTAAACTTTGTTCACAGAGTAGGACACAAGCTTTGAGAAGCGACACTCGATACAATGCAATACAACGTGAATCGTTACATTTTAGACCGTAGATTAGTGCACCTTCCAACATCACTTTTCATCAGGTTTCTATGCGTAATAAAGGCAACAATATTAACATCTTCCTATTATTTTGACTTTTTCAATTTATTCGATCTCATTCCATTCCGATGTCCCTTGTCTCATATTATTATTTTTCTTTTCACAGATATATATGTATATACAGTAAGTATAAATTAAATGTGTAGTCTCAAATTTATTGCAATCCATTTTCGACTCTCTGACGCTCGCACCTTTGAAAATTCAGATCTATACATACCTTTATTTCATTGTCTAGAATATAAAGTTTCCCATGTACTGAATGCCAATTTTTCTGGTGAAGAGACGAACAAAATAACTCTATCATAATGTTACTTAAAAGCGATAATTATATGTACCAATTAGTAGTACTAAAGCGTGGTGATTATGCCATGCGCTTTCCTAAACTTGGGGGAGGTTTAGTCCAGTAGTGGAAGTTTCCCGGCTGATGATGATGACTAACAAAGTATTTTTCACACTTTTATGTGGGTGATGTATTTTATGTGCTTATCTTGCACTTTGCAATAGTGACATTTGATGGTAAGTAATAATATTACGAGTATTTATTACTAAAACATAAAATTTAATAATATTACCGATTCGGAAAAAATCATTTCTATACAGTTTCATGTCGGCATTATTACATGTTGTGAAATCTAACGCCTAGACTAGAGTATACCAGTATGATAGAAATCAGGTACTTCCCCTTACTAGATAGACCGAGGACCAGGTAAAAGTAGCGAAGAGCTAATCTACTCTGTGGTTTGTTGGAACAAAAGGTTGATTTGCGAAAAGGAATCGAGTCGCTGTGAAACATTGGTGTGTCAAACTAGGTGACGGGACTTCCTTCAACGACCCGCCCGCTCACTCCATGCCGCTCGCGCCGCACTGCGATATCAATTTCACAGATTGAACTTTAGATGGATGAATATCGTATTCCAGCACGTACGTAGCTTGAACAGATAGCGCGTTTTAGGAATATTTTCGTGAAATATATGCCTGCACATATATCACACAGACTAAGCCAAAAATATAGACACGTCTTTCAGTGAACGAACCGACTTTGAAGAAGCGCACGAAATTAACGAAACATGAACAAATAAATGACACAGTGTATGTCGCCAAGGATAGCGCTAAAGTCAGGGATCGAATTCGAGTTGCATAATGACATTTAGCACAACATTATTACACTCGTTTGGATGATATTATGGTTACTATGACACTGGATGTTTTAATGATGGCAATAAGCAACTGGTTCAGAAACTTTTACATAGGATTTATAGCACGGGTGTAGATAAAAACTTTAAACATGCGTACATATGTTTAAAACACTCAAAACTTATGCAGCAACTTTTAATTTTACCCTATTTAGCACAAGTGTCACTTCAGCGAGGCGTATGCTATAAAACTAATTTCCCAACAAACTGAAAACAGTTTGTTATACAATAAATCCCTTTTTTGTATAAGTTTGTTGTAATAATGTTGTTTAGATATATCAAGTATCAGTTTAAGTATAGTTAAAATGATGTATATTTAAAAAGCTAACGTTTCTATTTAATCAATAATCGAAAAATCTTTGAGAAGTATAAATAAAACCTACTTAGAAAGCCATTTTGGCAACAAACAAGCTCGTGCCTAACTTGTCTCAGAAATTTTCCCAATCTGTTTAAAAATTCAACGACAACCTAATAAAATCCCTCTCCAATCCCTTCAAAACAAACTTTTCTAAGAGGCTCTTTAATTAGAAAATTGAGTTGAGAGTTGCGACATCAAACCGCCACAGTAACAAGTTTTGTTGTTCACCAAATTGTAGGGAGCCGCAATATGGATTAGGTCAATATAAAATGATTACCATAATTTCTTATCATAAACTTTCCCGAGTCCCTGCTATGAATATTCAGTAGGTGTTTACACGTTTCGGGGGTGTTCATTTTGTTCATTATTTCTACTAAGCCGTAGGTACTACATTATTATAATAGCTTCCATTCTCACCACCAGCTCCATTAGATGCCGCACTGGGAGTTGGGTACAGTCTGTGCCGCCAACTGTAAAATAATGCACAGGCTTATAAAGCCAGCCCATTAAACACTTCTACACGCTTACTTATATTGATTATTGTACTTACTTACCTGCTTTATTTATTGTACTTATATAAGTTCAATAAAACAGATAACATTCCATTCCTTCATGTCTTCTTGGATGTCGCAGAAAGTGACGAAGGATCAAATTCTGAAATAAATCATTGAATAACGCAATGATTTCTAAACTATTTCTCACTGTGGTTTCATTTAAAATATTTATTGGCACTAACGCTGGACGTTAGATTGAAAAAGTTTTTATTGAAAGTACTTAGTTTGTCTGAGCTGTATATTAAATAGTCTATTTCTTACCAAGCCAGTCGGTCACTGACTGTCTCGCAAGTACACAAAGGCTATTCACCAACCCGAGCGCTTTTAAAAATACCTTGTATCGATCGAACTCAATATTCAAGAGTTATTATTTATTGCTAGTACACAGAAAGTTTCCAGTCGCTGCCGGCACCGGCAGTAAATTTGTTGGTGCTCGGGACCGTCGTGGCCCCGGGATACGCCAGCCAACTTTTCCATTTCCCGGTTACACTGGCTCCACAAAATCCACAAATTGACCCCAATGTGTTGGTCCCAAGTTCGAGCATGTGCAGATTGGAAACGTATTGAGAAAAAGTTGGAGACTATGGAATCGGTATAGTGGAACAAGCACGGAAATCTAACTCAAGAGACGCCAGAAGTGCCCATATTTGTCAGAGATGTGGGTGTGTTGTAAATATCTTTTTACAAAATAATTATTAACAATAGCTTTTACATTTTATTTTTATCCAATCCAATTCCGATAGTAATTTCAAGGTCATCGTTTTCATCACAAAAATTTACTATTACGTATGTTATTTGCGTTGCATTTAATACAAAGTACAGAACTTTTTCCGGAAGTACTTGATTATTTAGGACGATTGAAAATTTTGACACATGTAACGGATCTAAAAAGGCTACCCATACAATGCAGTGGATCCTGGATTAAAAAGAGTACTTTAAGAAACGTGGACGTAGTTTTATTTTCGCTAAATACAATCAGTGAAGTATTAAACGAATTCACAAACCTATAGCCATATCTATTGATATATCCGGTATATGTGTGCATGCTACAGTGTCAGACGCAAGCACATACAATAAATCGTTCGGTCAGCGTTCGGGAGCCAGTCTGACCGACCTTGCAGGATAGCGTGTAGAAAAAAATTGGCCGACAGCTAAAAAGTTGCCTCTTGATTTTTTCTAGTTTGGCTTTTAGGTTGAACACACTTGAAACGCTGCCAAGCTTCTAAAACGATTACCATTTGAGCTTAAAGTGTTTCGAGTTGACTTGTGTGTAGCTATTATTATATCGTAGAGAACAACTCTATTCTCAAGAATAAAGAAACGAATGGAGTTGCAACAATGATATGTCTTGAAAAATACTTCTGTTTTTTGTTGTTGCAACATTACATGTTTTTGTAAATAAATGGATAAACCATCTTATCTGAGTTAAATACAACGAGAACTTATTTCATGAATAGATAACGAAGTTCACTGTCCTGGTGAGATGCGAGATGGCCGCCCTAAATAATCCTGTTAAAATGAAAATTATGAATTCAGGCGAAATTTTAAAACTCAAAGTTAGCCCCGCAAAAGTCAGTGCCAAATCGCCTGTTTTAATTAAAAACCGTGCGCCAAGGGTCCCGTCGCAGATAACAATTTATGTAATGGCGGGGTAAGACGCCTTTGAACGATGCGCCCTTGAACCTGCATAATTAATGAGGCTTTGTAGCACTCTACAAATGTATACCTCTCCGCTTCCAACGATCAGTAAGTGGTCCCACAAGGACTATTATAACCTCGTCCCTGTTGGAACTTAGACCTCAAAACCAACAAAGACGATGCGAGTGTATTTATTAGCCCTTTCTGAGCTCTACACTGAAACTTCATTCCGCGTATTCATGAAGCACTTTGAGGATGAGTCAACTTCCCGAGAAAAAGGCGAAAGGCAAAACCGCCGTCTTATTTTCATTGTTACAAGTTGCTTATTCAAACCACACATAACCAGATTTGCATACGATTCAGAGTTCTCTCCACCTTTGTACGCTAAGACGAAAGGGTGCGTCTCAGACAAAGGTCCCTCAGTAGGCCCAATTTGTGGCGGATCTGAATTTGCCTAAACCAGAGAATGGGACAAAGACAAAAGGTCGGTCTGGTTGAGATTTATGAAGATTGCGTCCTCGTACAGATGTGTGGCGGTGTTCTAGGGGTTGAAAAAGGAGGAGTTTTCGGGAAATAATGGAAGACGATGTCAGAGTAATGGAATTTTACGGGACAGTGGCAGAGTAATGATAGCCTGTTACCCTCGCACCTACATACAATTTACAATCATGATCTCTCTTGAATAAATGACACATTTATGCTATGACTAATCAACGAATAGTTTAGGTATATTTGACAGACTCTTACCAGCAAGCAACATTTTTTTCACATCCAATCATAAAATCTAAATTTGAAATTCTACATCTGAACACGAAAACTTAAATTATAATATTTTCTAATTTGAAGTAGGCGACATCGTGTTACCTTACCTGTTGTGCTGCAAACCCTCAGTCATATCATGTTACGTCTAAGTGGAACTAAAGATACAACGTAGCACTCCGGATACAAAATGCCAACACCGCTATTTATACACTTCTCAAGATGCACAGGAGCTTATTTACAGCTCACTTGAATAGTTAACCTTAACAAGAGGGAAAGGAGACAGAAGCTACTACTCATAATTTGAACAATAGAGGGGAATAAGTGTAACACAAAAAAATTAAAAAATCACAAAAGTAGGGTATTTCCGAAATGTTGCAGCACTACTGTAACCTTGAACCTCTTATCAAGATCTTTGTAGGACCATCAAATTTCAAGTCAATTACAAGTAAAAAAGTTTAATATTATAGTGTTTTAAGTTATGTTTCGATTTCGATCCTTCGATTTGCCGATGACATAGTCATAACGGCACAATCCTTGGAGGATCTGAACGTAATGCTCAATGACCTCAACAGAGTTTCCCAACAGGTAGGTTTAAAAATGAACATGGACAAGACGAAAATCATGTCAAATGTCCATGTTGCACCTATGCCGGTAGTGGTTGGGAACACTACAATCGAAGTTGTAGACGAGTATGTATACCTGGGACAGATCGTTCAACTAGGTAGGTCCAACTTCGACAAAGAGGTCAACCGAAGAATCCAACTCGGCTGGGCAGCGTTCGGGAAATTACGGCATATCTTCTCGTCCCAAATACCTCAGCGTCTAAAGACAAAAGTCTTTGATCAGTGCGTGTTGCCAGTGATGACATACGGAACCGAAACGTGATATTTTACTGTGGGCCGAATAAACAAGCTCAAAGTCACTCAGCGAGCAATGGAACGAGCTATGCTCGGAATTTCTCTAGGTGATAAGGTCCGGAATGAGGAAATCCGTAGACGAACGAAGGTCACCGACATAGCTCGACGAGTCAGTGAGCTGAAGTGGCAATGGGCAGGCCACATCGCTCGAAGAACCGATAACCGGTGGGGAGTAAAGGTTCTCGAGTGGCGACCACGTACCGGGAAACGTCTACCAGGCCGTCCCCTTACTAGATGGACCGACGACCTGGTTAGAGTCGCGGGGAGTCGCTGGATGCAGGTGGCTCGGGACCGGTCGATGTGGCGTACCATGAGGGAGGCCTATGTCCAGCAGTGGACGTTTCCCGGCTGATGATGATGATGATGAAGTTATGTTTTTATATGTCACGAATAACAAAATTATCACGGAAACTTCATTATTCATATGTGAAATATTTCAGTCACATCACTTCAATCACAATCTAGTGAACGACCTGAACAAATAGGACAAAAAATCAACGTGATCTAAATCCTCGAATTGGTATTCAGAGTGACGAATATGAAAATGGAAAGGTATCGTTGACATGCAAGACTCAATTATCGTCAATGCCGCCGGCCGATGAATATTGATGACACATTTGCATATCCACCGCATCGGCTCGATCCGTCGTCGCTATAAAAATGTTCTGCTACAGTATAGGTTCCATTATCAAAGGCTGTACAGTCGGTTTTGTAAAAAAAAGTCTGTTCCAAAGCTTTAGATAGTAAAATAACTATAAGTTTAGCAAAAGTGACGTTGCAAAATAGGCGTCGTCATGCTACAAGCAATCTAAAACGTATTATTATGAATTCATTGTTTTGCACATTTTGATTTATAAATGTATTTTTGTGACTTCATTATGACGGATCTTTCTATCTAAATAAGTATCATGATTTTGATATTTAACCGAATTTTCGGACATTTCTTTCTGCAATTAAATTTCTAGACACATCTTTACATGATACACACATTAGGTAGTTAGTTACACTTAACCCCGTCACAGACCTATCTGCTCTGTTCTGATCTACCTAGAACAGTCCGAACCGTTTCTTGTTCGGCTCGGTAGGTGTGTGCCCATCGGTACATTTTGTATTGCATTTTAACCTGACAGGGCTTACGCTTAGGTTTATAGCATATGCCTTGACAGTATTGAGAACAAATTAACCTTTGTGTTGTGTCAAAAATTCATACAAAACGGAAATAACAACTGGTTTAAATTAAATGTGATTTGTGTGAAAAAAATTTCTCATTATTTATCCAACCTGCAACAACGTAACGTCAAGTAATCTATAGAAGAAGCTTTAGCACAATGGTAAATAAGGGTACGAGTAATTGGTATGTACGGGTCGGTAAGTGCAAGTTAATTGCATGAAATAATTAATGAATGACTATTTAGGATAACTCTAGCAGGGTCTACCAGAAAGTTGAAAAGAAGGCTATATAAGTCCACTATAGGACACAAATTTCCCTTTTAGATCTGCATGTCAGACTTTCAATGAGGATTTGCTATAATCTCCACACTAGGCAGGGGATTAGTGATTGCAGTAAGATGTTGTTACACAGGTAAATGCTGCTGCTCATCCCCTAAGTAATGTTTCCTTAGTCGCCTATTACGACACCCGTGGGATGATATAATATAAGGGTTGTCCTTTTGAAGTCGGTTGAAAAGTGTTAAAGTTGTAGTTAGTATTTTGTTACAGTATTCGGACATCGTCGGTACATTTCGTGTAAGCTATACGATTAATATTTTTAACGATGGTCAATATTTCCTTAAATGATTTCTGATGGTAAATGTAGTGTCACCTGGCATTCACAAGACGTCACTTACTTATAGGTGAAAAACTTAAGTATATGACTTACATGTTTTAGTGAGTAATGTGTGGGAATAGATATTCCATTATTGAAAATCTTTTCCCGTACAGTTCACAAACACAAAGGTAGAATACGTACACTAATACATGCAAGAGGACCTTTACTTAAATTTTTACCTGTAGTCACTTGCGATATTTACGTCACAACACAATATTACACAGCTACGAGTATCTTAGTAGGGGTCTTAAACTATATAACAGTATTTGCAAAAAGAATTTTCCGATGTACCTTCTTTATTCGACAGTATTTACTGATAGCTTTCTATATTCTAGTCTAATATTTTAGTTTATTAATTAGTCCAAGCCCAGCCCAGCACGTAGTGGAGTGAGGTTTTATTTCCTGTAAAGAAACAAAATTAGTCCGTGGCTAAAATTGTGTAGCTCCTGTTTAAATATCAGGGTTGACAAACCCGCATGGGTTGACAAACCGTTCACTTTCCAACTATTGTGTAAATAAAATACTCCCCCATGTGTGCCAAATGCCCATGTTCAAACAGATAACATTCAGTTTTATGTACTACAGACATAACAGTTTTAATAATTTAAAAAATAATGAAATGTCAAAAATATTTTAAAGGTAAACAATAACTGACTCTGTATAAGCTTCTTGGCTTTTCACTACTAAACAGATCTTCATGAAATTTTCAATGTGCATAAACTTTGGAATGGTATATGATGCAGTTTCTTTTATCCCGAGTAAGGTCTTCCTGTGGGATGATTTTTGAAGTAAACGAAGTCATCAAACTCGTTGGTAGTTATTATTTATAATCATTTAAATCACCAATAACAAAGTTCGTTCGTTCGTCTCTTCGTTGAAAATGCCACAAAATTCAAATGATACCGCGATAAGGTTAAGTTGTATTTTTTAAAAGTGAAAAAAGTTTAAAAGTGACGTTTGAAAAATACATCTCTAAATTTCAGCTGATGCTGCGATTAAAGCAATACGCTTCGCTATAGATAGATTCTCATTTTGCATAAACTTCGTCTGTAATTTTCTCCTGTTTTTGTACTATTTTATACTATTTTGCCCAGTACATGTATTTCAATCTCGTCGCAACACAATATGACGAAAACTAATGACTTATAACAGAATGATGGGAAAAAGTTCAAGTTGAATGAGTTTCAGGGAACTACAAAAAGTAGATTAAGTTATTATGTCATTTTAGTTATTTCGCTATCAGGTCACTAAGGCTTTAGGCATAGTATTTTTTAAATCTGCGAGATGTTGCATTCCCAGAGTTTTGCTGTATCGTTGAGAATTGTTTATTTTTAGTTTAAGACTGGCCACATCCACCGTCTCATTCAGCAATTTAAACACGCTATTCCTTTAGTGCCGGCACGCAATTTGATATAAGCAAGCATGTGAGGAGAGAGGTTGTAAAAGAGAATGGTCGGGTATAAGGCATAAAACTAGAATGCGCCTATTCTACTGTTTAGTGCCGTCTGGCCGTTCCGATTTAACAATTCACCAGCTCGTGAGGGCGCTAAACAAGTTAGCAGAGTTACGCTTCAACGGTAATTCTTCGAGGAGCGTGCGCAACCGAACTAGTTCTGTAGTTGTTATTTGCTCTTAGTAATGAGATTGGGCTTGATGAGGTGCCTTTTTCTGTTTATGTGCCGAGATTCGAGCAATGTGTTGTCGTAACAAAATTTATGAGGTTCCGTGAGCCTGAACTTGTTAACTGTAGACGAAATCGTAATGTTCATTTAATTTTAAATCTCAATGGGGTCAATCTCTTTTTTAAATTATTGTGCATGAAAACTTTATGGGACAATTTTGATAAGATCCTGAGTCTGTTGTAAAGAGAATCACTCATGTCAATGTCCAATCCACAGAACTCACTTTCTCTTCTATACAAAAAAACACACGAACAATACGAATTGAATTTGTTTCGATTGGTTGTGCTTTGAATTCTGATATTTATTTCATTTTAAACAAGCTTAAAAATGTATCCAATTCATACAGGCTGATAGATCCAGGCATCGATTATGAGAACACAATATTCAAACATTTATCCGATCCAATAGTCTACCTTCCAAAAGCGATGCATACAGAAATAATACATTACGGAATGAATGAAGACTGACTACGATTGAATGCATTATCATCTGAGTAGACTCAATAATAAATTGTGTGGCTGGCTGGTGTATTATACGGGTGCGATTATCTCGACGGTAGACGGAAGCCTCTCGAAGGCTTTGTTGCGATAGAAATAACGATACCCAGCCAGCGATATGAATACGGAAAGCATTGAGTGCACTAGACAGAGTCTCATATTGAAAAAGTTTCTTTGTGTTATGTTACTATCATCGTGATTTTTAACATCGGCTTTATTTGTTGTCCTTTCCATTATTGCCCATACTATTGCACAATTACTAGGCTTAAAATGTGGATTGGTGATCGCGGTAACATTTTGATGATTAAGTAGCTGATACCCATCTGAATTTCCCCCAACTCACATGATATGTCCTTTTCCATCCCCTAACCTACTACCCCTACTACCTGCATGCTAAATATAACAACAATTGGTGTTAAGAGAAAGTGCTACCAAACAAATTCACGCATTTTTAAACGACTTCAAAAAAATTAGGACCTCAGTTACCTCATAACTTTTGACTGGATGACATTTCCCGTGTGGTCCCATTTAAATTTGGTCCAGTTCTGACAACGGCTTCCATGAGAAAACGATAAAAGTAGACTTTTAGGGCAATTGAAGACGATTTCCAGTTCTTTTTCAACGCACTTGCTATTGCGATTTCTATTGCCATTTATTTGCTATGTGGTAAACTTTGTATGATTATTGTATGACGATAGGATACAATAATTTCTTACTTAAATGTACAAGTTATCGATTCATTTTGATTATAATTAGAGAGGATGCCACTTCCATAAACAAAGTGACTCTGACTTCCATGTCTACTATATACATTATACAAGTATAAGATAATACAAGTTGAAAATATCCATCAAGCGTCGAACTTTCACATGACAGATGCTTGTTTTCTTTTCTTTCTTAACATTTCTCCATCAAGGGAATATTGTTTGTCGCAATATTGCCCAAGTTCCGCTATTATGGGGCCTTTATTTTGAATCTTAACTTCTTCTACCCAACAGGGAGGAGCATAAAAATGAATGAAATAAATAGACGTCAAATAAAAGGATGTCTGGGTCCAAGAATGAAACGGTTTGAAAGAAGAATAAAAACAGAAAACTACAAAGTGTTGTCCTAGTTGATGTTTAAATGTGTTCTTTTTTAAAAAGTAACGTCTAGAAAAGGCAGATTTGATTCGGGTTCTCCGGGCAAAAGAGTGCCTAAAGATTTAAATAAGAAATAATTGATGAGCTCAAAAATTTCCGATTAAGTTGTTGGATACAATTTTAATAAATTGCATTCATCCCCTATATTTCCATCCTTAGAGGCGAAATCGCTTGCCTTGCTAGATTTGTTTACATACACAGTTAGTCAGTTAGTTCGATAGTTAATTAGTTACAAACAAGGAAACCTAATATAAAGCGTTTAAAAACCGCTTTGAAATCGGTTCATCTGTTTAAGAGTTACGATGCCACAGACATACACAAAAGCTTCAAACTTAGAAAGACTTTTTTGCGCCTGGGACTTAGAAGAAATGTAAATGTTTTCTTTCGTTATTTTTGTAAATTTTTGTAATCAAAAACGTAATATTATTTTACTATTTATACTCTAACACTAACTGCCTAGAAGCGTAGTGCTAGTTTGAAAAATTGACAGTGTAATCATGGCTAAGAAGAGAACGGAGTGACCGTTTGGTATCATAAAAAGTAGCTTAACGTAAAGTGGCCCACGCGCTATGTTTCCCTACATTCCGTAGTTGAACTGGTTTTATAAAAAGTAATATTGGGTTTCATTCAACGAACAAAGTTGCATAAGACTTTAATTTTGACCTCCAAGTACATTTTATAGTTTGGTCGACTATGACTCGTTAACCTGTAAAGTCACCTTAGTCGTAATAATTTTTAGTAGAAAACTATGATTTTTTATATATAAAAAAAGTTTTTGCAGATAGAGGGAACGGGGGACGATTTTTAAAAGACCGACTCAACAATACCCCACAAAATGGGGTAGACGCGAAAAAATATTTCATCCCCATGTTACGTGTATGGGAGCCACACTTAAAAATATTTTCCAAAATTTTATTCTACCAATTTGTCTACGTGATCTCGTAAGGGTCAGAGCGAAAGTATAAAGGTTCCTTGTTTGACTACGGAACCCTAAAATGGCAAATGACATGTTACTAGGAGAGAGGCAGTGGTACGAGTATCAGCAACATTTTATCACATGTACCGGGTACTTTACTAGATGGATCGGCGACCTGGTAAACGTCGCGGGAAGCCTCTGAGGATGCAGGCTCTCAGTACCCTGGCATTGTGTCATAGTATAGTAACTGCTAATGGTAACCCCTTTCCTCTTGGCTTTCGTGAAAATCATTTTCAGCCGTTGACATACACAACTGATAATGATTACGAAGGATCTTTTTGAATATATTAAATTTTCAAGCTCACTGAACTCACATTCAACGTCACGATAAATAACATGGAATTAACGCAGTATTCCGTGGATCTGCGTAATGTGGCCCGTTAATGGGACGACACGAACTCCAGAGAGAAACAATCAGTATGTGATAATGCTGTCAGGAACCTGAACTCGTCAAATTGTATACTATTTATTCAGGTTTGCGTCGAAAAGTCGCTGCGTTGAGCTATGCCACGCCATGCATCAAGTGTCTCGCATTTTCGAATGATCTCAATAAATTTATCTTTTTGTAAATAAGGTTGTGTTTTGTATCACTATCTGTGACCGATGAGTGGACTGTAACCGGCGGTGTAAAGCAACTTTTTATTTTGAGACGAGACTTTTACTCCAAAATGACATAAAACGGACACAAAACCAAAAAAACAATAACAAAGACAATATAGTTATAATGAGGCTGCCATATCTTTCTGTCTACTTAGTATTACTACATAAAAAGAGAACTATCAAAACAAAAAAATAGCTATAAGTTTGTTTTGCAGTCACAATTAGTTATTTCTCTATAGCTTACACAATATATATTTTCTGAATAGTATAAGTTTGCGTCCGATTACAAAGGGGTCGAATAACAGTCCTCCGTTCGACAAAAGAAAGTCAATTTCGCTTGCAAAAAGTTAATTTATGAAGTTATACGAGCGGCACTGCTCTCAATTCCCAGCTGTTGTTTCAAAATGAAAGAGAGAATTCCGTTCCCCAAGACATTGTGTACCTTTATAATTCATCTTGAGTGACGTCATAAAGCCAACAAGTTCCATTTATTTACAAACCATTTGCGAACTAGCAGAGCTGCGTGCCGGAGCCGAGGTCTAGGGAATGAAAATAAATAAGAAGCTAGGCCTTGCTCAGACATCTTTTCTTTGCAATTTCCGTCCGTCGCGTCTTGCCGCGATGGGGACAGAGACGGTCAAAGGTAAAATGCCTTAGACCCGAGAATCCGATAAGCTTTCAATCCTTTCGTTTATGAAAATAAAAACGATTCGTAAGAGTAAGTAAAAGGTGAATTTTTATTTAGGCACTTTCGTGACATATAAAGCTGAATAGGTTTGAAACGGATTACGGCGGTGCTTAGAGTTTACATGGCTTCATTAATAAATAAATAATAGTAATATTGTGTTGCAAGATTTTCTCTTTTGACAATATTTTTTATTCTTTTGCGATTTCTTACATCTGAAAACCTTGTTTTTAGAGTTACCTTATTTAGAGTTGAAACGAAGTTTAATAAATGCTTTGAATTGTTTGCTTAGGTTGTGACCATATCAAATCCGAATATGCGTGTTAAATTCTTGCAACATTAAGCACGTCAACAGCTGAATCCAATTATGCATATAGGCAATGAAATGTCAGCATAACTGGGACCCAAAACTTTATTACAAACATAGTAGGCCTTAATGACCTTGTGGCGACTCTGATAAGGCGCAGGGACACGTAAAATCACAAGTTAACCCTCTCTATCTATGCGAGCCGACAGTCTGATTTAGTGGTTTAATCGAACGGCGGGAGCTTTATTACTCCGGACCGCTGGGACCAAAATCCGGTATCCGCATACCCGGATACCCGGATATTCTCGACTGATCTAGACACGCGCCGCCACGAATGGTAAAGGACAAATTAGGAGCGGTTCAGTTATCTCGGAAATTGATAAATACCATCTGTGCTTCACACGAGTTGTTTCGGAATTGATTTTCAAGGGTCTGATTGTGCCTGCCTCGCGAACAACGAAGAAATGTAATTTCCTCCTGTCTGAAACACGTGGATATGTAATTCAGCTCCGCGTATCAACTAATTCCAACCCTTTACGAGACAATGATGTCATCATAATTTCCAGTTGCAAATATTAAATGAAGTTCTAATATATATATTGTTGAGAGTTGACCATGTATGTAGTTGTACATACAGTAGTTACAGATACAGTACGTAGTTGTTATTTCTTAAATTGTTATTATTCTACTAATTGTATACCTACGGTCAGAAAAGCTTTCATGAATTGTTGTAAACATTATTTTCATAAATACAACACATTTCGTGATCAAGGGGCCTGTACAGTAAATGTTGACATTATTGGTCGAGATCTTCTATTTACTATTTCTGTGCGTTTTTAAGTTCTGAATGTCATCCTTCAAATTGTATGTACATGCATGGGAGGGGGACAAGTTTGAGTTTACTAAGTAGTGGTTTGCAGTGGTGGCTTTGAGGCATTTCAGGTGTTTATCCTAGCGTCGACGTATCGATAGACTTCTTTATTTACCGCCGTCTATGGCTATCACCTTTCTGGTCATAATAGCATAAGATCCCGCTGCGAGATTACTGCGCTCATCGAGTACATCATTAAAACCCAATTTTTACGTATATTTATGATTAGGAGAATATATACTTACTAGGGTGCCTATCGAAATGTGGCCGCTAGTATTTTAATTAAATAATTGTTAATTGATTTTTAAGATAACATTTCGTTCATTTGTTTTTTTAAATAAAATATCAGCCACTTTACGGCACTATATGTAAAGACTCTGAAAAGTAAATATGTACATACTTTTCGGCGCATTTTGTATACCGTACCAGCGCTGAAGGCTTTCCTGCATTTCATGTTGAATTTTAACAACGTTGAAGGACCCTCTGGTGTATATATTTCTGATATTGTCTGGTAACATCACCTGTCCAGCACATTTTCATTTCTGGAGCAGGTAGTCATTGTTTGTCACATTTCCTCATTGTCCAACACTCGGACCCGTCGAGCCATTATTACCACTTGTTTATACACGCTACCCTTCTTTACAATGGTCCTTTTAAATAAACAATTAGTGGATATGGTTTATTTTACTAAAACAACGTCATTTATCTAAATATCTATTTAGTATTTTCTATAAATCCTTAATTCACCTGTCACGAAATCTCAGACCAGACAAAGGGAGGTGCAAATCCTTCTCATCTACAGTTGCCACCAGCAATTCTCTCTTGGAACTCAGAGCGAGATAATACTAACCTACGGCACGGTACCAAGCACTGTTATAATTAACTGCGGAAAGAACTTAGATTAAACAAACAGTGAGACACTTCGGAGTGTATCCCTAGCATGTGGCGCAAAGAAACACCAATCCAAAGCTTCAATAGTAGGGGTACTTCATGTGCAAATCAATCTTAATTATTTTCCTATAAAGTCTCACAACCCCTCGTTGATAGCCCGTTACTCGTGGTTATCATATACGAGTATCAATGACCGATTTTTATGTCCGCAGTGGTTATGGCATACCGCTGGTTATAATGGTATAATCTCGACAGATTTACATCATTTGGGATACAATATGTAATTGTGAATATATGATGTGGATCAACAGTTGCATACTAAAGAAATTTAGTTTATTTACTAATTACATGACTGATGATAATTCCATAGAATAAAAGCATGTACTACCAGAAGACTCAATCTTTATTGGTGTCAGCCTTACTGTTTCATGAAGCAAATCCAGCAACATGTACATTACACGCACATTTTTGTGTGTTGTATTCCCAAAGGAGGATGATTTGCCCTTAGTATTACTATCAAATGAAAGACTCAAACTTGAGAAATAAGAATGTCAGATTTTTAATTAGTTGAAAAATATTCGCCTATCCGAAAGCTTGAGAGACAATAGAAACTGATTAGACATCGTACTCACGCACGGCGCAAGCTTCCTGCTGGATTGCTGTTACTACGAAATAGAAGTACGAGTATTAGGATTGTTTCGCGGACGCTTAAGAGTTTCTTTTTTAGTGTTAAGAACCCGAAGGATGTCCAACGAGACCCTATCATTCCGTGTTCACAGTCCGTCCACCCGTCACATGGCTGTACCTTTTGAACCGTAATAGGCTGACAATTTATAGCAGAATGTGAATGAAGTAGTAGACATTTAAATATCAAAAGAAAAAATCCACACATTTACAAGTTACTTTTTCTCTTTCATCGCTTCTTGCACTTGTCCTGGTTTTTACAATTGTTAGTTTAATTTACCTTATTAGAATTTAGTACCGAGACAAAATCATATCGCTTCAAAAATAAAACCAGTGAAATTTCAGCATGTACAAACAAATTAAGAAAAAAAAAACATGCGGCGCAGTCTATGAGGACTACTATAGAAGTGAAAGCTAAGTATCTTGTGAATTGTTCACCCAAAAAGTACGCATATATACACAGTATACATATAGCTGATGGAAAGCGTTCGGTGACGATGACGCGAGTTCCATGATTTTTGTTCACCCAAAAAGTATTCAACGCGCCTAAAGAAGTTTTCACTTTAATAAGCAGCAAACTTTTTAAACAATACCAGATTATGTGTACTCAGATAATCACAATATGAGTAGTGAGACCATTGTCTAATGAACAGAAGAACGGCAAGTCCCCACCCGTACTTAGTCAGTCAATATTCCTACCTTGTAGCTCGCGACATGCTTCCAATTTCCATGGACAAAAGGTTAATTTCACAAGCATCTGCTATACCAACGCGTGCTATTGTCGACCACAGCGTGAAGGTTGTGGTCAGGCTTTGATCTGTTTATTTTAGAAGCAAAGTGATGATGTATCTGTATACTGTGCTTAGTCTAAGTGTATGAATTCCCTTGTTATTCGGTCGTAAACACGCCCGTCGCGCGTAGGCTGCAGCGTGGTACACGAGATTAATCCGAGAATATGATACAGGTATTATTTATGAAATAGCAGTGCCGGGTTTACTTAGAGCTTCTGAGAGAGTATTTTAATTATAAAGATTCTCATTTCAAATTAAATTTAAGCAATAACGATTACGTATATAATTTTCCTACTTAACATCAACATAAGTCCGAAACTGAACGTAAGTTTCCTTCATACATCAAGCTCGTGATATTAGGGTTTTCTAAAAAGAAATTTGCGCTGATGCTTTAATTCTCTAGAACCATAATCATCAAATAATCGTAATCAAATCAATCGATCAAATGTACATTGTTTCATTACCGCTAACTGTAGAAAAAGTTCTGAAGTGTCCTACTACTTATTTCTTAGGCGATTTTTCCTAGGCAATTATAATAATAATACTTTTTAGTCAAAAAGACGAATAAAATATATATCTTCTATTCTACGAGTTCTGTTAGTAAGGTTCGGCCTCTGTTTCACTTCACCGACTGTTTGACTTGCGGCTTTAACATCTTTCTCTCAGTCTCGCGAACAAGAAATTTTAATGCACTTCCCCGTTGAAAGTTCGCTTTTTTGCTGCTTAGCAAACTTCTGTTTCACTTTGTATTTTATGAGGGTAAAATTGTGCATAATCCCGAAAGAAGGAAAAGAGATCGCGTTTAATTTATATCTTTGTATCTTGCGTTGCGATAAAGGTAATATTTGTAAACGGATCAAAACGATGCCGGGTATTTCCGTAGAACGAGGGTAAGCAAGATTGGAATTCCCGCAAATAACGTAATTTCCTTACTCGTATGACAACCCGTGTTGAGTGTCGTAAAATGCCACTTAGGTAAAAAGTTCTCATGATGAGCATCACCTATTTAAAATAAACAAAATAAAAAGTTTATTCAATAAACATATTCCAATTTCAATCTATCGAAAACATCTTATTGCGATTGCCAATCTACCCACCAAGCGTTGTGATAATGTCAAATCTCCTCATAAAAAGTCTGACGTTGCGACGATATTTTTATTATTATTCTTTATGATGGACTTTCACTTGGATTTCATCTCACCTGATGGTAAGTGAGGATAAGGCCTTTGGATGATAAGCGTGCGCACCCAGAAGCAAATGATCTGCACATTTCATACCGGAACACAGTAATGCTATTAGCAGTGCTATTTGGCGGTAGACATAGGTAACAGTGTCCTAGCTAGCAAGGCGGGCATAGCCAACATAAGCAAGCCAAGTACCGCCAGGTACCTCCACTGAGAACTTTAGTCCGATTAAGAAACGGAAACTGTTCAGAATCTATCTATTTCAGTTCGATCCTGAATCTGATCCATAGGTGAACCTATGCAGTTGATACCGAAAGTAACGTTAGCTGCATAGCTCAACAACAATTTCATAGGCCTTACACACTGTTACAGGTTGTTGATCAGAGAAATAATTTAGAGAAACATTGGGAGACGCTGAAATGCGTCTGGAAAATAATCCCGCAGCTACTTTTTACGGCACCCTTCCGGTAATACGTATCGTAGTTATATTCTATAGCCAGGACAACGCGTCCATAAAGTAGCAGTAGTATAAGTGTAATATGAAACGTAAGTACCACAACAATTCTTGTGACGGCCCCCAGTTCCGGGACAGAGTGTACCGGATGCCGGCAGCTAGCAGGCGTGTCCACGGCAGTGACAGGCGACACTATCTAACTCGAATGCTAAATACTTCCACTTTAAGTGGGTTGGACTAACACGTAAACGCTTCCGGAAAGATATTTGGGTTAGCAAAATTAGGTAAAAGGGTCGAATTCTTTAAGAGTACTGTGTCCGAGATATAAAAGCAAAGGATTTTATATTTCAAAACATCCAAATCTGAACAGAAACAACAAAAGCTTATCAGGTAATGAGAAAATACTTTCTTAAGATGTTTTCGTCTCTATCAAAGGCATAATAGTGACATATATAACATCTAAACTAATTATTTAATGACCATTAGTTACCAAGTTTATAGTAAGTCCACAACATGTCATCCTGTGGGTGTCGTAAAAGGTAATTAATTATAGGTCTTAGGCTGCGCTGTCTACGAACTGCCAAGAGTGATGATTATGGAAAATACTTTCGTCGTGGCGATCTGTAAGATGGGGAGGATCATGTTCAACAAACAGCTGGTGATAAAAGACAAAGATATCTGCAAAATAATAATAAGCAAAAATCAACCGAATGCTATTAGAGTCAAAAGCTTTCAGTAATATCACACACCCTGACGCCGTTCGACACCAAAACTCACTTCAAAACAAAGAAGTCTACGAACCGTGTAATAAAGGGGACGCCGCACTTACCTTCCACGTTCAAATAATAATTTACGCTCAAACAAGTTGAAGGTAACTTTGCATGTCGTATAAAGCACGATTTTATCGCGTTTATTCCCCAACAACTGTATTTGGTGGGCGGACCCAGGTGTGGGATTTAAAGTTCATTGCACAGTCGGAGGGCGGGTCCTGCGCTCATATATCTTAGAAGCCGCTTTGATAAAGCCTTACAACAATGTGGCTTGAACCAAGACTCGGTAGTAATCTTTGAAGGACTTAGCGAAGGTGTTTTTGTCGCTTTGTTCGACGCGTCATAACTTCTTAAGTGAAAAGGTTTTGTTGGGGATAAATGGTTCACACTATTTATTGTATCTCCATTCAGTAGAGAACAATGCCCGGATAACGATGTGATATAAAACAAAGATTTGGAATTACTCTTACCTTACCCTGTAATAAAGGAGCTGGATACTTTGAAATGACCAATAAAGATTTGTCACAGTGAGTCAGTTGAGATAGTTAATCATAACAATTTTACTTGTAACACATTGCGACCACGATTATTACTCGTGCTGTTCTTATTATTGAACTGTCGTTGGATTTGAATTTCGATGAGTTGGATACAAAGAAATTTCGATTATTTATGGTAGATTAGTAATACTTTTAAAGTTGCATTGTTTATTTTGTTTGATTTTCCTGCACTGAATCTAGCTTTATTTCGAATATGTACCAACAAACAATCTACTGTGACCTTTTTGTCGTAGTAGGGATTAGATGAATGCCGTATGTAAACCCAATGGGCACACAAAATGTAACAATTAAAAATAGTTGGTAGATTTTCAATTGTCGAATTCTTAGTAAATCTTCGGATGATTGTTTTCGGAATTTAAATCAATAATCCATTTAATATCAACATCACCTTTATTTCATCAATTAATAAAGCAAGCGTCTACGAAACTGAATACCTTTCACGATTACTCCAAGTCATGTTTCTTATTAACATCCAATCATAAATGACGTCGAGGAGAATACTGCGCAAATGAATCGTACATTTCACAGGTGTTGAATGGTTGGTATATGGTGGAATGCGCTGACAGACAATCTCATTAGGGCGACAATGGGACAGACAATCCATAAATCATGGCATTGTGTGTAGCCATGGGTGGGTTGTTCAGTGGCGGGGCATTATGCCTATGCAATAATTGCCAGGCGGTTCCTGTCGCTACAACCACAGTGAAATTCATGAGTGATTTGTATGCAAAAATACATAATACCGTCATTGCTCGTATTGGAACGAAAACTATTTTTGATAAACGGCAAATGCCGACCAAGAATGCGAAAGTTAGTATTTTTTTGTTAGCTATTTCTGTACGTCTTAACTGGCGTAGTCAGAATGATTTTGATATTTTGTACAGTGACATTTCAAGGGCCGGAAAACGGCATAGGCTTTCTTTTATCACGATCGATTTCTCATGGGATAATTTTTGAATTCCACTCGGTTGAAATGGGCTAAAGCTAGTCTGAATATAAGTCAACCGACAAAGTAGCCTTATATATATACTCAAGCTAGAACTCTTTGTCATAGCCTCTTTGTGTTGAATTCGAGAGAAGAACTCACATGAAAGAAGAAGGGGAAAAAGACATTGAAAACCAATATATCCAGAGCACATTCTGACAGGCTATGGATAATTGTATTTCTCTGAAAATTGCCTGAATCCTTTTGCCAATTTACCTTTTTGATTGTACCGGTACGCTAAACAGGCTGACCTGGGAACCATTGTATAATTTGGCAGGAAATAGACAGAGGTCTATCCCCTGTCAAATTTCAACCACCCAAGCCGGAACACCGCCAAAATAAGTTTAAGGCTTACGAGTACACACGTCAATTTCAATCTGTGAAAATTACGGGAAAATTCATTTTTCTGAACAAAGGCGTGAAGTGAATTTAATATTAATGCTGTATTTTTCCCGCCATAAGTCACATGTCTTACCTTATTATATTTAGGAAAAGAGATTTATACATCATATTTTATTTATTCAGATAGCAATTTTATTTGTCCCTTAGTAACAGTTGTTGACGTAAATATTAAAATTATTATTAAAAGCATTCACAAAGCTTTGTTACCAACAACAGCATACAGCAACATAAGCTAAAAGATTTATACTATTAATTTTAGTAATTTCTTAAGATAAAACTTCCAGTACACAATTTCACAATTATAACTATAATGTGTCATACCAAATGCTATTGTTGCTGGCGAGATTTAGCCGTGTTTAAAACAATATAACTTCTCATAAATCTTGGTGCGCTTTGGACTAGCTTCCATTATAACATGCAGAGGGCATGAAATAGACCAAACGGCGCCTGCTGCAATCTCGCCATCCCCTGATTTATGATTCTCATTTCAGTTGAAACAACTGCTTTCTTCAGCGCTCTTTTCTCTCAGCTAAATGGAGGTAACGAGCATCTTTCTTTAATAATGGAAACGCCGGGAATTAAGGACTGCATACAGAATAGCGCGAAGAAATTGAAACCGCAAACTTTTTCGTTATCAAGATAATTGCTTGGCTGGGTTCTTGAGTTTCGTCGACCTGCCGACGGTGTAGCAGATGGAAATGCTTTTATTGAGGATCGTTAGCGATTCCTTCCACAATTTATAACTATGCTATCTTGTTGCTTTTATGCATAATACAGTTTGAGCTCTACAAAGATATCAGAGATGAATTCTTTTATAATTTCTCGTTTATATCTCGGTTTTTATTAAGAATATTTTTCTCATTTTAATGAGATAGTTACAGATTCGTATCTGTGAGCAATTTATGTTATATTCCTTTTTTTGTTTAACTATACGATGGAAATTAAATTTTCTACCACTTGGCTATCATCTTACCTGATGGTGTGTACAAGACTATGTTAAAGAGGTTTACCCGGAAACCTGAAGAGGATGAGGCGATGCCGATGTTATCGTTTTATTACAGGAATACAACATGACTAGTAAACCGTGTGGGCGTGGCGAGTCAGGCGGACACAGAACACTGACCAACGGCTAATAATCTGAGTACCTATTGATGACCCTTACTGAGAATCAAATCCAGAGCCTCCATGTTGTCAGCATAGCAGTATAACAACTAGGCTACGGAGGCGGTTAAGTTAATGTTGTTTTTGATTTAAAAATATCACAAAGCTAATCGATTGTAATTATGACGTAACGAAAAATTGAAAAATAATAACATTGTAACTAGGCGATGTCTGTATAAGAAGATATTAAGCAAAAAATATATCTCCAGCCTTTATAAAATAAAAAAATTATATATATAAAAGTCCTTCTGTCTGTATGTTTTTGCGCGCATCACGCAACGACTACTGCAAGAGATGGGAGAAGGTTTCAAGTTATATTGCTGGAGGTCTAACTTACAATCTAGTGCATGTTTCGTCTTGATACGCCGCCTAGAAGTACGAGTAGAGTTGTCATTTCAGTACATTGCACCCGCGCGAAACAAGTCGCGTGCACAGAATAATGTTTAAAACAAAGGGTAGCTGCTCAATTTATAACTACGCGGTTGAATTTTAGAATTTTAGATTGCCAATATATTTATTGCGCTGTCTTTGACCCCAGACGTAGACTCATAGCATTTTCTTTACCTATTATCATCACAAGAGTCGGAAAGGGTATGTCACATAGTCATTAAACAAATTACAGGCTTTGGATATAAATGGAAGAAAATTATGTACGTAAGTGGCTTTTTCCATTAACCAGTGATAGAAGTGTTAGTTACACATAAATAACGGTGTAAGTAGTGCGTAAACACTTGGCCCCTTGCGATTATACTCGTATATTTTGTCGACGACGCTAAGTGCCCTTTTATAGGGAAAGTCCAAATAAAAACTGCTTGGAATAGCGCCACGGTAATTGGATACTTGTCTTGCAAGTTATTTATATCTGTTTTTTTTCCTTTCATACCACTGTTTAAATTATAGTATTGATAAAGTGTTACAGTATTTTATTGATCTTCGGCAAAAGTTTTAAAATGTTTGTATAACTCGTACTTTTCAACTTTCTCCCTACTTACCAATATAGACATACAAATATAGTTTCTGTACTTATAATTGGTATCGTTTAATAATGTAAGCATATTTTTATTTTTAAGTCCAATTTATCTGTAATTTTAGCATTTATTTTTAATATCATTATAATTTACCAAAACTCACAGTTCAGATGAATATTGTTAGAATTTTACTAAAGCGTAAAAAGTGTAAAGATTCTATTGTAAATACAAATATGTATATGTTATATGCTGCACATTGTACATATAGTTCGTCCGCCTGCGATCTACTATCAGTATCCGCCGGACACAACAGTCTAGCTAGAGCAATATACGGAAATTGAGAGGCGTTATCCTAATCCGATGACGTCACTAATTTGAATATTAGTTGCGGGGCGAGGACGCATAATCACAATGAACAACCGACGGCTTTGGGGCTTACGCTGCCAGTTATGGCCGAAGTTCCCGATCGAATAGTTGTTATGGTTATAACTACATGGTTGCTTTCAGCTACGAAGGCATTTCGCAGTGTACTGATTTGAGAACAAATTTGTAAGGTAGTGCATGAAAACTCATAATCACAATTCAGAAGCGATGGCTATGAGTCGCACGCTGACCGCTACGGTTGTAGTTCCTGAACGAATTGTTACGGTTATTTTAAGACTTTGTGATGGCTTGTAGGTACAGAGTTTTTGATAGCGTGTAACCTGAGACATTAAATTTGTGATGGAATGTTTTAGGATACAAAATTAAAATGCCCAAGTCTATGAGTCACACGCTGCCCGGAGGTAGGTAGGTTTATTTATTACTAGCTTTTGCTTATGATTTCATCCGCGTGAACTTCAATTGTCAAAGGGAATTCTTAGGTAAATCCTACTGATGCGGTCGGGATAAAAAGCATCCAATGTCGTTAGTCGTACACGAAAGACAAACAAACATACGCACCTTCATATTTGTATGGATTTATTATATCTTGATATTTTCATTTTTATCGTTCAGAATCAGATTTAAAGATTCATACAGGGTATAACAATGAACAGATGACAACTTGGTGCTTGCACTGCCATTTACGGAATAGTTGATTTAAGTAACACTGTGGCTTTTAGGTAAACATTAGTGGCATTTTTGTTTTTGTCCGTAACTACTTTATTGTAACGTTTTAAAATACGTAATCAAAAACCACAAATGCCAGTTGTGACAATCGACTTCTCTCTATTTATCTCTCTCACTCTGCCAATAATGAAGACAGTGACTGTCTTGAATACAATAGTTCTTATTAAAACTTATTTTAATGTTATCGTATTGATTCCAAAGGTGACATGGGTCAGGTTATGAGAAAGGGTGACAATGAACAATCGAAGTGCTTAGGGCAATAGGGAATGTTCCCAGTAATTGACGAAGTTCTCAATCGATTAGTTGTTGTGGCAATGGAAGCTTTCAGATCGGAAAGATTAATAGGCAATATTTTATATTAGTAATTTGATCTTACGTGCTAACCGTTTATCTCAACTATAGAAAAAACCGTTTATCCTATAAACATTACACAACCTGTTTAGAGTCTAGTAATTCCTTTAAGTTAGTACATTTAAACAGTGCTATTTTGCTATTCTAACCCAGTCAACAGTGTTGCCAGTAAACGCAATTTCTCTCCCGACATCAGCATAAAAAGCGCAATAACTGCCAAGCGCGATACGCATGCCCTTGTCCATACGTCTCGAAGGCGATAACTCTAAGCAATATTTACGCGTTGCCGGAACAGCCATTGTGGTTTATCGGCTATTCAATAACGCGAATAAAAGAGAAAATTCTTTTGTGGGTTTCCATAAATTTCCATTTATCTTGTAAGCACGCCTGCACCGGAGAAGATTAAATGGATCTTACTTTTCTAAACGGTGTAATTTTCAACTTTTTATTTCGTTTACGTTTTCGCTGGGTCTCTCAGTGTTTTTATGGGAGATTGTAATCGCCTCAACAAGTAGTTCATAAATCCATACTGATAATACGAAAATGGGTATGATTGTTTGTCCTTTCTTACCTTCGTAACAGAATGACTTGATTTTTGTGTAGTGACAGTTGAAAGACCGGATAGTTATGGTATACTTTCCGAACCCCACGCAGATGAAGTCGCGGGCAAAACGCTATTCTCTTAGTTTTTTTATACTAGATAAGTTTTATTGGGTTAATATAAAAAGAATATGAATGACTTCATTTCCTCTTTTTCTGACTTATCGCACATAAAATGATGGTATATCTATGCTATTTTTAAGAATTCTGGATAATCACGACTCTATTCTACAGCCATACCGTCACATACCAACAGATGATATCAACGCCAACTCCAATCATTAAATCGCTAAAATGTATCCTAGCTGACTGAAAAAATTATACTCACTTTCGACCATGTAGAAATATAATAGTCTTTCAAATATTTTCGTCGGACCACGCGGTCTCAGGGATATTTTCGATACTCCCATACATAAAATAACCCGTCAAAATGTGATTCTAGTCACGCGGTACGCTCCTTATAATCGTTCCATAGTAGTGATGTAACACCTTACTAAAGGAACAGTTGAAGCATTTCAATGTATTAAGAGTTTAATAATATTGGAGTTATCTCGTAAAATAATGTTTTTGTGTCCCCGCACTTATCAATTTTTTTCATAAAAATTCAATTTTTTTTGAACAAACTAATAAATTTTTTAACATGACAACGCATGTTTGCCAAAATACCAATTGTCACTATAGTCTTGAAAAGCTTGTAGTGGTCAGGAAACACAAAAGCTGGCAGGGTATTTCACTCCTTAGCTTTACTGGGGAATCCAATGCAATCTCTTAAATGATATTAACTCATAAGATTTCATGTTTTTGACCCTATATTTATGTTTCAGTTCACATGTACCAAGGCATGTGGATAGGAAACAAGTCCACTACAAAATTAATGGCTCACATCGGAAACCAAACCGAGTTCAAGTGCACTTGTGTTCCCAGAAATGGGCAAATGCATTGGTCAACCGCAATTAATGGCTGCCACATAGAGTTGCATTGAACCAAACGTGAACGATTTGTACTACATAGAAGAGGCATTAAATGGCAACAAGAAACTACTCCATAATTACTCGCCATGTAAATGAAGATTTATGTTGTTACATTAAGGTTTACTTAACAGGATTATTCTCACGAGTTACAATCCATGGTTACAACTTAAACCCATTGTAACTTGAACTTAGTGACTACTGACTTGTTGGCTTGTTTACTATGATATCAACAACAGTAAGTAACTTTTGTCATTAAGGAAGTCAAAGGAAAACAATTTTAAGTCAATGATTTCTGTGTGAGCCTGACTTCAAACTTATGTTGACAAAATCTTGTGAGAAAATGAGTCATGTTTGGTACAGGCTTATATCTTGCTGAAACACATAGCTGTAATTATAAAGACCTCTGTAATGCTATTCTGTAAAATATAAATATAGTGTCACGGAGATTCTCTAAAAGTCTAGAGATAAAGAAAAGAGAGAGGCGGATCCATCTATCCCCTTCGAAACGGATAGCAACAAATGACTAGCGTTGAAAGCTCTCGAATAATCGCATAAGGATTGTCAAGTGTGGAAGAGAGACCAATCCGTCTATATCCTAGATAGGTTATATGTATCAGGATCCAAATAACTATCGAGAGAATGAAATAAATAATCATTCTCTGTTGCAAATTATGTGTCAAAATTAGGCGAAGAATGGCAATCGGTTTAATATTTTTCGGAAAAAATTATCCTTTAGTACTGCATTAGTTAACCTACAGGACAACCAAGGACAACTAACAAACATTTCAGTTGTAAAAAACCGGAGGGATTTGTTACAAGTGTAAATGTGGCTATTGTTTTCTATTTTAATACACGAAATTGTGTCATTGGAATGCGGAGTATACAGTATCAATAGAATAATTCATGTAGAAATAATCTATCGAGAGATACTTGTGTCACAGATTATATATATCTTTGCTGTAAAATTTCAGCGCTAAATACAAATTGAAAACTTCATTCAGAACTACAGATCTAGGATTCCGTTTTTCAGTTAAGTGTAACCTGTAGTACTGTATTACTACTCTGTGATTCAGAAATGACTGATATGTATGTTTTCATGTCAAAATCGAATACCTACACGTTTTTTGAATATATTTTTCACCGTGGATTCAGCGCTGAAATTTACTAGAATAGCTATCGACTGTTGTCAGTGCAAATAGAGGTGAGTGTTCACTAGAACCACGAATTGGACTGGACCATTCAAACCCACTATGTATATTTTCATGAAAAATAACACAACTCTCTCCTGTAAAGTTGTTTCATGAACTAACATTATAAAGCTCAGATAACTCTGGCACAAACCATAGTGAGGACTATATATTGTCAAGCGCACTTTATTAATATGTTTCGTAAGTCTTTACTTGTTCATGGTTTTTAATGTGTCCTCATATTTTCCACTTTTGAACTTTCACCTGGCCTTCATCTCATCTGTTGACGACGAGTTTAGTAACGATAGTAGGGTAAGGGAAAGAATCGAGCTTTTACAATAGCCGCAAGTTAATGAAGCTAGACTCTTTCAGTATCCTATCTCATATATAATCTGATAAGATAAGATAAACCTTCATTTGCAATAAATGTGGTACATTTCAGATGTTCAAATAAATAATTCTAGATCACACATTTAGCGAGCGAATGTTTTGACATGCAAACAGTAATTAAAAGTAATAATATCGAGCATTTAAATTATATAATTCTATGATGTCAGGACACGTACCTAATTGATATCTATAACTAAGGAAATTAATATTAGTCAAATGTTTTACATAATAAAATTATACTCGTAAACCAAATTAAAATTAAATCCTATCTATTTTGTCCTAGCTCGAAAAATTCCATTACAGAATAAAAGTTGTTAAGAAGGAGCTGAGAGTTTAGATAAAGCTTAGTAGTCATTAGGCTGCGGAGGTTATTCTGTCTTGTTCATAATCACCTGCATAAGTTTACTATTGGAGATAAGCACAAATCATCAGACCGATATTTAAATGCCTTAATCTCACCTGATGGTAATTGATGGTAAGGCCATTGGATGGTAAGCGTGCGCACTCTGAATCCTCAATCGAATGAGGCACTGGCTCTACTGCCTTTCATACCGAAAGATAACAGTGCTATTAACACTGCTGTTTGGTGGCAAATTTAAGTAACATGGTGGTAGCTAGCCGGGCGGACATAGAAAATGCCCTATCTCCAACCAAACCCGAGTACCGACAGACCATTGGTAATCAAACTCGGGACCTCCAGTTTGTAAGCCCATGCGTGTAGCCACGAATTATTTTCCAAAATCGCCACACTTGACATTGACTTACGTTGGTGAAATGAAACCCATCTCAATAATTCTTTCACTTAATTGACTTGTACTTTATGTGTTCAATAAATATTTATGCTAAAAATTACTCTGTAAAATACAGTTAATTGTTAGGAATACACAGAGTCTAAAGCAAAGTTCCTAGAAACTCAACAACCTAGAATTTCCACAATCGAATAACTGAAAATATTAGTTATTACATCTTATGATTTATAAACAGTTTCTTGGAATAGTGAACATTAATAACTTGAAGTGAATTCTTGAGCTCCAACACTGCCTACGTAAATTACTGATTACAGTAAAGATTAAGTCTTAAACGAAAACTTTGTTGTTACAATATATTAACTGAAACCGCAACATGAAAAAGTAATTACTGAACAACTGTTACGGTGGCTACAGGACTTGATTACATTTTTTCTAGCTAGCTCTAATTAGTTGCAGGAAAAAATCGAGCGAGCTACTGCAAACACATTTAATTGCTGCATAAAAAATGGTCTGAAGTGGAAAAGTATTGGTACATGCACTCTCTCACTCACACCTATTAATATTTATTAAACCTGGTGGATGTTTTGGTATACGGCTGTTTTGGGACGAAACGATATAGGATATCAAAGTCACCTAAACTCAGTTGTATCTTCGGCATGCAATACGAACGAAAGCAATTTAGTAATAATTTTTAACAATCAATTTTGATTTTACTTGGTTTTATAAACAATATTACAAATAGTAAAGCGTCGGTGGCGCAGTGCATAAGGCGCGGACTTTCAATCTGACGGTTCTGAATCCAGCCTATGAGTTGTTTTCCAATTCAAGTACATTATCCGATTGCTTAACGATGAAGGAAAACATCGTGAGGAAACCTGCATGTTTAGAACAGGCATGTGAAGTCCGCTAATCCGTACTGGGCCCGCGTGGTGGAATATGGCCCATACACTCTCTGTAGGAGAATAGGACTGATCCCCTGCAGTGGGGACGTATATAGGCTGTTGATGATGATACAAATAGTATCGGGAAGCGTGTACGGGGCCGTCTCCCTACTAGTTGGACCGACGACCTAGTTAAGGCGGCGAGTCGCTGGATGCAAGTTCCTCGGGACTGGGTAATGTCCATGGAGGACGTCTATGTCCAGCAGTGGATATTTCGGGGCTAAAGATACGAATTGCAGGCTAGATTTGAAGCGGTACTTTTAATCAAAGCAACTTAAAAGCGAAATGGTTACTGCTCACTCTGTACGTGCTAGCCCACTAGTACGTGAAGTCATTAACGAAAGTTGCAGCCCAATCTCAATGCAGAACGATTTCAATTCGAGGTTTGAACGAGGCGTCGCGACGGGTGCGGCGGCATGCACACAGCTCTACTCGCTGCACCAATCCGACTCTGCGGCTCTGATTAAACTCATAAATTCGAACGCCAGATGGCGCGCGCCACGCTGTAAATCCGCGACCAATACGGCATTTGTCTCTATTCCCATGGGCTCGATTACATATTGCTGTCTGAATAATTGGGCCGATATGATTCATTTGACTTTCTAGCTGTCGAATATTAAAATGGGTATTTTGAATTGCACAGATGGGCGGGCGTACCGATTTAAAAATTTAAGTGCGTGTATCCAAACATTTGAAGCAAGAATGCGTAGCGTTTTTTGATAGACATAAAATGATTTGGTTGGTGGTATTTTGCTGTCAACTAGCAAAACATTAACTTAATTTAGCATCAAAAAGAAGTATTAATGGCACTGGTTGTATTCCCCTAATGAAGTTACCTGCCACATATCCAGTACCACATTTAAACACTTTATCGTAATCATCATCATCAGCCGGGAAACGTCCACTGCTGGACATAGGCCTCCCGCATGGTACGCCACATCGACCGGTCCCGAGCCACCTGCATCCAGCGACTCCCCGCGACTCTAACCAGGTCGTCGGTCCATCTAGTAGAGGTACGGCCTGGTAGACGTTTCCCGGTACGTGGTCGCCACTCGAGAACCTTTGCTCCCCACCGGTTATCGGTTCTTCGAGCGATGTGGCCTGCCCATTGCCACTTCAGCTCACTAACTCGTCGAGCTATGTCGGTGACCTTCGTTCGTCTACGGATTTCCTTTAATACGGACGGTCTACGGACTTTATCGTAATATCTAACTTTAAATGCATAATAAATCCGATACAGAGTTTGTTTGTCCTTCCTTTAAGTCGTACGGACATATTATTTTTGTTTAGTGATAGTTCAATGTTCGAAGAAAGATGTGTAAGTGCTTATTTTTATCTCAATTGACTCGCAGTCGAAGTTGCAGGGAATAGCTAGTCATATTTTTTGATAAATGATAAATGAATCTCACCTGATGTTAAGTGGCGATGAGGTCCACGACACCTATGTGTAAACTTAAAAGTGAAAAAATTTATGTCTTAAAGAATAAGAATGATTTTACCTTATGAGCAAATACTCTATTTGTATTCGGTGAACGCTTTAAATCTCATATATGTGATATAACTGGCTGTGTATTCAGTTATAGAATTCATACTAATCTTTTTAAATATGCAAATCAAAATTTCTACCTGAAAAGTTGCATCCAAAATGTCGAAATACGAGGGGTATTTCGACATTTCAACTTTTTAGGAATAATTCCACGCCCTTATCACCGTTTCCACCTCAATTTAATATCACATAGCTCTAATTCGTCAGTATTATTGAAATAGCTCCAGACGTGATTCGGAAGCGGCCCCATTCGCGTGAGCTGCGTACATTCTAACGTGCCTAATAAAACGTTAATAAAACCCTTATCAGGCCCGCTAATTATTTTCCCCATAAATCATACCCAGAAAATATGAAGAAAACATTGTGAAGGAAATATTTGATTGCGCAATACCGTAAACTCGGCTTAAAGTATTATTAGAAACTGCTTTAAAGCGGGCTATTCAAGGAAATGGAAACGGTTAGCGTAGTCGACTAGGTAATGGTGGTCGTTAAAAGGTAACCAAAGACGACTACGAGAGCGATTGCTACGCCGCGTAGCATGTTGCTACGAGGATATGTTCTTCCTTGTACGGTTTTCACAAAAATGACAGTGTTTATGTTTGTTGTAATGGGACGGCTCTATAACAATAAAATCTTTACCAAATATTTTCAAACGTCGGCCGCGCTTGTAGTTAAATTTTTTTCAAAGCAAAGCCATTAGATAATATTGCAGCACACGTGCACTTTCTAAAGCCGGGAATTCTTAAAACCAGTAATCGGAACTAAACAAAGAACAAGTCGTAATAAACTTTGAAAGGAAATATCGCCTACATTTGTTGCTTAGAAACTTCTAGTTAAAATAATAGACAATAGGCATCTGTTAGCACATTAAGATAGCTGTTAAAGAAATGTGCGCTGTTGTCGGCCGAAAACTATTGTTAATCTTCCTGGAATGACATACAAAGTAAAGTAAGAACGAGACAGTTAATGAAGAGAGAGACAGACAAGGGGCGGGGCATGATTGAAGTTATGCAATTAAATAGACTTGCCTAAAAACCGCGAATCAAGAGTAGATTAAAATGAAGTACCGAAATGTGCATAAAGAAACGGTCTTCCAAACGTTTTAAGTTTCCATAAGGGCCCGTGGTAATTTAAAACGATTATGCCATTTTTATTAAACACAACCGAACATATTTAGGCTGGTTTAAATTTCATTCCAATAAATATCTCTTTCAGATACCTTTTACGATATCAAGATGATATCTAGGTTTCATAAATTATCAACTCTGATACCGCACTTCATTGATTCAAGGGTGGAGCTTCGAGAACTTAGCGTTCAATCATCGTCCAATCAGATGAGGCGCAACCGACTCATCCTGAGCTGCGGACAACCATTGGTGACCACCGGGGGATGCGCGGGGGATGCGCGGGCGTCACCGATCCAGGGAGCGCGCGGGGGTGGAAGGAGCGTCGCGACATTCCCCGAGATAGTCTGGAAGAACCCGCAGAATTTATCACACGTCCACTCTTTTAGTCCTAATTTTGTCATAGATTCCAAAGTGTGCAGTGTCTATTATATTGTAATATTATAGTAGAGTCAATTCATATCAGTGGTTCCTGTTCGCTGTAAAATGCCCAGCTAAGTCAAAACTCAGTATCGCAGTCGGAAAATGATATTCTACAGAATAATTCAGATTTATTAATTTGTATCAACTCTCTAGTCATCGGATAAATACATAACGTTATCCGCAGTTAAAGGTCACATGATTTACATACAGAGAATTATTTTCCGAACTGTGTTTTTGTATTGTAATAACTTATCAGTGTAATGGCGATATTTATTGTCCCTCTGTTAGTATAGCGCAAGGGTGATTTACCGACGCTACGCAGTCATGATTTGTCTAAAGACGACATGACGTGACCTCCGGTCACACTAAAACCGAAGCGATTCATAAAAACAGCTATAGTTTGTCTAAAGACTGAATAAATTGACCTTATGTCGTTCTACTGAGATTAATTGACCTTTTGTCATATTTGTGTGGAGTAAGTTATTGAAGTAATAATATTTAAATATCGCCATTAAACTTAGTATTGTCATTGTTTTAACGTGTGTTGTTAGTGTTGTTTCGAATAACTTCAATCAGGCCGTGTTACAATATCTTGTAGATCAGTTTAGGAAATAAAGACGTACTAATTTGCAATTACATATAAATATTCATCATAGAGTTTATTTCGCTCTCAAATATCGCTGATTAAGCAATGTCACGAGAATTTTGTAAATCGAATCATAAAATAAAAGGTTAAACCTTTAAGTAATAATTTGTACTTAGGTATAAATATTCATTTCAAAAAAGGCAAACTAAGGAGTTTCTTACCCTTTCTTCTCCTTACAGCCAATTCCGAAAGGGTGGTAAATGAAATTAAATAACTTGATTTGAATACCTAATCTCTGTGATTTTATTCAGAAAATATCCTCACTTATACTCACAATAAAGCCATAAACTACACAGCTCTTCCAGCTACAAATAATCAGATGATAGCGCTAACCAAAGCTCTTCTCTTTACCCTTTGTTCAAGTAAACGACAAATAAATCTTATCTGTGAGATATGTCGCAATAATTATATATTAAAACCTAGACATCTCATACAAGTCATTATTCGTATTAAGTCAGATCGACACAGCAAGTCCTCCTCATTCAGTTCAGTCCAGTGTCTAGCAGTGGGATAGAGTTATTCACAACTCACATCGACAGGCTCCACGAGTGGCCACTATAATCAAAACCAAATAAATACCAAAACCCACAGGGCGTATGGCTGGAGGCTGAGCGACCCTTTACACAAACCATAACATCTTGGGTATAACGACATTAAACGATCTAAGGATCGACGTGGAGCCAACATATATGCTGAGCTTAGACAAGCATACCTACTGAGCCTGAATGGGACCATATACCGCTTAGCCCGGATGCTCTGAGGTGGTTGCCTAGGGCGCAATCTAGATCCTCTGGATTTATCTCGAATAAGGTGCAGGACTATTTTACATTACAACATATCTCACAGTATTGCCATACATGACAGGTTAGAGGATCTTAGTACCAGACTGACTAAAATTATCTAGACGATCACAATTTAATTTGAAGAGTAAAAGTTAGAGGTCACGCCAGCCCTTCAGGCCACGTCGGCGGACACTCATGGGGCAACATATTAAAGGGTTACAACATCCAGCAGGCAGCACAGAGCAAAGGAGGAAAAGGGGGGACCATCTCACATGGTGCCGTGAGACCAGGATCTAGTCTTAAAGTGTTACGACCTATACAGTAACCACTAGATCAAAGAATTAAAACACAACGTAGAAATACCAAAGATTTGACAGTCTGGGAGGAGAAAATAAATCCTCATTTGATAACAGTTGTATATTGTGGGAGGAGTAAATAAATCCTCATTTGATAACAGTTTTATATTGTGGGAGGAGTCGAGCTTTTGTTGACTAAAGTATTAGAATAAAATTGTAAACGCGTTATACCATAATTTTGATACCACTATTGTCATAAAAATAATTAACATTTCATTGAAATCACAGAATTTAATCATATATACCTAAGATAGATCTAATACCGCTACTTTAAATTGGATTAAGCAATAAAGTAAAGTAATACACGAGGAAAATAGTTATTTTGTTAGAGTGCTAAGCAATAAAATGATTTAACATTTTTATTAAACCACAGATTTAAATGAAGTACACCAGAGGTAGAAATAAAATCTCGTACTTTATTCATGATGTTTATAATATCTAAATATGACAATAGGAATGCCATTTTTAAACTCTAGATCCCAGTCATTTAAGGCCACGCTTATAATCAAAAGGAGCCGGTCGATTCATGCCTTCTTTTAATTTTGACGTCATAAGATGATTATAATAAAATATTTACAAATATGACGAGATAACGAGAGCGAAATAACTTTGTGAAGAATTCTATAAAAGGTTGAAAAGTAACATGTCATTCCAGGGAGAAAAATTAATACGAAACTCACAAAACTATTGTCTATAAATTGTTTAATGTGACAAAATATAACTTATTTACTGATCCGTTGCTAAGCACGTAATAAAACTTACAGTAATTGATACAAGTTGAAATGTAACATGTCGTTCCTAGGAAAAGAAAATAATAATTACGAGTACCACAGACAAGGTTGTCTATACACGGATTCATAATCAGGGTTGTTCATGTTTTGAGCGCGTGATAGAAACAAGAATAAAATTCAAATAATTTTCTGCGATACCAAATAAATAAGAAATAATGCGCAGAGGACAAAAATAATAACTGTCATTGTTCTAAGAATAAATAGATGTCAATTATGTATATAAATGAAGTTTATGTATACAAATCCGCTTAATCTTCACAAGACAATCAGGAGCCACCACTACAGACTTTTGAAAGGTCCAAATATATACATTTGTACAATAAATGATATTGAATAATGTAACAAATCCAGTAAACGAGAAATGTCAATAAATATTGCTTTATGTGTAATTTCCGAGGTAAAGGGATAAGGTCTGTAGATTAGGTTAGTTAGCTTGAATTAGTATAATTCGTTAGGGCCAGGTTAGGGTGTTAGGGCTAGTTTTAGGTTTTAGAAATAGGCTAGGGCTCGTTAGGTATAGGCTAGGGCTTGTTAGGTATAGGCTAGAGCTTGTTAGGTATAGGCTAGAGTTTGTTAGGTATAAGCTAGGGTTCGTTAGGTATAGTTGAGAAGGCGATAGAAATGTATTTATAAGCCTTATAAAAGGCTATCAACCGCTGAAAATACATGAGTAACAATGATGACGTAGTTGTGATAAAAATAGGTATAATGTAAATGTAGTTATTTATTGAAGGAAACTAAGGCGAAGTATCCGTCAATAAAAGCATTGGAAACTATTGCTCGCTAGTCTGAAATGAACATTCATTGAGTTCTGATGCAATGATAGTGATAACTGATAACATAGAAAGGGAAATTCATCATCATCAGAAAAAGCAGCAAAGGTTCACTGGTTAACATTAAGCTTCCATTATAGGTCGTCCTGCTGGGCTTCTTATGAAGAGATTTGCCATAACTCTACGCTTGACGAGCGTATTAGTGAAAAAGGGAACACTAATTCTGAATTAGTGAAATAGAAAAACCGAGTTTGTTTGTTTGGGTTCGTTTGTTTGTTGCAATTTCATTTTCCAATCGACTTGTCGATTAAAATGATATTCTGGATAATATTTGTATAAATCACTGATAAAGACTTGCCAGATAGTAATCGACCTGATGAAACAAGGTCGATTGCATATGTCTAGGAGAGTTCCTAGAACAGTAGTCGTGAGGGATGAATAGCATTGATAGACATCAATAGCTTGTAAACACAGGTATTTGCTTAGCAAATGACCAAGCGTAGGACAAAGAGCGTAAGGATGATATGATTCATTCAACTCATAACGGAGTTCAGCCAGTAAGTGAGATGAACTATTAGATAACAGGAACTCGTGTGTTTATGAATGTGTGATTGTATGTGCTACGGATTTGTTGTTTGTTGTATTTACCAAGTTATTTCATAATTGCATAGAAGAAGTTATTATACACAGCACAATTTTATAAATCATTCTCTTTTATTAGCTACAATTAAAGCTTGTTATTTTAAAAATGTTGATATATGACTAAATATATAGATTTAAAACCACTACGTCTAGAAAATTGTATGTATGTGAATAACTAGACTTTGATAGGCTGACAAGGTTTATTACAAGATAAATAAATACTTGTAAAAGATCAGACAAAGACATTTATGATAAAAGGCGATTTGAGAGTTGTAATTGCTAAATAAATTCCAAACATATCATAATATGAGCAGATTACGTCTTAGCAGCCATGAGTGGATCAGATTCATTCATGAATCATAGTAGGAAAGTATAATTGGTTTCTTTCAAATCATGGTGAGCCAAGGGATTAATTCAAGTAGTAAAATTGTATGTAAAAAGAGTGAAGGCATTAGATATGTTCATTATCGCAGCATTTAAGTAGAGTCTGAAATCGCAAGTAGAGATTAAATCCATATTATATATATTATTTATATGAATGGCATATTGCGTCAAAACGAAGTTCGTTAAGTAAGTTGAGTAAGATAAGCGCTAAGCAGAGAAAAGAACGTTAATGACATAGCCAGCCAGACATAGCCAGAATGTAACGTTCAGCGTGGTTGATGACAATGAGTAAAGTATTAAAATGCTTTTAAAAATAACATACGCCAATCGCATAAAATGGGAAAAAAATCGCAATAATGTTGACATATTCTTGTTGAGTGAAAAGGCAAACTCAGGTTTAAACATTGAATTATATGAATAGTCTCCTAAGGATATTGCATAGCAAAACTACTATAGAAGGACATTATGTCACGATCATAGGTCGTATTCATCTTACATCGGTTTATAAAAGTATCATGTTTAGGCAATACGATGCCTGTTGACAAGCACCTATTGGTATCTTAGAAAGATAAGCGACACGATGGTTTATCACACCTGGTGGTATTTTGTATAGGAAACGGGGTGACAAGGTTGTGTATCACACTTGATGGTAACTCATATAAGGAAAATAAGTGACACGATTGTAGATTGCACCTGATGATGAAAAGCAGCGACACAATAGTCGGACACTATTGATAGATAAGTGACAAGATTATAGATTGCACCTGATGATGAAAAGCAGTGACACAATAGTCGGACACTGTTGATAGATAAGTGACGCAATGGTAGAATACACTTGATGGTCATTGATGAGTAAAGCCTATCTTTCCTACTTTGTAATGAATTGTTAAATTCACCTGATGGTAATAAATAACAAAAGTTTTATCTTATTTATCAATAAATATTTTATAGTATATTAGACTCTAAGTTGTATAGGGTTGTGGTAACGAATATCTCAGGAGCGATAAGTTATTAAAATAACATATAGACATTAAAAGGAGTAATTCCGATTACGAATATTGATTTCAATTTTGACAAGCTTTGTTTTAAAGACCAGTTACTAACTGAACTGAGAGGGATAGCACATAGTGCAACCCAATCACAAAAGGAGTATTATCTCAAGGGCAGAGTGTCCTATTGTACAGTCATATCCGTGTAACTGGGAGCAGGTACAAACAATCGGCAAAGAGATTTAATTACTACAATACAACTCTTTTTCTTTCAATACTCGTAGTAAGATGCAATGATTATAATTTATAAATGAAGGACTTTAAGTTTTTTTTTTCTGGCTTACAGTTTATTTACTTGATACGTAGACTCTGAGTGGCATAGGTTCGTGATGTCTTGAGGAGGTGGTGATCATATAAGAAAATAGTATTTGAATATATTTAGATTGCTTCGGCAACTAAAAATATCCAAGGGAGGAGGATGTAATGGGACGGCTCTATAACAATAAAATCTTTACCAAATATTTTCAAACGTCGGCCGCGCTTGTAGTTAAATTTTTTTCAAAGCAAAGCCATTAGATAATATTGCAGCACACGTGCACTTTCTAAAGCCGGGAATTCTTAAAACCAGTAATCGGAACTAAACAAAGAACAAGTCGTAATAAACTTTGAAAGGAAATATCGCCTACATTTGTTGCTTAGAAACTTCTAGTTAAAATAATAGACAATAGGCATCTGTTAGCACATTAAGATAGCTGTTAAAGAAATGTGCGCTGTTGTCGGCCGAAAACTATTGTTAATCTTCCTGGAATGACATACAAAGTAAAGTAAGAACGAGACAGTTAATGAAGAGAGAGACAGACAAGGGGCGGGGCATGATTGAAGTTATGCAATTAAATAGACTTGCCTAAAAACCGCGAATCAAGAGTAGATTAAAATGAAGTACCGAAATGTGCATAAAGAAACGGTCTTCCAAACGTTTTAAGTTTCCATAAGGGCCCGTGGTAATTTAAAACGATTATGCCATTTTTATTAAACACAACCGAACATATTTAGGCTGGTTTAAATTTCATTCCAATAAATATCTCTTTCAGATACCTTTTACGATATCAAGATGATATCTAGGTTTCATAAATTATCAACTCTGATACCGCACTTCATTGATTCAAGGGTGGAGCTTCGAGAACTTAGCGTTCAATCATCGTCCAATCAGATGAGGCGCAACCGACTCATCCTGAGCTGCGGACAACCATTGGTGACCACCGGGGGATGCGCGGGGGATGCGCGGGCGTCACCGATCCAGGGAGCGCGCGGGGGTGGAAGGAGCGTCGCGACATTCCCCGAGATAGTCTGGAAGAACCCGCAGAATTTATCACACGTCCACTCTTTTAGTCCTAATTTTGTCATAGATTCCAAAGTGTGCAGTGTCTATTATATTGTAATATTATAGTAGAGTCAATTCATATCAGTGGTTCCTGTTCGCTGTAAAATGCCCAGCTAAGTCAAAACTCAGTATCGCAGTCGGAAAATGATATTCTACAGAATAATTCAGATTTATTAATTTGTATCAACTCTCTAGTCATCGGATAAATACATAACGTTATCCGCAGTTAAAGGTCACATGATTTACATACAGAGAATTATTTTCCGAACTGTGTTTTTGTATTGTAATAACTTATCAGTGTAATGGCGATATTTATTGTCCCTCTGTTAGTATAGCGCAAGGGTGATTTACCGACGCTACGCAGTCATGATTTGTCTAAAGACGACATGACGTGACCTCCGGTCACACTAAAACCGAAGCGATTCATAAAAACAGCTATAGTTTGTCTAAAGACTGAATAAATTGACCTTATGTCGTTCTACTGAGATTAATTGACCTTTTGTCATATTTGTGTGGAGTAAGTTATTGAAGTAATAATATTTAAATATCGCCATTAAACTTAGTATTGTCATTGTTTTAACGTGTGTTGTTAGTGTTGTTTCGAATAACTTCAATCAGGCCGTGTTACAATATCTTGTAGATCAGTTTAGGAAATAAAGACGTACTAATTTGCAATTACATATAAATATTCATCATAGAGTTTATTTCGCTCTCAAATATCGCTGATTAAGCAATGTCACGAGAATTTTGTAAATCGAATCATAAAATAAAAGGTTAAACCTTTAAGTAATAATTTGTACTTAGGTATAAATATTCATTTCAAAAAAGGCAAACTAAGGAGTTTCTTACCCTTTCTTCTCCTTACAGCCAATTCCGAAAGGGTGGTAAATGAAATTAAATAACTTGATTTGAATACCTAATCTCTGTGATTTTATTCAGAAAATATCCTCACTTATACTCACAATAAAGCCATAAACTACACAGCTCTTCCAGCTACAAATAATCAGATGATAGCGCTAACCAAAGCTCTTCTCTTTACCCTTTGTTCAAGTAAACGACAAATAAATCTTATCTGTGAGATATGTCGCAATAATTATATATTAAAACCTAGACATCTCATACAAGTCATTATTCGTATTAAGTCAGATCGACACAGCAAGTCCTCCTCATTCAGTTCAGTCCAGTGTCTAGCAGTGGGATAGAGTTATTCACAACTCACATCGACAGGCTCCACGAGTGGCCACTATAATCAAAACCAAATAAATACCAAAACCCACAGGGCGTATGGCTGGAGGCTGAGCGACCCTTTACACAAACCATAACATCTTGGGTATAACGACATTAAACGATCTAAGGATCGACGTGGAGCCAACATATATGCTGAGCTTAGACAAGCATACCTACTGAGCCTGAATGGGACCATATACCGCTTAGCCCGGATGCTCTGAGGTGGTTGCCTAGGGCGCAATCTAGATCCTCTGGATTTATCTCGAATAAGGTGCAGGACTATTTTACATTACAACATATCTCACAGTATTGCCATACATGACAGGTTAGAGGATCTTAGTACCAGACTGACTAAAATTATCTAGACGATCACAATTTAATTTGAAGAGTAAAAGTTAGAGGTCACGCCAGCCCTTCAGGCCACGTCGGCGGACACTCATGGGGCAACATATTAAAGGGTTACAACATCCAGCAGGCAGCACAGAGCAAAGGAGGAAAAGGGGGGACCATCTCATTGTTTCTCTTTAACTAATACTTTGATATGTAAGTTTTCTTCTAGTTTCTTCCACTTGAGCCTATTTACTAACACTATAAGCTCATATGCTTATATTCTATTATTTAGCACAATCATAATTATTACTACTATTTAGTGTCTATTATTCCGTTACCCGTTTTGGTAACGTGGACTGAGTTAGGAATTTTCAACTTGTTTTTATCCCTCCCATATCCATACCACTCTAAGTTATTAAAAATGTCACACGTATGCCATCATAATCATCATCATTCACTGCTGTAGATGTCATAATAAAAATTGAGTTTTTTTATACTTTCACGAGGACTGACATGTTCTACTTTTATAACTGTACTAGAAATCTTCCCTTGCTTCGCTCACTCTAGGCGGCGTATCAAGATGAATAAATTAATATAAAAAAAATTTCATAAAGAAGCTTTTATTTAAATGCTCTAAAAAGAAGAAAATAAACTTTAAATTAAATCAAACCCATCAATTGATTACATTGAACAATTTATATGCTATAAAAGCTTGTCGCGTGATTTTAATTGTATTGATGTCGATGTGGCGTACCATGAAGGAGGCCTATGTGTCGATGAACTAGAATACAAGAATTATGTAAACTGATCTAGAGAAAAAGTATGTATTGTATAAAATAGATAAATCTACATACATCTACACTAGTAAATCACGCGACAAGCTTTTATAGCATATAAATTGTTCAATGTAATCAATTGATGGGTTTGATTTAATTTAAAGTTTATTTTCTTCTTTTTAGAGCATTTAAATAAAAGCTTCTTTATGAAATTTTTTTTATATTAATTTATTTTTTATTTTTTAGTTATCGACGTGTTTCTTAAGACTAAAAAAGTCTAGTTAAGTTACTGAATCTATTTCAATTTTAAAAAGCATTGAAGTGCAAGTTAGGCCCACCCAGGACGATGTAAAGTAATTTTGATTGGAATTTGTACGGAACTTTCATTATGGCACCTCGAAGTCTATTTTATAATTTAGTCGACTATTACCCATTCACCTGCAAAGCCAGCTTAGTCTTGATAGTTTTTCTTATAAGTTCAGTGTACATACTATTGTGAAGTATTCAGATTTTTAAAAGCAATAGTTTAAAAGATATACGGGGGGAAACGCGAAACTAGTTTCGAACGTCATTTTTTAATAATACATTTGCGAAAAAATATAACAATAGTAAAATTATGATGAAGATGATTGTGTTCCGGTTAGCACAGAAAGCATACCTAAGTAACGTTTCTAGGTGAGAACGCTTCCATTTGTTGACTTTAATCACTTAACATCGGTTGATATGAAGACGAAAGTACCAGGACCTCATACCTAAGATGGAGTCTAACTACAACTTCAAAGAGAGAAAAATAGATATATAATACCTTGGCATAAGGTCTCTGTCATCCCCATAAAATTAAATGAAATCATTATCAACATTCGAATTTAAATATGTATATTTAAAAAGCGAAGGCCCGCGTTCTTTTTTCAAAAACACTCGAACTGAAGCCAATCCTCTTGGAGCATGTGAATGCAGCAAAAAGTATCTAATTAAACAGACCCCGATCTTTTTTCGGAGGTTAGTGCGGAACAGTTGTCTTACACGCTCTCTGACACTTATGTCAACCTGGTAGTCTATTATTGAGATTGTGGCCAAGAGTGTGTTGCAAATACTGCCCAGTGACTCGGCAAAAATACTAGTATTGATTTTTGAATGAAAAACATTCCTTCAGTTAATAAGAAAAAAAAGTACTAGTGCTTTTGGCTTTATAACTAGTTAATAAGAAAAACGCACGTTTGCCTAGCGTTTTTAAGACAAGCTTCTGAAATCACGAACTTTTAGCACGCCAAACAGCTACAAAACGTATCACTTTCTGAGCACAAGTATTAGAAAAGCTATATATATTATTCCCAAGTTACGTGTATGGGAGCCACCCTTAAAAATATGTTTTGCAAGATTTTATTCTACTACTTTGTCGGCGTGATTAATATGTATACCCGTACTAAATTACACCTTTCTAGTAGTAAGGGTCTCTAAGCAAAGCCGCGGACTGACAGACGGACCGACTAACAGAGCGAAATTAAAAGGGTTCGTAGTTTTACTGCGGAACCCTAAAAACAGAAGTGACAGAAGTTGAGCGTTCTCATTTCAAAATATAAGTTTTACTCAAACCCGCGCGGAATATGTCATTAACTTCTTCTGGTTCTGATAACCTAGTAGTTCAAATGATTTTTCAATAGTTTGGTAGGAAATTAACCTGCGCTACAAAAACGATATTGCACGCTCCGGTGCACTTATGTCAACGTGGTATTCTGGAATTAAGATGAGCCCGTATTTGAGGGACCATTGAAAAGTTCTTCTTTATTTCTCCTGGCTCCAGCATCAGACCAGGACCGATGACCTAGTTAAGCTCGCGAGTAGTCACTGGATGCAAGTGGCTCGGCCCTATCACCGTGCATGTGTGGGCGCGCCATAACAGGGAGACTCATGTCCAACAGTGGACTTCTGCAGCCGATGATTATTGCATACGCTGCCTTGTCCAGCCTCAATTGAGTGACACTATCTTGTCTTAAATTTATTTAGAAAACCATTGCCAAACTAACATAAACACACGCTTTTTAGCTGTATTTTTGGCATTTATGCATGACATTCAGCATTTACACAGAGGATATAATCACAGACTTTGCACAGACTAGGTACTGATATAATGCACAATCACGACTTGTTTTGATTATGTGGTTACTCTTTCATTCCCTTGGGCCAAAAAGAGACAAATAGCATTTTGAATCTAAAACACTTCAACTAAAGTCTAAAGTTAATGAATCTATTTAGATTTTAAAAAAAAGAAGTGACAGAAGCTACGCGTTCTCTTTAGTAGAATAAACCGCGCGTAATATGTCATGTGAGCTAAATCAAAACTACTTCTGTTTCTGCTAACCTGGTACTTCAAATGATTTTAAGTAGTTTGTTAGGAATTAACCTGCGCTACGATACGATATATAGAAACGATATAGCACGCTCCCTTGCACTTATGTCAGCCTGGTATTCTGATTTTGAGATGAGCCCGAATTCGAGGGGCCTATTGAAGAGTTTCTCTTTATTCCTCCTGACTCCAGCATCAGACCAGCTCGCTGGTACCAGAAAAACGCATTGTCATCGGAACTGAACCAACGTGCAAAATTTCAACTCCCTAGGATAAGAGGAAGTGCTTCTAATTCAGCTTGCAAGATTTGACCCGAACATACATACATACATACATACATACATACTTACATACATACATACATACATACATACAAACATTGCAAGTTAAATAAAAGCTTTTAAAATGCACCAGATTTCAAGTCAGACCTTTATCAATACGAATGTTATAGGTTTTTTTCGTGATGCGCGTATAAAAATACAGACAGGACATTAAAAAATCCATACATAATTGTTTTGGCTTTTATTGCTCTTATAAAAGCCCGTCATATATTTTCTTTAATAACTCCTGTGTACAGACTGGGGAGATATGATTTACGTATATGGGAATTTTGCTTAGCAGTGGGACAGTACAAGCTAATAATAATACTCTTTTAATAATAACATCGTTCAGTTACAATTTTAACATATGTATAGATACTATATATCAATTCATGGTCGTGGAGAGAGTGTTATTATTACTGCACTTTTATTATAAATTCAATAATGGAAAACAGTGTGCACATTTCACATAGCCTTAACTATGGAGAAGATTTTTTTAAATCGAAACAAACAAAGAGAGAAACTCTTCTATACTTTCGACACATGTGCAGTTGCGTGTAATAGCGAGCAAGTTTATATAAAATTAAGTAAACGAAGAAACAAGATAAAAGTGTAGATAGAGTAAATTACGAGTGTTTCTCGCAACGAACTTGTTGGCTTGAGTTTATTTGTTTTCATTCCAGCGCGAGATGTAAGTTGAGAGCAAAGAGTAGTATGCTTGAGATGAGGCATTGCAGTTCATATTACAATGTAACTAGATTTATAGCAAATCACAATAAATTTACAGAACCTTACCTACAGCTTACCTAAATCTTTATCGGAAGGCAACCGTGTGACTTTTGGGGGGAAATGGCCTTCTTCGCAATAATGACATTATAAAAATGCTAAACCTTACTTAAGACAAGCCACAGGATTGACAACACAATTTCATTGAACACAAGTTGCGCTAAGGTGCGCTAGCAGTGAATACATTTCGATGGATTGTTAAACTCATATCGTAATGTACAATCGTAATAATTAGCCAGGGTGGCAAAGATTAATGTTAAAGCACAAACCAAACTGATTTTATTAGAATATTTAGTTAAAAGTACGGCTACATTAAATCAAATCTTATCCAAGTCACTACAATGACTTTTTAAACACAGATTCACTATTAAAGAGATATTCAAAAGGTACTCCTAGCCTATGCCATTTTCTTGCTCTATACGAATGAAGGAGATATTCTTTACTCGTTTCACAAGTTTGTGAGAACGCAGATCTCCTGTGCTATCTATCTGTGTTTATATGTAAAGCTAGCTCGCACATACGTGGGTGGGTATCCCCCGCGAACTCAGCGGGGAACTTAAACGGCGCAATTTAAACTTTAAACTCGTGTATTTTATTCAAACGCGTATTTCTGCTAGCAATGAATATCAAGTACGTAATCTTGGAGTTTTCTTACAATCTCGTATAATCATAACCATTTCTTGTCTGCTAAAAAACTTTAAATTGCTTGTGATTCCATATAATGGTTTTAAGTTGGACCAAAAATATCAGTAACTATTATTAATATAACTGTATTTTTAAACGCACTTGATTTACACTTATAGGATAGCAGCGTATATGCTTAAAACTCAATTCATGCCTCAATTTTATTATTTGAATGTATCTTCTAAATTCAAACGGGAAACATAAAGGAAATGGAGAGCAACATAAACCTGTGTATCATAGATATTTCTAACCAATCACAAACGGTATCCCATGGTTGCATTGTGAGCAGATTATGAGTATTTAAGGAAACGGAATTTAGTTCCAGCGCAAAAGTCACTGAGATCGTAGAAGCTTTGATTTATAGTAGGAAAGCATTTTCAAATTACCTCTCGCTTCAACTGTGACTAATGACAGCATTTTGACCTTCGGAAGTAGTCGCGTACGTTTCAAACTAAAGGCTTTCGCAACTTCGTACATTTATTTCAGACATAACTTACAAAATATATGGTCGTTCCATGAATCTTGAGACCGAAAATCTTTGTGAATTTATGGACGACGGAGATGCTAATTTCTAATTCAAAAGGCATTTTTAAAAGTGTCATAAAACTCACATAAAAGAGCGTGGACGTATGAATCGCTGCCGACCCCGGAGGCTGGAAGTGATGACAATGGAGGGTATTTCAATATGATTTGCATTAGAATGCGCAGGGAAGTGGTGCAGCGAACCTATTGTGAGATGCTAAAACTGTACCATGAGTGAAGAAAGATATACCTCTAGAACTCAAGGCAATACGTAATCAGATATAGTCAAATAGGTTTTAACAAATATTTCTGTATATTTGTAATGAGAACATAAAAGGAAGTTTGAAAGTCACACCTGTGACCGTAAAATTGGGGCATGTTATCAGGAAGGATGAAAGACATATGACTAGAAACGTGTGGGCATGAATGTTGGTGGATATAAGGGCAGAGGAAGACCTGAAGTTATGGTTGAATTGTGTGAAGAATGATATGTGTGTGAACGGTGCGAGTGTTGAGATGACGGTTGAAAGAGACAATTGTAAGAAGAAAACATGTTGTGCCGACCCCGCGCCAAGTGCAGGCAGGCAAAGGCAGGAAAATGATAATGACTCGTATAAATATATTGATTTGTCAAAAAATTATTTAAAAAACAAAAACCGACTTTAAAATAATCTCTACTTACCTAACTCCATCAGCAATAACCGGAACTTGTGCAGAAACACTGTCAGGATTCATTTTTTTAAATTTATTATTTACAAAAAACCTGTATACACTCAACATAAATAATCGTCGCGACACCACACTGTTCAATGCGAAATAGAAATGAAAATATCTGGCTTGCTTTCTATAAGAGAGAGAGAGACAGACAGAGAAACATGCGACGCCGCACAGCTTACAATAGCTTACTATAGCAAAAAGTGTCGTGACAACTTTTCGTAAGAATTTTTTCCGTCTAGCCCCCTTTCACAACAAAAACTATGCCTACAAGTAACAACTTAAACTAAAAAGTAGAAAATAATATTTTAATTACTTATAACATTAAAGGACAATTAACGAAATTGTTAATACTTATATTCAGCTATTTTTGGAGTTGGTGTGTAAGAGGGTTACAAAAAAACATACGCGTCGAATTGAGAACCTCCTCCTTTTTTGAAGTCGGTTGAAAAACGTCCACACTAAGAAGTTTTAATTCAGTAGAATATAATATTTATATAACATATGGACTAATCGTCCACAGCTATACATAGGCATAGAATAGAAAAAGGTCTACTACATTCTACATCATTCTGACCGTTTTGAAACAGTTTACATAATTAATTGCCCAGTTTTTAGAATTCCATTTCAACGGTCAAGTAATTTAAAAAACTCCGTCCAATTAGTACCATTAAGTTTTTTATTTTCCTTTTGGTGAATTTTATTTCAAAACGAGAACGAAAAGGTGTTGATTTATTTCTATTCATTCATTTTATTCCAAATAATTCCACTGCAAAATAAAATAAAACACCTCCGCGGCGCAGATGTCTGAGCGTGAGGCTCAGTAGTGCAACAAACACAGAAGGTCACGGGTTCGATTCCCGATGGGACCATGACCAAACATCACTTTGCTAAACTATTCCCAGATTGTCTGAAAAGTAAGACGATTGCGTGCTTTGGAGACAAGCTAGAGGCCTCGCAACAGGTCGATGAACTTTTAACCGCCCAAGCCCAAAAATAGTTTCCTCTCTGGGCTGGAGGATCAAGTGTCAGTCTCTTCCTTAAAAACGAGTATTTACGCCAATACGACAAAGCTAGGGAAATGATGACTCTATCATAGATGGGCAATTGGGCATACGGTACGATAACTACATCAACAGCCTATAGCCCCAAACTAGTCCCCACTGCAGGGGCTCAGGCCTACTCTCCTATAGTGTAAGGGCCACCACGCGGGCCCAGTGCAGATTGGTAGACTTTACGCGCACCTTTGAATTTCTTCTCACACACTGGTGTTGCAGGTTTCCTCACGATGTTTTTATTCACCATTAAGCAATGGCATGCAATGGGATAATGTACTTGAATTGAAGAAAAAAAATTCATAGGTACACTGAGGTAGGCTGGATTTGAAGATACTCGTACGAGATAGTTAAATGCTAAATCCAGTACACATAGCTTAGCAGACGGTATATTATTGTAGTGACACAGTATTTACAGTTCCAAGTTTAACAGTTTTAGGTGTGATGAGACAACAACCCATGGCGGATTTACAATACGTCTTTATCTACATCTTTTTCAACCGACTTCAGAAAAGGAGGAGATTCTCAATTCGACTGTATGTTTTTTTGTATCTATGTTACGCGATAACTCCGCCAATTGTGAACCGATTTTGATGATTATTTTTTTGTTTGGTAGAACATACTTCAGATGTGGTCCCATATAAATTTTATCGAAATTTATTGAGCACTTTTTGAGAAAATCACCAAATATGTACCCAGATAATTCTACCTCTAAGGATGAACATTTTAAGGCAGTTGAAGTCGGTTTTTAGTTCTTTTTGAACGGGTTAGTTATATTTTACACAAATTCTACACGGTTTATCAGTTGCAAAATACCTCTGCTTCACACAACCCTCCGTCATATATATTTAATAATAATATGACCACGAAGCTCGTGACAATAAGGCTGTTGGATGGAAAGCGTGCTCGCGCAGAAGTCTCAAGCTAATGAGGCCGTGCTACCTTTTCATACCAATACACAACAGCTGGTTGGTGGCAGACTTACGTTAACAGGGTGGTGCTTAGAAATAACATATAAAAGTGCTATAACCAACGAAACCGAGTACCTGGTACCTGAACTGCAATTGAACCCGCAACTTCCAGATTGTGAGTCCAAGTGTGTAACCCGACCACGGAAGCGGTTAAATGATTACACTCCTAGAATATCCTCCAGGACACCCTCGCCAAAACATAAGTTGATCCCACTCTAAACCTGAAACCTCACTAACATTTTATTAGTGTTCTAAAAATGTAAAATATTTTAACCAAATAGCACGCTGCTCAATTTACTGCCGGCTAAAGAAAATTCAGTAAAAATACCAGTCTATTCAATTTCGTTGGGTAAACGCTTTACCACGCGCTTGTAAATATTTACCTCGTTAAATTTATGGGTAGTCACAAATTGTAGCCGTATCAGCGTAATGAGAAACAAATGTTAGTTCGTACGGATCTGTCTACTGCGGGAACCCAACATTTTGGTGCTGATCAAGGGTATTCTACCCTTATATGTATGTTCGCTTATTTCGCATATACAGTGAAGTTTCTATTCTAGTATTATTTTGCCTCTTTTTCTTTCATTGACTTAGAAGTTGAATTTGTTTATAAATTAAAGTGATTACAGACTCGAGTATTTGGTATTAATTTTAAATTAGTACATCCACGCACTCTTGAAGAAAAGGGTATTGACTGACAGACAGACAGACGAATAACCAAGTTATCCTTCTTCTTCTTTTGAGGTACGGAACCCTAAAAATCAATCCTAACACATGTCACTGTAAGGATCTCTATCTAAATTATGTTCATGTTTTATTCAGTAACTTTATATACACCCCAGGCACTGTATATAGTGTAGCTATGTATATTCTTTGGAGCGGAAGCGTACAAATTTCGTTAGAGCACGAATTTTTCCCTCTTTCACACACAAAAACTCAAGGGCACTCCACAGAGTATCTGGTACCGTGGGTAGATGAGTGCATCATCCACGGAGCACCGGCTGTTGGAAAACCACCTTATATAACATTCGTATCGCAGTCAAAGTTAGACCTAACTACGAGAGCATTTAGGTATAATTCAGTTTGTTTTTGGACATGTGATTTGGTCGGTTTTGTAATAAAAGTCGGTCAGTCTGGAGTCAAGTTGCAAGAGACGAGTGGACTCGCGCTTCGTTATCCGTTTTCCATGACTTGATGACAGTAATTGTACATTCGGTGTATATATCAGACTGTACCTACTCGTAGCATTTATATCAACCGAACTCACTGACAGTTCATCATGGTTAACTACAACAGTTTATCTTTAGAAATATGTATATCGTACATTACATCATCAAATCTATCTTACTTAAGTCATTTCATAATAAACATATTTACGAGCGAATAAGTGATCGCAATAATTCATTTGTTTATATACAACTAGCTTCTGCCCGCGGTTTTTAATAACTACGGTACTACTCGTTCGACCCAAATAAAAGCAGCTTATGTCTTTCTTTGGCTTTTAAATATCCCTCTACAAATAATCAAGTCATTTCTGTTAGGTCGTGAATGTATGAGCAAAAGAATTTTTTGTGAATTTATCCCATGTTTTAATAGTTATTCTTCTAATCTGGATGGAGACAAATTTAAAGACACAAATATCTTAGAAATCGGTCCAGTCATTCTTGAGTTATATATGTACAGATTTATATAGGTTGACAGCGCCTATGGAAATTCTTTTAGTCGTCTTATTTGACACCATTTGAATATAATACTGACCCACTGGCAGGATTTAAAGAACATGCTGGCGCAATGTACAAATGTCTTAAGTTTAATCTACTCTACTTTAATACATCTTAAAATTATACGTAATACATGTTTTGGTAGTACAATTTTAAATTCATCGGTTCAACAAACTACATTCTATCGCTTACGTTACTAATGGACGCAGTACTCTATTTCTATTTGGCTTCCTGTGGTAAGACCTAGATACACCTATTTCCATATGTCATTATATCTACAAGCTTACCCCACCCACTTCACTCGGACCTCGAAGAAGGCATCTATGGGGAAAATAATACCATGAACTAGGGGAATATAGGGACAGTCCCTTGATTACCGCATCACCAAAAGAAAATTTTTCAAGACAAAATTTATTAATTTAAAAAATAATTGAAATACACTCCTCAATTTTTGCTCTGTGTGAAAATATATATACGAGTATCTCTCTCACACAAATATTGTAAAAATAACAAAGATTGTAATTTAACCCAACGCTTGGAGAAGTTTTCTTCCACGCATATTTGTGAGGCAAAGTTTAAATGCGCGACAATATCAGCTCTGCAATCTACTCCCGACATCGACATCGAGGACATAGAGGAAACATCACAAAACTAATTTCACGAACCGCGAGTAAACTTTACAAGAATGCAATAACGGCTCGGCAAACACTTGTCTACCAGACAATAAGTTAGGAACAACGCACACATTTAGAAGAAGAGCGCTCGTACAATCGCGAGCTCAGACCAGACCAAGTCAATATTGACTACTAGACGGTAATGGCTTTTATACTTGGAGTGGATGTATGATTCAGTCACTCCAAAGCTTGAGGTGACTCTAAGTTTACTATGATTTTAGTGGATTAACAGGAATCCGCTCATACAAAACTTCTGTTGATAAGTAAATACCTGAAAATATTACAGAGTCGCGAAATGAATCATTAACGTACAATTTTGTTGTCAGCTGCAATAGCCGTTATGCAGCTCTTGGTCCCTAACTGGCGTTTAGAACAATAATAAAAATAATGTTCAAAAATGAAACTTTTAATTCACTATAAAGTTGTTTGTTAATGATACTCATTTCGCAACACTACAACCCGATGTCCTTCATAATAACATTCAATAAGAGAATATTGATACAAATTTGGACTAAAATAATCGTATTCCCATAACAATGAAGCATTTAATCTGAAAGTACGTATTACGACCTTTCCTCTTTTGCCTTTCAGAAATCCCGGAGGTCCCGAATTCGATTCCTAGCCCAGCCACAGTGGTGTCTTTCGATACTTGTTTTGGTTAGTGGCAGTAGTTATCTATATCTGCCTGGATAGTTACCACCGTATTACCTGAGTCTGCCGCTACAAACTGTGTTAATAGCACTTTTGTGCTCCGGTATGCAAGGTAGCAGGGCCAGCCGCCTTGTTCTGGATGATCACACTAACCATTCATCATTCACGTCCTAGTGAAACTATCGCGTGAAATGAATACCAAAGGCAAACCCATTATATAGAAAAGTTGATTAGATTAATTTTGAAACTAATAAAAATAAATCTCAAATTTATAATTTTTCAACAAATATTCAAACTTATTTATGCATATTATGGCATTTCACTTTTGTATAAAATTGCAAAGACTCATAAAATAGACTGACTTGAACGACATTTTTTTCTATTCATAGCCAGTCTAACTATTAGATCCATCTATACGAGCATCCAGCGACTAATCTTATAGAAACTGTTTGCATTCACGATTGAAGGTTCGAGAAACCGGTGGAAAGTTCCCGCAATTCAAATAGGATTTCCATACAGGCTATGCGGCAATATTTCCGCCGCGGACCCCTATTTGAATATCGCTGACAAAACTAGAAATTTCTATCACGATTGATTTTCAACAAATGTTTGGTATAAACTTGTTATATATTCTACTTTTCTGCACAGTTGCTGAAATATGCTCCACAAGAGAAAAAAATCTAACAATCGTATCTTTGCCGTGTTAAATTACTTACTAGTGGACCGGAATTAAAGAAGCCATACCTTAGACTATATGTAGGTAGTAGATATAAAAGAAAAATTATTAGATGGGCAACGTCATCTATCTATGTAACAAAATATTACTACGATGAATAATCCACTTGCTAAACGTGATGATTATGGCAAACCTGCTCATGGAAAATCTAACGTGGTAATCTGTGAGGGTGCCTCGTGACCAACAGTCACAGACCTCGTAAAATGCATGCATATGCATATAAAATGGACAGCTCTTTTCTGTGCCGATTGAAAGCGACCCACCCAGCGTACCGGGAACTAAAATTCGCACTTCATCAAAAGAATAGGTAGGTAATATTGGTAATGGCTTGTTAGTTTTTTATTTTAGTTCCAAGTACGCTCACAATACTCTCAATGTAACTATCAGCGCAAAAATGGCGATAATCAAATGGAAGTAAAGCCAAGTCGCCAGTCTCCTTTCCAGCGCCTAGTATCATTACATTTCAGTGTCAACCGTGGACTTGCGCAGATGAGATAGTACCAAAGGTAACAAATAAACAAACTTTATATCTTTCTAAATATTTCACTTTATATCTTTATAAATATAAAATATGAAAATTGTTCATGCGATGGACATGTGGTACACTCGTGTACAAAAATATGTATCCATTTTTGAAACATACCACATTCACACTTGCTTGTTTCTATGAAGTGTGTTGAAGGAAATGTCAGTTAAAGGTGAATGTGACATGGTTCAAAAGTGAATACATACATATTTTGTACTCGAGTGTACCTATATAGAATCAGATCACACCGTGTCATCGAAGAGGGTATCGTAAAAGGCAACTAATATAATATTTCAGTGGACAGGTTTACCTATTTTAGTATCAACATCATCTTCCTGCCACCAAGCGTAGATCAAGCCACACCGAAATCATATAATAGATAATAATACTCCGAAAGCTCGTTCAAAGTGATGATGATACAAGAGGATCGCTCGATCGCTCATGCTCAACATTTGACTTATGCGGCTATGATAAATACCATTATATTCGATTCTTGGTATACGGTTACCATAGACGAATTCTTTCGCTAGACAACTTTTAGCAAGCTGTCAAGTTTTTTCCCTGTTTTTTTTTTTCATTTTATTTAAACGCAGCCTGAATCCAGACGCCCATTGGAAAATGTTTGCAGGAGATGTATTCGACAAATTCAAAAACTAATAAATACTTGTAATATCACTGAATTAGTCGTTTGACAGTCATAGTATGCCATCATTATCTGAAAACCCAAAAAAGTAATGCACACATAGCGCACAAATAGAGAAAAACCGGATGCCGATTCCTGAAATACAGTTGTCTCCTGTTTATCAAAGGGCACTCGTTATAAGAGCGACGAGTATAGCTTTATGTGTTTAACTTCAACGTCAATTTACACTCCACATATTTGACTTGATGGGTACAGTCATCATACTAAAAGAGAATGAGACTTATTTGTAAGCATAATGTCACATACGAGTACATACACTCTCGTATGTAGATTGTAAGTACTACACTATTATGCATCATATTTCATGTAAGACCCACCATTTGTATAATAATACCGTTATAAAATATTAGCTTACACGCTCTCGCTTAAATACGGCTTAGTAGTAAAGCTTCATTATTGTTGAAGCCATAAATTTCTCTTTATTTCGAAAGTTATTTACCCAGCGTAATTTTATTTTTAAAATTAATTATTGCTACATTTATATGTGTAGTCTATTTTAAGCGTCTAAAACGCCGACAAAATAATCTAAAACCGTTGAATGAATAAAATTTTAAAAAATAACAGAACGAAAGGCGTTGTTACCTAAAAGGTATCTAACTGTTTAATGGTGAGTAGAGACCAAATAAGTTTGGCAAAGCACGGTAAAGTATCTCGGAGCATATAGGGGGAGGAGAAATTAGGGTTCGAATGTCACTGCAATTATTTTTTAACATTTTCCAAACGTGATTACACAAAATAAAATAACATGTACAACTAACTAATTACGGCTACTCTATTATATTTATCCTTGGAAGTGGTCAATAGAGACTACTTCACACTTTATTTGTTACGAGTAAGTTTCGAGTGAGAAAATATAAAAGCATCAAAAGTACTCAACTCAAAGTTGAACGTTTTAGTTCGCTCCGTAAAAGTAGTGAAAAGTTCAGTCAACTCTAGCGGAGATATATGAACTATTAGTAGCTTTTGTCCACAACTTCGTCTGCGTGGATGGAAGAAATTATCCAACGGAAATACTAGCACTAAAATGATAAAAAGCAATCATGGGCGTGTCGGGCCACGCGCAGTGTAGTGCTCCGTAGTTGCCCGTCACGATACGTTCACGGTTTTACGCTAATAACTTATAATAAAAAGGAATTTGGAATGAAATTTGTACGACATGTTCATTTTGAAAACTCGAAGTATGTTTTATAATTTGGTCAACTATTACTCGTTAACGTTATTAGTGCGAGTTGTTCCAACATATCTGTGTTGCTCAAAATAGGTGCATACTCTATATTTTTTATCTTCTTTCTTCCTTCCATTTTTTAATAATTTCATTAGTCTATCACATATATTTATAATATATTTATGTCTCAGACTGTATTATATATATTATACACAAGTATCTATTCTCTCCTTCCCACGCACGTCACACACTCTCTGGCCTCGTCAGAATACCAGCGCTGTGGCCTCGCTGCAGCACATGCTGAGACGAGTCAATTTTAGCAACACACTACAACACAACCAAAGTATATGTATGTTATATAGCTTCAATTTTTGTTTATCAGTTGTAAGTATTTTTGTTTTTGTGTAATTAGTTTTGTTTTTGTTTTTTGTAGTTTTGTTTTAATAGATTTCTTAATGTGTTTTTTCTATGTGTATTGTGTTGTGTGTGTTCTTAAATAAAGTTGTGTCTATGTCTATGTCTTAACCTGTAATGCCAACTTGGTCGTGATAGTTTACCTTTTAACTTCAGTACATAATACTACTACTGTGCATCTTAAAAGCAGCAGTTTAGATGATTGACGCTCGACTCTGACAAAAATTATCACTTTAAAGTTTAATAATTCGCAAACGTTTTCCTGATTCAAAAATTGCTGACGTGAAAAATATTACTTCTTTAAAATCGTTAAAAAATTATGTATCTTAAAGAAATTTTCATTTCACTTCATGAGAATACAGTAAAACAAATAAAAATGCTATGTCAAAAATCATTCGAGAGGGTATACAGTTATAAAGTAAATAGTTCCAGCTGAATACAATGAAACTAACTAAGCAAGTAAATATTAAAAAATATTAAATGGGTAGTTGGACAAAATACATAACTGAACTAAAATAAATTTAAAAAAAAAGCTTTTAAAAACATGCCATTACACAATAAAAAACAGGCGCGCTCACCACGTCTGAAAGTTAGGCGGGGAAGTCTTAGAAGCAGGGTGAATATGCTCAGTTCGCCTTCTAAGCCAACCACGGGAAGACATAATGCAACTATACACCACAACAATACTATGCAACATTTGCAACAATACTATACAACATAATACAACAATACTTTGCAACATTTGCTTTTAAATTTCTTTAATAACTTCGCCATTTGCAAATGTTCCATATACTATAAGTAAAATAATTTAATTAATATGTATAAAATTAAATAAATAAGGTACGTTATTCCATAAATAATACTAATAATTCCGAAAATTCTGAATTCCATTAAAAAATTCTAAAAAATATTATTACAAACGTAAAACGTTCGATGGGTGTTCTACCGGTTTGAAACCATGCTTGTCTAGATTGAGGGAGTCGCCGTCACCGGACACGGAGAGGACTATATTGATATATATTGTTTGTCTGTATAAAGAATCAACAATAATATAGCCAATTTCATTTAATAATTTCCTAAAAATCTATTTCTAAATTCAATTTTGAAGGGAGGTAATGCAAAAATCTTATTTGCACTAACTTGATACGAAACCTGGATTTCCTGTTCCCAAACGGAGTCCAATACAGCCGAGGCCCGTAATGAAGCTATATTACATCAGGAGACTATGAATTGACTTTCCTCTACTCGCCAATATCGTGTAAATATACGTAGTAGTTTCGTTCAGCTGGAACTGGTTGAATCTAAAACCTAGCTGCGGTCCTGTTCACTCCACTTTCATTAAATCAATTCGTAATAACGAATTCGTTTTTCATCCAAAATAATCCAAATGTGCGAGGATTAAGAGAACAGGATAAAGCTTTTCGAAATTAATGAGCGTGTTCCTAACAAAGAGTTCAGAGGGGTGATTAATTTATTTATTTTATCAGTTAAATTCTTAATCCCTTTGCAACCTTATTTAAATTCGTTTTAATTTCAAAGACGGATGAAGAAATATAAACCAAGAGCTTCGTAATGAAAACAAAAACGTTGAATAATAGGTTGTTCAACGAATCTAAAGCAATGCGAATAAAAGCACACCGTTGCACAATTTCTGTACAAAATACTGTCATCAGTATCAAAAGTTTATGATTTTACAGAATCATTGTAATTGGCAGATACGTTAGTTTTGATAAAAGTGCTTAAATCCTTCTCCCTTAAAAAGTACTGAAGTCGATTTTTTTTTATCTCAGTGAGAAAAGGAAAGTGCTATGCTCGAACCATCTCTAATGTCTTGACTTGTTATGATGATCTATAATAAAAGTAATGTACTGTGTAGACTTTATTGCTCTGGGTCTAGAAAAAATCTGAATAGTTTATGAAGGAAGGCGATTTTGTCCCTGAGACCGCGTATTCCGACTGCTCAGTCCGATTACTCGGACCACGGACGACTATCTGAATACGAGAACTTTTTACTGCTGGTTCGACTAAATAAATCTAACTGTGAAAGACTATACAAATACAAATTGGAGATTTATTTTGAATCTACTACATATCTATCTATAGAGGGTTATAGAAATGTGCTAAAATAAACTTTTGGTAATACACAGTTTTTAAAAGTATATAGAAAATACTTTATATCATTCTAAAAATCTGTTTCAATATTTCAAAAGTTAATTGACCATATCTTCTAACATACTGATCCTAGACTAGTAGTGTCTTTAGCAAAGTCAAAGGGCTCGATGAAACCTTCGTTTTTGATAATAAAATCTACGTCACCCGAGTATGGTGATCTTTTAGGTAAGTTGTTTATGGTGACATATATATGGTTTATACTTAATTAAATGAAATTTATTAAAATCGCCACCTATTTTAACCCGACTGCGCCAGGAGGGATATTTTTTTAGAGAGTATGTATGTGTGTATAATTGTTTGGAACGCTCTGCGGCCTGAAAATCTCTATGGATTTTAGCCTGAGAGGCGTTGTTAGATTCGTTTTAACTGTGAAAGTGACACTGGGTGTATCAAAATTATAAAAAGTTTAAAAAATACGCAGTCGTTTTTTTTTTAAATTTACTTTTCATTCATTTGTTGTATTTAGCTTCAAAGCCTTTTCACAGAGCATAGAACCAGATCGGCTTCTCAGGCGATATTTTTTTTTAGTCACCAACAATAGAAAGCTTCTTCTAAAAGTTTATTTTCAGTTCATTCATCTCTTTTGTTACGATGTTACTCGCGCCTCACTTCTTAGATTTTAAGAAACCAATAATGATATCACGAAGGTGACCACCCCGTACAATTCTGAGATCCGTATAATCGAGTATTTTACTATTCATCTTTGCAGCTGATAAGTCATATTTCTGAGTACTAATTATTGTACGTCTAGTTACGTCTCAGCCTTACTAGAGCCAATACATAACTTATATGCCGAAACGAGCAGTAACTTAAACAAGCAGTGTGAACTTAGCAAGAACATATCTGCCAGGTATTTGACAGTAAACTAAAGGGTATATATAACAAACTTAGTTATTGAAATTGTCAGCAGGTTGTAGGTCTCGGGCGAACTTTACACTTCGCTTTGATGTTAGAGTTTCAGTTACGTATTAGTTACGAGGTCGACTTTCTTATATCGATTATTACTATTCCTTCCTTATTATACGGAATGCTTCAAGATAATGTTAGACCACTATCGCATCCTAAAATGTATAACGCTGTAAATGTATACATTCATGATAAAAATCTGACGGTTGGACGGGACAAATAAAAAAGTCATCACATATAAACTAGCCAGTCGCAAACATAACTTTTTGCTATAGTTAAATTACCTATGTTTGGCTATAAAACATGATTTTTTTTCTCTAAGAATATTTCTTTCTTTTCTATTTCTTTGTCGAAAATTTCCAACGGGAAATACACTTGCTCGATCGTGGCAAAAAGTAACGTATACCCTTTTCCAACACCTTTTCAACCATCCCTGTATAAAATCAAGTAATTATGTGTGTTATTTACGATGTAAAGTAAAGGGTGGAGAAACAAACGTACTAACTTTCGCATTTTTAATATTATGGATGCATTGAAAAGTTTTTCAAGTATTTTGCATTTGATTTTACAATGGTTTATGGACGGTATCAATATTCCTGGCGTTCCTTGACAAATGAAATTTTCCCATTAACTGGTAACACCCGAAAAGTAATTACAGATTATAACCATTCTTGGTACAGCAATCTATTCTATAATATGCTTTTGATTACTAAACAGGATGATAATGATTATATGTATGAATATTAATTAACTACATATAATGTATCGATAAACCGTAAACCAGCAATGACTTCAAAAAGTCAAGATTGGTTTTTTGAAATTATTCTATTAATTCAGGGAAATGTAAAAAAAGAACGAATGAAGCCACCACTGGCGCTCAATGAAGCTTGGAATACTAAAAAGACAAAAAATTAATACCATTACCGCTTCACATAGAAAAAAAGACTAGAGAGAACCATCGGGATGATTAAAACCTGGATGTTCCCATTTGACCAATTCGTGACAAAACAACACATCTGCGAATATTAATTTCATGGACCCCTCACCACTTTATCACCACATAACCATTAGATCGAACGCAAAACGTGCTCAAGCATCCAATTTGTATTTTAAGCCGGACTTACCCCTCTGGATGGCGCCCACTTTGTTTGACTAGTAACTACTGTCCAAGTTCTCTAAGACAAACACCAAACTGCTAAACTTCAAGTTCCCTCAGCCTGGGTTCTGCAAGGACGCCATCTTAATTAAGGAGTGACGAGAAAGTTTCGTCGCGAATTTATTAAAACTTGCACTGCGGTTGCAACAATTTGCTTAAATGATAGCGCTGACAGATTGTTTCTTGGCTTGAAGTAGTTAATTAACACATCAGAGTAAAATCGATATGACCTCTGCTGAATTGATGAACAAATTATTATTATTATCAGCCGGTACTGTTCCACTGCTGGGTAAAAGCCTCCCAGATACCAACGTCAAATAGGATGAATAGAGTTATTTATATGCGTCGGTGGCGCAGTGGATAAGGCGCGGACTCTTAATATGAGGGTTCCGGGTTCGAATCCAGCCGTGTACCTATGAGTTGTTTTTCAATTCAAGTACATTATCCGATTGCTTAACATCGTGAGGAAACCTGCATGTCTGGAACAGGCATGTGAAGTCCGGCAATCCGCACTGGGCCCGCCCGGACTATGGCCCATACACTCTGTGTAGGAGAGTAGGCCTGAGTCCCTGCAGTGGGGACATATATAGGCTGTTGATGAATGAATGAAATAATATGTTGATGGTACCCTTGTACACGTGCACGTTTCGCTGAGGACTTACAACGCGTGAATACCTACCTACTGCTGCGTTGCCGTCACAGGTTAATTTTAGCCACATCACAAGAAATTATAGAATCAGACGGTTGCAATATATTCAGGGGTACGGCGCTGTGTTAGCTGAATTACATATAATATTATCGCAGCAAGAATCTCTATGTATTTAAATATCTAAGCGTTCCTTTTGAAGTGCTTATTAAAAATTCTGTGACATATATCATCATCAACAGCCTATATATGTCCCCAATGCAGGGGCTCATGCCTACTCTTCTACGGAGAGTGTATGGGCCGTAGTCAACCACGCGGGCCCAGTGCGGATTGGTAGACTTCAAACACACCTTTGAATTTATTCTCAGTAGAATGCAGGTTTCCTCACGGTGTTTTTCGTCGCCGAAAAGCCAATAGTTATGATTTTATCATTCGTACATAAATTCCAAATAACAAATTGGAACTCATTGGTAGGGAGCCAGGATCGAACCCCGACCTCTGACAGATGCTCTACCCAACTGAGCTACCATGTCTTAGACATTAGTGTCTATCTATTAGACTTTTTCTTGAATTTTTCTAGAGGCAGGACCACACAGATAGTTCCTCTAATATTTCACTATAAATCGGACTCACAAAGCAACGTTCAACTATGTAGAGGACACGACGCGACGCTAGTCATAAGGAGCAATATAGATGGTGCACATAAATTCTTCTTTGCATCGTCCCGACATTGGCCACAAATATGACGGGCGAGTAAGGATCGACGCCGTTTGTCTTGTCTCTGATCGCCTTTGTATGGAGACTTGTTTGTTTTGCTTGTGTCACAGTCTGTTGGGAAATGCTGCGCTTTTGTTACTGCTATTGTTAATTAGGAAGATAAATCGTCGTTAGCATATAGTAAACTTTAGTTAAAAAGCAAGTTTTTGTTCAATGTTAACTAGTAGTTAGTAGTTTTATTTGCTTCAAATAATGTCTTTGTTTGAACTAGCATAAAATAGAGACCCAACAGTTTGATTTCCTGCAACTCAGTTTGAATAATGCCAGGCTGGCTGGTTAGCTGATACTATATACATGAAATATTTAGTCTTGACAATTCTACATGAGAAATGTATCTGAGATTTACTTTTTTTAACTGGTAAACAGACGCTGTTGGCATGTGGTCTCGGACTTAAAATAGGTTCACCGTATGTTATCTCGCAGGTGTAGTAAAGGCAACTGAGGGAAACAATACTCGTATGTAAGATATGGGCAGCAGTTTATACTTTTGTAACAGCAACGTCTTACTGCTTTCACCAATCCGCCGACCTAGCTTGGTGATTCTTGCAAACTACTAACGTTTTTGTATGAAACAGTTTATGAGTTTTTTAAAAGCAGAGCCGCAAAATTCTTCCTAATATCGACTGTCTTAATAAGCTTTGATTGATTGAAAATATAAACTTAATCATTAATATAAAACTCCCGAACACTTGCATCAAGTCGCAAATCATTTAAATCAATAAAACCTAACACGCTTCTAGGTAACGCGACTCTATTAAAACCAAATAAAATACAGAAATGGAAGCTAAAGCGATAATTGAAACCGAGTCACAGACTGCAGTACTATCAGGTCCGGCTTAAACAGAAGCTTCCGTCGAGGACTGTTTCCGCAGGAATACGGATATAGGGGGAGGCGATTCAGGCAGCAGAGAGGAGAGGGGGTAGCTAAGAGGATTCCAAACAGCAGCGTTATGGTTCCGTACTGGCTTGTTATTGAACTTAATCGTCAATGTAAATTCGCTGTTTACGTATAAATTTTGCGAGTTTCCGTTTGGGTTTATGTTTGGAAATCTTACTGTAGCAGCGTTGACTAAAGACGTAGAATAAATTAACACAAAATAAACGACATAGTACTCATTTTTCAATGCTAATCACTTTTAACTAATTATTGAATGTTTACATAATAAAATAGCTAAAAATAACTAGAGTTCTGGTGCTGCTACAGTAGGTCCTTAACGTTATCCCTCTCTATACTAAATTTATGTTGCCATAAACTTTTACAATAGAATAGCTGGCTTTGAAAAGTAATTACCCAAAAAGGAGATGAAATTATTGTATCGCGTAATAAATATCATTAATTTACAACTTTATAATTAGATACAATAGCAGATACGCAGCTAATGGTTCATAGGTGGCGCTTTGAACAAGAATCGAAAAAAAGTGTTTAAAATGAAAATTGTTATTCACTGTGAAGTTGTATGTTAATGATACTCATTTCGCGACATCACAATCCGATGTCCGATTTTTAGATAGTTACTACACAATATATTATTATTATTACATTTTAAAAGATTATGGCAACAGAAATGTAGTATGAAACTTTGATGAAGGTGGATCGCCTTGAAGTAAGTTCTTTTCGACCACTCATTAATTATTACACAATGCGACGCTGATTCTCGTATTTATATAAGTTGTTGTTGTTTTTGAAATATCGTGTGTGTTACGCAAATACATATTTTTGTTGTCATTAGTAATACGATTTTATGGTTATGCTTTTTACCCACGACGGAACGGAGACTGTGTATGCGTTTAGGGTGAGAGGTTGTTTGTATGTTTGTTGTAATATCAAATAACAGTGAACTATAATACATCAAATGAATTATTATTTAAGGTTTACGCTTTACATCATTTGTTTTGTATTTTATATGTAATTTTTACTGTCATAAATACAAATTTTGACTAAAACAGGTACTACTACGTCTAAGATACTTTTTTTACTTAAACAATGTGATTAATGCCTGTTATTTCAATAACATTTTACGTAATTTATCACGTGTAGCAAACTGATTACGCATCTAAATACATATAATCATTTCTTCACTCATTCAGTATAGTAGTCAAGCAGACTTTAACTTATCATTCGTATGAATCGACTGATGAACTAATGGACAAAATATGTACTGGAGTTTTAGCATTTAAATATGGGCTTTGTCAATTTTGCAATAAAGTTGATGTCAGAAAATATGCTACTCAAACCAAATTCATCAAAATGAATTTTCGGCGCGTATATCACGTTATTTTCTCTAGAGACGAACCCTTCAGGTTACAATGATGTCAGAAAATATTTGATCAAATAATCTTCATTTGTATATGCATAATAATAATCCTACCTGTCAATTCAGAAGGTATTCTGTGCCTCAAACTGCAACCTTATTTGTGCGAATAAGTAATAAACATGGAAGTTGTGATCCAAATGCATGACTAATGGCAAGATTTTGTTGCTGAAAATCGTACAAGTAACTAACCTTTCAACCAATTGGTATTATATACATACATATAATATCATATGGTATCATACATACAACATCACTCAGTCTAGTGTCACGTCACGTCACGCGACCATTTTGACGTACTATTTATTGACTTTCGAGTTCGAAGTTTTTCTATTGAAACATTTACCAATGCCTGCTTTATAACCTATCACTGTATTTAAATCTCTTTGTGCAAATAACAAAGAATGTAAGTTGTACGGACTGTTACAAAATAACAAATACAGACTTTGGTACTATTTTCTGCTCTTTAAAAACACTAACATGACTTTAAAAGTCTTCATAATGATGACACCAAGATTTAATGTGTAGCCGATCGTCTCGCAGATATTCTTCACGTACACGAATATTTTAATATGCCTGAAATCCTTTCGACTGTCTACTTTCTACTTACCTTACTGATTTATGTGTGTTGCAGGTATCGGATACACTGCCAGCTTAGCAAGTTTCAAATTTTCGTGGTGCGCTCTATCTGACAAAGTTCGGAACTGCAGTTTGGCAAAACTACACAGATACCTTTGGCAAATACTAATTGAAATGGTGTGCTGAGGTGTTGAGCTTCTTCTTAGCAGAGAAAAATAGTGTCTAGTCCACTTATCTAACATTTGGAAGTAACTTTAGAAAAGAATCAACTGACAAAGTTATGTTAAGTGATATTTTTAGGGTTCCGTACCCGTTCCGTTACCAACGGCACCATGCATGCTATGCATTTTTTTATTGTTTGTTTATTATACATATACAAATATTACTATATTATTGAGTTGCCTATCCCTAAAGGGAGATTTCTCCCGGCACTCACACTGGAGCTTTCAAAAAATAAGCTGAAAGTAGACCTACATACATGTACATAAACAAAACAAACAAAAATATTACAGAAGAAGATAATGTACATAGGAAAAAGCATAACTATAAATAAAAACACGAGTTACATAATATATAAATTATAAATAAATAAATAAATATATATATACTTACATATAAATTGCCTATTATTTAAATTTTACGTAATCAAACCTTGAGTAATAATTTACAATCAATCCCCTAGCCAAGAAAGATATTTATAAAACTCCCTTGTTCATCTTCGAAAGAGTTTTTAAATAACACAAAATGGAACATAAATAGTGAAGAAAAAGACGTGTTATGTTGTACGAGGATGGCGAGGGCTTACTTAGTATTCCCTATATCATTACCACAAACAAAAGTCCTTAGGAACTTATTGTTACTGACGCGTCCTATGAATTTATCGATACATGACTAATTCAGATATGCGATTAAAGTAATATTAACCAGATTACTTTATCGCAATATTTACTTTCATGATGATATTGTGTGTGTGTGTGTTTATATAATAAGTGACTTATCAGTGTACTATGATTTGTATGACTCATCCGCAGCGGCATAAATCGACTGTAAAGCACCCTGAGACAGCGTGGTCCGACACGCCCTCATACTCGTACATATATGGATACATACATAAGGAATGTTTCCTGGCAAAGTGGCTAAATGATATTTTTAATTGTAATTAGTAGATTTGGTCTATGTGAGTCGCACTATACAAATAGTTGTAAGTGAAATCAATATCTCTGTGAAAATATACTCGTATATGTTCATTTCAATCAAATATGAAGAATCGTAAAAAAATAGAAACATAATACATCTCAGTAACACAATGAAACATATAGCCCCACTTAACATACAGAGCGTGTCAGCCACTTCCTGAGCGTCAGTGGCAAAAAACTGGAAGTGTCACACCTTTACTTCTGTCATCTTTGACGTATTCATGCGTGTTAGTGATGTCAGCAAGATTTCAGCGGGTCAGAGGTGATCCTATCCCTCTGTCACCTTCTCGACACCCATGGATCGACATAGGGTTAGTTATAAGATACTTGTGGTTTTATGAAACTGCTGTATCCATTTTATTATTAAAACCGATTCCTATTTAGAGGATAATAGTTCACAGTGAACTCTGAGCCTTGTTTATAATCGCCACTGAGCGGACCTTGTCGAGCTCTAGTCGAGAGATCTTGAAACTTTCTCCAAAGTACTTGTTGTTTGTTGAAATTTTGAAGAGGGAGTGCAATCAAGCTCTCTTCGATCGCCGCGAGGAACTAAGTATCAACTTTCCTCGGTCTGCGGCCATCGGGCGGACTTCGCCCGTCTCCAAACTCAGATGAAATTTTCAAACTTTTCAAAAGATTGATTTTGAAATACGTGGAAGGAATTATTGGAACTTCGTTTTATAAAAGGTTTTCGATGTTCAGCTGTTTGCGCTTCATGTCCGTGAAATGAAATTCGTATTAATCCATTATTTGAAATAATTACGTTGTATTTTTTTTTATTGGATATACCATTTCTGAACACTTTCCGGTGGAGTAGACTATAAATACTGCTAGTCCTAGTCGAACACAAAGGCTTCCTAGTCACCCTACAATATCTGACACAAGATCCAGCAAAAACCACCGATAAAACTAGTTACTTGTATAACAGGAATACTTTTTTAATTTTTAACTTTTTTTATACAACGGCCGCAGTAGTAACCATTCTGGGTCAGTCCAGACGAAAGGACTGACAGCGGAGGCTAATAGGGTCTCTTTGGACACCCTTTGGGTACATAACCATAAAAATTAGTTTTTCCCTGTGCTAATCTACATGAACTTAAAAATGATCCAACAGGAACACTTTACCGCTATATAGGAAGCATCCGTCACTATCCAGCCCACAAACTAAAATAAACGTATATCAAATAAGTTCATTGCACTAACATATGCTTCAGAGCACCCCAGATGGCCCGTCCAGCAGTGGAAGTTGAATGGTTGATGATGATCATGATTTACTGGAATGATCTGATATTTGTAAAAGTATGCCGCCAAACAGCAGTATTTATAGCACTCTTGTTTCCGATATGAAATAGCATAATGGGCGTCTCATTAGGTTTGGGGCCTCTGGGTAGGCACGTTTACCATCCAACAGCCCTATAGTCACTTTCCATCAAGTGAGATGAAGGCCAAATGCAAACCAAACACAACAATACTTTCATAAATTCTGGTCATTCCAAAACACATTCATCGTCATATGTAGCTGCAGATGATGATTTACTACATTAATGAAGCGTTAACAAGACAACATATGGTTACTTTGCTGATAAGAACACTCCCAACAAAATTAATTGTTCATTCGTTCTCATCAGTCGGTTGGAAGCAAGTCAAGCGCAACATACTAAGTCACTGTATTATTCAGGAAGATGTACGACACGGCTGCCTGAAAAAGCAATGGCTGCCCTCTCCGCTCAGGTGCATCTGACTTAACACAATTGTGTTCGTTATTCCGAAGGCGTATTGTTCAGGCAATGGAGCTCCAACCCAGAACCACTTCAGATTTATAGACTTTAGTGTTTTTTTAACCATCTTCGAAAGAAAGGAAAAGATGGAGTCTCATCGTCTTAAGATAGAGTTCGGAAATTTCTTGGAAAACTTAAATTGTTGCTTTTGCAAACATAGATTGTGTATCTTTTTTCTTTGCGGTTATCTATTTTCAGCATTTATCTGTTTGGACAGTTGAGTCATTTGTAATGATTACATGATACATTATAAAATTAAACATTTCACGGGTAGCTCTAATATACAGTTTTGCCTTAATTATTCGGCATTTTTTTTTGCATGGGTTGAAAATTGCTATCGTGCCAGTTTGCACTGCCAAAGGAAAGTAACCTCAGTAGAGCTGTTCGCGGTATACAATAAACAGATTCTGCACTTTGTTTGGAAACTGCCCCACCTTATGATTTTCCCGTCAGTTTCCTTTAACAACACCCATATACAAGGGTCGATACTATTCTTAAACTGAGCTACACGTTTGAACCAGAAATACGTACTGCAGAGGTGGAGTCAAGGTATATGATAAGTGGAGAATAACTCCCGATCTTTTTTTAAATAATATTATAATACTAATTCTTCAACATTCGTAACATCTGTTGCCCGAAGCATCAGTTGCTCCTAAAGCTGGAAGCACATAGTATCATGCAACGTAATATATCAGCATCCTTGTTCTTATTTTCAATTTCATGTAAAGCGATTCTATAAATTTTAAAATCGCTGCACAGGCAGGAAGTCAGATCGAAATCACGGCGGTCGGGCGGAAATTGCTCATTCTCACGCGAGCGACCGCCTCACTCTGGGGAATCCGCTCTAATGGAAAAAGTTAAAAAAATATACAAAACTTTTTTTATTACAACTCGAGACAGTAGTAGTTATAACCTGGTTTCTTCGAGAGGTGCAGTTCTACAAGTTTTATGGCAGACTTTATTTTTCGCATTAACTATTTCCTGGTTTCAGACGCTTCAGTGACTGTTCTACGCTTTGGTTCTACGTGTCACGCGCCGTGCTGTACTTTTATTCAGTTTCATTTGCTTTTCTTCTGTTTCATAGCTACACGCTGTCTTGTATCAGCTTTAGAATATAGAACAACATGCTATTCCTTGCGGTGAAAAATGCTATTAACGTTATCCCTCTCGTAATGCTTCCATTATACATTTCGGTTGCCATAATCTTTTAAAATAAAATAACTGGCTTTGATAAGTAATTACCTAAAAATAGGAGATGAAATAATAGTGTCGCGGAGCAAATCTCATTAATTTAAACCATTATAGCTAGCTAGAATAGCCTTTACGCAGCTAATGGTTCATAGGTGACGCTTTGACTATAATAGAAAAAAGTGTTTAAAATGAAAATTGTGATTCACTGTGAAGTTGTATGTTAATGATACTTATTTCGCGACATCACAATCTGATGTCCTATTTTTAGATTGTTACTATACAAATCCAGCAATTTTGCCAGCAAAGCTGCGTTACTGCTATTGCGGCTAACTATAAAGTTGTAAATTAATGATATTTATTTCGCGACACTATAATTTCGTCTCCTATTTTTAGGTAATTACTTATCAAATCCAGCTATTATATTTTAAAAGATTATGACAACAGAAATTTAGTATGAAATTTTGATAGAGGTGGATCGCCATAATAGATAATTATACAAACCTTACCTATGTAATATCTTACTGTGATTTTCTATCGCCTACCAGACATTATGGTAAATCCCATAGAAATCCCATTTGGTAAGGTGATCTATGAGGAAGGCTTATGTCGAACAGCTGACTTATGCTGAAATATTTGTTATTATTTTGCGACATCACGACTTCTTGACACCAACCATTACACCCACGGATTCATCCATGGTGGTTGGGTAATTGTAAGTTTTACAGAATTAATTTTTTCCCATTGTGGTCTCAGCTGTGAAGAATAAAAAGTTGAATGTCGAAAAATTATAGAATTTGGCAACAAACCACCATATCGTACGAAACACTTTTTGACGACGTTTAGAGCAAACAAATCACGATGTGGTAGCCTTTTATTGATTACATAGCAAACCTAGCTAACCTACACAAAACTCGTTTGCAACACGAACAAAACAAAATGCTGTAGTAATACTACTGAGTCCAAGGTTTTAGGTGGTTCTACATTTTAATCAGCTTATCACCAACCTACGAGCACAATAATTGGTTTATGCCCAGCCTTGTGATTCAGAATACCAAGAACAGTCCGATAAATAAACATGTTTCACTCAATATTCTAGCGAAACATTTGCAACAAAAACGCTATCGATCGCGTCCAATATTTTGTGAGATAAGGTCCGATAAGACAACCTGCTTTGGTTTAAACAGTGTGAAGGTATTCTGCGATATCAGTTGTGGTGTAGGTGTGGAAAGAATATTTACATTTTGTTTTGTGAGGATCACCGAGAATACTGTTCCAAAATGTGGTTAGTGTTTCTTTGTTGTGTTTTATGTTGATATTATAAATTGAGAACTTTGTATGACATTATTTATTGTGATAGTTTTATTGTTACGTTTCTTTGAATGAATCTTGTATTCTAACGCCATCTATCGTGTTTGTTAGGAATTTTTATAGTGAGACAAGAGGTTTATTTCTTGGTTGTTGGTTTTTCAATGCAGCAGTTTCTTTGAATATTTTCAAACGTTTAGCATGCCACTCATCAAAACATATTTGTATGCTCGATTAATATAAATACTTGTTGGTCGTAAAATAGGTTTGATTTAAAGAATCCGCTTCACTGAGGTAGAGTTAGAAAGGAGTATATAGTAAGGCAAAGTGCACATTGGACGTTTTGGCAAGCTCGCGGTAGTTATTTAAGACCAAAATTGTTGAAATGACTAATTGCAGGAAATGAGATACTGAAATTCGCCCGCAGAAACTGCAGTTCTTACAAATTTGTCAGTGAAATATAGATAAGAACATATAACAAAGACGAGAATTAGAATAAATTAAATATTGCATAACATAAAGTACCTCCAAGTTTCTATTGAAATTTGAATAACTGTCTGCGGCTTGCAATTGCTCATTGTCAATTGATTTTTTCGTTTCACATTAGTTATTAAATTTACTCATCGAAGTAATCTTGTAACCGAAATGTAATGTGTTTTTAGCTTTATCTGGTAATATCAGTTCGTAATCTTGTAACGCCTTCATCATATCAGCAATAAATATTTCTTTACAAATCGGTAATCGTACTGATTACAAATCGATATAAATCTGTTGATATCGTATCTGAAACTTTTTAAACTTGAAAAGGTATTCCCATTTTTAAACTCTTCTGCTGTAAATTTTTCCCGGATATTTGCCCTAAGATTTTATATCAAAGAACAGCTGTTACTGTATAAGATCAAGATAAGCTCGACTTGATTTGAACAATCATGTATTGTATGGGAAACCAGAATAATACCTGAGAATGTCTCTTTTTTGGGGCTTGAAAGCGAAAAATGTTTGATATCAATCTATTCATCCAGATAGTAGGAAAGTCACGCCAAACGTATGTACGCAAACGAAGCGCTTACGCTTACGATTCTAACCCGGACCCTAACGGGGCACTGCATCTAAACAAACACCTCAGCTACACGGAACTGAGCGACATTACGGCTTGCAGATTCTGTACATTTAGTATACAACTTTACCAATTTGTTTTATTCATGAACTAAAGTCATATTGGACCTTGGACACGTGGCGCTCATGTCAAAAATAGAATAGTATAATAAGTATTTCGCTTTTAAATAAAATTTTCCGTGATTTAATGAATTTATGTTGAGATAAAAATGTATTTTTCTTTCGAAATCTGTGAAAATATCGATAAGCATCTGCGCTCTGTTACAAAACATAAGAAATTCCAGATTGCGCCGATAAGAATGAGATTCAAGCCGATATCATCATTCACCGGACTACACGAGTTAATCGTAAGCTCTTGTTGATACGAACAAAAGTGATGTAATTTATATAAATAGTTTCTTTGTTTTTTAAAGTTACGTACTAATTTTATTCATTCATAATTTCCTACTTAGTACTTATGAAGAAAATAAAATCGACGTGACAGTTATTGTCTTAAGTCTGTGATATTTATTATCATAAATCAATCTTTATTGTTGTTGTTTTTGGTTTAGTTCAATCATGAAGGTATACAAAAATATCGTGTGGCGGTTAAAAAATTCTACATAACACTGGCATTGGCTCTGATAATTCTTATTTAAAATATTAATAATGTTTGTTTCAGTTGCGTCTGCAATCTTCTGTGCAAAATACTTAGTGGGCTCATATCGCTGCTATTCTTAATAGCAATTGTATTGATCATCCTGTGGGCCGTCGGAATCATTTTCACGTAGCAGTAATAGTAAGTTTATATAAAATATGTGTGTTATATGTGTGTTATATATGTGTTCACTGCGACTTTTCTGCTAAAATTAAAATGCCGTCCGAAAAACTGCATCAATCCAAGCGCCGCTTATGTCACTCTTACGTTTGGCAGTTGACGTTTAAGGCGATCCACCTCCATCAAAATTTCATATTAAATTTCTGTTGCCATAATCTTTAAAAATAGAATTGATATATTTGTGTAGGAACTATCTAAAACTCAGATTGTGAAGTCGCGAAATAAGTATCATTAACATGCAACTTCACAGTGAATCACAATTTTCATTTTAAACACTTTTTTTCGATTATTGTTCAAACCGCCATCTATGAACAATTAGCTGCGTAACTGCTATTGTAGCTAAACATAAAGTTGTAAATTAATGATATTTATTTCGCGACACTATAATTTCGTCTCCTCCTCCTCCGAGAGGGATAACGTTAACATTATCCTTCATCTCATCCATAAAATAACGGGATGACATGGAGTGGGTTCTATTATATTACCTACCTTGACTACTTTGGAGAGACAAAGTGACAAGTCCTTGGGACTTAAGCGTGTTTTAATTTAAACCTTAATTTTATGTAAGGTTTGTTTCTACGGGGCTGGCATGTCCAGAAGGACAAAGTCCCAAGTAAATAAAACATATAAAAACTTTAATTATGGTTCCGATTAAACCGGAACCGGAAAACGACTACCGGGCCGTCCCCCTACTAGATAGCCGCCCTGGTTAAGGTCGCGGGAGTCACTGAATGCAAGTGGCTGGGTCAAAGTGGCATACCATGAAGGCCTATGTCCAGCAGTGCAATTTCTTGGCTGATGATGATGATGATGTTGAAACTATATAAATACAGTTATGTAAAAATATTTTAGACTTTTTTGCTGTTTGTAATATAAAGAATAGCTTGACATAACAACAATGACATTGCAATTTTATGTACTTTTAATATCCAACACCATGTAATTTGTGTAAGGGTTGTAAATAAATAAAATCCTTATCAATATTTATTGACAATATAGCATTGGCTATATTATCTCTGTCGGAACACTGCAGTCTTTTTAAACACGTTTAACACTATCTTTTAGTAGATTCAGATAACATGGTGTGTCATCCAGATAATAATTAACATTTCAAAATTTAGTTGTGGGTCCAATCCATTTGGATATCTCATGTTCAACAGTGGACTTCTTGGTGATAAGGTTTCTTCAGTACCCCTACCATGAGTTTACAAAAACTCTACTCAATAGAGTCAGTAGTAAATTATTTGTATGGAAACTTAAATAGCGACCCTGGCGGATAGTAACCGAAATAAAAGTTTGAGTTTCTGCTATAAACTACTGTATGTCATACAAAATTTCTTTTAGGATAGCAATAATTTCTTTTCTAATTTATTTTAATGCTTAATTACCCGACTGCGCTAGATGGAGGGTTATGATTTTCAATAGTATGTGTATGTATGTATAATTGTTTGGCACGCTCTGCAGCCTGAACGACTCGATTGATTTTAGCTTGAGAGGTGTCATTAGGTGCTGAGAGAGTGACTGGCTATATCAAAATCATAAAAAGTTTTAAAAAATTACGCTGTCGGGTTTTTCAAAATTTATTCTTCATTAACTTGTTTTAAGTATATAATTTCTGTACATTTTATTTACAGATTTGACGAAATGTTGGAGAAGACAAAAGCTAAGACTTAATTCTACGCCATGGCTTATTTATTTAAGTAATATAATTATTACACAAATGTACATGAGTATATTATTATTACAAATAAAATACAAAATGTACAAGTAAATTTTATTTTATTTTGCCTTATATAGAGCACGTAAATACAATTTACCTACATCATCATGCGTGTTGTGGCCACAGCAGCTGTGGGGTCCCGAGACTAAACCTCGTCCCACACCTTCCGATTCTGTTATGTTCTGATCTAGTTAGAATAGAAACCGAAAGGCTAGAATGCGATATAAATGTACCGATCGTCACACGCCTGATCGGGTCGTGCTAAATAGATCAGAACAGAATATGTCCGTGTGGGACGGTGCTAAGTGTATACAGAATAGGATAAGCCTTCTGAGGGATAAATAGATGGGCGGCAACACAGAATAAATAGGAAAATGCAGGAAAGGAAATTGATTACGATTTGAATGAAAAACCTGTGTCACCGTTTGTTTTTCGCTCCAAGTGTATTCGCACGAAAAAAAATTCATTCACCCAAATTTATTTCACCATATTCTCTCAAAATAGGATATCTAGTCTGTGTGCAGTAATTATCCAAAAATATGTCGCTAGATTAAAATATCGGGAAATGAGTATCATTAACATACAACTCCATATTGAATTACAGTTTTCATTTTTAAACACTTTTTTACAGGTTGAAGGTTAAAAAGGTTTTAAGGACCTTTAGGTTCAGTACATCAATGATATTAATTTCCCTTATTAAATAAACAATTCGATATCTTACACCACAGAGCACATGAATATCAAAGTCACTCGACTCACAAATCAAACTCGAGTATCAGCATATGAACAAATTTTTTCACCATGTCAGATTCCTCTCTAATTGACATTTCCCTCAACAAACTGCGTAGGAATAAGAAAGGGTAAGTGTGACATGGTACGAAAGTCGGTAAATTTCTGTACTCCGAAGTACCTACATTTCCCATTCCCATTACCCACATTTCCGTTTCAACGTTTTTATCATTGTTTTCTTTGGGCAGCGGCACCATACTGTATTACAACATCTTACTATGATCTTCGATACACCTGCCAAGCGTGTAAATCATTGTACATACACTATTAAATAGCAGAATGTAAGCAGAGGACCTATGTAGCCGGAGACTGCCTACGCTTTGATGTCGTCAAAGAAAATTAAGAGGATTTTCCCCAATGAAACTCTTATTGAGTGGATTGCGATTCCTCTACTCGCTAGCAGTCCTCAAAATAATATATAATCACCAGTAAAGGATATAGAAATGAAGCTTTTATGATTCAATTCATAAATATGAACGAAAGCAGTTATAAGAGAGGCTCTCGTGAATATTGATCGCATACGTAATCCAACAAAGATAACCGGAATGGTGTGGTTGATACTCAATAGGATAAAACAATATCCATCCATCCAATTGGAATACCACGTCAGTCATAAACATAATACGAAGCTAAATAATAAGCTAAAATGAAGTTTGTTAAAAACAATGAAAAAAATTGACTCCTTATATTATTATTTCAATCCGTTGAGTAAGTATTATATGCTTTCTAGTTTTTACTATCATTGTAATTTTGCAAGCTTGGTGCGATTAGATTCCATTCTTGTTTAATTTATAAGTAAGTAGCAAATTCATTGTAGTAGCTTCTAATATTATTACTATCAGTTATTTGAGCAAATCTATTTACCAAAATTTTAAATACTCAAATTAACAATTAATTTAAAATGCAAGTATCACATTTAATTAAATCAATCAATCAAATCTATGATTTTTAGTTCTACACTTCTTTAGAAAAATATTAGATTATATTTTTATTATAATAGAATGAATTTAGATTATTATATAGAAGAAAGAAAATAATATTAGAATTTTATTATTTATTACGCAGTGAATAATTTAATTTTTACCTTGTTACAGATTGAAACAGCGATCAGCTTCTTTTTATGTTATAAATACAATCAATGTTTGCTGTGTACATAATAATATTCGTAAAGATAATAATGTATTTGTATTACTTAATTAAAATGTTAACTTGATCAACTAAACTGAGTAATTTTTTAGAAATGTCGTGATTTGTGAACGAGTGATGTTTGTTTACTGCTTACAAAGAAAACATAACAATGCATTAGGGTTACATCCTCTTAACTCACCTAAGCTCTCTCTGCAAGAAAGGAAAGTGACCGGTTCACGGGTGCTCAAATATGTAGGTAAAATTCAATATTTATTTAAAAAAATATTTATATTTAAATACTGTCTATCAAGGGTGGGCTGCTGTTAAATTACAAAGTGATCTGTGAATTAAGTCAAGAATCTAATCTGTTGTCACGGTTGCCAGTATAAGAAATTAATTTAAACTAAATTCCACAACATGGCACAATCTCATATTTTCTTGGTAAGGTTCAAAGAAATTTAAACATACATTGGTCAGGTTCTATTTTAAGTAAACGAACTTTTTCATTCTATAAAACTCTATGACGTATATCAAAAGTTTTGTTTCTTTACGTCATGTTTACGTACTAGTACCTAATCTGTGGTTTACGTCTTTTGCACAGGTTTTTTTGTTAGTGATTATATGCTACACTGGCAGAGACTGGCAGTACCATCACCTCCATAATGAAGCCATAATTCTGAAGTTGAAGTTGATTATATGCTCCATAGGTATTATCAGTGGATATTATATTCTATGCTCCATAATGGTCTGTGTATTCTCCTAGTAAAACGTAGTGATTAAATGCTTCTAGGTTGCTCCTAGGCTCCTAGCGTTTTGTGTTTGGTACCATGAAACCAAATGCATGAAATTTAAGCAGAATTTCATGGTAATGAAATAGGTTCAGTAACATTCAACTATTAAAGGATACCAGGGAACAAGTACGTAGTTTTAATTATTGTATAGATTTTTAGAACGTTGTGCTTTTTATTGGCTATTTTTTGAATCGGCAAACTGTGAGTTTGGTAAATTCGAACTATCTAAAACTGGGTCTCACTCTGGTTATCAATGTAAAAAGATAAGAATACTATTTCCAGAAGCGTTCAGCTGTTCATGGTTTTGCGCAGATTCACGATTAATACTTCATTTCCCAGTCACCGCACAGGATTGCTAAGAGTCTTTTTGTTTACTATTTATATTTTTTCAGGATATCGCGATTTTATTGTTAGCTTGAGAGACAACCATGTGGTTAGTAATAATATTACTTGTAAGCATAATAATAGATTCATAACGGATGCCCCTTGACTTTTTACCCGACTGCGCCAGAAGAAGGGTTATTTTTTCGAGAGTATGTATGTATAATAACATTGTTTGGCACATTCTGCGGCCTGAACGGCTCGATGAATTTAAGCTTAAGAGGTGTCGTTAGATTCGTATTTACTGTAAGAGTGACACTGGGTATATCAAAACTAGTAACAAATACGCAGTCGGGTTTTAAAAATTTTCATTCACTTGTCTACACGTTCCTGTAGTTCTAGCAACCAACCATACTAATATTTACTTAAAAAACAGTATGTCCAGTTGTAATTACTCTCAATATATACGAGCACAAAGTTTCTTTTAAATATTGTTGTTTTGGGTACATTTATATGTTGTTAATCTACTTGTACTAAGATAATAGACATAAAATAATAATGTTGTACCTTCTTTTCCAGCCAACTTATCGACGGAGCCGGTGTACTCATTGGCCATATCTTTGGCTACATGTTTTTATCATTCAGTTTTTTCATCAGTATTAATTTCGTTGTTTATATGGCACAGCTCTTTGCGGCTGCTCTAGGACTGTATCCCATGGGTAAGAACGCTTGCAGAAACATACAATTTTCTTGTTTATTTGGCACCCTTTTCGTTAAGGTTGCGTATCCGTAAGAGTCAAACGAATCCATAATTTAGGGCGAACAATGGCTCTTTGCTCTAATACAGTTAGATATGAGGGACAATATATACACAATATAATATAGTCTGTATAATATAGATATACTCTATTATGTTTATAATGGAGTGTTCATAAATCCACTTTAGGAGTCGAAAAAAATCTTCCAGGTCGAAGAAAATTGTGGTCTGTTGATGTTATCGTTTTAAGACACATTTTGTTCAGCTGCATTTTAAAAATGGTTTAGGGAATCCCAAGAAATTAATAATTGTAATTCCCCTTTTTAGTTCCCCCCTTTTTATGCGCCCCTCCCATCACCACTGTCGTTAATCACTTCAACACAACCCGCTCACTACAACCACGGCTCAAACGAATCCCTCACTTATACCCAAATACTCAGACTAAACAAGTTGTCCGGGTCTTAAGAGGGTATGCTGGTGTCAAAGCGCCCATACAAACGTAGTCCAGTCATATTTTGAGTATTAAGCTATGGAAATCTATGAAATTTTCAAGACACAATTTAGAAAAAAAATCTGTGTCGGTGGTGAGTCAGATTTTCGTTTAAATATATACTTCCAGAGTTACAGGGCGTCAAAGAATTGTATTTTACGGTAGTAAAAAGCCCCAACTTTGAACCTGTTTTACAAGAGTATGAATCAATTTAGAACAATTTGGAAAAACCACCGAAATCTGAAATTTTATTAATATACTGTATTGAAAAAATGGTTACATAATATACTGTATCCTTCAAATGATCACTGGACTACGAAACCTCCAAATAACGGGTGGATAACTTCGCGTAGTGTATGCTGTCTCACCGTACGCGCTCGGGTAGGATAGGGCTCGGATAGGGACAGCTACAAAACAATCCAAATTTGAACGCGGCCACGTGGTCTAACCAACATAGCCTCTTAAAGCTCCATGCCTTAGAAACTTAAAAATAGCGTGGTAAATATTGTGTGGTGGAACGGGACCCTTCGTGAGCAGACCAGCTCGCACATGGCCGTTTTTCTAATACGGAGTCCTCTTATATGATTATGATTATAATAAGACTACTTATGTTAAAATAAACTTGTTTTACAGGACATCTTCGTCTGTACATCAAAACGTCGCTGCGAGCTTTACAACTGTTACCGACGAATTGGTGACATGCTTGTTATGTTACAATCAATGGCCCACATCACCAATGTATAATGCTTAATGTAATTTAAACTGTATTATGTAATGCTAATTGTTTATTTTCAATTGCCACGTTTTGTTACTCAAGTACGTAATATTTAAGCAGTAATCTGCTGGTCTTTTCTATTTTTAGGCTACGGTTTAGACCACGGAAATCTCTTAATATCAGTATCTGTACTGACAGATCATTACAGCGAACGGTCATTGTAAAAAAGAGGTTTGTAGGCAATATGTGCACCTGTTCTGTTCCGGTATACGGCTTTATCACATACGAGTTACCTATTCGAGATCCAGCTGTCTTGAGGCTTAAGACACCAGCTGAATGATCTGTATCTTCGTATCCAAACTAGGGTTGCCCTAAGGGATGTCAAGAAGTCGCTACGAAGAACATCGGCATCACAGCGAAAAGAGTTTCACAAGTATTGGTTAATGACATCACTATTAATAGAATATGGCCATCACTAAACAGGTTTTACTGGCTGTTTTCTCATGGATTTACTATTTTGATGAGTACAGAGAGATTTAAATATATTAATAGGTTATAGAGCGGGCATTGAGAAACGTTTCATATAAACATTTTGATCTCAAAAGTCAATCGTATGTCAAATGTCTTGTACGGCCGCGTGACGTGATGTGACACTAGATTGAGTAACTTATTACCAATTGGTATTACGTTTAGGATCAAAATTTTTGTTTGCTTTGTCCGGTCTATTACTATTAATGTTAAATGTCTTTGGACGAGTATAACATGGGATCGTGGATCCACTAATTTATAGAATTAAATAGAAGAATATTATCGTGGCGACTAAATTCCAAGCGCTAAACCATAAAGTCAATGTATTTATGACATGCTGATAAATAAATAGTCAACGTATCTACAAGTATCATGTCATAAATACGATGACTTTTTGGTTCAGTGCTTGGAATTTAGTCGTTTTTGTACAAATATATATATTAGATTGTTTAGGGTTAAATAGGTGTACGACTTTACGTTACTTCATAGAAATGTCATTTTGTTGAATTTCTAGTACGAATAAGGTGTAGTTATTTGAGTTTTCCATCCGGAGATATTATTTTAATCTTAATTTTCAATTAATCTCAACATTTTATGTAACAGTAGATGAAATACAATTACTTTTCGAATATTAATTGCTTCTTATTACTTATTTAAGTTAACTTGATTTTCAGTTAAAGGTGTATACAACCTAGTTGAACGCTAACACCGTAGTATAATATCGTGCTCACCCTTCAAGTCTCAAGTACATGCCCTACATCATCGTGTTCGTAATGAAATAACACTTATTTTGATATACGATTTATGTATTAAACAAATAGGGGGAAATAACTAGTATTGATTTACCAGAAGCAGGTAACAGCCCAGTTATGCCAAGATAATAATTGACAACGCAACGTTTGCATATTCTAATAGGCTTCATACTTTCGATTGATATTAATTTAAAATACGAGTACATAGCCTTGCCAGGATATTCATCTGCTGTCTAATCTATACACCGTATAGGTACATATATTAGTCTGTGTCTATACCTGCTTTATAACTTTTAAATTTCAGACCAGGATTTTCCTTTTGGTTCAAAAATATTAGGATGACAGATTTGTCATCAGAGCCACTGAGAAAGTAAGCACTATAAAAATCAATCACTATTTTACGTGTGTGTGGTTCCTTGGTGGTTCCACCCAAATGACATCTTTGAGTTGTCTGAGTGACATGAAGGAACATCATCGTTAAAAAGAATATATTGAATGTAATTAGCTAATTATTCCTGAAAGAAGATACAATAAATCACACAAATAGGTGACCAACATAATACAAAACGGTAAATACTACTGTCTTAAAATATTGTTGTATAATATTTTACGATGAAATGACAAAAATCTACAATTAAATAAAGCTACACATTATAACGTTATTATAACCTATCTGCGAGCTAGTCTCTGATTGCCTAATTCGAAAGAGTCGGTGGAGTTGCCCCAGGATTTCTTACCTGGCGCCTCCTCGCGTCGGGATCTTGCTCCTGACTCACCTCAAACATGATATGTTTGTCTTTGCAGATTCTGTCACCGGATGATCCTATTACGGCGTCGTGTTATCAAATATTCTGAAGATAAATCTGGAGCATAAGTATATAACGAGTCTGTACACATAAGTAAAGAATACATAAGATATAACAAACTATGTCATAAGTTGGTTTGCTTCGCTTTAAGACTTGGCTGTCATGTGGTAAATTGATTTTTTATATACAACAGCCTTTGCCAACAACGATGACAATTCATATATTTCTTTTATATATCTATTGTTAAGATATTGTGGCTGACTTTTAGTGTATTTTTCTGTTTGGTTGGTAATCTATTTTTCGCAAACGAAACGCAAATATTTACAGGTCTAACACATAACTGAATATATTCCTGGGGTATGGGAGCCGTACGGGTGGGAGTGTTTATGGAACGTCGAACGACGCCCGAATGAAGTTATGCGTCGTAATTCGGACGATTCGACGGATTCACATTTAAGTCAGACACGCCAGTTTACGCTTGACTTCCTCAGTGTCGACTTCAGGAATTTATGACCCTTTAACTATCCCTCTACACAAAATCTAGTCATTCTGTCACTTCATAACATCGTAAAAGGACAAACTAACAGTCTCACTTTTATACTATTAGTATTGATTAATTCAGTTCTGAACTCTAAATATTCATCAACATAATATATTACACATGAATCACTCCGATTCATCTATTATTTTTCTAAATCAATTCAGGCATAATAATTTCACTCGTAATGAAGATTAACCAAGTCACTGCACGAGTATTAATTTAATACTCGTTTTTTGTAGAATAACCACATATTCTGTTCGGCTGTGTCGACACTATCTGAAGCCAACGGACATTATTGAAATCAACCTCTTGATACACTGCGCTCCGGACATTCACAGTAATAAATAATAAAAAATTTTCATCTCGGCAGGGGGAAGTCTCGAACGAACTTCATGACATGCCCCAGACACATGCATTCAGCGACTCTCCGCGACCTTCACTAGGTCGTCGGTCTATTTAGTAAGGGGAAGTCCCGGTACCTGGTCGCCACTCGAGAACTGCTTAGGTGGCATGTATGTGTTTTAGTTTTTTTTATATATAAAATTTTGTTTTCTTTTCAGTCTCATATTGGAATGCTGCAACCACCTAATTTGTTTTTGTTTATTTCTTTTCTTGTTAGTGGGTCTTGTTTTAATCATGGCGAAATGTATATTCCTTGGATGTGAGTATTGAATTAACATAGTATTAACATCGTTTCTATTAGATTAAGACTTTTGCCCGTAACTTTTTTCTGGGTGAAAATCTCACGGAATTAATTCACCAGGATTTTAGTGGTCTACTTTATGGCAAAGGCTTTGTGCGCGCCTCGATTGGTAATGCTATTTTTAAGGCGACTGACGGTAACAAACAAAAAATATCAGCTTCACACGTCCTTCACATTAAAAATTTTATTTATCACAGTTAGATTTGCAGAGTGACGTTGAGAACTAATTCGAAAATCGATTAAACAAGCAAAGCTAGGGTGTTCTATTATATCAAATCATTGAGGTTTCAACACCTCCCAGTAATAGTTAAACCCTGAAGTTATTTTGAAACAGACTGGGCAAAAGGTAGTAAGTTTTATTTTAAATAGTGATGGTGTTGTTTTCGTTTCAGGCATGCTACACTTTGGTAATCACACCATATTTGCTCCTGGTAACTCTATATTCGATATAGGAGCTGGATTACTTCACGCTCAACTTTAATTACTGTAACATAAACGTAGAATATAATATGATATAATATACAATACTTTTGCTATAAATTATTATTTAATATTAATGTGGGTGAATTGTTAGGGCGGAAGTCTAATGGACTTGAAATTAAAATAAATGTAAATAATAGTATTACTGCATACTATACCCGTGTTGCAAGTGAATCAATAATAATAAATTACAATCATTGGAAAAAAGACCAAAACTATACCGAAATAGGTCAAGTATTTTTAAACGTTTTTTCTTCTTCAAGTAAACCGTTTCTCTATTTTTGGACAAAGCACGACACGCTGGAAACATTACACACACAAGTTTCACCGAGCGTAAATACTGAATACGTCCTGATGACGTCATGCTTACACAAGCTTTGGTTTTCTCGCTGATTGATGGCTTGAAATAATCTGACTCATTGTTTATTCTGTTATTTAATCCATACAAACCATTAACTGTAACTAGTTTTCAAGTATTTTTATATCAATTTTGTTATACCATCATTAAGAACGAAAATTTGATGGAATATCCATGTAAGCCCTATAACTGTACCAACTACTTTAGGGCTTCCTTTTGATTGGTTATGAGCAACAGTTTTTAGTATTTTTCAACTGTAGTGCACACATGCACAATGGTTTATTTAAATGAACTTAAAGTTAGAACAGCAAAAGTAAACGTTGGAGATGATTTGAAATACAAGGAAGAGGCATTCTCAGTAATATTAAACAACAGGATAAATAAAAGAGGTCATTCGAAACATTCAATCACCAACGCCGCCAAGCCCTTGGTTTATTTTGCATCTCTGTTTGGGACTCGATTGGTCAGCTATGATAAAAACGATGTAAGGAAAGTGAACTTGTTTAGCAAATTGCATTGCGTTTCTATCATTCTTGTGATAACCTGCCTTGTAATGTTCTTGAAACCTGTCAGTTGGTCAGACACCACAGCAGATATTCCACTACATATTCTAACAAAGACATTTGGACTACTTCATGTTGTCGAAGTCATATATTCAATTTACAGCGTATCGTTTGGCAGTAGTACTCTATATGTTGATTTATTTAACACTTTCGAAGATGTGGATAAACTAACTGGGACTTCTCAGGCGATGTTTTTGAAAAGACGTCTGACAGCTATAGGAATGATTTTCTTACCGATTTTCCAAGTCTCAGGGACACTATGCTTGAGGAAGTTTTACATACAGAACATAGGCCAACACTCGACGTTCTTTCTAATGATGCTCCAAGGGACCATTATTTTGTACTTTGTTATACAAATCTACATATACCTCTTAGTTTTAAATCGTTTATTGGAACAGAAGATTAGCAGAATTATGTCACAGCAAACGGTTGTCCTTTACAAGGAATCTGTTTTCGATTTGGTGATCAAGGTATGACCTCATTACATTTTTGAAATATTATGATAATTCATATGTCAAGAAAATGGCTTTATGCTTTATTAATGTTTCAGAAACTATTCAGTGATCCTAGAATCCACGATATGAAGGCCAACAGTCATTACTGCTGGTATGAACTTATGAAAATTTACGACAAGATATCCGACTGTGTCTTCATTTTCAACCAAATTTATGCCGGACAGGTATGCTTGTATATTATGTGTTGTGACTTTCAAAAATATATCAGTAAATATAACGATGAGAAAAAAAGTCGATTTTTTCTACAAGAATAGATATATATCAGGAAATGCGTCTATCAAATCAAATTTATTTTGGGCAGCTGGGAATCGTGTCATATAGCTGACAGTATTTTACGGTCTTAAGATTGGTCAAAACAGTCTGGACTTTGGTGAGGATTTTTAAGCTGCCAATTGTGAATCCCATTCATATCAAACTGCAAGACCCGAAGAATATCCCTATGATACTACTCGTAGTTCTTGTGGCATTCTATTTTCAAGAGTTTGATGCAGGTATTAACAAAGATACAGTGCCGTGTTACAATATCGGAATTACAATAATTTGCTAAAGTTTTGTTTTCAGGTATTCATAATGTTCAACTCTTGGTTGTTTTGTACATTGCTGATAATTTGCAGATCGCTTTCTCCCACTGTTCAGGTGTGTAAAATGTATTTGAATGATTTCTACTTGAACTGAGTAAACAGAAAATCAGCTCGTTAGAGTTTAAATGACGCGTTTCTCACTTTATCGCATGTAATGTAACCTCTTTTATTTTCAGTATTCGGAGGTATTCTTAAACGACGTATTTATGTACTGTTCGCTTAATTTTCGCCCCATTTTTCTGGCAAAGATGTGCGAGCTGTTCATCAAAGGGAGAAAACAAGCAATGTCCATTCTCGTGCATAGTTTAGTTCATGATCAAGGCAAGTATTCTGATATCCAAGAATGCATTTAAGGCAATTTCGACGCCAAAGTATAATACTAATTTTATTTACCATATTTTTTAAAATTATTCAGCAGGCTTTGTGCAGTAATTATCTAAAAATAGGACAGCGGATAATTATGTCGGGAAATGAGTATCATTTATGTAAATACTACTTAATAGTGAATCACAGTTCTCATTTTCACACTTTTTTAAAATTGTTTAAAACGCCATCTAGGGACCATTAGCTGCGTAACGATATTTGTAGCTAACATTAAAGTTGTACGCTACTGATATTCATTTCACCGTATTATAATCGGATCTCCTATTTCTCGGTAATTACTTATCAAAGCTAGCTATAATATTTCAAAAGATTATGGAAAAAAAATATCTGGATACATCTTGAACGAATTCCTGTTAAGAAATATACGGACACATGTGTGAGTTCTGACCCGGTCGCGTGCTATGAGGGAGGAGATCTAATCCATGGCTGTCACTTAGAAAAATGACGAGATAATCCCAGCTGATGTAAATCTATGTTTCACAAATGTTACTAGCACCCACTATCTGTGAGTAGTTAATATGCACGATTAATATGACCCAATAGCCAACAGCATGTACGTAAAAAGATCCTGCCAGGTACCCTTTGTTCCGTAGATAATACGCTATCTTTCATGAAACTAAAAACCAATGGCATATGCAACAAAACTGTTCAATTCCAGATCTGACTTACTCCAGCCAAGTTCTAACCATGATCGACCTAGTGGAGACTAGAAGACTAGAAATGACTACGAATGTGTTCCCAGTGGACGTCGCTACTGTACTGGATTTTTCTGGTCGCGTCATATCCTATTCAGTGATGATGATCCAATATTTTTACATGTATGTGTTTTTAAAGTAGCACCGATTGATATGTAGTTAAGCGAAGAACATAATCTTTGTCATAGTAATTAGTGGTACTTATTTAAGGTCTTGTGTGTATTTACAGAGTGATATTATTTTAAAAAAACGTATTTCTTGGTACCTTAATAGTCGCCTTTGAATTGTTTATTTCTCTTTCAGTAATTTTTGTTACCTTTTCTGAAAGAATCGTAGTGAATGTTACATTTTTAACGGGTGTATTAAACTTATTTTCATTATTGAGTTTATTTCATTTGTAAGAAGCTACTATAGGTACGTACACACACGATTAAATAATTGAATATTAATATTTGCGGATACTTTCGGCATCTTATTGTATACTTTCGAACAGTGAAAGGTTTCTGTCGCTAACGGATCAATGTTGTTGATTCAGAACTTGCTTTTAACCTGCTATTAGTCAATGACAGTTTTATTTAACACAAAGTAAAGATGAAGGTCTACTAACAAACGGCCTTTGCAAGTTTCCTGCTAGGAGCATTTAATCACGTTTCTCGGAGCCAATTGAATGTTATAATGTGGTTACAATAAGTATATCTGTCAGACAATTATATTAGGTAGCTCCACAACACTAACTCCATAGATTAATGAACTAGGCTCCGCTCTGCTATAGACGGCTATAGATAAAATCTAATTTGGCATGCATCTGTAAGTATATTCTGCTTTCGCACACGTAATGCTACATTTTTAACAGCACGTTGATTTCTTTTCGATGAAAAAGCAAGGTCTAACAGCACAAAAATAGGAATAAATCTGAAAACTAGAATTTTGTTATTACGAGGGGCATACCGAAAAGATCGGTAATCGAGTACTTTCGATTTAATTAGATTAAAAACTCTTTTTGATGAATAAACACTGGTTAGTTGAAAATCGAATACAATTGACAGAATTAAAAAATTTTTTTTTTTTAAAGAACAATATCAGTTTGAAATTGATAGGTCGATAAAAAAATGGAGCTTACAAGAGAAAGTTTCTGTGCCATAATTTTTTACAACTTTCGACGAGGATTATCTCAGGGACAATGTCTCGCTGAGCTTATATCTATATTCAAGAGTGAAGCGCCTAGCCAGACGACAATATATCGCTGGTATTCTGAATTCCGGCGTGGACGTGCTTCTCTTGGCACCGTACCTTCCACAGGCCGGCCAAAAACAGCGGTTACACCAGAAAATGTCGCTGTTGTGCGCCGAATGATACAGGATGACCGACATATTACATATGAGCAGATTCGGGCTACTTTAGGGATAGGTATGACTGCGATACAAACAGTTTTACATGGTGAACTGGGAGTGAGAAAGCTAGTTTCCCGCTGGGTGCCCCATAATTTGTCCGAAGAGCAAAAGGCGGCTCGTGTCAATTGGTGCCGGTCTACTCTGCAACGCTTCAACGGAGGAAAGTCAAAAGCAGTTTATAACATTGTCTCTGGTGATGAATCATGGATCTATTCATATGAGCCAGAAAGAAAGCATCAGTCGGCTGTCTGGGTCTTCGCAGGTGAGATCAAGCCAACAAAAGTTGTCCGCTCTCGCAGCGTATCGAAGAAAATGGTCGCTTCGTTTGTCGCGAAAACAGGACATGTAGTCACAGTTCCCTTAGAGGAACGGAGAACGGTTACCGCTGATTGGTATACAACGGTTTGTTTGCCACAGATGATATCCGAACTCCGTAGAGGTAACCCGAAACGACGCATAATCCTCCATCACGATAATGCGAGCTCTCACACCGCTCAGAAAACAAGCGAGTTTTTGAAGCAGGAAAACGTTGAATTAATGGATCATCCTCCATACAGCCCTGATCTGAGTCCCAATGATTACTTTACATTCCCTAGAATCAAAGATTTATTGCGTGGTCAGCGGTTTCAAGGTCCAGAAGAAGCAGTGGAAGCATACAAATCGACGATTTTGACCATGTCAACTTCGGACTGGAATTGCTGCTATAATAATTGGTTCGAACGAATGCAAAAGTGCATTAACTGCAACGGAGAATACTTCGAAAAGCAATAAAAATAAATTTAGTTATTTCCTGTATGTATTGTTTTATATTCCCGATCATTTCGGTATGCCCCTCGTAAATCACAGTAAAACTAGCTGTTTTAGAAGATAATAATTGTATGGGATCTCATTTTTGCAACTGCAAAATTATGTTTGTTCTACAATCAGACTTGCATTTTCGTTAGAGCTTTGTTCGGTGGTTTTTACCTTACCTATGTATTATTTACAATCTTCAGATGTTAATTATTCATATTATTTACGGAGCCCTCGGTGCGCGAGTCCGACTCGCACTAGGCCGTTTTTCTGTCATTCGTTGCCCACAAAGATATCTAATCTATGGTATCTATCTATGGTTCAACGTAACATTAAACTACCATAGATAATAAACCCGGAATAATACTGCAGTGACGTCAATGTAAATATATCATTATCTGATTTGATTTTATATTTATATTGTTAGCGTGTTGTACAGTGAACGGTTAGTAAACTGCATAAAGCAGTTGGTTCCTCTTCTTATTTACAATTATTATTAGGGTTTTGAGCGATGTTTTGTCGATTTGGCTAAATTTATAACCCTTTTATTGATACCAAAATACATTTTTATTATTATGGTATTTAACACGCTGTTGTTGCTACTAACCCAAATTTAAAATTAGATGCAAAGACTATCATACAAAATTGGATGTGTAGGAGTAGGAGTTTTAATATATTTCTTGCTCTGAAAAGTTATTAATGTAATAATACATTTATAATTATTTATCAACTTTATATGTAAACAGTTTGGGTTTCAATAGATTCGATTAGAGAGTACAAGTTTTCAAGAAAAATACAAATTTCAGTAGCATCTGTTCACAAGCTTTGGGAATGGTTTTGTGCAAGCTACTGGCTTTCCCAAGTTCAACGTGAAATTATAGCTGCGATACAATACCGAAATTAAAAATATACTCTCCAACAGCTTACATTTGTGTATTCTCATCTTTGTAACGTAAAAATTGTATATCAAAAAGCTTTGTTCAAGTTCACCTTGATCTCTTCTGCTATAGTAGATATTTTTCTTACATTTATTATGTATAAGTCAACCGGCCGCTTTTCCCGCTTGGTTTTCACTCGATTTTATCTTCTTAGTATTTAAGTTTATGTTTTCTTAGTGGTACTCTACATTATCAAAGAGATTGATGATTTAAAGTTTATAGGGTCAAGATTTTTGGGTTTGGCGTTGATATAGTCCGATCATCTGTAGTCATGTTATATTTATAGATGTAGGTTAATAAGATCAGCATTGGCATAGCTTGGTAATACGCATTAAAATGTTATTTATAAATCAGAATGAATTCTGCCGTACTTTACTGATTGTTTTCTGTTACAATGAGATTATTAAATATTGACTTCCAGATTTCAAAGCGTACTGAATGAAACTGAACATAGAAGATAAACGGTGAAGCTTTACTACAAAAAAGCACTATTATACAAAAGCTTTCCGAGCACATGTGGACGAAGCAAAGAAATATCGTTGCACTGATATCAATATCGCCGTGATGTGGTAAATGAAATTTACCATGAAATTAAATGAAATTTACCAAAAATTCGTAAACATTCAGATTAATTATTCACGATTTGTTGCGAAGCAGTGAACTTCAAACTTGATTTCTTAAAGACACATCATAAAACCACTTGCAGTTTTAACATATAATTTTAAATTTTGGCATGCTGAACATTATAATGTATTTAACGAGCATAAAAACAAAAATGATCTCAATAACTTAGTTAAAAATTCTTTTTTTCACTTCAAAATACTAATATCCGAAACGCCATTACCCATTATGCCAGAATATGCCACAGACTCTGACTAGTAGTGAGTGTGACTAAATCTCTTTCTCAAGTAAATCTACGTTGCGCAGACCACGAAAGAGATGGCGGGATAAACTGAACTATTTCTTGAATGTTTTTTGTTTTTTTGTTTAGTTGAAATTTGGTTGAAATAGACCGGTGGGCGTTCGTGTTTAAAAGTTTACCTTTTCGATCTAAAGTATCCCAGACAAAAATTCTGAGAGATGAGAGTTCAAACGTGGCTTTGCATTCGTGTGGAGGCTTGTATTCACCATTTGAACTGAGATAACTGTTTTTTATTTATTTTTTCAGTTGCTCGTTTACAATATTATTTGAATGCTGTATTTGTTTTTCTATGGTATTTGTTATGGCAACAATCTGCGTTTTAGGCTCATGTTTGGCTGTGGGGTGTAAGTATCATATTTAATTCAATACATTATCAACTTAAATTTATTTAATTAGACACAAAACACGTCAGTTACGTTCTTTTATCAAAATTGTCGGCACAAAGACTTTTACACCACGAAAAAAGACAATTTGTAAGGTCTAAGAAATAGTAAAGACATTTCTTTACTATTTCTTAGACCTTAAAAATTTTCTCTCTTTCTTCTAAAAAGGAATACCAATAAATAATAATAAATGATTACTCATCCAGAATAAATGGTCGTAGAATTATGTATTTTACATATGGAAAGGATTGATTAAGTATTTGAATAAAAATATTAATTATCGATTAACTGGAAAATTCATCAACAGTGCAGTGCAATCCAGTAAATATAATGAGTATATGAATAAAATACAAAAACATATATATAGCTTCCGATATTCTTTCACCTCTTCTTCTCGAACTGATTCCACCGTCTCCTCTGTACAATCGGCCAATCAGAAGAATTGCTTAGTTCCTCCGAGTTCCAACCCTACTAGTTGACATTCCACCATTTATCTTGCAGCATTTCCCTCATGCATTCATTATGCGTGCGTAAGGAATATGTTTCTTAGGCGGTATAACCTGAATGCTTTCAAGGACAGAGAGCAAAGGGTATTACTAGGCAACCGTGTACCATTCTAGACCACACAATCACCTGATTTTAGGTGAGATTGTGGTCAAACTCAAGCGTATCTAAACTTTTTAGCTCAGGTTTAATTTTTCTCATTGCTTTTTCCAATAACATGAAAATAATCATTCACATATTTTCAGGTTCCCTCGAAATCAAAGATATTGTAATTCTGCCTATACCTAAATTACTATAACTAGAGTGACAAACCGTACATGGAGTAAAATATTAACGTTTGAATACATTATATATGCATTTTGAATACTTTGTGGTTGTAAAAGTGAGAAATAAAGATGTTTTAATGTGACTAGATTAATTTATTTTTTACTTAGAGTTCGCTTCATGTGTGTCGTAGTTATTGCCAATTGCTGCTATCAGCCGTACGCTAAAAGGCAGCTTTAGTTATTAGATTCTGTAAGGTATTAATAGTTGTGTTTAAAATTAACAGTTTATGTGATGTTGCCAAGCCTATGCGAAAGGGGACTCTTAAGTTGATGTTGTCTGAATTCTGTCAGAAAAGAATATTCCGTGGTCTGTCGCAATGCCGATTCATGTGGGGTACTCAAATATTCATAACCAACACGGGACAAAATAAAAACCTTTCTGAATAAAACAAGAAATATAACAAGGAATCATAATACTGTCTGTATCATTTTCAGTAAAGTACTTCGGGCTCCATAGCAAAGTGGTCTGACTCTAGAATAGGATCACCACATCTCACAGATGTCAAGAAAGGCGACTAAGGTAATCTATACATAAAACAAACTCGGGTTAATTACACCTTTTATAACTCAAGAAGGGCTAAACCAATTTTTATTTTCTTATATTTGTTTTGTCTCCTATCAGCGGATAAATTCACACAAAAATATCCATTTTCTCATACATTCACGACCTAAAAGAAAGTAAGAATGACTTGATTTTCTGAAGAGAGAGAGTTGAAAGTCCGGACATAGTCTAATTTTCATGCCGATCGAACAATTCGTTTCTATGGGATAAATACTAAAGACCGCGCAGACGAAGTCGTGAGCAGAAGCTAGTTTATAATATTTTATAATATGTTAGCAAGTTGTTAATTTAATCGCAAAAAAATTGAGATGAAAATAGATTCAAAAATTGTGACGTCTGGCAAATGGTGCCTCGGATATCCATCTGTATTTTGTGTTCAGCATGACAAAATATAGAATTATATCATGTATAAATTATGGAATTTAGTAACACTAAAATATATTAAGTTAGACAGAACCATAAATATCTACGCGAGTTTGTACCGTGCCATATTAATTTTCAATTGATATTTTCTTGATACTTTCAATAATTTCAAGTCAGAATGAACGTGACGTGATACAATGTTGCGCGAACGATGTACTCGTATGTTCCAGACGGAACTAATGCCTCTATAGCCAGTTCTCTCTTATCCTCTCACAAGCGGGCGACCTTAGGCTAGTTGCAATTAAAATCTCGACTGGCTGACCGCTTGCCGCACTCTCCAAAATATTCGGGTGAAACTGTAATGGTAGCAAGGCCAACAACATCAAGTCCACTCATGGGTTTGATCGACAGGGGTTGTAGCTTTCGGTTCTTGGTTTAGTTTCTGCCTGTCTAGCTAACTCCTCTTTGAACTCCGTGGCCTAATGGCTAAATGTTGAATTCACAATCCGGAGGTCCCGGGTTCGATTCCCAGTAGGGGTACCTATCGTTACTTGGTTTGATTGGCGGTAGGGGTATTTTCTATGTCCACCTGGCTAGCTACCACCATGTTACCTAAGTCTGCAGCCAAACAACAGTGTTAATAGCACTGTTGTGTTCCGGTATGAATGGTAGCATAGCCAGCGCCTCATTAGGTTGAGGCTACAGGGTGCGCACGCTTACCATCCAACGGCTTTACCGTCACTTACCATCAGGTGAGCTGACGGCCAAGTGCAAACCCATCATTCATTTTTTCAACTCCATGTTATATACGTATTTCACCAAAATGTACCAATGTAATGTAAGATAGTAAATCCAAGTATCTTATTTAACTTGACGATTATTGTTGAGCACGGTTCCATCAAGCGGCCCAATCGTCACTTTATGTCAATCACGTTCGTGCGATCACCTACAAATGTAAACTATTTATGTAATTATAAATAGTTGCATTTTCTTGTTATGTTTTTTTTTCAGTATGTTCACTTATTTGTTAATGGAATGTCTTAATTTTTCGACTTGTTTGCTGCTTTTGGTCGTTGTATGTTTTTTAGTCTCCTGCTATCTTTTGGGGTGTAAATATTTAATTTTTATATATAAATAGTATTTTACATATATTTTTTGGTGACGAAAATAAATCCTTTTTAAAATGATTTCAGGTTCTATAAGCCTCGGTAGTCGCACCGCATTGATGGAATCACATCTCGAAAAATCTTAATGGGATCATTAGTCCTTTGGTCCTTGCAATCACTTCATCAAATTAAAGTTATGTATTTTACAAAAGCTCTCTATTTCACGGAAAAAGAATTATGGGAGATTACAGGACTATATAGCAGAAGATATCAGGAACAAGATGATCTTACCGAAAATCCAGTTACCGCGTTTATGTAAACGCTAGCAACATTTTATACTCAGTATGTAAACAGAGGCTGGTCTAGCATGTGAATAGGGAAAAGTATGTATCCCGTGTTAATAACTATTTGGGGAGCACTGTTCTATCCTTACAGAGTCCATAGGTTAGCTCTATATATCTATTGGAAGTAGTTCTTACTTTGCCAACACTTTCTTCTGAACGTACAATCTTTGATATAAGGTCTATAAATAAAGTTCTATCTGTATATTTTAACCACCACCATGGCCTATTGAGCTCAATTTTTCAATGGAGGTACCTACACTCAGTTTGGTTGGTTGTAGGTCACTTTATGTGTCCGTGTGACTAGCTCCCACCATGTTACAGTCTGTCGCCAAGCAGCTCGCTTTCCATACAACGAACTTATGTCACTTACCATCAAGTAAAGTGAAGAAGAAGTTCAAACCCATAGTACATTTACAGTGATGTATACATAAAGACTTCCACGATTGATTAACAAAATACATAAACGCTCAGATAAAATCGCTAGAGCTAGAAATTCTGTACGCGCAGAGAGCGTAGAGTTGGAGTTTTCCCGCAGATTGAAGAACTACGCTCTAAACCCTACAATAGGGTATTTTACACTATGTAAGGAAAAATATAAAAATGTTTGTTCATAATAGATTTCGAAAAAAGTAAACAAGAAACGTCGATATTTATTCATCAAATTGCAATTTTAATTTTATAATTCCATTTTAAAAATCGTCTTTTCTAATCTGTTTTTGAAATGTCTAGAACGCCATTCGCCATGTTGGATCCCGCCGTGACGTCATTCCGATAGTAAACAATCTACTGAAAATAAGTTGTGCGCTGTTATTTTGATAAATTTACGAGTTATTAACACGTTTGTAGACTTCTAGCCTTTATTTCACTATGGAAGACGGTTTTGTGAAAGCAGAAAGTACAAATCTGCCAATGGTTAATACTTTAATGGTGGCGAAATTTTTTGCCTCCAATCCCGATTTCTGTTCTGCGGAGTTGAGAAATGTTAAAACAGCAATGTAAGTAACCATTGTATCAAGTTTTGTCTAATAATAAGTACAATAACAATACACAATACAATAAAACGGGTCCTTCATGTTACACTCCAACCTAACCTATATTTTGTCATCAGGTCGGGAAGGGAATCTTACGGAGACGACGCAATAGGCTATGTGCAGCTGAAGCGTGTTCAAAATACATGCGTGGTTAAGTGTACGGTATGCCCGGAACATAAAGTGCGTACCAAGCCCTATGCAGTGACACTTGTAATGATATATGGTAATGATATAGCATAATTCTCATTTTGTATGGTGTCCTCAATCTCTTTAATTGTAGACATTCTTTGCCTTTTAATAAAGGCATGCCGAGGTTCACTTGAAGTGGACTTGTGTTTCCTTTTTGCTTGGCAATCAAATCTAGTTGGTACGGTGTTTGGTTTGATCCGAATTCGTTTAACAGAACCCATTATCTTATACTCTGTATAATTTTCCATGTCATTTTCCAGCTGAAATATGGATTATAATATTTATGAAGTTTTTAACTCATTACTTATCCTAGGTACCTACCTACATAATATAACCTATAAATACATTACAAAAGATGACATTAGTTTTGTAATATTAACAAGAAGTTTTCTTTTGTTTATTTGATAGTTAATTTACCATTTATAGCGCATACTTACATCAAAGTGGTCTTCACAGAAATACAGTCTAGTCTTTGTGGACAATGACTTTGGATCTCTTCTTGCCAGTTTCAACCAAGTATTTCTCATTTTTACATCACTTGGCACTTGAATCCATAATTTTTGTGGCGTTTTTACACTTGTATTTTTGCATTCAGGCACAAGACACCAATGATAACTCATTATTTTCACGAATCTTAATACTTGGTCTTTCGCAGTCGTATTGTTTACTAACCGAGTGACGTCACGAGATGAAAAAGCATGGCGGCTAGCGTTTCCGCGCGAAAATTCAAAATCATAAATAAAAAACAGATTTTAAGGCGCTTTTCGGTTTTAAAAAAATTAACAAAATTTCTACTAGTTCATTACGATCTCAGGATTAATTTAAAACAGTTTTTGAAAAATGGTGTAATACCCTATTTATGAAAAATAATTTTCTTTTTAGGGATGCCCAATGGCACCCTTCGCCTAGGTATCAGCTGTCGTCCGATCGTCCTTCTTTCACAGGGATATATCTTTAGAACCGTAATAGGCTTGTGTCCACTAATAACAAATGGCTTGGTTTATAGTTGCTAATTATAAATGAAGACACGAAGGTGAGAAAAAACCAGTCTATTTCTCAAAAAAGTTAAAGATTATTAATATTTTTAGAAAATGAATTCGAAAAAAATAGGCATTAGGTCACGTGACAACGAACACGAAGAACGCGGCGCAAGAAAGTGTGACGTCACGCCTCGCAAAACATCATTGTTGTTGTTGACGTTTTCATATCACAGAGCAGGTTATTTCGCGAGCTGTGACGTCATTCAAGACGCCATGACACTATTCAGCGTTTTCGAGGGAAATCTAAATGGCTTTTTTAAAATACAAAATACGTAATGTAAATATTGATTTTTCTTTAAAATATAGTTTTTTTGGGATAAAATAGATATTAAAGTATATAATTAGCCAAGTTTTCAAATTTAGTCAACTAGCCTATAGTTAGACATTTGGAACTTCATATAAAGATTAAAGGGGGACCCCCTTCTTCCCATCAACTACTTCTTTCTATACACTACACTACTTCCCATACAATTAAAAAGGTTTTTTGGGTGTTAATATTGTACGGCAGTACAGAAACCTTTGTCCGAGTCCGACTTGCTCTTGGCCGGTCATTCACTGTTGTACAAGCTTCTTTCAGCCTTGATCCCATTATATTCTCTTTGCTAAATATAGACAATCTAACAGTCCCATACAATAATCTGTCAGTATTGACAAAAGCTATAGCCTATACTGGCATTTCCATTTTTACGCATTTTTTTCGTAGTATTTATATTGAGATGAAACCTGAATATTGAATCGGAAGTAGCATCTATATTGTGCTACATGGACTGCGACGGGTCTATTAAATTTCCAACGCGACGGACGCCCCTCATGAATTCTCTTTTGTCGAATTTTCAGCGAAGTTAATTACAAGTATCGTTAGCTCACGTTTTGGTATCTCAACAATTTTTTAAATAACATTAAAATAATCGCGCAAATCTTACAGTACACCGGTGTCAAGGTAGTACATTTACTCATTACTTCATTAGAAAACAGGTTTCGCTTTTGATGAGTTCTTCTTGATATCGACTGAACTAAGAAACCACAGCGCTGGTTAACAGACGGCACCATATAGACTCTTGAAGTAACTTGCTGTAAAGAAACTACCTAAAATTACCTTAGTAATTTGTTTGCAACCTATTCATTATAAGACATTTCCTGTAAGTAAAAATCCATCCATACTAAAAATCGCAATAGTAATTCCATTTCGCGACGGGCAGAACAAAAGTTGTTTTCTGTATAAACAAAACATATTAATAATTTAATTTAATAAGGAAACAAGTCAATGCGTTCAAAAAGAACTGGAAACCTTCTTCAATTAACCAAAAGTCTACATTTATAAAGGTAAACTTAAGATTTATATCAATTTATCATGGATGCCATTGTCATTTGACATTGCCATTACTATAGAACTAAACCACACAGGAAGCACCAGCTTTCAAATCAAAAAAGAATCATACAAATCGTTTCACATAGTCAAAAGTCTGAGGTAACAAACATAAAAGAAAAAGAAAAAACATACCCGTCGAATCGAGAACGTCCTCCTTATTTGAAGTCAGTTAATAACTATTCTATACAACATGACCACTAATATTAAGTAATGGTTTTATTGACATCAGCTAGAAGTCGGTGCGAAGTAACCAGAGTGCTACCTTAATACAATTTTCAGCAGAAGCAAAACATCTAAACTACTTTTTGTGGCACCGGTGTACTGTACTTCAGAGTGAACTTTGTAAGTCTATGTTTTTATTTATTGAATTAGCAAAGTTGAAATCAATAAGAATTGTTTTTATTTGTGATTTTAATTTTATATAATATATAATTAATCAATGTCGAAATAGAAATCGTGTTAATTTCTTCAGATAAATAAAAGTTGGAATGTTTGAGACTACAATGTTAGCCAACAATACAATATTTTACTTTGCTGCGTCTAAATTGTAGAATACATGAGGCCCGCCCGCCGCCAGGGCCTCTTTGAAGTAGAAGTTGACAACGTATTCTCACTAACATACCATGTTGTATCATATTAATTATGAACATTGGTGGCCCTTGATCGAAGGGCACAAACCAAATCAGGTATTTAAGTATGAAATTGCCGTTTTGTGTGGAATGTAAGCGAAAACGATATTATTATTGCTCAACGGTTAGATGTAAATGGTATAATATGGTTTCGACGCGATCTTTATCCTTCCTGTAGAGCGCCAGTAGCGCCCCATTCACATTCTACATTTCTACGCAATTATACAATAATTACAATATCCAAGCCAGACTTGTTAACTATCGCTGTTTTACGGTTTATCGATACAACATATATCAATAATGTGCAGTTCCTATCAATAAAACAATTAAAAGTGACCACTTTAGGCGGTTCCATTTATAATAACTACACAATCTAAATATGAATGCATAATGTATCGATAAACCGTAATCCAGCATTGATTCCAAAAAGTCCGGCTTAGTTTTTTGAAATATTCTATAAATACAGAGAAATTTAAAAAAAGAACGAATGAAGGCGTCACTTTCACTCTTCCTCATTTACAAAGTAATGATTCAAAAAGGCAAATTTTGGGATTATCTATCTCCCATTTACTGTGTTAATCCATTTTTTTGAACGGAAGTTCTTTACCTTTTTGATCTTAGGGCCCAAAAATAAAATATTTTGTTATTATTAATGGTTATCATTCGTAACGTAACGTTACGCCTACTCGAACATACTTAAAAAGTTGGATTTTTCAGGAATTACAGTAATATCCAGATTTTATCATTGAACATACATATAAATATACTTGAACAATCAGAACAAATCTCAGTGACACTATTGAAACTGACACTAAAACGGTAACTTCATACTTTAGTACCTAATTATGTTGATTACCTAAAACATGTTACCAACCAAATAAAAATATTTCGTAAGTACGAATATAATAATCCTGTATAATATCTTAGTTAAAATAAACGCAAAATAAAAACTAAAAGTGAAAATCTTATATTAGAACTAAATACATGTTGTACATAAAAACAAAATGGTATATTTTGACGCAATTTGTAAAAATATCTAGCAATGATATAAACTCGGTTGAAAAAGTATCTTATAATTTTTTTAATACAGTAATAATTTAGAATTCAATTTTTTTTTTACCATTATTTACTTAAAGTCATCATCATTTGTAAATATGTATATCAGCTGCAAAAGTTCACTATTGAAAAAGGTTAGACATAGACATTCCCACTTTAGACATAGACATTCCCACTTTTGCATTGAATCATACGTGTATATCCAACTGAATAAGGTTTAGCGAAATTCCGTAAGATTCTTTTGTTATTCGCATTTTTCTATTTACTCTTAGGATTACAACTAGAGAAAAAGCCACGAACGCGTCGACAAAGATGTCTCATGTTACGCCATAAATGGATGCTCTCTAGATTTAGACAGATATTGAATAAATACTTAATATACTACACATGCAATTCAACTGCAATATTTTTATTGTTAATAGTGTCCTAGCGTGACATAAACTATTCTATTACATTATAGTCTATTGCAATTCTGATACATAATTCACAAGATGTGTTGCCCTAATTTTTAGCGAAATATTTAATAATTTACGGTACCTTGTAATACCCAAGGCCCAACACAAATATCAAATGTAAGATACGTTATGATTACGAATTTACTAGCTTTTGTTGGCGACTTCGATACTCGATCGTGAAATACAGTTGCCCATGTCCTTTTTTAGCCTTTCAACTATCCCTAGACAAATCTAGTCATTCTGACTCTTCATTACGACTTAAAGAAATGACAAATAAACTTACTTTTGCATTTATAGTATTAGTATGGATATCTGTGAAACTTTCTGTTTCCATTTTTTTCTTCTTATCTTTCTATTCAATAGTAAACTTAAGGTCTTCAAGAATGAAATTGCCGTTTTATCAGACAAAAGCTAGACTTTTGTCTAAACTCATAATATGTGTTTCATACCTTATACTTAATTCAATTCCTAATTTTGCGTTTCACTACATTTTAAACTCTGCTTTATTGAGTCGCTCGTTTGCATTTTTTGTCATTGTACTCGATTATAAAACAAGAGGGATGTTTGATAAAGCATAACTTACACATTTTTGACATTCATTAAGATATTCGATTTGTGATTTTATCAGGTTTTATAATAACTTACCTCTAAAATGATTATAGTTTTAGTTTTTACAGTTACATCCGAACCTTCAGCGAGAAAAACACGTGAAAATGGCAATTTCATACTTAAGACCTTACTTATCATAATGGTGAAGTATAAAAAGTATTTTTAAACTAGTACAATTTTACATGTTATAATCATAAATAATCGATTTGAGTCCAGACATCACTGCGAATTAAAATCCATAGTACTCGTACTTAAGTTTGTTGTTAGTTTGGTTACGGTCTTGGTCACGAAATGATGTTTGCGGCGATTGTATTTTTTAAATAAAATTCCACCGTGTATTATTAAAAGGTGTGTCCTCATTTACTTAAGGCTCCTGGGTGAGCACGCTTCTTCACACGGCCGTGTCTTCAAATGAAGGCCAATTGCCAGTACATAGTGTAAAATATAACAAAATATTTTTATTTTTACAATTAAGTTGTGATTGTGAGGACCCTAAAGAGAAGGTCAAGCGTGCTCAAAAACAAGCAAAGGAAGCAAAAGAAGCTAAAAATGCCGCAAAGAAAAAGTCTCTTGAACCCTGCCCTAATGCCCCCTGCGACGCTGACTATTTAGGAAGATGTGCTGGATGCGTTGGCTACCCAAGCCACCGCTGCCACGACAGAACTCCCTTATTGTACGTTTGCTTCTGAACGATTTACAGTTTACACGTGGTTCAATCAAATACTACAGGAAAACCTAAGTGGTGTCTCTTATTAGTATCAGCGGCATCAGCCGTAAAACGGTTATTGCTGAACTCTTCTACTTACTGACTTCTTACTAGCACAGCTTATGAGAAATCGTAAATAAACCGTTCAAGTAAACTTAGTCTGACAGGCATGGTTCGTTTGTAACTTACAATGCGCTCAAAGTGCGATTGATTAAATACAGTCTATAGTTACTCGGAATAAAGTCAAGGAATAAGAGTCAGGGCTCTTACTACACAAGACTGCGACCAAAATCAAATCCTACTTTTTGACATCTTAGAGATTTAGGGCCCTGTAACATAAGGTCATGTTTGAAAGTGAGACTTTTCTGGCATAAAACTTATCGATCTAGTGCATTTTTCTTGTCGTTTTCATTTTATGAAGTCAGTGAAATATATATTTTTGGAATAAGCATAATGGACACTTCGACTTATTTGACGCGTTGTAAAAGGAAAATTGTGTTCTTAGATTATTTTTAACTAATTCATAAAACAATCATTTATGTCTGTTGTAATAAAAATAATCTAACATACACACACAATAAGGCGACAATTTATTTAAGCATTTACTCTTTCTCATGTTGAATATGCTTTCATACTATATATTTACCAAGTTAGATGTAGACGAGGTACATACCTAAATCTACTGGGCACCCATTACTGCAGATTTCAGTTACGTACGTTGGATGTACACGAGTACATTCATAGATGCATTAAATAATAGTAATATTAATATGTTTTAAACAAAATAGTTTGAACATTCGCTAAATAATAATAAAAATGTATTAATATTACACTATCATCGAATAATTTAATTATTTTGTATTCAATAAGTAATATACTATAGTTTTATTAATTAATCACATCATAAAAAAACTTTACGTAACTAGTAACACGTCAAAATTATATTTACTCATTGAAAATGCGCAATGGAGTGGGCAAAATAAATATATTACACCTATACACAATAAATTAATATTATAAGTGTCTTTATCAAATAAGTCACATTATTGTAGCTGCCTATTTGAAATATCAACTAATAATAATTCATCAAAACGCGCCTCATTATTATCGTGTATAAGACAGACTATAAGAAATTATATTTATTCCATTCATTTGACAATAGAACCCTAAAAACTTTGAAAATAATGTCCTAGGATATCTCACTAATAGCCCAGGCTAAATAATATTTCTACTTCTATTCTACTCTATTTATATTCTGATTTATACTGTATTTTAAACATGAATTGCTATCTAAAATCGTAAATGAATTTGTAATTCCGTTATAAATTTTCAAACATACATATTTTTGCTTTGACGTTGACAATAAAGTTGCGAATGTGATGATCCTACCTGCCGGCTACCGCTTGGATCAAGCCTGCCATTGCAAGAAGCTGGAGGGCCGTGTAAACCAGGCGTTCCAGGCCGTCACTGCTACAAAAGAACCCCTTTGTTGTACGTTTTTTTGTCATCCATATTTTTAATGTGAAAAACTGATGCTAAGTCAACAGATTATCACTAAGAGTATAAGGCCGGATGTACATTGGGTAAAGTAACTGACTTCGAATTCAAGGCAAATCAGTGCTAGCCCGATACTATCTTAGTGAAAAATGATTTCAAGTGACTGACTTCTAGTGCTTCTACACTGACGGCAGTTATTAGCCCAATGACACAGCCTGAGGTCGCCCCCTAAAGTTTCAGTGTTGATTGCTGTTTAAGAACTTTTAATCCCAATATATATTTTTGAACTGTGAGAAGTAGTAAAATTGTTTATCAGATACACGTAAGATGTGACTCTTCTCAACTCTGCCCGTGTAAATTTTTTTCTAACGCGTGTAAGGAACATGCTACGAAAAGATCATGCTGTATCAAACATGGCCTTTTATCTAAGACTTCTATTCACAAATGTAAGCTCAACCCCGTTGTTTTTAAATAACAAAAACAGATTATGTGGCCCTAAAATTGGAAGTATATAAATACTCATGTTACATATAAATATACATAGTGTGAATTATTTTTTACATACTTTTGTTTCGTAAATGACGTAAGACTGCTTCTTTTTCAGTTCGTTGGTTGAATGTTGTTTCAAATCTTGCCTTTGTGTCGCAATTTTGGCTATATTATTGGGAGCCGGCCTCGTCATAGCATGTTTATTTTTGAAATGTGAGTATTTTCTTATTTTGGTCACTAATATCTCTCTGTCTATCTGTCAAAAAGTAGCTACTTTGAATTTGGTTATATACAAATACTGAGTAACGATATTTATTTATTTTCAAATGGCCCGAAAATTTGGTATGGATAGAAAATATGAAAGGGCTTAATCTATTACGAGTTAGTTTTTCTCGTGGATTTTGTGAAATCTTCTTTTCAACTAATGGCAAATAATAACTCATTTCAGGTACTATAAATTACGGAGATCAAGCCTTTCCACTGCCTAATATATGAAACCTGAATACGAGAATGTACTGAATCAATATCAACGTACCTTATTTCATAAGTCTTAGTTCTATCATTTTATATGACTGTACTCAGTTATCAGGAACTCAATGAACTCTCAAATATTTATAAATATGTAGGTGTTACAAATATCCAACTACATTGCACTAAAGAAAATAGATCTCAAGTAACATGTCAATTTTTAAGATGCGAAATCAAAAATAATAAGTTGTGCTCTACGCTAATGTTGGCAATCCGTAACAAGAACTAGTGCACATCGATATGCTATATTTTATAACAGTACTAGTATTTTACTTGCGATTTCATGTTCTATCGGGATACAGAGTATCATAGCACAAATCAAGTCATTCTTACTCTCGATTATGACGAGAAGGAAGTCCTTCCTGAATACAGAAGAAGAAAACAATTAACTTACGCGTTTGCGATATTAATAAGGGCTCTATTCTTAGTTGAGACTATATATATAGACTATATATATGTTATGCCGAAAATATTATAATAAATATATCTATTTTTAAAGAGTCATCTTGTTGGTGGAATAGGTAACAGATATTTTCCAATCGTCGCCCTACAATAAATACTAATAATTTTATTTTATTGCATAGCAAAAACCAGTGCAAATAATATAAAGTAATTGCGCACGACGAGCATAATATGGTTAGGTAATTTTTCTACATTTATAGATGGAGTAAAGCTCCCCTCCCCCTCTTGTGTCCGGCTGCAAAGTGTATTTTGGGACTTGAGACATTATAGTTAATTCAAATTAAATGCAATTTAATTTCGCTATCCAAAAAATTTTATCTACAAAAAACACGTGAACACGTGGAGACTGTTTCTGATCAATACTTTTTATTTTATTTTTAGAATAAAGAATTGTTATATTTATTAATGCATTTGTTCTTAGCGTTTTTTCCTGTAGTTCCCACTCATAAACTACAAAATATTTAATTAACGAAATGGTCATTTAAATAATCATTTTTTACGAAAGGCCTTATAGTATTTTGTGGTTTAAATGTGAAAACTAATGGTATACTATTATCCAATAACCATATAGCCGTAACCATAGTTTAAAGCCTAATCGGGGTTTGAACAGGTTATTGGTGCTCATGATATCTTATATGTATTCTGCTGGTGGGAAATATAACATTGAGTCAATTTCTTCATGACGAGTTTCCTTGATGTCGAGTCTCTCAATCAATCTCTCTCAATCTAATAATTCTATTGAGCATTCATTATGGCCTTTGAGACATCAAAACACTGTATAATCTTGTTATTACAACGCCTGTATTCAAAGAAAAATATATTGGGTGATACTGAAACTCGGAGCTTGATACCTATGAGAATGATAGAACAAAGTTGAACAGTATGATGCACTGAATGAAATTTAAATTATTCTAAATAAATTATCTCTGATGTCATTAAAAATGGTTGTCTAAAATTTATAGCAAAGCCATCTATGAGTCAAAAATGTCTGAAGACTGAAATTTGTATAGAGCAATCAAACGAGTAATTATCTGTACGGGCAATTGATAATGATGACTTGATGTCACATAATTTGTTAACATATTTTAAATTAAATGGAAGCGAAATCGTTGCAGGCAAAATAAAATTAAATAATTGCTAAAACCAAATAAATCCGTCGACAAGTCGAATTCTACTTCCGATTGAAATTTCAAATTCTACATCCAATTTCAAATCATACTGATTTATTTTATATTTACAATGAAGTTGCTCCTGTGGCCACGAACGCCGTGCATCCCGCCCGAGTAGACCAGGTGTATGCAATGCCACATCTTGCCATTCAGGACGATGTTCAAACAATCGTTTTGATGATTATTGTGCCTTGTACGATCCAATGATATTGTAAGTACTATTTCACACTAGTATGTATGCCATTAACTTCGTCTGCGTGTGGTTTAGGTTAAATAAAAAACGAGCACACGAAATTTCATCCAGATTAGTTGCACAGTTCAATCCGCAAATGGTAAACAAACTCACTTTGACATTTATAATTTTCGTGTGATTTTGTTTCAAAACGGTTCTTGCTTCTATGTTCCTTTCACTACTAGACTAGTTGCAAAGAAAATATTTTCCGTATAAGCGTCTTCCGCGCTCGCCAGATTCTTTAGGTGAAGCTGTAATAAGAGGAAGTAAAAACTTTACTTTCCATCCGATGATAATAGCGATGAATCTAGACTGTCTCAGTTGGCGTATCGCGATGGTGCTAAGCACAGAATTGTGGCAAATAAATAGGTACCAATTTATTCGCAAAGCTCAGTGAAACCAAGAGAGAAACACTATGAGCATTCAATTTCTTTGTTTCCTTTTCTTAAATCTCTAATTTTAAAAATTTTGCTTGTCTTAAAATTAAATATTCCAGGGTTTTAAAAATCTCGTATATATTTCAATATTATTGTATTTTACGTGTTTTTATATACTCGTAATTTTACATTATTTCCGTTACAATAACAAAACATGTTCTTATTTTTTCAGTCTGTTGTGTGAATATTGTTCGAAATGCTGTCTGTGTATTACATTATTATTCGCGTTATTCATTGTTTCATCTATAACAGTATGTTTATTTTTTCACTGTAAGTATTAAAATAAATTCTAAGAAATATGGTTTTAGTAATAGTAATAGTTTTTATATTGCTGTCGAAAAATTGTTTCTGAAACGATGACTTCAGTTATTCGTTAAAATTAGAATAGGTATATCTGTCGGAGAACCCTATTCATATTCATACTTTATTGGTCATATTACTATTATTAATTATTTATTGATGAGAGCAATCTAATCATATCCAGCCTAAGGGCACACCCCGGACTCTCCATAAAAATTTCGCTGACAAAGGTTTCATGCTTCATTTCTTATACCTTAATGTTTAAAATAGGTTGGATGTCTTTGTGCAGTAATTATCTTAAAATAGGACATTTAAATAAGACAATACAAGTATTGTTATTGCAGTAAATGAGTATCATTAACATCCAACGTCATTTCACACATTTTTTTGATTATTATTAAAAACGCCATCTAGGGACCATTAGTTGCGTAACAACTATTGTAGGTGGGGACACTCCTGTCTTTGCTGTTCTGATCTAACAAGATCGTCCGGAGTCCAGAAGGCTAGAATGCCATACAAAATGTACCGATCGAGACAAACCTGTCTACCCGCACCGTCATGCACGCCCGGTCAGCAACCGGCCAGCATCCCCGGAGAACGTGCTGGCAGGTCAGAAAGGGGCGCGAATCACATACACACTCCATATGTCTGAGAGAGATGTATATATTTGCCTCAGTACGCTTGCAGTTCTGCAAATCAAGAAAGCCCGGTCTAGGTCATCCTAGGTAGATCAGAACAGCAAAGACAAGTGTGTCCCCACGCTAAAGTTGTACGATACTGATATAATTTCTTGACTACAATGTCCTATTTTTAAGTAACTACTTATAAAATCCAGTTTTTCTATTTAAAAAGGTTATAGTAAAAGAAATTGTGTATGGGAGCATTCTGAACGTATTTCCGTTAAAACTCCCATCTTATTGTGACCACCTATCCGCCTTCCAAGCATGGTGATTACGGCAAATCCCTTCGTTAAAAGCACTACATGGCAATCTTCGATTGAGGCAGTTATGAAAACTTCTAAATACGTTGTAATTCATAAAAAATCGCCTACAGTTAATCTTTAGTAATATTCGCGATGTTAAACTATTCATCAACACTGTTTTTCATTAAATTTTTATTTATTTTGATCAAAAGTGATACAAAACTGAGCTAGTTAGATTTGAATATTCTCATACAAAAATGTGTCTTTAGATATATCAGCTATATTTAATTGCTCTATTCTAATTACAGGCTCGTTTACTTACTCAAATTCTACTGTGAATTTTCCTTGGTAATGTGGACGACAGACCATATATGAAGTGTTTTGAATGGTTTTGAAGGATTGTATTATTGTGCCTATGGTGAAATCCATAGCATCCAACTTGCACAATCGAAGGATCACGACATAATTAGCTTAGACTACTTTAGACCACGACACAAGTCCACGTTACTTCTGGCAACGAACTGGTTTAATCAAACCCAATTGGAAAGATATTTTCCAATACTTTTATATGAATTTTAATAATGTATCAACGTATCCTTGCTTGATTTTAATAATAAAGTGATTTAGTTGTTAATTAGCAAGTTATTTATTTGAAACCAACGAAGCCCACCAACCAGATTTTTTTAAATGTTTATTTCTTTAGAATTTGTAATCAAGCTTTTCTAAAACAGATAAGCTTGTGTTTAACCCCAACCTGACATGTTAACTTGTTAAGCATCGATGTGGTGATGGTACAGATACGAGGGGCATACCGAAATGATCGGGAATATAAAACAATACATACAGGAAATAACTAAATTTATTTTTATTGCTTTTCGAAGTATTCTCCGTTGCAGTTAATGCACTTTTGCATTCGTTCGAACCAATTATTATAGCAGCAATTCCAGTCCGAAGTTGACATGGTCAAAATCGTCGATTTGTATGCTTCCACTGCTTCTTCTGGACCTTGAAACCGCTGACCACGCAATAAATCTTTGATTCTAGGGAATGTAAAGTAATCATTGGGACTCAGATCAGGGCTGTATGGAGGATGATCCATTAATTCAACGTTTTCCTGCTTCAAAAACTCGCTTGTTTTCTGAGCGGTGTGAGAGCTCGCATTATCGTGATGGAGGATTATGCGTCGTTTCGGGTTACCTCTACGGAGTTCGGATATCATCTGTGGCAAACAAACCGTTGTATACCAATCAGCGGTAACCGTTCTCCGTTCCTCTAAGGGAACTGTGACTACATGTCCTGTTTTCGCGACAAACGAAGCGACCATTTTCTTCGATACGCTGCGAGAGCGGACAACTTTTGTTGGCTTGATCTCACCTGCGAAGACCCAGACAGCCGACTGATGCTTTCTTTCTGGCTCATATGAATAGATCCATGATTCATCACCAGAGACAATGTTATAAACTGCTTTTGACTTTCCTCCGTTGAAGCGTTGCAGAGTAGACCGGCACCAATTGACACGAGCCGCCTTTTGCTCTTCGGACAAATTATGGGGCACCCAGCGGGAAACTAGCTTTCTCACTCCCAGTTCACCATGTAAAACAGTTTGTATCGCAGTCATACCTATCCCTAAAGTAGCCCGAATCTGCTCATATGTAATATGTCGGTCATCCTGTATCATTCGGCGCACAACAGCGACATTTTCTGGTGTAACCGCTGTTTTTGGCCGGCCTGTGGAAGGTACGGTGCCAAGAGAAGCACGTCCACGCCGGAATTCAGAATACCAGCGATATATTGTCGTCTGGCTAGGCGCTTCACTCTTGAATATAGATATAAGCTCAGCGAGACATTGTCCCTGAGATAATCCTCGTCGAAAGTTGTAAAAAATTATGGCACGGAAACTTTCTCTTGTAAGCTCCATTTTTTTATCGACCTATCAATTTCAAACTGATATTGTTCTTTAAAAAAAAAATTTTTTTAATTCTGTCAATTGTATTCGATTTTCAACTAACCAGTGTTTATTCATCAAAAAGAGTTTTTAATCTAATTAAATCGAAAGTACTCGATTACCGATCTTTTCGGTATGCCCCTCGTATAGCATATTCTCGTAACATTAGTATTTAGGAAAGCTGGTATAATTCTTTGAATAATGAACAAGCTTTCACTGCTCTATTTGAGTTCGTTGCTTATCATTGTAATTTTAAACAATATTTCGTTACAGCGTCATCTGGTAATTTTCACGTGAAAATAGTAACTGTAGTACTTATTATACAGTCCTCTGTGTTATTATAAAGCGAATCTGTTCTAAAGCAAAAGGTATTATTTCCATGTTTTTACATTGGTGACGACATAGAACAGTCAACGCTACAAAGATGGCGCTGATCTAGACATATAGACCACAATTTTCACATAGCCCAAAAAAAATTACGGACCCTCAAAGTTATTGTTTGTTATGTTTAGATCATAAAAATACTTTGACAATTGAAGTTGTTATTTTTGTAACTAAAAATAATGACGTTATAATTATATGTATTTAATTTATTTTCTTGCTTAGGGAATAGTCAGGCTTCACGCGTTTAATTAGTTTGCTGATGTTTTCTTTTTGATAATTAGTGGTTTATGGGATTGATAGCACCTATAGATACTACTCTCAACGTAAATTGGGGATCATTCATATTCGAGACTGAAAATTGAAAATAGGTATATTTAACAGGTATTCTTTAAGAGATAATTTGTTACAAATATTGAGAACCTTAAAATAGACAGTATGTTCCAGTTAGCGCATATAAAATAGCATGTTTAGATGTTTAGGTCGGATGCGCAAGGGACGGCGAGTTCAGCCAATCACTTGGCCCAATGTGCTAGAAACGACGCTTCCCGCTTGTTTCCCGCCCGCGAAGGAAGCCCGAATCAGCCTGAATGTCATATCTGCGCATGGCAGTCAAGGCAAAGTCAAGGTCACTTGTGCGTGTTATTTTCTGGATATTGACGAAAGTTGACTAAGGCTCGCTAAAATATTTTACTTCGCTCGCTAAAGTCTTGCCAGATGTCTGAATGTAAGTATTAATTGCTTATTACTTCTATCGTGTTCAGATGTTTTCAGATCAGTAAAACTTATATATGAAGGTTATACATACAAATTAAAAATACAATTATGATATATGTGGACACCAGCTTTAGTGGTTACGGTGTTATTTGTGTATGAGTTAAGTGCAATAAATAGTGTTTCAAATCGAATCAACAATTTATTTATTTCGATAACAGGACTCCAATGTTGTAATTTGGTCAGATAGAACTTGATAGTGAAGGTATACGACCAAATGCATAAGGTAGGTAAATTTTTAGTGTGACCAATAGCTACAAGACGTGATCTAATCAGAACTAAATTTATGTATGGCGAATCAAAACAAAATTGTGTTATGACATATTAGAACAAATTATCGGTATGACCAAATGTGCCCTAAATCGAGGTAAGGTAGGTGAGAGAGTAGAGACACACACATTTTTTATTTAAATAAATAAGGTCGTTCTGAGAGCTCGTGTAGGGCACTGCGTCGTTGCCGTGACGTCATATTAGAGACTATGCCGGTCTCTTGCCTTTGGTTGAGGAACAACCTGTCACGTACCTTTTAGAGATCTACAAGTACCACAATAGCAATATGACCACTATGACGTTGTATTTCCTGACAAAACATCCGATGTAGATAATTACTACAACAGTCAGCTGTTAAATAGTAAGTAGTCTTTTTTTAAGAATGAGAATGCCATAATCATCAGTCATCAACGGTTGATGGCAGGAATATTAGTGGTCAGATTACAGTTAAATTGTTATACCTATCAAAGACTTATTTAAATCTCTTTGATACCTATGAAGACGCTGCTGCCATCTCTTGAATTTTCCCTGAATCAGGTTTAAATGAACTAGTGTCAACTGAAGGTAACTTTAAGGAATATAAAATTAATTCCAGCGACTGTAGAATGGGTTCATACCACTCCTCAAAACGCTCAGAGCCTCAGCGACAGGGCAGTGGTCGCTGGCTACGAAGGTCACGATGGAAGTCCCCTGTGGGTGATCAGGGCATTATTTGAACATGATCTGATACCGGGAAAACTGGCAATCAAGCACTGCACTGCTTATGTGGCTTGGGGAGGCACTGAAAACCCCGTGCAAACCATTGAAGTAAGTAATATTTCATATCCAAATGATTACAATGTAAGTGTAATTGTCTGTTTAGAGCACGTGGCCGCGTTCAAGTTTGCATTGTTTTGTAGCTGTCCCTATCCGAGCCCTATCCTACCCGAGCGCGTACGGTGAGACAACATACACTACGCGAAGTTATCCACCCGTTATTTGGATGTTTCGTAGTCCCGTGATCATTTGAAGGATACAGTATATTATGTAGCCATTTTTTTAATACAGTATACTAATTAAATTTCAGATGTCGGTGGTTTTTCCAAATTGTTCTAAATTGATTCATACTCTTGTAAAACAGGTTCACAGTTGGGGCTTTTTATTACCGAAAAATACAATACTTTGATGCCCTGTGACTCTGAAAGTTTATACTTTAACGAAAATCTGACTCGCCACCGACACAGACATTTAGTTCTAGATTGTGTCTTGAAAATTTCATTGACTTTCATTGCTTATATATGACGGTACTACGTTTGTATGGGCGCTTTGACAACAGCAAATCTCTTAAATCATTGGCTCGCCCGGATATTGAGTGGTTTATTTGAGGGGATGTTGCTAAAGAGCTGCTGGTTTTGTACTTGGGTCTGTTGCGATTGTTTTCTTAAACACACACAACACAATACAAAAATACCATTAATTTTAATCTTAGATTATTGTAATATTTTTTTGCAGTTATTGCATGTTTTGTTATTCATTTGTTGTTGTGTGTTTGATGTTCTTTTTTCAATGCATAGCTTATTTGGCACTTTTTCGACATTTTTGAAGTCCCCATGCCCATTAATGAGCAAGACTAGGGGAATGGTAACTAAATACATAGTATGTCCTTTTATTGGGCGTCGACTTCCAATAGATCAAATCGTAAGTATATAGTATTTTTTGCAAGATGGCAGAAATATCAATGTCTTTAAGGCTCCTATAGTTTTTTATTCGTGGTCCAGGTTTGCTGCGCTAACAGAATCCGCTGGATGGAAGGCCGGGACGGCTTGATCCCGCCTAACGCTGTAGTAGGGGGGAAAACTTCTGCCGGGGAGCAGCTGTACGTCGGTAGAGCCAAGGAACAGGGATCCTTAACTCCTGGAAAGGTAGGAGTTAATCGGTTAAATTACCTACTCTTGCATGTACCGGCTTTAGCTACTACCACAAAAATATACTTCTAGCTGAATATTTTTATAAAAATTTGGATTTTGGATTTAGTATAGGACACAGATATAGGATCAGTGCATGCCATCCCGTGGGATAAACCGCGACTAATAAAGAAATTATAAGTGAGTAATAAGTGAGTTTTCTAGAATGGCTAAAAAAATATAGGGATAGTTTGTCGGATTAGGACCAAGGCCACTTTTATCGCGATGGGTTACACGCTCCGTTCCCGTGGGATACTTCCCGAAGTCCGCGCGGTTGAAGTCGCGAGAAAATCGCTAGTCCTCATATATATGGTGGAAGATCAGACTTTTGCTCGCATATGCAAGAACCACCTACCACAACCCAGAAGGTGTCCCTGAGAAGTGCTAAACGAGCTACAATCAACTTGCATATATGAAAATCAGAATTGAAATACCTTTGTAATAAAAAATACTACAACGACAGTCGACCCATAAACAGAATAGTTATTACCTATTCATACGAGTATGATAGCTCTACTAATTCATAATTTCAATTTTCAGGTACAGCCGTCCCACAAAATTATGTACATTTCGTTTGCAGGGAAGGAGATACCGCACAAAACCTATGAGGTGCTATGTACAGCTTAGGTATACATATAAGAATATTGTGTGGGAACGAAATGCCATGAATATATTCCAAATTTTAAATATAAATATTATGTAAATATTTTTTTTTAAATTTAATATATATCTGTTGCCAATATTGTCTAAATAATAACATGTACTCAATGTAATTCGATTAAATGTTTTAAATGTACCAAATTACTAAAGTTCGCACGAAAAAAGTCATACCCATTTATTTCAGCATAATCGTTGAAAATACGATAGCTTTGTGCAGTAATTGATGTAACTTTATGGTAATTCACTATTTTGTCTTGGCTCATATTTTAGGGTATCACATTGTTTATACTGTGTATATTTCTATAATTTTTAAAACGCCGTCTGTTATTGTATATTACAAATTATTAGATTGACTGTGGTAAAATGTTGTAAAAATCATTTCCCGACGTTAGAAGTTAATGTTCTATGTTTAGGTAATTGCTTCTCAAAACCAATAATTACCCATATTCATACTTATAAATGCGAAAGTCAGAATGACTGTGAATATATAGAGAATAGATATAGAAGGTACAGAAAACAACATAGACTACCTATTATCGCGGTCGAGCAAAAAGTTTCCGTGGAATAATTGTAGTCCAATCAGACGAAGTCGCGGCCAAAAGATGAGGTGAGGCTATATATGTTTAGTAAACTTTGCATAGATTAGTAATAACACAAAACTTATACCCGGGTCGATCTGGTCCCGATCCATTCCTTTGACCTTTGCAGCATTGTCACGTTGCATTGGTTGGCAGATTCTTTGGTCCAGGAAAGATCCCGATTTCTTCAGGGCGGCGACCCAGTTCGTTTTTGAAGGTCTTGGCCTCCAAACCCACGGTTCCCCCGCATCGATAGCCACTGGAACAAAGTGGTTCCGAAGGCACATATTAACGGGATCCCTCTCCATCAAAGTTTCAGACTAAATTTCTGTTGCCATAATCTCTTAAAATAGAAAAGCTGGCTTTGTGCAGTAATTATCTAAAAATAGAACATCATCTTGTTCAGGGACCATCTAGGGACATTAGCTGCATAACGGCTATTGTAGCTAACAATAAAGTTGTAAATTAATGATATTTCGCGACACTATAATCATCTCCTATTTTTAGGTAATTACTTATCAAAGCCAGATATTCAATTTTAAAAGATTATGGCAACGAAAATTTAGTACGGAAGCATTTGGAGAAGGATCACGTTAACAAAGAGAGCAGTGCTCACGCATTATGTCGCATCCCACAAAAAGCCCACCATTCGCCCAAAAAACCAACGTTCAAACGAACCAAGCAATCATACAAAAATGTTGTAATTAGAGCCGCAGCGCTAGAATATTGCAGAAAAATTGCCTTAATACTGAAGAAAAATTGCCTGGCATTCCGCGAATTCATGATCATCATACATGTGATAAATAAATAATAAAATATGTTTTTATTTCTTCTCTCCACAACGTCATATATCAAGTTACATTTTAATACTACAAGTAATATAGTAGTTGTGAGAGAACTGGTTCCCAGACTAAGCTCGAGGCCTGTGCTATGGGTAACCAGGTCTCCCCGCACGGAATTATTGTCTATATATATACACAAGTACGTGGAGTGTGGTGTGTGTGTGTGTGTGTGTGTGTGTGTGTGTGTGTGTGTGTGTGTGTGTGTGTGTGTGTGTGTGTGTGTGTGTGTGTGTGTGTGTGTGTGTGTGTGTGTGTGTGTGTGTGTGTGTGTGTGTGTGTGTGTGTGTGTGTGTGTGTGTATGTCTGTCTGTCTGTCTGTCTGTCTGTCTGTCTGTCTGTCTGTCTGTCTGTCTGAAATGGCCATAGATGTTACTTTACGGGATGTAATAAGTCTTCTGCTTCACCGTAACCAAGAGCAAGTAACCATTGGGAGACGAGTTTTTTACACTCATACTTTGTTTTAGTGTGTAGATACAGTTTAAGGTTCTGGTACACTCTATTGTATAAAAAGCTGCCCAGAAAGCAATAAAATCTGCGTGAAAAGGTGGTCTTGGGGTGTATGTCAGGGGGAACAAAGCACCTACGTTGACTTGTTGGGATCGGGTTAAGCTTTTCAGCGTGTTTTTGAAGAATGGTTTGAAGAATAAATAGTTTTCTGACAGACAAGACTTCACAAAAAGTATATAATTCTTTAGTTGGATAACGGTATGGCTTGAATGTGCAGACCTTTAGTACAGCCCGTTGCGATCGTTCTAGTTTAATAAGATAGCTTTTATATGTACCACCCCAAGAGGTAATGCAATATGTTAGAAGGGATTGACAAAGAGAGTAGTAAACCTGTTTTATGGTAATGTTGTCAGCTATGTGCCTGAGGTGCTTAAAAGTATAAATTAGTTTCCTAGTACGGCCTGATAGAAGTTCGACATGGTATCGGAAGGTCAACTTATTATCGATTATAACACCTAAGTACTTGTATGTATCCGTTTTTTCCAGGTTAGGACAGTGACAAATTAAAGTTCCCGTGGGATAACAACGATGAGCCTGAATTTTGTATTTATGTTCAGATGGTAAGTTTCGACTGGTTAAAGAAAATGTCATGTACTTAGTTTTGCCAATGTTTAGCGTCAGTCCATTTTCCGAAAGAGCTTGAAAGATTTTATTAAAGCCTTTTTGTGCTTGTCTAAATGCGCTATCCCAGTTTTCTGCAGAAAACACTAATGCAGTGTCATCAGCATAGGCAAAGAGTTTACCAGAGTCTATTTCCGTGTTACAAATGTCGTTGATGTAGGTCAGAAATAGCGTTGGCCCAAGAATGCTTCCCTGAGGGACACCAAACTCTATTTGTAGCGGGGAACTGATGTGATCCCCAATCTTGACTTGCTGGGTTCTGTTTTGGAGGTAATCGCTGAATAATGCGAGTTGGGTGCCCCTAATACCTATCGCTTCTAGTTTTGAGATTAGTCTAGGTATCGGGATCGAATCGAAAGCTTTCGCAAGATCTAAGAAGATTGCTAACGATTTTTTACCTTTATCTAGAGATTTAACAACTGTTTCAACTAGGTTATTAACTGCATCGTTTGTGGATCTGCCAGTGCGAAAACCGTATTGATTATCGGAGAGAATGTTTTTACTTTCTAGAAATTTCGTTAAACGGTTGTTCATTATTCTTTCTAAGATTTTGGACAATGATGTAAGTACCGAGATGGGGCGATAGTTATTGGCACGGTCCTTATCCCCAGCTTTGTGTATGGGATGGATGATCGCTTTTTTAAATGCGTCTGGGAAAATACCAGTCTTAAGGCATAGGTTAAAAATGTAAGTGAGAGGTGGAACAAGGGATGTTTTACTTTCTTTAATGATACTGGCGGAGAGTCTGTCAATGCCAATAGCACAATCAGTCCTTAAAGATGAGATTATTCGCTCCACTTCTGCTTCCTCTGTATCAAGTAGCACAAAAGATTCTGGGGTAATCGGAAAAAGATTAGTGCTGGTACATACACTGCTGCATGCACTTTCAGCAAGTGATTTGCCTACACTGATAAAATAATTGTTGACAATGTTCACTGACTCCGTAGGTGATTCAGAAAGGGTTAAAAGTTCTAAGGACGACTCCTTTGGTTTTTGGGTATTTGTGACATCCTTTACAACTTCCCATAGACGTTTCAGGTTGTTTCCTGCCTTTTTTAGTTCATCTCTTTCGTATTGCCGTTTTAATTTTTTTAGAAGCTTGTTGCAAAAGTTCCTATATCTCCTGTATGTAGTTTTATCAATTAAGTTATTTGGATTTTGTCGGAGTTTCATATGCATTCTGTCCCTGTTTCGCATGCATCGCAGTAGACCTGCTGTGATCCAAGGTTTTTTAATTCTGAGTTTATGGGGTACATTGAACTTAGACGTATTCGATAGTACGCACCTTTGTAGAGAGCTTGTAAAGTAATTGACGGCATCGTTGGGGTTGTTACAAGTGTAAACGTGTGAAAAATCTATCTGGTTTATATCTGTGATAATTTTACTATAATTGGTTTTAGTGATGGTTTTATTGAGATTTGCAGGTTGTGTTTTACTAAGGGAGAGTATTACAGAACTATGGTCAGTTACGGAAGAATTAATAACTGCTGTGGTGGCAGCGAGAGTGGTTTTCAGAATTATGTGATCTAGACATGTGACGTCACGCGTAGGATAAGTGTGTGCAGGAAGTAAACCATGTGATGCGACAAGATCTAAGTATTCTGAAGAGTTGAGATCATTATTTCCGTTCGCTATGTCTATGTTGATATCTCCTATAATAACAAGGTTTTTAATAGTATTGTTGTTTGTTAATATCATATCAAGAGAGTTTAAAAAGTTGGTTATATCTCTGATAGAAGGTGAGCGATAGATTGACAGAATGCCGATATCGTATCCAATTTTAATTAATAGACAGTCAGCGTCTGTAAACTGCGGTTCTGTAACAGTGACGTTCGCTATAGAGTTACTGATATAAACTACGATACCACTATTTTGGTTAATTATTTTTGAAGTAGCAAAATTATTATAGCCATTTATCGTTGGTATATTAACACAACAAGAGAGCCAGGATTCAGTTAAAATTATTATATCTGTGTTTATTTTTAGCCTCGTAAGAAGTACACGAAAATCAGGAAAATTCGCACCAATACTTCGGATATTTTGTGTTAAGATGTTTATATTCCTAGATTTGTTATTTATTAGTTTGTGACAATTTTCTGGGTCGGTTTTAAAGGCAGATGAGACGGATAAATCGTCCACTTTATCACAGTAGCTATTTATATTATCGTGTGTGAGATTTTATATATGTAGTCCGCAGATAAGTTGGAGCAATTGTATATTTTAATGTCGTCAGGCCCACGGAGAAGGGGGGATGTAAAGTACATTGGTTTTAATGTGTGCTTATTCAAATATGTTTTGTAATTTATTTTATTTGTAGGTATTGTGTGTATAAACTTGTTTAGTTTTGTAGGGGATTGGAGTTTGTTTTGGCAGTTGTTGGTTTTGTGTGTTTTTTGTTGTGGGGTGTTGTGGTATGTTTGTGTTGTGCAATACGAGTAATATACAGTTTTACTAAGTAACTTAACGTAAAATAGGTGCCAGGGTAGTCGTGTACTGCGGTTCAGTCAGGCTTTTCCAAGTCCTATCAAATCTTCCTCTGTTGTAACTCGGATTGCTGGCTGATTGTCTGCTTTTCGAAGATAGACGAGTCCTTTAGATGTCCAGCAGTAGCGATACTGGTTATCCTTTGAGAATTCCCTAGCTAGGTAATACAGTCGTTGGGCTTTATACGTGATGGATGGCCGACTGGTTCGTTGTATCATTTTTAATACAATTCTGTTACAACGTCATCTGCACGTTATATAGCTTTAGTTCTTGCATTGACGACAACGTAGCAGGCGATGTAATACAATCAATAATGTACAGATGGCGCTATTACATATTTCTTATAATGACGTCATCACACATCGTGTTGTATGCAAAGGTTGTATGTATTTATTGTTTTGCTTTCGTAGTAGTAAATTTGCTGTTATGACTCATATATCGTTACATCATTCTATCCTTGGGATTTGCCGTAATCACCACGCTAGGCAGGCGGATTAGAGATCGCCTTTTACGACACTCGTGCCATGACATAGCAACTGTATAACTAACCCAGATTCCACATAGCCTTTTAGTGTAAATAAAAAATAATGATTAACTTTAACATCTCAAACCGCCCTAAGCCAAGGTCGAGCCCCAGCGGGTGACCCTGAGTCTAGTTGTTAGTAAAATATGGTAAATTCTCCGCATTAGCCAGATTGTCCGAGTAAGAAGCTGTAGTGGTCGCAGGACCAACAGCATCAAGTCCAACCGAAAAAAAGCTAAAAGCTTTAGTTTCACGTTCTGTGTGGAATTATTGCACCAGTATTACTCTTTACTCTTGTGTATAAAATGAGGCTAAACTTAAAAAGATTTTTTTTAAATTTAACTTCTAAATGGATGAAAAAGGGTTAATAGTTGTTTGTGGGTACAAGACTTGATGAGAAATTGTTCACTTGAGATTTTTTTAATGTGTGATGAGCTCTACCTGATGAGCACTAGCTATGCTACCTTTCATACCGAAACACAACAGTGCTATTAACACTGCTGTTTAGCGGCAGACTAATGTAACTAGGGGTAGTAGCTAGCCAGGCGGAAATAAAAAATGCCCTACCACCAACCAAACCGAGTACCCACCCTCCCCAATGGGAATCGAACCCGGTACCTCCGGATGGTGATTTCAACATTTAGCCATTAGGCCACGGAGGCAGTTAAAAAGAATCAAATGAAATTAACGTAAATTGGAGTTGATTTCAGATTATTGAACTATTTTGATTATTTTAGCTTCAATAGAATGGGTCTCTACTACGCCCGAGGAAGCCTACAAGTTGAGTGATAGAGCGCTGGTGGCTGGACACGAAGGTTGGGACGGTAGCCCGCTCTGGGTGATCAGAGCCATGTTCAAAGGAGACTTGATCCCTGGAAAATTAGCCATCAGTCACAAATGGGCTTCGGTCGCAAAGGATGACGAAGAAAACGTTGTTACAGAATTCGAGGTAATTTTAACATGAGCTTCCTAAATTAAATGTAACCCTCCTTTTAACTTCGCTGTGGTTGAGTAAAATAAACAACTCACATCTCAATCTAGCTGTCCTTAAACAGTTATTTTGACGGGTTATGTGGTCCAACCGAAAACGGGACGCTCTACATATAAATAGAACCAACTGATACGAGTAACTGGACTATCTGGAAATGGTACATTCTAGAAATTAGATTATTCGAGGAAGCGCGACGAGTTCGGGAATGGCACCACCTCTACTAAACAATGTTTGCGGAACGTATCCGTATCGTATCTGTTTAGAATTCCTTTTGACCACAATATCATCATGTGGCAATGGCATACATCCTTTAGTAGATATGAGGGAACATACGAAAATACATCCATACCATGCGTGAGTGTGCTAAAGAGTTGCTAAAGTCAGCTTAAATCATTATCATCATTTTGGTTTTATCGTAGCCGCGTAATAAACAAGGCCACTGGAAACGGGAACTTAAAGAATCCCCTTCTGGATAGCGGTCTAGTAGTTCTGTAAGGAAATATTCTATGAACTTTACAACCATATCGCAACTTCGTCTGGCAAATAATCTGCAAAGTTTATTTTATTTTATATTTAATTATTTTGGATTTCCAACAAAGAAACACAATAGCTAAATATCTTGTTTACAGGTTTTATGTGCAAAGGAAGCAGATATTCGTTGGGTTGCGAGCGGACACGGGGAAATCCCTTATAACGCATTTCCTGCTGGAAAGACAGATTCAGGAGAAACGCTCTATGTTGGCATAGCTCCTCATAAGGGATCGCTTACACCTGGAAAAGTAAGTACTTAAAGGCTACTTACGTTAAAAATCTAAAGACAAGAACGTACACATCCAAATTTGGCGTCCTGTGCCACAGCCAGACAGTAAAAGAAAAGGTATGAGTTAGTGATAGTGACAAATAAAAACTTGGGGTTTGTGTCTGTAAAGCCCATGTTATACTCGTACAAACTGTGTTTAATTTAGTCTATGATACATTCATAATACTAAATTTTCCCCGCAACTTCGTCCGACTACCGAAATAATCTCACGGAAACTCTTTCCCTGGATAAAAGACGCTTTGTCACTCTTTACACAAGCAGAAAGTAAAAAAACTAAAACCCGACTACTACAGGATTGTATAAAAATTTAAAATATTTTAGGCGTTATGTATATCTACTTATGTATAACTAATATTTATTTTCGGAATTTAAAAAAAAAAGTAAAAGTAAAAAGTGTTTATTTCTTAAATAACTTTTACAGAGTGTGTGTGTGTGTGTGTGTGTGTGTGTGTGTGTGTGTGTGTGTGTGTGTGTGTGTGTGTGTGTGTGTGTGTGTTTGTTTGTTTGTGTGTGTGTGTGTGTGTTTGTGTGTGAGTTGCGAGAAGAATTGCACACTTTTGCACACAGGAATTTACTCATCCAAACCTGACATTTAATGCCAAACACGATATTTTAAGCTGTAATTATAAATTTTTGGTTGTATTTTGTCCTCTAAAATCCAAAATTATATTTTTTATTATATTAGAGATAGGCTATTATCATCATCATTATGTAGCCTGTTGACAAAGACGACATTTTCAATGACATCTCATTTGTCAAAATACGATGAGTAGTTTAGGAGATATCAGGGAATAGATGAACATACATACATACAAAAGTTGCTATTATGATTTTAACACCTCCTTTAGCTTCGCCGTGATGGTCGAGCTAAAAAAACATGTCAATTGGTTACTGCTTGAAAGAAGGGCAAACCGACCAACTTGCTTGTGCTAATAATATTAGTTTGAATTAGTATGTACGAGTATATGCATAGAATCATCTTTCGTTTTCAGGTGCAGCCATCAAAAAACGCCTTAATTATGGGATTCGAGAACATAGAGTTCAGACACGACGAGTATGAAGTACTTTGTACAAATGAACCCGCTGTAGGCAGATAGACCTTGTTTGTTAATATTTATTACATTAATTTAATAAGTTTGTTATAAATTGTCATAGACAACGTAATTTAAATCATATTTTATCGAAAAGTTAGTTTTACTTTAGGGAATCCCTTAATTTTCAGGTTTACTTTTTCCAACTTCAGTAAAGAAAATGTGTCATACTTAGTTTACCTATTTGCAGTAACAATCGAAAAGGTGTGTCTACGAGGGGCATACCGAAATGATCGGGAATATAAAACAATACATACAGGAAATAACTAAATTTATTTTTATTGCTTTTCGAAGTATTCTCCGTTGCAGTTAATGCACTTTTGCATTCGTTCGAACCAATTATTATAGCAGCAATTCCAGTCCGAAGTTGACATGGTCAAAATCGTCGATTTGTATGCTTCCACTGCTTCTTCTGGACCTTGAAACCGCTGACCACGCAATAAATCTTTGATTCTAGGGAATGTAAAGTAATCATTGGGACTCAGATCAGGGCTGTATGGAGGATGATCCATTAATTCAACGTTTTCCTGCTTCAAAAACTCGCTTGTTTTCTGAGCGGTGTGAGAGCTCGCATTATCGTGATGGAGGATTATGCGTCGTTTCGGGTTACCTCTACGGAGTTCGGATATCATCTGTGGCAAACAAACCGTTGTATACCAATCAGCGGTAACCGTTCTCCGTTCCTCTAAGGGAACTGTGACTACATGTCCTGTTTTCGCGACAAACGAAGCGACCATTTTCTTCGATACGCTGCGAGAGCGGACAACTTTTATTGGCTTGATCTCACCTGCGAAGACCCAGACAGCCGACTGATGCTTTCTTTCTGGCTCATATGAATAGATCCATGATTCATCACCAGAGACAATGTTATAAACTGCTTTTGACTTTCCTCCGTTGAAGCGTTGCAGAGTAGACCGGCACCAATTGACACGAGCCGCCTTTTGCTCTTCGGACAAATTATGGGGCACCCAGCGGGAAACTAGCTTTCTCACTCCCAGTTCACCATGTAAAACAGTTTGTATCGCAGTCATACCTATCCCTAAAGTAGCCCGAATCTGCTCATATGTAATATGTCGGTCATCCTGTATCATTCGGCGCACAACAGCGACATTTTCTGGTGTAACCGCTGTTTTTGGCCGGCCTGTGGAAGGTACGGTGCCAAGAGAAGCACGTCCACGCCGGAATTCAGAATACCAGCGATATATTGTCGTCTGGCTAGGCGCTTCACTCTTGAATATAGATATAAGCTCAGCGAGACATTGTCCCTGAGATAATCCTCGTCGAAAGTTGTAAAAAATTATGGCACGGAAACTTTCTCTTGTAAGCTCCATTTTTTTATCGACCTATCAATTTCAAACTGATATTGTTCTTTAAAAAAAAATTTTTTTTTAATTCTGTCAATTGTATTCGATTTTCAACTAACCAGTGTTTATTCATCAAAAAGAGTTTTTAATCTAATTAAATCGAAAGTACTCGATTACCGATCTTTTCGGTATGCCCCTCGTAGTGTGAGTTTTTAACCGATACTATCACGTTTGCATTACGTCAGATTTGTATGAATTGTGCAGGGCCTCTAGCGGCACGTTTACGAAACTGTGATTCTTCATACAAATCTGACGTAACGTAGCTGGGTACAATTACAATACCTACTTCACTCTCACCTCACCACTTCGTAAAGGATGACGTGTTGTGATTTAATAGTATTACACAATATTAATACATTTTAGTGTACCTAATCGATGACGTGTCATACAAGAACTTCATAATATGCCTTCAACCTTTTATATGACGTAATAAAATGTAAGTTATAAAGCCAACCAACGATATATTATAGCCACGCACGTCATTACATGACACACTGACTGACTCGTATACAACATGTACTCTGTCTGTGCACTGACTGTTCACCACTAGTCTCCTCGCTAATACTAGTGTGCTATGTCAGCACGAGACTAATTATTCTGAACGGACATAATATGACTCACTATGTCGTCGTCGGGTCGGCACTCATCTTACCTACCAACCAGGCCCGTAGTAAGGCGTGGATGGCACTTCCGGAATTTTAATGCACAATGGGTTCGCACTTGTCTTTCATCTCAATCATCCATCAGTAATGGTAAGAAGCCAATAGTATGGTCCAGAATACCTACTCTAGCTGGCTGTGTTATTTTTCACCATAGAAAAGAATCTTACTACGAGAACCAAAGCGTTTGTTTGGGGTGGCAGTGTTTAATAGCATTGTGGCACCGGCACCTAGCGAATCACATAAATGTTGCCACCTCTTTGAAGTTACCGAATGTCCGATATGCAGAGTATCTTAATGGTGTATGTTAACATCCACCAAGCTAGCTGGTGAATCGATGTTTATTCTATTCGAAACAATTTCGGTCATTCGCCGGTGCATGTTATCATACACCACGACAATCTAATTTATGACCACGATGAGTTGGTGAATCGAAATTCTGATTCCTATATTGAAACAGAACAGTTATAATGGATGAATCGGAGTGGCTATTTGACATTATACTAAATAAAACACTATAAAAATATGATGTATTTAGTACAAGCACGGAATAATATAACAATAACATGCACAAGTTTAGTACCCCTGTTTGTCCCTCTCTGGCAAGGCCCCTCTGAACTTAGCCACAAAAGACCGCGAAGTATCAATTGTGTCTTCTAAGTAGTCTGTGGTATCAATTATTAACGTATAAGTGGGAGGCAAGGAAAGTTAGCGGGTGGAAAGAAATGTCTGTTTGCGTTTTATGACATCTAGGGATAGTTATTATCGAAAATAATACACACACATTCCGTCTGTACATGTTTGAAAATACGGAGAGCTAACTTCAGAGGGGCAAACTTGGTGTGCGAGTACATACACTACAACTACAACGCACAGACCTACCTACTACAACGTATCCACAATACAATACCACCAATGGCACCAATATATATTATGGCACACTACAACTCCTCTGTGCGATAACTGGACTTTGACGGTTGCGTTCCAAAATAAAATTAAATGTCAGATTAAATAATTAGTATTACATACATCACTACATATTTAGTTTTACTTTAATGTCTGTAAAATAGGAACGTAAGAAATAAATAATAAAGAAAAAGTTACCTATCCCCTATATGAAAGCCAGGAGCGTAATCCTATAACTATACAGAAAGCCTATGTTGCTCGATATCCAGCAAACAAATGTTGTTGTATTTCTGAACGAACCTTTACCGAAGTGAGTGAGTGAACTAACTGACTGACTTGCTTTGCTTGATTGTTTGACTGCTACTTGCTTGTCTTGTCGCTCGTTTTCTCGCCAACAAAACAACTCCCCATACAAAATATTTTTTGATTGTGGTAGTCTATTGTGCTAGTGTTTTATTTTAATTTGCTTTTTATTAACTGCTACGATAATGTCTGGATGTAAGTATTAACATTATATTCTAAGTTTCTACTACGCTTCTGTGTATTTACCAATATTTTTATGTAGTATGAAAAATATTGGCACGGCAATATGTACCGGTACATGTTGTAGAATTTGTGCATAAATGCCATTGCTAAAATATTCTTTTATCAATTGCACTTTTAAACTATTCAATTCCGTTTTAACTTTATGTATATTTCACATTTAACTATACAATATCGTCCAATATTTCAATCTCACCATTTCTAAGACCTTACATTGTAATATAGCACCTAATACAAAGAGCTGAAGTCTACATTCACCTCAAATGTCGCCCTGTTTACCCATGTTTTGTGTCACGTCAAGCGTACTTACAGCTAGACAAGAATACTGAGTGAAAGTTTGTTGAGAAATCCGAACTAGTATAATTTTGCAGCTAACAAAAGGAAGTTAGGTTACACAAAAGGGCACTATTTGTTCCCCATCAGTAACCCTTTTTGTACTGATGTTGTATTGATTTATCTTAGCTAAAGTACACTTAATACACGCATGTGATTTTATCTCCAATATGAAAAGTAATCCCGCGTGGTGGACTATGGCCCATACACTCTCTGTAGGAGAGTAGGCCTGAGCCCCTCCAGTGGGGACATATATAGGCTGTTGATGATGATGATGAAAAGGAAAATTTTGTATATTTCTGTCTGTTTATAAATTTAAACCATCCTTGTTTTCATTACCAGTATATGCTTTGATTGAATTTTTATATCATCACCAAATAATGTTTGAAAGATTTAAGACTTGTTTGACTAGTTATATGTATATTTGAAGGTCATTATAGATTAGACAATGCCTTGTTAGCCAGCTTGACCTTGGATATACTAAAATGTTTGATTTCTATGGATAGTTTAGAGCTGGTCCGAAGAATGTAATTTGCGATATAAATTCATTGTCATTATTTGGAAATGGTTGGGTTATATAGGACCCATATTGAATACTTCTGCACTGGATCAATCATAGATAGTTTTTATTTAAGTATTTTACTTGTTGTTGGATAGATTATATAATGATTTCATCATTTTTTGTATACACAAGTTCATCAACAATTAATGTGCAATGTATTTCCAGGGTATGAAAAGGTTAATAGTTCTCAACTTTTTACATGCATACTATGTTAATGTCTGGTACCAGGTAAAAGAGAATTTGAGGTGACAATTGGCTTCCATTTAGGGATTTATTGATTATACTGACAATACTTGGATGAATGATAATACATGTATGTATTTATGTTTCAGATCCATATGGCGGTGGTCCACCACAATATCCTCCCCCAAACCAAAACCAGATCTATCCTTCAATCAATCAAGTGTTCCGCCCCTATGATGATTTTGGCCAGCCTCAAGTTGTCCCTACCCCTGGCTTCTTCCCTTACCCTGGACAACCCGGACAACATGGTCAACCAGGACAGCCTGGGCAGCCGATGCAGACTTTTCATCCAGCAGCAATGGCATATCCAGGAGTTGCTCCACATGTCCCAGCCACTGCACCAACTCCTTCAGCACCATCATATGCATACCCAACTGCATTTCCTAATATAACACCAACACCTGTCGCTCGTGAGTATCGATGTGTTATTATTTTATTTGGTTTTGTATAAGCAGCTGATTGACTCTGTGGCAATTAAACACAATCTACTTGGTAGAAAGCCTGTGGATTTTATCAAATTTTACAAATAATACAAATGACTTTCATAGTACATCTAGTGTATTGTATTTGGCATGAGCTGAATAACAATACACTAGAAGTGTCATGCTCATGCCCGCTCATGTATCCAAGTAGACAGTTTCCATAATACAATCTTTGACCACCATGCATATCTAATGGATTTTTACTTTCTTATCAATACATGTCTCTTGATTCTTTCAAGATTCATAATTCGGAGGGTAGAGACACTGGATGCCAATTGCCATGCTACAATACAGGTCTTTACCTAGCTCAGCAACACAGTACTTGACTAATTATTTCGTGCAACTAGACGTTGGATACATGATTGGATACATTTTTTGATAATCAATACTTTTTCTTATTGCCACATGAAATGGAATGGAGTTGGGGAAATCGATTTTAATTATTTATTAGTTGAAAGTAGATGATAATTTGTATATTTTGGTATCATAATAGTCTTCACACTTGGTCATCTACTCTGAATAAATTGTATTGACTGAATACAAGTAACAGTATATGGAATTTATTTCAGCGACAATAGAGTGGGTACCCACCACTCCTCAATATGCTCAGAGCCTCAGTGACAGAGCTGTGGTTGCTGGATACGAAGGTCATGATGGAAGTCCCCTGTGGGTGATCAGGGCTGGGTATGAAGGTGATCTGATCCCCGGGAAGCTGGCTGCCAAGCACCGCACTGCTTATGTGGCTTGGGGAGGAAACGAAAATCCCGTGCAAAGCATTGAAGTAAGTTATATTTCAATATTCAACTGATACAATGTTTATAGATTTACTATTCCTTAATATTTTATGTAGGATAGCATCTAGTTTAAACGTGAGTAATCTTGATGGCTTTGATGATGTCAACCATATATTGGTAAATACATACAATGCCACACTATGACTATTGATAACTTTGTTATATAAATGGTATGTGTATTTTGTTTATATGGTCTTTTAGGAATATAGTTAGCCAATTTTTTGGCACGGATGTCGTAATTGGTAACTAAAGGCAAATCTCTGGAGACTGCAGAATCTGCCTTAGGACATCCATGGATTACCACATCTCATTTCCATTGCTAATCGACATAGCAGCATGATGATTTATGGCAATTGGGTACTTGACACCTAATTAGTTTGGGATTGAATTGTATTTTATACCATTATGTATTTACCATATGTATTTTATACATTGAAAGAAAGCTCACAAAATAAAAATGCGTAATAATTTTAATTTTTTATTTGGATTTTTCAAGATGTTAATGTGTTAAAAATTGCGAAAATTTTAGTTCCTCGAATAGTAAAATGGTTGTTAGATTTCGTTCTTTCATTAAATTTTAAACATTTTTATAAGGGTACATAGTAAAGGTAAAGGCACATAAAAACATTATTTTACGAGATAACTAAAAATATCGTACTAACTTCATATATTTAACTCTCCAATATCGTAATGTGACTAGTGTGACGGCGGGTAGTGCAAAAAAAACTAGTATCGAAAAAATTGAAAGAAAGCTCCCAAAATAAAAATGCGTAATAATTTTAATTTTTTATTTGGATTTTTCAAGATGTTAATGTGTTAAAAATTGCGAAAATTTTAGTTCCTCGAATAGTAAAATGTTTGTTAGATTTCGTTCTTTCATTAAATTTTAAACATTTTTATAAGGGTATACAGCACATAAAAACATTATTTTACGAGATAACTAAAAATATCGTACTAACTTCATATATTTAACTCTCCAATATCGTAATGTGACTAGTGTGACGGCGGGTAGTGCAAAAAAAAACTAGTATCGAAAAAAAATTGATATAGCTATTTATCTTTTTACAGTGAATGAGTTTTAATATTTTTTTTGTCAAATACCCAATTTTAATGAAGGCTTATTTTAAGATTTATGCATCTTTTAATGATGTAATAGTATGTATAAGTAAAGGTCTGAAATTCAAGTAATATTTAAAAAATCAAAAGGTCTTAAAGAGTTTGAGCTTAGTTTACTGAGACTTGCTGCATTGTACGACATAACATTTTGAACGCCAGTTAAACAGCAAAGCTGCAGATAATAATCTTCGTGCTTTATATTTTTAATTTCGTTCCAGGTTTGCTGCGCTCCTCCGAACAGGATCCGCTGGGTAGAGAGCCGGGATGGTGTGATCCCGCCTAACGCAGTAGTGGGAGGGAAGACTTCTGCCGGGGAACCGCTGTACATCGGTAGAGCCAGGGAACAAGGCTCCTTGACTCCTGGAAAGGTAGGTTACCCATTTTATTCGCCTAATAGTAAAATTAGTGCAAGGGAGCAGCTATTCGACAAACCGCAAAAAGATCCAAGACTCAGACAAAGAGATCCAACGCGTAACTTAACCTTAATGTAGAATGACTCTGTATGAAAATAATTGTTATATTATGTCAATTAAGGTTTACAATAAGTTTTTATTCAGTAAAATAATTCCTTTTGCAATTGAGAGCATACTCGTAGTATCAGTACTACTCATACAGTAATAGTAGTGTTAAAATAATATACATAGTTCTGTAAAGACACTAATTTAAAACATGTTATTGAAATGTATTATATCAACTAAGTTTATATATAAAACTAAAAGGTAAATTATGGTGTACTACTAGTTCCTTCACTAATTCTTGTTTTCTGTTTTCAGGTACATCCATCCCACAAAGTTTTGTACATCTCATTTGCAGGGAAGGAAATACCGCACAAAACCTATGAGGTGTTATGTACAGCTTAGATATTTTATACCATTTCTACATGGTAACTACAGGAATAAAGTTATTAGTTTAAGAATATGTACTCCAAATGTTGTTGTTTATGAATATTTTGTGAAATGATAAAATTTGTAAGGCTGTTTGATATGAAATTAATTATTAAATTGTTCTGATATGTGACAATAAGGGATTCCATAATGCATTGTTATTATTTGTAATTGAATCTGATTTTTTATCTCAAAAATAATATAAGATTTTTAATAATATATCAATGAGTATTATTTGATATTCGTTATCTACTTAGTGTATGCATTCTTATGTAGTTATAATTAATGAAGTACATGTGTTGAGTAAATACTATTCACTGTGATAATAACTCAGTGCAAGTAATAATTCCACTCGAAATACATATTGAATAAGTCAAGTGCAAAAATATGTACCAACTATTTTACCGTGTCATATTCACTTTTGATTTCCCTCAATATGAATTAATAAATAGGAATAAATAAAGGTGAATGTGATATGGTACAAAAGTGAGTACATATTTATTATCACTTGACTTTAATGGGTACATGATTTTAAATTTCATGTTTTGGGTAATGTTTACAACTTCAATGCTGTTAATTGATTTGAGGCAGGCATTTGATATCTATTTTACCTCTATTTTAGAGATCATATGGCAAGAGAGAGCGTAGGTGCCGTCATTTCTGCCAACATGTAACGGCCTGTTATTGTACCATTAATTATTTATGCTGCATAAGTTTTGTCCGGTTAATATGTACAGAATAATAAAATTGTTTGCCTGTAAAGTCAGTTTATGGACGATAATTTTACGTGATAACGTGCTGAGAAATAGAGAAATATGCGTCACAAGCTTTTTCGTGCATGCAAACTCTGATGATACTTTTACATGAAAATTAAATATTATCGCTTTGAAATATTTAGCTGATATTCATACCTACTCACATCTTATAAAATGTAAGATAATATGTGAATTTACTGTAGATAAAAGCCAGTCTGAGTCACGTTACTTTGCTTGATACAATGGAAGCCATGCGGTGTTCGATTAGTCACTCGCTAGAGAGTGGATGTGGTAGTGCTTTGTTTTGATTTGTTTTGTCAAACTATCCGCTTGCAGAATGTCTGGATGTAAGTATATATTTTGACTATTTAATTTTAAGCCCCTTGATTCAGATTTTCGACTAATTCCCAATAAGTTTAACACTTCATTCCATACTTTTATTAAACTACAAAGATAAGTCTAAAGCAGTTATGTTTTTGATGACTTTCATAGATTTTGAAAGTTGCCTTAAACCTTCATTTACAGAAAATAATATTTTTTATTAATTGCGTCTAACATGAATGCGTAAATGAATTACCTCTAACAATTATTATTATTGTTGACGATTTCAGATCCACGGTACAACGCTCAAGGACAAATGACTGTTGACCATCTTGGCCAGCCCCAAATAGTTCTTTCCCCAGGCTTCCCGCACGTTACAGGGCAGCCCGGACAGCAAAATCCTGGAGCAACGTTTCAACCTGCACCGAATGTGCCTTTTGGATTTCCAGCGGGAGTCCCTAACGTCGTTACACCACAGCCTCGTAAGTTTAAATAAACTCATTCTGGTTTTTGCAACAGTCAAGGAGCAAAATCTTTGGTATTAATTCAGCATTTCCTGAAGGCATTTTTTCTTCAAATCAAGCAATGCGACCATGGTCCACCCGACAGCCTTATCATACATAATTTACCATCATGTGTGATGAACAAAACCGGTTAATTTACCATGGTTTACCATGTTACCTTATTCTTTCGCCAAACAGCAGTGTTAATAGCACTGTTGTGTTCCGGTATGAAAGGCTTCTCTGGGTGCGCACGCTTACCATCCAACGGCCTGGTCGTCACTTACCATCAAGTGAGATGAAGGCCAAGTGCAAACCCATCATACATTAATTTATAGATACATATTTAAAAACCTCTGATTTCGCCATAATTTCCTGTAATAGTACGAGTATCTACAGCAAATTGTGGAAAGTATTTTCGGAATTATGACTCATCTGTCTATCAATACAGTCAGTTTGCGATAAGTTTTGCAGATATTGGTCTTGACTCAGCGTTCAATAAAATTGCATTTTTGGAGATACGGATATATAGATTCGTTACGTCGATTGTACTACGTTACCCCGTGTTTTGTGTAAGTCCAATGTGATGTGCCATTTGACTATATGATTTGTTCCGTTAAGACCGATTTCATTGATTTGTCTAGTTTTTGTAACATTTGTGAAAATTTAAGTGTCTTTATTATAAAATGTATATATCTATTGCATCATAGTGTATATCATTTCCATCATTATATGTTTCAAACCGAAACGTGGTCCTTTACTGTGGGTCGAATAAACAAGCCCAAAGTCACTCAGCGAGCATTGGAACGAGCTATGCTCTGAATTTCTCTACGTGATAAAATCCGGAATTAGGAAATCCGTAGACGAACTGAGATCACTGACATAGCTCGACGGGTCAGTGAGCTGAAGTGGAAATGGGCAGGCCACATCGCTCGAAGAACTAATAACCGGTGGGGCGTAGGGAAGCGTCTACCAGGCCGTCCCTCTACTCTACTAGATGGACCGACGACCTGAGTAAGGTCGCGGGGAGTCGCTGGATGCAAATGGCGCGGGACCAATGTGGCATACCATGTAGGAGGCCTATGTCCAGCAGTGGACGTTTCTCGGATGATGATGATGACCTCTGCTCTATCAAACAAAAAAGAATACAATCTATTCACAACTGGCGGAGTTATCACGTAACATACATACAAAAAAACATACAGTCGAATTGAGAACCTCCTCCTTTTTTTGAAGTCGGTTGAAAACAACAATGACATTGTCGTAATCGGCCCTTCTGTAGGAAAACAACACCACTATTTTCTTTTCTGTGATAAAACTTACAATAATTCTTTCAGCGAATATACAATGGATACCGACCACACCACAATTCGCCCAGAGTCTCAGTGAGAGAGCGGTGGTCGCGGGGTACGAAGCCCGCGACGGCAGCCCGCTGTGGGTGATCCGAGCCAGGCTCAATGCTGACCTGATCCCCGGCAAGTTGGCGGTCCAGCAACGAGTCGCTTACGTCGCTTTTGGAGGGAAAGAGAACTCCGTGCAAAATATTGAAGTAAGTTTATCAGAACTGTATAAAACCTGTACCTAGAGTGTTACTAATTTCATATACACGATTAATAGGGTTCCATACCTCAAAAGGAAAAATGAACCCTTAAAAGATCACTTTAAAAAAATTACTTATCAACTTATCCTGGTAACCCTGCTTTATGCAACGTTCACGCGACGGAGAAATCTAGCAGTATCTTATGCTATTCTTTTTCAGTCAAAAGAGTCCACTTTTAAAGAAATATGTCTCATTGATGGCCACGGCGTATGTGGTGCCATATTTGTTCAGTTTAGGAGTATGTAAAATTCCACATGACGATCCACGCATGTCTAACAAGCTCACAGCTTATGACGAAAATTACCAGAAAAATTTACATTATCATTTTCCAGTGATACTTTAGGTCTAAAAACATTCTGTATAGGCACTATTTGATTGTCCTAGCTGCAAAATTACGTCTCGAATGCAATTGCGATTTAGCTATGAAATCGCATTCTGGCTGCATTTTGGATTCCATCGGTTTTAGCAGGATGTTCCTTCACCTGGAATACTAAGCTATGACAAAAGTCTTAAAGTAAACAAATGTTTTGGGTATTTTATTTTGATATTGCATGTATCTCATCCTTCTATCTCAGGTTTGCTGTATTCCTGGGAACAGAATCAATTGGCAAGAGAGCAGAGATGGTGCAGTACCGCCCAATGCTGTAGTCGGCGGACACACTGCTACCGGGGAGCCGCTGTACGTCGGCAGGGCTAGGGAACAAGGATCTTTGACTCCTGGGAAGGTGGGTACACCACACCAACTAAGAACACAGTAGTTACTCGCCGTTTTATCATTTGCATAAATTTATTGTGCAATAAAGATACATAGTAAGTGACTCGATGGCAAAAAAGGCAGTCATAGTTAATCGCCTCCGTGGCCTAGTGGCTCCACGCTTTGACTTACTACCAGGAGGTCCCAGGTTCGATTCCCAGTGGAATCCTATCAATACTCAGCTTGATTGGTGGTATTTTCTATGTCCGCCTGGCTAGCCACCACCACGCTACCTAAGTCTGCCGCCAATCAGCAATGTTAATAGCACTCGTGTTACGGTATGAAAGGTAATAGAGCCATCACCTCATTAGGTTGAGGCTTTTAGGTGAGGACTCTCTCCGTCCACCGACCCTTTCGTCATTTACCGTCAGTTGATATTAAGACCAAAAATTATATTTAAAGCAATATGCCAAACTAATGTCAGATAGAAGCCACGTCTGTGATGGTTTATTTAGATAAGATAAATATTTCTTTTTCCACACACTTGTTTATAATTGTCAATTTATATAATGCACATTCAAACAAAGGCCATGGAGCAGTTACATCTTTCTAGTTCTAGTAACGCTAGTTTGCACATTTGATATTTGATATTTTACAGCAATTGTTGATAAAAAAAAATATATTTTGTTTCTTTAAAGATTATGATTCTGGGAAATGGCTGCTCCAATCTTATCTCGTGCCTACAGATAGGATTGTGACAAAGAAAATTGATTATGGATTAAAATAAAGATGTGTTCCACCGAATGTCTTCCAAACACTGTGTAAATTTCTAATAACGATATATTCGAAAACACCGTGAACACGGTTTTATTCTGAATAAAATATGAACTGCGACAATGCCATTGTATTCATCAGTGTATCAAAAAGGGACACCGTGAAAGACATCAACTTCTTGCTTTTTTTTCCTTTCATAAAAATGGAACATTTTGTTTTTTAATTTTATAACTGATATATTATCCCATATTTCGTGTAACTTTAATTTCTAGTACAAATTCCACGCCATTTAATTTTGATGTTGCTTTCAATGATAACGCATAATGTGACTTTCTATCTTTTCAGGTTCATCCATCTCACAAGGCTATGTACATTTCATTTGGAGGGAAAGAGATACCGCACAAAACTTACGAAGTACTTTGTACTATTTAGTTTTTTTAAATACTCGTACTTTTTATTGTTCATACCTTTGAACGGAAAAATCAACGGTAAAAGTTATTTGAATAGATTGAAAATTGTGTTTAAAAAATATAAATTGTTGATCAGTTAGTTTAAAAATTAAATTATTATATTTGTGAAACACTATTTCTATTGTTATTAAAATATTTATTAATCAGGGTATTTAAACGTTATTTAAAAAATTCAAATCAAACAGGTAATATTAAATTAAATAAGATTTTTAATAAATAGATTTATTCACAACATCCCTTTTTAGTTAAAGAAACAGAAAGGAAATATATAAAAAGATATCTCTTATAGAAAGGAACAGTATAACTTAATACTTTAAGAGATTTGTCATATATTTTATAAGTACATAACTCATATTCTTACACATAATTACACATAGCTTACATATACTTAAACTTAAGTACTAAACTGGGTATTTTAGGCTTTCAACACATTTAAATATTTTTGTATTCGTTAACTATCTCGTGGAGTATATCGATGTAAAACTTACTTTGCATTTTAAGTAAGTATTTATTGATCGCATTGTAGACTCGTACGTGAATTGACGTTACTACGGCCTAAATGCCAGTTTTGATAACAATGTTACAACCATTTTATGTAATGAATAGGCTTGAAATATTTGGCATAAATCTTCGTGCGGGAAAAGTCAATAGTAGAACATAGAAACATAATTAATATATGATTACGTACAGAACGGACGTTCACCGCCTCGCACTGATCCACGATACCTCACCTCTCCCCGCAAGAAAGTGACCCGCTTAAGGATCGGTGCTACGGTGCGCGCGTATTGTCTTACACGTGAGCGTGTATACAAACTTCATCCGTTCGATGTATGAGAATGGTAACCGTTATCATGACATTTGTTTGAAGTTTCCGGCCTATGACATTGGCCACCCCACGGTCCGCCACAATGACCGCCTGCATCCAGTCGCTCACATGACATCGATTCTTTATAGGGGCGTCCCCCTACAGATTGAGACCGAATTTGCATTGTTTCGTATTTTATTATCTTTTTCGGGTTCCTTACCCAAAGGTAACCAACGGGACCCTATTACTAAGACTCCGCTGACCGTCCGTCTGTCACTGAATCTCATGAACCGTGATAGTTATTTACGTGATAGCGTTTCACAGATGATGTATTTCTGTTGCCTCTATAGAACAAATACTAAAAACCAGAATAAAATATTTAAGGGGTATACACACAACAAACGTGATTTTTAGGAATTGCGTTTTAAAGTATTAGTAACGCCACCTAGCGACGAGTAGCAAAACTACATTGATAATGGTATTTAGGCGCATTCGTTAGAGGATTTTTCGGTGCATATTATGTATGATTTTCCGATTTTTCTTTACGGAACCCTCGGTGCGCAAGTCCTGCTCGCATTTGGATGGTTTTTTTTTTCTCGGCGTCCCTATGAGTCTTCAGCTCACACACTTCTGTCTTTAGACAACACCCTGTAACTTTTGTTAGGACAAAAGTTTTGTCATTTCATTTAAATCTCAAGAAGATAGAAAGGGCAACATAAGCTTTATCATATTTAACTTATTTATCATATCATAGTTAACTTTAGATGTAGACCACGGAAATTAAACTATCAGAGGTCATACTAGTCAATTATTTAGACTTAAAATTTTAGACAAAACTTTGTCCGGTTGTAGATATTAAATATTTTACTAGACTGAAGCATTATTGTAGATAAATATCAGTTAGCTTTAGTCATGGCTATGGTATCATTGCTATCAAAAATGAGCTAAGGACTATTAACAAACAAAACTATTCTTTTCAATAAAAAAATCTACTAAAACGGTGGCTCTATACAAAAATGTGTTGAAGCTCATTATCACAGAAAATATTCAATAAATAGTGTCACAAATAGTGATAAAATGGACTAACTAATTCTAGCACTTAGTTTCTGCATCCACAATATCCTAACTTGTATATTTATGCACCTAGTCTTATATCACAAAGTATGGAAAAGTATATAAATTGTTTGCATCGCCACCCTCGTCAATAACAGCTTTATCAATTCTGGTTACAGCAAGCTTATACAATAAATTGTTAATTTCAGTTCAGTGTACATACTTGTACTGGCAATTAGTCTACACAGTGATTAGGATTGCAATATTCAACTTAATTATCACTGTAGTAAAAGGTTTTTTTTTTGTAATGACACTTATTTATGTCGTGTATCATCCATCATCATTTCTAAACTTCGTTTCAATCATTTAAATAGAAACACAGAAACCAGACAATGAGAAAAAGAAACTGGACAATATATTTTTTACTACACAAAAAACCTACCTGTCTAGAAATGTTTCACATTGTTTATATTCATAGGTTGTCTGATCTCTTGGCGATCCAGTCATCATAAATGCACCAGTAAACATTTTATGACATCGAGGAGTGGCAAAACTGCATACACTTTACTAAATACGAATTTGTATCTCAAAATTTCGTCCCAACCTTCTTAAAACTAACAGGCTTGTAGTTTATTGGATGTTATTATACTTTCCGTTAAGCCGATTTCAACCTGTAATGGATCAGCTATGTCGTTTTTACTTTGATCACAAATGCTATCTTTTTTGTCCTTGTTTGGTTCTTTTTCATCAGTGTCGAAGGCTTTGTTTTCGACTCCCGCTTTTTCTAAAGTTTCTTTTGCTTCGTTTTCTTTGTCTTCATTTGTGATATGCTTTTGATGTTTCTTGTTCGCCAAGTACAACCACCTGTAATAATAGGTATTGTGGTTAATTCTAACAAATTTCCCTCATAAAATATGCAAATTTCGTAGTGTTTTTCTGTTATTCGTGCTTTTCAGTACTTTGCCTAAGCTTGCATATTTTGCGTGATAACGCCATAAGAAAAGATTCGTCACAAGCCGAACGCATAGGCCGATCGTGCCTCTCTATCGCTTGTTCAGCTATCTAGCTTGCACGCTCGGCTCAGGCGAAACGTGACACATTTTGCATGCAGCCGGCGTTCATCGATTTATAAGACTTTATCACGTCAAAAATCTAAATATCAATACGTACAAAAATATTACAACTGCCGGAATAGTAAGTCCTCCACCAAGTAGGAAAAATGCTCCAGGAAAAGACTTGATTGTAGCACTATATAAAGATGTGTACATCGGAGCGTAAACCAATGGCATCATAGCTTCCGCCATACCGAAGAAAGAGTTCACCTTTCCTGAAAATAAATTAAATGTAAAAATTAATTAATACCAAAAGAAACTTATAAAACTTACAAGCGTTAATGAAGTGAAAGAAATTTTACCCAATTCGTCTTTTTCAACCAACTTTGATACCATTGACCTCATAGCAATGAATGACGTTCCACTGAATATCTCTAGCAATGGAGCTGAAAATCAGAAATCATATAATGTTACATTTACCCATCATTACAAATGCCTTTGGTTTACTTTGTTACTATTTGTTTGTGACATAACGACTAAATTGTGATGAAATTTGGCACACATGAACCTACGACATGAATTAAACAGGTTACTTTTAACCCGGTCCATCATGACGATTGAAGTTTCATACCAAAATTATTTCAACAGATAATCTTTTAAAGTTGGATAGAGTAAATATAGGACGCTGGATTACAACGCCGATAAATAATTATCATTAACAATACAACTAAAAGTGAATTACAATTTAAATTTTTACACAATTTTTGATTTATTGTTCAAAACGCCATCTATGGACCATTAGCTGCGCAACGGCTATTGTACCTTGCATTAAAGTGGTTCGATATTGAAATTCATTTCCCGCAATTATAATCCAATTTTTCGATAATTATTAATCAAAGCCAGCTATTATATCAAATGATTATGGTTATAGAAATTTTCTATGAAAGCATCCTAAGAGAATTTCAGTGGGATACATTCTGAAAGTCGACCCAGACGGAATCGGGGGCAAAGTTTACCATTTACACTAATATTGTAAATGTAAAATTGAGTTTATTTGTTTGTTGTCTCTTAGCGCTTCCACGGCATAACTGATCGGAATGAAATTTGCTATGCATGTAACCCTATGGCATGTAGAGGGACATAGGATACTTTATATCGTGTTATGTCACAGGCTCCTATTTTCCCGATCGATGGGTACCGTGGAATAATTTGAAGTACACGCGGGCGAAAGCTATATATTTCAAATAAAATCTTGAGACAGGTTTACCTATGTAAATTTGCCATGTTTTCGTAGCAAATGCATACATGAATGCAGACAATATTTTACTGGAGCATGATATGACACCGATGATCGCGTCATCGAACTTCAAATAGTGACTGAAGACTCCTACTGAAAATAAAGTCCCTGAAACAATTGATCGGGTTAGTTAAATCCGAAGAATAATGTAAATTAATTAGTAAATTTTTATTTTAATACAAGCCATGGTAGCTAAGTTGGGTAGAGCGTCAGTCCTTGAACAATCGAGGTCTGTGTTCGATCCTGGATCGTACCAATGAGTTCCAATTTGTTAATTGGAATTTATGTAAGATGTAAATATCATTCCCATAGACTTTTCGGTAAAGGAAAACATCATGAGGAAACCTGCACACTCCTGAGAAGAAATTCAAAGGTTTGTATGACGTCTACCAATCAGCAGGAGAGTAGGCCTGATCTCCTGCAGTGGGTACATACTCGTATATAGGCCGTTAATGAAATTATTAAAAAATTGAATAAATTAATAGTATTACCTAGTAATGAAGTGCACATGGAGTACGTAGAGAACATACTGAAGTCAACCTCGTTCCAGTTGAAGCGATATCTTGTGAACAGATATAATACCGACATCTCGCCTGGAAACCACAACAATACTCCAATTAACTTTAATAACATTGTAATGAACAACCATCGAGTGTAAACAGACATCTTCTAAATCTAGAACAACACGTTATCGTAATAATTTAATTGAAACGTTATAAAATCTTATCGTCGCATTGGTTCTGAAATCTTTGTTCTCTACCCCTTGTTGTTGCTTTAATATCTAAATGAAAGTGGAGGAACTGAAAAGTCACTTCTTATGATACCCCACTTTAAAGTTTTGACCATTTCTCTTCCCACAGAAATGTAAACAAAATTTTTATTAATTTATTTCATTTGCTTATAAAAAGTCAGCTGGTTTGCTCACCAGCTGTGACAGATGGACGAAGTCAAAGTTTTAGCCCCCAACGCAAAAAGAGGAGTGTTATAAGTTTGAAGACAATGTCTGTGTGTTTGTGGCATCGAAGGTTCTCGAACGGATGAACCGCTTTTGATGGGTTTATCGATTCAGCACTTTGAAGAGTATCAGCTGATGCTAGGCATTTTTGGCATAAAATGTAATTCTTTTCGTATTTTTTTAAAATTTAATTCACTTTGTTACCGTTTCGGCTCGGAAACAAGTATAGGGAAATATGCACATTGCTGCTGTGACTACCTATATAAACTATACATGAATGAAAGAAAACTATGTCCCCTTACAAAGATACGAGTATCCAACACATTTTTCCGAGGAACCGACTGATGTTTTCGACTCGGTAGCAGGAAATGTTGTTTATAACGCTTCGCATTCAGTTCCATTGATGTTGGTTGAATGGACTACCTACCTAATTGTATGAGTGATCCACGTCGCTAACGGCGGCCGCGTACATACAAGTACACTACACATGTTAACTGTCCATGCGAATGACATTTCGTAACAATTTATACAAGAAACTAACATTCCATGGTTTATCTTAAGGCTAAAGAAGTTCGTTGCTCCAAGCAAGTTTTACAGGCTTAATGGAAATCGAAACTAGAAATAGAAAGTGTGAAGTGTGTGCCTTGTAAAGAATTCTAATGCAACCCATAGGTTGGTCTCAATCTTGTCTTAGTTTTCTAATAAAATTATAAGAGTATAAATATAGACATGTTTTTATCAAAGAGTTTGTTTTGATGTTACATAATTGAAAGGGTGACTGTCAAAGTATAATTATTATTCTGTTACACGTAAATAAGAATTTAACTTTTAAGAAAGAAGTTCAAAGTAACTTCTTACATAAGGCCGAACGGTACCAAGTGTGAAAATTGGTATGTTGAAGATATTCCAAGACCACAGAGAAAATAAACCCCAAGACTATGATGATATCAGCTATGCTTAGGCATTGTCTTGGCTGACCATTTGAACCAAAAAAATTATTGGGCATGTCATATTAACTGGCCTGGCGTACGATTTGGATTACGAGTATGTTATCATAGTTTTTCAATTTTTTTGAAACTAGAGGTGTACTTCAACTAGCGCCGTAACCTCTTCAATGAGTGGTAATTTTGGGAATAAACTTACCGAATATTGGTCCCATGATGACACAGAGTACGATGATAAGCATGATAATCCTCAGTCTGCGGTTGTTGGGACCTTTCTTGAAAACAACTGTGACTGTCTCCTTCACGTAGCGCATGTCGAAGAAATCGCGGAGCCATTCGCAAAGACCGTTGGTTTTTTTCTGAAAACAAAGTTAACATCGTCAATATCAACGGGGAACGAGTTTTTATAATCACTTCACTTGTCAGAAGGGTTGGAGATTGCAGTAAGAGGTTACCTTTAGATAAGGTAACTTAATTGTATTAACGAATTTCCATGCTGTAACCATTTTAAGTCTTTAGTACATCCATAAAAGTGCACGTATTAATTGGAATGGATGGAATTGAATATTCTGTATTTTTGTGTGGATATTGAATAATGTAAATCGACTCTTATCGTTACATTAGTAAGAAGCAATACAATAACGATGGTCAATAATGGATAATCTGTCGAGCATTCAATTAACATTCCATAAATTGACCAATCATATTTACTGATTCTTTTTGAATAGTTAACCTTGTCGACTCACATAATAAATCCTAATAAAATTGTAATGTGTAATCAATAAATGGTTATTGTGTATTCTCCGTAAATTCTATTGAATTGCATGAGATTTCATGTTAATTTTAAGACTTGAGATAATCAAATAATCCATCTAAAATCTGTAGAACGAACAAGTACAAGTGTTTTGTGTGTGTGCAGTAAAGTTTATTTAAATTGAATTTGAAGTACCTACCGTCCTACCCTGAAAGTATCGTAATTAGAACATGACTTATTAGAAAGTGACCTACTCCAGATAGGGGCTTACCCAAAAAGTGTTCTCTGCAATCGTTAAAATAATATACTAGGCAGAAAAATAAAGCCGTAGTGGCCGGTGCGGTGGTTCCTCAACCCATACAGAGTAGGTACTTTATAACCTCAACCAGTTTCAGCATGATGGATCACATTGATTTTATTTATGCCTTTCAATAAGCTGTACGAGTGCTACTGTTTTCGCTCTATCATAGCCTCTAGTAAGGTTGTCTGTGACTACATGCTACATACGAATTGTTTGACCTAAGCTTACCTCGAACAAAGGTGAACTTGATATCTAGATTCACTAAGTATATGTGACACGTATTAAGTGTTTACGTACTCGTTTATATACAAAACTATAGATATACGTTATTACCTACTTGTGTGCCAAAGCCTCGTTGGATAATCTTCTATGAAAAAAAGCTCAAAAAAAGGATAAGAAAAAAAATACTTCTGAAATAATAAAAAGAATTATTCCTCACCGAAGTCCTTTTGAAACTAAAATTGTATGAGTTCCTTCTCGGCAAATATCTCGTCATCATTGATATATTGTTAAAATAGTAATAATATATCCTAAAATTAATAAATTTATATTAAAATTATGAAATCATTTTACTATTTGATTTCAAAGAATAGTTTAATAAAAATAATAATTTTGGAGATTATTCATAAAGAAAATTCTTTTTCTTTGAAGTTTTTAAAGAAAATTCTTATTTTTGATTTACAAGACCAATGTTTTAAATTTAAACTATAAAAACTTATTTACTAATGATAATGACAGCCAGCTATAGGTGGGATATATATTTGTATATTTGGCGTTGACTAAACGAACTGTATCTGTTATAATTTTTCTATGCTTTTTCAATGTTATTACACGATCATGAAAAATGCCTTGAAATAGACGGTATAAGAACCAAGAACTGTTCTACCAACCAATGTTCTAGTATATTCAAAATTCATAGACCAGAACCGAGTAAATATAATCTTATTCAAATATTAAGCGATGTTATTATACCGAATCATCTGAGCATGAAATACTCGAGACGGTATTGCAAGATTCTCTTCTATAAATTGACTCTGGAATTGACATCACAGATTCAACAACCCACCTTTACTGTAGTACCTCCGTTTTAGTTAATTAATGGCTACAACTCCTTGGTAGATTCAAATAAAATATCTACTAGCATAAAACATTCGATGATTTTGTGTTTAGGGAGGTTTGTTGACCAAATTGACCAAAAAATTGACCAAAAAATTTATAAAGTGAATCATCAGAGTTGGTACTTAGGTACATTGCTGTGTCTTTTAAAGAAAGCAATTAATAGGCACAGCCGTTGTAAAGGTATAAGGTATTGGTTCAGAGAACTACATAATTTTTGAAGTAATAAATACATAATCCTTATGTAGAATTACGATTTCATTCGTCAATACCTGAGTACGATTATTGATAAGGTATGGTAAAAAGGTTGAGTATACATATTTGACATAAGTACACACATATATATATTTGAGCTTGTATAAAGTTGTATATTTCAATATATATTAATTTGCTTTAGTTATAACTGTTTTAAATTCTCGACTCGACTATCAACGCCGAAACCGCTTGAGTTAGATATAACTATCAAATTTTTATAGTAATTACGTGATATGAATAAAGCAACTTCCATCCATAGGCAAAGAATACTAACTATTCATAGGCATAACGGAGCTTATACATATACAGTCTGTACAAGAAAGCTTATATGTAACACTAGTAAAGGAACTTCCGGTCCCCAAAAGGACGAGTGGTAATTGAATAAGGTATCTTTGAATAATTCAATTTCCTTAGTGAATCCGAAGGATGCTTTCAACCGAGTGTGACACAAAACTGGGTCAAGTTGACGGCCTTTTAATGTTGTTATAGACGGTTGGTCTGTTTTAGTCATTGAACTTGTAACCTGCTATGCCAGACTTGTAGAAAAAACCAGACGATACTCTTATTGAGCTTTGAGCTTGCCAGATACGTAGACTTAGAAGTTTATTGATAATGAACATGAATGCTTGCAGAACTCGTAGATTTGAAATCATTTGCTAATAATAATAATTAGTAATAAGACTGTGTTTTCAAAAATATTTGCATGGGTTTGGAGACGGAAGTGCAACATCCAAAATAATTTATTGACAAGTATATTCGAATTTTTATTCTTTGCTATTTTTGTTTTAGACGAGATTTTAAGCGTCTTTGAATTTAAATGGTCAGATATATTTAAAAGATTATAGAAACGGCCGTTACGAAAAATACCATTGTTTTAAAATCATTGTTTTAAAAACGCCAGACCCAAATTGACACAAATGTGTAGGTTTCTCGATACCTTTCATGTCATGTATGGTATGGTGCATCTATGTCATCAATTACCGGTCTTGGTAGACCTCATTATTCGTTATACCTCCATCATAGTTCCGTCTATCTACTTCTCATTGTCACTGCTGTGTACCTGTTACGTAATCAATTCACGGTTAGCCCACGGCCACTGTTACTTTAATCAAGTTTTTGTTAATCAGATATTTAAATAAAGATGATTTTTTATAGAGGCCGATCCGGAAGGTCTAGTTTTTGTCAGTAATTTAATTAGTTACCTCTAATTATTTTTTCTGTGATTACACCGTGCGAAGATAAGTTTTGTGACTAGGCGCGTATTGGGTCACGCAGAAAATAGGATTCGAAAATAGCAACCCGCGATTAATTTAGTTGATTCCTTAATCACCATGTTTATACCGATTTTAAATCTAGTCATGAAAAGTTTTTCTCTGATCCCTGATAATAAAATTTCTACAATTATAAACGCACAATTAAACTTCATTTATTTACTTTTTTAACTCTCTCTTTAAATGTATTACTTTCTATTGACATTTCAAATATTGTACGCCTTCGGGTAAGAATTGGAGTTCCTCTGTAGTAGTTACACATCTAAGACCATTATACCGCCCAGTTCTGCAATAAATGATTCTGATTGTCAATTCTTTAGACACAAGTGTCGAATATTACAGAAGGAACCGAAGAAATATATGTTGTTTGAAGACGAACTTTATAATCTGACAGTTCATTATTAGTGCACTCCCACTTACATCATAAATCTTATTTATCATACTTCTATCTCAGTATCTTTCTGCAAAGCAGACACAGATAAAATCAAAAGTTTGGATCGTGTGTCAGAGCGTATTTATATGATACACAATGATTACGTCGTTATGTTCAATAGTGCACTGATACACGATTTTCTGTCAGATAAATACATACTATCTCTGGCACTTATTATTACTAGCCACCAACTGGATTCTCTTTATACCCAGCTCTATAGCGTCGTGGGTGAGAGCCTGGAGTCCTGTAACACAGGGTCACACGTATCTCAGGCACCAGTCTCTCACAGGTACACACCTACATTGTAAGACTTACGTTGTGTATTCTTTATGTGAGACGAAATAAATAAAATTTTTATTATTACTTCATGAGGCTTAAGGGGACATTTATAAGAAAGCTAATCTACGCTTGATCATAAATTGACACATCACACGATAAACTTGATCTTTCATCATGATCGACCGAATGCAATATTAGATAACACTAGTATCTAAAAAATATTTATCTCTGGTATTTCCTGCGGTTGGGGGCAGACTCTTGAATGGTTTAAAGTGTCGGAAGATCATATTTCCCTTAGTTCCCTTTTTACGATCTAGGGAAGAAATTAACTTGTATTCAAAACCCTAGACTACACGGCAAATTAACGACGATGGACTTGTGATTTGCTGAGGAGCGGAGTTAGAAGTGAGTTAGAAGAAGTAGATAAACATTCCATCAGTCTGCTTCTACTACTTTATCTTCTATGTTTCTTGAGTGACATAAAGTACCTGAAAGTACTAAGGGCAGAGTGAATACTAATAGGCAACTTCTAAACACAAGCTTGGCCATTCTTGATTACATCCTCAATTAACATCAGGTGAGATTGTGCTATTATAATATATCCATACGTACGTACTGATATTGTAAATGTAGGTGTTCACGGAGTGTCAGAACTACTTGATTTTTAGTAAAGCGAAAGTTGAGGGGCCAGAAAAGTATGTAGTCTACTTTTATTCCGATCTAGCAAATAGTTCACTAGGGTAATTTATTAAGAATTCAATAAATTCTTTAAGCAACTAAAAACCGACTTCAATTGGCTTAAAAAATTGGTTTTTGTTGATTTTCTCAAAGCGCGAACAATCAATTTCGATAAAATTTTAATGGGACCACCTGTGAAGTATGCTCTACCAAACAAAACAAAAAAGAATTATCGAAATCGGTTCACTATTGGCGGAGTTACCGCATAACATACATAAACAAACGCGTCGAATTGAGAATCTCCTCGGAAGTCGGTCGAAAAATATGTTTTTAAAGTAATTAATTTATTAACACAACTACACAGACACAAGTATTGTATTTTACAAAATACTGTTTACTCGTAAGTGAGAAAATAATGCATCTGGCACATTACACGGTGTAACCTCAAGATTATCATGAAATTGTTTTTAGTTGTAGTTTGCCATTCACTAATTAAATATGCATGTTAGACAACACAATTAATGTACTGTTTTTTGGGTCAGTAAAATATATTTTTACTATCTGTTATAGCATCCTTCCTTAACACGGTTTAAAATAGATACGAGCAGGACCTGTTAACAGTAATTATTTACAACTTAACCTGCTAGCAGTATATATATTGTGCTGTATCCATCACTTGCTGATTAGTCGGTATTGTGTTTTTCAAATGCATTTTTGAGTTTTTCCAATATTCTTTTGTGTTTCACCAACTTGTTCATCATCCCTAATTTTATTGCTGCAAATCATATGGAAACCGATTACTGGAATATAAAACCAAGTACACCTAGCAGGGCTAACAGACAGTGCAGACCACGAGATAATTTTTTTACGCCATTTTGTTATGTAGAATGTCGATATATTGTCGATATGAGGATTCTAGGTAAGCACGTTTTCCATGCAACGGCCTTATCGTCAGCATAAGGTGAGATGGAGGCCAAGGGAAAATATAAAACTAAGGATTGACCCGTCACACACCACGTCTTCCGGTGCGTGAGCGCTACTAAAGAACTATGTAAAGGTTGTGGGTGACATAAGGAAAATTTTAGTCAGACAATATGCCACTGAATCGTCGCCACAGTTATAGTAACTCAATGAACAGTTATTACTAAAAATATCATAAATATGAGGCTATGACAGAGAAAATAGTAATAACTAGATATGTATCAATGACCACTATTTATCATCAACGCTCCGTATACCCAAAGTAACGGCGCTTGTATATCTTCCAATATAACTGATCACACATTATATCGAATTAGATGAATTGCACTTTGTTAGTGATAGATAAATAAGGGTATCTTATTAATTTATTCTTGTGATGGAGTCATTGCAGTTCTCCTTCATATAACTAAAACGTCCAAATTTAAATATGAGCGCTCAAGACTATACAGTTCACAATAATAATAAAACAATTTAAAATTGATTAATTCATCTTAAATAAAACATTGTAAAAGTCATACAACCTTGAAGTTGACTTGATTTTCAATGCTCATGAGAAGATGGCGTCAATCAATTCGGAGGTTTCCTCATTACAAAAATTACGACAGTAAATAATTTGTCTATTAAACGTTCACAAGTTATAATATACTTTGCGAATATTATCATTAATCAAAATCAATCTGTAGAGTTCATCTTGACCATCGACATAATGGAAAATAACAAAATTGTAGCACGCGTTTACCTTTGGTCGTGCACGTTTACTTCTAATAAGGAAGTATGAATATAGAATACTCACGGCATTCAAATCAGGTTTCTTAACTTCCTTGATCCTGAAGAATCCATAGAAGAAGCTCAGCACGTACAACGACGCGCTCAAAGAAAACACGCCGTATAAACCGATCGCGCTCACAAGAATCCCACTGAGAGCTGCTCCAACTGGCACTCCTACTGAATAGAACAAGTTCACAATTCCTATTCGCAAAGTCCTTTGTTCTTCTGTAGTAACATCCGCTATGTAGCTAAACACTCCCATGAACATTGTAAACCAGCCGCCGGTCAGCGCAGGAAATATCGCTTCCGTCACCGCTGCTACTTCCAGTGGCAGCTCATAAAACAGGTAAGTATTCAAAATAAGTCCCATGCACGTCAGAAACTCCCCAATGATTGGCAGGAGCATGCAAAATTTCCTCTGACCAACTCGGTCGCTGTACGCTCCGAGGAATATCAAGATCCCACATGGCAAGAATGATTGTAGAACAGTCTTCCAGCCAGCTACTGAAGCAACTAGTTTCTGGACCGCCTCTTCTTCTACTGTATAGTTAGCGGTATCTCTTCTTGTTAAAGCATCACAGACTTCATTTGAAAATCCTAAGTTGACCCGACACGCTTTCTCTAAGTAAAGGTTTTGTGTCGCCAACACGGACAGCACCGATGGCATAACATAACACGCTAATATTGGTTCCACTGTTATCAGAGAGATCATATGTCGCATCTTTTCGAATACATTTAAGTCTTTCCAATCTACATCGTCTTCTGCGACTTTCTTGTTTTCATTTCCTAAATCTAATTTGCTTTTCTTAAAAGTATTCTTAATTACATTAGTTCCATTTAAGTCATTGCCTTTAACGTTATTATGGCTTTTTTCACTTGTTTTATTGTTTCCTGTTGTTTTTGTTTCGACAGCCATAGCTGCATCACCTTTATCTAGAAACAGAAAAACACATTATTAGCATAAACGTTTTCTTTTATGACTTTGATTAACTCACCTACAAAAAATAGTGATAAGTCACTGTCAATATAATGATTCGTCATTTACGTGGAGTGTATTTAATATTGATGGTCAAAAACAATAACTATAACGTAATTCCTGACACAAGTTTATTTTCAAGGATTACATTGCCAATACCTAGGGGTTAAGCTTGAAACATTGTTGAAAGAAAAGAGAGAAGAAAACTGCTATTATATTTTTCCAGTGAGAAAAAAGACGTTGAAATTTTATTTCATTTGAATAGAAATTGATACGAGTATGTAACTTGTATGTAACGCTATAAATCATATCATTCTATAAGAGTACTTTGACATAATAGTTTAAGCTATGGCTTCAAGCTTATGACTTTACTGGATAATGCGGCTCACAGTAATAAATTCAAAACTAAAAGTTGTTACTTATTTTTGGACTCCAAAGTATCATTTCAGCCAAAGACTGAAAATAAACTATAAGCGGAGGAAAAATGTCTCCAAATCGTTTGCCTACTTAGTTCTAATATGGGTCATTCGTATTTAAAATGAGATCTCAAAAAGATATTTTATGTATATTCAAATGAACTAAAAAGAATCCAGCTTTGTTACAAAAGCTTTTTACTCGATTAAAGATTGTGTATATTTCTGACAAAGTCGGACTCAAGCTCTATCTCTATAGACATATTACATTGTTTTGTATGACCTTTTCTGTCTAATTTTTAATATCTAAAATGCGATAGCTTTGTAGTTTATTCTCGCTTTGTCTTTCCGTAGTCGGCAAAATATTAACTTCTAGTTCCGCGTCCGTATAGACCGCTTGGATTTACAATCCGGAGTTCCGAGTTCGATTACAATTGGGGTAGCTGCCGTTACTTGGTTTGATCGTTGGAAGGGCATTTTCTACATTACCTAAGACCTCCAAACAGCAGTGCAAAGCAGGATATAGATTTACAGACGCAGGTTTATGATAAGTTTGATGTTATCTATAACTTAGCAGAGTTCTGTAATCTAAGGTATACCCATGCCTAATACATTACGTCACATGTGTTGTCTATGCGCTCTAAGTCTGTGGTTCCAGCAAACATTGCACAGTTTGTTCGTACGTACGCGGCCTTTTGTATTTTTGATTGGTAAATGCGTTAATGCTCCTAATGCCGGACGTTGTAATCATTTCATGATTGCCACTGTACTTAGCGTAATAGTCGCCGACTGTGGACAGAATTAACTTTACCCAGACACAATGGTTTATCATTGATGCCATCGCAGCTCTCAACTCGCGATTCGAGCCGTGTTCTCGACAACGTCTCAGCATAGATTTGTCGTTAGCTTGTATTGCATATTAAATGTTTCTTAAAACACATTTGCTTTTTTCTTCAAAATTAATTTTATCTATGTTGTCACCCACCACCTCCAATCTTCCTTTTAAAAATCTGAAAAAATTCACAGTACATGAACTTAAAAATAAAACTATCACGACTAAGCTGGCTTTACAGGTTAACGAGTAATAGTCGACCAAAGTGTAACATACAAGTGGAGATGTCAAAATGAAAATTTCGTACAAATTCCATTCAAAATTACTTTTAATTTGACGTTTGAACTTATTGTGAACGGCAACTACAGAACCCTACACTGCGCGTGGCCCAACACGCACATGTCTGCTTTTTTAAAATTTCAATCAATTAATCCAGCTTTTCAAAAGTTGCACCCACTTTTAAACATTCTTTAGAACGGAGACGCACAGCCGATCCCATAGCCTATTTTTGCATTTATAATCTGCAAGTTCGATTCTTGGCTTGGCACCTATCCATACTCAGCTTGGCTATACTTGGCTTACACGTCTGGATATATCATGAGCATGAATCCGAATTAATGTATTTTAGTTTTTTTACGTAGCACTAAATCTACCGTTGCCGTAAGAACTCTCGTCTTCTGTAGAGCAGAAACAGCGAAAACCCGTTTATAGTTTCTACTTTTATATTTTAGAAAAACTTTGTATCAGTTACTGTTACAAAGAAGATAAAGAACCGCTGAGTGTAACACCTGTAGGTGTGTTAGCACGTTTTTGATGATAAATGCCGGTAGAGATGTTATACATTTTACTAAATACATGTATAGTGTTGTTGCTACACTTGATAGTTTCAGTTGAGTCTTGTTGAAGCCAAGATACGACACGGACGTGCTTAACTATGTTTTACTCCATGTTGCTACAAAAGAGTTTAATTTAACGGTCCAATTCATTGATTGCTATGAGGAAACAGGTTTTCCGGTATCAGTATCTTATAGTTGATTGCGGGGCAAATTGGCTAGATTTAGATTTGAGGTAGTACTATCTGTTCTGTTGCATAATATATGTTTATTTGTACAACAATATTTGAACTTAAAAATGAATTATGGAAAAAAACATTACAACTAATAAAAGTGTTGCTATAAACATCTTAAAACTAACAATAAGGTGTGTGGGAGGTTTTGTGTGAGAGGAGAGTGTGTGTGTGTGGTATATACACAAGATCGAGACTAAACACTGGAAAAAAAAAGGTTTCTTGTATTTAATTCATAACTTTTTTACATTTGTCATTAGTTGTTATAAAGGAAAATGTTAAGAAAGTTGAGAAAAAATTCAAGTATCTACATATTGCGGTTCAAAAGATACAGTCCTGTGACAGACGGACGGACGCACAGACAGACAGTGAAGCCACTATAACATATTTCCATTGGGCATCCTTTAGGTACGGTACACTAAAAATGATACCCACTGTAAATTAATTGTGCTTTTTCTTTAATTGAGATCTGGAAAGATTACACTTGATTTACAAAAAGAGATCAGGGACATTAGATTACAAAGAATCTTATCTATAGTGCCCAATTAAGTTAATATAGCTTAGGCAGAACTGCTATTTTAATATCATGAGAAACGTAAAGACATTTAAACACAAACACCGTATTTTCTATTATAAATACTACATACTCATTAGTTTAATGAGGCTTTATCTATTTTGCGGACCAGCTTAATTACAACTTCAACTGTTAAGTCATACCCGTAATGATAGTCTCTGGGTCAGTTGGTGGTGGCTGAGGCTTGACGAAGGTTGCTTGCTCGTTCACATCACTCGCAGCATACGGAAATGAAACGACTGACAACCCTAACAACGATAATATATTCCCATAAAATACCCAGTTTAAAAAATTATGTTTCTTCCAAAAAACTAGTTTATGACCACTGGCAGGAAATGAAGACGGTATGTCGTATCCCGTAAAGTAAATCATCAGCATCACTATACTCCAGAAATGATAAGGAATCAATACATTCTCTGCTTACCTACAAAATTATCAAAACCGGCAAAACTTACGTTCAATCGATGATGGATGATGGAACCGACTAGTTTTGAACCTAGACGGAAGATCGTGATCGCGATCTTTATCCAACTCACTTAATGCGCCCTGAAGGATGAAGGACCTTCGCTAACTCCGAAACTAATCAGTACCTACGAGTATGTCGTACTGATAAAGTGACCGATCATTTCACGAAACGGTGGCATTTCATGATATGCTTAACTAGGACTCGGAATATCGTTTGATCGTCATCAATCGTTGATTATGCCGCCATCCACGATCGAAATTTCAAATTTCAAGTTTCTTACCCAAATAGTTTGCCTAAAAATTTATAAAGCTTTTTCATCCTCCTATGTGGGTAGAATTTAAAAAAGTATTTCTTAGATATATGTAGCTTAGACGGTGTGAATCAATACTTAACATCATAAATTTGAATGTGAGTTTGTTTATGCTTCTTTTACGCCGCAACGGAGAGGCGGAATGACTAGTTTTTTTTTTGTAGAGGAACATTGGAAGGAAAAGGACTGGCTATTTTTATCCCGATCGACAAGTAGATCCCGTGGGCGATTTTCAAAGTCCACGCGGTGAAATCGCAGGCAAAAGCTAATATGTCTGTTAGTCAATCAGGGAAGTCTTGGGTACATAAATAGAAAACTACGAAACCTGTAAACATGTTTCTTACGTAGGTATTTTATGAAATTGTCCACGTGTATATTATGTGAGATTGTCAAAAATATGCTACAACAAGAGCACCATATAACCAATTTGGGTAGGTACCTGATCATTTCTTAACACGTTAATGACTTGCGAATACTGCCGTACTGACGTTAGAGCTGTAAAAAAGTGTTAAATGATTTCATAGAATGATTTTTAAAGCGTTGTTGCAAAAAATAGCAACATGCTACGAATCGAACAAGGCACCAAATCATAGATTAGATAACAGTGACTATTCTGGGATAGAAGAACACTGGGATGCGGAATTTGCGCTAGACATGTCTTTCATTACAGTAAAACACTGAAGCATGGCGGCACTGTCTGCCTTTGTTTTATATACCGTCAGCAGAGAGATTTAAATATAGTAATAGGTTATAGAGCGGTCATTGGGAGACGTTTCATATAAACATTTTAATCTCAAAAGTCAATGGTATGTCAAATGTCTTTTACGGCCGCGTGACGTGATGTCACACTATATTGAGTAACTTATTACCAATTGGTAACTAAACTTATTACCAATTGGTAATAAGTTTAGGATCAAAATGTTTGTTTGCTTTGTCCGGTCTATTAATATTAAATGACCGTCAGGTACGTGATTTCAAACCATTATCGGGTAGCTACAGATCTGGATGACATAACATAGTTATAACGAATCTGTAGCGTAAATCCGGAGTATTTGGTGGTCAATGGAGAACCGGCTGGGCTTTGTGGTGAGAAGCAGTACAATGCGGCCGGCGCAGGGAGCAACAAAAACTCAGTAACGCAGTGTCATCGCATCGGCCTCGTTACGGTGTTCCGCGTACTGAATCAAGGTCACTTACTGGGATTGTGCTCTTATTTGTGCGGGTTTCAGGTAAATTGGGGCAAGAAAAATCAAATATACTCTATTGAGACGATATAATACAACAATATCGTCCCGCGGGTACCGTAAAGGGCGACTAAGGAAAAACTATGGAGATGGGCAGCAGTCATCGAAAAAAATCTAATTTTAAAAAGTTCTTTTTTTCCTTAAAAGTTTAGGGATTGGATTGGGCCCCGCTTGACCGACGCGCAGGTTTTTGTAGTAAACAGGAAAACTTTGATCATTTAGATATGAACTTATATCAGTACACTCTGTTGACCGTACCCTTGTCCCCCTTTTACGACACCCACGGGAAGACACGGGATAATTTATATGCTAAAGTAGAGATAGCAAAATAGGCGGTCTGGGCTTCAAAAAAAAAACCTCGATCCCGTCGTAGATGTCTTAAAAGACGACTTTACAAAAATTCTGCAAAAGCTTAGTAGCCCCGATATGAATCAATAACAGTGGTGAAATATGATGGAAGGCTCATGACCAACAGTGGACTTATGCTGTCGATGTATGAGTTACCAAAGTCGGGACTTAACCGCGAGCAATGCGGCAATTAACTTCGTAATATTGTTTACATTCAGGAGGCTGCGGAATACGCTGGTGGCTGCGTGGCCATAAACCGCAAAATATCTTAAACACACGATTGCGTATACTTTTGTCGAAACATTAGGTGTGAGAAGCAATGAGGTCAAAAGTTTTATATAACAGAAAGGTCGATGTATATCGGTAAATGGCAACGACCTTCGGTCTTAGTAGTTGGAAGTGCAGTGTTCCTTAGACTTACCAACAATACCAAAACAGAGCGGAAGCGGCTTTTTTGCTTTTAGTCTTGACTAAAACTCTAAAGCTTTTACTTTTCAAACAATACACCAAAATGTTAGGTTTGTATTATACTCGTAAGTTTAAAACTACATATTTATTTACACATCGATTTCGTGGCACTTTCATGCGCTACTTGGAAACTCGCAATTGGAAGATCGACGTTTAAACTGTACACACACATATATGTGTTCTGTGGTACAGATTAATTATGTCACTACGAATACTTGTTCTATCACAATAACCAATATATTATGTAAATAGTTTTAGCACTCGACTTCGTTCGCATGGAATCCTGATATAAAAGTATTCTAATATATGTTCACCCAGAACAGTTTCTCTCTGTGTGATAAATTTAGACCGAATACATTCAGCTATTTATGCGTGAAAGAGTCACATACATTCATAAATATAATATTGTATAGGATAAGTCAGTTGGTTGATTTGTTTTTCCACAGGTTTTTGTTTTTGACAAGAGATTTTAATACAAAAAGTACGGGTTACTTATAAATTATTTGGACTATTATTTTGAAATAAGGTGAATTATGATGATACAGCTTACTTCTTAAGCCACCATCGTCCACCTGCAAACATTGTTGTGCTGAAAAGCACTATGTAACATCGGAATAATATATTATAAGTCCAAAGTAGTATACTCACACACATTGCCATCTATTGTACTGCTGGTATATATTACAGGTTTCGTACCTAAAATAATGCTAAAATAATGAGCTAAGATTCTGAGTTTTGCAAACTTTCATAACTGAAGGATACGGATAAGTAAGAAAGAACAGGTATATTTAGTTATTTTTAACAAAACAAAAATTTCAATGTATATTGAGTAAAAAAACGATTGGCTGCAATCCATTCACCTCCTTGAGTGCATGTACCTAAACCAAGAGTGGCCTTGTCACAAATAGCTGATTGCTGTAAATAACATCCAAGTGTATATAAATATAGCTTTAATTTTACAGGTTGATGATTTCTACTTATTGACAGACTCTACGGATAACATCATTATTGAAGTAGACAATAGTATTTATTTTTAAACCGTACTAAACAAGAAGGAATCCCAAGTAAACAAAGAGACGCCCCAGGACCCTGCTGCCTGGAGACGAATGACATGGAGGGCCGACCCCCAAGTAAAATGGGAAATTAATATATATATTTATTTATTTCAACACCATTAAAAGACGCATAAATGATCGTGAGCCTAGCTCATAGATTTGTCATAATCACTACCTTTGGCAGGAGGATTAGCTATCGAGGTAAGGTTTTGGTGATACATAGGTGGCTGCCTATCCCGTCAAATTCTCCCTCAGTTCCTCTAGATGTTCTACAAAAAAGTTTCTTAAATGATTGGCTGTGTTACCAATGAGACCGTACCTAATAATTGCTTTTACGAATTTCAAACTTCTGTGTTTGTATTGATTCTGACCATGATACCGATCTTCTAATTGTCATGGATAGACCGAGTGTGGGTCGCGCTCTTAATTCGGATCCACTCTAGGCCGTCTGCTGTGAGCCTCGTTCCTTCAACACAATGCCAATTTTTAGAAAGTCTATCATTGATCTGTCTTTGTTCGATCTTAATCAAGACATTAACAGTTATGTTATGAATCTTAGTGAGATGATGTTTCATAACATTATCGGGTTGAATGGACTTATTTTATTTTGGTTCGCCTAAACACCCATAGATTGTAACACGGTTTTGTATAAATAATGTTTGTACTTTGAGTAAGTTTTGTCTGCAGCTTCATCTACGTTTACTTTAGAAATATCCCGGAGTAACGCATTACCGAGATAAAACCAGTATAATAATATGCATGCTAGCCATGCGGCATGTTTCGAGACGATGGCAGGAGACCTGAAGTCTTTGGGCATCTACTATAAGATTTGTTTCGTTTCCTTTCAGATTAGGTGCACATTGTAAAGTTAGTTCGTAAATAAATGCCTTTATTTTTGTATAGTAATTGAGCATTGTTTCAATATTTTCTGCTTCACTTAACAAGCCTGGGATACTCTTAGTAAAGTAACCATTAAAATGACAGCAAAATGTGTAAGTAATAAGCAATTAAATTTAAAAAAAAAATTTTTTTAAACTAATTGTTAGCGTACTACTACTATACAAACTCAATTAAACAAAACCTTACATAAAGTACTTTACCACGTTTTTTTAGAACAACTCAAGTCACGTCGATCTTGGAGATAATTATCCTAAAATGTCCTAAAATTTAATGACCGAAGCAAACAAAAATGTCGACCGTGCCAAATCTATGTGGACAAAAAACGGTAATTTTCCCACGATCATGGTCCGTATAGGGAAAAATCATTTGCTACCACATGTTGATTGTATGAAACCACAAATGGATACAATTTAAAAACAAACCTGTCGTCCGTCAAAGTAAATAAAACATATATTATGCACATAACATGTTTCATCGTCCGTTTTTTTGCTGTTTACGCATTTCTGAGCACGATGAATTTGACAACTACAAGTACTATTAATTACGTGGGATTCCCCCGAATTTTATGAATTCCGCATATTTTAACTGCTGTGGATCTCGCACAGCTGACAAATGAAAAATTTGAATTAATCTTACCAGATTTGTTAAACTTAAGTGCAAATGTAATCCTTATCTTTTGAATATAGACATGACAACGGTATTTTGGTTTCATTCGAGACATGTTTCCAATATGCCTTCTCCATGGTATACCACATTGACCGGTCCAGCGACTCCTCGCGACCTCAACGAAGTCGTCAGTCCATCTAGTAGGGGGACATGGACGTCCAGCAGTGAGCGTTTCCCGGCTGATGATAATGTTTCTAATTTTGTTTATATCATCATCGGGGAAACGACCACAGCTGAACACAGTCTTCCCCCACGGTCCGCCACGGTGACCATGTTGCGAAACAATGGCAAAAATACGTATTATGTTTGTGCCTATTATATTTCTAAAAATATGTATTATTACCCTAAGGCTTATAAAAGTAAACCTTATTAAGGTTGTTGTTTTACTAATATTGAATAGATGAATTTGGATACTATTATTTTCACAATAACAGTTGTTTATAGTAGTCATAGATCACAACTTTATTGCTCAAAGTTAACGAAACTAAAACAGATGTAAATTTTTTCATAGGTTTCAACCGTCAACGGAAATTCGACTTAATTAAAGTTTACAAGAAAACATATGATTCCATACAATAGAATCAATTATTTCATTAAACTTCGAAACAACTACCTTCCGATACAGTCGCAGTCGTCATATCTTGCACAAAGACCATTAAATTATCAACTGCACACGTGGACTGAACGAGCATGTGTTCTGTTGTTCGAAGATTCATAAGCATTATATCAATGTGCACGTAATTATGATACAAACCTATTACTAGCCCCTACGTTAAGTTAGGCAACAAAGGAATGACGGTCTCGGCAAGGCTACCGGCACCCATTGTGTTCGTGATACCATCTTTTATACTGAACACATGTAATCTTTCTTCCGCGAAGTCATTGGAATTATTAAAGAACTGCGCGTACATAAAAACATCAGATCTATTTTAATTAAAATTTATTAAAATCTTCAAGAAATGAAAGTTTTGCTAAATTACTACTTAATCGAACCGTCTCCGTGGCCTAATGGTTAATTGTTGGATTCACATTCCGGAGGTCTCGGGTTCGATTACTGGTGGGAGTGAATTTTTTATGTCCGCCTGGCTAGCTACTGCAAAATGTGTTCCGATATGAAATTTATCACTCACTATCAGGAGAAGTTCAAGTGCAAATCCATGATAAATAATTATTTTTAGTTTTCCATGTTCTCATATATATTAGTGTTAGTTTTGTCTAATCACATGAGCATTGAAGCTTTTAAAGCATGTTTTAGCTTTCATTACGATCGACTCCACTCCTGATATTAGGAAACCTTTCGTTACTTTCCTGCCCTTTGTGAGACCTATGTTTAGACTTTTATAGCATTTGTCAGGCAAAGTTAGGCTTGCTTGGCAAACTTTGATTTTTTTCTCGAATGGACTTGATGCTGTCGCAGGACCAACAACATCAAATCCATTCGAAAAAAAAAACAAAGCTAGGCTGCTTCAAATAGGGCGTTATCAGCAACAAAACAACAAAACCGAGTACCGACAGGTACTAGGAATCGAACTACACCACGGAGTCAGTTAACTATATACAGGTAGACGCAAAAAAAATCGTATTAATGTAATAATACAGAAGGGTTTTCTTTCGTAGCTACCTATATTTTTTCTATTTATAGAACATAATTACACTTATTGTTGAACATGTGTCTAATTTGAATCTAAATTTGTACGTTCAGGAACCTACAATACAATTTTTTCCCAAGCCCAAAACCCTCAAAGGTGAGAAGTCAAGGTACAGCACATTTAACATTGCACAGTTACCACCTTGACAGAGAGAAATATCCTCAGTAAGTGCATCAACGATTTATACAAGTTCACCTTCACATGAAGACACGATAAAAATGAATTGCTATTTTTCCTACTCCTGTTTTAGGTAGGTAGAGCTCGATAAAGAGTCAATTTAAAGAGAGCGTAAGAGCTGTTATTCCTATACTTGTACTATAAGACCTTGCTTCTTGCCAAATTTCAGGATTCTAGGTCAACGGGAAATACACCGGTCGGCTTTGATTCACTCGCATCGCAAAGGAAATTCTCTAAAAATGTGACTGATTAAAATGAGTCTTGGCAGACTACAGGGGTTCCTAAAAATATACATATCAACTAGATCTAATGCATCCTTAAATGGATCATTAAGATCGTTCAAATAACTTGTAAAAAAGTCGATCACAAAGATTAAGTACCATTAACATGTTACTGCGATCACAATCTCGCCTGCCACCACACTTGGCATAATTTCAAATCAATGTACGTCGTTCGTCGTTCAGATCTATTCAGAATATTGGTGTACTGGCTATAAAAGCTTATTATAGGTTAATAATTCATCAGCCTTTACAAATGATTCTGATTATGTTAATTTGAAATCAATTTTCGCTCTTCTTCCTTTCATACTGTAACACAATTCTATTAGCATTGCTGTTCAGAGGCAAACTTACTTAGGTACCACCAACCAAACCGAGTACCGATATGTACCTCCACTAGGAATCGAACCCGGTAAAATTTGTCCGCAGACTTCCTATGTACCACGGCTTATAAACTATCACTCGTGTACAAAATCAAGTCGATTGGTTTCTTCGATACGGCGTGAGAGAGGGACAAATTTACAAACGCATTTTTTTTACACACCATTTATAATGTTAACCATGATACGAGTATGCACAAAATACTCCTTTTACGTCGGTAGTTCACTTAAAATTTTCAACAATACTGTAGTCACTGTAGTTAATATTACCACTTACGAATATTAGAGACCCGGTAAATACGGGCAGAATCTCAGAAAAGCAGTTTTGATTTTTTTTTACAAATTACTTTAATACCTCATCCGCCTGTTATAAAGTATTTTACTGGCTTGAAAGGAAGGAAAGGAAAGGATGTCATGAAAACGCATATATATATGACATTCAAAAACAAGGACATAAATTTTATCCCTGCGTTGACTTCAAAAAATTACACGGGAACCTTTTATCGAAATAAAAAGTAGACTATGTCCATGACATACGCTATCGTGCTAGCTGTCATCAAGATTGGATAAGTCGTGAAAAGGTCACAAACAGACAAAGGGACAGACTTACTTTGTAATTTATAATGTTAGTCTAATGTAATATTATTTTAATGTTCAATTGCAGAAAACTTGCTAAATATTTAAGCGGTATTTGTAAAGTCTAAACAATACGGGTATTGTTGGTAGTATTTTGGTTTATTTTATTTTTACATCAATTTACACTGAAACTACTCGTTCGAACAGAATAAAAAGTAGCCTTTCCTTTCTTTTTCTTTCCTTTCCTTGATTCCTCCCACATGGACCTTAGAAAAGCATTGTATCTTAGTAAGATAGATAAATTAGAAAAATCTTCCAAACCTAGAAGAACAACATACGAAATAATGGTATAAAGTTAAGTCTTTCATACCGCAATATTATATTTGTACACCAATTAGGATTCTAACAAAATCTTCATATGTGCCAAGGAGGCGCCTGGCGCAGGCGCGAGGTTTCCTAATACATTGTGATTAAGTATCTTCATCCTTGCATTTGACTTGATGTCGAATCTAATTCTTATTACAAAATTATTGTGTTAAAAAAGTGAAGATTGTTTTCTAAACTTTAATTATGCGCAAATAAAGTATAACAAATGTTGTAATGAATGTAAACGTGATATTTTCGCATAAATGTGACCATAAATTATTTTGTGTTAAAATATCACTATAGCGTAGTCAAAAGTGGATGTTTCCCGTCTGATGATGATAATGATTCAAAAATGGCAGTGCATTTATTTTAAGCCTCCAAGAATAAATTATACCACACAATTATTAATTCGTGCGAACATATACACCAGGAAGTAATTCTTTTCACCCCATCGAGCAAAAAATACACGGTCAACCTAATCATTATCATCACGCAACAAGGAGGTACTTTGTCCAACAGTTTTTTACGTTATGTTTGTTTTAAGTACCATAAGTATCTATATAAGTACATGGCAAAAAAATTTATAAAGTGGCAGAATAAAAAAACATTTTCAGAAAATATTTATATTGTCAGACTCATTTTTCTATGATAAATAAATACGCAAGGAATATTTAAGCGTAATTTTTTAGGTTTATCGTTAAATTGTAGTTTATGAAATATCATTAGGATGATTAATTCAGAAAGGACATGTTAAGGTTATGAAAAAATAGTGTATGGCCACGGTGTATAGGTTTCTGAAATAACTCTATACAACAAGTCGAAGTCAATGTGGGATGAAACGTTTATTTTGAGATGAATCAAAATACCTCTACTAATAATAAAGTACAGAGGTGAACAAACGCACATATAACGAACATTGCTATTTTTTATTATATTTTTACAATAAAAACTTTTTATGATGATGAAAGTTCACACATTCGATGAAAAATTTAAGCTTTTTGATACATGACGAACTATATAATGAAGTTATATTATACATATGTTACCTTCATTAGTCGTTCTCAGAGTTCAATATCTCTTTTCCAACTGAGCTGTTGGCTAAACTATCACTACGAGTATCTCATTTGATTTGAGTAAACCGGAGATAATAAAAAACAAATAACGACAACGTCATTTGAAATAATAAACCTTAATCCAAGTTGAAAATAAACCAGAACTGATCGAAAATACTGAATTTTCATCCCGCTCAAGTATGCATTGAAAAACCACAATGAACAATTGAATATTTCAAAAACATTTACAAGTAACCGCACCGTTTGTTCTCCGCACTTTCTCCTTAAACTATGGTTCAGTTTTGTTATGTAAATATGCATGAAAACCCGTCAATGGATTTTAAAATATTATTTTGTTATCTAGAAATTCGGTTCAAATATTATTATTTTCATTCCAATGAACTAAATTTTGATTGTAACTCCATGTCCGTGGGTTTTAGAAATTATCCCACGGGATATAATTCTATTTGTAATTCCTTCAGATAAATTATTTAAGCTATGTTGGCGTGATCGAGTCACAAACTTTTTCAAACGAATATTGTATTTGAACTGGACTTCATCTCACGTGGATCTTTGCAATGGATTTAAGTGGATCGAGCGACCTGATGGTAAGCGTAACCATAAGTCTCAGTGTAATGAAGCGCTGGTTCTGCTAACTTTCATACCGGAACACAATAGTGCTATTAACACTGCTGTTTAACACAGCCCCGCTGTTTCGCTACCTTTTAGTCTGCTTGTTCCATTTTCACGACAACGACGACAACGATTAAACGATTGTGATGAACATTGGCACGCGCTTAGAGTGTGCATACATAGAAAGGTGTTAAAAAGCTTGTTTATAAATTAGTATAACAAGTTCGTATCTAATATAAATTTAGATTTCTTAAGAATTTAATAAGAAAATAAACACTCAACTCTTCTTCTAATTAGACGTAGACAAATATACTGTAGAAATAGACCATCATTTAAAATGCAGATACGTAAAATAATAACAATATTTTGGCCATGTGGTAAAATTAGAGAACTGTCATCTCATGGGTGATATCGTAAAAAATAAAAGCTTTTAAAAGAGATACAAAGTTTTCTTTCATGTATTCAAGTGGTGTTTCAGTATGTATTAAATTTCTGTAGATATTACTAATTTTGTGACTTTAATTTTTAAAATTTTTGGTAGCATTTTTATCATTTGCGTTTTTTCTTAAAGCTTTTTGTTTTTCAAAATTAAATTATTACAGATATCTTTGGTCATAAGTAATTCTACCACAAAACATAATTTGGTGTAAATAAATATTTTGCTCTTGTAGTCTTTGTAAAAACCAAGGAGGCATTTCACGTGAAGCATCTAATTTTAGCTTAATTATAACATAATTAACTTACCGTATTCTTATTTAAAAGTAATCACAACCAAAGATCACCACGTAACACCGCTGAAATCACGAATATTCAAAAACGGTTTACTTTTATAAATATATTTTTCTTTCAATAATAATTCATCGAATCAAAATTTGAACTGTTCGTTTTATTTTCGGTATTATATATTCGAAAGTTCATATGTAAATTGGCGCGGTTCGAGCGCTCGGGCTCTCGACTCTTGCGCAGGCTGCGGGCGCGCGTTCACTACAATTGCAAACGGTCAGTGGATTGCAGTTAGTTCGCACCGGCTTACACTCTTAACCATTTCGATGTCGGTTACGGGCGGATGTCCATACATAGTGTCAGACATCGCAAGCGTTATCAATAAATACTTACCTCGAGGATGGTCATAGACGATTATCGATATTCTCAAAATTATGGGTCACGAATGTGTGTTTTTGTAGCATTAATATCATAGAACATATCGCAATATTATCAGTTTTATAATATTCTTAATTACGCTTTATTGTTATTTCACGTAGATACTAAATTTTTCATGCATAATCTTCTTCTTTTTATAGATTCTTTTCAATAGATTCTTACATGTTTATTTCTTGAAAAAAAAATTGTTAGGACGAAAATACAAGTAAAAAAGCTTGTAGAACATCCTACTAATATTATAAGTGTGAAAGTTTGGATGTTTAGATGTTTGGATGTTTGTGACGCTTTCACGGAAAAACTACTGAATGGATTTGAATGAAACTTTACAATAACATAGCTTATACATCAGAATAACATATAGGCTATAATTTCTAAAGACATATTGTGTAAATTGTCCAAAATCACACTTATAATATTAGTGGGATTACATGGGCAATTTTGGCATAACAAAAACGCGTTGCCTAGCGACCGACCATAGAATATGTAAATTCGTATATACAAACTTTCGCGTTTATAATATTAGTGTGAAGACTATTTGAATGTACTACGTCAGATATTGAAATTTCTTTTGTTTATTTAAACTATTAGCCTACGTAACAGAATAAACACTATTTTGTACCTTATGCTGGAAATGGAGATAGATGCCTTCTATGCCTATCGGACAAGTAGAATAAATCCTGAAGTACACGCGGACAAAGTCGCGAGCGGAAGCTAGTATTATATAAATGATAAATAATTTCGTTTAGTTTTAAAATGATATATAGGGTGGAAGATTTCCTATTCCTGCCTGGCGTATCCACCACGTATACAGCAGTAGCAGTATGCTACAGTCTTGTGTTCCCGCAGTGAAACATTATGTAGCCAGCTCATTAAGTTAACATCACTTATTATCTGGTTAAATTAAGTGAAAATATTAAAAAATCCTACACGGAAAAATAATTGCGCCTATGCAAGAACCATTCACCATGCCGTGGTAGACTTACCTCCCAGTATTGAACAATCCAGATTTCATGAAGAGACTAGGGAAAGTAATTGTGTAAATTAAATTACGTATATGAATCTAAAAATAACAATGCGATTTTTAGCTATGATTGGAAAAAAATATTCGCGTGTTTAATACGTGATTTTTTAAATCCCTATTTGAGGCTGAATGGGAAAACAAACATGATGTCAGTAATAATGGTTTATTTTATATATCTACTTGTAATACTACATGAACGTAACAAATACAATAAAAAATTTGGCATACTTTAGTATATTACAATAAACACCTTAACTTAAAAACTTATGGATGATATTAACACAAACATTGTATTTTAATCCACAATCGATGACATTAAAAAGTTTTGAACGGAAAAAGTGAAAACATTTTAATCCAGATTTTCAAGTAATCAGGACTCACTCCCACGGTTAAAAGTATCGCTAACGCTTCCTAAATAATCATTTGATACAAGTTTTGAGAGATTTCTATATTCATTCATTATCCATACATCACAAATAGCTCTGAACTAATCTTTAAAACTAATACTAAACTTTGTCTTCACTCACAACACCGTCGACTTCATTTGCCTTATTCTGAGGCATATCATTGGTAACAATATCCAAGGAACCATTCTTGGTCAGTCCGCAGTAAGAGAGTATTTTCCCTCCCATATTATGCTTTCTTATACAATACATTATTATTATAATAATAGTACACAGGACTACGACCACACCAACTGTTATGGGAGCACTCTGGTCCATATCATCTACGTCTAATTTAGCTTGTTTTATGCTCTCTTCTTTGAGCACGTCTTGTAACGATGAGAAGTAAGCCAGTATGCCTTCAGTTGAAAGTTCGGTTTCGCCTGTTATTGCTTGAAGAACTGTTCTCCAGTCTTCACTTGCTCCAAGTGCCATTCCGTCGCTGTAAGTAAACAAATTAATAGAGACAAAACGAATCAATCAATGTAGTAGTAGTAGTAGTCAATCAAAAGTAAAATGCTTATTAGATTTAGTTTTCTCGTTGCATTTTGAACAATTTTATTATTGGGGTATATAACACATAAAAACATTATTTTACGAGATAACTCAAAATATCGGAAAAGCTTCATACATTTTAACGGAAATTCGTTTCTAGAAAAAGTATTAGTCGTATCGAGAAAAAAATATAGAGGACTTTTTACATGGACTATCGATTTTGACGAAAATATTTTTCCATGCATCTTCCCCATTATGCCAGATCTTTGACACCCACGCGGTGAGAATCCTGTATATATAAGTGCTACGAAATAGGATTTTTCATGCGGGCACGGGTCATTCATACGAGTAAAAAAATTCTAGCTAATAATTAGTACTAGGCTAGGGACGTAGAAAAACCTGTATTTTTACCGAGTCGTTTTAGTAACTTTTATTTACTGAAACGATTATTTTTTTCGAAGACAGGACATGATTTACATGCTGCTTTCAGACCTCGGGAAAAGTTCGCTTCGGCACAAGTTGAGATGCATGTCATGTATTTTCAAGCAGTTATAATTTAGTATTCAGTTCTAATATCATGGACGTTTTCAGTAGTTTATCTGGTATGAATCCGTCTCCTTATGCTTCCATACTAAATTTCTGTTGCCATTATCTTTGAAAATAGAATAGCTGGCTTTGATATGTAATTACCTAAAAATAGGAGATGAAATTATGGTTTATAGATGGCGCTTTGAACAATCATAAAAAGAAGTGTTTAAAATGAAAATTGTGATTCACTGTGAAGTTGTATGTTAATGATACTCATTTCGCGACATCACAATCTGAAGTCCTATTTTTAGATAGTTAATACACAAATCCAGCTATTATATTTTAAAAGATAATGACAACAGAAATTTAGTATGAAACTGTGATGGAGGTGGATCGTCTTAATGTGTTATTATCCTGAAGAATTATTTCGAAACAATCTAAAGCATACATCAACAATGTCATGAAATCTTGACTACTGACATTTAAATTCGTCTTTATTCTTCGAAATTATATTTAGCTTTTGCTCATCTTTGACGGCATTGACTTCAGAAATCATCCCAAGGAAACGCTTTACCGGGATAAAATATTTCCCATGTTACTTTATTGCCCACCAACTATGTATCAACAGATAGTTCTACATGCAGAAAGAAGGACAAAGCAACAAACTTTCGAATTTATATATTAAAAGAGATTACGTACCACAATAGACAGTTAAATTATCATTCATTGTTATTTTCCCTGTCAACAGGTTGTGGTGCGGAAACGAGACAAAACTAATGTCATACTCTGCTCGTATTCGTAAGTACCTGAGTAGTTTTCCTGCTTCCTTGACACCGTAAATGGAGCATTCGTGCAGAGGTCCCGAGTGATTCGCTCGCTTGCACAGAGACAGGAGGATTTGGAACTCGAGGACGTGTGATACCAAGTACCTAAAGGAAATATAAGAAGAAAACATTAGAAACTATACAAGTATACATTATTGTACAGCAAATAAACTTACAAATAACGAACGGTGCAGAAAGGCGGTCTAATCGCTAAAGTCAATCTCTCCCAGGCAACCTTGTGGTAGAAGAATAGTTTAAGAACAGATAACCTTATTGGTGATAAATAAATGTAATATACACATTCTACAACTAACGTAAAAATAGTGTTAGTATAAAAGCAAAATAAAAGGGAATGAACTTGATTTTTAAATTTTGGTAGAGGGAAGTCGAAACCAAGGAAGGACATAGGGGTTCTTTTTAAGTTGTAGGATAAATCCTTAAGTCCACGCGGGTGAAGCCGCGGACAGAAGCTTGTTTATAATATTAGTATGAATAGAAAGGACTGCATTTCTACAACCAAGGTTTTCTATGTATAGTTGTGCTCAATATTTATCCGGCACATGTGTGCCGTGTCATGGAAAGCAACATACTTGTAAGTAGATACAAAACAATTACCAAAACAACACTTACGTAATGTACTGGACGTGCGAAACCACATGGTACTTAGCAGCCGGGTCCAAATCACTCTCGTTACGCGGCACAGGTGGGGAAACTCCGGTTTCGTTCATCCTATAAGTATTTAAAACAGTCTTACAGAAATAAAGTACAACACGCCACCACCTAATCAGGCTATGGAAGTCTTTAAATCTTATATTCTAAACCAACGAGTACCAACTTCGCACTCATTGACACTATTGGGTGAGACCGTGGACAAGGCACGGATTTGTAAAGGTTGTCAGATGTTTGTTGTACTTTTGTGAATAATTTGTGTATATCAAAAACAAAAGTCTCGAATGTCCTTTCCTTTCCTTCTTTCTTTCCTTCATATGGAACAACCCTCTAGAAATTTTGATGTCTGTGGGCCCGTGGTGGTTCTATTTATAAAACAGTAATCGTTATTATGCATCAAATTCCAATTATCTACCTAGCCCAAAATATTATATCGGTACAGGAAAAACCTTATTATTTATTTCTAGGCAAAAACATCATGTTTGAAAACAAAAGCAGATTGTATCAAGATGCGTACTGCGTTGGAATTATTTCATTTATGGAGTCATTTAGTTTACTAAAGTTTACTAGGAAGTTAAAAACACACATAAACGAGTACATACAGCCTAAACACCTATATATACATTCTAACGATTATCTATACGTAACTTCAAATAGTAGACCGTGATCTTAAATGGCAGACTTTCAGCGTGCACTTTGCATTATTGTGGGAACAAAGTTCAATTAGTTTACGTATTTAAAATCAACCAACGATTTAATTGTTTGATTATTGCGCGTGTTTTACGAAACAAAACATTTCGCAATCTGACTAACATTACGCCCAGTCAAGCTATGCTACTCCGACATCTCATCACCTCTCCCATTATATGACTTGATATAAACTTTTGGGCGGAGGTTACCAAATTCCTAGTGTGAAACCTTCACATATTGTCGATAGTTACACTATTAAATTAGCAATTACTTTCTATTTACATTTATTTGCGTTGATTTTTTACGGTATTTTTTCTAATTCTACGTTTTACCGCTGAATTTGTAATGACATACACATATTTAATTTTTTTTAGCAAATAGCAATTTACCCATGTATGAAAGTGATATTATAATGACTGTGGAATTGAGAAGGCTAGATAATAACAATAATTCTCACCTTAGCTCCCACCAATGCTGATTCCAGTTCTGTAGACTGGAATTCCCAAAAATATCCCACCTCCACTTGTCTAAAGCGTAAGCGTACGCCATAAGAGGTAGCTTCTCTAAGGCCACCCAAAGCAAATGATTCGTTTCTATTTCTGGACCAGTTTCTGACTTCACAAAGTTCAAGGTCTGAAGGTGCTTTGGAGATATCAACTGGACTGCTACTATATCGGAGATTGCATCGTGGAAAGCTGAGGGAAAATCAAGAATTTAGAACATTCCCTCAAATTCGGGACCGGTCATTGCGGCATACCATGGAGGAGGTATATGTCCAGAAGTAGAGGTTTACCCGACTGTTGATGAATTCAGTATTTAGAAGTATGGCAGCAGCTTCTACAGAGATGTAACTATTACTGCCAGCGTCATGTAGCAGGGCGAAACAGCAAAGAAATTTAGAATGACTTGTTAACAACAAACCACATCCAAACAAACAATATCATTATGAACAATAGATTTACTCAGAATATTTACAAAGGGAGAGTCAGCATAACAAATAAGGAATGTCATAGGAATGGGTTTAGGGTTTTAAAGAAGGATATCATACAGAGAGAGTTGAAAAAAAATTTAACATGTAAAAGAAAATAATCGGATGCAAAAATGTCTTCAATGTGTTTCATAAAATCTCTACATACATAAAGAAATATGTTCATACAATATTCCTTTGATAATTATTGATAATTGTGATCGAGAGCTGTTTGTTATAAGCGTTGTCGAATAACTTTCATGGTAAAAAGTTTTTCATATAAATCATAGCACCACCATCTGAACTCAGTTATAATTAGATTGCTTTAAAGAACCTTTTTACGTAAGTCATACTTTATAATAAACCCTAATAGATATTCGTGTCAACTACCAACGTTATAAAAACTTATGGATAATAATGAAGACCCAAATCAGAAGTTAACGGATCGTGCAACCACAATAATTAGCCTTCAAGGCATGGCTACCAGCGCATTGAGCTATTAGCTCATAAACTTTATTGACATTGCTTATATTATAAGAGATACTATTTTGAATGGCGAAACGGCAATAGTTGTTTAAAACCATGTATTTATATAGGAAGTATTTGCGTTGAGTAACGATGTGAACTACGATGATACGCGCAGGACTAGAAATAACGTACTCGCGCAAGAAAAAAACAGAAGCATTTTTCTCCCGAATCCACTACTAGTAAAAAATGAAGCAAATCGCCTCTGTGGCCTAATGGTTGATAAACTAACTCAACAGAAAGAGAGTCGCAGAAATATATTGAAGAAAAAAAAGAAGTATATCAAACCGGCATTATTTAACAATTATGCGTAATGGTCTACCTTTCAGGATATCCAATATTCAGCTATACAGTCTGAAAGATATGCCAGGACCTTTTAAAAACTATGAATGAGGGTAAAAATGAAAATCTTGCATTTTATTTCTTCTAAGATAATGTTAGTATGCTGTAACGTAACTTTTAAAACAGACATTATCTTCAATTAATGTCACTTTGATGATGATTGAAAAACACAATGAATAAAAAACAATCCTAGTTAGTACAAACAAACAAACATGACCTATCAAAAAAGCTTATTAGCTTAATGTTGTAGTCGCAAATGAATCGTCCTAACTTCCGAATGCTCGTAAACGAGTGCTGGTGCGTAATCACAACCGTATAATCTGAATAGATAGCTGCACGTTAGTCATGAAGTAAACAGATCGTATCCACGGTTACTCATGAGCCATCATTTGCTCTCACCTGGAATAGGTCCATCGCGGTAGAGTGCTGGGAGATGACGGTAGTGCTTGAAGTACTGGACGTGACCGAGCAATCTTGCAGCTCTGGACAGTCCAACTGCTACATCCGTCACTTTCTCACCACACCATTTTATTCTGGAAATTATAAAACACTTCTAAATCGTGATTCAACTGTTCAAATTATATTCGCTTAGAAAATCGTTTCGAAGTGATACTCAGAATTCATAATATACATACAGGGGGCTACCCCTGTAATACCGGGGGGCGATTGTGCCCCTTCCCAAACAATCCCTTCGCAAAGACAGTCAATTAAATAGCGACTTAGCTACGAGATAAACAGGAGCAATCAAACTTGCAAAACGCTGAGGGTCTAAATTATATTTTTACTTTATTCCTATCACACAGTTTTCTTGAGATGCGACTTCCGACACAGTAAAGCCATAGTAAAGCACATAATGGAGTTCAGACTGTGTATGACATCAGATCAACTTTTTGAACAATACAGTGCTCATGATTATAAGTACATTCTAATTTAGAGCTGATTTGTCAGGTATCGAATATATGTTTTCAGTTGGAGGATTCAGTTTAAAAATGGAACGATTTTTTTTCTTGGAAAAATACTAGAACGCACTATTATCTGAGCACCGAAAAGAGGGTCCTTGCTATAGTCACCTACTTACTACCCACTTCATTTGTGTTGTTGCATAGCTTAGGGAGATGTGGTCACGCTTATAGATTTCAGTAATACAACTTTTATCTTTTGTCGTGTATTCGTATGATGAATGTTGGTGATAAAATCTAGAAATTCATATACACAGCGTGACGATAGGGAATGCAAAGATAACTGTCGGGGATCCAGAGTATAGTACGCGCACAATAAGTTTGCCCCTCTGAAGTTAGCTCTCCGCAATTTCAAACATGTATAGACGGAATATGTGTCTATTATTTTCGATAATAACTATCCCTAGATAACATAAAACACTAGGACATTTATTTTCACTCGCAAACTTGTCTTGCCTGCCATTTATACGTTAATAATTTATACTTCGCGATCTTTTATGACTAACTTCATTGGGGTAAACTTTTTGTGCGATTTCTATAAAGAATTATGTCAACTGTGGATGGGGTAGATGAGTTCTCGTGTTGTGCCAGAAGACATCGGTCGGACACCGCCACTTCTTGACAAAGATAAAGATGGTGCTAATATAGGCTATAGTTATAACATATTTAAATGACCTCCCACCTACCACTAGCGAAACAATCACGAGTACATAACAAAAGCTAGCACAACCTTTTACCGACATGTGGGATGCATCTCAATAACAAAGGTCAAAGAATAGATGCCATTTAGATTCTATGATTATACGCAGATTTCCAATGCCATGACATACTTAGCTAGCACTGTGCTAGTGCTCCATTGGTTTATTAACTATTTCAGTATCGTTGTCTTGTGCTTATGGGTGTGTATAATTATAAAGTAACCGTATTAAACTGGGACAACTAACTTTAATAGTATGAATAAAGAATACGTAAAGACTTCCCTGAGTTCCCTGACTGACCGATTGGAATATCAAAATTTCTTTTGAGTTACATAGAGTACTGCTAAGAGATGAGTTTTCGAAATTCCAGCCCTAATGAAATAAAAAATCGGAAAAAGAGCGAGTTGCACCGAGGGTTCCGTTTATGTACAGAATATGAATAATAAACATACTAAAAATCATAAACAATAGGTAGTTAAGGTCGGACCAAGGGTCTAACGAAAATGTTAGTCTAACTGCCCAAGAAACTTAACTTTGCAATTGAAGAAATGAGATCCCATTCATCCATATCAAGAACAATAATTCTCAACTGCAAATATAAATTTGTAATCTTGTAAAAAGCGATTTTACTGTGATTTAATTAAAAAATGGTTGTGGTTGTTGCCTGACCTATGATTTTAAGAATGTTAATTATTCATCACGAATCCAACTCGCACTTGCCCGGTTTTTAACCGACTTTAAAAAAATGAGGTTATCAATTCGACCTGTATGTATGTAATATTTCAAGAACTGCCCAGTTTTTATATGTTAGACTATATCAGCTTCTAAACAAGTGTGCCAAATTTCAAAAGTGTATGTGTGTATATTTGTATGTTTGTCCTCACATATCTGCGGAACTACAAGTTTGATCTAAATAATCTTTTTTAAAACTTAGGGAAGACTGCAAGTTTAATCAAAATCAGTTCAGTAGTTTTTGAGATAGGCAAAGTTAAGTGTGTATTAGTTAAATGTTTGTTACCTCAGAACTTTTGACTCGGTGAACCGATTTGGATGATTCTTTTTTTATTTGAAAGCTGGTGATTCCCGTCTAGTCCCATTTCAATTTAGTACAGTTCTGACAATGGCATCCATGAGAAAACGATATACATCTGAATTTGCCTTGGTAAAAGTAGACTTTTAGGGCAGTTGAAGTTTGTTTCTAGTTCTTTTTAAACGCGTTAACTTGTATCCCAGTATGGGGAGCCTGTGGGCGAAGTTTACGCAGAAGATCGCTGGTAAAAGCTAGTCTATTGAAAACATCGAACATGTATAAATTGTTGTCAACCATAATCTGAATAAAATAACAATCTAGTGTGCTGTGTAGGATAGTTGTATAATATTCGAATACAAAACCTGACTTTGCAAAAGAAACAAAACATCTATAAGAAAATGCTATGTAAACCATCCATAGTTCACCGGACAACATCGGCAAATAATAATAGACACTCGCGCAAAACAGCCGCTACTGTAACAACCAGTCACATAGAAATCTTGTGAAATCAATATCTTAAAATCACGAACATAAACGGCCGGCGGCTGAAGAGTTAACCAATCGCCGCTTCGACATTGCAAAACGAACCGGGACTTTGTTTTATAATATGCATTGATTGAAAGTAATGTCTTTGAAATTACTCAATCAATGTTTTGAGTTTTGTAATGTTTCTTTAGCCCAGGGTTGCCACCACCGGTGTATATACTTGACCTGCTAATTACGTGAAGACATGATTTTCTTAAAACAAACAGCATAACAATAACACAATGCTATTTAACGTATTTATACCGCCTTCGTGGCCTAGTGGCTCCTCGCTTGTACTAACAATCCGGGAGTCCCGGGTTCGATTGCCAGTGTGGCTACATATCGGTATATGATACAAGGGTGGTAGAGCATTTTCTATGTCCGCCTGGCTAGCAACCGGCTAGCAACCACTCTGCCGCCAAACAGCAATGTTAATAGCACTTTTGTGTTCCGATATGAAAGGTGACAGAGACAGCGCCTCATTAGCTTGGTGAATTGTCATACTATCGTCTATCGTCAGATATCAGATGAACGCAAATCCAACATGAATAAAATTAAATAAATAAATTTATTTCAAACTGATTTGTTTGAGAAATGAAGATAAGCAAATAAAATTAGTGACCCTGATTAAATTTATTATTTTTAGTAAGACATTTTTAGTCTTAGTTTAGTACTAAAACTAATTTGGCAACCCTACATTTGCACTGAACAGTAAAAATGTATTTCCCTGCCGATTACCAATACATGGGCTTACCATAGTGGGTTTGTCTCAATATCCACGCTTACCAAGTGGATTCTTCATCCTACTCGTAGTAAGAGATTGCAAGAATTTTCCCATTGCAAGTCCCCCGAGGATGAGGTGATATTCTATTCTACAGATGTAACCGTGTGGTTACTTATGATGCTACTCACTTGTAATGAACGCCGTCGCACATGTCATGGCTTGATGGTAAACAATTCGCTGTCATCGTAGTGTCCTGTATGTCCTCATAGGAATCACTGGCGCTCTCCCAACCCAGGGACTGGTGGAATTCGTCTACCGCCTCGAATAAGTCTTTAGAACTAATGGTTTCATTGTCAAGCAACTTGGGTCTGATGTAACTGGGATATACAGCAACTTTCGGAAAGATTGCTTGCCATTCTTGAGCCCAAAGATTACCTGAAATAATATTAACAGCAAAAGTTGCTACAGTGTGTTTATAGATTTTCTTGTGTATTTTTCTATTAGGCGTTTTATCATAGCACTGTATTATGTAGACCTTGGCCCATTTCAGATGATGATTTAATAGACAAATACATATGCTACGTGACGGGGTTTTATATAAGTTTACGCAATGGTGCATATTAATAACAAATGTTGAAGACGTAACTTTTAAGATAAGTTTAAGCTTAGTATTAAGAAAGCACCTGCGTCGTATATTATAGCAATAGTTTTTGTGTGCGCAAGTCATGCACAAAATGTCAAGTGTTCTATTGTATTCACTCTCTCATTATAGTTTCAAAAGAAAGGAAGGAAAAGGAATATGAAACAAAACTCACCCAAAATATGAGCCGGAAGCATCTTATCGTGACTTGCAAGTAGATCCTTGTAATAAGATTTTAATTTAATTCTGACATAATCATGTATTAGGTCGTACAGAGGCTTTATTTCACGCCAAATTCTATCAACGTTCTCAACAAAGTGGTCATCTTCGAAAGCGTATCTCCACATTTCCCCAGCGTCGGTGAAATTCTCCGACTCGGCCACTTTGTTGATTCTCGACACGTAGTCTATGAAGATCGGACGGATTTTCCTTCCGGTTGAGTCTCGGTAGGCTTTCCAGTAGTAAGTCAGTTCTTTAGTATCGTTGCTTGTTTTGAAGATTGCAATTATATCTGTAAATGGGATGTACGTAAATGTACATCTACTTTGTATGACCTTGTGTCCAATAGCTGGCAACGGATGGAACGGTAAGTTGAAAGACAAATTTATCATGTTACAAATCCCAATTTTTGTTAGATTATAAATTTAAAGGTGTGTCTGTAAACATTATTATAACATAATGTGTAAGTAGCTTTGTAAACGTGCTACAATTGTTATTCAATAAAGCCGTGTGATGGCGCCATTTACGCCTGCCCTTTTGTGTAATCTGTCACAGTGAAACGTGTGCTTACTGCTTCTAAATTAAATACATTAGAAATATTGCTCAGTCGTTTGATTAATTACCAAACTCCAATAATTTTAACATGCATCTCTATCTCCCAAATGCATGGCCATTAAACAAATACATCCCAATCCAAAGAATCACTATAATAATCCGGCTCATTTCCTATAAACTAACATTTGCCATTGGTCAAATTAGCAACAAAAGCCATTATAATATTTGACTAACCTCAAAAGGAAATCAGTGTGAGGTTAGCCTAATTTGTTTCTCATTCTTGAGGACCCACTGATGTGGTTTAAATTAAGAACACGTAAATATTATTCTGAGTAGAAAAATATAAAGAGCCGATATGATTTGATGTGACCGGCACGGCGCCTGCACTCCAACGTATCGATAAATCATTCAATTACGCATTAATCATAGCGACACTGAATTGTAAAACGAGTAGATAATGAATACTAACTGACCACTCATTGTTCGTACCGAGTCTTCCGTGTTGCACACTGTCATGTTGAACGCACACACTGCCACTCGGCTCCAGGTTCTCTGCATCGAATCTATTTCTTCTCTTTGCTGAAACATATTTCCTTAGAAAACTAATACAAATAGCTATGTGTTAAGCATCAATAGATGCTCATCAACAGACAGGATGAAGTTCAGTGGCGCACCTTGGCAGAGCTATGTCAGGCAGTACATGAACATCGCCGCATAGCATTACTTGTACTATACTAAATCTAAGTCCAAATTAATGTTGACCGACGCATCAAACGAGATTATTGTCAGGTCATTTTGATGCTTGGCCTCTGTAATGTATGTGCCATAACATAATCACGCTGTCTCGTGTGTCTGTGGGTTGGTTTGCTAAACGTCAGTCTCAAAGTATCGATGACTGACATCGTCACTAGAAAGGGTGAGTTTGGACATTTAGTACTACCAACGGGCAATGCTGAGCCAGTTAAGTGATAGACAACGTCATAGGGAGAAACTCCTACAGCTACTGTTTTAGAAATATCACAGTAGGGTGATATCTACTTAGATGCAACTGCTCGTTATTAGGAAACGTTAAACATACCCTGTGAGTGAGGATACTATGTTGAGGTAAAGCAACATATTCTAATGATTATATTAGCTTATCTATATTTAGTTGTATATGTTGTGAACTGGACATAGGCCTATCTTTAGAATCTAATTGGCTCAATACATAGGGCTTAATTAATTTTATCTTAACCTTACTTTACTCTGAGGCATTTGCACATTCGTTCCTCTTTCTTTTATAATCCGTAGCTTTCGTTTCATCCTTGGGTCATTCATGAGGCTATTGTTGTCCAGATATTTCTTTTTCAATATATTCCAATATTGCTTTTTAATCTCGTCTTCTTCCGCAGAAATGCGTACCTAGAAATATCAGGCAATTTTTTTATCACAAATTTTATTTGAATCGAGTTAAAACATATTTTTGATTACGAGATTAATCAGGGAGAGAGTCAACAACTGTAACAGTTTCACAGGTTATATGTAAAAGATAAACATGATTACAACAACAATTACTGTAAAAATCCATTAATGAGTCACGAAAAAAACCTATTGCCAAATATTCTAATGTCAAAAATTTCTTATCGTTAGGTTCTAGCAGTCTTCTATGACCTACTTTTTAATTTAGAGCAAATGTAAGTACGCATGTATTTAATCATGTATAATCGATCCAAGTTTAAAGCAAGTTTACCATTTTATTCTTTTTCGCTTCGTTATTAATATCCGCAACGTACGACCACAACGCTAGCTGTGACGATTTGCACACTTCCATACTCAACTTGTCCATCTCATCCATAAACGACTCCAACGTCAGATTATCTTTATCAATCTCATCTAGTTTAAATTTAAAAAGGTCAACGGCGTCGTTGCTATGAGGAATGATAGCGTTCGGATCTAAAATTGTTTTCAAAGCATCATCAAGGAATCTCTTTTCTTTCACATCATCCGTGTCGTTTTCAACTTCGCGTCCACTTTCGTCGGAAACGAAGCTGTCTGTCGTCCTGTTATCCTTTATCAAGTTTTTCTCATCGGCTGACATTTCCGACGTTGGATTGGGTGGAAACTGTACCGCCATTGTTATTGATATAATTGCCGCAATGTATAATGATTTCTGTAACAATGAATAACCTGCAAGGTCTCATGTGCAACAAAGGATGTTTATAGGAGTAATGTGTAATGGTAAATGATAGGACAATGTTGTACTCATAAGATTTGCAGTCACATGACCGCGAGGGTCAGTTAACAACGGTAAGGTATTAAATAATGATTACATCCTTTGTCTAGCATTGCTCAGCTCCGGTCCATAATGCACGATATTTATTTCTGGAGGTTATAGAGACAAAACTCACGATGAAACTACCGATACTATCAATTCGCTTTTTGGGTGTAGAATGCAAAAGTCGACTACTTTTTGGATATTTTTATATAAATAAAACCGTTGCCGAAAACCGGGCAATAAGAATAAATTCGCAATAGGAAAGATTCCAGAAAGAAGTTGATACTGGCATTTTTTTGTAAAAATTGGTAAACAATAAGATCAGATCTGCTGCCTCCTAGCGGGGAATATTCTAAAGATGCGCCGACATGAAACACGCGGCCAACGAAATATAATAATGTAAATATTGTCTAATCTAAACTGTCAAACGTATATTTCGTATACAGCTGTGTGTTTCCGTGTTGATCGTAGTAATCTAATACTCTTTGGTTTAAAATGAGTAAAACGATTAAATCTAACGCATGGTTTAAATAAAAACAAGAGGTAAAAAGTTGTTTTCATCGAAAACTTTTAAGGTACTGTGGCTTAGAGGATTAGCTGTAGATTGATAGGTGTTAAGAGGGTATGCTGGTGTCAAAGCGCCCATACAAACATAGTCCAGTCATATTTTGAGTATTAAGCTATGAAAATCTATGAAATTTTCAAGACACAATCTAGAAACAAATATCTGTGTCGGTGGTGAGTCAGATTTTCGTTTAAATATATACTTCCAGAGTTACAGGGCGTCAAATTATGGTATTTTACGGTATTAAAAAGCCCCAACTTTGAACCAGATTTACAAGAGTATGAATCAATTTAGAACAATTTGGAAAAATCACCGACATCTGAAATTTCATTAGTATAATGTATTAAAAAAATGGTTACATAATATACTGTATCCTTCAAATGATCCCTGGACTACGAAACATCCAAATAACGGGTGAATAACTTCGCGTAGTGTATGCTGTCTCACCGTACGCGCTCGGTTAGGATAGGGCTCGGATAAGGACAACTATAAAACAATCCAAATTTGAACGCGGCCACGTGGTCTAACCAACATAGCCTCTTAATGATACGTGAAGATGTTATTTATTATTTGCCCAGGCGCCCTCGGTGCCCATACTCTGGCTAGTAAATAGGTACTTCACTGTTTTGTGTCATAGGAATAATATGAATTGATCAGTAACAGGTCCTATATTATGTAGTGCATTAAAATTACTTTCAAAAAGCCTCCTCATAAATCCACAGTTGGACATGTGGCCAACTGCCCATAGATCGCAACGTCACACTTTACATGAGGCGATTACTGTAATACGTTGTAATACAAGATTGGTGGTGGTGGTCTTATTGTAAAATTATATTGTAAATATAGCATTTTATAAAATTACTTCAACGTTATTTTGGATAAACGTCACGTAGATTATGTTCAGCAGTGATCAGTACTAATCGTTTATCTGTCCGACGCATCTCATCAAAATCACATCAGCGCGGTTTTTACCCGAATTCTAGCATCCACAATAAAGGAGGCTCAAGTGAGAAACAAGGTTTTCAGAATTTTAAACTGTCTATATTTTTAAATTTAAGGATACAAACTCTACTTTCAGCTACGGACGTCCTGGTCAGATACATATCAATTAAAAGTTAAAATCCGAGCAGCTTTACAAAATGCCCGAAGCTGCCAAAAACGAAAAAATAAATTATCAAGCTAATGTCCGTGCCGTAAGAGGTGACACTTAGTCAAATAATGACATTAGGTGTAATTATAGATACTGAAAAGCAAACATGGGCACAGATAATATGTAACCTGATTGACTCAGCGACACGTAATCCTGGTTCCGTACGGTGCGTTTTTTAATTCGAGAAATATTCCGAGCACACATTGAAATCGTTATCAGAAGATTATTTTTATTTTCGCAAACCTAGCTGCAGATACTACAAAAGGTAAAATCAAACTAGCGTGCGTAGGTTTTAAGGTTTTCATTGGTATTATGGCTTTGAACGGACAAACATTTCAATGATTCTCTCCAAAACCGAAAATATCTCCTAAATCTGAAAGACATCAACAGACACCATATTCGAGATGACAGTATGTTGGGCGATGGCGATGAACATTTCGTAGAAAACAACAAATTATATTTCTAAATTTCTTATTATATTCACAAAGTCCCTATTATAAGATATTTTGTATGGAAAATTGACAATATGTACTATATGAATATCTCCTCATATGACTGGAAAATCTGTGTGCTGAACCAATAATTTATGTAATAAGAGTACTCGGTTATTCCGATTTATTAATTAATATTAAATTGAAGATATATTACAACTTCAAAAAAGTGTGTCTTTAATGCTTTCATCATCAAGATAGCGATGATGAACAAATTGTGAATTTAAATTGCTATATTATTTTTAGGAGACACCACGGAGAGAATTTTGCTATGAGCAGTTTCTACTCATCGTTGCAAAATAAAGGTTTTTAAATTCACTTATAAATTCCCACGATATGCAAATGTATACTGGTCAATTTTTACTAGTCTCTACCAGCTCTGTCAAGGTCACAGTGGGCCGACAAACCCTGAGGGCCAATTTTATTACATAAAATTGGTATCGCGACCGAGTTGCATTCTGCTACAGTGCAACTAGTATCCATGTTTGTTTTTAAATGTACGCTCAGTAAAGGAGTAGAGACATCCAAAAAGTTTGTGAAATACCTACATAGAACAGCATCATGTATAAACGAATCCTTGCAAACTCTTGTAATCCTGTATCACTGAAAACCTTCGCACAGCACCCACTGCATTTTCAATTCATCACTTCCGAACACGATCGTGTTTCACCGACAAGTGCGTGTACGCGACAAGGACCGGATCGCAACACACATTGTTTGTGTTATAGTGAACTGTTTGCTCGTTTTGTAGTGGATTTTTTGAAAATGGAACAATCGAACTGGAATTTTGTTTTGAAAACGTGGATCGCTGCGCGGCTCGCATGCGCCGCGTCGCCGGCGCAATGGCATTCGGTGCCACATCGAAATGCCTGCCTCGCCTCAATAGCAGTACAGTTCTCGTGCGACCGGACGCCGAATCCTAACAATAGATTAGTGATAGTGAACAACAACTGTGTTGTGTATGGGAAAGTTGTTGATTAGTGCAAGACAGTGTTGTTACTTATTTGAGGGGCAACAAAGGATATTTGAGGCAGGTCACGACGATATATATATACGACGATATATGTGGTGTGGTTCTTCATTTCTTTTATAATCATACCATCATACGAAGAAAATTATGCTAATATTCTAAATGCAAAAGTGTGTTAGTTGATTTATTGAATTGTGGATCTCTATTTAATTTAATCATTTCCGTTTCAGCGATCCTTTTCTCATGTCAATGTCCAGAAAAGGATAACAAGCCTTAAATCTAATTCTAGATATATGTGATTGATAACACAAAGTATTTTAATTGGTATGTGCTTATGTGGTCGCTAACACGTAATATTATGTTACACCAATGTGGCTATACATTTGGACTCACAATCTAGCAGGCCCGGACTGGCCATCGCCTTTGTTCGATCGTGTATATAGTATCTTTGTCAACTTTGGAATAGCCTTGCCATGGATCCAATAATTGGCTTAGCTATATATACTAAATAGTAAGGTGCTCTGAACTAGTGGAACGTCGTCGCAAGAAACTTCAAAGCCTCGAACACAGCCGAAAAGTGGCTTGCCGTTTTATCTCTATCTCCAAGAGGACATTTCAAACTGTGTCCAAGAATTTTCAAGGTATTCATGTTGATTTCGCCATTAATTTTCATTTCAACAAAATCTATTCTCAGTTTTATTGTGGAGATTGGAAGTGGAAAGGGCCGATTCTCTGTATAATACTCGGGCTTATTTTGGATCCCAGTCCGGTCCTGCAATCTGGAATCAAGACTATATTCTCTCAAGTCTCATATTTGATTCCCAGTGCTGGGTTTCTCTCATACTCGTTTTGATTGGTGGTGGTGGGGTATGTTTCTATGTCCCCCTAGCACCATGTCATCTAAGTCTCCTGCCAAACAGCAGTGTTAATAGCATGGTTGTGTTTCTGTTAGGTAAAATAATAGAAGCAGTGGCAGTGCGTTCCATCTAACGACCTCATCGTCACTTATCATCAGGTGAGATAAGGATCAAGTTAAAACCAATAGGTATATAAATAAAGAACCAGTCAAGTGCGAGTTGGACTCGCCGACGAGGATTCCATACAGAATATGAATAATAAACATACGAAAAATCATAAATAATAGGTACGGTAATATGCACTCAACTATTCTTTACCGAAAATGTAAAGCTGCTTGAAAAAACAACTTTATTTTGCAGCTAAATTCCATCATCATCAGCCGGGAAACGTCCACTGCTGGACATAGGACTCCTTCATGGTACGCCACATCGACCGGTCCCAAATTACATACCCAATATATTACTTTAACTCCAAAGTTAAGTATGTAAATAAGCTATTTTTACTCTGTAATAATTCAAAAATCCTGGTTGTCAGATGAATTTTTATGGTGGTGCTGTATGACATTTCTTGTTGGCAAATTTCAGGATACTACGTCAACGGGAAGTAACCTATCGGTTTTGATTCCCTTGCATTTTGCATAGAAATGGTCTAAAATACAGCTATACATTTTTATTGCGTTGACTTATAAGCATGATCTTATCACAGATCCAAGGCATTGCAGATTTGTGTATTCGATATTAATTTCGACTTGATATCTCCTGAGAAAAGGTAGGTAGGTAAGGTAAGGTACAGACAGACAACAAAATGATAAGGGTTCCCTATTTTTCCTTTTGTGGTACGGAACCCTAAAATAGCCAAAATAGAACGAGTCGGACTAAGGGAACCGCCGTACAAAAACTATTAAATCATAAATTATCATTATTTTTACATAGCTATGCTTTTGTGCTGGTGGTGACCATTTCCTAATTTTTTATTTTAGTCGCATTTCACGACCTAGCCAATATAATGATACGGGATGATCATATCCTAAAGGGATGATAGAGGCCATAAATAATGCAACCTATTTTAGAAAATAGTTTATTCTAATTACATTAGAACAGAAAATAAAACAGTGAAACAAATGGGGCGGGGCGGATCAGGATTTCCATTAGCCGTTCTGTTTAAATATATTTCTTACAATTTTCACTAACAGAACATCTCAGATTTTACTTTGAATTCTAATACTGTAAAAACTATGCATTAGGTCTTGCTGTGCACATTTTTTGGCCACCTGATTCCACACCTCTAGAACCACCCTTGTGTTAATCTAATCTTTCTTCAAGAACGAAGCCAGGATCTGTCCCCCAGCATAGTCGATCTCCATGTAGCCATATGGTTCCAACTCTTTCTTCATCCTGGCAAACCAATTCGTGACGTTGTCGTATGGACTTAGATCGTAGTCAAAAGCCTGGGAACAAAATAACTAACATTATAAATGCGAAATTGTTTGTTGCCTCTTGATGCTTTAGTGGCACTCTGAATAGTGATGCAATTTGACGTGCACTTAGTCTATTACGTGGATAGAGACATAGGCTAAGTTTTTATCACGATAAAGTTTTTCCTTGTGAAAATTTGATCCCAAACATTCGTCACTTTTCAAATTTTGACGCAAATATGTAATCTGAATGAGTCCACCCAGACAGGTAAAATTACTATAGTTGTTTAAAGAATTGACAAAGTTTATATTATAATGAAAGGTCATATTCTATTTCTTCTAGACTTCTTTCATAATTCTGAATTTTGTTTATTGGCTGGCTTGGCAGCTTGGCTTTGACATCACCTGATGGTAACGTTATGGTGAGGACATCGATGTAGAATAATTTGACGGCCCGACAGTTTTACGTGGTAGATCATATTTTTATATAAATTTTCATTGACTTTAATTGCTTAGACTAACAGCTCTTTAGGACACCACTCAACTGGTTGACAGGCCTACTCCACTTCCCTTCAGTCAAGTAGCTGCAAACTAAATAAATAAATATGGCGTACTTACCTCTAAATTTGTGATTGTAGTAAGGATGGAGATATCGGCGATGGTCATATTATCACCAGCGACGAAAGCGCGTCCATCCAGCATGTTGTTCAACCAGCCCAGCGCCTCGTTCAGCTTGGCGCCATTCTCTTCATTGAACTCCTCTCCTTTAAACAGCATGGGACCCTGAAGATAACATAATTATTTCATAGGAAATTCATCATCATCAAAATAGCCATATTGTCTCCACCGCGGGGATCAGGCCCACTCTGCTACAGGGAGTGTATGGGCCATAGTCAACCACGCAGGCCACTAGGACATTTCTTTCCACCCTCTAACTTGCCTTGCCTCCCACTTATACGTTAATAATTGATACTCCTCAGCCTTTTGTAGCTAACTTCAGAGGGGCAAACTTAGTTTGCGAGTACTGTATGTAGAATTAATAATGTGTCCAATACCAAATGAAAGTAGATCAGTCCTGTCAGAAGCACTAGGTAATTTCCCATGGTTTAGCACCGTAAACACTAGATATCGATTGTTTCGTCCAATAATAAGAATGTTTTATGAAGGTTGCATTGAAGTGCGAAGGTGGAACAATCAATACTGAAGGCTCGTCAAATGTTACTTTCATTCAATTTTTTTACATTATTAAATTCAATACATTTATAATACGTTAGATATTAAATTATTATTATTCGCTTCAATAACTGCTGCCTACCGTCACTTTCAGAAAGTTGATAAATTAGGTGAGCGCACATTCCAGTGTATCTGACAGAACCACGGGTATTTGTCAGAACCGAAAAAATATTTTTGGCATACTTAGCATAATTATTTGTAAACCTTACGTAAAGATTGATGTATCTCTGGAACAATGTGCCCAGGTCAAAGTTGAGTCTCTGGTCGACGATGGCCCGCTGCCGAGGATTCTTGGGATAGATTGAGTCATCGCGACTGTAGGCGTTCGCGAAGTAAGCTAAGATAGCTCGACTGAAAAATAAAAATAAATTTATGAGCGATGAATGGAATCACTCCAAAAAACCACCGCTTGATATGCGACAGAGGCTGCTTCAAAAATTGCCACGTTGAACTTTCTATAAAGAGGTTTGCCGTTCATGCCCTTGGCAGGTCGAATAGTGATCGCTGTAAAATATTGTTGATGAATAGTTCCTTTCTGTCTCCTTATTTTATTATCCTTATTTTATATATATATTACCTTGAATTTAATACCTAATATAAATGTGAAAGTGAGTTTATTTGTCCTTCCTTCACGACGTAACTAAGGGTCAGAATGACTTCATTTTATAATAGGGACAGTTGAAGAGCCGATCGAGCATATAACTCCCGATACATTTTGAAGTCCACGAAGTCGAGGGCAAAACTAAGTTTTGTAAATAAGTCAAGGTTTAAATTGGAACTTAAAACTCTACCTTAGTTCTGCCAATGATTTTTTTACACATTTATTTCATTTAGACCCATTGCTATAAAACAATATAATATTTTGAATGTGAAGTCCACAATTTTATTGCTTGAGGTGTGTTGAATTTTTTTTCTTTATCTCGGGTATCTCTGTCTTTATCCGCTATAATAGGTCATAATGAAGTTTATTTTATATTTCATTCTCAAACGGTTTGACATCGTATATGTTGCGTCAATGGTAACAATAACAAAACGTCACAATACAAAATAACATACGCTGTTATGGTTAGTCCATCATTATGAATTCATCGCTCGTTATACAGCATGTCATTTCATTAATAATGACATATGACGACCATTTATTGACATGAATAGCCACTGAATAACCGTATGGTTACGGCTTAGAATATTTTGAAATCAAGTCTTAATGACTGCTTCAACTATAAAGGGATATGTATTTATGGGGAGGTAGCACGGGTGAGAACGAAATATTTCACATTTAAACGTCACTTTTGAATGAAGTACTCAATCCTTTTTAATCCTCGTACTCCTTCCTACCTTAAAGACCGTTTCTCTTTCCGTTCTTTAAGTCTCACTCGCCCTCTACGTTCTTCTGAGACCCTCCAACTCGACTTCCCCTCTCATTCCTCAAAATTTTACTCAAAATCCTTTTCCGTTCAGAGCGTCCGACTATGGAACTCTATCCCTGAACCCATCAGACGAGCCCCTTCCTTACAATCCTTCAAATCTAACCTAAAAACATATTTCCTTGAGCAGATCGTTTCTTAGCAGCCTTTTTCTTCTTCTTTCCTTCCTTCCTCTTCCCTTCTTCTCCTTTGATTTCTGTTTGTTTATTCATTATCATATCATTATTCATAATCGTGTATGTATTGTGTATATATATATATATATATATTATTTATTTATTTATTAATATATATTTAGCACCACCTACTTACCCCTTCTTAATCACACGATTCTTCTGCCCCAAGGTTGCCTGGAAGAGATCGCTTTTAGCGATAAGGCCGCCTTCATTGTACCTTTTATGTTCTTCTCTTTTCTTTTCTGTTTTTTTATTTTGTGTGTGTGTGCAATAAAGTTTATTTGAATTTGAATTTGAAGTAGTATAGACACAATATTTTATTTTAGATGTTATATACAGGACGAACGTGTTCAACATAAACTTTTCTAACATCCTAACACGCTGCATAAGACAACTATTGGGAATGAGCCTCATATACAGCAAAATTAGACTTTTCATCGCCACCACGCTTAGCTTCGGTTTGGTGATCGTAGTAAGATGTTGTTACATGTGTAGGTACTGCTGTCAGTCTTCTGAATATTTTTCCCTTTAGCCACCTTTCACGACACCTATAGAATGAAATGGAGTAGTTCTATTCTAAACAAAGACCGCAAGGCAAATGGTTGTACTTCTTTCAGACGGGTTAGAGCATTGGATTTGATTTTTTTACAAGTAAATTGATTTACTTCTTCCTTACCTCTCCCACAAAATGAATCCATTGTCGTCCATAGTCGGTATAGTGTGCTGAGGGTTCATCTAGAAACAAATTATATTTTAGTTCAGGCTCAAATAAGCTACGAAAGATAAAATAAAGATGGTTGATCTTTATCTCACAAAACCGTCAAAGTTTTACCCTAAGTATAAAAGTGCCTTTCATTATATAATTCATTACTCAGGAGTGACCACTTGGTAATCTTCAAACGAATAGTAAATAGGCACCTTTTAGGCCAAAGCTTAACATCGTTGACCACATCGTCACTTTACCTCGGTGTGATTGTGGTCAACGGCCTAATACTACCCAACCCAAACAATTAGAAACATGACAGGTTAGGTCTAACGCATAACTGAGTCTGTTCCTGAGCTACGGCAGGGTGCCTCCCGTACCGCTCCTATACCTCAGGAACAACATGAGATGCGTATGCGGTTTCGGCGCCCGCACCCCGCACAAATCTAGGGGAACGTGGATGGAGTAAAACAAATATTGGTAGTGGTGGGTAGTGGTACTATTTTTCAAATTAACAGTTTTGTATTCGACTGTCTCAAATTTAAAAAAGTCGTTTTGCTCGAATAATATGATCACCCACAATAAAACAAGTGCTGGTGTAATTCTAGAGCGGGAACTAATGTATTAATACTAACTTTAAGGAACTCCGGTGTCTTATGAGCGCCCTCTAAGATGTTGGTGAGGTTTAGCTCCAGCTCGAGTCCTATGACCCTGGCGGCCATCATGACCACGCGGCAGGGCGGGGAGGGGGGTAGATAATACAGTTTAATTGGCTGATTCGGCATCTTATTATTCTTCGATCTGGCCGCTGCGTTACTGGAACAATGAGGTAAATAATCTAAGCGAAATGTGTTTATGTATAGAATTGTTTTCTGGGTACCTAATGTGTAGTAGGCCCACCTGATGGTAAGATTAAGGTGAAGTGTAAACCAATTATACATTTGAAAATTAGCATTATCCTACAAAGCGATTGGTCATCGCTTTACAGAAAAATAACACTGCCATCGCCACCGCCGTCTTCTGAGCAGCTTGTTTTTTTGTTATTATTTCGTTTTGGTACCAACTATCCCTTACTATTTTCAACCGACTTCAAAAAAGGAGGAGGTTTTCAATTCAACGGGTATGTTTTTAGGGTTCCGCAGTCAAACTAGGAACCCTTATAGTTTCGCTCTGACCGCGGCTTTTTACTACTATGAAGCTGTAATTTGGTGCGGTTGCAAAATGGTAGAATCAAATCTTGAAAAATATTTTTTAAGGATGGCTATCATACAAATAACTTAGGGATGAAATATTTGTTTCACGTTTACCCCATTGTGTGGGATATCGGTGAATAGGTCTTTCAAAAACATTGAGGGTCTGGGATCACTACTTTTTGATTTAGGGATTCGTTTGCGAAATATTAAGCTTTAAAGTGATAATTTTTGTCAAAGTTGGGGGTTAATATAGCTAAGTGAGTTTACAGGTTAAAGAGTAACAGTCGACGAAATTATAAAATGTACTTCGAGATTTCATAATGAAAGTTTCGTACAAATTCCATTCAAAAATATTTTACATCGTCCTGTTTGTGCTCGACTACAGAACCCTACACTGCGCATGGCCCGACACGACTTGGCTGCTTTTTATTGTTTCTTACCCCAGAACTTTTAACTGGGTAAACCGATTTGGATGATTCTTTTTTTATTTGAAAGCTGGTGCATCCCGTGTGGTACTATTTCAATTTGGACTAGTTCTGACAATGACATCCATGATAAAACCATATAAGTCTTAAATTTGCAGGGCAGTCGAAGTCGGTTTCCAGTTCTTTTTGAACGCTTTAACTTGACTACAAGGTCATTCAGGGGGTGCTAGCAGTTGTAAATGGTAAAGTGGATATTAGCTTTAATCAATAAAAAACAGTTTTTAATGTGTTATCAAAAAGCTTCTTCGCAAGACTACTAAAGTATTTGTTATACAAAAACCTTGGTCTTAGTATGCGCCTGCGCAAAATAATAACACACTCATTCAGTGGTGTTAGTAATCCCGCCACCATAAAGTAAAATGTACAACTCACCCCGGAGTATTCATTAGAACACAAACACAGAGACTAACTCCTAACATTAGTAGATTTATCTTCACCGCCATCACTTATATTATTTTTTGGTTCTTTTTAAACTAGTTATGTGTAAAACCCAATTCCTAATAATAATAATAGATACACGAAGTAACTTATTAGTTTTCTGTAATATACACCACTGAACTTATAGCATTAAAATTGGTCTTCTCCAGGCTTCATTTTGGAGAGTGAGCGATATGATTACACGACCTAATTCCACCATCCCCTTTATACAACCAGACAACCAGAGGAACGCCTAGGTTTCACCCCTACTTGGTTGACATTCCATAATTTCACACGTCCCTTAGCTAAAGAGTGGAATCTCTTGCCGGTTTCCCGACAGGTACAACCTGGATATCTTCAAGGTCAGTGAAAAGGCTATTTCTTGGCAACCGTGAACCATCCCAGACCACATCGTCGCTTAACATCAAGTGATAAGGTCAAGCATATCTATCTAATATATAAAAATATATACATCAAATATTAATAAAGCGATTGCGATGTTCATTACAGCAATATGTATGTATTCCTTATTTTGTAAACCAGTAACATAACTTGCTCAATCATTTCTACTCTAAGTTTTGCGATTTACTAACCTTTTCTTGATACTAGAACAAGAAAGATATTATACTAAATGTGATTACTAAAATCGTTCCCTAAGCCTTTCAATCAGATTCACATTTAACAGGAGGAATAATTTTTAATAACTGTCACAAATTAATATCATCAGTAATATCATCAGGTGGAAGTCCTGACTAAGACAGTAGCTAAAATCAGGACAATGCTGCCTCCGTCCCATTCTTCGTTTTCCGGTGTCTGGACGCTCTAAGATAATTCTAAAGATATATGTTTTGTCCCATTACATTTCAGTAAGCCGCAAGTAACTCTTTGATCTGTGACTTAACTGTGAATTAACTAAACGCTAACTTTGCTTAAATGATCATTACAGACAATAAAAATAATCAGTAACCATATCTGTGTTAGCTAGGACTCACTTTGCAGATTGTTGTATTTTTGCGATGACAGATTTGTCCATACATTGCCCCAGTTTGAATTTTTATTTTTAAATCGAATCAATTAATACAAAAACGTCACAATGACCCTTTGTTACATAAAGTTAAAAGAAATCCTTTTGAAGATCACATGACATTCATTATTTTATCTATGAACCAAATCTGATTTATTTATAAACGTGTGCAAGACGAACAACAAAGCACCTTAAAATAAATATAAACTTTTTTAATTTAAATTTAAAAATAGAATGAGAACCAAATGCTGTCTTTTAAAACGCCTGATATAAACTTTGGAGCAGGAAAATTTACAAATCCACAAACGCACACTGCACGCCGAGTGAAAAACAACTGATTTATACTGGAGTTACGTGAAGAGTATTGTTTAGTTGATGGTCACTATGGTTACCGACGAGTCACTGTGATATGCAATCATGGTGACCACTTCGAATATAACTACCATAATTTATCACGGCACTCCAAACCTTAACTCATTCAGTACAGAATTCAGGTTGTAATACTTGTTATTAAAATCTGGAAAGTGACAATACTAATGACGGATCCTAACGTGTTCAAGCTAATTTACGCGAATAATTTGCCTGAAATTGTTATTCCATGTCAGCTTGACAAACATCTATTTCTGGCTAAATGGTGTCTTTGTTGAGGATATTATCATTGTTGACCGGAAAGTCTACTGAATGTGAGCCTAATGGCTGAGCCACAGGAAATCAAAGGGGAAAAAACTTCCTACAGAGAGGAAATATATGAAAACACACATATCCGATCGACTGAAACGGGGATATATTGCTAATATACTTTAGAAGTATGTCCACAGCAGCAGCAGCTGAACACTTGCCATGAGTCCACAGGGCAACACCAAAGATAGAATTATTTTCCATAAGAGGATTTCCCGTAGTTACTGCACTTGGTGTGCGAGTTATTGATCGCAGTTAGATTCTTGTGGTACACAGATGGACGCTGCTTTCTGTTCCCAAAAACTTCCGTTTTTTCAATACACTCGAGAAGATTGCAATAGGCCACCTCATTACGTTATATTCTGAACCATAACCTGGTGGATCTCTCTTGTTTTCTCTTACACTTATTTAACCGCCTCCGTGGCCTAGTGGCTACATACTTGGAGGACTCACAATCCGGAAGTTCTGTGTTCGATTCCCAGTAGGGATACCTGTCGGTCTTAGTTGGTGGTCGTTAGCTTGGTAGTGTTTTATATGTCCATCTGGGTAGCTACCACCATGTTACTTAAGTCTTATGATCCGGTATGAAAAGCATCATTAGCTTCAGGATTCTCGATGAGCACACTCTCCATCGAAGGGCCAGAGGTTGTCACTTAACATCAAGGAAGATGAATGCCGAGTGCAAATACGGAATACATTTTAAAATAACCACTGAATCCACCACAAGTAAGAATTAAATAATAGAATTAGAGGTTGTTAACACGCTCAAATCCTCCAATAAAAGAAATGTCGGTACTTGTTAAGAATTTAACCTTTCCCAGATGATGAGGATGATGATGGAAATAGCCGAAAAAGTGAAAACTAAACAATAAAATCCAAAGAAATAATTTATTGCTTCAAAAAGAAGAAGAAAAACTATAGTGATTGCATTTCAGTAAAACCGCTCGAAATGAGCAGTATTAAATTCCTTTCGGTTTCGGAACTTTGAATGTCATTTCAATTTTATATTTTAATCACGTAAACTTGGTTAAATTAAAAGGATCTATGTTTAGCACAAAATGATAAAATGTTGACACAGAACTCTGAACATAAAAACATCGCATATACATGTATAACTATCGTATACTATGGAGGTACTATTAAAATTAATGTTTTATGTTGGCACTTTAGTTTCATGAAACTTTACAAGGTACTTAGGTAGTTGTTTGTCTAACAAAATTGATCTAGAAATGAATACCATATTACAGTATTAATAACTTTATTGAACAAACAACAACTGGTAACTAAGTAATTTGAGTCCTTCACGTCAATGGGCTTTCGTGTCGCGTCCATTTCATATCATTACGCCGCTGTCATCCTCTGAGCGTACACTAGGCCCTCATTAGCTTGGAGCAAAGTCAGTGTGACATACTCAGGCCACATTTAGCAGTTACTTTGCAGAAATCTAATATCTTGTATGCTAATACGGTATGGGCATATACCTCCAAACATCAACAAGAAACTGTTCGCAAAGACCAGATTTTTTGCTAAGGCTAACAGCGAAAAGTGGATACATATTTTTGTACTCGAGTGGACCAGCTTAAAATTGCGTAGGTATTAAAATAAGATGATGTAGAGCAGCGGTTCTCAAGCTTTTGTTTTGGCGCCGGAGCTCTTTTTAATTACTAAACGGATTAATGGTATTTATGTAACAAGATGTTGTATGCTTCGTCCCTTCGTCCCTTTGGTTGATATTATTTTGGAGGAGCCGTCGCAGAGGCCGTGGCTCCACTATGGCACCGCGAAGCACACTTTGTGGATGACTGATGTAGAGTATTAAGAGGCTATGCTGTTGTCAAAGCGCCCATACAAACGTAGTCCAGTCATATTTTGAGTATTAAGCTATGAAAATCTATGAAATTTTCAAGACACAATCTAGAAACAAATATCTGTGTCGGTGGTGAGTCAGATTTTCGTTTAAATATATACTTCCAGAGTTACAGGGCGTCAAAGTATTGTATTTTTCAGTAATAAAAAGCCCCAACTTTGAACCTGATTTACAAGAGTATGAATCAATTTAGAACAATTTGGAAAAACCACCGACATCTGAAATTTCATTAGTATACTGTATTAAAAAAATGGTTACATAATATACTGTATCCTTCAAATGATCCCTGGACTACGAAACATCCAAATAACGGGTGGATAACATCGCATAATGTATGCTGTCTCACCGTACGCGCTCGGGTAGGATAGGGCTCGGAGAGGGACAGCTACAAAACAATTTAACCTTGAAACCGACCACGTGGTCTTACCAACATAGCCTCTTAAGCAAATAATTTTCTCGCGGGCAAAGTCAAGTAGTAGTAATAACTGTTTCGGAGTTACACCATCGAAATTGGTGATGGTTTACATACACCGGTGTATCATAGGATTCACTTCGGACATTCTGTCAGAAATGACATTGTATGTACCTACTCCACAGCACCTGTTTCGTCCGGGTATTTTGAGATATTTTTATTGCTAATGACGATGAAATGAGATAATAATTTTGTAGCTATGTAGCTTAAATAATATACACATATATTATTAACAAATTACACGTAAATATTTACAAGGTAAATGAATATTTAAGTTACATCGCATGAAAATGTAACTAGGTATGCAGTTGCAAATAAAATTAAATGTATATAATCATATTTTTATGTACGTATAATGGGATTTGCACCTAATTTTAAATGACGATCATTAATAATTAGTGGATGGTCATCGTACGATAAAATTGTTTACAAAAAAATAAAACATGTTACTCTTTCCAGTTTAATTCCAATGAGTACCAGAGACCGAATAATTTTTACTGCTTACTGCTGTGAATATTAACTGTTTTAATTGTCATGAAACAGAAGATTATAGTAGTTGTAGAAAGACTAATGAAAATAACATGAAAATTACGATATGAATATCATAAAAGTTATAATAATTAGGGACTCAAAACAAAGACATTTTAATCATATAATCTGAATATTTGACAATAAACACTCTAATATATTACTCTAATATTTGACAATAAGGTCCGGAATGAGGAAATCCGTAGACGAACGAAGGTCAGCGACATAGCTCGACGAGTCAGTGAGCTGAAGTGGCAATGGGCAGGCCACATCGCACGAAAAACCGATAACCGGTGGGGAGTAAAGGTTCTCGAGTGGCGACCACGTACCGGGAAACGTCTACCAGGCCGTCCCCCCACTAGATGGACCGACGACCTGGTTAGAGTCGCAGGGAGTCGCTGGATGCAGGTGGCTCGGGACCGGTCGATGTGGCGTACCATTAGGGAGGCCTATGTCCAGCAGTGTACGTTTCCCGGCTGATGATGATGAAACACTCTAAAAACCATACATGAATCTGTGTCTAGAAATACCGTTCAACGTGACTCATTCGTCGTGGTGGCCTAAATGAAAAACTTATATCCAGCAGTAGGAATGGAGTTGGTGACTATCTTCATGCAGCTAGTATCTTTTGTGATAAACAAGCTGGTTAGATCTTCAAAATCATTATGTGGTAACGAACTCTAATATAACGAACGAAGATAACGATTGGATTTATCTTCGTTCATCATTTCGTGAGTTATTTCGTAACAGATTTGTGATTAGATAAGGGGTGATAGCGACTAATCTGTTTTAAGCCTAAGATCTATGCGACCTCAACTGACTAGCATGCTCTTTGAATGGTAAATGCAACAAGAAAATGAAAAGAAAATTTTTAAAAATTCGACTGCGTAATTTTTTTAACTTTTTATGATTTTATATACCCAGTGTCATTTTCACAGTAAATACGAATCTAACGACACCTCTCAAGCTAAAATCTATCAAGCCGTTCAGGCCGCAGAGCATGCCAATCAAATACATACACTCTCGAAACAACATAACCCTCCTGACGAAAAATATAAACCCACTTTTGTGCCAAGTCACATTCAGTACTACTTGTTGCTATGTAGTGTGTTAAATGAAATGTCAATTAAAGGTGAATATGACATGGTACAAAGTGTGTAGACATTTTTGCCCTTGAAAGTACTAGTGTTATTTAAATATTATACATAATTGGTACTACAGTATTGTGCAGTGTAAATACCACCGTGTGTTCTTTGCTTTAGAATAACATATTATCATCCAGCAGATGTCGTAATAGGTGACTGAGGGATAAATAGTCAGGAGATCGGCAACAGAGAGCAGCATCTCTCTATCAAAATTTTAGTGCGATTACCAGTCCCGCTCCCACTTCGGTGACGTCACTGTTCAAGACTGTTGAGCTTACAATAAGATTCGAATTTATTATTACTGTTGAGAATTATCAATAATTCTTCAATTACGAGTAATTATACCTGCCTCGTTAAGATTTCTTCGTCATTCTCTAGTCAAGTGCTTTTACGTTTCGATTACCGTAGTTCATTTCCAGCTACTCCTTTATGCGATCGCTGTCGTGCATAATTAGCTTTACTTATACACGAGACTACTAAAGACACCTTTATTGCTTTGTTGTAGCGATTATGAGTCATTGCCTTCGTCTTTGGTGATAAGTTGATAACCTTATAAACCACATGAAATTGAGTGAGAGAGAGATAAATAACAGCAATGTTTAAAAAAATTTAAACATGATACATGTATTTGATTTTCTAACATTGGTAACATGTATCAGATTGACCTTTATTGTTTTTATTCCTCGGTTGACAAGTAGCTCCCGTGGGATAGGTTCTGAAGTCCACGTTGACGATGTTACGAGCAAAATACTTGTATTTATTTATATTGTAAATGCGAAAGTAAGTTTGTTGTCCTGAATGTACATCGTTCCGGAGAGACAGTACATCGGAACCCCTCTTATATGGACCAGACAGGCACTAAGAGATAGTTCACATTTTATTTTTTTACTAAAACCTGACGGAATTCATTGCAGAGTACCATTCGGTAAGCCTTGATAGGTTCTCTTCATTGATCTGTAATTTCAGATAATTCTATCGAGTTTGGGAAAGACGTAAGTGGCTATTATCTATTTGTTTCGGTTTTGTCGAAATGATAGCGGTGACATTGTGGTGTCAATATTGGTATATTCAGGTAACTGAGGTAGTATCATTTATTTAAACAGTTGTTCGTTATGTTTCTCTGTGGTTTTGTGATGTCACGTTATTATACGTCGAATCTTTTGTTTGAATCGACCATATAGTATAGTAACTAAGATTTGAATTTTATTACTTTGCCTTACTTGTAACGCGAACTTGTATGCCGAACGCACGGACAAATTATCCTCATTTTACTCATGTGTAATATAATATATATAAATATCCGGTCAATGTAACATACAGTAATGTGTCATTGTCACCTTATCTTGTTCTGAGTTCATTTATATTGTTTTCGCTACATGTTTGTGGCAGTCGCAGACTCGCTTTCGCTGGTGTGTCATACGCTATCTTTGTTGGTTTAATTACAAAGAGTCGCGGGCTATCTGAACTTATCTTTATGAGAGTTTAGTTCATTCTATCAACAAATCCAATAACACTCGGTCGTTGTATCGGGACGGGATAAACAAAATGGGCAACTCGAAAAGCAAGAAAGTGAAAATAAGCCAAGAGGAGACCCAGAAGGTTGAGGAGAATCAAGAAAGGATTAACTCTATAAAGTCAGATATATCGGACGCAATAATACAGACTAAAGAGGATGTAGTGAATGAAACGGAACACAAAGAGAAGGATAATGACAATACGAGCAGTGCGTCCACGGTGGAAGTGTTAGATGACAAGTGAGACTTTTGAGTCTATTTTAAAGAACTCTCTTTTGCAGATTAAATGTTGTTCTCAGGTGCAAAATGTTTCCATGTTTTGTAATGTTTTTCGTATATTAAACTTGTAAGTGTTTCGATGTGTTTCTATATACAAAAACCTTGATATGTGTAGTATTGATTAATAGATAAATAATTTGTAGCTCCCAGAGTTTTTCACAATTAGCAATAGTTTAGACTACAACAAAAATTTGGAGAGTTCGCATTGAATTTACAGGACAGCTAAGAGTATGTACTACAAAAAATTCTAATTTTGACGGAGTTTTTGAGTAGGAAACACATGTCAACTCCATGTAAAGAAAATGTTCCCATAACAAAACTTTAAATATTATCTACTTATAGCTGTTAGAAATGAGCCTGGCTACCTCAGAGTTACTTTTTAGATAAGATATATCTTTGTTATGATGACATTATACAAAATAATTCAAGTTTTGATGATGAGATTACAATTGCAATAATTGTATTACAATAATATATGTTGGTGTAGCGTATTTTCAATTTTTACTGTAGAGGTCGTCATGGAAAACGGAGGGACCTTGAATGAAACTGATTGTCCCAAAGATGTGATTACATGTAACTAGTATGTGGTCGCAGTTATACCTGTAATAAGCATTCATTTCGAACTACTCAAACACATAATGCGTCATACATTAAAGTGATGATTACTCGAAGCTAAATTGCCCATAGTCTGAATTGCAACAGTAATCCTTCAAAATTATGGTTTGCACTAGTTTTCTACTGTCGCTGCATTGGAATTTATAAAAGGTAACAAATTCGAGAATAATTACATTTTTAAACTCATTTTTAGGGCTATGTACCCAAAGGGTAACCAACGAGACCCTATTACTAAAACTCCGTTGTCCGTCCGTCTCTGTCTATATGAATTTCTGTTGCCGCTATAACAACCAAAACAAAATAACACCAAAATATATATATTTCAGAAGGCTCCAATACAACAAATTTTTTTTTAAGTATTAGTAACGCCATCTAGTGACGCATAGCAAAGCTAAATCGAAAATGGTATTAGGCGAATTCTTTAGAGGATAGTTCGGTGCATATTATTTATTTATAATAATAAATTCTTTATTTCAGATATAATTCTTTATTTAAGATTCTCCGTATTTTAATTATCCATAGTCTGTACGGAACCCTCGGTGCGCGAGTCCAACTCGCTTTTGACTGTTTTTAAAAAATATATGTGTTATATTTTGCCTTCATCTCAGATGTCAATGATTGTTTTCGTAGTAATGACAAGCCCATTATATGGAAAGCGTGCTCGCCCGGAATCCTGCTAAGTGTATATCTCTCATTAGCAGAATACAACAGACCTACAGACTACATACTTTTTAGTTGATGTTTCTTCAAACAAACTTCAAACAGGAATCTATAAAAAATATCGAAAACTTTTTAGTAATTTTCCGACAACAACTTTTCAAACTAATAATAAATGCACATTTATTTTCTGCTCACAGAGTGCCTTAGCTAAAGTATACAAACATATGTTGTTACACAACTTAAATATTAGAAAGTAGGTGTACCTGTGAGAGACTGGTGCCTGAGATACGAGTAGATGATGAGATAGAATGATCTTGACTATGAGATAGGATTGTGTTACAGGAGATTGAATACCACTTTTATCTATATTTTATAGGAAAATACAATAAATAACTTGAAATATGACGTGTATATGCACAAACCACTAAGGTTTACGTATACGCATGTTTAACATTATTCTGATCCTTAATCTAACATTATAATACCTTGTTTTTATTAAATACGACGAAAGTAATTAAGTACGAAAAGGCTTTGCATTGTTTAATAATACTAGATTTTATAACAAAGTTGTATCCTTAGAGTGCTTTAGAAAGCCTTCTATATTTTTTACTCCCTTAGCTCAGGTTTAGATTTGATAAGGTAGTAAAATAAATCGCGGTGCCTTCTATGCTCCCTTGCCTCCTGAAATTTAGTTACCTAACTGGAATTTAGCTGGCTAGCTTAATTCCAACTACGAGTAGGTAGTTAAGGATATATATTTATGACAAAAGAGGTCTAGACTACGAATATTCGTGTGTCATTGTCATTCAAGAAGATTCGGAATTAAGTGTGATTGATCAAAGACAAATTAGGTGTAGTTTTTCCTGGAATACTCGTTACTTTACCAGACTTTTATATTTTATACATGTAACACATGTATAAAATGACAACACTTTATAAATGTAAATAGGCTTAGGAAATGAATCGATAAGAACCACACTGCGTGATCTGTGGCAGCATTCGAATTCAATGCGCTATCAAAGTAGTCCGTGAAATGTTGGCGTCGACTTTAGTAGATAGTTGATATGCTTGGATATCTACAGGTGGTAGAGGTGGAGATAATCTTTATTTCTTTGTTTGAGAAATATGGTGTATACTTAGGCCATGTGTTCCTGGATTTTGTAATGGATTACACTGTCATACTGTAGGGTTCGTAAAACGCGGCTAAGAGAAAATTAGGGGAAATGGGCATTTTACTGTGATCACCATTCCTTATACCTAACACCGTAATAGCAGAGAGAACTCTTGTCGTAAGTGATGGTATCAAATATCAGGCCCTCGTGGAAAGACCACTTCGCAGCAGATATATGCATCTGATGGTGATGATGTTGTAGAAAGAATTGAAAGTTTTCGTTTATAAATAAAACATGGAGGTGATAATGGCGATTACTTGAGGATATTATGAGGAAGCTGGCACAAATACAATACACATTACGTTTAAAACAATTTATTTAATAAATATTACTTTTAAAACTGCAACTATTTACAACAATCAGCCTGAAGATCACCAAATCGTACCCACCCTCTCTTGTGCATACTTTAGTACAGCATCATGGAACAACTTCTCGGCTGACTCCAAATGCTCAGTTGTTATCAATTCCTTTATAGGAACTACAGTATTCCCAGTTAATTTGCAGAAGCATATGGCGGCTATTGAACCTAAGACGACCCCAATGGAGTTGCGGACGACCCAATCTATTATATTCACTGCTATTGATACTGCTGACTGAAAAGAAAAAGAAAATCAGATTTTTGTACTCACGGCTACAGGTCAAGCTATACATTTCCAGTATAAGCTAAACCAGTATCGTGCGGGAGTACATGCAATGCGAGGTCAGCGTATACTGGAAATGTATATCTTGATGTGTAGCCGTGTGCACTATCACAATTAATTTTACACTGGGCCTTAATCCTACCGTAGAATGGAAAAGTACTCGACTCGAAAACTAAACGAATAACATTATTACATGTGGTTGCTGGATACACAATTATGCTATTGATCATGTTGTTTAAAAGCAGCTTTACAAACGCATTGGTATAACAATACAACCTGACTGTACGTGTTCGTCTTAAAAATTATTTAATTTTACTTCTTTGTATGCGTGAAAACCCATGCCAAATTACAACTATCTAGTAGGTACTAGAGTCTCTGAGCTAAGCCACGGACGGGCATGACGAAACTATAATGGTTCCTTATTTATTGACTACGGAACCCTATAAAGTCCTAAATAAAGTTTGAGATTACTCACCACTTTGTATCCAATTACTTTTGTAATTACATTAAAAAATAAAGTTATTAGATCGGGCTTCAAAGCTACTTCATATTCTGAAGTCTCGTTATCAATGTATGTTGGCAGCAAGTTCTGAAAAAGAAAAAATGGTTTAATTCTAAAAATGTCAATTTATTCACCTGGGTTCCTAAGGGGGAGCTCACAAAATATCAATAGAAAACATCTACATTATATTATGGGATCGACATAATATTCTCGAGTACAACGTATCCACACGTTTCCAGTTTATTACGTTACTAAGATAGTTCACGGTATACAATATATGGGTATGGGCTTCAAATCGGCTAACACGCGTTACCGTAAAGGTAGGTTGGACACAGACGAGGCTTACGATCGAAGTTCACTTACAGATGCCTTACCCCTGCTTACAGGTAAGTTACATTGATCATTCATATTCGTTAACGCCTCGCCTGTGTTTACTATGTAGAAATAATTTGTATTGACTCAAAATCTGTGTAGCATTGTCAGTCAAAATTATCAACACAACACTTACCTCCAATGTTGGAGCAGGATTTGCTACAACCAGGCCAAAAACGACGCTTAGAGCTATCAATTTATAAATCATCTGAAACACAAAATTATACAAATATTTAAATAACAATATAATATGTTTTTTTCTGTCGGGGCTGTTAATACGATAGTACACTCGAGTATAAAAATATATACACACTTCATAGAAATAAGAAACGATAAATGTGACATGGAAAAATTTTGTACACGGTTGTAGGTCAAAATTTAATTTCTCATCCGCTGAGTCTATTCCTTTCTTCTCTACAGACAAAAAATCATTTATACGATAAAACACATTTAAAATATTTAACAATCTACATTTTTTATATCTAAGCTAATGAAAAAAAATGACAAGTGCAAGTCAGTAGAGAATAGAGAATTTTTTTGTTTGGACTAGAAAAATACTTGATCTAGTAAATAAGGATTTGGTGAACGTCTACGATATCCCGACAGAATTCAAACCAGTGAAATTTTTAGAGTCAAAATATAGATAAAATAGCCATAGCAATAGGGGCCCGTTTTAACGCTTTGTGTACGGAACTCTAAAAACTTTGCGATCATTGCGAACATTAGAAGTTCGTCTTTAAACGATAGCTCCTTCGTACTGAGAGACATAAAATTAAGACACTCAGACTGTGTGATAATTAATTAATTCTTATTACAAATGCCAAAGTGAGTGCTTCCTTTCAATCGCAACAGAGGATGAATGACTTGATTTTTGTATAGGGACAGTTAAAGGGAAAATGACATATGCAACTTTCAATCCCAAACAATCAAGGCTGTCCCGTGGGATACTTTCCGAAGTCCAAGCCGATGAAGTCGCGAGCAAAATCTAGTAAATGATGATGATAAGTACTAATAAAGCACACTGGTACTTACTGTAAAGTGGGTATCAAATTTTTTCTAATAACACTTTGCGGGCACTTGTTGCAGCTTTACCACCAACTTTGTCAATGAAACCATTTTTTATTGCTGAGGTATTTAAAGCAGCTTTGCACCTTAATTGTTAATTAATTAATGACTGTGTGCCATTATAAATTAAGGTAATTCATTAACGAAATAATTTAATAGCAACGCATAAAGAAAATTATGTAAATGGAAGAAGTGACTAATATATTTAACGTTTATTGGAAGTGAAATGATGCATTATTTCTTCATTACGTCCTCATTGAGAATTCTCTGCGTTTCCTTTACAAATTCAGGAAATGTAGGGTCTAACAAGCAGATTTTCATAAAATTGCGGTATGATTCTGGCATTTGTTTGGAAGCGGTCTCTGGAAAAATAAATTGCTTTAAAAATGGGTTAAAAACTATAAGGCACTGCATCTGCTACCATTTATACTGGAGCATAAGTGTTATTTAGGACTGAGGACAAAGACATGCCGTAAGGACGTACCTACAGCTCTAAAGATTTTACAACAACATTTTACTATGATCTCAAATTCCTAAACTGCACTAAACATATATGTCGCCGTTATCAGTAGCTTTACAAGAGCCTTCGTCATAGATCGCCGCGGCAGACTATTCAAGAGTATTTGCCATAAAACTCACTCTTGACAGGCAGATTGATAATCGCAGTAGATGTAGTTATTACACAGGCAGTTGACACTGCCCATCTTCCTCAACTTTTTTCTTCTTCATATTTTGTCTTTTACGACAGCCACAGATACAGATCATATGGGGTGACGGTACTATGTATGCCAAAGCCACACGGTACCATAGAATAGTACTTTTAATTATTTTCTTAAAGTTTACTCGTGACGACGTAAAATCCAAATAGAATGGCTATATCACACCATAGGTTGTATGCTAAATTAAATACACTACATAAATGTACGAACATACTTATATATTTGTAAAATATGTATATATCCTACAGGCAATGAAATAAATAGCTGCTATTGAAATTTAATCGGTGTAAGCAATATATATTTTTACCTGTAACATCTGGAGCATCAACAGCAGATTTCAACACATCGTCTATATCTCTATAACGGGAGGAAAAAACTCTCTTTGATGGCTCATTATGATTCACCACCGGAAAATATCGCCCTAAAACTTGAAAACAGTCTTTCACGTTTGATCTGATTCGAAATTTCAATTTCCTCAAACCATTTTCATTGTTCGTAATAAGAATCAAAATATCTTCTTTGTAAATGCCTTTTATTTTGCCGCTCATGTTGATTCTCTCTATTATTTTATTATCGGCTGTTATGAAAAGTTGCTGGTTCTGTGTTCGTAATACAAAATTGTTATTTTTAAGATTATGTTTGAACCAACAGTCTTCCCGCCAATACATTAGTTTTTCAATTGGAAATGAATCTAAAAAAGACACTTATTTTATATTTGTATAGAACTCCAATGGCGTGTGCTTAGTTATAAAAAGAAATATACAATTTATCTATAAATCATTATAAAATGTGTACTTACAATTCATATTTAATAAATTGTATTAATATTTTAGTTAATTTCGTTTTACAGTACGTACGAATCGTGTTTTCCCGCTTAAGATATTTAACATCACTCCTTTTCAGAAAAGGCAATGGACGTCAGACTTTACAGCCTTGTTAACAATTTTGCCACCAAGGAGGTTGCATATATAATATATATAGTTTTATCCTTAGAGAGAGACGCACAAAGGCTTGTGAGCGTCTCTCGAAGGGTAAAACAAATTTTTGACGGGGCAATTGTGCGAAAGGGACAGAGTGGAGACAAAGTAAGTCTCACTCAGACTTTTTTTTCAGTCAGCTCTCCTGATATATGCAACCTCCTTGGTAGCCATTTACACAGCAGTTATATTCTCTTTGGTAGGTTTATGCAAGTAGGCTGTAATGGCTTTGCATCAAGGAATTTGGTATATAAACTCCTTGCTTTGAATTCATACGAAAAAATATACATTGATGATAGTGATCTGTGAATAAAATATTTCTATAAACATTTTATCGCTAGTCATGGATTTTGACGAGACTTGCAAATGTATGGTTCCAACAACATTCTTAAAAATTTCAGATGCCGAATACTACTTTTGACTCAATAATGTCCTTTTGGTTTAGGCACTGAACAAGTAATGGTTTCGGCGAATCATTGACCATTCGTATCATATTCCGTCTGTGATACTTTTTGTACTATATCACACAATTATAACATACAAAACATTTTTTTTTGAACGAACATAACGAAAAACCATATTCCAAACCATATTTACATACAAAGAACATATTCCAAGTTCCCGCGAAAAATTTCGAAGAGGAAATATAAACAAAATTCCTTAATCTAAAATAATTAATTAAATCAGGATAGGCAAAGTTCAAATAGAACATACAGCCACATACAGAAATGTCAGTTTTGATTATTATATATCTTTGTATTCAATAGACAGGAATCTTTATTTCTTCTAAGCCTAAGTTATTATTTTTGTCAAAAACGTAGCCATTCCATGAACTTCGTACGTAATAAAGTTATGTCGTCTTGTGCCGTTCTTTTTTAAAATTATGTATATGTACATCGCGGCAGCTAAGTGTTGTTTCTGTTGTCGCCTTCTTATTTTCAAACATTTACTCAACTACGGTGCAGCCAAAAGAAGCGTTATGATGTCGCCACTCGAGAACTTTTACTCCCCATTGGTTATCGGTTCTTCGAGCGATCTGGCCTACCCATTTCCAATTTATCTCCCTGACTCGTCGTGCAATGTCGGTGACCCTTGTTTATCTACGGATTTCCACATTCCAGATTTTATCACGTAGAGAAATTCCGAACATAGCTCGTTCAATTACTCGCCCATTGACTTTGAGCTTGTTTATTCGGCCCACAGAAAAGGACCACGTTTCGGTTCCGTACGTCATCAATGGCAACACGCAACACGATGATTAAATACTTATCGACTATATACCTGGAAGCGGGTACCGGGACGTCCCCCTACTAGATGGGGCGACGACCTTGTAAAATCCTCCTGCCAAGTTTTGTGTAAATCCACTCATTGAATATATACGACAAAGCACTGCGAAAGTGTCCATCTTTGTCTATTTGTTATTGTTACCCTACATTTTACCCTTAGTGTGTTAGTGTAGTCGTATGTACATAATTATACTTAATTGTAGATGTATGTAAGCACGTAAATACGTAAAGTTTGCGAATGTAATGTGAATACAATTTTATTATGTGCACTCGTGTATGGTTCAGACGGATGCGAAGGAATTACAATTACGAAACAAAATAGTCTTAATAAACTTTATTGTTTTTTACTTTGAATAAATAAATTAGATTACACACTCGATAGCTTATAACATGGCTATCAATATAACTGTAAAAACTATAAGGAACAATTATTTAATTTCAGTCTTGCATCGATCTGTATTTTCTCACAGCTCTCTTTACAAAATCGGTAGCACCAGCTATCCTTTCCGAGTTGGCAATTGTTTTCAAATCATTTAGGTTGAGAAGAGAAAGGGCACCCCAATCACCGCAGATGGGGGTGAGCTTGCAAAGACCTAAAGCGCCGATGACTCCAATAAAAATGGCTGGTAATTTGAAGATCAAAAACTTCACGGATGCTTTAACCAATGAGAAGATTTTCTGAAAAGAAAAATATTCGTTAAAAATCATATCATAAACTTATACTGAATCTACCCGTAGATCATGAAGTTCCCAGTTAAAGGATTCTAAAATATGAGGGTCATGCTCACAGTTGCGATTGTTGCTATTATTCCTGGTTTTGAAACTTCTACAACTGTTGACTCTTCTACTGGGACAGGTATTGGAGCCACAGCTTCATATAAAACTGGTTCTTTGATGTATCCCTTCTTGATAGGGTACGGTGACGGCGGAGGCTGTAAAACAAACACACATTACTCCACTAGAACCTGGAATCAACCTGAAGGAATATATCTGAAACCCTCTGGTAAAATATGTCAGTACAATTATTTATAAACATTATGCTTACATAAATACGTCCCTCGTACTCTCCCAAGCTATTGTAATAACCAGGGACCTCAAATCCGACTAAATTATTGTCGAAATCTTGATATCTTCCATCCGACACCGCAATTAAAAGAACTGAACCGAATATGATTGACTTGATCATCTGAAATAAAATAAAATCAATAAGGAACGAAAATAGCGAACTGTATTTTTTATATACACTTTGCTCCATAGATGCTTACCTTTTAATAGAAGATAAGCTTTCTGAGTAGTGTTGTAAGAGACCACGCAAAATAATTGTGGATAAAATCAATGTCAGCGATGTTTTATACCAAATAAACGACAGATCATTAAATTAGCTAATTCCCCTACCTACTAATTACAACAAGTGCTTCTTAGACAAGTGAAAAGTGATTCATAGTTACTCAATTACGATTAACAAATTAAGGATCAATCAACAAACGACGCTTTTGTACAACCTATGTTATAAGCACAAAATTCGTTCTGTTATCATTCATAATCAAACCACGGCAAGTAGTGTTTTAAAGGTTTTTTACTTCTCAAAAGGTAAGACATCATTTATTTGTTTCAAAATAATCCTAGGTACACTCTAAATATTATCAACAATTTGTAATTTTTATACAGAAAAATCCTAGTAGTTACTTTCTTTCAACACGTAAAATGCTCCGAAAAGCACTTGAGAGAGAAAATTAGGGAGATCTGAGGGAAATCTTTTCCTAACGGGAAGGAAATGAACTGTTACCATCCAATTGCCTTATCGACACTTACCATCAGGTGAGGTGAAGGAAGGCCAAGTGCAAACCCATTATACCTTTATCAAACAATGGGTTTTTAGGTATCATATACGGTACGGTATTTCTGTCTATAAAACTCAATACGAAATGTTGCTCGTATTAATCGTCAGCCTGTACGACGCAATTTTTAGTCACGTGCTATCATCAAGTCCAGTGTCGTACGAATATAAAACAATGTCTTTATTTACTCATTCCTTTCCAGATGTCTCAAACACTCTTATCAGTTGCGATAATTTGTCTTGCTGGATTAGTAACGGCAGAACAAAGCACGCCTGCCTTTTTCTACCCCGTAGAGCAAAGAAATAATATTGAACGATTTCCATTGTCAAATTATGAGTAAGTACCTCTTGGTTCCTTCATAAAATTACACTATATGTATGTTATGTTCATCATGATATACTATTTCCTTTCTCCTTCTTGCACATAGTCAACATCTAAAACAATATTTGATTAAATATTGATTTTGATTGGTTGCGAAACTTGTACCTGCATTTTTACTATAGACCGAACATACTTATTTTGTACAAGATTAATATCGTGTGACGTCATTTTATGCTAGAAATTAGTCATATTATACGATCTAATTTTCAATTCCAATTTAGTTTGTAATTCAAAATATTCCAATTATTTCGCTTCGCGAGCATTAACATAGTTAAAGAATTAGGCCATACGCATTCGTATATTGTTAGTTTTTAATATGAACATATTTCCATTTCCAGGTTCGAAATTATACCCAACGATCAATACCCTGTGCAAGCCTACGATCCATCAACAGTATCTTTTTCCATATCACCTTGGGATATTATATCTAGCCCTGTGGTGAGTGTAAATAAAGAAGTGTATTGATTCACTGATTATCTAGACAATTTCTAATCATTGATATGTTTTATATTACAGACTGCTCTAATTACGATCGCTACTAAAGCTGTATCGTTACTAGCATCGACAGCACTGTCAGTCGGCTGGTTCATTGTCACTAAGGGGCTATTTATCATCATTGGAATGGGCATTGTTGTAGGGACTTGTGCCTTCACATCCTTTTGCACACTCATAATTGAAAAACCTCTAATACGTGAAATCGACTTGCCTTACTTAAACGCTATCGAAGACTTCTTAAGTACTGCTTATGATAAATACAACTCAATCCAAATATTTTAAGTAGGCATGTAAGGAACCTGGTTTTGGTAATAGCGTAACTTATTAAATTTGTAATGTAAATAATTTATTAAAGTTGGTGTAATGTAAATCGAATGGATTTATTATTTACGTTTTCCCAGTTTCAGCACTATTATACGATTCATATACCTCTATAGTTAAAGAGAACATTCTGGAAGTATATTCAAATAGTGTCAGAGCATGTGGAACAGTCTACAAAAAGATGCTCACAAATTATCACTGTAAATACGATTAGAGAGAGCGAGAATGATATTTTAAATGAACTATTAAGAAAAACATGAAAAAATAGATATATGGTTTTTATTACTCAAATCATATAAATGATGATGTAAATCAATCTATAAATAGAAATAGTTAAGAGAATAAAGAGCGACGTCTTCTCTTGCCGTCATCGCCAGTGACCTTCTGGATCTTCTGGTACTTATCAATGGCATTCTTCACGAAGTCAGCTGCGGTGCTGATCTTCTCCAATCGCTCTGGAGTTACCAGGGCCCTCATTTCTTCGTGTATCGGCCCCACGCCGTGGAAGGTGATTGAGCAGAGATTGGTGTAAGAACAAACACCAACAGTGAGGAGAGAGCCAATGAACAAAACGAAGAAACTGTTGAACACCCAGACGAAAGTTCTTCCAACGAAGTTTGATATCGTCTGGAAAGTAAATACATTGTAAATTATATTATACTTGGGAATCAATTTGTAGAAATTGTAGTGGGTCCGAATGTTGCTATTAAATTAGTTTCAATAGTATTTACACGGAAAATTGCCTTTTATCCGACTACTTTGATAAGACAGGTAATGTGGTTTGTATGTAAACGCCTCATTAACTTGAGTCTTGTGGATGACCATGCTTATCATCCAATGGCCCTATCGTATTATACCATAACATACCATCCTGCAAACCCATTATACTTTTTTATCTCTGTAATATTCTATTAATTATGCAATATTAGTTAACTGACATCTCTGTACAGCCACAGTTACCAGTAATATTAGTCGGATTCTGGTTTTCGTCAAAATAGATTTTGAAACTCTATCTGAAAATTAATTGAAAAAAAAATGGTCTAAGAACCAGCACAGGACGGTCGAAAGTAATGAAAAAGAAACTCCTTACCCTGGAATCTGGCACTTGGCTCCACAATAAACTGAAGGCAGATGTATCAGGTTCCATCAAGTAATTGTTACTGTTCCCGTACATGTCGTAACTGAAACATTAGCATCACAGATTATAATACACACGTCACTTATATTCACGTAAAACGTCACTTGTAAACTAATTATTAGAGACTTTTCCAGAAGCGGGACAAATCTAGCTAAATATTAATAAACCTTACTCAACAAATGTCACAAGACCCAAAACAATACATAAAAAAATAGCAGTAAAACAACTAAAACATCGGTCCATATTGCCAAGGTGTTGCTGGCGCGGTGACACCATGAGACCCATAAATAAAATAACTTACTTGTTGGAAGCAGCGTAGCCGTGATCGTATGGATATCCAGGAGCGTATTGAATGTCAGGATAAGCGACTTCAGCTGGCACAAAGGCGTAGTTGGGTATAGCCAGATTATCCTGAAATAGAAAAGTAAACAATGAATCAAACGCACCCAAACAAATTTCATAGCTTCCATTTGCTTCTTAATACTTACAATTCTGTTAACTTCAGTAGATACCATTGGTTGGTCAGCTAACATATCGTGCTTGGCAATAGAACTAATTGGCTTCACTGGTTCTATATTCACTCTTCCGCCATTTTTGTGTTCTTCTGCTCTATACACTGGATGTCTTACTTCAGGCTTGTTGTCTTTCTTGGCAACAGTGTGCGCTTCTAATGGCTCGGTTTTTAGATCTGGCTCAAAGGCGGAATTTTTTTCAAGTAATGCGTAAGAGTTTGTGATTTCAGCTGAATACGCAGCGACAGCGAGCGTCAACAGAAGAAACGCTGATTGATTCATCTGAAGAAAAATATTTTTGTATAATGTTTTCGCATTGGACTTCATCTCACATGATGGTAAGAGAAAATAAGGTTACCCAAAAGCCTCAAGTTAATGAAACGCTGGCTCTGTTATCGTTAATTACAGTAACACAACACTGCTTTTGACAATGCTTCTAATAGACGGACATAGAAAAATGGCCGGTTACCAACTAATTTTCAATAAATATTTATGTGTTGTTCAATTGTACAGACTTACCTTTGCGAAGTTTGATGCACCTGCTTCCCAATCACTCAAAGCACTGTCCCGTTTTCCATTCCCTTCGTCTATTTATATGGGACCACTTTAAACTACCTCAGTTATTATGTCACTTAGTCACCCTCTAGTTTTGAGAACAGTTTCTTATCACTGGGGCGCATTGTTTCGCAAATGGCTATGGCAAATGGACACACAAAATCCAGTCATTTCGGTAGCAAAGATAAAAGTCTCGTCAAGAGATCGGTATGCGAAAGATAAATTCGTTCCCACAAGTGCTCATTTGAATGTTTTGAAATTATTTAAGTGACTACAATTCCTTATGAATCTTTTATTCTAGATCAAAATTCTTTCATCTAAACATCTTTGCTTCTTTTAAATATTTCTCTCCCGTTTGATATTTTACTAACCACATTATGAATATTTTCAACCGTATTTTTTATTACTAGGGCGGCTTCCGCACTCAGCCATATGTTGGCCAATGGTGCGTTTGTAGTTTCATTCAGTAAAAGATTTCTGAAACGTGCCTAAGTTTACGTCTTGAGACGTTTTCTCGTATATACGTGTAACAGCTTTAAAATTGCAACAATAGCACTGTTGTGTTCCGTTGTGAAAGGTAGCAGAGCCACCGCATTGCTGGCTTCTGGTTGCGCACTTTTGCCATCTTACGGCCGTATCGTCACTTACCATCAGACGAGACGAATCCCGCCATACAAAAAAATATACTTACATAAAACCTGTCCAGGGAAACTTGATACAAAGTTACAATAACTGACTTGTGAGCATAGTAATAAATGTCTGTAGCCATACCATTATCAATTCGTCCTTAAAACGACAGCCTTCATTGCGAAGGACGTTACGTTACATTTGTCCTAACTATGTTAAATGTTTAATGAAAGGTCAAACACTACTGACCTCGATTCATTTCACGTAAATAGGGTTTTTTTCTCATTTGTGTTTTTTTCAATCCAGACACATTAAATGTATTACTTGTACTAAAACATATTAAACGAAAGCTTACTAATCAAATGTTAAGTTGTAGGGATGTATGGGAAAATTGCGTTTTACTCAAAAATAAATTTCGCAGAATTTTCTGTGTGAATTAGAGCTTATAAAACATCAATAATGAAACATTCACCATTAATCACTTCGAAGTTGTAAACTAAATCTAAAAAGAACAATATAGATATTTAAAAAAGCATGCACATGTCTTTCATTTTATCTTGAGTAACGTGACGAAAAGACATTACCTTCAAATAAGAAATATATCATCATCATCATCTCAGATAAATCATCACCATCCTTACAGTATCGCACCCCAAGTTTGCCCCACTGAAGTTAGCTACAAAAGGCTGCAAAGTATTGATTAACGTATAAGTGGGAGGCAAGGCAAGTTAGCGGGTGGAAAGAAATGTCCTAGTGTTTAATTTCATCTAGGGATAGTTATTATTGAAAATAATACTCGTACACACACATTCCGTCTGTACATGTTTGAAATTGCGGAGAGCTAACTTCAGAGGGGCAAACATAGCGTTCGAGTACTGTCCCCGGGACCCTCCACTACTCAACATTACACCCGCAACTTTATAAAAATGACATAAACAGACAGACAGTCTTTTTGCAGTTGTTTCTTAGACGTCAACGTGTATACCACCTACATCTTACTTTGATCACCAACCATAACAGAGGGCAGGCGGGAAAGTTATGGGTTGTGGCGAAACAAAAGAACAAATACTTCAGAATTATTTTCTTAATTTAAATTTACTTAGTGCTTTCTAAGTAGAACCTTAAAAGCTATATATGTAGATAATAGGTTTAATATATAAATATCATCAAATGCTACTTCAGCCACGCCAGCCAGGCTTCTGAGTCACGCAACCTCAATTTGTACTTCATAATAATTTTATATCACCTGTGGGCTAAGAGCTATGACCCATGACCCGATTCATAGAAGGTATATCGATTTAGCGTCGTTCAAAGTATTCGTATGTCGGACACGTGTGTGGTATACAATAAACGTAACGCGAACACTACCGTCAAGCTATGTTTATGTTATTTTAATTTTATTCGTTATCATCGATCAACCACGTTCCGCATTACTGCAATTATAATTTTGAATGTTGTGACTTACCCGTAATACGACTTTTCGAGCCCAAATACTTTTGAACTGTACGTTAATAGTTATATTGTTATGCAAGGCTGTAAAGTTGTTGTTAGGCGCGAGTTCTCATATTGAGACCCGAGCAAGCGAATGATTCTACGATTGAACCATGAGTGAAGCGAGTTTAAGATTTAAGATTTATATAGTTTTCTCATTGATGCCGTTGTCAGAAATGGACGAAATTGAAACGGGACCACACGGAAAGCACCACCTTTCAAATAAAAAAGAATCACCCAAATCGGTTTACCCAGTCAAAAGTTCTGAGGTAACATATATTTAAAAAAACATACCCGTCGAATTGAGAACCTCTTCCTTTTTTGAAGTCGGTAAAAAATATGTTTACAATTTTTTCTGATCTGTCTCTGAAAGTAATGACCCAGAATCAAAAAGTTAGATAAGCAGATAGATTTGTATTAACCAGTATTAACTCTCCTTGGTCAGCTTTCGTGGGGTAAATGTAAAACGATAAAAAATAAAAGTAAACATTGATTAAATAAAACTATCACTTACCGCTTTACGTATTCCCAAAACAGTTTAATCTCGGTTTCTAGAGTCATTCGATCGGACATTATTCACTAAATTTGTATGAATTTATCAGTGCGTTTCATTACGAAGTATTTATGTATTTTTAATAAAATTTACTACTTAAATAACTTTGGCAATCAAACTAATATCTTATGTGTGTTATTGTCTAATTTCTAATCCTTAATTTTTCAAACATATTTTAATTTGGCAGGTAAATTGTTCCGTATGCCACGCGATCAAACATACGGGCCCTCGTGTGTTGACTGGCCGGCCAACACTTCAGCCCCACAAACATTTCAATTTTATCGTGAAGTTCAGGGTTGAAGCAATAATCGATTGCTTTTCATTCAGTTTGAACTATCACAGTTTTAGGAAAACCTGTGTGTATTTATTGTACGTAGGCGTCGCATCGTTGTAAAAAGTACGAAAAAAACTTCTGCAAAAAGAGTTTACGACAAAAGATTTTATAAAAATCATAAAAACTTTTCTATATCTTTCTGAATTCAAATGACCGTATTTTAAAAACGTCACCAGATTGAAAAACAAAACAAAAGATAAGCATTGTCACTGGTCACTTGTTTCGCACTTCTTTGCGTGTTCTTTGCAAAATGGCTATGCAAAAGCTGTCTAATGATATTCAATCCTTAATTTGCTCATCGTCTCACGTTGCAAGCTACAAAAATGCTGTCGAGGAACTGGTAAAGCCTAGAAACATACCTGTATATGTGTAGCTTTAGAGTAACAATAGTCTTAAAATCGACTTTCTCTTTTTCAGGTTTACAACTCCATAGATGCTGATTCGACATCAATTGCAATTCGAGTTAACTTAGAAGAACACTCAATACAAGTTATTGACAACGGTACTGGAATTCCTCGATACGACTTTACACTACTCGGTCAGAGATGTGCGACGAGTAAATTAATTGATCTAAAAACTTTAAAATCTGCCCCTAACAAATATGGGTTTAAAGGGCAATCTTTGTCCAATATTATTGAAGTTTCACAGAACGTAAAAATAATATCAAGATTTCAAAGTACTGAAGAGACTTGGGTTAAAAACTTTAAAACAGGGAAAGAGGGAGAGGTCACTGAATGCGCACAGAGACCTTCAAAAGGGACTACTGTGAGTAATGAGTATCCATTTTTTACTAGCTAAGAGCTTACCTATTATGTTACGTTGGGACATGCTTAGACTGAGTTTTTAAAGTTATTTCAAAATTAAATATCTATAATATTTTATGAGTTTCAACGCACACAGTTCCCTGTGACAATTTGCTTTGCAATGACAATAAATAAGTCGCAGGGACAGCACTGAAAGCTGCCGGTGTAGACCTGAGATCTGGTTGCTTTTCACACGGCCAATTTTATGTTGCTTTCTCGCGGGTCAGTAACGCTTCAGAACTTTATATGCTCCCGAAGGGAAAACTACCAATGTTGTTTATAAAGAAATTCTATGAACGTTTCTTACAGTTATAAAGTCTACGCGAACGGAGTCGCGGGCTTCAGCTAGTCTATAATATTTTATAAAAAAAAAATTACAAAAAGTCGGTTTATCCATTAATATACCACACTAATCAAATACTACTTCCGTGAGCTAAATGTGGGATTCACAATCCGAAATCACGGCTTCGATTTCCAGTACCTATCGGTACTCAATTTGGTTGGCAGCATTTTCTATGTCCGCCCGGCTAGCTACCACCACGTTACCTAAGTCTGCCGCCGAACAGCAGTGTTAATAGCACTGTTGTGTTTCGGTATGAAAGGTAGTATATCCAGTGCCTAATTAACTTGATAGATACATTTTAGAAGACAAGACTTTAGTACTTGAATAGGACCACCCGATTTCATCCCGCGAGCAGCAGCATCTAACTTTCTAACCCTTCCTGCCAAGCGTTGTGATCATGACTAAATCCCTTACGAACAGTTCAACATGGCTATAAGGGAAACTCGTCTAAATTTGCTTTATGCAAGTATAAAATTGTGCTTATTGTCGCACATTTCCCATTTGTATGTACTTACCCTTCATTATGTATTATCTGATCATAAAGTTCTAAAACGAACTAAGCTCGACGAGTTAGTGAGCTGAAATGGCAATGGGCAGGCCACAGCGCTTGAAGAATGGATAACCGAGGGGGAATAAAAGTTCTTAGCGACCACGTACCGGGAAACGTGTACCAGGACGTCCACCTGTTAGATGGACTGACGACCTAGTAAAGGTCGTGGTGAGTCGCTCAGTGCATGTAGCTCGGAACTGGTCATGTGGCATATCGTGGAGGGCCCCAGAAACCCCAATTTATCTAGGCTAAAACGACGCTATTTTTATGTGTCCAAATGAATACTGCAATATGCACTATTTTACAAATGATCAATTTTACACATGTATCGCAGGTGGAAATAAAGGGTTTTTTATACAACCTCAACATACAAAGGAAATCTGTAAACCCTCTAACTGAGTTGCAAAATATTAAGACATTCTTAGAGCAAATCTCATTGAACCACACCAACGTATCTTTTACCCTAAGAGATGATTCTAAGAACGAAATAATATTTAAACTTCGCAAAAATAGAGACATGCAACAAACGCTGTCTATATTATTTGACATAAACAAAACTGATTTACAAGAGCTTATAGTAGAAAAGAAGGAATACAAGTTGTTAGCATTGATAGGAAAAAGGGATAGAAATGTCAATGAACGACACTGGATATACTTGAATGGAAAGTATTTGCACAATAGCAAGTTGCACAAGATAATCAATGAAAATTTTACTAAAGCTCTAGGACTAAAGAAGAACAAAAGAAATGTTAAGACTAAGGTTGGTTAAAATATAATACCGGAGGCAAATTGAAAAAAGAAATGTTTTTAATGTCGAAACTATGTTTGCTTACAGAATATTTACCATGAAGAAGAAACCATTAACTACACTAATACAATTCCTACTTATTTTATATTTATAACATGCCCTTACTATGACTACGATAGTAACCACGCTAATAAACAAACTATATTAGAATTCAAATGCTGGGATAAAATTAATAAACTTCTTCATAAACTAATAGAATTTTATGTAGGCGATGGTAATTTCAAGGAAATCAAACATCAAATTGATAATAAACAACAAAATGGAAATGAGACAAGAGTTCAGGTCAAGAAAATAATGCAAAAAATATTAGGAAGTGCTTCTAAAAAATATGGTGTTTCCCAAATGCAAAATGGTGTCAAAGGTAAAACATTCTGTCCAAAACTAGTTTGTGATTTATTAAGTATATTATATTTCATTTGTAATAAACTTTTTAACAGGTAAGCTTATGAAGAGAATAAATAAGCAAAAGAAAAAGTCTGCAATTTCTTTATCAAAAATAATATTATCGAAAAATCACGGCGTAAAATGTATAGAAAACAATTCTGTACATCTCCCGAAAATAACGTCCAAAGTAAGATCTAAGAATGATATTGTGAAGGGTCAACCTTTCTCAAATAATAGTCCTACGGGGGGAATTAAACCAATGCATCTTATTGAAACTAATATTCAAACAAGAATTGCAACTGACACTCAGAGAAATAATTTAAAAGACAATCAAATAAATATAATAAATAGCGTAAATAAAGTAACACCAAAGAAACCAACTGAATTATCAATACATACAAACCGAAAAACTATGCCTCAAAAAGTCATAAAAACAATACCTCCAACAGCCATATGCACTAAAAGTAGACATCCATTCAAGAAAAAAGATGAAAAAAATTATGTGAACAAGAAAATGGCTCGATATAAAAACTTTCAGGATGAATTAATAAATAAATTTGAACAAAATACAGATTCAGTCAAAAGAAGATGCAACGCATTATTAGCCAAACATGTTGATGACCTTCTTAATAAAAAGAAGAATAGACAAATTTTTGTCAACGAGACAATTCAGTACAGTAATGTAATCAGAGACAACAAAAATTACTCTGTTAGAAAAAAAATTAATGAATTTGTTATACATGATTATATACCCACTCCATCAAGTCACAGTCCATGTACCTTTGATAACCGTGTATGGGACTGTCCGACAAATAAACTTTGCAAATCTGCACATGATCTATTGCAAACTGTTTTGCAAAGTCAATCAAATTATAATCAAGATGAAAATATTGACATTCCTAAAAAAGTACCCAGCCTAATACACAAATACGAACCTAATTATGAAATGTGTACTAAGGCTACCCTTACACCAAAAGGTGACAATTTCAGATTACTTTCAGACATTAACAAACTTGGGCACTCACCTAGTATACGTTTATATGATCAACCCTGCAACAAGGATAATTTTGAAAGTTCATTGCACCCTACCTTACAAAATATGACTTTTCAGAGCCACCAGTACTGCAACAGCGAATTTATTATATCAGTAAACAATGACAAACATACACTACATCGCAGAAAAAATAAACAATTCATATCCAAACTGTCGAAAGATAATTTTTTTGTACTAAAAGACAGCCGTAAATGCAGGAGGAACATTCAAAGAGTATTTAAAAAGAAATATTTAAACCGTGAGCTTTGTCATAAGAGACACAATTATACTAAACATCAAGAGCAAAATGATACTTCTTATAGTATTGAATATTTTACAAGTGCTAATAAATGGTTGTCCAGCAAAGAGGTACAACAAAATGAAAAGTCTTTGGGACTGACATGCTTCAATGACAACCAAGACGAATTAGTACCACATGAACACAAGAAAAGCCTAGAAATTGGTGGAACTTACACTGTGGCTACTGCTGTAACACCAAACGTTGATGTTGATTTTAATAAAAATATTGCAGAGCCAATTGAAATTACTGGAGAGCACGGGTCTGGTACAATGTGTACAAGATCCAAAGATCCAAGAGGTACATGTTTTATTCAAGATTTTCAGACACATAACGAAGTCAATAAAAGTGAAAATAATGAAATTAATAACATGGATGTGGTTTTTATATCAAACTCTCAAGACAACACACTAAACTCTTCAAATAAAATTTATCCAATCAATGTATGTGAGACCATTTTAGACTACAATAAACTAGGACAAGAAGAATTGCAATCAATTCAAAACATATCATTCCACGATTCACTATTTAATTTTTACTCGTTACCTCAAGATAGAAATGACAACGATCAACGCACTGAAACTCGAAATGGAACGGATGAAATTTCACACCATTTCAATAGATTTCCAAGTACAAATAGCGGCCAAATTTTTGCGCTAAGTAGTTGGCATAAGACAAACAAGAAAGTATCAGAAAATAAAAATGCTACTATAATGGTAGAAAAAAGAACGGTGGATCCAAAAAATGGCAACATATCTGATGGTAGCAAAAAAAATACCGGCTGTGATACTGTTGAGGAAAACAATTTTGATTTAAAGAACAGACTCCGTTTTGTACCAAAGGGTAAATGAATAAAAGTTTTCAGCTACGATTTTTGATACGTTACATATTTATTTTGTAATATTAATATACTTTATCCACAGGAATGTCACAAATTTTCGAAAACTGTCAAACAAAAAATGTTTGTGACTATAATCTTGACAGAGATTACTTTGAAGAGGTAATAGTTTAGAAATCACTATCTTTATATTTTTCGCATAGGCTTTAGCGATGGATTTTATAATATGACTTGATTACGGTTTCAGTCCATTTACAACAACTTTATCAATGACGTACAAGTGAACACGGAAATATTTGAACCGGGAATTCAGAATGTTAAAGAGTTTACTACCAAAAATATCGAGAAAGTTAATGATAAACTAAACAAAGACAACGCATCGTTGACTTTTGAAGGACCAACCCTAAAGGAAGCTAAGGTTCAATATAACAATTAACTTCTTACTATAACTTATTACCGTCCGTTCATCTATTGTTCATCTGTATTTCAGGTATTTGGTCAAGTTGATAGCAAATTTATAGCAGCAAAAGTAAAAGGTCAATGTCAACATTTGCATACATCTGCAGAATTTTTAATTTTATTTGATCAACATGCTGTCCATGAAAGAATAAGACTTGAAAGAAATTTGGCAGGTAAGAAAAACAAATAATTATTAAAGCTTATACAACAGGCTATTGTATACATCGAAATTGTTCTAATCTGTGCTTAAATTCTAAATGCAGAAGCTTTTGTACATTAATTGCCTTTTTATTACTAAGCGAAACAACTGGGCACAACTGACACATTTGAAATCGGTCAAGTACGTAGCCTAATGGCATGGAAAGGGAGATTGGCAAAATTATTCGTAGTCATCATTTATTGGGTTTTCATGTCCAGGACATTCATACGTCAATATTTTCTCAAACACTGGAGTCTCCACATTGAGGTGGAAAATTCTGGACGAAGTAGGAATACAAAATTAGGGTTTACAAATTATTATCTGCAACAAACATTTGACATTTCGGATCTGAATTTCGATAGAGCGCCATTATCTGAAGTACATTGTCTTTCCGACACAGATTACCTGAATGGAGAACAATGGAACAGCATAAGACTAGACGATTTTACTTTAAAATTGTCTGAGGATGACGTAACCTATCTTCATAATTTCAAAGATAAATTTACTCAATTCGGTTTAAAGTGGAGGGTTTTAAGTGGGTCTGAAGTATCCATCACCTCTATTCCTGAAGCTATACTTGGTAAAAACCCTAGACAGGTAACTCCGTACCTTGATTATTACCTCGTAAATAAACAATGACTAACGATTATTAATCTACTTTAGTTCCATATTATTTTTAATGTTTTCAAAAGAGCATTAAAATATTAATATTAATATTTTTCTGTGTATTTTTAAAAACGGGACCCTATTATTAAAACTCCGCTGTCCGTTCGTCTATATGTCCGTCTGTCATCAGACTGTATCTCATGAACCGTAATAGTTAGACAGTTGAAATTTTTACAGGTGATGTATTTCTTATTTTATTTATTTATTTAAACAGTTTATTGTACACAGAAAATATTTACATAACACAAAACAGAAAAAATATATACAAAAGGAACAGCTTATTTCTAAAAGAAATTTCTTACAGCAGTCCTAGGTTAAGGAGAAATATTGAAGAAAGGAGGGCAGTTAGGCGTGTACGATATGATAAATATAATAAACGATTACATAAATACGATATACAAAACAAACTAATATATATCAATAATAATACATACATACTTTACATACTATAAATATATATAATCTTATAGTGATAGAAAATGTTCCTTGACGTTTTTCTTAATTTCTGTTCCCGATATAACAAAAAACACTAAAACCCAGAATAAAATAAATATTTAAGGGGTCTCCCGTACAGCAGACATTATTTTTTTGCCGTTTTTATGGATAATGGTACGGAGCCCGTCGGTCGCGACTCCGACTCGCATATGGCCGGTTTTTAGTAAGATATTTACAATTCATTTTGTCGTACAGAATCCTAGAAACTATGGTTTACCTATATATTTCAAAGTTTTATGTTTAACTTTGAAATAGTTTAAGTAGGTATAACTTATATGGCAAAATAGGATTAGTATGTTTTGTAACATACGTCAAATATTTCAGGCAGAGGTGGTAATAAAGGCTGTAAAAAACCTAATCCTTGAAGAAATTAATGCGATGAAGTCGCAGAAAGGCTGCATAACTCTTTATCCGAAATCGATAATGGACCTAGTTTATAGTGAGGTAAGTTTTTATAAATCTTCCATTAAAAATAATAAGAGCACAAAAATGACAGTGTGTTTATTTCTCAGGCTTGCAGATATGCGATAAAGTTTGGCGATAAGTTATCGGCAACTGATTGCGTGGAACTGTTGCATTCTTTGTCTGAGTGCAAGACGCCGTTCCAATGTGCTCATGGCAGACCAGTCATGGCAGTTCTTATGGAAGTGAAATCTGAGATTCGTGAATACAAGGTGAGAAATAGATGCTTATTTTAGACAATTTATTTAATTATTTAAAGTCGTATTGTTATAATTATAGTTGATAACCCCTTCATTTCTAGATAAATTTGTCAAAATTATTGGCATTCAAGAATCGTTGCAAGAAGTGATAAGTTTTATAGTAGTAAGAAGTTTTTAAATAAAGGTTTTAAAAAATTAAAACGTTTTACTACCAACCTTACATTTATTAAATTAAAAACCACTGAGCAAGTACGTTTTACGAAACCAACAACGTACGAAAATAACAAAGTAATCGATACGTTTTAACTCAACTATCGTATTAATCGAAACGTGGAACATTCGATCTCGTCAAGCCAGAGTGATTATTTTATAAGCTTAAAACTTTAAAGCTTTATAACCAAAAATACGACTAAAATTGGCTGTAACTAAATTAATTCATTTTGGTATTAAGCAATACATTACAATATTTACACTAAAATTATAAAATAGTAGTTCAGTTACTAATTTCCTCTTGTATCCACGTGAAGTAAGACGATATCCTTGTATGAACATCAGGAAACCCAACAGCGCAAGGGATACCCCAAGAAACCAGACCAACAAGCTTGTTGTTCTTGATCAATGGCCCACCAGAGTCACCCTGTAAATAATTATAATTTAAAAGTTCGTACGGCAACAAATTTCAAACGAACTAATAATAACGCTAAGAAAGTGATTCGGTGCGATTCTTTAGTTCATCTATATAAACCTATCAATCCTCAAGGAAGACCGTGCTTTTAGATGTTTATTTAAAACAACGGTTACTAAAATGAGTGTCACAGCACGCCGAAAAAGCTAAACAAATATTGGAAAATAATAGCTCATTTCCGTGTTGTTGTTGTTTTGTTTTGCTACGTGCTTCAGGCTAACGGGGTCAGTCCCCATAGCTAGAGCGATGAATGTGATGATACTGGTTAGCATGTTGAAGTACCTTGCGAATATTCTGATTAGACCCAACGACAGAAATGACCTCTGAACTTGTTTTCCATTCGAGAGACCAAAAAATTAGACCTAACAAAACTCTTTGCAATGTACCTTCACAATTATTCAGTTATTATTTTAATTATTTGATATTATAGTTGAAAAATTAGTTTTGTCTATCTAGCGGGGTCCTTTCTACGTAAGTATAAAAAGTATACCAAATTAATGCATTTTCAATGTAACTTGTACCTTTCTGTACCGTTAGCCGTTTTGTGATTTGTCTAAGATTAAGTACTTTGAACGGAACACGCGCGCATATTTTTTCCTTAGTAGGTTTATTATTCAAAAAAATACTAATATACTACTTATCGTATCCGTAAAAGTATATAGGTATAATTAGGAAAGGTACATTAAAAATTATTTAATTTGGTGGTTGAATTCTTAACAGCACAAGACTAGTCAACTAAATTATTTTTAAACTAAGAAAATTTAGATTGTCTAGCGTATAATGTTTACACTAGTGAATTAAACTTAAATTTCTTTAAAAAAACTACAAAATGTATTACATTTTATGACGAAAATCATCATCAATCATCGAAAATCAGCTGATACTCTTTAATTTGCTGAATCGATTTTTACCAAACATAGCTAATAACCATTGCAAAGAAACTTGCTTTCACGTAAAAAACGCATCAAAATCGTTCCATCCGTTCGAGAGCTACGATGCCACAGACAGACAGACATTGGCGTCAAACTTATAACACCCCTTTTTGCGTCGGGGGTCAAAAATTCGATAGCCTCCAACTTACATGACAAGTACCTTCGCCTAGCCTGGAAAATGTGCAAAACATGTGGCCGTACACCTCTCTAGTGTAACGCATCGCGTATTTGCATGTTTCTTGACTAAACACCGTTAATTCCAATGCATGCAATTTATGACTTGATTCACCATTCGCCTAGAAACAAAACAAAACATGTTTATATTTTCACTGGTAAATAAATCAAAGCTTTTAACAACTAAACTTACCTGTACAGCACCAAAACCTGTCAATACAAGAGGATCACCTTCCTTTAACTCAGTCTTATCAATTTCTAAAATGTCAACGTATTCTGAATTAAATTTTCCATCCACTCGTATAATGGCGATATCATTGGTTCTTTGACTAAAGTCGAAATCGCTATGAATCTTGATAGTCGTAACATTATACTGTTGTCCCCCTTCATCTAAGTTTGACGTCCCAACCAATACTTTAATATATTCCGGTAGAGCGCTAAAATTTACATAAATTGTTGAAGTGTATAAATATAATCTGGAACGACAGCACAACTGCATAATATATTTATATGCTTATTAAAAAGCGAAGAACGTTTAAAAATTTACCCTTGCACGCAATGAGCAGCTGTGACAATACAGTTTTCTGAAATCACTGCTCCTCCACAAACATGATATCCAGTTAGATTTTGAAGAGAAGTCTGAAAACGGCCGTAGTTATTTGGAGCTACGTAGCCTCCTACCACTCGCAAAGACGATCCTGGAACAATTCAATCATAAAATATAACCAGTAATATGATAAGTACTATTCTAGCGAGCTATGCTTGGAATTTCTCTGCGTAATAAATGATGAAATCCGTAGACGAACTAAAATCACCGACATACATTTCGTAAGTAAGTTGAAGTAAAAGAGGGCAGGCAACAGCGCTAGAACAACGTAAAGAGAGTTAACAGTTTTCGAGTGGGAAACGAGTAACAGACTGACCTCAAACTAAGTGGAGATTCGACCCGGGAAAATTCACGGGCAGCCGCTATATGCAAGGGACTCAGTCTGGACCGGTGGCATACCATGATGATGTTATAGCAAGAATACGAACTAAATGATTTTACCTACCTTTTATTTCTATCACAAATGTCGCTATAAGTATTGAAATACTAAAAAAGGATATGTCCATTTTGAAAATACAACAAGTATTATCTAAATAGCGACCAATGATACTGATTCAGGTACGCCGTAAATTAAAACAGATGAATGTACTATCCATCCATTTGTATGTACTATCTTTACGATTTGGTAATTAGTCTGATTCCATCTGGGTACTATCGTTATCGACTAATTTAGATCAAGATACGTTATCATAAAAGGAATCCCGAAAAATTGCTTTTTTTCTGTGACGATTTTTTAAAAATACAAGCCATATACTCGGAATTTCACACACTATACACCAACTAACACAAAACTTGTGTGTGACGGTACCGGTAAGACTTGATGGTAGTAGCTAGCCGAGTATCAGAGATATCCCGTACTGGAAATCGAACCCCGGATCTGTGTGAATCCAAGTGGGCAATAGTGATCGATGGTTTGGCTACGGAGTAATATATTTTCTTGAGAATGAGATGTACTGAAAAAGCAGCCAAGTAAGTGTTGGGCCGCGCGCAGTGTAGAGTGCCGTTGTTGCCCATCACATGAAATAATTTCTAAGGAATGCCTCTTAGGATGATATATTGAGAATGCTTTATACATACACGCATCATAGATTGAATTAATAATAATAGGGACAGGTTTTTGTTGATATTCCTGTCAATAGTAAAAGCTGAAAAATCAAAACTAGCAACACTGATAAAAATATGTCACTTTTTTGGCACAAATTTTTGACGTGGCAATTGTGCGAAAGGGACAGTGTAAGAATATGGATTCTTTCGAATTATGTTGAAACGTAGTGTGTAAGAATATGGATTCTTTCGAATTATGTTGAAACCAAGGCTGACCTTTGAAATTCCCGTCAAAAATTGTCAAAACAAGTGATAAAATGTACACATTATTCCGAAAATTGAAGAAATGGCTTCGGCCTTTTTTATAACCCTAAAATTCTAAGAGAGAATATCATTATCAAAGACATGACTGTATGTTGTTTTGCCTCTGCCTTTTCATAGTAGGAAAAAAATCTTACCAAAAAAACATTACAGCTGTCAAACTGCTCGCGTAAATCAAGTGATTGATTACTTGCTCAGTGGCGTAAACAAAAGGCGAATGTAATGAAAATATGATAGTTTGAGAATCATGGATGTACTAAAAGCGGAAATTGCCAAAAAGCGGAAATTACTTGAGGAGAGGAATCTTGTCGTAAGTATTATCAAACGAATGAAAATAACGAAATAGGTATATCCGCTCCGCGTGGTTGTTTATAAGGTGTCGTCAATTAATAAATTACAGGATCCGACGAAGAACAGAAAGTATTTCAAACGAGGGGAGCTTTTAGCTAAAGAACAGGAAGAATACTTAAAAAAATATGGACCACAGCCACAAAATGAATTGGATGATAACAAACAACTCGACACCAAAAAAGGTACCATTCTTTATTATCTCATGCTTCTGCCATGTTATTGACTTTCTCTTAGTACTAGACTGGGAAAAGACTCGTGAATATTGACCCTATTGATTTTCTATTAGGACATGCACTGAATGAGAAAATCAAAGACAAAAATCTGATTTTCCACCTCCTATAATATTAAGCTCTAATTGAAATGTGTACATTCCTTGCACTGAGGCTTATAATTATATAAGATTGGGAATAGTGAAAGAGTATCAACTGGGAACTATCCATTGCTGAAAAAATCGACAATAGAATAATACTAAATAAGTCAATATTCAAATTATAGTTTGTTGTAGTCTTAGCTAGCAACAAAGTCTGCGTAACTTTAGACTTTATACCTCACTAACCAGTTTGATCTGTATAAAAAGTAGCCTAAATGTATTTCTGCTTTAACTATCCCTAATCAAAAATCAAGTAAGTCACTCTGACTCTCTTTTACAATGTAAAGGAAAGACAAATATTAGTATGAATACATGGATAGATAATAAGCAAATGAAAACTCTGAATTTGTTCATTGTAGAAGTTAAGAAAGACAATGAACCTGAGCAAACGGAGAGTGCTGCATTACCAAGAATAGAAGTTATAAAAAGATTGAGGGAAAGAGGCCACCCAATATTACTTTATGGAGAGAGTGAAGTTCAAGCTTTTAAAAGATTGCGAAGAATTGAAATTCAGGAACCTGAAGCCAATAGAGTAAGTACAATTTAGAATAATGTGTCTTTTAATTTTAATGTATAATGGGTTCTGCACTTAGCCTTTATCTCATAGACAATAAGTCTAATGGATGGTAAGCATGTGCACTCAGAAGCTTCAAGCTAATGTAATGAAACATTTCTACTACCTTTTAAACTGGCACACAGAAGTGCTATTAACACTGCTGTTTGGAGGCAGACTTAGGTAACATGGTGGTAGCTAGCCAGGTGGATAGAATTAAGTGCCCTACCTCCAACCAAACCAAATACAGATAGGAACCCCTATTAGAAATTGACCCTGGGACCACAGCATTGTGAGTCCAATCATGTAGCCATTAGGCCATAGGGAGGTTTTTTACTTAACTTGTCCATTATTATAATAAATCTATTGGAGCAGATTCAGATTCTTTACTTATTATTTTTGTAAAAAGTTAGTGAGTATATTATAGTATAATTTCGTATGTCCTGTAAAGACAAAACATAGCAGCTCTGTAACTTACTTAGTACCATGTACAACCTATGTTTACGAATAAAGATTTTGACTTTGTACTAAACGGCGAATTGGGGGGAAAGTTTCAGGGTATAAGCAACAACCATATGAATCAACAACATCTTTATGTAGTCATAAATCTTTTGGCTAAGGCAATGGGGTCGAAAATCCTATTTCACATGGTGATCTATGAGAGAGATACAAGTACTGTGGACAGATGATCCTTTTTACAAATTATTCAAATTTTACATTTAATTTATTCAACAAAATTGTTTGTAAGTAATGTAGACTTAGATAATTGGATTATCATAGATGGACAAAATTCATTGAGCAACAATAAAAAATAAATAAAAAGTGTCCGACCTCAATGCCAGATAAAGTAATTTGAATTGAATGTGTTTTTAATTTTCAGGGTTTCAGAAATGACTTCCAAGAAGCCATGGACAAGGTGGATCAAGCATACCTTCAAGAAATATTGGCATTGGGTACACAGGTAAATTATCTGTTACTTAAATTTTATTGTATCTGGCATTCTTGAAATTAATTTTTATAAATTGACCAAAAATAATTGGCTTCAGAAACCGAAAGACGTTTGATTAATTAATGAACACACATTATACTATTCAATAAATTAACACCTGAATAACATCAAGTAAAAGTTTAGTTAAATAAATCGAAAATAAATTGTATACCAGGCAAAAATCTGATTCTTATTTAACATAGTTAGTTATTGATTATTTAATTTGAACCAGTGTTTTAATAATTTAAAATGTTACTAGTTTTTATGACATTGTAACCTAAGAAGCATTTGTTCAGCTGCTGTTGTGGGTTTTAATGTCTGATGAAAGGTAGAAATAATAATTATTTTTAAGTGTCTCATCCATTATTATTCCATCCATAATTATTAGTATTATACACATGAGCATCGTACCTATCGTACATAAAATCAGAACACAAATTTTTTTAAGATTATTATTTGTGTTTCAGAGTGAAACTGAAAAAATACCAAATGAAGATGATATTGATGATTCAGTAACATATGAGTTTATTCAAGAAATGGCCCAGACAATGGGACAAGGGGACAGGAATCATGACATGAATGTTATTATGATTTTATTACAGGTAAGGAAGTTGCTGGATGGGCTTACCCTATATCCCACTTTCTGTCTGCTTTCTATGAATCTTCATGTATATTTTTTGACATCAGCATATCCAATTCTTGAAAGAAAAAAAAGATAGAAAAGGGGAAAAGCAGATATTGCTAAAGAAGGAAGGATATTATTAGATTGCTAGTCAGAAATAAGGCATGTTAATTACTTTTTTACATTAATTTAAAAAAAAATTAATTTTTCAGTTTCTTCTTAAAATGTGGGGAAATCAACTTAATTCCGCCACAGCAGCAGAAAAACAAGCGGTGAAGCACAAAATGACCAGAGCGACATACACACAAACTCAAGTGTATTTGAAACCGCTTATGAGGAAACTTAAAAAGAAAAACCTGCCTGAAGACATTTGTGATAGCCTTATGGATATCACCAAACATCTACTGGAAAGAAATTACATAATGGTTTGTGCCTTAGTAGTATTTAATACATTAGTTCGCATATGAGATTCATCTCATAATTACCTGATGGTAAGTGATGGCATCAGGATGAAAGTGTTCCCACTCAGAAGTTGCATATTTTATATCTTTCAATACCAAAACAACAAAAACACTTTTTAATCCGGGACTTCATAAATTTAATTCACCTAAACTGCGCCCTACACTAAAATTTAGAGGAAAATTTTAATTTTACAATGGAAGCATAAATTGGCAAATTGACAGACCTCAGCCACTTGATTTCAAATCAAGACCAATTTAGGGTGATAAATTGTAACTTGCCAGTAGCTACCCACTGGCAATTTTGTGTACGACATTCGGCCGGCAGCGTTCAGTGTGAGTGGTTGGTGATGGATACTAGCCTATTTGAGACAATAGCATGAGATTGTGATATTACCATGAGATTGCTTGGCCTAACACCATTAGGTGATTTTACATAATCACCACTCTTGGCAGGTAAACTGATAAAAAAATCTTAAAATATTTTTAATATTATTTACACTTGCTATTTCAGTACATTTCAACACAATAGTTAGGGATTCCTGTTTAGTGTGATCACACTAAAATGAAAAACCATGAGATTGTTTATGTATTAATTTCAAACACTTTTTAAATTGACGTAGTGTTGAGGTGCAATGCAATCTATTGTTGTAGAAGTTGTCGACGGATTTCCGATCAAATTGCCTCGTTGGCGTGTTTAATGAAAGACCCCACCATGGTGATTCTGTTCTAATGCCTGCACACGCCCTGGAGCCCCATGGCCAATCTGCGATTGTATTCTATAAATAATTAACTTATCTCTAGTACTTTGTAGAGATCATATCAAGTACTTTCTGATTAGCTTCAATAAAAAACCTTTGTTATTTTTGCACTTTTAAAGAAATGACATCCGAAATGTTATTTTATGCTATTGTAGGTTTAACGAATTGAAAATTAAACTTGTTGCAGGCCAGTGATGCATATCTACAAATGGCTATTGGGAATGCTCCTTGGCCAATTGGAGTAACTATGGTTGGTATTCACGCTCGTACCGGGCGTGAGAAGATCTTCTCGAAAAACGTAGCGCATGTCATGAACGATGAGACACAACGAAAATACATTCAAGCTTTGAAGAGATTAATGACTAAATGCCAGGAATATTTTCCTACAGATCCGTCTAGATGTGTAGAATATAGTACTGTACATAACTAAAACGTATTGCTTTATTTTGTGTTTTATTCCATTCGATTTCCCTGCATGCGTATAGAATATCATTGTTTCATATCGAAAGATTGGCATGCCATTCAGGCATACTTGGACGTTTTTTCATTCTTGGCATCTTTCATTGTAAGAATAAGTACCTACTGAGGTTAGTGCGTTAGTACTTTCGTCATCTTTCGTGTGTATCTTTGTAGGAACAATTTATTTATATTGTTGGAAGTGTGATATCTCTCAACAAATTAACTTTTGAATCGAATCGATAATACCCATTTCATACCAAAGAGAAGTCCAAAAAATATCCATTTTTAGGGTTCCGTACCCAAGGAGTAAAAACGGGACCGGGACCCTATTACTGAGACTTCGCTGTCCGTCCGTCCGTCTTTCCATCTGTCACCAGGCTGTATCTCATGAACCGTGATAGAGAGTTGAATTTTTTTATAGATGATGTATTTCTGTTGCCGATATACAACAAATACTAAAAACCAGAATAAAATAAATATTTATAGGGGCTCCCATACAACAAACGTGATTTTTAGACGTGCATGTAACATGCAACTAGCGCCATCTAGTGTCGTACTCGTCTACTACTGCTACTGCAAATCTAAATTGATAATGAAAATCGAGGCCCATTCTTTAGATTGGTTTTCCGTATGTTAATTATTCATATTCTGTTCATTCTTCACCCAGCAACCTCTGCTACATTTCATACCGGAAGCCAACAGTCCTACGTACTGTTGTATGACGGAAAACTTAGGATATATTGTGGTAGCTAGCCAGACGGAATTAGAAATTGCCCTGCCACTAAACCAACCGATAGGTACCCTCACTGAGAATCAAACCCGGGAACTCCGGATTGTTAGTCCTAGCGTGTGGCCATTAGCGGTGGCACGTACAGCTAGAACGGACATTACCCGCCTCCCGCCGATCCGCGCTACCTCACCTCTCCTTCCAGCTAGGAGCATATCCAAAAAATATAAGGAGAGCATATCTCTCAAGATACTGGCGCAGAAAATTACACAAAGGTTTTGAGCGTCTGAACATATTTATATTTATATTAATTTTTATTTATAATTTATATATTTATTATAAATTATAATTAATTTATAAATTAATTATAATTTATATTTATATTAAGGTTTTGAGCGACTGAACATATTTATATTTATTAAAATGGTAACATCAGGTTGGATATTGTTCGAGATGACGTTAAGTTGTAGGTAACCTTGACAACAATGTGAAAATAAGATAAACAACATGGTTTATATGTGTGCGTGTAGTGTAAAAAGTTTGCAAGTGGCAATCTACATGTGTCAAATTATTTGACATGTATTTGACTCAAATACAATGTCACGTGAAAATAGTAAGGCGATTGTTATTGTTTTATGTTATTATAGGTTATTATGTTATGATATTTCGATATAATGATTTTAGAGTATGTGCTTAAATATCATCAAGAAGATTGCGTCGATATTTTATCCAAAAAAGATAATTTGGGGTATTATAGTATCAAAATTGAGTAAGTATTATCTATTTAGGTACCATTATTTTACACAATAAAATATTCTTGTATTTAATTTAATTTAAACTGCCCCTATTGTTTTAGCTTTCTAAAGCTTTTTGAGACCTATCCAGATGTTGGTGACAAAGTACTTTGCAGTCCAGTTGATAGTTTGCCAGCGTGCAACAAGGATATTATTAAGGCTCAGCAAAATATCCTAGAACTACATGAATACAAAGAGGTGGTAACAAAATTGGATTATTACTACATGAAAAGAAATGTCCATGCGAGATTTTTTGGTCTGCCTGTGTGTCCGGAACTGCATAGGACCATATTTCCTAAAAACGTAGATCTGGGATGCTTTTTAAAAGTGACAGGTAGGCAATTTTTATTTATACTATACCTACTTCAATTTAATTTGTATACTTGCAATAAATCTTTCTTGCTTTAAATTATAATAATACTTGATACAGTAAAGTATACTTTTTCAAATATATTATACACAAAAATGTGTTCATTATATAAAATGTTTAAATGTTAAAGTTAAACCAATAAATTACAGTTATACAATGTCATTTAGAAGAAGATACTGGTAACAGCAACATTAGAATAATTGTGAAAAATATATTTAAGATATTGTTTTTTCATGGAGTGGTATCATAGATGACTTACATTTCAGGAACTGTAGTTAGAGTAACACAATCAAAGATGCTTGAATATCAGAGAAAATATGTTTGTACAAAGTGCAAATATGAGAACTGTGTTGAGGCAGCGTTTGAAAACCGATACATACTGAAAGCACCGACAAAATGTGGCAATGATGAGACAAGGTGTAAGAGTTCTACATTTACTCAGGTCAATATGGTGTCCAGGGAGTATTGTAAGGATTATCAGGAGATTAAAATACAGGTATTATGAATATATAATTTGTTGCAATACAACAATAATATGTAAAATGAGATATGCCACAAACATTCACTTTGTGACAAACCATGTAAGATGGTAATGACTTTTAAATACTTTCTTGCAACCAGCTATGGAAGTGGCTTTTCTAACATTAGACTTGAATTAAAAGAGAAAGTAACTAAGTAGCTAAGTTCCAAATCTCCAATATACTTGAAACTTTTTTTCCAGTTGATGGAGTCAGTTTTTATCTCACCTGATTGTAATTGACCAATTGGCCGATAAGGCCATTGGTTGATAAGCATGTGATCACTAAGAACTGTCAAACTAATGAGGCATTGGCTGTGCATTATATACCGGAAAACCACAAGAATATGCCATTCAGACTTGTCTTACGACGAAAACATGTGTCACTCTAATACAATCTTGTAATATTATACAGGAGCAAGTAAACAAATTGGGAATAGGAACCATCCCAGGCTCAATGTGGGTAGTTTTGGAAGACGATCTTGTTGATAGCTGCAAACCAGGGGATGATGTGCACATCTGGTAAGCTCTCTTTGAAATTCATTATTATCTAAACACATACATGCTCCACTGGATCTAATCTTAATTGGTGTTTTAAGTTTACTCAGTACTTTTTGAGAAGGTGTGGATGTACAATTTGAATGTGACCATTATAAAACACCCTGGTAAACAAGTTATCGGTGAATGGATTTGTCATAATCATTTAGCTTTACGGTGTGTGTACTGGGTGCTGTTGTCTAGTCTGCTAGAATTGTTCTACCAATGGGAGACCATTGTGTTTTTTAATCCTGAAAGGGAACTTTGCTATTTTGCTGCAAACCAATGGACACATTTCTGAGGTACTCTATTGTTTTCACAGTCCGACTGCAAATTCTGAGGTCCTGTGCCAAAGCATGTACCTACCTGTTACTCGGTTTGGATGGTGTCCGCCAAGCCTAGCCTACCTAAAGGCCTACCATGTTACCTTAGTCTGCCGTCAAACATCAGTGTTAATATAATTGTTGTGTTTTGGTAATTAAAGAGGACCAGTACTAGCCAGCGCTTATTAGCTTATGGCTTCTGGTTGAGCAGTCTTTCCATCTAATGACAGGTGAGATAAAAGCCAAGTGTGAACCCATGGTAGGTATAAAAAACCTTTCAATTTCAGTGGAACAGTCCGCCGTCGCTGGCGCCCATCTTCTCAGAACAAGAAGTGTGAAGTGGATCTGGTACTGCAAGCTAACCACCTGGAAGTGTGCAATTCACAGAGATCAGAAGTTATTGCCACTGCTCCCGACATCAAGGACTGCTTTAACGAATTCTGGGAAAAGTTTGAAGGTTGCCCTTTAAAAGGGAGAGACCAGATTTTAGGTTCTGTTTGTCCGCAGGTAAATATTTAATTTTAGAAAGTAGTACATGCTTATAAAGCTACTAGCATTTACCTACTTGTATAGACTTCAGAAAATAGCTCATGGGAACACTTTACTAGGATAAAAATATTCAATATCTCTCATCATATCATGGTGGCTAAGTGGATGGGAAGCACTACGATTGGTGTTGCAGTTGAGGCGCCAATAGGTAACAAACAATCTTTTGGATTTATAAAATATTAATATTTAAAATACTGTTTATTTTTGTAGGTTTGCGATTGAATATATAATGACGACTCATTATTAACAGTGACATAGACCAACTTGCCACTAGACACCTAATGGAAGGTGAACACTTTCAGGCAACACTTCAGGCTTATATGTCTTATACTCTTTAGTAATCACCACTAATAACATGGTGCAAACTTGAACGGACCAATGGGGCCAATCAGCGTTACTTCTTCCTGTAAACTTCTTTACGTTGAATTATTTGTAACGGCTTCGTCTGCGTGGCTTCTGAATGTATTCACTGGGCACTACATTTGCGATTGGGAATGAAATGTAGCCTATATGCTTTTCCTACCCTTCATCCCTACACAAAAAATCAAGTCATTCTGTCTCTCTGTTACGAAGTAAAGAAATGACAAACAAACACATTTACTTTCCCTTTTATAATATTTAGTTTGGATAAAGAACAATACGCCTCTAGCTTGTTGGTGGTTGTTATGTGTCAGTGAAATTATATATATTTTGTTGATGAGGTTTTAATTGCTAATTTCCAGGTTTATGGACTACATTTAGTGAAACTGGCAGTGTTATTGACAGTCATAACCGGTTCCGACCACGCTGCAGAAAATGACAATGAAAAGTTGTCGCAAGACGATAGACATCCAAACCGCGTTCGGGGACAGTGCCATCTTCTACTCGTTGGGGATCCAGGTGAACATCACCAATTCATCAATCCTTCACATGCTCAAAAATCTATACTTTCACTGTACAATTCGCATCTAGTGTATCTATGACTTACGTAACATCGTAGATACATTCGATGCTTAGATCACAACTTGCTTTAGCTTTCTCAACTGATGGTGAACATGTAATATTTCAGAAAATTACATCTTGATCCATGACGGCCAAACTCCAAAGCCTTGAACACAGACGAAGGGACTGCCTTTCTATATTGTATAGGTTATATTTTGGAGATTGCCCACAAGAGCTATTCTTGTTGATTCCGCCATCGCCATTCAAGTACCGATCTACAGGTGAACCGTAGTGCTCCACCAGTACATAGTCGACATTCCTATGGCTCGCACAAAGCGTTTTGCTTTTAATTTTATCATGCGAACAGCCTGGGAGTGGAACGCACTGCCGGCGTCTAAAATTCCACAAAGCTACAACTTGGGTGTCTTTAAGTCGAGGGTGAACATTGAACAGGCACCTGCTAGACGCACCATCGTAAGCCACATCGTCGCTTACCATCAGGTGAGATCGTGGCCAAGTGTTGATCTATCTTAACGGGATTCCTCTCCGAATGCTTCCATACTAAATTTCTGTTGCCGTAATCTTTTAATAGAATAGCTGACTTTGATAAGTAATTGCCTAAAAATAGGAAATGAAATTATAGTGTAGCGAAATGAATATAATTAATTTCCAACTTTATTGTTAGCTACAATAGCCGTTACTCAGCCAATGGTCCCTAGATGGCGCTTTGAACAAAAATAAAAAAACGTGTAAAAATGAAATATGCGATTCACTGCGAAGTTGTACGTTAATGATACTCATTTCGCATTTCGCGACGTTACAATTTAATGCCTTATTTTTGGATAATTACTACACAAAGCCTATTCTATTTTAAAGTATTATGACAACATTTAAGTATGAAACTTTGATCGAGCGGAATCCCGTTAAGTTAGCTGTGAATGTTACAGGCACTGGGAAGTCACAGCTACTTCGAGCGGGCACAGAGCTCAGCACGCGCTCCGTGCTCACGTCCGGAGCCGGCAGCACCAAGGCGGGACTCACATGTGCTGCTTTGCGGGTGATTCCCAATCCTTGTTATATTTTATTAAAGATATTTCTGAAGGTGTCTGGATGACCAAGCACATTGTATATCGCACTAACATTAAACAGGTAAATGCGAAAGTTTGTTTGTTACCTCAATCCAATATTCAATTCAACCTAATGGCAACACGCTTGGGCTAACAATTTAGAGGTCCCTGGTTCGATTCTCTATCCTTACTCGGCTTGTTTGGTGTTAATTATTGCAATTTTCATTTGTCAAAATCATATAAACATTATTTAAACGCATAGTCTCGTGTTGTTGCAAGAGAGGTTCTATTTAAAAAGTAGTGTCCTGACTTGTCTTGTACCTCTATACCAGGAAGATGGCGAATGGCAGCTGGAGGCGGGCGCGCTGGTTCTAGCGGACGGCGGCGTGTGCTGCATCGACGAGCTCGGACAACTGCGGGACCACGATCGAACCGCCGTACACGAGGCCATGGAGCAGCAGACCATCTCTATCGCCAAGGTGACTGCTACTGAGCTTTACCGTTTACTATATCTTCTAGGGAGCAGAAGACCCAACGCAACGTATGTCGCAAGCCGCGTCAAAAGAGATAGAGCTACGCGATAGAAAGAGAGCGAGAGACCCTAATTGTGGGGTCATAGCGCAGTGCAGTTTTAATTTTTATGGTGTCATATAAATACTCGCTATTTATTTAAATATCTTTGCGAAGCGATATCTCTGTACGTAAACCGCTTAAACGAGTCCTCACCCGCGCGGTACAGGGTCGCGGGCGAGGACTCATTTAATATAAGCGGTCGCTCTATAGTAAGTACTAGCTTCCGCCCGCGACTTTGTCCGCGTTTACTTCAAAATTTATTCTACTTGTTCGATAGGCATAGAAGTCATCTATCTCCATTTCCAGCATAAGGTACAAAATAGTGTTTATTCTGTTACGTAGGCTAATAGTTTAAAGAAACAAAAGAAATTTTAATATCTGATATATAAACTAACTAATATAATAACTACACTAATATTATAAACGCGAAAGTTTGTATATACGAATTGCATATTCTATGGTCGGTTGCTAGGCAACGCGTTTTTGTTATGCCCAAATTGCCCATGTAATCCCGCTAATATTATAAGTGTGATTTTGTACAATTTACACAATATGTCTTTATAAACTATAGCCTATATGTTATTCTGATGTATAAGCTATATTATTGTAAAGTTTCATTCAAATCCATTCAGTAGTTTTTCCGTGAAAGCGTCACAAACATCCAAACATTTAAACATCTAAACTTTCACACTTATAATATTAGTAGGATTATGTGGTTCAGTACAGTAAAAGTTCATCATCAACAGCCTATATATGTCCCCACTGCAGGGGCTCAGGCCTACTCTACTACAGAGAGCGTAGGAAAGTAAAAGTTCCCTGGTTAAAATTACCTTCTTGTTTTGTTAACAGGCTGGGATAGTTTGCAAGTTGAACACACGCTGCGCTGTCATAGCGGCGTGCAACCCTAAAGGGCATTACCAAACAGATCAGCCTCTCAGTGCGAACGTGGCCCTCGGAACACCTCTATTGAGCAGGTAATATATAAAGTCGACGCCAAGACAGTACATCGGACACAAATACTGCCACAGTTCACCCAGTATGGTTCCACAATTCTATTTACTAAGCCTACACTACTATGTCATGTTGGTTCATCAATTTTTAAGAATAAACAATTTTGGCCACATTTCTCTACACTCACTAATGTCAAAATAGTCCGTAAAATTCTTGGGCGTGCCTATCTCTCGGTTTGGTTGGCGGTAGGGCATTTTCTATGCCTGCTTGGCTAGCTACCTCCATGTTACCTAAGTCTGCCGCCAAACAGCAGTGTTAATATTACCGTTGTGTTCCGGTATGAAAGGTAGCAGAGCCAGCGCCTCATTAGATTGAAGCATCTAGGTGCGAACACTTACCATCTTCAGTTACCATCAGGTGAAATGAAGGCCAAGTGCAAACTCATAATACATAAAAAATATCCGATTGATTGATTGAATTTAGGTGGGACGGGCTGATCCTATTCTAAAGCTGAGATCACACGGCTATTTGTTCAGTGTATTTATTAGCATTGTTTATTTATGTTACCTAAATCTCATTACGTTTTATCGTTTTCAGATTCGACCTTATTTTCATTTTGTTGGACTCCAAAAACAAAGCTTGGGATAAACTGGTTTCCTCCTTTATACTGTTTGGAAATTCCAGTGGATCGAAATCTAAGAAGCAATGGAGTATCGAGAAACTGCAGGTAAAAGAAACATCGAATCTTAGCAAAATACATTTACCATGCATAATGTTTTAAAATATTATGTGCTTACCTATGACATAGTCCTTTTTCTAACCGGCTAATTTTAACTTTAAAAGTACTTTCGGTTGATTAAAGGCGCCAAAATTCAAAGGGATATTATAAATTGCATATCAAATAAATAATCGCCTATCAATACATACTCATCATTTATATTCTTTTTTACATCAAATAACTTACTTCACTACAAATAAACTAAATGTTTAACAAAACTCAAACTGCAGATAATTCGAAATTTTACATCAATATGACATTACTTTTTTCCTCATAATGCAATACAGTTAAATTTATTTTTGTACAAAAATACTACATACATAGCATAAATACTGACTGCACAGCAAATTTTTCATATTTCATAGCAAAATAACTATCCCAGTCGCATATTAACCAATAAGTACAACAAAACCTGTTCATCATATTTGTCTTAATTTTCAAGTAGCCATGCTCGGCAAATTTAATGATTATTATACCAAAAAAAATCCTTTTGCATTGCATTATTTCTAAAAGCAGAACAAATTAACTGAAAAAGGCGCTTTTTCGTCACTGGAGTGCAGAGTGGCGCGATTGAGTAAGATAGAGATAGCACTAGGTCGTGTCGTCGGGAGTTAACCGTATATCTCGCGCGTAAGAGCGAAATAGAAATATTTCGTCAGTGTAGGTGTCGTTTTACACAATCCGCGTGTATTTGTTTGTTTATATTCATTCGGTGTTACGTTGTGCCGGCGACCCGGAAAGATAATCTTATAAAAACAATAATTGCAATATTTGTGTGTAATTAGTGTGCATTTGACTTTTGAGTTTATCTAATGTTAATTTACTGATGATATACCATGGAATCATCAAGTAATATACAACAACAAAGTGATGTTCCTGTGTATTGTTCGGACAGTGAACCTGAGTCACAAGAGGAGCCATGTACCAAACGAACGAGAAAAGGTGGCCTAGACTGGATATTTGTCAAAAAGTTCGTAACTTTTGACGAAGCACAACAATTTCTTCGAGATGAAAAGATTTGGACTGCTAAATTTACTCACACGACAGAAGAAGGTAAAAAACAGTATTACCGTTGCAACAAAGTTAAATACCGAGGCCCTCAGTGTGCAGCACAAATTTATTTGCTTTTTGAGTCAAACTCCGATGCTGTCTTACTGTACCGTACAAGCAGCGATCATGATCATGAGATTATTGGGACCAAAAATGATTATGGCATAACCCAAGAAACAAAGGACGAAATTAATAAGCTATACGCATTGCATTTAAAGCCAAAAGCTATTTTAGCACGTCTGAGTGAAATAAATGGTATTAAAGTTCCCTCAAAAAAGCAACTAAATAATTATCTTTCTGACCGTCGCAGAGTTGTTTATGGCCCTTCTACAATCAGTCTGGGAGGGACGATAATGAACCATATGTAATTTATTACTACGTGTACGAGGATGATGATAATACAACCTTTCGTTTTGCGATCGGAACAAAATCTTTGTTAAAATTAGCAACTTTAGCTACCAACTTGCATGCAGACGCCACGTACAAACTTACATGGCAGGGGTTTCCAGTATTAGTGGTTGGCACAACTGATAAAGCAAAGCGATTCCATCCTCTTTGTATGGCGATTTCAAGTTCAGAGCGTAAAGAAGATTTTGTAGTGCTGTTCGATGCACTCAAAAGGGGCGCTTTAACTCTTTATGATTTTAATATAGAACCAAAAGCACTTATTTGCGACGCAGCAAAAAGCATTCAAAACGCTTTTCAAGAAGTGTTTGGCACAGAGGCTACTATTAAAATGTGTTGGGCACACGCAAAAAAAAACATACAAAAAAAAGTAGAAAAATTGGTTGAGAAGAAAAAACAGAAGGAATTGTTGGATGATATAGATTTGTTGCATTCAGCTACCTCTTCTACATTATTTCAACGAGCGTTAACTGCGTTTTTACATAAACACGCAAAAGAAGAGCAATTCATATCATATTTCAAACAGGAGTGGGTTTCGCTCAATCCAAATTGGTATCTTGGATCAGCCGAAGGTTCTCCAGTGACAAACAATGCACTAGAGTCATTCAATAGAAGTATAAAAGACAGCCACACATTACGAGAACGACTTCCTTTGTCTAGATTCATCTCAGTCGCAACAAATATGGTCAAGGAATGGTCGAAAGATCACAAACCAGAGACATTTAAAACTTTACCTCCGATAGAACTGAAAGACTGGACTCTTGCATATCAATGGGCGAAACTTGACAAGAATGTAAAATTTTTAGAATCTGATTCCGGACTAAATACTTATATAGTTAGAAGCTCAACAGCAAGTTACATGACATTTACTCAAGATTGGGACACTTTTGATGGTTACAAAAAAAAACGCTTTCGCATATTGGAGAGTTGCTTTGCCCACCCAACAAACCGCCTGGGTCAACGGAAAATGCACCTGCCCCATTTTTTTTAAGAACTACATGTGCAAGCATATCATCGGACTTGCGATCCGACTCAAGTACGTGGCGCCACCTGCAGAAGCTAAAAATGTGCCTATTGGCCAAAAAAGGAAGCGTGGACGCCCCGCGAAAGCAAGACCTGCTTTAATAATTCAATAAATTACAATTTTGTATCTAATTTTATATATTTTTTGCTGATCTCATTATGTGGTAATTAATAAATAATAAGACGACTGTGATTAATAAAACGCTGTTTTATTTAGAAAAACTGCTGTAAATAATATAAAAATAGAAGCTATATTTAAAAGAAAAAGAGTTAACAGGTATAATGTGCATTAAGATTATTAGCTGTGCATTGATGAAAAAGCTTTTGCTTTAGGAAAAATCGCTGTTCGCTGCGAAAATAAATTGTAGTGTGTTTAGTGATATTTTGAGTTGAATATTATGCTGTGCAATCAGTAATTTTGATGGGAATTTGGAATCTTATTGCATAGAAAAAGGATATTTTTTGATTTGCGTTTAAATACTACCCAAATTCAAATACTATCTAGTTATAGAAAAGAACATTGTTTGTCAGATGTAAATGGTATCTAACTATAATGTCCCAAAAATGTCCTATTTCATGTGACAATGTCGAAAAATTAATTTCACTGACTTACAACTTCTCAAGTAAAGGTTCACGAGTGGCGACCACGTAACGGGAAATATCTACCGGGCCGTCCCCCTACTAGATGGACCGACGACCTGGTTAAGGTCGCGGGGAGTCGCTAGATGCTCGGGACCGGTCGATGTGGCGTACCATGAAGGAGGCCTATGTCCAGCAGTGGACGTTTCCTGGCTGATGATGAACGTACAACTTTTGTGTAAGCTGCATCTAAAGGCCCTGCGTTCTAACATTATTTTGACAAATTTTGTGAATTCGTCGTAACGGAGGCTCAGAATGACTAGAATTTTTGGACAGGGATGGTTGAAGGGACAGAAAAGGAAATGGTCTACTTTTTATATCGATCTAGCATGTAGTACTCATATAGTATTATCATTTATGTTTCAGTTGTACATAGGGTTGGTTGGGCCTCTACCAACGGAGATGTCCAAATCTGCAAACGTGATTCTACAATCATACTACATGATGCAGAGGAAGTCTCAATACAGGGACCCTTCACGAACCACTGTCAGAATGTTAGACAGCCTGGTGAGGTAGGTTTATATACCAAAGATATATCTCAAGTCATCCCAAAGTTATTTAAAAGGCTAAATACCACTTCATAAACCTCCTTAGATGCCACGTAGGAATATCCATAACGGTTGCTCACCACACTTGATGATCGCATCTCATGATTTTTTTTGTATGTAGTTAATTTCTATTCTTTTGAATTGGGATTAATTACTTAGCTTGGGTTCAAAAAATACAGTATGGGAGTTCAAATAGAGAGTGCATAGGCATCTGCTAACTGTTGTAGACTAATATACCACGGACCACCACCTCATTACTTAGACAAATGAGCGTATATACATATTTCTTTTATTTCAAAATCATAGCCAACTTCTAACCTTAAAAAAAGATATAATGATGCTTGACTACAATCTCATCTGATGTTCAGTAAATATTCAGTAATTAGTAAATTATTGATATATAATATATGTGTACTATGGTGTCTCTCGTGTGGTATGACTAAAGAAATTCGAGTAGCTGGGAAGGATCCAAATAATTCTACTACTACTACTGCTACATAGTAGTTCATGTTCAACATCGTTACCATTTCCAGAATGTAGTAGTCCACTGCTGTATTTATATTTTTTTACAGGGCGGTCGTTCTCTTCTAGTCAATATCGTGTGGATGAAGTTGTCTTTTAGTCATAAATCTTATAAAATTCAAGTCTTGCGTTACGTCTCCCTAATAAGGTTTGTCTTTTTTCAGACTTTCACAAGCCCACTGCCGATTGATGTACCGAACAACAATTTTACCAACTGATGCAATAGTGGCTGTGTCGCTAGTTGACCTCTCAATGCAAGACTGTACTTTGAATGACACCGTTGACGCTTTACACTCCACGTTTCAAAGCTACCCAGACTTGGAATATCTGCGCACTGCAAAGAAACTTCTTACAAGGTTAAACCTGTTTGAAATATGGCAAAATGAGTTATTGTACTACGGGAAACTATTGAAAGTCGATCATAAAACTTTAGAAGAAGAAATAGATAGAGGAAGTCATAGATATTTTGCCAAATTCGATGATGTGACTGATGATAATATTCAGTTGTCTGCTTCACTGATCACTAGCTCATATTTCAATGGTAAAAGGGATAATCAAAATATTAATACAAAAGTAAATCATGAGGATAGTAATAATAAAATAACAGATAGCAGTAGATTTGAAAATAAGGTAATGAATAATAAATTGGCAGTAACTTTGAAAAAACACGCTGCATTAAATAAAGAAGTAATCAAACCACCTAATCAGAAGAAAAACGTTAAACGGAAAAGAAAGGAAGTCACCGTTGACACTAAAGAAATTTCGAAGAAAAGACCCAAAAAGAATAAGAAAGGAAAGGGAAAATCAAGAGATCATAGCAGTTCTGACAGTAGTGAAGAAATCAATGATAGGACTATGTTGAATGCAGTGCCCAGTGTCAATGACTTTTTTGCAGAATTAGATATCGATTTAAAATTTAATGTTAGTGACCAAGATGCTGAAACTGATAGAAATGTGCCATTGAGTTCTAGACACAGTACACAAATTGAAAGCAAAAGTGAACAGATAATAAACAAAGAATGTTCAGAAAGCAGTAGCAAAAAAGACACCGACGAATGTGAAAATGTAAAACTGGATACAAAAGCTAGTACTTCGAAGATAAGGGACTTATTAAAACAATTTCAATATGTAAAGAACCATGATTTGAATAAATACCAAGAAAAACTGGTGATGTCTACTGAAAGTGCAAGTAAATTGAAAGATGCTAACAATGATATAACTTTACAAAAAGGACAAAATGATGTAAAAGCTTTATCTAAACAATCATCAGTACAGAGTTCACAATTGTCAATATTCGAAAGTTCAGATTGTGATATAGATTTAGAAATTTGATATCATGGTACTATGTAATATGTATACATAAATAAAAGTTGTAAATAAAGTATGTTTATAGTTTTACTTACAAATCAATCAATAACAAATTTAACACAGTTCTGAATTACTTTGCTTTAAAATATGACAAATAAATTATTCAATCTGTACTAAAGTGTCAGAACGTAAAAGGCCACTTAATTTACTACTTAAAAATATAATTTACGACGTATTAGCATTCGGATTCCCCTTATAAGGATCTGTTTCATAATTTTCTATCAGTAAGTTCTTAAACCGTCTAGCAGTTACTTTAATATTTTCTTCTTCAGCAGCGACACTGAGTATCTCAATTCTGGACACATACAAATGCTCTGGATTTTTAGGACTAACCATTTTAATTATATCCACTTCATCCCCTATACGCACCTGCAAAATGATAGAAAATAGATAAGTTTTTAATATTAATCGTTCCTTCATGACAAGTAGATAAACATAAAACATAGATCTTGCCAGGCAGACATAGAAAATGCTCTTCCACAAACCAAACCACATACCCATAGGTAGATAGCCACTTGGAATCGAACCTAGGATCTCTAGTTTTTTCTTCATTAGTCCATGGAGGTGGTTAAAGTATGAAATTTAACAATTACAATTGTTTAGCCACTTGGAATCGAACATCAACAACAACAACAATCCATGGAAGCATATAGAGGTGGTTAAAGTAAGAAATTTAACAAATACAACATGTTTGATCATCATTTTTATGAACTTTTCACTTTCTACAATCTCATTTTACATTGCATTGACATTATAGTGTCAAATGGCATCAAATGATCCCAATTTATTATTAATCAAACCATACTCACAGGAGTACTTTTCTTCAATATTTTTCTTCCGTTTACTCTTATTTTACTTTCATAAAACTGTTGTTCAATTTTACTGAAAGCAAAACAATTTGTTTTACTAAATATAAGCTTTGTGGAATACTTATGAAATAAAATCGGTTTTTGAAATAGAGAACACCACTTCTTCAATGATTAAAATAAAACGAAAGGGGGGGGGGGGGGGGGGGGCTAAAATATATTAATAAATATGTTAATCACACCCAGCAGAATAATAGGTGATAACAGTCAGCTCTAAGCGCCTGCCCATTTCATTGATTTTTATCTTATAATATAAATAATATTTATCCATGTTTTTGTAAAGGGTTTTTGTACGATGCACATGGCAACCTTATCATATCCAATTTTGTTTTATTATTATAACTTAGACTAACTATTACCTAGATATACTCACTTCCTAGCAACGCTTAATGCTGATTTCAAAATAATATCTGTTCTCATTGAAGTGGTGTTGAATTTTATAACTTTTGAATCTTTATTAAGCGACACATCTGTGTTATCACTGAAGTTCTCTTGCTCGTCATCGGAATCATATTTAGCCTGAATGTAAAAAAAGATACAAACAATGAAAAATATTCGTCATTACTTAAACTATAGATAGGATACAGAAGAAAAAAAACACCAACTATTGAAAACCACAAAGAGCCACATATTTATATACACTACCTTTTTAGATTTGTGGCGGAAAACACTGTAATAAGATTGTTTCGGAGATAAATTATTTACAACACGCAGTGTGCTTGCATTTCTAAGATTAACTTCATTAACTTTTATGTGACGTTCAGATATCGAAATAGATTTAGGTTTTAATGCACAAATAGGCAATAGCGGATTCCCCATCCGCCTCCAGACAAAGCTCATAATTAAAATGTTTCTAAAATAAACTGAAATTATTTTAAAATTCCACACAATACTAGCTTAGCTAGAGGTTATGATGTTATGTAAAAAAAAGTATTGTCAATGTCAATTCTCTTGTCATTGTCAATTTGACATCCGTGCCGTACAGGCAGTTTCGTTTATTTGATATTTCCTCTTGATAAGAGGATATCTGTATCTCCTGCCGATCAATATTTATTTTCTGTCGTTTTATTTAGCTTATGCTTAATTTAACTTAATTATTTGATACTCATACACACCCGAAAATCTTTTTGACAGCCAACGTAAAACGCTACATGCATGCACTGGAACGTTAAGTTAAAAATCGAAGGTTAAATGGCTGTAGCAACAAACATTTTTGCATAGTCCACCAGCACCAGAAAAGCAGAGATTGTATGTTAAAGCTTGGTTCCTCCGAGGTTATAGCAAACAATGCACTTAAAATAGTTGGAATGATTTATAATTTATCTAAAAATATCTATTTTGGGAGGGTATTTTGCCGATATGTTAGAGGCAACTGTAGCTGAAGTATTTTTTTTTAATTTCCTAAGCTTTTCTCGCCTTCATACCTCCTTCTATGGCTTCACAATTTCACATCGTCAGTTTAGTTATTTGTTCAACGGGCACAGTTTTGTTTCATTTTACTTTGAGATACATACATAATCAGACAGGAAACGTAAATTGCTGAATATCGGCCTCCTCATGATGCACAACCAGCGTGACCAGTCCTGAGCCTATTGCTTCTCAGTCCTTTTAGTTGGGGGCCTGCCTGGTAAATATTTCCCGGTACGTGGTCGCCACTCGAAATCTCTTACGGCTCGGTTAAGCTCCGTTCGGTCTGATTTGCCGTATAGGAGCTTTTGCACTTCTGGGAGAAAAAATTTCTGGTCTCCTGCCAACTCAGTCGAGGTGGATTTCAATAGACCGTTCTTGCCCCCACCGGTGAATTATTATTTAATTTTGAATGTGTGGTCAGTTCCTGAAAACTAATTTCAACTGTAATATAATCAAATTATACAGGCTTCCGTTTCCGTCCACAATCTCATCTGATGTAAAGCGATGATATGGTCTAGGACGATTCACGGTTCCCTAGAATCAGTCTCAGATTATTTAGTCTGGCTTTGAAGACATCTAGGTTACAGCGCTCGGGAAACACAGAAGCCGATTGGGAATTCCACTCCTTAGGTGTACGCATAATAAATGAAAAAGCAAGACGCTTCGTACGAAATGACGAAATTTCAATTAAGTAGGATTAGAACCCAGCCGTTTTTCTGGTCGATCTAATGTAAAAAGGGTATGGTGGAATTTTCTCTTAGTGAAAACTACTTGTAGTAAAACTACATGCTGATGCACTTGGTGATCAAAATTAATTGTAAGTGTTGAAACATTTTGAAACTTGCAAAATAAAATTATTTTCCTTCATAAACATTGTCTACAACATTTAAAAAGAAAAAAGTTTTACTTTCTTGATAAAAAATAATTAAAACGGTGCTGTAGTCTTGTAACTGGTACTAACGGTGTCAACTCACTGGTTTCTCGATGTTTTTATCCATGATTACTGATCAGAAAGTTCAACGTTTTTTGATATAAGCTTTAAAGTCGACGATGTGTATATTATCTTTGTTATGAAGAAACATTGCGACTGGGTGATCAATCCTACTAAAACGAGAAAACTTTCTGAGATAGACCATAAAAACAAAGGACCGGTTCAATAAAAATCAGTGCGAATGCTTTTGAAATAATAGACGTATCAGAGTAATTTTGTATTTGTTCCTTTACTTACAGTCACGATAAGGTTTCTACTTATCATATTATTTTCGAAAAAGCATATCTAAGTATAAGTAATATCAGTAAATCACACGTAAATCATCATCATTCATATCAGTTGTTTGGCAGTTTTTTGTTTTTATTGTTGTGACTCTGATTTCGAATGAAATGACCAAAAATTTCCCTTCTAATACATAAAAGGACATATAAAAGATGAAACATTTTGCTGTGCGTCATTTGACTCGGGATTTGTTGTTTTATAATTATCATTGTTTGAAACAAGAGGAGAAGAAAACAAGGAAGTAGTTAGTCAAAACACTCATTGATAAAATCGAGAACCCATCGTACCTTTCCCGCCACACTTTATCGCATTTACACGGTTTGTCTCTTAGTAACATGTGGACACATGTCTCGCACTCGGAACTCTTTTTATTTTCGTATACGATTATGTCCACGGCGAGTTCAAAGGGGTTTTTAATTTGACACAGTTTATGGGTTCGTGTCGTCGTTTTGATGGTCGTAGGCGGAGTGGATGTGACGCGAATGGATAGCATTAATTAAATAACAAAGTGGTTGACGCCACTACACCGGTGTAGGACGCCACTGGGCCAGGTAGGTAAGTGTATGACGCTACTACCTTACTCTTGTGCTACTATACCGGTGTTGGACGCCACTGGGCAACGGTTAGCAGGACGTAGGTAGGTAGGCGTAGGACGCTAGTACCTTACTCTTGTGCTACTATACCGGTGTTGGACGCCACTGGGCAACGGTTAGCAGGACGTAGGTAAGTAGGCGTAGGACGCTAGTACCTTACTCTTGTGCTACTATACCGGTGTTGGACGCCACTGGGCAACGGGTAGCAGGACGTAAATAAGTAGGCGTAGGACGCTAGTACCTTACTCTTGTGCTACTATACCGGTGTTGGACGCCACTGGGCAACGGTTAGCAGGACGTAAATAAGTAGGCGTAGGACGCTAGTACCTTACTCTTGTGCTACTATACCGGTGTTGGACGCCACTGGGCAACGGTTAGCAGGACGTAGGTAGGTAGGCGTAGGACGCTAGTACCTTACTCTTGTGCTACTATACCGGTGTTGGACGCCACTGGGCAACGGTTAGCAGGACGTAGGTAGGTAGGCGTAGGACGCTAGTGCCTTACTCTTGTGCTACTATACCGGTGTTGGACGCCACTGGGCAACGGGTAGCAGGACGTAAATAAGTAGGCGTAGGACGCTAGTACCTTACTCTTGTGCTGCTATACCGGTGTTGGACGCCACTGGGCAACGGTTAGCAGGACGTAAATAAGTAGGCGTAGGACGCTAGTACCTTACTCTTGTGCTACTATACCGGTGTTGGACGCCACTGGGCAACGGGTAGCAGGACGTAAATAAGTAGGCGTAGGACGCTAGTACCTTACTCTTGTGCTACTATACCGGTGTTGGACGCCACTGGGCAACGGGTAGCAGGACGTAAATAAGTAGGCGTAGGACGCTAGTACCTTACTCTTGTGCTACTATACCGGTGTTGGACGCCACTGGGCAACGGGTAGCAGGACGTAAATAAGTAGGCGTAGGACGCTAGTACCTTACTCTTGTGCTACTATACCGGTGTAGGATGCCACTGAGTCACTGGTTAGCAGGACGTAGTTAGGTAGGTGTATGACGCTATTACCTTACTCATGTGCTACTACACCGGTGTTGGATGGCATTGGTCACTGGTTAGCAGGACGTAGTTAGGTAGGTGTAGGACGCTAGTACCTTACGCATGTGCTACTATAACGGTGTAGGATGCCACTGGGTCACTGGTTAGCAGGACGTAGTTAGGTAGGTGTATGACGCTATTACCTTACTCATGTGCTACTACACCGGTGTTGGATGGCATTGGTCACTGGTTAGCAGGACGTAGTTAGGTAGGTGTAGGACGCTAGTACCTTACGCATGTGCTACTATAACGGTGTAGGATGCCACTGGGTCACTGGTTAGCAGGACGTCGTTAGGTAGGTGTATGACGCTATTACCTTACTCATGTGCTACTACACCGGTGTTGGATGGCATTGGTCACTGGTTAGCAGGACGTAGTTAGGTAGGTGTAGGACGCTAGTACCTTACGCATGTGCTACTATAACGGTGTAGGATGCCACTGGGTCACTGGTTAGCAGGACGTCGTTAGGTAGGTGTATGACGCTATTACCTTACTCATGTGCTACTACACCGGTGTTGGATGGCATTGGTCACTGGTTAGCAGGACGTAGTTAGGTAGGTGTAGGACGCTAGTACCTTACGCATGTGCTACTATAACGGTGTAGGATGCCACTGGGTCACTGGTTAGCAGGACGTCGTTAGGTAGGTGTATGACGCTATTACCTTACTCATGTGCTACTACACCGGTGTTGGATGGCATTGGTCACTGGTTAGCAGGACGTAGTTAGGTAGGTGTAGGACGCTAGTACCTTACGCATGTGCTACTATAACGGTGTAGGATGCCACTGGGTCACTGGTTATCAGGACGTCGTTAGGTAGGTGTATGACGCTATTACCTTACTCATGTGCTACTACACCGGTGTTGGATGGCACTGGATCACTGGTTAGCTAGACGTTGGTTGGTAGGAGGTAGGAATAAGACGATAGCATTTTGCTCACGTGTTATTAGACGCACCTATAGGACGCTACGTACATATATCATCATCAACAGCCTATATATGTCCCCACTGGAGGGGCTCAGGCCTACTCTCTACAGAGAGTGTATGGGCCCATAGTCCACCACGCGGGCCCAGTGCGGATCGGCGGACTTCACATGCCTGTTCAAGACATGCAGGTTTCCTCACGATGTTTTCCTTCACCGTTAAGTAATCGGATAATGTACTTGAATTGAAAAACAACTCATAGGTACACGGCTGGATTCGAACCCGGTACCCTCAGATTGAGAGTCCGCGCCTTATCCACTGCGCCACCGACGCTTATGTACATACATACTTTTACACGTACTCTTACGTACATATATACTTTTGTAGAACCATACAGTCTATTCAGAATGCTACTTTTTCCGGTGTAGGACGCAACTGGGTCACTAGTCTACTGTTTTGTTATGGTCATGTGATCTCTACTTTAGAATAGGTTTTCCTTCAGTGTCATCCCGTGGGTGTCTTTAAAAGGCGTGTTTGTGGCTTTGGTTGGCTAGGAATGGAATTCAACTCTCGATATTCCGCAACTTATATTTATAACTTATGTAAATATATTGAATAAACGATTAAGAAAGCGAGGTCAGTGACTTCTGGGTGCTTTGTTAACAATAAGTGAACTAAAAACGATCATAGGATAAATCTGACAATGCACCCACGAGCTACTGAACTTGTAACTCGACCTCTCATTCGCATTTACGACATTTCCCATTAGGTAACGCGCTACCTGGCCATTCTTTACTTAACATTTCTTACCCATTTTAGTTTATTATAATCGCGTAACAATACAAGTTATGGTTTACGTTATGGTTTACGCCCGTCCACGACGCGGCGGAAGTTATGAACACATCGCACTCATGTTGCGGTGTTGTTATTTAAAGGTGGGACTACATTTAGCATAGCGTCCTATTTCAGTTTTGCTACGCGATCACGTAGGAACTACGATTTTTCATATATTGTCAACTAGAAACGTTACTTACTGGTCGCTGAAAGAAATAGTCACAAACTCATATGGGTGAAAAAGAAACTATTCAATACGTGCATTCTCCTGTCTCATGTCTTACTTACGGTTGTCAAACTTGGCCTTCTACGAGCAAAATCAACCAAAAACTTATAGTTTGCCAGCGCAACATGGAGCACTACAGTTAGAAGGCTGAAGATGATCTTACTTTAGCTATAGTTTAGAATTGTACTAGATTGGTCAGTGAATAAAGGATTTTTTGATTTGATTTGAGTACGTGCCCCGCGAAAGAGACAGAGTTTTAATCTATGAAGGAGATTTCAACATTTCCAACAATGAACTTATTCCGACGGTTATTATGATGATGATATAAATCAAAAGATTCCCTTGGACCATCAACCCTTGTGCATATCACTTTGGCGCCAGGATAGCCAGCTATACCACCGTGTTAACCAAGTCTGGTGTCAAGCAACAGTGTTAATAACACGATTGTGTTCCGGTAATGAAAAATAACCTGCTTCGCTAAGTAGGAGTTCACCACTAGGGATTCTCGAGAGCACTTTTCTGTCATATGACATTATCGTGATGGAGGTCAAGTGAGATAATTGTGTACAAATTTAGTTTTAATGTTTTGACAAGACAAACATATTTGGTAGAAATCTTTATATTTTCTTCGCTAGCACGAAAATTAAATATGCGTTTAAAACGCGCGTATCTTTACGCGGATTCCGGTGTAGCACGGTGGAAATACGCAGACACGTTAAATGTAGTCTCACCTTTATGTTATGTTTAACAGCATACTAACATAAACATAGATCCCACCTGGGTGTAAATCATGTTGCTAAGCACTGGTATGTGATAGATTTTACATTTTACGAGGTTTTGTTTAGAATTTATTATAAAGCTACAAACGATAGAATGGGCATTGTTTAGGAACGTTTCTCACAAAATACGAGTAATCGTTGTAGTTTTCCTGTTTAATTTCATTACCATTTTTGGAATTTTTTAGGGTTCCATAGTCAAACAATGAACTCTTTTAGTTTCGCTCTGTCCTTCTGTCCGTTTGCGGCTTTGCTCAGAGACCCTTACTACTAGAGAACTAATTTTATACGGGTATACATATTAATCACGTCGAGAAAGTGGTAGAATAAAAAAAAAACACTTTTGTGTACCGGTATGTAATGTGTTATAGACAGCGCCACATTAGTTTGAGGCCTCTGGGTGCGCACGCTTTTCCTTAAATTTCCGCATCGTTACTTACCCTTCAGGAGAGACGAAGGTTACACATAAGATAACACTTACTATAACTTAATATTAACATTTTGTAAAGTCGTTAAAATTTAAACTTTGAAAATCACTATAAAATGAAATTTATGTCATGAACATTATGTTATGTCATGGTTATCGTTACTTTTTAGGGTTCCGTACCTAAAGTGTGCCAAACAGGACCATGTGGTGGAAGAAAATGAAAAATTAAAGCGTGTCATTGTACAAGAAACTTGCCGTTTTCAGCACTTTATGCTCGATATTGTGCTAAATATCGTACGGTGGTACGGAACCTTTCGTGTGCGAGTTCGCTTCGCACATGGCCGCTTTTACTATTTTCGTATTTAAAAAGTATAAATATATAATTCTGGTTATACCACGGCACCAAATCTAGTTGATTGCTATCCATATCATCATCAACAGCCTATATACGTACCCAGTGCAGGGCTCAGTCCTACTCTCCTACAGAGATGTACTATTGCTATCCATATACTTGAGTAATATTCGCAATAAAGAAAGCAACGACTTAAATTTACGTTTTTAAAATGCTACCTGCCACGTTTATAAATATACCGACACCTACACAAGCCCATCTACGGAGTAACGGGAGCGAGAAATTAGATTTCCCATTTGCCGGTCGAGATGGCGTATCGTTCATCATCGCAGCGTGACACTTCATCATGTCAACGTCCACCTTCCTCTGGGGAGCCACTGGACTGTGAAACTGTCACGTATACGTTACATGGAACAGGAGAATGTGAAGGAATAGCACAGTTGTCACAGTCGGACGGAAATGACGTAAATTAGGTACTAATTGACTGTGATGTGTTATCTTATTGATGACGGACTGTCCTTTCGTGTTTTTTTCTTCAAGTCCTAAAATAAATATATTAAGATCTTCGCATCTATTGGCTGTGATTGGTGTGATGAAAACAAAATGCAAATACTTGTGCATAAATATCTGGAGATATATGCACCACCAATCAGCACCGTAGCTTAGTGTATAATGTAATAAACCTGTAATTTCAATCCGCCTGTATAACTTGGGGATTGTGGCAAATCTTTAATGAAATATCCTTCGTTTCGTTTTTAACGTTTCGTAACGTTTATCTGTGAACCTATGATGGTGAAAATGTAAATGTATTTCAACCATATCTTTATTTGCATTCTTGATAAATTATGGAAATCAATCCTCTTTGTCGTTGTGTTTACATGCAATAGAAAATAAAAAAGACTTTTAATTACTTTTCAAATGGTTTCAACCATTTCTTTAATTATTCCGTCATATAGAAGAAGCTCTGCACGCCCACCTATTTTAAGTAACAAAGTGGACATGCTGGTTATTTAAATTCATCGTTAATTACCAGTAATTAAGCAGTTATCAAATACCCAATCTACGACTAAGAGCCGAAACAAAAAACTATCAATTCATATAAATTAATGACAATATTAAACCAACACTGGCATCAATAATCCCAATTTAGATTTTTACAACACAAGACCAAGACGCTTATGAGTCTTAAAATTTTTTGTACGGGTGAGGGTTTATGGGCCGACCACATGGGCCATGGCGCTTTGTTAACAGCCTCACTAATGTAAGTTTTACGAGTAATTTCACGGCTATTCATTCCCCTCAGTAGGGGGCAGTCAAGGGCATGGGTGGTGTCAATTCGCCGCACATGATGTGTGGGTTGTGTTTCTGGTTTCGCATGTGTTTTGGCTGGTTTTGGTGACACCGGCCGCGCGCGGAGCGGTGACGAATTTTAGCTCTTGTTGTATTTCAAAATAAAGGTCAAAGATTTTAATTTACGAACTGTTTCAAGCCTGCAAATCAAATTAAAACTATTTTTTGACGTTATAACACTTGTGCCTTGGCAGAATATAGAAAAATCACGCTGTTCGGGTAAATGTTATATCATTGCGCCTTCACATATGCTAGGCGTGCGTAATTGTTGTAAAATAGTGTCACGGAGCTTCTCGAACAGTCTAGAGATAGTGAGAGAGAGAGGCGGATCCACCTATCCCCTTCCTGTCGGATGGCAACAAAAGATAGCATGGAAAGTTCTCGAATAAATTACATAAGGATTGTCAAGTGCGAAAGGGAGACCAATCCATATATCTCCTTCTTGTCGAATAGCAAACAAAAGAAATCGTTGAAGATTTAAGGCTTGATGTTATAGGACTAGAAATTAGCCAATAACTACATAATGTACATTACAGTACAGTACTAAGCTATGTACATAGCTTCAACGACGAAGGACTAAAAATTGGACAATAATCCAATTTTTAAGATACACTATCGGAAATGGTAAAATTCGGTTGGTATACGAAATAGGTTCCATTGTTTGAATGCGTAATTTTCTTAAAATTTGTCACTAAAGTACAGGCTTTTTGGTACGTACGTCGTGTCGTGTAATATTGATTTTAATTACTTCAAAATCCAAGGAACTTTAACTGACCATGCCTTATTTGATCAAAGAGGACCTCTGTCCGGTGGAGATAAATGCATTTCTAATATCATTATGATCAGATTAATGGACAGCAGAAGACAGTGCGTTGAGCTAATACGATTTTCGGTATCGTAAGCTCATTTCACGAGGTCGCTTGGATGCGAGCTTAATTAAAATTCTGCACCATCCATCATCAGATTATTGATTTTGCGTCGCTTGCATTTGGCGCTTGTCGGCGTCCGTTATCAATTAACTTTGACCTGATACTCCGAGAGCTTTGACTTAAAATCGTTTTGAAAACAATTTGAAAGATTAAAAATATGTTTTGATCCTGATTGATGTTGAGTGATGATCCATTACATTATTGTTCACGAAATGTTGGTTATTTAATAATAAATATCTTATATGATCATTCTCACTAATATTTTCATAAAAACTGTTTAAAGAACTAAAACATCAGATTGTTTGTTCGTTTTTGCTACAAGAAATTTTCATAATAACGAGTGTAGTAGTAAGTAACGTAAATTTTAAACTCACTATATTTGTTTGTTGTTAAAAAAAGCGTCGGTGGCGCAGTGGATAAGGCGCGGACTCTAAATCTGAGGGTTCCGAGTTCGAATCCAGCTGTGTACCTATGAGTTGTTTTTCAATTCAAGTACATTATCCGATTGCTTAACGGTGAAGGAAAACATTGTGACGAAACCTGCATGTGTTGAACATGAACAGGCATGTGAAGTCCGCCAATCCGCACTGGGCCCGCGTGGTGGACTATGGACCATACATCTTTGTAGGAGAATAGGTCTGAGCCCCCGGAGTGGGGACATATATAGGCTGTTGATAATGATATTATTTGTTCGGTGGTTTGCCTATCAAGAAGCATTTTAGAACTACATACTGGTATTTTATCACATATTTTGCCTTGACTTTGCCTTTGCTAGAGTTTCATATAGACGCTATATCAGAGAGAAGGGTACGTAAACTGTTTTATCTCAACCGGATCGATAGTTCTCGAGGGACGCAATATAACTTTTCCAAGCGAGTGACACCGCGGGCGTGTACAAGTAACAAGTAAAAAAGTCTAGAGATAGGGAACCGTATCGCGCCATATTATCTAAATAATTTTTCGGAATTCTAGGGCCTTGTGACGACAACCCCAAAAGCTCATGTCATCTACAGGGTGGCTTAATAGGCATCTATGGTAAAATAACATGATATGGGAAGTAGCGTATATCTGTGTGATCTACGATATTTTTAAAATATATTTTATATTTATTTATTATAAATATATTTATTTTAATAAAATATTATTTTATTGCGATTATGAATTCGGCTTCCAAACGAGTCTGTTTCTCATAATGGTGAGCTCGTTAGTTGGGCGGAATTGAATGGGAGGCTCATGTATATAGCAGTGTTGCTGTTGACGAACGGTAGTATGGTCCAGGTAATGAATAGCTTTGTAAGCTGTCTGATGGCTTTGGTTGCATATTAAGCACATGCATAAAACCATATCTACAGCAGGACATCTCTTATAGCGGCGATCTTAGAAGATCGTCAAAGGAATTATGGGAGCGTTGGGGAAGTTAAGACATATTATCTTCTATATAAAATACCTCACCACTGGAGAACTCTTACTCCTAACGGTTATTAGTTCTTCGAGCGATGTGGCCTACCCATTACAACTTCAGATCATGAGCGCACTGACTCGTCGCGCGATGTTGGAGACCTGAAATTCCGAGCATAGCGCGTTCCATAGCCCGCTGAGTGATTTTGAGCTTGTTTTTCGGCCAACAGTAAAGGACCATTTTTAAGTTCCGTATGTCATCATAACTATACGTACTTCCAATTATTATAAACCACATCAGTAATAACATGTTCATAAATGGTTCACTTAGAAAGTGCAAATTAAATATCCATAACTGATAATGTCTTTCAAACATTGCACGGCAACACAAACACTAACAAATATCTTTATCGAAAAGGGCTTTTAAGCGAAAGTAGGTCCATAAATTGAACAGCTTATCAAAACACCCCACGGAAACTAAGATAATGCAACAACCGGGCTGTCTTAATACGATAAACGACTTAAGCCCAATAAAACTAAACAAGTTAAACGAGTAGAGGGTAATAAACCACGCCGCCCTAAGTTGATAGTGACTCCGATCATACGCGAGGCCCATCTTATTGGAAAGGCAAGTGGACATAATGCCGGATGAGTAATACCGATGCGCCAGATGCAACTTAAGTAATTGACGTAAACACTGCATGTGAGCAATAAATTATTGTTATCATTTGGTAGACAGGGATGGATTGCCCAGATCTTGGACCCTACTTAAAATAAAATCTACACAGCATAAATCAGTTGTACATCCACAACGCGAGCTTTTGTATTGGCACAGTTTCGTAACACTGTTGCGCAACAAACGTCTATAAGCCGTTTTGATTGTGCCGTATGAAACGTTCAAAGATAATTTTGCTTAGCAAGTGTCACGACATATTTTCCAACTAGTTCCTCTGGTGTATCGCAACGCGAAATTTGCCGACACAAAAGCATAGATTAGATATACAAAAGTTCTGCGCCATATGAATCATCTTGGGTGTTCCTTAGGTCAGCGTGCTCAGCTTCAGCGGTCTTACCCATGATAACCAGCTTTTCTTTGTAAGCCTGAGCAAGCGCGGGATCAGGCGCAAACGGAACTACGAAATAAGCCAACTAAGCTGTAATGCGAACCAGCTGAGCTATTCAAATGTCTGAGTATCATTGAAAACTGAAGCTATGGACCATAAGTAGTGTTGTGCCAGACCATGCTCGTCTCACGTCATTCTTGTGAAAAATGTCGAGTTCCTCGTTGCTTTGGAATCGGGAAATGTTCATAATCTATGAAGAAAGATCCGATTAATTTACATTACTCAATTAAGTAAAAGAGCTAATATCACTGAGTCAATCGCTATACTCGATAAAGTCATAATGCGGTCGGAGCACTGATCACGAATAGAGTTTGGGATTTTCTTTTAATCGGCACACCAATGGTTCTTATGAGGAACGTGCCAGATTATACTAGAATAGCTCTCTATAAGTTTCCAGTTTTAGGATTTATTAGATCGAATCGATATAACTTGTTTGCAATGCTTAATACTTATTCATAAATCTTAAGCAGCAATATCAAAAGAGACATGTTTAGCAACTGATCAGTAAATATTGATTTACTTTATTACTTTTGTGAAATGGTTTCTGTTCACCTTGACCTGCTGAGCCTATAAATTGGGCGTATTGGGCCCCGGGGCAATATTAAATCACCTTGCAACTTCTCTGCTTTTGAGTTATTGTACAGTCATATTATGTTTCTTTGCAAATATTACAGTACAGTGCTTGTTACTCCTATCTGATCACAAAATTGACCGTCCAGACAATGCGCAATTTACCTTTCGCATTCTTTGCCAACTTTTGAATTGTACAGCATTTTTATTCTAAATGTTTAAAGCGAAAATGTTGGTGCAACGTTTTATCTCGAATGAATTTTTGTCTTTATGTTCCATTTATTTTATAACTAGCTTTTGCCCACGGATTCGTACGCGTGGACTTCGGAAAGATATCCGATGGGAACTACGTGCTCGATCGGGGAAAAAAGTAGCCTATGTCCTTTTACGGCCAATTAACTATCCTTGTTATTTACGGGCGTAAAATATATTAAATAAAACCACCATTTTTGGGTTCCATGAATGTACTGTAAAAACAAAAGCTAAACGTATAAAAAACAAAAGAATAAAAAGCTTCATAGACAATTATTCTAAGAAGTTCGGCGTCGGCAACATCGCGGGCCCCGTGCAGCGCACAACTTAGTAGGCGACGTCGCCGAACAAATTTAGAGGGAATTTAAAGTGAGGAGCCCAACACCACGAGCTTCCTAGTAGGGCGCCGTAACACCCCAGCTGCTGTAGTCACGTCTGCGACACGAATTACGTTGTCTTTGCCCGGGTAGACGTTGGAGACGCGACCTCTAGGCCACACACCGCGTGGCAGGTTGCCATCTGCTATCAGCACAACGTCTCCTACCTTAAGAGGCGACGACACAGAGTTGACGGACGGGCGAGGGGTTAATATTGGCAAATACTCCTTTACCCATCTTGCCCAAAAATGATCCGCCAGGCGAAGGCCCTTACGCCAATTTACCCTTCGAATAAGATCTGTGTCATCGACCCGAGCAAGTGGCCAATATGGCGATGATTGCCCCAACAAAAAATGGTTCGGTGTGATGGACTCTTCGGAGCTTGGTTCCGTGGAAACGTGCGTTAAGGGCCGCGAATTTACCAACGCCTCCGCTTCTAACAAAAGCGTATAAAAAACTTCTTCACTAGGTGAGCGTTCCTTTAGCGTCGCATTCAGCGCAACCTTCACGGTACGGACGAGACGCTCCCAGCATCCTCCCATGAACGGTGAGGCTGGGGGAATAAAGCGCCACTCAAAACGTAATGTACTTGCTGCAGTTTGCATATCCACTTGATATAGATGTTTCAGAGTTGTATCTGCTCCAACAAAAGCTGTGCCGTTATCAGAATATATCCGTGTAGGACAGCCGCGCCGGGCCACGAAGCGACGTAAAGCCATAACTGCGGAATCTGATGAAAGGCTACTCACAACTTCCAAATGGACCGCTCGAATCGTTAGGCAGGTAAACAGAGCCACGTATCGCTTTTCTCTACGCCGTCCAATTGTCACAGTGATAGGGCCAAAGTAATCTAAGCCAGTAAATGTGAATGGCTTACTGCCGAAGGCAAGACGATCCGCAGGCAAATCTCCCATTGGTGGAGTAGACGGCAAACCTCTGTGTATCCTGCACCAGAAATGCGTCAGAAATTTTACATTTTTGGATTGCGATGTTATTTACGGGCGTAAAATATATTAAATAAAACCACCATTTTTGGGTTCCATGAATGTACTGTAAAAACAAAAGCTAAACGTATAAAAAACAAAAGAATAAAAAGCTTCATAGACAATTATTCTAAGAAGTTCGGCGTCGGCAACAATCCTTATACAAAAAATCAAGTCATCCTGACCTTCCGTAACGACGCATAAGAAGGACAAACAATTAAACAAACTCTCGCATTTATTACATTAGCATAGATAATGCTACGATAAAAAAAGTCGAAGTCATTATTTTAACAAAATTTTAGACTAATTTTTGATTTAGAGTCTGTTGCTTATTAGAACTATCTTCAAGTGTTGACTCCTTATGATCATATAGCAATTTAACTTTTATTTACTGACATATAATACAGCGTGTATATTTCATGCGGGCGTGTATTCTGATGTCAATTAGTGTTGGTCCTAAAAAGCACATTTACGTAAATTTCGATAGTTAATTGCGTTTTTTTTCTTCATACAAAATAAGTGAGCACGCAATATATAAAATTACATCTAAAAGTTGTCGACTGATTGACGGTTCTTTTTACACGTCATATCATTACAGTTCAATAAAGCGTTTGTCTTTTGTCAAGTCAATTTTGATGCAATACATTGCTGCTCGGTCGTACTTTGAAAAATGATTAATTCTTTATTTACTAAGCAAAGCAAGCAACTTTATTTACTATTTAACAAAATTGCTTTCACATATGATTTGTGCGGTCGTAAACTATATCTGGATAAATTATACGCCCTTATGAAATATACACGCTGTATAAATTCAAATGACTTTATTCGGCACAGAATATAAGTATACATAAATGTTCTCAATGTTAAAATATATTCTATCTTTTTTCTCTAGAATAAGGGTAATAAGTATCGCAACGAAGAAAATCGCAACCCAATGAAATAGTTAATCTTTCGGTATTTATTTTGTGAAGTGTGCGCTCGCTGTAAATGATCTAAATCCGCATCACTCCACTTGTAATAGATTAACCGGAAGAACGGTAAGGCTACTTCATTAAATCATCTTATTATAGGTAGTAATGTCTACCGGGCCGTTTCCTTACTAGGTGGACCGACGACCTGGTTAAGGTCGCGGGGAGTCGCTGGATGCAGGTGGCTCGGGGACGGTCGATGTGGCGTGCCATGTAGGAGGCCTATGTCCAGCAGTGGACGTTTCCTGCCTGATAATGATTATAGGTAGTTAGGTAAGGACACAGAAGTTGAAAGAAAGAATGACCCTGGCTATGTCCGAAGTTCGCTAACAAACCGTTACACAGTTGCATTTTCATGAGGTACAGAATATAATTTTCTGCACAATCGCAATCTAAGAACTGGATGTCGGCCAGCAGACTTGTCTGGTGCATTGCGGACAGTAATAAAACGGTTGTTGTTCAAAACGTCACAAAATGATTCATCGATCAGTTTGATCCTGTGCGAAAAATGTGCAAAATGAAATTTGATACTTTACAAAAGGCAGATGTGAGTTGGATGGGTTATAAATGACGGTAAAACCAAGTCCGTACTGCGGAGTTGTTTGATATATTTTAAAAATATGTCATGGTGTTTGTGTTGTATAAGTTCCTGATGAAGAGAATTAGATCTTTCCTACATATTTTGTTTTATTTCAGACACCTATCTTTTAGAAAGTAAATTGCGCTGATTCCTCCACCTCCTCCGCCAATCGCCAGTGAAATACAGAATTATTGACATCTATGACTCGCACGAAACGTTTCGATTTATACATTATCATGCATCCAGTCATTAAGTGGAATGTACTGACATCATCTGTATTCCCACAAAGCTACAATCGGGGTGTCTTTAAGTCAAGAAAAATGATCTAAATAAATACTCACATATTTTGTTACCTTGTTAAGATAGATAAATTTAAAGGAGTCGGGCAAGAGTCGGGGGAATAACGGGGTGGAAAATAATGAACCTTTTGTTTTAAGGTGCATGGTGAAAATTTATTCAGTTTTAAGCTAAGCAAAGACAGACTCGCGAAGTCACAGAGACAATATTTATTTGCTTCAGATTCTATAATTCTATTTCGTCAAGCACCGCTTCGCGCCGCCCGCGCCCGCGCCATATCGTAAACCGTATCACAATAATATTTGCAATTGATGTCCGCTGTATCCGTATTAAAGGACGGGACTCGGAACATATATCTAAGGTCCACGAGGGCAGGGGTCAACGGGAATATCATGAGTATATCGCGTGGGCGGGTTTTTACTGCACATTTTAGTGGCAACAGTAAAATAAACCCAGTCTAAATGTCCTGGGCCGTCCTGTTGTATAGTGCCGGCATTCTCAGAGTACTTTATGTATCCTCCGACTAAACCGTGACGATTAGCTTTTATTATGTCACGGTTTTTCTTGAGTGTATGTTATTCTTGTAGCATTTCAGGTAATTTGTGGGCTATTTTGAGGCTAGGTTCATTTTTTACACATATTTAAGACAATGAACTTGCTTATGGCCTTACCTCACCTGATGAGTGATTTTAAGGACGTATAACAGATATGCAATTCACTCAGTACAAAAATACGTACAAACTCACGTCTCACTGATCTTTGCCGACGATATTATCTAGTTTCTTGTCTCTAGACAACAAGGATTAAGATCGAATGACGTCAGCAAAGACGTCGTGAGCCGTGATGTCGTATATAAGGTGTTGGTCTTAGTGCATTGCACCCCTGCACTATGTTTGTCAAGAAGTCTTGAGAGAGTGACTAGGTATTTTATGTTTGGTGGCTGACTGATAACATGGCGGTGGTTATACACTCGGTAGATAATTGGTATATTATTATGTAATATAAAAAAAATGTATCTCCCTTTATCAGTATTAAATAACGATTTAGTGCTGGTAGGCACTTTATTTAGTTTGCCAAGTAATTCTGCCCCAAAATAGTTTTTTACAACTTTCACAGGGTATTTAATATTTTCATCCATTTGCTCGTCCAATTTTTATACACGCCTATTTACCCTCTTAACAGATATATTACTCATCCCGTAATTACCACGAACCAATTGCTCCAACTTTCTAAAACACAACGATATTTTTATTACACCATATATCCAATTAACGCCTCCATATTGATTTCACACTCTATTACGTCAATTAACCGACACTATCATGTACACATTAACTATCCAATAAAGAACTAGCTCTATTAAGTTTACAATTAAATTTATTGTGTAATTCAAACAAAGTCAGATGTTAAATGGGTTTATTAGTAGCAGTTTGGTGGTAGTAATTCAATTTTTGCCCGCGAAATGGTGGCAGTCATTCATTTCGTCGCAGGGGTCGCACCACACTGCGGGTAGCTATAGATGGTTATCGCTAAGTGTAATTTATTCCAGTGGGATTTGCTAGTTCCGTTGCTTTAAAGGAGCGACTCCTGTGAGTGATATTCAAATACATACGCTATGCTAACACACTGAATGCGTATTTTTAAAAGCTTTTATTTAACTTGCAATGTTTGTATGTATGTATGTATGTATGTATGTAAGTATGTATGTATGTATGTATGTATGTTCGGGTCAAATCTTGCAAGCTGAATTAGAAGCACTTCCTCTTATCCTAGGGAGTTGAAATTTTGCACGTTGGTTCAGTTCCGATGACAATGCGTTTTTCTGGTACCAGCGAGCTGGTCTGATGCTGGAGTCAGGAGGAATAAAGAGAAACTCTTCAATAGGCCCCTCGAATTCGGGCTCATCTCAAAATCAGAATACCAGGCTGACATAAGTGCAAGGGAGCGTGCTATATCGTTTCTATATATCGTATCGTAGCGCAGGTTATAATTCCTAACAAACTACTTAAAATCATTTGAAGTACCAGGTTAGCAGAAACAGAAGTAGTTTTGATTTAGCTCACATGACATATTACGCGCGGTTTATTCTACTAAAGAGAACGCGTAGCTTCTGTCACTTCTTTTTTAAAATCTAAATAGATTAATTAACTTTAGACTTTTTAGTTGAAGTGTTTTAGATTCAAAATGCTATTTGTCTCTTTTTGGCCCAAGGGAATGAAAGAGTAACCACATAATCAAATCAAGTCGTGATTATGCATTATATCAGTACCTAGTCTGTGCAAAGTCTGTGATTATATCCTCTGTGTAAATGCTGAATGTCATGCATAAATGCCAAAAATACAGCTAAAAAGCGTGTGTTTATGTTAGTTTGGCAATGGTTTTCTAAATAAATTTAAGACAAGATAGTGTCACTCAATTGAGGCTGGACAAGGCAGCGTATGCAATAATCATCGGCTGCAGAAGTCCACTGTTGGACATGAGTCTCCCTGTTATGGCGCGCCCACACATGCACGGTGATAGGGCCGAGCCACTTACATCCAGTGACTACTCGCGAGCTTAACTAGGTCATCGGTCCTGGTCTGATGCTGGAGCCAGGAGAAATAAAGAAGAACTTTTCAATGGTCCCTCAAATACGGGCTCATCTTAATACCACGTTGACATAAGTGCACCGGAGCGTGCAATATCGTTTTTGTAGCGCAGGTTAATTTCCTACCAAACTATTGAAAAATCATTTGAACTATCAGGTTATCAGAACCAGAAGAAGTTAATGACATATTCCGCGCGGGTTTGAGTAAAACTTATATTTTGAAATGAGAACGCTCAACTTCTGTCACTTCTGTTTTTAGGGTTCCGCAGTAAAACTACGAACCCTTTTAATTTCGCTCTGTTAGTCGGTCCGTCTGTCAGTCCGCGGCTTTGCTTAGAGACCCTTACTACTAGAAAGGTGTAATTTAGTACGGGTATACATATTAATCACGCCGACAAAGTAGTAGAATAAAATCTTGCAAAACATATTTTTAAGGGTGGCTCCCATACACGTAACTTGGGAATAATATATATAGTTTTTCTAATACTTGTGCTCAGAAAGTGATACGTTTTGTAGCTGTTTGGCGTGCTAAAAGTTCGTGATTTCAGAAGCTTGTCTTAAAAACGCTAGGCAAACGTGCGTTTTTCTTATTAACTAGTTATAAAGCCAAAAGCACTAGTACTTTTTGTACTAGTTTGTACTGAAGGAATGTTTTTCATTCAAAAATCAATACTA